>BSBK01000003.1:0-1422500 GCA_027943335.1 Chamaecyparis obtusa | reverse complement strand
TAAATGTAATTTGAGTACATTTTGTTTCATAGACTACTTGAATAGAGTGGTAAACATAAACATATAAGTTTTTAAATAATGATTAATTGACTTATTATGTACAATTTGTTTTCTATAAATTAGATGTGTAATAGCATTTTTTTGCCACTACACATTGACTAATGAATATGTGTTAATGTAGAAACAAATATTTATTGATTAAATTAAAAGTATATAATAACTAAAACATAATTTATTAAATTTATTTTTGAGATATTGAACCCCACTATTAGTACATTTCCCCTATTCCTTCTAAGTTATTCGGAAGTTTTATTTTTGTTATGAAACATAGCAAAATAAAATAAATAAATAAATTAGTGATTTAGCAGTGTGGCTGTGCACGCTAGCAGTGGACTGCCCTTAATAAGGCCTATATATTTTGCTTTTCTTCTTTTGCCTTGTTTTGTGCGGTTCCTCATACCCGAGGTTTGGAGATCGATTTCATGCCGGAGCTGCCCCTCTCCTGATTTCATCTCAGCCCATCGCTCCCACATCTCAGTTAGGTAAAGAATTTTCCTTTGCATTTCTCTTGAATAAGCTTTGCTCTGCCGTTCTTTCCCATGTTCAACAATTGTCATTATTATATTCCAAACGTCTGATCTGATCCGTGTTGGTGGCCTATGCTGCATGTTTTAGTGAAAGGCTTTTATTTTTCATTCTTGTTATGCTTCCTTTTTAAGTTTTCCAAGCATATAAGTCGCATCTGACAATGTATTGCATTCCTTCAAACAGTATTAGACCAGAAAGTAGAGATGGGCAAAGGACCTGGACTGTTTTCTGATATTGGAAAGAAGGCACAAGGTAAGCAACCTCTACATTTGCCCCCTTCCTTTGATGTTTTCCTATCCGGAAATGTATCCAAAATTCTATTAGAGATTTTAAATGTAGCCTTCGGCTCATGTTACTTCAATGAATGGAGCTTCTATTGAATTTATTGAATTAAATTCCAGATGGACCATGTGCAAATAAACGACAAAAGTTTCGATGTCTCTGCTTCATTGAGTGAATGGATCCATGAAGAAGCAAATGCTTTTCAACGAGCGAAAGATTTTGTGTGAAGAAGCAATCGCTTTTCAAGGAGCTAAAGATTTTTTGTTCTGTCTCATAGCCAAGTTAAACCAAACCGTAATAAGCTATATTGTTTATGCATTTGAATTTTGAGAAGATAGATATTCCTCTATCCTTAATCTTACGAAACATCAATGACAGAGAAAACAACGAGCTTACCCTAGCGATTAGGCGCGTATTTGAAAAAAGAGCTTGTCAACTTACCTGCCATTATATAGCTTGCGCCGGCCTTTTCTTATTCACTCTTTCTTCAGTGTTTTTCATTGCAATTCTCTGTTCACATCCGGGCTCTACATTGTTGAAACAGTGGTGTTGTCTAGGTTTCCGGCCTTGCACGGGCAGCTTTCTGGAATTATTTTCCTAAAAGAAAAAACTTCACTGTTTTTAATGTTTAAAGCATCTCGGTGGTTGGTGGCAGTAGCACAAACTGTTGTATACCTCAGGCCCAGATGTCTCCATTTCTGATGCACCGTGCTAAGCACGTTGCTGGTATTCGTTAATAGTGTGTGAAGGCTGCTACTCATTGTGCTCTGCATTTATCCCTTGCTACTAGGTTAGTCATGCATTTGTAGGGGTTCCCTTTTGTTGTAATCATGGATTCATTTCTGCCTGGTTGGAGGTTGTGTGAAGATGGCGGCCTAGTATAATGTTTGCAAGTTACAGGTCATGGTTAATTCCCACTTCTTACTTTTGCTTGTGCTGATTTTTTGTGTTTCTTTTCCGAAAATTTTTACATGAGTAGTTTTGTTGGAGGTCCCAAACTAAAATCCCTTCTATCTCTCTTTGGTCTTGCATTGCATCACAACCTCATTTTTGAGAATAGTGAAAATACCATTTGAGACCACTCAGAGAACAGTATCCATCATAAATCTTTAGAATTAGCTATTTGTATAGAATGGAATATCAAATCAGGCTTGTGGAGATTTGGCCTATCTACCAAACAATAAGTGTATTTGACCTCTGGATGTTTAAAGGGAGAGTGGAGGTTACCGAAAATGTCTTTGATAAGGGGTTGTTGTTTATTGGTAAGGCTGTACTTGTTATGAAATATTTTTTAGTATGCATCAACTTGATGGAAAAACTTTCCTATCGCCCTTGTTTGGTTGAATACATTCACCGGAAAAGAAGAGTTGCAGGTGAAATAGAAATAATAGGTGTAATTATTTCATTGCTAATAAAAACTCTGCATTTATGGTGTAAAGATACGCGATAACTAATGTTTGTTAATTGTCCAACTTACTCCTAATGGTTTAATTATTAATTAATAATATTACATGTTTAACAAATATCTATGGGTAACTGTTGTGGGAATATTTTACAGAATTGCTGGGACTTTACAATCATCTTTTTAACAATGGGAATGCTTAATCCCCAAAATTTGGGACAACATCTGGGGGAGGCTGTTTCCTTCTATTCTAATGCTAACAATTAAAAACTAACTGGGGTGAAAAGGGGCAGAAGAAAACAACAATTAAAAGAGGTTATACTTTATACCATATAGAATTTTCAATCTGGTATTTCTGGTTTTCTTATGCACAAAATAATTTTAAATTTAAGACAAAGTGCAAGAGATAAGAAATTTAGTACTGATAACAGGTGAGACCATTCACAAATTCACAGTTTACTTTGGTGAATAGCAGAAAGCATATCCTTAACATCTTTATACCATATAGACCTTTCAATCTGGTATTTCTGGTTTTCTTATGCACAAAATAATTTTAAATTTAAGACAAAGTGCAAGAGATAAGCAATTTAGTACTGATAACAGGTGAGACCATTCACAAATTCACAGTTTACTTTGATGAATAGCAGAAAGCATTGCCATAACATCTTTATTAAATGTTGGCCCGTTCAGGGGCTCCCAAGGGTTGATCCTTCGGATGGGGGTGAAGTTAGTGGTAGAGCTGAGGGAAAGTTTGGTGAAGGATGGGTCAAAGTGCAGTTTGATGGTGCCTCAAAAGGCAACCTAGGAAAGAGTGGTTCGGGATGTGCCATTCTGGATTCAGAGAACAACATTGTACCATTGGTGCTCGATCACTTCCGGAAGGAACTAACAATGTAGCAGAATGCTCGGCTGCCATCTTTGTACTCTAAGTGGCCAAACGAAAGGGTTTTAAAAAAAATCATCTCCAAGGCAATTCCCAAATTGTAATCAATGGGATTGTGAAAGGGAAAATGGACACTAGATGCATCTTCTAGATAAACACGTTAGACGCATCAAAAAGATATTAGAAAGTTTGGAAGATTATGAAGTCTCACACACACTACGCAACAAAAATCAAATAGCAGACAAAATGGCAAATGTGGGAGTAAGGATGTTAGATAAAACAGAGATGGTGGACGACTTCTCTCAACTGCCTTTGCAATCCCATGATCTTTTGGGATGATTTAGTTATGATGATGAGTTACCCTTGAACCTCATTAAATGAAAAAATGATAGCGAAGGGGCACGTGAGAACCTTGGCTAAGCAAGTTTGAAGGACGAATGGAGTAATTGCACTCATGACTTTGGGTGAAGAGCCTGAAACTCTCTAGACGCAGGTAGTTCTATTATGAATCAAATTAGGCCGTTAGGTTCATTTAGTGTGCAGGAAATTTGGAGCTTGAGTCATGGAGGCGAATTTCTTTCTGGACACTCCAAAAGAGAAGCAGACACCTGGCTTTAGATCCGAGATTACACTGTGCAGGTTGGGGATGGTATTCAGGTTAGATGAAGATGGGTTTATTCGGATTTTGAATAAACGGTTTGGCAAGGAGTTCCTCTAAGGAGATTTTCACCCACAAAAAAACATGGACATCTCCTCCCTTTTCTGTGCATGGGCATTTCTGCTTGCCCGAGCCAAAGAAGAGGCTTTGCATATGGTCGAGCTGTGTATTGAGCCAGTGTGGCGGCTGGATGTAGCGCGTTGGTTGAGTTTGGTGGAGATTGGCGTAGGTTTTCACACATCAGATAGCGCGTTGGTTGAGTTTGGCGGAGGTTGGCGTATGTTTTCACACATCTGATGGATGCTGGCACCGTGTCGAAGGTGCAAGGGAAGGTTTTCAACCTTTTCTTGTGTTTAGCACTGCGACACCAATTATGTAGTGCGTTGGTGAAGCTCAAATTGCGTGGATGGAATTGCTGGCGTACATGAACCAGTGGGAAGCTAACCAATGGAGGATGGCAAAGGAAAGGAAAGGAAAGCATAAACAAATGCCAAGTAAGGTCTGTGAGCGTGATGCAGGGAAGATTTCCTGGGTGGTTCCGAAACTTGTTTTGGGAAAGACAAAATCCAAGGTGGAGACCACTAGAGGGATTATGGTGAATGAAACCCGCGAAGAGATGCTGGCTAAGTGGGGCATTGTAGATCAATGATGTGGTAAATGTTTGTATGGCCTGCGTGCCCATTTTGCATAGTAGGGCTATGTTCCTTCCTGTTTGTTTGTAGTGTTGGGTTGATGATGTGTCAAGGGGTAGATGTTTAGGTGGCAGATGTGTTTATGGGGTTTAATATGCTTTATACAGGCTCAAGGCCTTGTTTTGGTTAATGTAAAACTAATATTTGGAATCAATAAATTTATCACTTATAAAAAAAAACATCTTTATTAAATGTTTCAGAAGAAATATTGGTCTTAGAAGGTCAGAATACTTGAAAATCAAATAACCAGGCGCTATTACAAATTATAGTACTAATGATCATTTACAATGAGCTCTAGGTTCTTATATATACAAAGTATCCAAGAACCTAGCCTTAATTGCATAAAAACAAAACTTCTGCTTTAAAATATCAGAAAAGCATGCAGGAGCATAGAAAAATTTGATCTTCAGTGAACAGCTGCTAGTGCATCAGTTGACTGCTCCCAAGTAGTAGTGAATCCTTGATTTCTTTCATTGATTGAATTGTGTAAGTCTTTGTTTTGATCTGGATTCTTTGCACATGCTTCTGTGTGCCTTTACAATTTTATTTTGCTTTCAGATTGATAACTACCTGTATTCTGGTCTTGCAGGACATTTCTTTTTTGCCAGTCTTTGTGTATTTTACTAATATTTTCCTTTTGACCTGCCGGAGTTTATACACCGTTGGATGGGATGCTACAGCATCAAATCTATGGTCTGTGGACCTTTTAGCTTTGACAACTTTCTGTCAGGCCCTTAATGCAACACTGCTCTCTTATTTTACGGGGTATTAAGTCTTATATGTAACCTTTTTTTATATTGCCTCAAGTGCGTGGGTCCCATTATTGCCACTCTGACCAATGGCATGAATCAATTACTGACACCTCAGAAAGCTACCTTGTGAAGTCTGTAAATGTAGGCCATTCAATTTGCTTATTTGGCATTTTATCTGATGGTTGTCATAGATGATGATGGGATTGAGGAAGGGACCCACCATCTTTTACTTTGAACTTATTGAAGATTGACGCTTGCATTCACCCTGTTGGATGGACAATGATCAACAGTGGTCGAACCTTTTTGAGATTTCAGTGACTTGCCAGTCACTGGATGAGCATGATTCCTTTGTCCCCTTTTAACCCAACAGTCTACAGATTAATTCAGTAAGAGTTTGTGACCCTCAAGCCTTTGATAAATGAATTGAACTCAATGGTTCAATGAGACTTCCACGGTATTGAAGCAGTGAGGCCAAGGGTATTGGAAGTACAATCTTTACCATACTTGCAGGCGCAATCCATTTCAAAGCTAGTGTCTTTTGACATTGCAATAAGCTTTATTAACAAAAACTATCCAACATGATCTTAAGCTTGGTGTTGATGATGATGCATCCATAGCATTCTTTGTCCTGCATTGTGGGGATAGTGCACAGACATGATGGACAGTAGTACTTCTCTTATCCTCAGATATTGTGGATTTTTTGAGGATGTCAGTCCCCATTGAGGACATTCAAGGGATGCCAAGATGCACCTTGATTGATTTGGGGAATTTTGGATGCGTCTCTCCACAAAATAGAAATAAATAGAAAAATTTCTCATATATCTATTTTAGGTGAAAAGAGGGTCTTAGCTTCAAGCCAAGCTTACTTAATACATGGATTACTTGGTCAGTTGAAAATTTAACCTGCACATCAACTTTGAACTTTGAATCAAGCACTTCAAGTACAATTACATAATATAATTTTAAAATAATTTATATGCATAAGCTTGTAGGAAATCCTGCATGAGACATTGGTAATAGGAATAAGTATATTTGGCCATAAACAAGGAAGTTAGATGAAAATGACCCAAGAAAATGGGTTACTAATTCTTTTTGGATTTAATAATTATCTGTAAATTAATGGCACAGTCGAGATTCAATCCTTCATTCAGTCAGCCGATTTAAGTGCACAAACACAATATGAAAGTGAAACACTAACCGATTTAAAATGGAATATATACTATTCTTTATTATTTTCTTAGAAAATCTCAATATATCAAGTAATTGGAAGACATTTCTAAACACAGCAATCTTCTGTTCACGCTTCTGAATTCAAATAACAAAGATACGCTCTACAACTATCTTGAGTTCTTGAATTTCTAGTCATCTCACATGATAGCTGCACTACTCACTTATAGGAAGTTTTCATCACCTTCCCACCCTCACGCTTACCAGAATTCTTTTTCTTGTATTTTGGCTGAGTATTTATCTTCATTGCTCTTTTCCACTAACAGAGGGAGGAATAATTGGTGGGAAAGAATAATTGAAATTACAAATATGCACTTTACAACCGTCTTGATTTCTTGAATTTCTAGTCACCTCCCTTGAAATCTACACCACTCACTCCTTGGAAGTTGCCCTCCCCTGGCTATCCTCTCTCATCCAAATTCGAAAGTTCTTTTTCTTGTATTCAATCCGAGTATTTATCTTCGTTGTTCTTTTCCATTGTTGATCAATTGGACTTACAAACATATCCTACAACTTTCTTGACTTCAAGTCATCTCTCTTGAAAGCTGCACTACTCACTTCTTAGAAGATTCCTTAACCTTGCATCTCTCTCTTCCAAATTCCAATAGTCATCTCTCACGAAACATGGGTCAACGAGTTTGACTCAAAAACTACATAACTGAATCCTGATAGAAATATCACAATTTGACTTGCTGTGGATAATACCTCATACTTATCAATCATTCCAAAAGTTGTCTTTTATTTTGGCTGAGTGTTAATCTTCGTTGTTCTTTTCCATTAGTGGAGGGAAGAATAACTCACAAGGAAGATAAAATAATAAGAGGTTTTCATTTGAAACCCAAGCTATACAACTTTACATGGAAGGAATGAGCTACATGTCCAATTTTATATTCTAAGTTGCATATTCAAGGATCAGCGGTCACTATCTAATGTGGTCAGAATGGTGTCCTTGAACAAGGGTAATAAATCAACTCTGACATGGCATCATTGGAAGAGACCACAAAATCATCTTCAACACACCGAGAGATCACAAAACATAGATATTTTGAATCTTGATGGCATTTTTGCCATTTCATAAAAAATATTATTCAGTTCTTCGTCTGCTTAAGAAAATTATATATTCTGCTAGGTGTTGCAGGTGAGAAGCCACATGATTGGCTTGTACATGGTGTTATGGGTGCTAGGCATGGGGAAACTAATGACACTGTTGCATTCCTCTTGAAAAATATGCAATTAGAAAAATGTCGTTATGTTTTGAGTTTGCATAAAAAAGATTTGTGGTAAGGCGTGGCTGCAAGACCATCAAATGATCTCCAAAATTTTCATCATAAGATGATTTCCATGCAACATAGTCCTTCCGTCAAACTTAAGCCAAATGGTAATTATCATGCTCCCACCTCCATTGGACCACATAAAGGTCCCAGATATGTAGGATGAGTTTCAGCATCAATGTTGCATTCTGGTTATGTGATTTGAAAAAATAAAATAAAATTATTTCAGTGTAAAATTTACTTGTCATGTATCTGTGCCTGTGCCTTTGTGCATGCACCAGGTGTGTGCCTGGGTCTTTTGCATGCGTGCGTGCACACATACACATGTAGTTTTGCCTCTTCAATGGACTCCCCTAAATTTGGTGGCCTCTCTAAGCATTCTTGAAACACACTGTAACTTTAATAAACTACACATTCATATTGACTAAGTATAATTGAAATATGTAGAAGTTCATATTTGAACACCCTTCTGTAGGGATCATATTAGAAAATAGTGCATACGAATATTGTCTCTATACTTTATCTACTTTTCTGGATTGAGAGCTTTGTTAAAGTATCAGAAATCTGCTTTTGAGTACTACAATACCGTTCTTCAAACTTCAATAACCCCAGTTATGGATTATGGTACTGGACTTCCTCCACATGCTTTCTCTTGCCACAGTACACCATATTTTTCTCAAGCTTAAATAAACTGCAATTATGATAAACCAGATTCTTCACAAGCTTTGATATGCTTGCAGAAAGGTATTTGTCAGCTTGAGCTGTCACTTGTAAATATGTGTATCCTCTGTGCCCAAACTATTTCACAAGCGGCAGTAATTTCTTCTTTGGAGGAAGATTTTGATTAAGAAATTGATGATTTAGGTTATTTCTTACATAGCTAATAATCCATTCTTATCTGAAGATTGTATAGATACCAGTTTACATGGTTGATTTTCTGTCATCCTGAAATCCCGTCCCATTTGATAACTAGAATCTTTCTGCTGTGCATCTGCTAAAGTCTGATGTTCCTTGATCACCTCAAAAATTCTTGTCGTTGTGAATTTCAAAACATAGGTTACCACAAAGCATATTTCTGGTTTAGTAGATGTAAGATATATCACTATCGACCATTTAGTGGTAGCAACTTTCGTTTCGTAAAACTAGTCATGATGACTGAATCATGACTTTTGCTTTTGATTATTACCTCTCAATTATCTAGGAAGATGGAATGGCCTTACTGTTGAATGAGTACGAGGGACAAGAAGTTTTTTCTTTCAGTTGGGGAAGGTATAATTTATTTTGAAGACCAAAATCTAGAATATTTGGCAGCTTGAGTTGGATTGTTGCGTGCAAACTTGTTTCATCTCCCTGAAATACTGGTCTACAACTTACTTCATGATATATCTCAAATAAGTCCTTTCGGAAAGTCATGTGTTGTGTGGTGCTAGTATCTAGAACTCTAGAAATATGCTGGATTTGTTTGATTGAGGCACTATTGCCATCATTTGTTGTGGAAAGAACAAAATTTACTTGCTATATCTAGTATCTAGAACTGTATTCATGCTGGCTTTGTTTTGACGGGGCACTATTGCCATCATTTGATGCGGAAAGAATGCAATCGACTTGCAAGATATCACCTTAGCGATAGCTAGCAAATTGAGTTGCATCTAAATAATAAAACTTTTTTTCTTTTCTTGTTTAGTAGCCTTCTTTTGTTTTTGATATGCCTCAACTTTTTTCCATGACATTTTGCATTCATGGGTCTCATGACTCCTTTTTCTACCCCATCTTTTGCAGAGCATATATTTTCTGTCATTTCTGCTTCATTCTCTATTGCTTCCTTGATGTATGTCTTCTTGTTTTTCATCTCTCTCAGGAGATAGTGCCTAGGAAATAGTTTGCCAACCTTCTGAATCAACGTAAGAAATGTTCTCTCCCACATTATTAGGTTTTCTTCCATTTTCTCTTTCAGCCAATTTATTAATCAGTTGATCAGAAGTGTGTGTTTAGTTTATTGGTTGTTTGTGGTGATTCCAAGTAGTTTGAAAATGTGGCAAGGATAGGTTTTATAAAGGATGTTATATATACATCAAATCTTCCACCAACATCATTATCATGTTTGATTGCCTGAATTTCAGAAGCCTACACCATTTTTCAGCTCAAGAAAGAATTTCAATTGCAATTGTATGTATTCCAATTTTTAAATGGGAATCGTGCAAATTCATTAATTTTTTAAGTGTCTCCCATGGTGAGTTGCATCCTTAAATGGGATGGAATATCTCCACCAACAGAGCCTATTATTACAGTGACAGCTTTTGTATTTTTCTGTTGTCGAATTTGTATCAGTTTTGGATTTAGAGGTTCAATAGGATGTTGATTTCCATCACAATATCATACCAGAAATCATTGAAAATAAAAATATTTAAAATTTGTCTAGACCATTCTAAGCAGGTTACTTTCCCAGTTAAAATTGTACTGTGGATGCTAATGAATGCATTTCAAAATTCTACTGCAATTTTTCACTAAAAGATGAAAAGCCTTAAAAGAAAAACTTGTGCACTTGGTGTCGCTTAGGTGTTATCTCCTCCTTTTCACTGACTTTTCTAAAATTTAGCTTTGCTGTATCCTAACCTTCTCTCCTTACCCTTTCTAATTGATGAGACTTCTTCAAATATTGCTTAGCTGCTGTTGATGAATTGGCAATTTTGTTAATTGTCTAACGGTCTAACCACTATATGATATTGCTTTGGGTAATATTACTTTGAGTTTAGCCATTGTCTTCTGAAAACTGAAAATAAGACTTGTGGAAATTCACTTCAAGCTATTGCTTAAGTAGTAGCTCACGCGAAGATTGTTCACCCTTGACAATTGGGCCAAGTCATTGCTTAGTGATATCCACCATTTGGAGTCAATATGTCCAGCTATCATTTAGGTGATATTTTGCAGATGAACAGGTTCTTTTAACTCCGTAACTATTGGAGACGAATTTTCAACTTCCATTTTTAGGCATTTGAATACTTGTCTGGACTGAGTTCGCTTCAGACACTCGTTAGTTACCCATCTCATGGCCTATTATAGATTTATTCACACCTTTCAAACATCTCTTTGTCCTCCTTTTGTGCTGCTACTCACACATAACTAACATGCATATGCGTACAAATAAAAAATGTTCAATGTAAAGGATGATGATTTCAAATAGCAAGAATTGGAGGATAGAAAAAAATGCAGTAATCATATTTTGCCTTAGCTTTGATAACAATGTCAGGCCAGGAAATGAACTGCGATGAATTTGAAAATGAAAGAGAAAAATTCAATTCTATTCAATATTCAATTTAACCAAAATGAACTGTACAAAGTACATTTTTATCAATATGGCATGAGTGTTCAGTTAATTTTCAAGGTGACCGTTCAACTTCTATTCTAAGTAACAATATGATAAAACATTTTTATCACACTTATTTCCTATGCCTGTGATTACCTACAATAGTATTATAGCAGCTTTGGCCTTGCTCAATTGATGTAATTTTTTTAAAGACAAGATGCATTTTTCAGGAAACAAATTTATAACATTATGCCCAATGTCTTAAAAAAAATATCCCTCTTGAAAAAAAAACACCGAAGGGGAAAAGAATATTTGTTCTTTCACTTAGAATAAATATGCCTCACAGTCACTGCCAAGGCTGGCTGCCTATCTGCATCAACAGAAAATCCACAAGCAAAAGTTTGTGAGCAGTTGCAGAATTTCTTGAGCAGCAGTCTGGAAGTACTTTTGAAGAGTTAAAAGATAAAATAAAGGACTAGACCTGCAGGAAATGGAGCTTTGTGCCAAAGATCAGGGAACTAACAGGATGCTGTTTGTACATGGTCAAAGCCATGACCAAGGGCTTAATTTAAAAGGACTTTGTAAACCTAATGAATACCTAGTCGGTTGCATATGGATCAATGCTGTCGCTGCATGCAACTTGTAGAACTGTTCTTGTACTAAAATGTGTTTCTGAGAGGGCTGCATATGGCTGCTCTAATGCTGTTGTTAATATAGATAACCATTAGACAGAAGTAGGAGACCAGATATGCAGAAGGCTGGATCTTGTATTAAAATTAGTCATTGTTCGGTTGTTTGCATGACAACAGAAGTTTGAAATTAGGGATATGGACTAGAGAGATCTGGATGCTCAATACACAATGTGCATTCAAAAGTCAAGGTCAGGTCCAATAACAAGAACAAACAATATGGACAAAACCTCAATATCCAGAAGAGGCCTGATCCTTGTGGTATATCAACTGGTAATGATTTCTAATTTTCTATTTCTGAATGTTTATTTACATAAGAGAAGCCTATATTCATATGCTAAAAATTCTACAGAGACATTTAATTTTTCCAATTTTCGTCCACCACAGTTCTTCAAGTTGTCCACTGCTTTTTAATTTATTTGTATCCTCCTCCTGAAAATTTTTCAAACCCATGTCTACATATTTGACTGATTCATAATTATAACCTGACGTTAAAATGCTAAGTGTAATAGATGTCACCATCGCATAAGAAATCACAACTAGCACACAGATTATTTCAAAACATTAGCAACATCTATAAAGAAGCTTCATAAATTAAGGAATAGAAAAACTAAGTTGCCATTTTCCAATTTTTGCCTGCCACAGTTCTTCAAGTTGTCCACTGCTTTTTAATTTATTTCTATCCTCTCTCTTAAAAATTTACAATGATTGATTCATAATAATAACCTGACACTAAAATGCTAAGGATAATAGATGTCACCATCGCATAAGAAATCACAAATAGCACAGAGATTATTTCAAAACATTAGCAACATCTATAAAGAAGCTTAATAAATTAAGGAATAGAAAAACTAAGTTGCCAGTTCAGGTTTGGAAAATGTAATTCATTGATTACCAGTTCAGGTTCGGAAATGGTAATTCATTGATTTTTTCCCTTGGCAGTTGTACAGTATATAAAAAAACTAAGTTGATGCTCTTTGTAGGGTGTGCCAGTACAATCTTTTTTCTGCGCATACGGGTATATATATATATATATATATATATATATATATATATATATATATTAAAAGTATATAAAAAACAACAGTACTCAATTGTCAATAGACAAATACCTCATAATTTGCCAAAAAAGAAAATACTATAAATTCATAATTTAGTGATTGTCAAATGTCAAATGTCAAATGCAATGTGAAAATTATTATCAATATTCAATACTCTTCATGTTGCTTTCCATCAAGAGCATCATAGTAAACATTTGGTTCAATTTCATTTGACCACATTTAATTGCAATTTTATTCTTAGTAGCCATGTCATGTGTTATTACAAAATCGATATATACAATAGAGATGAAAGGCTCTATTTATAAAAGACTACAAGAGGATGTTTCTAAAAAGAAACAATCATAAACAACAGAAAAGGAAACTTACCAAACCAACTAAGATGACCATTATAGAAACACTACAATATTATTTTAATACCCTCCCTTAATGGTCATCGTTCTAACTACCCTACCAAAAAAATAATCTACATAGAAGGCCGCCCCCTTAATGGTCGCGAATGCATAGAAGGCTGCCCCCTTCTCTTCAGAATGCTTTGCGACATGAGCATACTATTGAGAACCTCCTTGGTTCTGCAGAATTTCTGGATACGACCAAGTTAACCACAATCTTTCCAACCTGATATTGGGTAACAAAGCTTTACCTCCTTATAGCCAGAGACATCGAGATCAACTTCTCAAATGGAAACGTGAATTTTGAGGGAAAATCGTCAAACCCTCCTATGCTTTAGAAAAACATTCACAATTTTTTTTCAAAAAATTGCAAAAAATGTTTGTAGATGAACATTGTTTGATCCAACAACTCTAGGTGTGACCCAAAACAAGTGCAAGAAACTAGGACTTTAATTGAAAAAATTGTCAAACCCTTGATGTGATGTTGAGATCACCCATGATTTTGCGGAGAAATCAACAAACCCTTCGTTTAGTGAAAAAATGGTAAAATTGACGACTACGATTCTAGGAAAATCATGTGAAATCCTTCCATGATTTTTTTGTGAAAAAATCAGAAAACCCTCCATTAGAGAAAGAATCCACAATTTTTGTAAGAAAAAATTGCGCAATAAACAAAAAAACAACCATGATTTTCTCCTGAAAATCATGCAAAAATCCTTTAGACTTCACAGTTAGAATAGAGATATGCAACAAAAAGAACCTCAAGGAGTAGTTGGCACAAATTTCAAGGCAAAAAAAATTGAAAGTACTTCCTAAGCGAAACCCCATGATTGTTCACATGTAGCAGAAAAAGCCCTAGAACACATGCCCCCAAAGCCGATGTAGAATAGAAAGCTGCTGCGAGTAGAGAACGTCTAGGTTGTAGTCGCTCATAGGCAAATGGTGTCCCGTTGTGCGTAGAGGGGGAAAAACGCAGGCCATCTTCCTCACAAAAACTCTGGCGATTTGTAGGAACCCTTGCATGGAAGAAAACAAGGGCCCTTGACACGGTTGGAACAGGAAATAATCGTGGAAAACTTGAAAAAGAAATGCGAACCATGCAGGTTAAAGAATGCTTTGCAGAGAAGAAACCCAACACGATCTTCCTCCAAAAAAATCCGCTATTTTTCTAAAAGCAATAGATCCATGACCTCTGAAAACAATCCATGATTTTTTTTTCCCAAAACCCTTCTGTGATTTCTCCTTGAAGAGAAAAACTTCGGACAAAGAACTTCTGACAGAATTTTCAGAAAATTTGTCAACTAAGCAACCATGATTTTTTTAATTTTTAAATAAAAGTTTCCACAAAAAAAATCTTAACCTGCTCTATTATCATGTTATTGTAAAATTGATATATTAGGAAACAACGGTAAACAACATATTAGGAAAATTACTAAACCAACTAAGATGACCATTATAGAAACATTACAATATTAGTTTGATAATATGTAGATGTTGCCTCATCTAAAGAGGTTTGGACAAACTGTGCAATATTAGTGTCTAAGTTGATATACTTAGGGATTGGATCCTAATTCCTCATCACTCCCTCATTGTAGTTAGGATTTTTATGTGACAAGAGATGCAAATTTGAGCGCATAAAGATCAAAGCCTTAGGCTTTTTTCACTCCCAATCAATTCTCTTAATTGAGGGGACAAAAAAGTACTTCAATTCCATTTAGTTGAAGAAGAATTTTCAACTTGTTGAAATTGCATAGAACATTTACAATTATAAAACATAAATTATAATATTTAGTACTTAAGTAAAGTGTGGATGTTAAAAAAAAATCATACTTGAGATAGAATGTTTATAGTAAAAGGCTGCAAGTAAATAGAGATTTAGCAATGTATGTACCACCATTCATGAGCATTTTTCGTGTACTTAATTAAAATAGCACAAACATCATCATTCCTTGAAGATATAAAGTGGCCAAACTCACATAAGACAGCACATTGTAAACCTAAATATGAAAATATTCTTTTATATGTAGTCTTGTACCTAATAACAATTTCTTCATTTCTATATGGTGCTACCTTCCTTTGCAAGAAAAGTATCTTTGTGCTATAATATTTTGGGCACAAAGTAAATATTAGGAGATCCAAGGGTGTGATCATCTAAATCGAACATCAATAATGATCTTTTGCACTCTTCTATTATAGTCTTTATTTTTTCAAGCATAGAGTTCATGTTATCATAAATTTCACCCAAACATGGTTGATATGTATTGTCATACCTAATCATACTCATGATGGGCTTGGTAAAACTCAAAATAAATTCAACAAACTTAACATGGTGTAAAAATTGAAACAAATTAAAAAACTTAACTGTATATGGCATCAAGAAATTTAAGAATATACCAAAAGATTTCTTTGACCTAATTAATCTTTGTGCCAATCTTTTGCAATATTAGGTTGAGAGAGTGGATGGCACAGGGTTTCCAAAAAACATGTCCATGTATAACCTCCACTATTGAAGTAGCTGCCTTGCAATTTTTAGCGTTGACCAATATGACTTTGACAATATTTTCAAGGCCCACCATCTCAATGGATTGTATAAGGATATTGACAAGGAAAGTCACATTCTTTAGTTAACCCCTCATAATCAAATACCTTAAAAAATGTTGTGTTGTAACAAGGTTGAAAGGAAGCTTGTTGCTATAAATGCAATGAACAATGTTTACATTTGCAAACTCTCTTGCCTCATTCTTGAAGGCCTTTTCCAATGGACGTTTTTTCTCCTAGATAAAATGGGGGTTTTGTCTTCTCGATTGAGAAAACAATGGTGGCATGAAAGGATGGAGATCAGTCGATACTATTAAGGGAGTAGGAGGTTTTAGTGATCCTTTTTTGGAAGGAGTATGTATTCTTTCCTTTGCTTTGTTACTTACAATGTCAACGTCCTTGGTCTTTGATATATCTTGTAATTTGTTCCTTTAGCAACCCTTTTTTATTTGACTTTGGACAAACTCTTGTTCTTAAGATGGTCATAGTCCATTGGTGAGCTTTTAGTTGATGATACGAGCTTTTATATTTAGTCCCATATTAATGCACCAATGATAACCCCCATCTCTAGGAAGTTGCTTAATCATGGATGTATGTTGTGGAAAATGTGACACCATGTCAAATTTGAATGAGCTTTGTACTTGTGGAGAAACTGAACTACAATTACTAAGCTATTTTGTATGATTAACAAAACAATTCTTGTTTCTTTGTACAAATTTATAACCCTTCATTGTGTTAACTTCAAAAAACGAAAAAAAAGGAATTATAATTCTTATATTATGTATTGAAGTTAAAAAAACATCCAAACCATTTTTAGAAAGGGAAAAAAACTATTTGAAAAATTGAAAAAACTTGTAGAAGTTCAAAACAACTTGAAGAATTCTGAAGATAGACTCATCTTGATAGATAAATCTAGTAGGTGTAGCTCTATTCGTCTTGTAGGTATAGATCTTTTTCTCCTATAGCCTTCCCCTTTGAAGAAAAAGGCCCATTTTGGTCACTTTAATTTGTGAAATGAGGCTTAAAAGTTTGACTTTTGGTAAAATAAGTGAATGTAAAATCATTTTATGGTGAATTAGGGTTGAGAAATGTTCTTTCTTTTAACTTTTTTTTGAAAAAAAGTGAGTTTTGATGTGGAAAATTGAGTATTGTTGTGGGTATGGCTGAGTTTGTCCAAGGTCTAGAATAGTGGCCAGAACTGAGTAAACAAGGTATGTAGACCTATACTGCATGATTGGGTTAAATAAATATAAAATCTTATAACAATATAATAATAACCATAATCACCAAAACTGTACAGATTTGAGAAACAATTGATAGTGATAATTGTTAATTCAATGTCAAATGCCAAATCAGTACAAATCAATAATCATCATATTGCGCTTGAGACATTGAGGGCATCAATGTCATTCATATGTTTATTAGAATCCCAAGTAGCCCCAACACCACTCCCACTAGCTCCATTATGCAATTCCTATGGAGTATCCTTGTCCTCAATCAACATTAAGGAAACTATATAGCAAAGTATCCAAGTTAGCATTGTTACAGATTACATCTCAATTTCTCACCACCCCCTTCTTGTCCTTGACTTGCTTATGTGGGAGGAGGTGTTACCATAATTACCAACCTTTGGAAGAGTCACAACCCTTTCTTATATCTGACCTTTGAAAGAGTCGCAACCTTCCATAATTACCACCCTTTGGAAGAGTCACAACCATTCATAACCTTTGCCTTTTGAGGGAGTCATTTCCTTATTTTCTTGTCATTCCCTATTTCTCTTCGATTAATTCTTTCTTGATTCCACCTTTCCGTTTCTCTTCCTTAGTCTCTCCCCTTTCAAATGAAGTTCTGTTCTTCCTTTTTAAATCTCAAGTTTGTGTGAGTCACAACTTTTCATTTCACACCTTTTGACCCTTCATTAACTTAACTAAATTTTAATTATGTTATATTTAATTTTATTCTTTTATATTTTTAATTTAGATTTTATTTCTATCCTCTTATATTTAAATTTTATTAATAATTTTTATTATTAAATCCTGTCTCAAAAAGGGGACTTTTTAGTCCGCCCTTTCTAAAATTGCTTGTCCTCAAGCAATGCCAATTTTATCCAAATCTTTCAATGTGAGTAGCTTCTACTACACAACTCTAATTTTAACTCAACGTGCTAATTTAAACCAAGATATGCTTCTGTCTTTACGCCTAGGTGGGGTGTACCAATAATTCTCAACAATGTGAACAGGAGTTTATATTAAGATGAGATTTAGAAGCATGACATAATAAATTCATATTATCATTTAGTCATTGTCATATATTTGGACTGAGCTAATAGATCCTTTCTCAATTGACTAGAGTGCATCCATTGATTTGTCTTTACCCTGCAGGCTGGCAGGATCAATGCTCTGATACCACTTGTAATGTCCCTTTCTTGGACCACCTTATACTTTGCCCTAAATTCACAAATCCAAAATGAAACAAGAGCAAAATGTAGTTAGAGATGTAGTTCTTACTCAAGAATAAGATGAGATAAGCCTAACATGGGAGCCACATGAACTGCAGAAAGAGAGTAGGTAACCTAAGCCATTCTAGAGTTGTTGAGAAAGTTTCTTTAGAGGGGTTCAAATCAAGATACTGAGGCTTCAAACAATGAGGAACCTTGTCCCAAGCATAGGGACCAACCTCAAGCGGGAATATATCTACTCTTATAGGCAGGAATATATTTAATTATAATTTGATATCATTTTTATCTGAATTTTCCTTTTTGTCATTTTTTAAGAAGCTCTATAATTTGTAGTTTGAAAGTATTGAATGTCTATATTCATCTCAGGAACTTGATCTTATTCACTTGCAGATCTTCTCACTAAGGACTACAACTATGAACAAAAATTTACTGTGTCAACGTACTCTGGAGATGGGTTGGTGAGTTATTTAATTGTACCTGACACAGTTTGCAACTTCTGAACATATATTCTAGTATCATTGCAAGATTTTCCTATTACATATATGTGCTTGAATGATTTGGTTAACACATAGTTTCTTTTGACTGCTTATTTGCTTCAAATAATAGTTTCTTTTGACTGCTTATTCGCTTCAGCTTTTCTAATACACTCCAAGCATGGAAGCATCTGATAGTTATCTTCTCGCCGCTCTCTAAGTCTATAGCTGCTTTTTGCCTGTTATAGTTCAAAAACCATAGTTTCAAAACTCTCCAAGTACATGCTTACTTGTGACTATTTTTGTAGCTGAGTAAATCACACATTACTTGTGTAGCTGAGTTTTTCCAGGTTCTTCAATTAGTCTTGGTGAGTACTCCTGAGTTTGGCCATGTAGAGTCCCACCCCTGTTTGCCACTAAATTTTTTACCTTGTACTCTGAGGCATTTTGTCAAGCAGTTTGTGTGCAAATAGCATAAAGGAGTCTGTAGTATCCCACTAGAATTTCCCCTCTCAATTTTTGTTCCAAATGCTTCTAATTTGATAACAACCAGTCACTGTATTGCTGTTCTGAGTTGCATTTTGTTTCCAGGTTTGTTGGGTTCAACATTCAAAAAGACATGTGCGTATAGCATTTGAATAACAGAACTGAAATAACATGTTACAATATAGAAGTGAACTCATAAGCTCACAAGTATAATTCAAAACTGGAAATTTCTGACCTTGTATCAAAGACAACAGTCTGGAATCCACAGACGCAATTACATTCATTTATTTCAAAGCTGACCACAGCATGAACTTTATGCCAATCTCCAAATCAGTGATTATGACTCCAAACACATACAACAGCAAATGCCAGATTTCAGTCTCTTAATAGTAAGTCTGAGAATGTTAGCAGTGGTTTCCAACTGAAACAACAGCAGTGAGAAAGTATTCCCATGAGATAAGTATGGGAACTGTTGATGGGTGTTTTATGACCACACCAACACAGAATAAACTTTAAAGTGCCAAAGGACACTCTATCGTCTTTTGAACAAAGACACCACATATGCTAAGTTTGCAGAGAAGATCATAGAGGCGACTCCAAGGTTATGACTGTGTATTTGGGACTTTAGGGTGGAGATGAGCTCTTTTGGCTTGATGTATGCTGGTAATCCAAGGGGACTTATGCTATTCACTCTAGATGTCAACTTTCAAATGATATGACAGTGAAGTACTTGATCCTAAGACTTACAAATAAACTGTCAAGAGATTAAGGGTTTAGGAATCCTATTCTAATCTTAGAATGCAATAGATAATGGATGTATTTGAGAACCCTACTAGGCTTAGCTTTGTCATCAACTTCCACCAAGCTAGTGCAATCTTCTAAGGCGACCAATAGATGTTCAAATCATTACTATAACACCAACACTATTCATAGATGCATATCAATGTGTAAGCAATAATTGAAGTTAATCTTGTATTTCAATTCCATTTGACCATGCAAAGTGACTTACAATCAGCAAGCCACAAGTAGTATGGATTATTATTAAATGAGTTTCACAAGTGTTCATCGACAATTCCTTTCATTCAACTAAATTACCCAAAGCAAATTCTAAACTAAATACTTGAAGAAAATTCTAAACTAATTTGAGAGATCAAAGAACCACCACAATACTTCATTATCTTCCCTAAATCACCACACTTAAATGATTTATTTTAATTATGGGTCATGGCAGTATCTCAGTGACAATTCTCCCAAAAACTCTCTTTACAAATGAAAGGAGTGGGGTTTATATAGGAGCTCTAAATTCAATGAATGGCCAAGATCGATTTGAAACCAATGGCCCAAATCTTCTCAAGAAAACTATAATTAGGGTTGCTACAATATTGAATAAATATCCAATGATAATAAGGCACCAATTTATGGGCCAATGAGAAAATTCAATGAAAGAAGAACCAATGAGAAAGCGCTTAGTCATCAAACAAGTCATCTTCTAGAAGGTGCTTTCCATATGTACACTTGGAATAATTTGATCGGATGAGGATGAGTGGAAGCCACCTCATTATTTAGCAATTCTTCTTTCAATTCCACCTTTCCATCCTCTCTTCTCTTTGAAAATCCTCTTCTTGGGTGTCTTGACATCCTCTTTGGAAATCCTTCATTATTTGATATCCCTTGTCATCTTCATCCTCATGGCGATCCTCCCACATCCTTGACATAAACCTGCTTAGCCTTGATCTTCTTGACCTTCATTATTGTTGGGCCTTTCTTCATCCTTTTCTTTTTTGTCCATCACTCCACACGCCTCCTTTACTTTCCTTGCATCAATCAATTCTTTTATGGAACTAGTCTTCTTCATGGTCTTTGAATTCCTCTTGTCCATAAATTGCATCTCGTCTTTAAGCCCGGACTTGTCCCCTTGTCCCTACTTGATGAAGGCTTGATCTTGAGATAACTCCTTCAAGCTTGATCTTCGAATTTTCTTTCCTTTGTCTAAGTTTCCTTAGCATCTTGAAGTGTTATCCTCCTTTGAACTTGATCTCCTTGAACTAGCCCTCTTCACCCTTTGATCAGCCATTATCCTGTATGAAGCTCGAAGTTAGTATTTTGTTAAGAAATCTGATTGAGAAAATAAATTTCAAATTTATTATCCTTGATTTTAATATTGATTTGAGGCTTTATGACTAAGAAAATCAGAGAATTAAAGGTTATAAATGAAGTTTAAATCTGAAGACATAAGTCCAAGTCTGAGAATCAAGCCTGAGGACAAGTATGAAGACAGCCTCAGAAACTCAGAAAATCAGACTTAAACCTTGCAAAATAAAATTGAGGCGTTAAGGTCTGATAATGAAGACAACATTTTAAAATCTGACTGGTTTTTTAGCAAAGTCTGAAGGCACCTTAACAAAGTCCAATTTTAATCATTTAAATTCAATCAAACTATAAGCTTGTAAAGGCAAGTCCTAGGGAGGATATTTGAAAACTTGGAGATGAAAACCAAATCTTTCACTATAGAGCAAGGTTCTGATTTCTGAGGACATTTTTGAATCATGCTTACCTGGACAAATTCTCCTCTAAATTGTCAGATTTTCTTTGCAAAAAGTGCTTGTCCTTGTGCCCTAGGTTGGATTTGTGGGAGAGCAAGCTTTGAAAATTTTCTGGTTTTTCCTATGAAAACTGCGGTCCAAGAAGAGTTCTCGGACTCAGGTCAGAGATTTATGTATTTGCAGCCTCTTAACACTCTCTTATCACTGCAGAATATGTTGAGACTTCTAGTTTCTTCTTTACTTTTTTAGAATTGCTGCCCCTCTGCCGAAACACTCTCAGATCTCAGTTTGAAGACAAGTGGTTTGCAACCTATTGGACTCTATTTGTAATTTTCCTTTTTAGATCTGCAACATCATCACCTTAACAAAGTCCAATTTTAATCATTTAAATTCAATCAAACTATAAGCTTGTAAAGGCAAGTCCTAGGGAGGATATTTGAAAACTTGGAGATGAAAACCAAACCTTTCACTATAGAGCAAGGTTCTGATTTCTGGGGACATTTTTGAATCATGCTTACCTGGACAAATTCTCCTCTAAACTGTCAGATTTTCTTTGCAAAAAGTGCTTGTCCTTGTCCCCTAGGTTGGCTTTGTGGGAGAGCAAGCTTTGAAAATTTTCTGGTTTTTCCTATGAAAACTGTGGTCCAAGAAGAGTTCTCGGACTCAGGTCAGAGATTTATGTATTTGCAGCCTCTTAACTCTCTCTTATCACTGCAGAATATGTTGAGACTTCTAGTTTCTTCTTTACTTTTTTAGAATTGCCGCCCCTCTGCCGAAACACTCGCAGATCTCAGTTTGAAGACAAGTGGTTTGCAACCTATTGGACTCTATTTGTAATTTTCCTTTTTAGATTTGCAACATCATCTAATTGAGGTTTGATTTTGAGTCCTCAAGACCATTTGCATCCTTTGAAGCCCCTGCGATTACTTTACCAGCATCTGCGATTTCCTGATACCCATGATGGCCGTTTTTGTAGTCATTATGATCAGACTTTAGCACAGTTGGTTTTCAGTTTTCATCAGACCTTAAATATCTCATCATTCTTTCAGCATTGCCAGTGATTTTTTGCATTCAATCTTTCCTTGGATTTCTGTTCATGAATGGCCTTGCCCTTGATCGATTGGCCATAACCCTTTTGACTTTGGTCTTCACTTAGCCCTTTGCATTGTACTTCTCTTTTGTTGTCTGGTGGTCTTTTTAAAGCATTTTGGGCTTGGGCATGCATCTCCACAACAAATGTGAGCTAAAAGATTTTTGCCATCTTAAAGTTTTTGCCTCTTAAAACATTGGAGTTTGTGCAAATTGACTTTTATTCAATTCCCCTACAAGGTGAAGACCTTACTTCCTCATTCATTGGCCAAGGGGAAAGCCGACCCCTATAGGGACAATCTTGATCCCAATGCTTCATCTCTTCATTCTCACGTCTCAGTCCTCAAGGTGAAAATCGATCCCTATAGAGACGAATGGAAATTCTATGGGTACAAGGACAAGTGGAAATTCCTTGTCCATAAGGACAACTTGGGTCCCTTTACTTTTCAATTGGAAAAGTTGGCTTCAAAGGGACAAAAAGGAGATTCCATGGAAATTCTATGTCCATAGGAACTTTCCACTTCCACTCTTAAATTTTTTCAAGTGTTGACTTAGTGGAGAAACAACCCTAATAGGGAAAAAATGGAAATTCCTTGTCCATAGGGATTTTCCACTCCAACTTTTCCCAAATTTTTTCTAAGTGTCTGACTAGTGGAAAAATTACCCCTATAGGGACTATTGCATTTTGACTTCGTTCCTCATGTCCTGGAGTGGAAATTCGACCTCCACAAGGACAAATGGAATTTCTAACATGATATTCACTTGTTTTTGCTTCCCAGGAGTGGAATTTCGACCCCTATAGGAACTTTTGGCCAAGACTTAGTGGATTTTACTTGTTTTTTGTTCTCTAGGAGTGGAAAGTTGACCCTTATAGGGACTTTGCACCAGGACTTAGTGGAAAATCAACTTCCATAGGGACTTTTGGTCCAAGCATGGTGGAAAAATGACTTTTGTAAGGACTTTATACTTCTCTTGCATGATTTCATCATTTTAGTCCAAATCAACAAGTATGATGTGGCACTATTCATCTTGAAAACCAATTGACTAGCCAAAATATCCCAATGCTTAGGAATTTTCACCCCAAACTTGACAAATGTACAACTTGATCCTAGTGATCATAAGCTTTTATGATTTGTCCAGATTTGTAACTTTGGAGACTTGGACCTTTGTCCACTCTGGAACCTTCTAAGCTTAGAATTGACACCTCTACTACCAAAACCTTAAGGCTAGCAAATGAAAGAGGGGGCCCTCATTTGCAATGGGGTGGTGGTGTGAAAAGATCACAACATTTGGCGAGTCCATTGAGGAAATGTTCCTGAACACTTCAAGGATAAAACTTGTTTGGAACTTAGAACCTTTGATTAATTCCCTTTTCACTTATCAAACAACTGGAAAATATATTCAAAATGTAAGAAAGACAACAAATTGTGTCAAGACCCTTCATCTTCGATTACCTAAGAGTGTGCATGTGTATTCATTCCGGCTCAACAAAACCATTGAAGACCTCCTAAGATCTATTGTAGTTAGCTACCTAATATATCCATACTTCAAAAACATCCTGGATACAGTCAAGTGTCCATAGTCCCGACGAGGTCATCGTTATATCTCATGGAGATGCTCTACTTCTGGTGAGTTATTCTTTTGAACACCTGTAGAGATGTCCGCACACCCAAAGCCAAATATTTTATGATATTTCTTTTCTTTTCATTTTTCCTTTTCTATATTCTTTTGATATTGCTTTTCTTCTCCACATATTTTCAATTTGGGTTGCAAGCAGTGAAGATGACCATGGGTTTGAGAATTACAGTAGTGCTAAAGCAAGAATTAAGACTTTTCACTAACTACAACTTCTCCTAGACAACTCCAATGACTTAGAGCAATTAATTATATGTAAGATATAACAATTGAAAGACTTAGATATTCAAAGCACAACTACTGATTCCATTCCAAATTTAGGATAAAACCTTATTGAATGATGAGGCTATTAGGAACAATCTCCAATTAATTAGAACCTCCCAAAAGATATCCAAGAAATAAATTGAACACACCTGGCAGGAGTATACCATAGTGTGATTTATGAACACATCACCTTTCTTGCAAACTAGATCCCTTTCAAACTAAACCTAGAAAGTAGGGAAACCTAAGCTAAAACAAACTAAATGACAACTAAACTAAAGAAACTAAGCAAACTATGAAAAACTAAACTAATCACCTAAAGCCAAACTAACAAAGCGACTAAAGATCTTGAGTCAAATGACTCAAGGAAAATTAACCACCTGGCTCCTAAAACACCTAACCTAAAACTGACGGAAAGGAAACCTACTCTAACTATGTACAAAAGGTCTTGCGAGGAAACCTAGGATTGGAAATAGTGTATGAGGAATTGTTCATTGACGGGCAATGGATCATCCTCTTCGGACAAGGCTTTTAGTTTAGATGCACTATCTCCCAAAATGACAGAGGCTTGCTGGAAATGTTTGTCAAATTTCCCATATTCATTTCCTCTTTCATGTATCTTGTCTTGATGTTTTTCAAGTTTGTGATGCTTTGCACAATCACCCATGGTTATGCTATGTTCATGTTTCAAATGGCATGGGGTGAATTCTAAGGAGTTTTGGGCTTGGGCTTTGTCTATCCACAAAGTGAATTTCAGACTCATGTGCCAATCTTTTGGGACTTTATCCAATAACTCTTTTATGACATTTAGCAAGTTCAAAGTTACGTTACATTCACATGCCCAATTTGGAAATTCAAGAGAAAGCACAAGATTATTATCACATGTCAAAACATAAGGATGTTCAAACCCGGTGATAACATTTTCTTCTAAAAGCTTGGTTAGAAGGTACATGTATTGCACAGAGGAGAATGGATCGATCCTAGCAATATAGTCTCTTTCCTCCTTAGCAATAGGTTTTACCTTGATCACCATTTGGAGTGGTAAAGCATAATCCTCTTGATCAACAACTTGACTGGTGACCTATGTCAAGCATTGTATTAACAACTCCAACTCTTGAAACTCTCTTACCTTCCTGAATGTGTCTTCCCTTTCTTCCAATGTATCATCTATCCCTTTGAAGATATTTCTCAATTCATCATCTATCTCCACGTGCATGACTTCACACTTGCTTTCTTCTTTTAAAGGCCCATCATCTTGTAATGTATATGTTTGGTCACCTTCTTGGATTGCATGAAGTGGGTCTTGATCACTACATGCTTCCTTCTGTAAAACCGGGCTTGCTTTGTTTCAACTTTAATATCCTCACCTTGTTCATCCTTTGGTATGTGCTTCACATCACATATGTTTTCAAGTGCTTGAAAATCCTTGAATCCTAATGTTTTGGGAACTTTTTCTTGTACTTCATGTTTTTTGCACCAACTGGGTAAAAGATTTTGAACTGATGTATGACTCCCAATCCAATTCCCTGCCTCGCTCCTTTGAGGACAAAATTTTTGAAGTCTTCCAATGTTGTCCTGTTCCCTCCAGGAGATGAGTAATACACCATCAAGACCTCTTCTACCTTGATCCTATAAAGACAAACATCTGTTTTTGTGAATAAAATCTCATTGTTTTCTTCATACTTTGTTATGGTGAACTTCAACCTTGGTGTACTTTTTATCTTGATTTGATTTGGAAGCCCTCTCCATGTTAACAACATGTGTTAATATATCCATTCAGTCTTTTGGACCAATCTCTCCACAAAAGCATGCCATATCCATCTTGAATGTCTGCTACATAATTCTTGGGTCAAATGCGAATTGCATGCAAATATTATTTAACTCCCCACTCACTAGGACTTCAATCTTGTCTAGTTGTGTGACTTTTTTGTTTGTCTAGTTGGGCATCAAATCTAATCTCTTGTATATGGCTAACGACATTACGTTGCTTGTTGGTCCTGAATCTACCAAGCAATTGTGTAAAAGTTTCCCAAAAAATTCTCAAAGAAAGAAGAAATGGGGCTGGCTCATCCTTCCCTTGGTATAAGACAATTGTATTCTCCTTGTGGGTGTCTGATTTTGCCCCCTTTGCCTTACCGACATTTTCTGTGCTTGTGGGATTTCCATCCTTGATTGCATTTTAATTTTTGACATTCTCTTCATTTCTTGTTTCCATCCAATTTGAGAGTAATCCTAAGGGTTTTTGTCCTTAGGAAACTTAAACTGAAACAAGAAGCTTTTAGAGCTATTCCAATAAATTAATAAACCAAACAATTTTTGAATGAACCTCTCAGTTCTTTTATAACCATTACAGTGACTCTTGGCTTGCCTTCTGCTTGCCTCTTGATTTCCCCTCTCTTTTAATTTAAATTTGAACTTACGGGGAAATAATAATAAAGTGACTTAATTAATTTTCCATATAACTCACCCACAAAAGCACTTCAATACTTTATTAAATAATTAAATTATGTTGTTGTTAAATTTATTATTTTTCGACAACTTAAACTTCAATTATTTAATTAATTTCTAACATCCAAAAGAATTTGACATTACAGGTCAAGTTTTGAGTTTTGAAACTAATTTTAGACTACTAAACAATTATAAGATTAATGAGGAATCTTGTTGAAATTTGAGCTAGAATATAATTTGCACAATAAAGATTGCAAAGCAAAACAAGAGAAGAACACAAAACAAATATCTTGGGAAACCCCCTGCTTGAGGGTGAAAAACCCAGCCCACCAAAATATGAATCCTTTATTCAGAGTCTCAAAATTGATTACGAAGATGCTGTTCTTGATCACTCACAGATTCTAGTTTGAAAAAATCCATTGAGTATTTTTACATAGATTCATGATACTCAATAATGAAACAATACTCTCTCAACAAAACATATATAATGCGGCTCATATGACGAGCGTTACATAATAGGAATACAAAATGTCTCTTTCTGATAAGAAGAAAATATCAATAGAAAATATGCAGAATCACAATATTATACTATTGAGATATATATCGCGTTGAAGAAACATAATATCAATGATACTAGGCAGTCCCGATAATATATTGATTGGCAACAAGCAGCAAAAATAAAATGTGAATCTTTGTATCTTTTCACGCTGAGCAGCACCAACGCACACCGATAATCAACAACAAAACCCGATAATCACAATGGAGAATGCCATGAACTTCCCATATGCTAAGAGCTTTGAAAAGAAAAGAAGCCAGTATCGTGACACTTCACTTTACTTGGCTTACCACCAAGTAAAGTGAAGCGCCACTGCACAAGATCAGGCATTACTTCCATTAAGAATCCGAAGGTGTCAATAACAAAAAGGACTCTCATAAATAAGATAAAAGTCTTTGTTGGTGATTAAGTAGCTGCTTAATCACCGACAACGATGACTCAACAACTTACACATAAATTCCATGTAATCAAAAGATACCAATGAACATCGAAACAAATAAGGTGTCGTGGCAAGCATCACCAAGGTAAGCCAAGGCAAAATACTTCCACACGAACATGAAGAGGAGGAATATAAAATACTGATAGGAGCAGCAAAACCAAAAATGCTTATGAAGTCTCTATAGCAGCCACATACTTCAACACTCCCTCTTAGCAAGAGAGAGATCTTCAATATGTCTCCTCATGACAAGTACACATAGCTGCAAGGAAGCAATGTCAACAAATAATCTCATCATAGATTTTCAATAGAATTGTTATCTCATCATAACAATATTCACCATAGCTACTCCTAGAGGGTGAAACAAAACATATAACAATATTCACCATAGCTACTCGTAGAGGGTGAATCAAAGAATCACAAAATGAGTCATGGAGTCACATACATGACTTCTACCATGGCTACTCGTAGAAGGTGGATCAAGGGCTTTCACCTCAAACTTCTCCCAAAGAAGAATGCATTGCCACCTTGCTTACTTGTAGAGGGTGGTTCCACCATACCTACTTGCAGAGGGTGGATCAAGGGCTTTTACCTCAAACTTCTCCCAAAGAAGAATGCATTACCACCTTGCCTACTCGCAGAGGGTGGAAAAAAGACTTTCACTTCAAACTTCTCCCAGAGAAGAATGCATTAATTATAAGCAACGAATCACTGAGGTGAGATTCTCTCTCAACAAGAGCATCATTCTCCACTGAGCCAAGCTTTTCTCAAAAATAACAGAACTTCACTCTTGGAAGTGGCTTGGTGAGAATGTCTGTAGTTTGCTCCTTTGTAGAAATGTACTTTAGTTCAACTGCTTTCCTTTGAACCATGTCTCTCAAGTAATGAAATTTAATTTCCATGTGTTTGGTTCTATCATGAAACACTGGATTAATCGAAAGCTTCACACAACTTTGGTTATAATCTTGCAAGCAATTTACGAAGCCACACAACTTCTTTTGCAGCCACACATGTTGGAATATATTCTGCTTCAGCCGTACTTTGAGTAACACAAGATTGTTTCTTGCTACACTAGGAAATCATGACTGAACCAAGGTTGAAACAACAACCTGAGGTGCTCTTTCTATCAGGTACACAACCTGCCCAATCTAAATCAGAGAACCCTTGCAATTTAAGCTCAACACAAGAAGAGTATTTTAACCCATATTCTACTCTACCACGAACATTTCTCAATATATGTTTGGCTGCCACAAGATGGATTTGCCTTGATTCACACATAAACTGATTCAATGTATTAATTGCATAACATATATCAGGTCTTGTATTAACCAAGTATATCAAAGAACCAATTAACTACTTGTAGTACATAGTAGGATCAACTAAATCTGAAGTAGTTGCATCATCTTGTAATCTTTTCAGATTTACTTCCATGGGAGTCACCATAGATATGCATTCTAACATACCAATTTTTTTCAAAATATCAATTGCATATTTACCTTGACTTAAAATAATTTCATTTGATCTTTGCTATACCTCAAGACCAAGGAAAGAGTGCAACAAATCAAGATCTTTCATTTCAAATTTTAAAGCTAACTCCTTGCATTTGATCATGAGATCATCATTACCTGTGAGAAATAAATCATCCACATACAAGACTAAAATCAGAATTTTGTCATCACATACCTTGAAATATAAATTAGGATCAGCATCATCCTTTTGGAAACCCAAGCTCGGAAGATAGTGATCAATTCTCTCGTACCAAGCACGGGGAGATTGCTTGAGCCCATACAATGCCTTTTTCAGCCTACATACATGAGACTCCCTATCATGAATTAAAAGTCCTTCTGGCTGCTCTATGTAAACTTTCTCTCCAATTACCCCATTTAAGAAGGTTGTTTTCACATCCATTTGATGAAGTTTCCAGCCCTTCACAATTGCAATAGCTATGATGGTTCTAGTGGAAGTGTAGCAAGCTACTAGAGCAAAGGTTTCTTCATAGTCTATGCCTTCCTTTTGAGAAAAACCTCTAGCTGCTAATCTGGCTTTATGCTTTTCTATACTTCCATCAGGTACATGTTTAATTTTAAATAATCATTTAGATGAAACAACTGATTTACCTTTTGGCCTTGGAACAATGTCCCATTTTTAATGATGGACTGATATTCCTCCATCATGACATCTTTCCATACTTGCTGATTTGAAGCTTCTTCAACACTAGAAGGCTCGAAAGCTAAAATGTGACTCATCAAGACTACATAACCTGCATACTTGTGAGGCCTTTTACTCTTTTTGAAGGTACCATGAGGAGTTGCATAATTTTCAGCTTCTTCCATAATGTTCCTGGCCCACAAGGGTCTTTTCTTATTACCTAAACTATTATTGGGACCTACTGAAGTGTCTATAGAATCCATTGGATCAATTAGATCAGCAGGATTATCTAAATTTGTATTCTCCCTTTGAATCTCAGAGGGTGGATTCAGATCAGCCATATCTAAATCTTGAGGAACCTCAAAATCACGTCTGTCGGATTCCAAGATAGAATCACTAGATTTCCTTCAAGTTGCAACTTTATCAAAAGTGTCATCCTTGTTGATTTCAATTTGTCTTTGTTTTGGAATATATATTTTGTATGCTTTTGAAGAATCACTAAACATAAATGCCTTTTCTTCTAGATGGTTCTAGCTTTGTTCTTTTCTCCTTTGGAACATGAGAATAAGAAGACATCCAAAAATTCTGAAGTAACTGATATCAGGTTTGATACCTGTAAAAGCTTCTTCAAAAGTTTTGTTATCTAGAATCTAGTGAGGACTTCTATTTTGAATGTGAAGTGCTGTCCTGCAAGCCTTTGCCCATAGAAGGGTTTGAAAGCTCTGATCATGAATCATAGCCTTCGCTGCCTCAACAATTGTCCTGTTCTTTCTTTCAGCTACACCATTTTGTTGGGGATTGTAAGGGACACAAAACTCCCTCTTAATCTCAGCTCGCAACACAAAAGGTGTGAAAGATACCAAACACATATTCTCCTCCATTATCAAGCCTTGAGTCTTAATTTTTTTGTTAGATAAATTTTCAACCAAAACTTTAAATTCTTTAAAACAGGACAGCACCTCATCAGATTCTTTAGACTTGAGAAAGTAAATCTAACACTCACGAGAATAATCATCTATGAAAATAACATAATACCAAAAACTACTAAGAGATGCAATTGACATAGGACCACATAAATTTGAATGAATTAATTCTAGGATATCTTTCACTCTACTTTCACTAGAATGAAAAGTGCTCTTAATGTTCTTTCCTAGAATGCACCCCTAGCAAACTCCATGGTTTTGGTTCAGCTTAGGAAGACCAACAACTGCTTTCTCCATAGAAGATAAAGTTCTGAAATTCAGATGTCCAAACCTCTTGTGCCAAAGTTCACTTGAGCTTGAAGTATCATGAGCCAACGCTTGAATGGAATGGGCTGAAAGTTTGTAGAGGCTGTCATGATGTACTCCAATTTCACGAGCTGATTGAATGTTGAGTGCTTCCATGCAAGAACTTTTCCATCAACAAAGACAGTACGATAACCTTTGTCTTCTAATGCTGATATACAAATCAGATTCTTCTTAATACCAGGAACAAAGAGGACATCACTTCAGTGTAGAGGAATTCTTGAATCCAGTTGAAAAGAAGTAGAACCAACTCTTTTAATAGAATAGGTTGCAATTGCATCATCTCCAATAATAACTTGAAGATGGGAATCCTTTTCTTTCAAGTTGAATATATAATCACGGTAATCAGTGATGTGTCGAGATGCCTCACTATCAATCAGCCATGTATCACTATTTGTAGGTACATTGCTGGAAAGTGCAAAAATAAATAGGAACCTTTAGAGTTATCACTTGACTCTCTTTGAGGAGAAGAGTTCTCAACGTTTGCAACAGCTACTTGAGGCTTTCGCCTTAAGGTACTGTCTCTAGCATAGTGACCAAATTTGTCACATCTAAAGCACTAAACCTTTGAAAGATCCCTTTTCTTCTTCTTTGAGATAGGAGCTGATTCTGAACTTTTATCTCCGAATCTTCTGAAATTCCCTTTCTTCCCTTTTCCTTTTGATGTGTGGGCAGCAAGCACATGATCATCTTCATGATGATTTTTGCGTCCATTTCCTGTAGCTTCAAGTCTTCGTTCTTCTTGAATGCAATCAGCTCTCAACTTGTCAAATTTTGGAAGATCACCTCTCCCACTGATGCCTTGAATGAATGATTCCCAAGAGTGGGGAAGTCCATTCATGGCAAGCATGAGTCCATTCATGGCAAGCATGACTAAGTCCTTATTTGGTAGAGAATCTCCAATTGCACTTAGTTGGTCTTTTAGCTCTGTAATCTTCATAAAGTATGATACTACTGATTCCCCTCTAGCCATCTTAACATGCAGAAGTTGACGCCTCAGGGCTAGAGCTCTGTTGGTGTTGTTGAACTCATACAAATCTTTTAAAGTCTAAAACATCTCTCCGACTGAAGACAATTTAGAAATAATGGGAACTAGATGATCCTTCACCGAGTCAATCAAAATCTTCTTAGCCATGACTTTGTTTTTTCTCCATAGAATTTTCTTAGCATCATCTGAAGGTTCATCTGGATCAGAATTCACATAATCAATCAAGTCATTCTCCTCAAGCGTAATCAAAATCCTAAACTTCCATGAAGAATAATTAAAAGAACCATCCAATCTGTCCTCTACTTTCAGACCGTTCTCCTTTGTCACTAGCTGAGAATAAATGATTCAATGTGGAATAACGAAAGGTTGATACAAAAACAATCCTGTTTCTAGAACGAATTCTCATACCCATTCTGATACCATGTTGAAATTTGAACCAGAATATTAATATGCACAATAAAGATTGCAAAGCAAAACAAGAGAAGAACACAGAAAATATCTAGGGAAAACCCTCCGCCTGAGGGTGAAAAACCCAGTACACCAAAATATGAATCCTTTATTCAGAGTCTCAAAACTGATTACAAAGATCTTGCTCTTGATCACTCATAGATTCCAGTTTGAAAAAATCCACAGAGTATCTTTACATAGATTCATGATACTCAATAATGAAACAATACTCTCTCAACAGAACATATATAATGCAACTCATATGACGAGCATTACATAACAGGAATACAAAATGTCTCTTTCTGATAAGAAGAAAATATCAATAGAAATTATGCAGAATCACAATATTATACTACTAAGATATATATCCTGCTGAAGAAACATAATATCAATGATACCAGGTAGTTCCAATTATATATTGATTGGCAACAAGAAGCAAAAATAAGATGTGAATCTCTGTATCTTTTCACACTGAGCAGCAGCAATGCACAACGATAATCAACAGCAAAACCCGATACTCACAATGGAGAATGCCATGAACTTCCCATGTGCTAAGAGCATTGAAAAGAAAAGAAACCAGTATCGTGACGCTTCACTTTACTTGGCTTACCACCAAGTAAAGTGAAGTGCCACTGCACAAGATCATGCTTTACTTCCATTAAGAATTCGGAGGTGCTGATAACAAAAACGGCTCTCATAAATAAGATAGAAGTTGTCGTTGGTGATTAAGCAGCTGCTTAATCACTGACGGTGATGACTCAACAACTTACACATAAATTCCATGTCATCAAAAGATACCAATGAACACTGAAACAGATAAGGTGTCGTGGCAAGCATCACCAAGGTAAGCCAAGGCAAAATACTTCCGCACGAACATGAAGAGGAGGAATATAAAATACTGACTGGAGCAGCAGAACCAAAAATGCTCATGAAGCCTCTATCGCAGCTACATACTTCAACAAATCTGACAGGCAAACATTTCAGGATCTGGATTTGTTTTGCAATTGTATTCAATTACCTCTTTACTATAATAGGAAAGCTTGACAGATAATTACCTGGCAGTTGTTAATTAAAGCGGACAAGTGTCCATCAAGTAATATTTAGAAACAAGCTTATTCCCTTGGGAATGCAACTAAACATTTGAATAACAATATGATATTAAATATCCAAACTGCTATTTGAAGGGTTCAATGCTTGTACTGAAGTCTTTGAGTTGAGATATTTGATTATACTATTTTTTATCAAAGATTGTAGAGGATTACCAAAAAGTCTGTCAGTTGCTTTTCAGCCTGTAGATTCAGCATTGGATTGGTAGCAAATTATTGAAGCAAAACTAACATTAACTGACAAAAATATCTATAATATTAATGAGGATTCTAAATATAATGAGGATTTAAATATAATTTGCAATTTTATTTAAGCATCTTTTTAATCTAACATGCAAGATTGATTTATGACACATAATTTTTGGGCAGTTATTTATTGAAGTCAATGAGTGAACATGAAATAATATTTAAAAGTAAGCTTGTCCCATCAGGTATGCTGCTAAATATGTGCATAAAAATATGGTATTAAATACCATAACTGCCATTTCAAGTGTTTGATGCTTGTAGTGAAGTCATTAAATTGAGAGCTAAGTTGCCCGTTCAGGTTCGGGTACAAGAACCCGGTTCGTGGATTCGTGAAATTGCTTTTTCCCAATATGATTCGTATGGGTTCGTGTGTGTGTGTGTGTGTGTGTATATATATGCATTATATATACAAAAAATAAGAGAAATATGCATAATTCTAAAACTAAATCATTTCATAGTATGAATCTATGATGCTTGATCATTGATCAATGCCAAATGTCAAAGATAAACATTAAAAACTTAAATAGTATACTTGATCATTGATCTATGTTCATGATCTTAAAGAAAATCAGCACATTGAATTACTGAATTGCAAAATGAAAATTCAAAATATAGCTCATTAAAGTTTGAAACATGATCCAATGTTCATTAATCATGAAAGACTAAAGTTTTCATTTCATCAATCATCAAATGGATTATAAAATAAAATCCAGATCAACATCATCATTGGAACCCAAACCGGTTCCACTAGCACTAGAGGGTATTGTCTCATCATCATCATCATCATCCACGTCAGCCAAAGTGGCTCTTGCAAGATCCCGATTGGTCATATCTAGGTCAGCAGACTCGGGTGCTACATCCCAAAGCTTCTCTGACCCCTTCTTGTATTTTGGATCCTTCCATGCTAGGAGGTGCAAGTTGTTGTGAATATACACCAAGTCTTTTGCTTTTTTTGCAGCTAACCAGTTTCACTTGACTGAGTGGATAAAGGAGTAAGTACTCCAATTCCGCTCAGCAGCAGAAGAGGTCGCAACCTAGAGAGAAAACAAACAAAATTAAAAAAATACAAGATAAATTCAAGAGTGTTGAGTGTTAAATTCTACAATGCAAGTGGCAAAAAAAAAGAAAAAAATCTTAAAGTTGTTGTGAATATACACCAAGTCTTCTGCTTTTTTTTTGCAGCTAACCAGTTCCACTTGATTGAGTGGATAAAGGAGTAAGTATTCCAATTCCGCTCAGCAGCAGAAGAGGTTGCAACCTAGAGAGAAAACCAACAAAATTAAAAAAATACAAGATAAATTCAAGAGTGTTAAGTGTTAAATTCTACAATGCAAGTGGCAAAAAAAAGAAAAAAACTTAAAAACTTGTGATAGAATCTTAATTGCAAGAGGTTGGAGGTATATATAATCTTGCCCATGAAGGTACCACCATCTAATAGCATCCATTCGGCTTTGGTCATTGATAGCAGTAGGGTGGAGATCTCTTCTTGAGATAAACGTTCCAAATTCTCTCCTAACACTTACCCTAACATCTGGATCGTAGAAGATTTTATCAAATGCCCTCTTATACCCATGAGCAACCTCAGCATCTCTATATGGTGGCACTCTACCTGGAATAGCAAGTACTTTTGCGCTATAGTACTTGGGAGATAGAACATATGCTAGGAGGTGCAAAGGTGTGGTCATCTTGTTCCAACAATGAAGAACAATTGCTTCTACTTTTTTGTAAAAGGTGTCCTCAAGATCATTCTCTCTCCTATGTATGACTTGGGATATCAAATGATGTTCATGTATGTTATCTTGATGTAAGTTATCATTATGTCAATTTAGATATCTCTCAATAAACAAAGAGAGGAACGTAGTATTATAACTTACCAATTTTATCTTCTCCAACATTGTGTCCATGCTATCATAGATATCCCGCAGGCATGGTTCATTAATGTCGACAAATCAAAGTACAGACATGATAGGCTTGGTGAATTCCAACACATACTCCACACAAGCCCACCAATCATCATCTAATGTCAATGCCTTCACCTTTTGGGCCCTCACTGTATTGGACTACTTCCAGATGCTCCATTGGTTGCTAATAACCATTTGTGATAATGCCTCTTTCACCTTGACAAGATGTCTAAGCACAATTGTGTGAGGCAAATTGGGTTTCAGCCACCTAAGAACATGTTAATAGTGAGTTAATAACATATTTAAAATATGTAAATAACAAAAACAATATTTTATTCAATTATGTAAAACATGACATAAAATGATAAATGAAACCAAGTAAATTATAAATTAAATTTTAAAATTTACCTTCAATAATTCCAATCTCCTCACCCTCCTCATATATCTATTCACACTTTCTATTTGGGTGCCAATTTCTTTCATCACTAAATTGAGAGAATGAATGGTGCACGATGTCCAAAAGATGTGATCATATCTAGCCTCTACCAAAGCACCTGCAACCTTGCAAACTTTTGCATTGTTTGTAATTACTTGGACAACATTGTCATGACCCACAGATTGTATGGAATTAATGAGAATCTTGGCAATGAACTATGCATCTTTTACTTCCCCTTCACAGTCAACCGCCCTCAAAAACATTGACCCTTGGGGGATACAACAATTACATTGATTAATGGACTTTCCATCCATTCGAAACAATATACACACCCGTTTGAATCCAAGAATCTCTTATTGGTTTTAGTTGGGCCTCTACATTTTCTCTCTCACTATGTAATAAGGTGGTGCACACCTTTTCATATCCAGGGCCTTGGTAACCAGAAGGTGCATCAATTACTGCTTGCATCATCTCCCTCCAGTAAGGTGATCTTACTAAGCTGAATGGAACACCATTCGCAAAGAGGCAATGCCCAACTTTTAGATCAGCAATATCTCTTAACTCATTTTGAAATGCCCTATCTAATGAGCCTCTCTTGCGGGTGGTGATTTGTGGTTGTTCTACATCTTCATCATCCCTAGAAGGCATAGGCAAGAAGGGATGTGATCTAGACGTTAGTTGAGTGGGTGGTGGTATGGTTTTTTGTTTCTCGGTATAAGCACCTTGTTTCCCTTTTGCAATTAATTTGTCAGCATCTTCTTGTTATTTTACAAAAGTTGCTATTTGTGCAGTTTACAACCCCTTCTTATCTGGCCCCGGGCCCTTAGACATGTTAATCCCTTGACCCCTAGGGCCCAGGAAATGAAATTTTACTTGGGAGTAGGAGCTTCTATATTGTGTGTTGCAAAAATTACATTTCCATATAAACTCCCCACCTCTAGGACATTGAGAAATTCCTATAGTGTGTCTCCATAAAGGAGGCCCTTTATCAATTTTAAATTTTCGAGACGCCTTCCCACCCACTGAGCCTTGACTACTCATTGTATGATTGTTGCAATCTGTAACAAAAATGAAAAAAAACTTACTTCAAGACTTATACAAAAACTTGAAAAAAATTTAAAATTTTTCAAAAACTTAAAATAATCTATCAAAAAACTAAAGATGGTTGAAATGCATACCTTAATCACTCAAATCTGCTGTTTGGAAGGTATTTGCCACTCCACAATTGATCTCCTTTGAATATAATCACCTCACTTCAAACTTGCAAGAATGAGAGAGCAAGATAGAGAGCAAATGTAAAATGAAATATGTTTGGAGGCTCCATAATAAGGGTCGTTATAAGGTTAGAAGAAAAAAACAATAAAAAAAACATATTTTAAGTGGTTTGGACCCACTTTATGCCTTCCCTAGCCGTGGGTCCTTGGGGATTTGCGTGGATCTGCGTGGGATCCTTGAGGGTTTAATCATGAAGAAGGAAAGAAAGTACCCGGAAATGATATAGAAATCTAACAAAACTAAGCACATGATATAAAATAGTAATCATGAAGAAGGAAAGAAAGTACCTGGAAATGATGCCTTCAAAGCTTTCCAATGTATGTGCCAATTAGCCCACCTAGGGCTTCTTTCAACTCTGCTTCAAGGTGTCACTGATCTGTCCAAATCTGTTCAACAAGGTGTTCTTGAATCATTATCGATTTGAACTTAGTATATTCGCAGTGCATTAGCTATTAGTGACAGCACTTGGCGGCTGATGCAAATTGCAGCCTATGCAATAAACAAGTTTATCTTGATCCAACACAATTCACTCCAGCATTCACATAATGCATTCGCTCCAGCACTTTGCCAAATTCGCATATAAGAAATTCGATACTTGAGGGGAGAGAATCATGTTATGTTTTTGATGATCTCTCCTCTTGGATCAAAAACATATATATATGATACTTAAGGAGATAAACTCGACCACCTATTAGAATATTTAGAATGTTTCTTTTTAATGCTCACGATAGCTTCCTGTTTTATAGCAGTCTCTTTTTAGATACTTGCTATTTTGTAAATATCCGGTGCTGTATATATGAGCGTGTTGCTCATTGTAAATTAAGATCAATACAAAAATAATCTGTTCATATTATTTTATGGTATCAGAGTCAAGGATCAAACTTTTTCGAAAAATTTATAATTTCTCACGAAATTATTAGTCTCTAAATTTTTCGAAATTTATTTTTGTTTCATTTGCAACTCGTAACAAGGGTTACTTGTTTCATTTTCGTGCATCTAAAAATCGCGATTTCTTCCTTATTTTGCAAAAATGCGATTGGTCTTTTGTTAAGCTGCACGATTCTTGTGAAGATTTTTTTCGTGTACATGCTAGGCATTTGGTATTTTGTGTTATACCTCTGCATGCCTACGCTCCCTCGACGTTTGCAGTCATTTGTGAGAGATAAGGAGCGTTTCGTGGACGACTAGGGTTTGCCTCTATTTGTTGGCAAATCTCTGTGTAGTTTTTCGATCTATTTTCTGCAACTTCTTTGAGCCTCCATGGCCGCCTAGGGTCTCTGCCAGTTTGACTAGGGTTTTGACCCTCTGTTTGAAGTTGAAATTTTATTTTGGTTGCAGATTCCTTTTGGGTTTTTCGAAACCTTATCTAGGTCTTCGTTAGAATTTTTTGGGTACCTTGTTTTTTGTGCCTCGATTACCGAGCCAGCGGATTTGAATTCTGACTTCATATTCTTTCTAGGTTTTCTATCTACTCTTTTGGGTACTTGTCATATTTTTCTGGGTCAGTCTAAAATTTGCCTCGAAATTCGTGCAAATGGCATCTTTGACCAACCTGATGTTGGAAAACAGTCAGCGGTTTAATGGCAGCAATTACAACACCTGGAAGCAGCGAATGTTAACCATCTTCGAGTACCGTCGTCTGGATGCGCTTGTTCTAGGCACAAAATCATGTCCTACCTCCGCTAGCACGTCCGGTGGGACCTCCGTTCAAACAGATCAGGATAAGTTTGATGATCGGAATCGGGAAGCTGTTATGCTTCTCAAGCTATTTGTCATAGATGATTAGTTACCTCAGATTCCCTCTGGCAAGTCAGCTGCAGACATCTGGAAATATTTGAGGGAGCTACATGAAACATCCGACAAGAGTTGCGCGTTCTTTCTAAAGAACCAGTTCTCCATCATGATGGATGAATGTATGTCCTTACAGGAGCATCTCACAAAGATTAAGGACATTCGTGATCAACTTGAAGCCATCGGTCGGAAGATGGAGGAAGAAGATATGGTAGTTATTACCCTGAAAAGTCTACCAACATCTTATGAGCATTTCATAGAGACTCTCAACATTACCTCAACTAATGTTGATCTGAAATTCCCAGAGTTGTGCACCAAACTTCTACAGCAGGATTGTTGGAAGCAGTAGTTTGGTAGCCGTGCTTCCTCATCCTCGTCAGAACAAGCCTTTGCAGCTAAATGTCAGCCTTCTCAGTCATCACAATAGGGCAGTTCACATCAATCCTCAGGCAGTTCTCAGCAGAAGAGTGTTCAGTGTCATTACTATCATAAGTACAGTCACATGAAGAAAGATTGCCGTCAGCGACTTGCTTCCGAACAAAAAAAGCTGGGAGGGTCAAATCAACAGGCAAATGTTGCTGAACATTCTGAGAAAAAGGAGTCTGCTTTCTATGCTTTTATGGCTTAAGGCCCTTTTGATTTAGCCTGATCGTCTGCTTGGTATATCGACTCTGGTGCTTCACGTCATTTTTCTCATTGGCGTGACTAGTTTACAGACTTCTATCCTTACAGTGATTCAGTTGTGTTTGGTGGAGGAGAGGAGTTCAAAATTATTGGTAGAGAAAATGTTCAGATACAGTCTGGTGGGTGTCAGCTCATCTTTCTCAATGTATGCTACGTTCCTGGTATGGCATTCAATCTGCTCTCTATGAGTCAGATCATGAGAAATTCTCCTCAGTTGGATGTGGTGTTCAGTGTCCACAAATGTTCCATTATTAATCGAGAGAATCGTCTTACTGTTGCTACTGGTCTAGAGGATCATGGCCTATATTGGCTTACTGACATTGGTGATTCTCCTGAAATAGCTATGGCAGCTCGTGATTTATCTCTCAATACTTTGTGGCATCAGCGATATGGACATCTCAACATCCAGTATCTCTCAGTGCTGTCTCGGGAGGAACTTGTTTCTGGCCTACCTCCAATTCAGACGCAGCATCTTGGAATATGTGACTCTTGTCAGGCTGGCAAACAACATCGGACTCCCTTCAAAGATGGAGATTCTTGGCGTGCATCTCAGGTACTTCAATTACTTCATGCTGATATTTGTGGTCCTATGAATACACCTTCAGTTATTGGTTACAAATATTTTTTGCTTATTATTGATGATTTTAGTAGAAAGATGTGGGTGTACTTTCTTATACAAAAATCAGATGTTTTTAGTACATTTTAGAACTTTAAGTCTTTGGTTGAAAACGAGTTTGGCTGCAGTATCATTTTTCTTAGAACAGATAATATAGGGGAATTTTGTTCTACTGTGTTCTGCGATTTTTGTGCTGAACATGGTATCAAATGCCAGCTCACCACATCCTACACTCCTCAGCAAAACAGTGTTGTTGAGCGTCTCAATCGTACGATTGTTGAGATGGCTCATTCTATGTTACAACACATGAGTGTTCCTAATAAGTATTGGGCAGAAGCAGTATTTACTGCTGTTTACCTTCTTAATCGTTCCCCTACTCAGGCTGTCAAGAACAAAACTTCAGAAGAGTTGTGGTTTGGTCGTAAGCCCAAGATCAACCACCTGAAGATTTTTGGCTCTCTTGCATATGTTTGGATTCCTGATGCTAAACGCTCCAAATTAGATTCCAAGAGTCAGAGACTCATGATGACAGGGTACAGTGACAACCATAAGGCCTACAAATTGAATGATATCGACACTGATCATCTTATCTTTAGTCGTGATGTTGTTTTTGATGAAACTCGAGGACCTTTTCTGTCTTCTTCTGAGCAGTGTTTTGAGGAACAACCTCACAGTGTTCCTCTTCCTTTAGCACCATCTAATGGGAGGGATGATACAGACAATGCTCGCCCTGGGGCACCTGATGATGATCCTGTTGAGGCCTCCGAACATGATCCTCTTCCTACCCTTGTTGCTGCTCCTGAACCTCTTCCAGCTCCTCCAAAGATTGGCTCCTCTACTCTCCGGCCCAAATGGTGGGTTAAAACTATTAGTGATCTTAGGGATGATGAGCTCATCGAAGGTAGAGTTTCTAGAAATAAGAGCAAACAACAACCTACAGTTAATTTTTCTCTTATGGCTAACATTCATAGTGTCTATGAGCGCTAGACCTATTCTGAGGCTAACGATATACCTGAGTGGGAACAAGCTATGGAAGCAGAGTTCCAAAGTCTTCAAAAAAATCACACTTGGGCCCTCCCTGATCTTCCTTCAGGGAAGAAGCCCATTAGTTGCAAATGGGTGTACAAGGTGGAATACAAAGCTGATGGAACCTTAGACGAGTATGAAGCTCGTCTTGTTGCTCGTGGGTTCTCACAGAAAGAAGGCATTGACTATGAGGAGACCTTTGCTCCTACAGCCAAAATGAGTACCGTACGGCTTGTCCTTGCCTTAGCAGCTCAGTTTGGTTGGAAAGTCCATCAGATGGACGTTAAGAGTGCCTTTCTGAATGGTGATTTGCAGGAAGAGGTCTACATGACACAACCCCCTGGATTTAAGGTTGCTGGTCAGGAACACGAAGTCTATAAACTTGTCAAAGCTCTCTATGGTCTGAAACAAGCCACTCGGGCCTGGTACATGAAGATTGATAGATACTTAACCGATCAGGGCTTTCAGCGGAGTCCATCGGATTCAAATTTGTATATCAAACATGTAGGTGACGCTATGTTGTTTATAGTTGTCTATGTGGATGATCTGATCATTACTGGTAGTTCAGAACATTTGATCACTGAAATCAAACAGGATTTATGTCACACTTTTGATATGACAAATTTGGGACTCTTGCACTATTGCCTCAAAATTGAGGTTTGGCAGACTAAGCACAGTATCTTCCTTTCTCAGTCCAAGTATGCCAGAAATCTTGTGGCCAAGTTCAAAATGCAGGATTGCAAACCTGCCTCCACTCCTATGGAACCCGGGCTCAAATTGTCAGCTTAGTCCACTTCACCTATTGTGGATGAATATTTGTTTAGACAACTAGTCGGCGGTCTCATTTATCTTACTATCACTAGACCTGACATTAGTTTTGCAGTAAGCTACATATCCCGGTTTATGACAGCTCCCAAGGCTGATCATTGGACAACAACAAAGCATGTCCTGTGCTATGTAATTGTTACTTCTGATTATGGCCTCCTGTACACTTGAAGTCCTGACCCTACACTATGTGGCTATATAGATTTAGATTGGGCCGACTCTGTTGATGATCGTAAGTCTACCGCTGGATATGTGTTTAATTTGGGATCTGGTGCTGTCACATGGACTAGTAAGAAGCAACAGGCGGTGGCCCTGTCTTCGACTGAAGCAGAGTATCGGGGAGCAGTTAAGGCAGCCTGTGAGGCAGTTTGGCTCTGGCAAATGCTTGCGGATATGCATGTCCCTTAGACAGGACCGACTCCCCTATTTTGTGATAATCAGGGCGTGCTCAAACTGGCAATGAATCCGCTCTTCCATGAAAGAACCAAGCACGTCGAAATTCATTGTCATTACATTCGTCAGTTGGTTGAAGACAAATCCATCCAGTTGTTGTATGTTCCTACATTGGAGCAGCCTGCGGATATCTTCACCAAGTCTCTCGGTTCTAATAAATTTGTAAAATTCAGGGAATCTATTGGTGTTGTTGATAGATTGAGCATTATGGGGGGGTAATAGAATATTTAGAATAGCTTCCTGTTTTATAGCAGTCTCTTTTTAGATACTTGCTATTTTGTAAATATTCGGTGCTGTATATATGAGTGTGTTGCTCACGATAGCTTCCTGTTTTATAGCAGTCTCTTTTTAGATACTTGCTATTTTGTAAATATCCGGTGTTGTATATATGAGTGTGTTGCTCATTGTAAATTAAGATCAATACAAAAATAATCTGTTCATATTATTTTACCACCCAAGGTGGCCGACTTGGGCCCTCCCAAGTAGAATAATAAATAACCTTTTACTTATTATTTATTTAAATTGCCACTCAAATATATGTGATTAAAATCGATTAAACAATAAATAATAAATATCACCCATATTTATTATTATTATTTACATATCGATTTATTGTAATAATAAATATATTCTATATATTTATTATAAATATATTCTATATATTTATTATTACTATCCAAGGTAGAGATATTTGCCATAAAGGCCAAAATATCAACAGAGGGTCCACATTGGATCCCTTGGGTCCGAGGATCCGGATCCGAATCAGACTCCAACCCGGTTCGAGGCTCTAGGGTCTGAATTTGGTAATGTAGGTTGAGAGCTTTGATGGGTAAGGTATTCTATTTTTATATTAAACATTATTGAGAATTAACAAATATTCAGTCAGTAGCTTTGCATCATGGAGATCTAGCATTGGATTGGTGGTAAAATAATGAAGGATTCTAAGAAGGTGGTGGCAAGAAGAGGGTGATGAAAGAGCAAAGAATGGATGTATAAAAGAGTCAAAGATTCTATACTAGATAAGCATGTAAGCATGAGGATAACATGAATGATGTATGATAAGAGGATTGATATAGTTTAAAGTCAAATCATGCAAATGAAGGTGTAATAGGAAAGTGAAAATAGGAAAATGATCAAGTGCACAATATATAGAAAAATAGGAAAATGACATTGTGATTGACACGACACAAATCAAAGTAGGTAAAGACATGGGTATTTTGAATAGGATGAATGTGTGGGGAGTTGAGCTGGCCATTTGTCCCAAAAGATGCATCTATTTAGGAAACTGCTACCATTCTAGTTAAGGACCTCACAAGAGGTTGTTAAACCATGTCACAAATCCCGAGGGGATATGTTGGATACTTTCCAACAATCTCCTCCTTCGTGTTATTCGAGGGGATTTGAACCTGCAACCCTGCTCTGATACCACTTGTATGGAGTTGAGCTGGCCGTTTCTCCCAAAAGATTCATCTATTTATGAAACCGCTACCATCCTAGTTAAGGATCTCACAGGAGGTTAAATCTTGTCACGAATCCAAAGGTGATATGTAGGACACATTCCAACAGGAAGAAGGTTAAGAAAGGGAATGAATAGTGTGAATGAATTATAAGGTATTACTGCATTAGGATTGTGAAATTGCGAGTAGGATTAAGTGATGTAAGACAAGGTAGGAAAGTGATAGCATGAGGAGTATGACAATGTGATAAGATGAAGTACCATATGTTTTGATATAGGAATGGGAAGTAGAAAGGAACATAAGGGCATATGCTAGGCAAGATGGAAAAATAAAAGAAAGCCCTAATAACTTACAATTTTAGCACATGATGACCAAAAGTATAAAGGAACATAGGAAAAACTTATGCTAGGCAACAAAAAAGGAAAGGAAAGGAAAGGTCCTTTTATAGTCCACAACAACAGCCATATGTTTTTGGGTCTACATATGGTGACAGCGATATGGGACTACCTCATACTCCTTGCGGGAGGCACCTAATTGCGCTACAAACGAGGCGTACATACCCTACCCCCTTGTGGGATTTGAACTTGTGACCTCTCTTTCAAGAGTACAAGTTCTCCACCACTAGGCCAACTCGGGCGCTACAAAGAAATAGAAATCCATGCAAGCTTATGGTTTTGACATAAGAATAAGAAGTATCAAGTAGCAGAGGGAGGGCACATGCTAAGAAACATGGGAAAAAGAAAAGAAAACCATGTTAGCATATGGCCAAAACATATGAGAATAGGGTCAGCCTAGGATATATATAATCACCCGTAAGTAGAAGAGGATAGAACTACACTTGAAAATTCGGAAGAACATCTATACAAGTAGGTACAAATCGTTTAAAAATAGCTTGAGTATCTATAGGTGTATCACAAGCCTCCTAATCATCATGTATATTATAGGTTAAATCTCTAGGATGTGTTGGTTTTGGCCTAAAACCCTATTAAATGCATAAGGAGGAAGGGATAAACGATCACACATAGGATAATTCTTGAATGTGAGAGGTGGAAGGATGATCATCCTAGATTGTAAAAAAGTCGTAGGATATGCTTTAGAGAGGATTAAACAAATCTGTGAAGGTTCTTTTTGGTGGTGGGAGATATGAGTCTGTTTAGTTAATTGGAGAAGGCGCACAAGGAACAACTATGGCGGGAGAGGAAGGAGGGTTGCCATAGTTGAGGAGATCAAGTTCTTGTAGCTTTTGTTTAGCTTGGATGGTGACTACGGATGAATCAAGAAGATAATTATATGAGCTAATAGTAATTTTTACCTAGAGATGTGACATGATAATTTCTAGATAAGAGCGTATAGGTGGTAGTTAGGAGGTGTGAAACCCATTTACCAAGGAAGACACAAGAAGTACAATCCCTAACACATTCATTTGAACATTGCTTGCGTTGTATTCATTGTGTAAGATAGACTTTAGGTTCTGTGTTGAATTGGAAATGCTTTACAAAAGCCTCACATTTCACTAGAAAAGGAATGTAGGGAACAATTAAGTAAAATATAGAACCAATCCAAAGGATAATCTTCTAAAGTACTAGAAAGTAATTTGGCCAAGATTGGATCATCACATTTATTGGTTAAACATAGGGTATAGTACGGTCTCACATGATGCAAGGAATTTTCTTGATCATTTTACTTATCAAAACATAGGTTCGCAATGCTAATAATAGAAGGATATGTAATCATTTCAGAGGAGAAGGAAGAATGTAACTAGGGAGATACAGAAGGGGTATTATGAGAATGAATGAGAATATCCAATTGCATATTTGGCTGAAGTTTGGTATACACATCAGCCAATTCAAAAGAAGAGGAATGAGCAATAACATGTGTGAGGGAAGTTGTAATAGTAGGAAAGGAAGTATGGAGCCCATAAGTAGTAGATAATGACACCTCTTGTAGAAGGGGAGGTATAGAATAAGAAGTAGGTAAGAGTGGCTTGAGAGGAAGAGATCCTAGAAACATAAGGGATTGGATTCATGTCTAGGAGAGATGCATTGCGTTGAGGTGGAGAAATGGTGGATATAGTCATATAAAGAGAATCATAAGCGTCTAAACTCTTATGCAACTCATCCAATGTATTATTTATGTGGGCAATGTTGTGTTTATGCTCAATGTTGCCATGAAGGCTAAGTTCACCCGCAAAAGAAAGGTCATGACGAGAATAAGAGAAAGGTACAGCACCATAAAATGTGGAAGTGGTGGGAGGCTAGGGTGAATGGATATCATGAGTGATATGAGCCATATCCCTCGCCATGTGGCATAAGATTCACAATTGTAGGAAGCATCAACAATTGTAGGAAGAAGATCAACAAGGGTAGAGAGGGAAGAAGAGAAGGTTGTACCATTATTTGATATATCCATCAGGCAGAAGCATGCATCTAGAGAAGGAAGATAGTGGGAGAAGGCACATCATCATCAAGATCTAGGGGAGGTGTATTAGGATCCGAAGAGGGAGAAAATGACATAGAAGGGGGAAAGGAGGAAGTAGTGTTAAGGGAGATGACATATAAGTTCTAATTCAATAAAGGAAGGGTGATGGGTAAGATGAACCATCATACAGTCATAGGAAGAAGGAGATAGAAATTGATTTAGGAAGGGAAGGATATGGTCAAGTATACAATTGTAGAATTGAGGGTTAAGGAAGTTGGTATGAAGGGAGAGAGAGGAAAGGGGAAATGTCATGGGAAAGGAGAGGACAAGCCAATGGGTGGATGGAAGAGAAAGTAGACGAGAGAAATGAAAATGAGATGGAGGAGAAAAATATGGGGTTGGAAATATTGGTATAGGTGTCGTGAAGGCAATTTTATTTTTTAGTTTATATAATATGTTTAATTTTTTTGATATGTCATCTACTTTTTCAAAATCTCAATTTATTTTTTATTTTTTGCACCATTTTATGTTGTCAAGACTCTATTCACATCACACACATCTATCTTGAGATGATTGGTTTGGTGTGAGAACCATTGAGGGCCATGGTCATCAACACTCTTTGGAGTGTTGTGAGGCAATCAAATTTAGAGATCCCAAAAAGTAATAGCATTGATTCTAGATGATGAGTGGTGGGCTTGTGTGGAATATGTTGAGTTTTACAAAGCTGATCATGATTACGATTAAGTATGCTGATACAAATCGATCTTGTTTGGGTGAAATTTATGATGACATGGATTCCATGGTTGAAAAAATAAGGACCATAATAGAACCTGAGGAGAATGAACCCCATAGAAGCATTTTTCAAAATAGTAAAAAAAAGCCATTGTTCACTTAGCACATAGTTTCTTTGCTTTTGTTCTCCCACAAGGCTTGATGGAGGATCCACAATTGGCTTTAATCTTCTTACTCACCGATTAAGAAATGGTTAAAGTTCATTGGAATTAAATTGATCTTACTCTTATCTTGTAAACCTTCTATAATCTATCCCCTCTTCAACATCATGCTACCTTAGTAAAGCTTTTTCATCTTTAAAAATGGTTTGCTCTGAAGGTTGTACCAAGCTCACACAAGGATGATTAGCTTCTTCACTATTGCAAGCTAGAGAAGAATCAACAAGAAGCAACAACATGCTGCCAAATGAATCAACATGTGAAGGACCCAACTTCTTAACCCATTGTTGGCAGCAAATTTATGAGAACCTAGAGTGTTGTTGAAAGTTACATTTTGAGATTTTTGCCCCATTTGGATACTTTGAAGCATTTTAAGGGCATACCTCAATAGTCAACAAATTAAAGCCAATATCCATGCTCATAAATTAATTTGATGGAGTGTGCTAAAGGTTATATGAACAATGGATACCCACAAAAAAATGCTATGAAAATTGAATTTGTTTGAGTTGAAATTAAGGAAATTTTCAATAATTCCAGCCAGTAGTTTAATCATTTCTAAGTTTCTCAGCCCTAGATGAAGCTTGTAGAAATCAATTCACAAGGACATCTAAGTTAATGTGTTTTTCTCTAGATTAAAAAATGGTTTCCCTCGACATATATACAAGCTGCATATGCCAAAATGCTAAGGGCCTTTTGATCTAACAAAATCTTGATTTGTGCTTGATTGAAACTACACCAAAAAGAAGCTCATGGATACTAAAGCTAGGGAAGGACAAGTGATATTATTCCATACCAACTTTACGTAGTTGTGTATATTAGGAGTTGAAATTTTCATTCCCTACCCTGTGAAAATAGGTTTTGACAAACCAACTCTATAGAATCTTTTTGCAGTTGTTCCCTTAAGGAAAAATACTTTGTTAGGAAATAATTAACTTTGGTTTGCTATTGGATAATTGGGGATTTGCATAAATCCTTGTAGCTGTGAGAAGGATTGTTGACATTTTTGTAATCAACAAAAATAAGAGGGATTTTAAGAACCTGTTTAAGTTTGATTAAGAGGTGATTTGTTAGCAGAACCAAGAAAATCCTTTAAGAGAGAAAGTAGTTCTATACTCCTCAATTTGGTTGCATATGACCATTGAGACAGATTTCTCCTTTTTCTTAGAAGCTCTCATGTGCCACTCGCTAGTAGCCCACTTGCCAAAACACTTGTCCTTTTTTTCTGAACACTTAAGTTTATTTTTACTCCAGAAGTCAAGCCATAAATTCCAAATATTCAAGGTTAAAGTAATATTTGGTCGTAGATAACTTATCCTATATATACACATAAACAAAGGATGAGAGGGGCGTTGCCATTTGAAAATATTCTATATGACAATTCTAAGGTGGACTTTTCACAACTTAAGTGTGGACATGCCTTTTACTTCAATGGCTACCATATATTCATTTCGTAAGCATGCCGGCACAGAGTATGGATCCAATTCATTTATTTCTATGTATGAGGCCCATAGTATGGATCCAATCCTCAAATTAGAACGGTGCTTGCTTCTACGTATTTGGTGCTGCATCACTATTTATGGTTGACAAGAACTACTTACCCCATCAAATTTAAAATTTTAATGGTTGAGATTGGATTCTATGAGGTAATTCTACTAACTCTCGGGTTACTATGATCATATGATAACTCATGTTTATCAAGAATTATGTCAAAATGAAATGACATCATCCGCCAATGGTAATAGAACTACGAGCACAATGGAAGATCACATAAGAGACAAAAAAGAGTCTTCTTGGGCCGGCATTGTGGAGACCAAAAAGAATGGTATCTACTACTTTGTGTCATCCCCAATCAGACAATACAAAGGCACATATACGAACAATAGCACATGTACGACATATAGAAGAAATGAGCAACAAATAGAGGAATGTCAAGAAAACATATAACAAACAACACATCATGGGGGAAGCACAACCCGATAGGCAAACACACAAAAGAATCCACAGTACAAGAGGAGCTAGTCAAGCATATTGTCTATTCCGCATCTTGGTTGTTATCATTTATGGAAGGTGGGCAGCACGCAAGAGGCACAACATCGAGCACGGTAGATGGAGCTATCACAAGTTCCAAACAAGGACCATGCTCTAATGACAAGTCACTTTGTCATACAGAGCAAGAGATAATTGTTTTGCAAATCTAGCAGGTAAATCATGATTAACATCAATAAGCTCATACATATCATTAGAGTCTTTAGCATTAACATCATTTGCATTAGAATCATTGTAATCATCATCATCAAGAGTATCTTCTTCATTCAATTTAATCACAATAGAAATTATGATACGAATAGAATCATCATGTTTATGTAATTTCATCTTCTTTAAATTAACTTCCTCCCTTGGGCTATGCATAAGTTGGTCAAAGGGAATCAAGGCATTAGTAGGTGTCTTAGGGGAGGAAATGTTTTGGGAACAATGGTTTTGTTTGAAATTTGAGTTGGTTTTGGATCAATCAGCATCAAGTCCTTTTATTCTTTAGGAGGAAGAACAAAAGGAACCACACGAGGTTGAGAGATAGAAGTTGCAAGATGTTTATAGGATATAAGAGGTGGAATTGAAGCATAAATAGGAGGTATGGAAGGTGTAAGGAGTCTAAGTTCAGAGCAAGGAGATGGAACTATAGAATTGCTAAGTTCAAAAATCTTTTTGGATTTGAATTTTTGATCGGATAAGAAGAAATTATCTTGCGAGGTTGAATTGGTTGAGGCATGCTAGGCTAAAAGAAGTCAAGGTCAAAGTTCCTTTGACATGCTAAGGGTTGATAGAGACTATGGTTAATCGTGATGATTTTTTCATTATGGGGAAATTTCAAGCTCTTATGGACATCAAAGACTACAACTTTCATCGAAGTGAGCCAATGAAGGCCAAGTCTAACTTGAAACTGATCGGAAGTTGGGATGACAACGAAGGTGACAGCTAAAAATTTCTTACAATTTCAACAAGGAAAGTAATGGAACCATGGGTAGGACAAGTGAAACCATTGAAAGTCTTAATTATCACATCAGATTTGTCATTGGAGTCTTGCTGGAGGTCTCTTGTGTAAAGATGTTCTTTAATTATAACATTCACCATGCAAGTAGGATCTATAAGGACTCCACAAGAGGGAAGATCATTAATCTTCGTAGCAATGTAAAGAGGACCATCAGGTGCCCTAATAGTCTTCTTAGGATCAAATGCAATGCAAAGCTCAGGTGTTGGTTTGGGTTTGGGTTTGGATTTATGAATAAGGTTGACAACATTGTTGGCCTTAGTACACTCATCATCATATTTCACAATAGTAGGAGGGTCAACAACATTGGGAGGAGGTAAAGAATGGGTAGACTCAATGACATTGGTAGAATGGGATGGCAAGAGATTGGTATAGATTTGCAAGTTTTGGTTGGGAGGGGCAACGGATTTGTTTCCTTGATCATTAATACTCTCAATAGATATAGCATTAGAGTCAATAAGGTGTTGGAAATTGGATTTCAATTTGAAACATTTCTCAGTATTATGACTAGGTCAACAATGATGTTGACAAAAAACTTAGAGATCAAAGAATTTGGAGGATTGTTTTGAAGGCTCAATTGGTTTAATGGGAGGAAGTGTTAAAACATTAGCATCAATCAACTTCAACATTACATTATGCAAAGATTTAGAAAGGTGTAAAATTACGAGAAGGTTTAAAAATAGATGACAAAGGAGCCATACCTTTGGATGCTATTGCTACTTGCACGTCAATGTTGTTTGACAAATTGTTGATCTTGATGAAGCCTTTAGGTTTTTGAAACTTTTGAAATGACTAGGATGCGACATTAATCTTATCCATCGGAGCCTTTGGAGTTGTGCTCTCAAATTGACTCACTTGATGTTGATAATTATGAAGCACTGCACACAATTGAGTAAAGGAAGATAATTTAGAAAACAATATCTTATCTCTAATGTCTTATTGTAAATTAGCTAAAAAATATGTTGAACATCAATATAAGGCACAATATAATAAATCAGAGCATGCAAACTTTTGAATCTACCAATGAAATCAGTCACCTTTTCTTTAACACTTCATTTGCAATGCATGAAATCAGTCAAAGAAATCTTAGGACGAATATTGTTTTGAAATTGTTGAGTGAGAGCATTAGCAATTTTTTGTAAAGAATCAATAGAATAAAGAGGTAAAGAATAATACCATTGTAGGACCTTATCTCAAAATGTTCTAGTAAATAATTTAGCCACGAGTTTATGATCATGAGAGAAGTCACTACACTATGTTTGAAATGTTTTCACATGAGTCAAGGGATCACCTTTTCCAGTATAAGTCTCCAAGTGAGGTATTTCGATGTATTGAGGGATAATGACACAAATGATATCCAAGGACAAAGAGCTAGCAATGTCACAAAGGGGATTATTGAATTTGGATGGAGTCATAGAGGCAACTTCTTGTTGTAAGGATGAAACGGTTTTAGCAAGAGTATTGATAATGGATTCGTTAGAGAGATTGTTATGAGACACGTGTGAAAGGTTTGGAACATTATGGGAAATGGAAGGAACATTTTGAGTATGAAAATGACACATTTTTGTAGGTAGGCATGGATGATGGTTTGGAAACACATGGAACATTTGAAGGAGGAATGATAGGATTAGAAATACTTCCAAGACTAACATGTGTAGGATTTGTGTTTGAAACAGATGTTGTCATGAGAGGTGGAGTATATGTAGAAACAATAGGTAATCAAGTAGGAATAGGAATAGAAAACTCAACACTAGTGTTAGGTTGAGTTAAATTGAGATCTTGAACGCAATTTTGAACATGTTTAACATTGTTATGAATAAGATGGAAAATAGCATGCAACAAATCAACACCATTATTATCATTGTGAATCAAATTCCTCTTTGTTTCTACTATAGAGTTGACTTCCATATTAGAATGTTCTTGACTTGACCATTGCTCAAATTTTTCAAAATCATGGGAAAGTTTTTGTTCTTGGGTAAGAGAAACTCATAAGGTTTTATAATGAGAAAAGTGGGAAGAAGGATTCTCAACAAGAGTGGGAATGTCATTGGTAGGCATGTTTGTTTCATCAAGGTTCCTAGGAAACATAGAGGACTCATGATCAAAGGAACCTACAAGTCTACGACTGCTTTTAACCAAAATGCTATTGGTAGGATTCAATGTTATGACACTCATGCACAAAGAGAGATGTAGAAAATTTGAAATAAATATGCAAATATTCATTAAATTTATGCAACATAAATGTAATTAAGACACATAATTGGACATGAAATCTAGTGAATAACACATCTACCCATCAAATCAAAAGTGGAAATCTAACACCAAAATCATAATGGAAATGTTATAAATCAGGTTCACCAAAATGTATAACAGGGAAAAGGTGGTTAGGCAAACAACATGGGGTTTAAGAATGGTTCTCTAGTGCAACACCTAACCAATTCCTTTGTTATTGTACAATCAAAAGGAAGATGACACACTAGGCTCAAGTAGGAGTTAACCGCTAAGTGGGTGCAATGATCCTCCACTATTTTGTGTAATGAGTGAGAATTGATTAGAGGAAAAATGACTAATGTAAGATAGAAGATTAAATAGGAAAAAATGACAAGTTTCTATGTACACAGACTGATAGAAAACAGATGGTATCGTATAGATACCAAAAACAACAATTGGATAATAGTACCAACCTGTGTTTTAGTTTATAGGGAAGAGGTTGCCCAGTGCGTTCGGTTCTTGGGAAGAGGGTGAAAAAGGTGTCCTATCTCCAACGCTTTTAACTGAATTCAGTTGCAGATTGTTTGTTAGATCTACTTTTTGGATTTGGTCCCGATGCATTCGCCACCTGTTCTCGCACACAAAAAAATGGGGAAAATGTTGAGTTGAAAGGGGTTTGTCTTGGTCAAACCTGGGTTGAGGAATCAACCTTAAAATAGAAGTGAAATTGCATGTAAGGAAAACATGTAAATGAAAGGTAAATATTACATCTACCTTGTAAATGTATATACCTCCATAAACTGATATTGAGATCATGATGTCTATGAAGATGCTTGTATGTTTTTTTCTTGGTTGGTAAACTTAACATGCGAGCATAGTAACCCAGTAGGGGCATATAGCCCGTGAGCAAACCAGCCCAACAAAGGTGGGACCAAATTGGCATTAGCACTGTTTATTTGGGCCAAGTGGGGATTTGAACTGTGGTTGCACCATTAACAATGCAACCACTTAACTGTTACACCAAAAGATGCTCCCGAAGATGCTTGTATGTTGCTTGAATGTAGTTGACTTTGAATCTTGAAATCAAGGATGCCTTTCAAAAATGCATAAATTTGGGAATGCTCCTCAAAGATCTTCAATATTGTTATGCTTGATGGACTCTTGCCTTGAAGAATGAATGAATGCATGTGGATGGACAAATGATCTTCTTGCTTGATTGAGAACTCTTCTTGGTCATCATGGGAGAGAAGGTTGCTACAATGGAGAAGATTGCCTTCAAAATGCCTTGGAATGCTTGAGAACTTGATCTTTAATGCTTGGATGTCAAAGAGCTCTTGAAATCTTGATTGTCTTATGAATACTTGATTGTGGATGTCAAAATGAGAAGAGATAGGTTGCTTTTATACCTCTCACAACATTTGGGTGCTCAAAATTTGAAGGAGGCTGACATAGAAAAATTCTTTCTAAATCCACAAGACAAGCCCTCGGGTCCAATTTGAGGCCAAGCATCGGGGAAGGTGTCTTCTTCCTACCAGAAGAGGTGCAAATTGAAATTGGGAGTTGGGAAGGAGGAAAAGAAGCTGGAAATGAAGGCGATGGGTTGCTGGAATAAGCATAATGGATGTGAAATCTCATGAAAACAAAAATGAGGCCTAATTGAGCACCTAATTATAGGTGCTTACAATTTAGGACGGTACAGCTTTGTGGTTTGTTTAAGCCTTAGAATTGAAAGCTTAGGTTGTATTAGGAATTATGAATACTTTTATGAAATAAAAATATTTTTTTCAATGGATTTCATTAGTTATCGACTAATCGTCCAATACTTACATGATTAAATTTTTATTCTGTGCCGACTTTTCAAAATGAAATTTTGATGACATCTACTAAGACATATAGCCCACATGTCTTATCAAGCACATTTGAAGGGATTTTTTCGTTTGGTTGCTGGAATTGACCTAGAATTGGAAAACGGGAATTGGTGAATTGGTATAGGCGAATTCTAATTTTGGTCCAAAATGAGCATTTTGCCAATCCACCTAAGAACATGGAATTAGAATTGAGACATGGAATTGGAATTGAGAATTCAATTTTGAGAAGGGAAACCAGTTCCTGTTTTCCAATTCCAGGTCAATTCCAGCAACCAAACCTGAAGACGAAGAGTCACCACATAGAAATCCACTTTTATTTAGAAACTACCTCTATATTAGAAGCCAACTATGGAAGATTAAGGGTCACAACTCAGAATTCCACTTTAGAAGTCCCTATGGTAAATTGAACATGGGTCTCCACAATGAAAACCTAACGTTTTAAGTAATTAAGCTCAACCCCTGGGACTTTTTAAGTGATTTTGGGCTTCCACTCTGTGATTATTTAAGATTGTATTTCATACCTTAACTCTTGATAGTCATTGTGGAAAGCTTCCTAGTGAATGGTTGCATTTATCCAGTGCCTTACTGTTTTGAAGTGGGTAATTCCATTTGGCTTCACTGGGAAGTGTAAACTTCACAATAATCATCATATGTTGAAACCTTTTCTTTGATGTAGGTGATTTGCTAAGATACCGATGCGTTTGGTTTTATGCTGGATGCGGGAGTGGGTGCGGCTTGGTGCTGGTGCCGGTCCAGGTGCCTTGTGGGTGCCACCATAGGCGCACGGATGCGGGTGGATGCCTGTATGCTGGATGCGGGAGCGGGTGCGGCCTGGTGCTGGTGCCGGTCCGGGTGCATTGTGGGTGCCACCACAAGCGCCCGGATGCGGGTGGATGCCTGTCGCAAGCATCCACCCACATCCAGGCGCCTGTGGTGGCACCCACAGGGCACCCTGATGCATTCTTGACTACAACAATGTTTAACCGCAATATTCGGCTACAACAATGTGTCATACAAGAATGCAAGCCTCCTTATAATGATTCTACGTTTAACTTCTCGCCATTCAATGATTTTGCTATGCTGGAAAAGCAATGCCAGATGTTTGTGCCTTTATTCTTCAGCGCCAACGGACATCATCCTACCTGATATTGGGTGAAAGAACGAGACAAATATACTCCCGAAGCATTCACGGGATTGAATTACTGAGACACCTTGCTCTATCATTCATCATTCTGAATACATCGTTTCATTCCATGGCATTCCATCACCTTCATTCTTAATATGTCTGAATGCCTGCAAATAATATCAATCAAAAGACCAGATCTCCCACTGGTGGACTGACCTCTCAGTTCCAGTTCCGAGTAAAATTAAACAAACATTAAACAATTTCCCAATCTGTCTTTCTCATTCCCCAGATTGCTTCTTAAAGGGAAGAAATTACAGTGAGGAACTAATTTTCAAAGCAACATCTTTTATTCATTATTAGTGAAATTCATACTATCAAATGTTTTATTTTTGTATAATTCTTGCACTTCTTTGCATATATCATATATTAGATTATACATATATATATATATATATATATATATATATATATATATATATATATATATATACACACGTATCCAAATGCATCCGCACCCCCTAAAAAAAAAATTTCACGCATCCCGCACCCGCATCCCACATCCGTATCCGAATCTGCACCCGAATCAGTAACTTAGGTTATTTGGGAAGGGCACCCGAGAGACAAAAAAAGGGGCATAAGTGCTAGATTTTGATAACTAGATGTTTATCAGATCCTCCAAAATAGATTTATCCATCCATAGTTTATCATCAGAAATATTTAGTTGAATACCTTAATACTAACCTGTTTTTAAATGAGAGCAAAGGATCACTTGCTTTTATCTTTGCCACTTTCAGTCAGAGGGTTGTTTCTCCTCTTTGTTTCCACCGTGGCACACATCAAAATATCCAAAAGAGGAGATTACATGAGGGGATCTCTGGAGTATCTTTAAGGGGATATCTTGATGATTTATAAACAAAGTTATGCACTGGGGCTGCTGAATTGAAGGAAACCACAACATCTGTAGGAGATGAAGTTGGCATCTCACCAGCAATGCAAACTATTAGGACTTGATCATTGATGATGTTGAAGGACTCTCTTATCTCTAGAATGCTAGCCAAATTATTGGAGAATAGTGTGGCAATTATGTAACTCAAAACAAATATGGTGGTCAAGAATGCCAATGTAAGACTTGGATAGGACCAATGAAGGTCTTTGAATCAATTCTATAGACTCTTTCCAGGAAGAGAGGCTAGGGCCAAAACATTGTTTACCATGAAAATAACAAGATGTTGGTGGTGAGCTTAGTACAAAAAGGTGAGGTTGTCAAGCTCTCCCTTTATCCTATCAACCTTTGTTGAGAACTTCTTGTTTTGTTCTGTAACAAGGTGCATATAGACTATTAAAAGAGATGAAACTGGCCTGCAAGAAAATATTGACCTCTCTCTTCACTCACATAATAGGTACAAGGGTAATGTCATGAATCATATGAACAATAGGTAGAGACTTGCTGATTATAACGAAATAAATTATAAGGTTTAAGGAGACGGTTAAACCAGTAACCCTTATTATTGAAACAAGAAGAGGTGATGAAAGTAATAGAGCAATTCGAGCACTCATTATTTTTGAAATTATCAGGGAACACTGCTGAAGATGCTTACACCAAGGTCTAGATTAAGGGATTGTCGGATATGTTTTATGGGATGGTGAAGGCAAGGGAAAGGATTTAGAATATAGATCATTCTTTGATCAAGACAATCCTTAAGCTTTTAAGACTTGAAAATCTAGGTTGCTCATATTTATGGCTAAAACTTTGGAAACAATTGAGTTTGAGAAAAAAAATGGATGAAATTGGTATATTGGAGAGTTTCTAGAAGCTCATTGAGATTGAAGCAATTCCAGATGGTTTGTAATTGAGTTTTTGATTAGTTGAAAATCAGCTGGAAAACACTTTATAATGGCTACAAGAGAAGTAATGGATCTGAGGTATTTGAACTGATGACCCTGAAAAAGAAGATAAAACACGAGATCCCCAAATACACCACGGATGGTTGTAAAAACTTATCCTTACTATAGTGCCACCTAGCTGAGCCCTTGCCAATTTGCCAACTACCACTTAGCTTTTTGTACTTGAAGATTTGCCTAATTTGATTGAACATACTGTTGGAGATCTGCAATGGTGTGGGCACAACAAAACCGGATGCAAAGATATGCCTTGTTTGATTGAACATACTGTTGGAGGCCCACTATTGTGTGGTCACAACAACATTGGATGCTTAGATAAATAGCTTCACCAACACTCGAGCAAACTCTAGAGATGGCTGGTTCTTGTGTGTGTTAAAATTTGCAGTGAAAAGGGATAGGAGGAAAAAAGGTTTGGAGAAACTAAAGGAAAAATGAGGCATTGCACCAAAGAATGGGTCAATTAGGTTCCATCTTCAAAGTTCAACCTTCCATCTGTTTTGAGAGTATTTTGGAGTCTAGTTCCCTTTGTCTATGATTCAACTACAAAGAAAAATGCATAGATAAACAATTAAAGAACAATATTCCAACATTTACTATTAAGGCGCTTCTGCTCGACAACTGTAAGTAGGCCCAACAAACACAAAGTTTCAAGTTCGAGTACTCACTTTGAGGCAAGGTGTTGAAGCAACATAATGTAGACACTAGATATTACTTAACGAAACCCAATATCCTTATAGAAAGGAAGGAGACCCATATATAGATTTCCCAAAAGGGAAGGGCAATACTTGGCCATTGATCCAAAAAGGAAATCTGATGGATGAGATTAGATATTACTTGACGAAACCCAATATCCTTACAGAAAGGAAGGAGACCCATATATAGATTTCCCAAAAGGGAAGGGCAATACTTGGCCATTGATCCAAAAAGGAAATCTGATGGATGAGATTGCAAAGACTGCCGACTAAAATGGGGCCTCTTTTTTAGATTACTTTCCCCATACGCATTGTATGGAGGAGAGGAAATATCACATTTATTATTTAATTTAAAGGAGGCTATGACAAATTTTGCTACTCACGTGCTACGTGCCCCATGGGATGCCAATAAAGGAGGATTTTTGCGAAAATCCAAGTTTTAGTTAAATGGTCACCACACCTACTTTATCCACCCTTCCATTTCTCCCTTAAAATACAAATTGTATATGTTCTCAAGGCTCCCTTCCTATTTTTGATGCTCACAGCTTACCCTTTTTGTTCCGGTTGTCCCTATGGAAGAGGTTTCCCTTCCACAATCTAGATGAAGTCCCTTCAATTCATAGTGGTGTTAAAAAAGTGACCCACTGTGTTGCTTTTCTATGCCAGAAGCTGAAAATTGAAAGTATACATGAGCATGGAAAGAAAATACAGTTATACTCAATTTTTATAAAACTCCAATGTAAGGCAACACTGGAAGATTTGGTTCGCCATGAGGGTGAGTGGTAATCAGATTTTAGATTTGGGATTGTGGGGCATGTAATGCCACTGGTCTGAAATTTGATTTTCAATCTTTAAAAATATTAGTAGATAACTCTTTTGCATTTAACTTATCTGTTTGAGAGGGGCATGCATGACAAATGTTTAAATCTACACAAATAGTAGAGGAGGCTTTTTGTTGCCTTGTACAACGAAGTGTGGAAAATATCTCCTACTTATCAATTGATGAGCTCAAGGGGCTTTCTAATGAATGGTTCATAAGGCACAACACTTGCCGAAGGTTTTGCAAATGGGGTTGCAAACAAAGTGGGCTTAACCATGGAGGAAACTCTGTAGTTAAGTGCGCTCGAGCTGGAGTAGTAATGGGATGAGTGACCTCCCGGGAAGTCCCGGTGCTTCACTTTTGTGAGCATCACCTAGATGCAATGAGTGCTAAGTGTTCCATTCATTCTCATGAGAGATGGGTTCTTGTGAACCACACTACTCATGAATCACGGGTCAACGAGTTTGACTCAAAAACTACACAGTTGAATCTTGATAGCAATATCACAAAGCTCATCCTAGATTAGTGTTTTAAAAAGCTGCTCGAAGTGACAGTAGGCACACCCACACTGACAATATCTTGGAGTGTGACGATAAACCACAGCAATGTTGCATTTTTAATTTATTATTTTTATGTTTATCTTAGACTTTCAACACATTATTTTTTTAATTTAGACTTGAATTTAAATATGAATAAATGTATGCATATGTTCTGTAGGGTGTTCTAATAAGTTTTGAGACACTACCACAGAGGGACTTAATACACAAGCATTTTTTCTGATTTTAGTGTTTCACCACCAACCCTTATTATTTTGTAATCATGTTTTGAGTTGATTGTTTTATATTTTAGTTAAAACGGTTAGCAGAGAAGGGAATAATAATTTCTTAATGTTGTATTATGGTCCTTAATTGATCATTTGCAGTTATTTTCACATTTTTATCTCCACTTGCTGATACTTGATTGTATGACTGGACAGGCTTTTACATCCACTGGCGTGAATAGAGCGGGGTTTTTCTCTGGTGATATTAACACACAGTACAAGTACCAGAATTCCACTATTGATTTAAAAGTTGACACAAATTCCAATGTGTGTAACAGGAATTATGACTGAAGTGTTTAATACCTTTATTTTAGTTTTTCTTTTCTGGTTCTTAATTATGCTCATGTTGTTAACTTTACCTGGAGCATTTCTAAGAATAGATCTGAACTTTTAAGTGACAGATCTCAACTAAAATCACTGTTGATGAAATCATACCTCGTACAAGGACTGTACTTAGCTTCAAATTTCCGGATGAGAAATCTGGCAAGGTAAGTAAATTGATTTAGATGAACATTGGTTTATTTCCTAGTTTCTGCTTATCAATGTTGACAGTTAAATTAACAGGATTTGTGTGGGGGCACCCTCAGGAAGTTTGTTGTTTTAATTGGGTCATGAAGCATCTAAGTTCTTATCATGTCAATGCTGTGTCATTATGTGCAAGTAAAAGGCATTTCCTAATTTTTCTATAAAACTGTTAGGCATTTTTTGATTGTTCTTTAGCTTTATTGTTTGTACTGTTGATTTGCTTTGCTAATCCACAAAATGTCTAGTTTGGTGTTGTCTTGGATCATTCTCTACTGATCTACATATTTCTTGGTTATTCCTTCTGTTTTCCTTGTCCAGGTAGACATGCAATATTTGCATGAACACGCAGGCTTCAGCTCAAGCATTGGTTTGACCCCCAAGCCTGTAATTGACTTTTCTGCGGCAATTGGAACTGAGGTTTTTACTGTTGGTGGTGAAGTAGGATATGATACTGCTTCAGGTTTATTCACAAAGTACAATGCAGGCATAGGCATTGCAAAACCTGAATTCAGTGTTGCTATCATATTGTATGTATCTTGATATTCTTAACTAACTCTGTTCTTTAATATGTATTTAATATGAAGTATGTATATGCAATGGTGTTAATGACATATATGTGAGATTTTTTAGTTGAAACTTATACTGGTTATGCTGTTTTGTTTATAAGGGCGGACAAGGGTGACACCTTGAAAGCATCATATCTGCATGCAGTGAATCCTCTTGCAAACACATCTGTCGCTGCTGAGATTTCACGCAGGTTTTCGGAAAACAAAAACACTTTCACTGTCGGGAGCTCCTATGCTCTTGACCCTATTACCACAGTGAAAACACGGCTTAACAACCATGGGAAGCTTGGTGCACTACTACAGCATCAGTTCATGCCCAAATCTGTGTTAAGTCTTTCTGGAGAGTTTGACACAAAGGCCCTTGATAAGTCTCCCAAGATTGGATTGGCATTGGCATTAAAGCCTTGACATTGCCTGTTCTAAACATGCAGGGTATCTTTTCTGGAAAGTAGGCCTTTTTGATTTTTGCAGGAAGCATATGCTACTTCATTCTTTTTCAAAATGCTGTATGGAGTCTGATGTCAGATTGAATTGATTAGGAACATTTACACAAGCTTTGAAGAATATATAATCATCCTTTTTTATTGTGCAAGAGCAGAGTAATTGTAGAGTTCGAGAATCTACTCAGGCGGAGATATCTATTTGATAATAATGCAAGAATTGTGATTAATATGCACTTGGTTTGGCATTGGAGTTCATTACAAGAATAAATTTTCTAACTGTAATCTAACTAGAGTTCCTTTGTGCCTGAATAAGATCCATAAGTTATGAGATTAGATGCTAGGTTAATTATTTTGGACGTGTCCTGGACTTCTATTCAGAATAAAACTGGGGCAGTTATTTATTTGTAGTGTTTTAAACACACTACATATTCTTCTCTTACTGGCAGTTCGGGTGTGCATTTTAAGTTGGATTTGAAACGAATTAATACTTTTGGAATTTAGCAAAGCACCTCAGCAGTTTTGAGTTTTGATATATGTAAAGCCATTGTGCAAAAGACTCGGCAGTTTTGATTGCCCTTGAAAGTATCTAGATTAACTTTTTAAATTTTAGATGTTTAAAACAATAGCAACAAAAATCGTTGGGAAAAAAACTGCAAACCAAATGTGAAAAAGGATTTAAAAAGATAAAATTATAGAAAATGAAACAAAAACTACTTTTTTAAAATGTAAGGGGGTTTCCGTGGCACAGAGATATAGAGAGCAAACAACAAGAGTTTAATTTGTGAATTGTAGGAAATAGTTTTTTGTTGCTTATATTCATATTGTTGAGCACATAAGTAAATAGTCAGCTAACTTTTTAAGAGGGAAGTCACTAAATACAACTAATAGTTGTCTGAATTGGAGATAAAATATTAATTGCTAAATCTATGAAGTATCTGAGATCAAAGTTTTTTAGATTGTTTTGTAGAGGTAGTTCAATATTTGAAAAAGCTTATCAAATCACTAACAATTGCAATACTTTACTATTTCATAATGGCTATTTGTAAGTTCTTTATATGGGGTAGAATTTAGTAAAAAACATTTGTTTAGTTGAAGTAAAAGATTAGCAAGTCACTTGTTCTGCCAATACCTAGTTTGCAACTACTATTTTAGATGGTAACAAATGATTGTGTTGAAGGAAAATGTTATGATTATGAGTCTGAAAGCTTGTTTGTTATATTCACATTAATTTCATAAAGTACTTTGAATAAATTGCTTGTTTGTATGTTTTGTCTAAGTAAAAAAATATATTAATTAAAAATAAAAAATATATAAAACATAAAAAACACATGCACACACTAAAATTATATATATATATAGTTTTGCTTTATTATTAATTAAAAATTTATGATATAACTATTAATATATTAATATATTAATAGTCTATATATAACTATTAATATATTAATAGTTTATAAATTTTAATTTTTTTTTATGGTATTAATTATAAATTATAGGTGTTAGCCTCGGTTAAAGTGTCATGTATAATAGTCTATAATAGTTATAATTTTAAAATTAGTGTATAATATTAATTTGTTGATAGACAAGTTGCTTGTGAGAAATCTCACATAAAAACTTGTCGATAAAATTGTCTCACCCTCCCAAACCACGTTTTCTTGACATCATTAAATTATTTTAAGGTAAACATTAGAGAATAGGATGGTAGTCATTGCTATTCTACTTTTATTGAGACATGTTAAAATCACTAGAAAACTCCTAAAATCAAACTGTTGATTTGATGCATGTGTACCTTACATGTTTTTCCTCGATTCGTTGGAAACTTAACAATAGAGGTGATCATCACTCTATTAAATGCCTTAGATTTACGAGCTGGTTTTAAAATTTAGCTTTTATTCCACTAGTTTTGGTGCCTTCACAACTAACAAATTCAATTTTGTCAAACCTCTTGCTATAAACTACTATCATATTATTTTTTAGATAAATCTATGACCCATCTTTCTGTGTAAGTATTACTTTTGTGTTTAGTATAGTCACATGTAGCTTTATTTTTTAGTCTTAAAATTTGTCCTATCCCTTAAGAAACCTTGACAATTATCTTGCATGATCCTAGCATGATGTAATTTGGACTAGGGGTGGAGTTCTTAAGTTTGTTATATGAACATATAAATGTGTGTGACAATTGTGAATTTTGATGCTAATTTTATCTTGAGTATTTGTTTCTCATATTAGAAGCAATATAAACTAGGGTGTTGTCCCATAATACAAAGCCCCAAGGGCACTATCAATAGATAACCATTATCATCACATTAACAACAAACAAACCAAAAGGAGATAGTCACCATGACTTCCCCCTATCAGAAACTAACCATAGTCTAACAATGACAAACCAAGCAATAGTCCAAAAAGCTATACTAACTAAACCACCACGAGCATAAACAATATTAAAAGTTTTAACACTAAGCCACACAGGGCTATTCCAAATAGAGTCTTTAATAAAAAAACCTAAGGTTACTAGCAAACTTCTTTAAACACAAGCTAAACAAGCCATAGAAAGCCAAAAAGCACAAAAAAGAAGAGACCAACATTTTATGTCTTCTTTTGAGTTCCAAGCTTGGACAACAACATCTGAGCCCAATCTTTGGTCAGGAACTTGAAAAGTTCCTTGAAGTCATCCTCCTTGTTGGTCTTCCCTCCATGCACCTTCTCCTACAAAAACCATAAAGTAGTTGATGAACTATGCATCACTTTGAGAGCAAAACGGGCAACCTCCTACATCCTTTTATCAATACCTGCAATGTCACGAACAACCTCCGATAGCCTTTTATCAATATCACCAATGTCTTTTTTAAGTTTGTCAATCTCTTCCCCGACATCCCCTTTCACACTTCATTCCTCCTCCGCTTTAGTTTTTTCCTTATTGTGAATGGGGGAGGGAGAATTAACCTTAGTACCAGGTTCATGAACAGGGTCAACAAAGTCATTTTTGAGGCTTTCAGACACATGGGATCTTTAATTTAATGCATTTGTTTTGTTTGGTTTAACCCAGACTAATAATCCGATGGTGGTCTTGTGTGAGGCTTGTCATTGGTTGCAAGTACTGGGCTGCAATATGAAGCAGATTCTATGGTTTTGTTGGTGAGTTAGAGGTAGATTAGTTCATAGTGTCAACATCTTTAGTTAACCCTTCCGATAACTTAGATTTTTGCAATCTAGTTGAATTGAACTTATTTAATAATTTCCTTAGGAGGACAAGTGAGTCCAACCAGAATCATTCGCTTAATCATCATTATTTATTCATTTCTGATTAATTCTATGAGACATGAATAATAATTTAATTAATTTAATCAAATTAAGGCACTAGATAATGATGATGATGACAATAGAATCATTACGAATGAGCATAAGTATATTCAACAATGTATATGACTCAATAATTAAATTATAAAGTATAAAATAAATTATTTGAATAAATTAAAAGTTAACTTTATTCAACATAAAAATAATAATAATAAATACACAAATACGAGACAAAGTAAATTGAAGTTAAAGAAAACATAAATGTATTTATCAAACCTCATTGTTTCAAGAGGGCAAAATTTATCAAGGAAATATGAAAAATGAAAGGGCATTTTCACAAAAGAAAAACAATGCAGACAAGGGACACGCTAGAAGAAATGTGAAAAATACGAGAGCTACCTACTTTTTCCATGGCTAGAGACAACTTCATTTAAGAGGAATGGTAAAAGGTATAGAAAGGGAGGTCGGCCATTCCTTGGAAAGTATGAAGATATGCAAATTTGACCAAAAAATACTATGTTAGGTAAGCTTAAAACTCTATAACCCCTTTTGTTTTGAGGGTATGTCTTTCTTTGTTGTTGTTGGGTAGAAAAAAAGAAGAGAGTTGTGAGTGGAGAAGAAATAGAAGAGTTTGGTAAGCAAGAACTATGAATTCATTCTTTTAGGTAAGAAGCTTTTCTTAAAAAATACTTCATTTATCATATAGCTAGAAATATGCCTTATTAGTAAAAATGTCCTTCCATTACCTATTGCAACTTTTGCAAATATTGTGGATATTGTGGATATTCTTTTTAAGGATTTCAATCTCTTTTATAAAAGTCTTTCTATTTGTAAAACTTATTTGATTTCTCTTGGGTCAAAATTGTGGTACAAACAAAATAAAGAAAATGTAATGCATACAACTATGTTGATTCTGGTTTTCTATGATTATTATTTATGTTATTTTAAACTTAGATAAATAAGCCTCTATTGCATCTTTTGGGAGAGCTACACGCTAGGGTAAGAGGGATGAAAGGTTAAAATTTGTATACACTCTTAAACTCACATTCCTTGAGGCATACTTAATTCTAATAAAGGAAATCATAGGTTTACAATTTATCTTGCATAATTATTTAATAACAACCCTTTCTCTTTTTCTATTTGAAACAAGAATAATTTAAGCAACCATTCCCCTTGAACCTTTTCCATCCCATTTTTCACTCAAGATCTCTCATGAGGGTGCTGATTGAGTATTTAGTTTTGTCGAAGGTGATCTACTTTATATTTGACATGTTCATAGATATTTATAAGTCTAAAACCAATAAGAGAGTCGAGTCACTTAGAAAATAAACTAACTAACAACAAAATTTATTCTCAATGCATTTTGGTCTTTTCTTTGCATACATTTTGAAGCCACTTGTGGCTGCGCTATAATAGTGAACACCTACGATTTCTTTATAAGTTGGGAAATGATAGAACCTATCATTGGTTGTATAGTAGGTTGACTACCTTATTGGTTCAGTTAGAAATGAATGGCTAAGTCCTCCTAGTTTAATAACAACCAAACAACTTGGGATAGAATGGATAATGAAACATTTATGTCATTCAAACACCAAATGGGTAGTTTAACCATGGAGACGACCGAGTTGGTAGTGGTACCTACTTATTCAAAAATAGAAACCTCTTTCCAACTATTATTGTTAAGCCTGGTACAAGAGATGACGTTTATGGTTACAAAAGAGGTAAGGGTTCTATGAGGTCAAAGGTAGAGGTTGTACACCTCATTATGTAGGCTACCCTTCTCCATCTAAGGTGATCACCGATGGAAATCCTATGACCAGTTTAGAGATAAACTTATCCATGCTTGAGAGTGACAACAATCAAGGAGCATATGAGGTCGTGAGACTACTAGTTGTACTGCATAAATAGTAGGATAGATTTTTTCAAGAGCATTGGGCCTTAGAGCCATCAACATGTCGGCGATGGATCTCCTTGTTTGCTTAACCATCTGATGAATAATTTCTAATAAAGAATAAGTAAATAGCATACTGAGCCCACATTATAGAAGTGTTAAGGAATTGTATCCCAATCTACCAATGGTAGGAACATTGAGCTTATTTGATCGATAATAAGTTATCTATATATGCACTATAGGATAGAATGAATGCCCACTCTCTTACCCTGGGCGGTGGAGCCCATATGGAGGAGTGAATAGGGATTGTGTTCACTATGGAGGGTTTGTATTGCACCCCTGAGACAAACTATAGAAAACTAAAGACAAAAGTCTTTTTGACCAAGCACAATTATGGTATGTTCCTGATAAAGTTAAATGTTAGCACTCCTTTGTCTTATAATGTAATTGCTTTGTGAATTGTAGATAGATCAAGTTGGATTTTCATTACTTTTGGATGCTATTTATTCTTGACATTAAATGACCTTACTCATTTTTGTTAATCAGTAAAAGGCTAAAGCCAATAGATTTTATTAATCAAATATAAAATTTATACCTCCATTCAGTGTGGTCACCGGTTGGAAAGAATGAAGGAAAGAAAACCTCCGGTCTAGCCCAAATCTCTAAAAGATTGGAAAATAAACTAAAAGAAACAAAAGTTCTACATATGCATTCACTTTCCAAAGTGATCTGTGACCTGTCGGTCTTCTTTACATGAATTTCTAATCATCATACATTGGAGTTCATAATTCTAATCCTCTCTAATTACATGTATTCGGTGCTATTGAGACCGAATATAAACATTGAGGCCAATTTATGAGGCCCAATTTGATTAGTAAATTAGACTTTTGAATTTGATGTTCCTTTTGTTTTTGATCTAGTAGACTTTTAATGCTGAATTCTTGCATATACTCTTCCTCTTACACTCAGCCAAGACCAATGTTAATATCCCCTGAATATAAATGCAAGTAATCTATTCTACAAAAACAAAATCTAATTACAAATTATAGCTGAGAATTGGAAGCTTGGTCACCATAAGTAAACAATATGCTAAACCAAGATCTACAAAGTGATCTTCTTTCAAATGTATGCACATATAAACTATTTTATATGCTTTCATTTATTCACTTTTACCAAAACAAAGAGATCCTTAAACCAAATTGCTTCCTTAGTAAGAAAGAGAACCATATTGCCTTAATGTTTCATAAAAGATCAAGATATGTAAGTAGGCCACTAAATCATATAATTTAATCCATCAGTCTCCAATGCCCAGTCCATAGACTATGTCTAATTTATGTACTGAAAATAAGACAAAAATAGAATTGAGGGCAACATTCAAATATGTATATGTTCTAAGACTGTGTTTGATTAGCTTCCTAAGAAAAACACCTATGATGCTACGTCTTTTACTACCAACATTCACATGCCAATCCTTTTCTAGAGTAATTTTGGAGTATTGAGCATGTTATCGTCGAGATAAAAGCCTTCCCAAAACTTTCCTTACTAACTAAGGCCCTGGAAATCTAAATACTCCTTTTGCCAATTCAAAATTTCCCTTACTAACTAATGACCTTACTCTTTTAATATCATATAAAAAAAAAAGTGTACAAATTTCAAATCCTATGTGGGGTTGTCATTACAAATTTTATTATAAATGAAAAGAAAAACATAATTAAATAAATAATGGTAACTCTTATTGCTATAAATGAAAATTAGCCCAAACATAAAATTTAATTTGAAATGTAATTCTAAATGTATTATTAAAAAAATATAAAAAGACATATCTAATAAATTGACTAAATATATATAAAATATTTAAATGATATTGTAAAATTAATAATTAATAAGTAAATAATATATATTTTATATATATAACATAAGTATACATATATCTTTAATAAAATATATTTATGAGATTTATAAAAAATTAATAAATATATATAAAGACATTTATATTAATATAAATATAATTAAGATATATACATTAATATTTAGTACATATATTATATTTAAATTATTTATTAAACTATATCAATGTTTACTACATATTATAATAGAATGATATATAGCATAATTTAATAAATAGTTTAAATATTTAAAAAATATTATTATCACAAATCAATATGGATTAAGATTATGTAATCTTACATTCATTCTAAGGTTAAAGTTGTAATATAATATAATAAAAATATAAAAATATAATCTTTATTAATAATATAATAAATTTAATTTAATTAATTTAATAAATAGTATTAATACATATAATATGCAAATGCTATAAATTAATAATAATCACAGTTATAGTTCAACATAAGATACATATTAAAGTTCTTTGATAAATATAATATCTATTTATATAATATAATAAAAATATAAAAATATTATATTTATTATTAATATAATATAACAATAAATATATTTGTAGTTCATTAGAAATAAAATTAAGATTAATATATGGTAATATAATTATTGTAATACTAATTTATAGTAATATTATTATAATATTATATAATAGTATAATATGATAATATTATTTTTTGTTTGATAAATATTGTATTTTATTAGTTATAAAATAAGGTTTTACATAGTAACTATAATCAAAATAGGAACTCCTTACACCCTATAATAGTTAGTCACCTCTACATATGCCACTTTACAATTTTTGTATCAAAATGTCTATTTTCTACTGCTATCCCTATTGTTCTATACACTAAGTTGGCATTCAACCATTATAGTTCCATTTACACATCAACGACCATAATGTTTATAAAAAACAAGGTTTTCCTCCCTTTGAATCAAAATTGAACATATTTGTCTTATATCAAAAACTCAAATTATCAAAACTTCTGGAAACACCACCATAACATTTAACTAAAAATTAGAATGTCCAAACCCAAAGGAGACACCTAACACCCCACCTCAGTTTTGCATTTCTTCTCGTCCTCTTCCACGACCTTGAGTTGCATTGCCCCTTCCTTGTCCTCTGGTACCTTGTCTACATGCTCGTTTGCGACCTCATTCCATCCTACCACCTCTTCCGACTCCATTCCTATTCCCACTAGGTTCTTAGTTTGCAACATTTCCCTAGTTTTCACCCCTCCAATAATCTTCAACCTTGAATTTGGGGTTCTCAAATCAAATTCACTCTTCTTCAATCTAGAATGTATCACTATCTCCCAATCATTGGTATAGTCACAAATTAATTCTACATTCTCCTCACTTCTTCATTTCTCTCAATACAACATTTGGGGTTGAATTTCGACACCAATTTGCAACGCCACTACAATTTGTGTTTGTTTTTTGTGTTTTTTTTTGCAAGTGCTCCCGAAAGTGCATTAATAGCGATGATGATGTCATAATTGCGACACCCATTTGGTTACAAACAAAAAAAAAAGAAAAAGAAAGTGTCATTTGTAAGTTTTGTGAATTTGAACAGCTGCCGTGAAGATGACACTGCACTTTTGCGTGGCGCGAAGAGGGCATTTGAGTTTGGTGTGCGCGAAGAGGCCGACATCATGTGGGAAGAGGGCACTAGCACTTGAGGTAGGCATTCGAGCTTTGTCTTCTCATTAACTCAATTTCATTTTGATGGCATTTGTTGATTTAATGACACAATATGAATGTTAATAGTGGCATTGTTTACATCTTAGCATTTGGAATGCTCGATGACCCGCGAGCTTTGAGAGCTAGGGCATCATTGCTATTACCTTCAAGGCATTGTGTGAAGTGTTTGATCTCTCTTTATTTGTTTTGCTATTGATATTCTCTATGTGGTACTCCTTGTTTATGATCATTTCATGAGGAAATATCTTGGTGGCTCACAGGTTGCAAGCTAGGGCATCATACATTATTTATGAGCTTAGTGTTTAATACTGGTATTGTTTACATCTTTTCATTTAGAATGCTTGATGACCCACGAGCTTTGAGAGCTAGGGCATCATTGCTATTACCTTCAAGGCATTGTGTGAAGTGTTTGATCTCTCTTTATTTGTTTTGCTGTTGATATTCACTATGTGGTACTCCCCATTTATGATCATTTCACGAGGAAATGTCTTGATGACTCGCGGGCTGCAAGCTAGGGCATAATACATTGTTCATGAGCTCACTGTTTAATACTGACATTGTTTACATCTTTTCATTTGGAATGCTTGAAGACCTGCAAGCTTTGAGAGCTAGGACATCGTTTCTATTACCTTCAAGGCATTGTGTGAAGTGTTTGATCTCTCTTTATTTATTTTGTTGTTGATATTCACTATGTGGTACTCCCCATTTATGATAATTTCATGAGGAAATATCTTGATGGCTCGCGGGTTGCAAGCTAGGGCATCATACATTGTTCATGAGCTCACTGTTTAATACTGACATTGTTCATGAGCTCACTGTTTAATATCTGGCATCATGCAAACATACATTAATACACTTATTGTTTTAAATTTGAGCTCGGACATCATGCAATGTTATTGCTGTCATTGCATGCTTGCTGCTGTTGTGCACCATATATTGTTTTATACATTGTTTATTTTATTGAGACTGTGAGCTTGACATTTGTAATGTATTTTTTGTTATTGGATCAATGCTACCATGTTGTTGAGTTTGTGTATGGCTTGACTATGCACATGCATAATTGTAGATGAGGATTGGTAATATGGTGCCAGGTATTGCTTAGATCCTTTGGATCTAACCCCATCTTTTCCTTCCTTACAGGTTTTGGATCATACAAGAGCATACTGGATTGAACCCCAGGTCAACACTTCATTACTTCAGGCAATGTCTGGTTCTTCATTAATTATGTTCATCCACTTATGTATATTTGCATTCATTCATATTCTTCTAAAAGTTGGCTATTAGTGACCATATAGGACCATTCTTGATGTTTTTGGGTCATTTGATGAAAATATGTAAATAGGGACATCAACAATAAAATAGGGATATATTAAGATTAATATCGTAAGTAAAAATATTACACAGTGGCATTCATATTAAGTACAATATGAATTCACATGCCTTTAATTATGACACACTTTTGAAATTATCACTCATTGGTCATTTGACAATTCAAGATATAAGTATCAGAATATAAACTGTTGAAAAAGGAAGAAACACATATGTATCATCATTTAATACAAAATATAAAAGTATCCCACAGACACATAGTTGTTATTATAACAGCCATCCTCTAATCCCATGGTGTACTAGTCTCAAGGTAAGAACAATTTACTTAAGCCATCATATAAGTATCATCCTAAAGTTTAAATAAACATTGACTATGGATATACAACACTGAGCCATAATAAATTACAGAGTTTCACTACAATTTCTATGTCCACTTACAATCATCCTACTACTTACTCTGCAATTTCTATGTCCACTTACAATAATAAATTATAGAGTTTCACTACAATTTATATGTCCACTGCCATTAAAATATATCACTCCTCTTGTTATATAGGCATCCTTCTCATTAAGTGTTGCCATTAAAATATATCACTCCTCTTGTTATATAATGTATATGCATACTTGCTTAAAATGCCATACTTGTTGCTCTTAAATATTATTACCATTTCACTCAAATTTACATGACATTAAAGCCAAGCCCAAAATGTATAGATACGTGTAAGTATAGGAGAAGATGGATTCTGCAACTATTGAAAAGAAAAACTATACCAATAGCAGCTTACGAAAAACTATACTTGTGCTTACCACACCATACCTCAACATCATAATGTTTATCATTTTCAAGCTTTAGTGAGGCTTCATACCACGCATTGTTCGCAGATTTGTACACAATGCTGATTTAGGTTGGAGGTAAACTACATGTGTCATGTAAACAACATAGTTGAATGCAATCTTTTTTGCGCGTTTTCAAGAGTTTTCCCACCAATACAAGCGTAAATAATGCATTGAACGTAATCTACTAACACTGCGTGGTATGAAGTCTTGCTGAAGCTTGAAATATATCACTCCTCATGATATTGTCAAAATTAAATTCAAATATTTATCAAAACATTTATTCTTGTAGAATTAAGATATCCTTATCTCAATAATAAAACAATCTTGCATAATAGCTTTTGAATCACATTAATGCACACCCATATTTTGTAGCATAGTTCATTTTAGAAGTGTATGACTTGACTATGCACATGCATAATTGTAGATGAGGATCAGTAATAGGGTGCCAAGCATTGCTTAGATATTTTGGATCTAACCCCATCTTTTCCTTCCTTGCAGGTTTTGGATCATACAAGAGCATACTAGATTGAACCCTGGTCAACACTTCATTACATCAGGCAATGTCTGGTACCATCATTATTTATGTTCATCCACTTATTTATGTTTGCATTCATTCATATTCTTCTGAAAGTTGGCTATTAGCAACCATATATGACGATTCTTGATGTTTTTGGGTCATTTGATGAAAAGATGTAAAAGTTTCTTAAAAGTTTATATTTTTTATTTCAATTTCTAAAATCATAAAATGCATAAAATTTAAAGATAACAAATTAAGATAATATTTGTCTTCACTTAAAAAAAAAACATAAAGCTCATAAAGCATGGTAAAAGAGGGCCCTAATTGTAGTAAAATGGGAAAGTTGCCACCTTGCACTGCTCTTGATATGGCGACTGTTAAGGAATTATGTTATAAAATTTCAAGGCATAAAATTTCATATTTTTTGACATCATACTTTTTTCTCCTTAGCATTGAGTTTACAATGTGGGGGAGTTGAAGAAAATATATGTACAGTTATAAAATTTCATGCCTTGAAATTTGACATGAAATTTTATAACATAGTTCCTTAGCATTTGATCTTTATATGGCAGCCATGACTTGAGGTAGGCATTTGAGCTTTGTCTTCTCATTAACTCAATTTCATTTTGATGACATTTGTTGATTTAATGGAAAAATATGAATGTTAATACTGACATTGTTAACATCTTTTCATTTGGAATGCTCGATGACCCGCAAGCTTTAAGAGCTAGGGCATCGTTGCTATTACCTTCAAGGCATTGTGTGAAGTGTTTGATCTCTCTTTATTTGTTCTATTTTTGATATTCACTATGTGGTACTCCCCGTTTATGATAATTTCATGAGGAAATATCTTGATGGCTCGTAGGCTGCAAGCTAGGGCATCATACATTGCTCATTAGCTCACTGTTTAATACTGGCATTGTTTACATCTTTTCATTTGGAATGCTCGATGACCCGCGAGCTTTGAGAGCTAGGGAATCATTTCTATTACCTTCAAGGCATTGTGTGAAGTGTTTGATCTCTCTTTATTTGTTTTGCTATTGATATTCACTATGTGGTACTCCCTGTTTATGATCATTTCATGAGGAAATGCCTTGATGGCTCACGGGCTGCAAGCTAGGGCATCATACATTGTTTATGAGCTCATTACTTAATACTGACATTGTTTACATCTTTTCATTTGAAATGCTTGATGACCTGCGAGCTTTGAGAGCTAGGGCATCGTTTCTATTACCTTCAAGGCATTGTGTGAAGTGTTCGATCTCTCTTTATTTGTTTTTCTCTTGATATTCACTATGTGGTACTCCCCGTTTATGATCATTTCACGAGGAAATATCTTGATGGATCGCGGGCTAAAAGCTAGGGCATCATACATTGTTCACGAGCTCACTGTTTAATACTGGCATTGTTTACATCTTTTTATTTGGAATGCTTGATGACCTGCGAGCTTTGAGAGCTAGGGCATCATTTATATTACCTTCAAGGCATTATGTGAAGTGTTTGATCTCTCTTTATTTGTTTTGCTATTGATATTCACTATGTGGTACTCCCCGTTTATGATCATTTCATGAGGAAATGTCTTGATGGCTCATGGGATTCAAGCTAGGGCATCATACATTTTTCATGAGCTCACTGTTTAATATCTGGCATCATGCAAACATAAATTAATACACTTACTATTTTGAATTTGAGCTCGGGCATCATGCAATGTTATTGCTGTCATTGCATGTTTGCTGCTGTTGTGCACCATATATTGTTTTATGCACCATATATTGTTTTATACACTATTTATTTCATTGAGACTGTGAGCTTGACATTTGTAATGTATTTTATGTTATTGGATCAATGCTACCATGTTGTTGAGTTTGTGTAAGACTTGCAAAGTTTTACCCCAAAATTTATTAGTAATAAAATAGGGACATCAAATAGGGACATTAGTAATAAAATAATACACTTACTATTTTGAATTTGAGCTCAGGCATCATGCAATGTTATTGTTGTCATTGCATACTTGCTACTATTGTGCACCATAACAACAACAAGAATGCAATGTTATGAAATTTTGGGATTAAATTGGTGAGTTTGTATACTTTTTCCATTTTAAACTAACCTATGAATTCAAAGGAGGAATTATGAAATATAGTTGTAGGTGGTTATCTCTTCTATAATTATGGAGGATTCAAAGGTAATGATCAATGAGGTTGCTACTATTAGATCATACATATATTAATACACTTATTGTTTTGAATTTGAGCTCAAGTATCATATATTGTTTTATACATTGTTTATTTTATTGAGACCGTGAGCTTGGCATTTGTAATGTATTTCATGTTATTGGATTGATATTTCCATGTTGTTGAGGTTGTAGATCTCCTTTTACTGATCTTGTATAAACAACATATATACCATGTTGACTCATAGCCCATGAGGTGTTTCTTGATAACACATTTGACATCATACTTTTTGCTCCATTTTGGTCTTGATTTACTCACTGCATGCATATGTTTCCTGAGTGCACATGTTTTGTAGCATAGTTCATTTTAGAAGTGTATGGATTAACTATGCACATGCATAATTGTAGATGAGGATTAGTAACAAGGTGCTAGACATTGCTTTGATCCTTTGAATCTAACCCCATCTTTTCCTTCCTTGCAGGTTTTGGATCATACAAGAGCATATTGGATTGAACCCTGGGTCAACACTTCATCACTTCATGTAGTGTTTAGTACCTTCATTATTTATGTTCATCCACTTATGTATGTTTGCATTCATTCATATTCTTCTGAAAGTTGGCTATGAGTGACCATATAGGACCATTGTTGATGTTTTTGGGTCATTTGATGAAAAGATGCAAATAGGGACATCCATAATAAAATAGGGATATCTTAATCTTTATGAGCTCAAATTCAAAACAATAAGTGTATTATTTTATTACTGATGTCCCTATTTTGAAGTGTTTGATCGTTTCTATTACCTTCAAGACATTGTGTGAAGTGTTTGATCTCTCTTTATTTATTTTGTGGTGCATATACCTTCTCTGATCAACTCTGATATGCACAGGTGATGAACATTTATATTTTCCTAAGCAGTACTTTGAGCTTTCCTTCCAACACATGTACTATTTTGAAAATCATCACAAGTCCATTTGTTGCAGGAAAGCTCATAGTACACATGTCTGGATGTCTGCATGTTTTTCACCTGTTCATATACCAAATGATGAATGATCAATTGTTGTAATGGAAAAGCATTAGAACCATCCATATAGGACCTTCATTATTTATGTTCATCCACTTATGTATGTTTGCATTCATTTATATTCTTTTGCAAGTTGGTTATCAGCGACCATATATGACCATTCTTGATATTTTTGGGTCATTTGATGAAAAGATGTAAATAGGGACATCAATAATAAAATAAGGATTCTTGTCATTGCATGCTTGCTGCTGTTGTGCACCATATATTATTTTATACACTGTTTATTTCATTGAGACTGTGAGCTTGGTTTTTCTTTCAGAAGTGTATGGCTTGACTATGCACATGCATAATTGTAGATGAGGATTAGTAATAGGATGCCATTCATTGCTTAGATATTTTTTATCTAACCCCCATCTCTCTTTTCTTTGTGGGTTCTGGATCACACAGAGCACATTAGATTCATACCCGGGTAAAAAATTCATCACTTCAAGCAATGTCTGGCACCCTTATTATTTATGTTCATCCTCTTATGTATGCCTGTAATTTTGCATTTTCTTCTGAAAGTTATTTTCCTTATATAGTATATACAAGTTATTTTTCATATATATATATGTAATCTTTAGATGCAAAAATTTCTTTTCTTTTACATGTATCTTTGCATGAAATGAACACAAATTAAACAAGATCATCTAATAATGAAAACTAGGGTACTGTAGTCACTCATCTAGTAATTAGTTCCCCAAACCATTACTAAGGATTGAACATAAGTCTAAGTCCCCAAACCTATTGTTCTATGTGTATAAAACAATATACGGTGCACAACAACATCAAGCATGCAATGACAACAATAACATTGCATGATGCCCGAGCTCAAATTCAAAAAAGTAAGTGTATTAATGTATGATCTAATAGCAGCAACCTCATTGATCATTACCTTTCACTCCTCCATCATTATAGAAGAGATAACTACCTACAACTAGGCATCATGCATTGTTTATGAGCTCACTGTTTGAGCACCTCATGTCCCTATTTGATTGGCCGATGCTCAAATAGTGAGCTCATAAATAATGCATGATGCCCTAGCTTGCAGCCCGCAAGCCATCAAGACATTTCCTCATGAAATGATCATAAATGGGGAGTACCACATAGTGAATATCAACAACAAAACAAATAAAGAGAGATCAAATACTTCACACAATATATGTTTTTTTATAAAATTTTATTAAGACTAAATATATTGTTTATGAGCTCACTGTTTGAGCACCTCATGTCCCTATTTGATTGGCCGGTGCTCAAACAGTGAGCTCATAAATAATGTATGATGCCCTAGCTTGCAGCCCGCAAGCCATCAAGACATTTCCTCATGAAATGATCATAAACAGGGAGTACCACATAGTGAATATCAACAACAAAATAAATAAAGATAGATCAAACACTTCACACAATATATGTTGTTTTATAAGATTTTATTAAGACTAAATATATCATTTTATGAGCTCACTGTTTGAGCACCTCATGTCCCTATTTGATTGGTCGGTGCTCTATTTATTATATTGATGCTATTAGATCAAATAGGGATATCAAATAGGGACATCAGTAATAAAATAATACACTTACTGTTTTGAATTTGAGCTCATAAAGATTAAGATATCTTACTATTTTGAATTTCTATGTGCTTTGAGCCAATGAAATTTTTGTAATTTTGAAAAAGAAAGTGTCATTTATAATTTTTGTGAATTTGAAGAGCTACCACGAAGATGACATTGCACTTTTGCATGGCGCGAAGAGGAAATTTGAGTTTGGCATGCGCAAAGAGGTCGGCACCGTGTGGGAAGAGAGCATTGGCACTTGAGGTAGGCATTCGAGCTTTGTCTTCTCATTAACTCAATTTCATTTTGATGGCATTTGTTGATTTAATGACACAATAGGAATGTTAATAGTGCACATTGTTTACATCTTAGCATTTGGAATTCTCGATGACCCGCAAGCTTTGAGAGCTAGGGCATTGTTGCTATTACCTTCAAGGCATTGTGTGAAGTGTTTGATCTCTCTTTATTTGTTTTGCTATTGATATTCACTATGTGGTACTCCCTTTTTATGATCATTTCATGAGGAAATGTTTTGATGGCCCGTGGGCTGCAAGCTAGGGCATCATACATTGTTCATGAGCTCATCGTTTAATACTGACATTGTTCATGAGCTCACTGTTTAAAATCTGGCATCATGCAAACATACATTAATACACTTACTATTTTGAATTTGAGCTCGGGCATCATGCAATGTTATTGCCGTCATTGTATGCTTGCTATTGTTGTGCACCATATATTATTTTATACACTATTTATTTCATTGAGACCATGAGCTTGGCATTTGTAATGTATTTTATGTTATTGGATCAATGCTACCATGTTGTTGAGTCTATGTAAGACTTGCAAGGTTTCACCCCAAAATTTATCAGTAATAAAATGGGGACATCAAATAGGGACATCAGTAATAAAATAATACACTTACTATTTTGACTTTGAGCTCAGGCATCATGCAATGTTATTGTTGTCATTGCATGCTTGCTGTTGTTGTGCACCATAACAACAACAAGAATGTAATGTTATGAAATTTTGGGATTAAATTGGGGAGTTTGTATACTTTATCCATTTTAAACTAACCTATGACTTCAAAGGAGGAATTATGAATTATAGTTGTAGGTGGTTATCTCTTCTATAATGATGGAGGAGTCAAAGGTAATGATCAATGAGGTTGCTGTATTAGATCATACATATATTAATACACTTACTATTTTGGATTTGAGCTCGGGCATCATATATTATTTTATACACTGTTTATTTCATTGAGACCATGAGCTTGGCATTTGTAATGTATTTCCTGTTATTGGATTAATATTGCCATGTTGTTGAGGTTGTAGATCTCCTTTTACTGATCTTGTATAAACAACATATATACCATGTTGACTCACAACCCATGAGGTGTTTCTTGATAAAACATTTGACATCATACTTTTTGCTCCATTTTGGTCTTGATTTACTCACTGCATGCATATGTTTCCTGAGTGCACATGTTCTGTAGCATAGTTCATTTTAGAAGTGTATGGCTTGACTATGCACATGCATAATTGTAGATGAGGATCAATAATAGGGTTCCATGCATTGCTTAGATCCTTTGGATCTAACCCCATATTTTTCTTCCTTGTAGGTTTTGGATCATACACGAGCATACTGGATTGAACCTTGGGTCAACACTTCATTACTTTAGGCAATGTTTGGTACCTTCATTATTTATGTTCATCCACTTATGTATGTTTGCATTCATTCATATTCTTCTAAAAGTTGGCTATTAGTGACCATATAGGACCATTGTTGATGTTTTTGGGTCATTTGATGAAAAGATGTAAATAGGGACATCAGTAATAAAAATAGGGATATCTTAATCTTTATGAGCTCAAATTCAAAATAGTAAGTGTATTATTTTATTACTGATGTCCTTATTTGATGTCCCTATTTTATTACTGATGTCCCTATTTGATGTCCCTATTTTATTACTGATGTCCCTATTTTGAAGTGTTTGATCGTTTCTATTACCTTCAAGGCATTGTGTGAAGTGTCTGATCTCTCTTTATTTGTTTTGTTGTGCATATACCTTCTTTGATCAACTCTGATATGCACATGTGATGAACATTCATATTTTCCTAAGCAGTACTTTGAGCTTTCCTTCCAACATATGTACTATTGTGAAAATCATCACAAGTCCATTTGTTGCAGGAAAGCTCACAGTACACATGTTTGGATGTCTGCATGTTTTTCACCTGTTCATATGCCAAATGATGAATGCTCAATTGTTGTAATGGAAAATCATTAGAACCATCCATATAGGACGTTCATTATTTATGTTCATCCACTTATGTATGTTTGCATTCATTTATATTCTTCTGAAAGTTGGCTATTAGCGACCATATAGGATGAGGATCAATAATATGGTGCTTAACTATGCACGTGCTTGTAATGTATAGATGAGGATTAATAATATGGTGCCAAGCATTTCTTAGATCCTTTGGATCTAACCCCATCTTTTCCTTCCTTGCAGGTTTTGTATCATACAAGAGCATACTGGATTGAACCCTGGCTCAACACTTCATTACTTTAGGCAATGTATGGTACCTTCATTATTTATGTTCATCCACTTATGTATGTTTGCATTCATTCATATTCTTCTGAAAGTTGGCTATTTGTGACCATATAGGACCATTCTTGATGTTTTTGGGTCATTTGATGAAAAGATGTAAATAGGGACATCAGTAATAAAATAGGTCATGTAAATGGTACTAGGCCAACCCAATCAACCCAACAAAATGTGTCATGTTTATCTTTGTAAAATACACTCATTCACCATTTTGTTCTTCTGGTGCTCCTAATGAGCGTAGAGAGAGGCTAGAGAATCTTACAAGCCTAAAATGTTGGTATATCACTATATGGCCTCATAATTACTAAGCCAAAGGGGTTTTCTGATTCGAAAGACTTAGTAGCCTCCAGGGTCATTTTCTTTTCTGTTGTGTTAACAAGACATCTGCTAGAAACATTATGACTGCCCATCCCTATGCTCATCTCTTTACTTTTTGTTTTCATAGATTTCACCATCTAACATTCCTTTTCGGTAAGAGATGGCTGTGAAAAAATATATTTCTATTTTTCATTCTGAGAAGATCCAGAGTGATTTTGAGTCATAGAGGAAATGCCTTGATCCTTCCACAAGTGCTATTCCAACGAGTTCTGATCACTTGACGAACATAAAATTATCTACTGAGTTGAAAAGAAAATCAACAGAAGACGCTAAATTTAAAGTGAAAAAACCTAAGGTTTCTTCTCAACGTAAGTAAAATCCTTTCCCTCAATGAAAGATTGAAGTCTTTCCAAACTCGTTTCTCCCAAATTATGGGAAACTCTGAACTTACCATTTGAATAACCACAAGTTTTTATTTGTATGCAGGCCATTCTTCTGAGAGTCAAGAACATTTCCATCCATCTCTTACCGGAAAGGAATGTCGGATGGTGGAATCTACGAAAACAAAAATTGAAGAGATGAGCAGAGGGATGCACAGTCATAATTTTTCTTTATGTGTGTCTCCCAATCCTCGAACAACCACAACCTAGGGTTCTTCATAGCATATCGTCTAAGCCATGTACCAATCACAACCACTGCTCCTATAGGGTATTCTAATTCTTCACCATCGATAATCGAGTGATCCAATTTATTTTTTGCCTCAACACAACGACACACATAAATAACATGCACATAAACATGACAAATGAGAAACATAAATGTAGATATCACAACAGCTAAGAAACATAAATGTAGATATCCAAACAATTGTGACCATGATGCCTACATTTATGTTTCTCAGTTGTTGTGTCCTAGGACCCCTTATGACCCTTTATGACCCTTTACGATCCCTAAGAATACATCTTAGAGGTCTTAAAATGTCATAAAGGGTCATAAGAGGCACCTAGGAGGAGTCAGATGAGCTTCCACCTTCACGTGGTTGGCCCTGTTAAGTAGAGAATGTTAAACTATTCTCAAAACAAAGAGAAGCTCAATAATTTAAAATCTCAATCCACGTATGACAAATATATCGATCTATCTCAATGGCTACCAAATCAACATATCTCTACCAAGAACCTAGTCGCAAAGAAACACCACAAACCGCACTCCAAACTCGCTATGAAGAGGCATCCAATGTCTCATAAGTCACATCAAATGAACCACTTTCTGTAATCTAAGTATCTCAGCTCAGTTCACCAAGAAGAAGACTTCTCCCAAGTCATCACAAACACCATAGTGATCTACGAATCTCCAATGTGCAAGTTCTTCATGTCGCTCATAGATTATTGAGTTAGATGTGATGTTGAGAGAGCGACATGCAATAATCGATAATTGATACCAAATCAATCGACATCACATCTAACTCAATAATTGATACCAACTCGATCGACAAATATATATATTTAAAAAAAAAATGATTTACGTCACATTCACAATGGCCATAAAACAACGATGACTATCTGTCAAAATAATCCAACATCCAACCATCACATGTACAACATCATTGTCGGTTAAAAACTATAAATGACAGATAGTCATCGTAAAATTCTGACGGGTCTCTGTCGGATGTACAACATCAATGTCATTAAAAAATACAAATGATGTATATCCATCGCACACTTCCTACAGATATCTGTCATACTAATAGTATCTCTGTCGGCACACATATTACAAATGATGGTAATCCATTGGAAGATTCTAACAGGTTACCATCATTTTTATTTTTTTGCAACAGATAGGCGTTGCAATTGGGACGACCAAAAATAGATCTAACGCCAAGTTCACCTTGTTGGCACCCTCTTCTTGCGATGTCCATTATCATTGTAATTACGATGCCAATTGAAACCGTGGGTTTTTCTGACTGCAAAACTGTGACGTCGGGTGGTGTCATTATATCGACAATTAACCGTCCCAATTCAGATGACCTGACGTCGGAAAAAGGTCTCAAATGTACTAGTGTCTATTCTTTATTTTGTATTGAGTGCCAAAGTAGAGACATGTGTACATGATGCATGTGTACCCATTTCCCCAAAGTCATGAAAAAACCTCACCTTGGTTCAACATAATTGAGAAGGATATCTAATGCTTTCTACCATTCTAGCTCTTGACCTCCTCAACACCATCCACCTCGAGCTCCCATGCACAAAAAATGGAAGAAATGTCAGTGTTGCATCTATATTTATATTTGGCAATCAAATAATCAACCTACAAAAATCCCTTCACCACAGTCATGAAGAATGGATCATCTGTGTTGAAAACTATTTTGATGCAGGAGCATCTTGGGTCTTGAGCAATCTTGCATCAACCAAAAACATTTCCTGATTTCTGTACCTGTTTGCTGTTGTTTTATTTATAATATTTGCATTTTATGGTTTCATGGTGTGCAAAGCTTACATTATGTTGAGGACCTATTTGGGAACCTTCTCCTATGAGCACATAGAGTTTGGATGGACAGTTTGAAAGTTAGAGCTATTTTCTTGCTGTTAGAGCAGTATTTTCTTACAGTTTTGGGGCTGATTGCGCACTATGGTGACCTTGATCCTTAAAGAAGAATATCTTGCACACTTAGGGCCTTAAAGATGACCTAATTTTCTATCATTTCCAAAAGGTGCATCAATTTATATTTATTCTAGCATTAGTTTTGGTTTAAATCTTCCAGACTGGACCTATATTGTAATTAAATGCCTGACTGGCCGACCTGTGGCTTAGTTGGCTATATAAAGAGTCTAGATTGATGTAGTAGGGCATAAAGAGATCATTAGGGGAGATCCAAGAGGGATAATTATCAAGATATATCATTGGATAGAAAGATAGGATTTGAGTTGTAATTTTGATTTCATAATTTTTCATGGTATAAGGCCGAAACCTGAAAGGCCTCATAGCTGGGCATGTTGAAAGAAATAATATAATTCTCTGTTGTTGCTGCCATTTGATTATCTCATATCCATTGTGATTTCATTGCTTTCATGTGATATTATATTGCTTCTATTGTGTAACTCTGAGCAGGGCTTGTTTGTGGATTCAATTCTTCTTGATTCTGCTTGTATTTGCCCTGCCCCTGCGTCAAGTGGTATCAGAGCCAGGTTCTTTCTTGTGGATTGGATCATGGAGAACCTTATTGGATTGGTTGTAGGGTGGAGGATCTAAGATCTAACCTATAACTTGTAGAAGGTTACGATCTTGCTGGAACCTGATTGTCAAGATGGTTCGTGGTACAGGAAATGATAATGCTATCATGGATATGTTGAGGTAGAGTGCAACTAGGCTTGAAGTTATAGAGACAGCCCAGAGAAGAGGAGCACATCTTGAAGATGTTAGTGATGAAGAAGAAGAAGCAACACCTAATGCTGAACCTAAAGTTGAATAGGATGAGGAAAGAATTTTGAGAGTTTTGTCTAAGGCTAACTCCATACCTACTGTTGAAGTTGCTTGCTATGATGGAAGACTTGAGACCGATACACTTTTGGATTGGATCTCTGAGATGGATAAATACTTTGAGTATGAAGGTACTCTTGATAATAAGAAGGTTAAGATAGCAGTCACAAAGTTGAAAGGTCATGCATCTCTTTTGTGGGATCATTTGCAAACTAAGAGACAAAAGAGAGGAAAAGAAAAGATCAAGACATGGATAAAGATGCTTGAAAAGATGAAGAAGAAGTTTCTTCCAGTTGAATACCAAGTTAGTTTGATGAGAAAAATGAAAAATATGAGACAAAAGGACATGAGTGTGAAAAAATATACTAAGGAATTTTACAAATTAGATATCAGATCTAGACATGTGGATGATGAAGTTGAGAAGGTGGCTAGATATTTGAATGGCCTGAGGACATCTATTCAAGATGAGATCAGTTATGTGAAGATTGATAGTGTGGAAGAAGCATATCAATTTGCTTTGAAGGCTTAAGAGAGATTGACAAAGAAACATGATCAAAGACAAAGAGGAAGAGGTGGCAGATTTTAGAGAAGTAGAGGAAGATCTTATGGAGAAAGTAGCAAATTTGACAATGCAGTGCAAGATAAAGGATGGAAAGATGACCCTACTGGTAAAAGAGGTAATTACTCTAGAGGTAGCTATACTAGTTACTCTAGGAATAATAATAATGGGAAAAGAGAAGATAAATTTTGGTTTAAAGGTACTTGTTACAAATGTGGTGAAGAAGGACATAGAGCTTTTGAATGTACTAATTCTGGAAAGAAGATTGGAGGTAATGGTAGAAATAATTTGGCTTGTGAAGAAGTTGAGGAAATGTCTAATGAACCTAAACATGGTGAGAACTTGATGTTAAGAAGGATCTTGTGGAATGAAGAAGCTAATGAGGAACCTATTTTGAGGAAAATTTTGTTCCGAACCAGATGTAAGATCGCTGATAAATGTTGCAAGGTAATCATTGACAGTGGAAGTTTTGATAATTTGGCATTCGAAGAGCTAGTTAACAAATTACAGTTGTAGAGATTGGAACATCTGAAGCCTTACCATATTGCTTGGATCCAGAAGGAGCATAAACTACTTGTAAGTGAACAATGCCTTGTTAAATTCAAAATTGGGAATTATCATGATGAAGTCTTGTGTGATATTATGCCTATGGATTGTTGTCACATTCTTTTGGGTAGACCTTGGCAGTATGATAGGAAAGCTTTGCATGATGGTAGATTGAATCAATATACTATTTGGATGGATGGAAAGAAATGAGTATTATTTCCTTTGATAGATAAGTTTGATGAAGGTCACTGTACTACAGTCAGAGTATGTTTGGTTGATGGTAAAAAGTTTGCAAGAGAAATGAAAGAACAAAATGTTTGCTTTGCTTTGATTCCAAGAAAGACTGAGAAACAAGATGAGTTAGAACATGCACCTGAGGTTAAGCCTTTGCTAAATGAATTTCATGACATCATTTTTGATAATGTACCTGATGGTTTACCACCTATGAGAAGTATAAGTCATTGTATGGATTTGATACTCGGAGCTAGTTTGCCTAATAAAGCACCACATAGGTTGACACTTGATGAAAAGACTAAATTAAATAGACAAGTGCAAGAATTTCTTGAAAGAGGTTTGATTAGGGAAAGTCTGAGTCCTTGTGTAGTACATGCTGTATTAGCACCTAAAAAGAATGGAGAATGGAGAATGTGCACTGACTCTAGAGCTATAAACAAGATAACAGTAAAGTATAGATTTCCTTTGCCTAGGATGGATGACATAATGGATAGTTTGAGTGGAGAAAAGTATTTCACAAAGATTGATTTGAAAAGTGGATATCATCAGATTAGGATTAGAGAAGGGGATGAATGGAAAACTACTTTTAAGACTAATGAAGGTTTGTATGAATGGTTGGTTATGCCTTTTGGTTTGACTAATGCACCTAGTAATTTCATGAGGTTGATGAATGAAGTTCTAAAAATATTCTTGGGTAAGTTTATCATTGTATATCTTGATGACATTTTGATATTTAGTAAGGGTAAGGAGGAACATCTTGAACATATCAGACAAGTATTGTAGAGATTTAATGAAGAAAAGTTGCTGATTAATTTGAAGAAATGTTCATTTATGAAAGAAGAGATTGTGTACCTTGGTTTTGTAATTTCAGCTAATGGATTGAAGATGGATCCTGAGAAAGTAAGAGCTATACTTGATTGGCCTACACTAGAGAATGTTGGAGAGGTAAGATCATTTCATGGATTGGCTAGTTTTTATAGGAAGTTCATCAGAAATTTCAATTCTATTTGTAATGCTACGACTGAAACTATGAGAGGAGATAAAAAGGATTTCAAATGGACATGGAGCACAAAAGAGTTTTGAAACATTGAAACAAAGAATTGCAGAGTTTCCTACACTTGCTTTGCCTGATTTTAGTAAAGTTTTTCAAGTTGAATGTGATGCTAGTGGAAGTGCAATTGGATCTATTTTGAGTCAAGAAGGAAAACCTATAGCTTTCTTTAGTGAGAAGTTGAATGATGCTGAAAGAAAATATTTAGTTTATGACCAGGAATTCTATGCTATTGTTCAAGCTTTGAAGAAATGGAGACATTATTTGATGCCTAAATATTTCATGTTGTATACTGACCATAAAGCTTTGTAGTATTTGGGAAGTCAGAATAAGTTGAATCAGAGACATATGAAGTGGGTTGAGTTCTTGCAAAATTTTTCCTTTTCATTGAAGCATAAAAGTGGACAGTCAAATAAAGGTTGCTGATGCCTTGACCTGAAGAAAAAGTTTGCTGACAGAGATGAGAGTTGAGGTACTTGGTTTTGATGATTTGAAACATTTGTATGAGATTGAAATTGATTTTGTAGAGCCTTGGAAAGCTTGTAAGGAACACACAGTAAGTGATAAGTGGTCTGATTATTTCATTCAAGAAGACATGTTGTTTAAAGGAGTTCAGTTGTGCATACCTAGAGGATCTATGAGAGAGAACATAATGAAGGAGAAACATAATGGTGGACTTGCTGGACATTTTGGGATTGATAAGACTGTGAATTTGATTTCAGAAAGATACTTTTGGCCACAGATTTACAGAGATGTACAGAGAATGGTTAGAGGTTGTAGAATTTGTCAAGTAGCAAAAGGAACTAGTCAGAATGTTGGATTGTATACACCTTTGCCTATACCTGATAGACCTTGGGAAGATGTGAGTATGGACTTTGTTCTTGGATTACCTAGAACTCAGAGAGGTAATGATTCTATTTTGGTAGTGGTTGATAGATTTTCTAAGATGGCTCATTTCATACCTTGTAAGAAGACATCTGATGCATTGCATGTAGCTGAATTATTTTTCAAGGAAGTGGTAAGATTGCATGGTTTTCCTAAGTCTATTGTTTCAGACAGAGATACTAAGTTTACTGGTTATTTTTGGAGAACACTTTGGAAGAAGATGAATACTGATTTGAAGTTTAGTTCTACATTTCACCCTCAGACAGATGGACAGACTGAAGTTGTGAACAGAAGTTTGGGAAACTTGTTGAGATGTTTAGTTGGAGATAAGCCTGCTAATTGGGATTTGATTTTGGCACAAGCAGAGTTTGCATATAATAATTTTGTGAATAGAAGTACTAAGAGGACACCATTTGAGATTGTTACTAGATTTCATCCTAAGGGAACCGTAGAGCTGAGAGATTTACCTACTGAGACCAGAAGAAGTGCTGAAGCTAATCATTTTGCAGAATACATGAGAACTTTGCATGATGAAGTTAAAAAGAATTTGGAGGATAGTAATCTGAAATATAAATAGAGAGCAGACAAGAGAAGAAGACATAAATCTTTTGAAGTTGGAGACGAGGTTATGATTCATTTGAAGAAGAATAGATTTCCAGTTGGTACCTATAACAAGCTAAAAATGAAGAAGTTTGGACCTTGTAAAATTTTGAAGAAGTTTGACAGTGGAAATGCTTATGAAGTGGAATTGCCAGAGGACATGGATATATCACCTATATTCAATATTTCTGATATATTTGAGTACTTTGAGTCAAATGATGAGATAGAAGATGATCCAAATTATCCTAAGAAGAATAGAGACAACATTGAGAAGATCTTGAATAGAAGAGTGAGCAAGAGTACAAGAGGAAAAGACTACATGGAATATCTAGTTCAGTGGAAAGACAAGCCAGTTGAAGACAGTTCATGGATTTCAGAAGTTGAGTTGGATCTTTATGATTCAGGTTAGAATATGAGTAGTTATTGATGTGGACATCAGTTCTTTATTTACCCCAGGTGTCTGATGCAGGAGCATCTTGGGTCTTGAGCAATCTTGCATCAACCAAAAACATTTCCTGATTTCTGTACCTGTTTGCTGTTGTTTTCTTTATAATATTTGCATTTGATGGTTTCATGGTGTGTGAAGCTTAAATTATGTTGAGGACCTATTTGGGAACCTTCTCCTATGAGCACATAGAGTTTGGATGGACAGTTTGAAAGTTAGAGCTATTTTCTTGCTGTCAGAGCAGTATTTTCCTACAGTTTTGGGGCTGATTGCACAGCGTGGAGACCTTGATCCTTAAAGAATAATATCTTTCTCACTTAGGACCTTAAATAGGACCTAATTTAATATCATTTCCCAAAGGTTCAGATCCTAATTCATTATGGGTCAAAAGTTATGGCCATTTTGGCATGGGACCTATTTTCTACCAATTTTGGGTCCGAGCCGTTCCTACAGTTTTGGTGCTGATTGTTCATGTTGGCGACCTTGATCCATAAAGAATCAGACTTTTTTCTCTTAAGGAGTTTTAGAGGACATAAATTAATATCATTTCCCAAGAGTGAAAACCCCAATTCATTATGAATAAAATGTTATGCCCATTTTTCCTCAGGACCTATTTTTTGCCAGTTTTCAAGTGAAACATGTGGTTTTTCTTCTTGTAATGTTCTATGTGATCAAATGGGACCTTTCACACTTAAAGGAATGTTATTGGGTCATGTAAGGACCTAAATACAAAGGATCATCAATTTATATTCATTCTAGCATTAGTTTTGGTTTAAATCTTCTAGACTGGACCTATATTGTAATTAAATGCCTGACTGGCCGACCTGTGGCTTAGCTGGCTATATAAAGAGTCTAGATTGATGTAGTAGGGAATAAAAAGATCATCAGGGGAGATAAAGGGATAATTATCAAGATATATCATTGGAGAGAAAGATAGGATGCGAGTTGTAATTCTGATTTCATAATTTTTCATGGTATAAGGCCGAAACCCGGAAGGCCTCACAGTTGGGCATGTTGAAAGAAATAATATAATTCTCTGTTGTTGCTGCCAGTTTATTGTCTCATATCCATTGTGATTTCATTGCTTTCATGTGATATTATATTTTTTCCATTATGTAACTATGAGCAAGGCTTGTTTGTGGATTCAAGTGGATTCAATTCTTCTTGATTCCGCTTGTATCTACCCTGCCCTTGCGTCATATTTTAAATCTTTCATCTAATACCTTGCCCAAAAAGGACATTTTTTTCTTAGTAGCCTAAAATTTGAAGATGGTTTCTATCTTCAATGATAATCTACTTGAATCTTCCTTCACCTCCATAATTTTAAATGTGAATTCACCAAGTACTCATTTATTTCAATACCCTAGACTACATGCATCATGCGTAGTGATGAGCTATACTCTATATCACATCAACCTCCTTTGCCATAATTTCCTTATAAATGAGGCTTCATCATTCAGACATCATCCATATCCAACAAGTAACATGCCAAAATCACCAGCAACCAGGGTAACGAGTCAACAAATCCTTCATATGCCTACATGTCAAGGTGTTATTTCAAATGCTAACTTGGATAGTGTGTCAAAAATAGAATTCCCTTCCCTATTGTATGATCCTAAATTGTAAGTACCTAAGTGCTCTACAATTTCATTATGATTTAACACTTGCCTTAGTGTGTTTTCATTATAGATTGCATATCAGGACTTCATAATTGTACTTAATGCATACCTAATTTGAATATGGGTCCTCTAATCTCTCAAAACTTGTTCAAAATTTAGGTGGGACCCTTTTTCTAAGTGCCTTCCTCTATTTTCCCTCCAATCACAAAACTCATTTCATCTCCTAGGCCCTATTTGACCTTTTCTGGTCTCAAAATACAATCTCAACATTGTAATGAGCTGTCTGTACTTATCACACATCTATTAATTGACCTAGACCCCTAGACCAAATTTTGGTCTATTTAGGGTGTAATACACCACCATTGGCAATGTGTCCCTGAGGTTTTGAGCCAAGATTTTGGGTAGGGTTCTTCATGAGGTATTCATGTGGTTTCCAGATCTATAATCAACATGCTCTATTCTATATCCCAATTTTAGTATATAGATTCCCAATTTGAAGACATCCCATGAAGTGAGGATTTTCTATTGAAGGCTACAAAAACTTCTATTAAGAATTTACACTTATTCTCAAGCATCCAAGTATTCAAGACATTTTTCCTACATCATGAAGATACAAATTGATTATGAAGATGGCTAGGAGATCACCGACCAATGATTGGCTTCTACTCTCCCTTCTAGAGTTGTGTATGGTTTCTTGCTATTTCCAGATCTATACATTTGTGCTTCAAATTAAGGTGTTTATATTTTAGATCTATGTTTATTTACATGCACTCAATCACACATTGATTGCATTTCATACTAGGGTTTCACTCTATCACACACAGGGTAGATCTAGTCATTTGTTTATGCATTTTTTTCTCATAGAAATTTAGAAATATTCTAGATTCATGAGCATTTAACATTATCTCTATCACATTGTCTATCCTTGGAGGCGGGAATCACCAAAACAGGGGGTTGGCTAAGAAAAACCCCTATATAGCCACACAAAAAAATCTCAGATTTACATTTGTAGATGATCCCAGATTGAGCTATTAGTTTAGGAGGACCTTTTTGAGATTAAGACATAGCTGCTATGAAAAATTGAGCAGAAAACCCCAAGGATAGGGTGAAACTCAATTTGTACCTGGGGATAAAGTGACTTTCAATCTATCCCTCCCCTTTTGCAGTGAAATTTTAGGAGTCGAAAGCTACAGATCTCTATGTGCCAGATTTGTAGGAATGGCTCATTCTGAGATTTTGACAATCGAGAAATTCAGATTCAAAGTACATTTTCTCTATTCTATTTCTAGGTGCATTTTTTACTCCCCTTTTTACTTACTTTCTTTTACTAGATCAGATATATTATTAGCATTTCATTTCCAAATCATTGCAACAAATGAATAGAAACCTTGAAAAAATAGATCTTGTATTGGCACCCTTACTCCTTTGGTTGTGCCAATTAGATTTTCTTTGTGGTGGTTTTGTATTGCAATATGTGTCATGAATTGGGTGACAATATCTTCCATGTTTCTTACTGATTCATACATCACATTTTGGTGAACCTATCTCTTTCATGCATATTCCCTTTTGTGTGGCTAGTTAGATTTACTATTTTGAGCATTTTAAAAATCATAAAATAATAAAAACATAGTTATTTTTTCCTTTCATTACTTTCATTGAATTCATATCTTAAAAAAATATAAAAACAATTTGCATGGTTAATGTCTTTGTGGTCATAGTTTGTTTACATGATGTTTGAATTCTTTATACAAGATTTTAGGGCCTTTGATGAGCTATTTAGCAGTGAAGATTTTGATATGTTAAGTGAATCCCTTGATGAATTTATCTCCATTCAATATTTCTCTATCTCCTAAACAATATTTTTATAAAAAATTTCTTAACTTTCTTCGTTCGAATGCCTACATTAACAATGTTGAGAAACCAAAGGTAGTTGTTCATCTTGCTTAGGATAATCCTTCAATAACAAATAAGCCTATGATTGTTGTTAAAGGAAAAAACTCTTTTCAAACTCCTAAAAAACCTATGATTGTTGTTAAAGGATGTAATGAACAAATTTATTTCCAAACTCTGAATAAACCAATCATAATCGTGAAAGGAAAATCTAAGAATCCTTTAGAATTTATTAAAGATTATCATGTGGTTGATCACACCTATCACACAAGAAATAATCCTCAACCCACTAATCTAGTTTTATTTACTTGTCTCCCACCTTCTCAACCAATGCTTCCTCTCACACCACATTTACCTCCTAAACTTGGAAATGAGTATGATCTAGTAGAACAATTACGTGCTACCCCCACCAAGATGTCCCTTTGGGAACTTCTCCAAACTTCCCCTACTTATCATGAAGCTTTACAAAAATATTTAAAGAATCTTTTAATTACATCCCCTACATAGGGGAAAATTAATTCCTTATTGGAATGTATGCATATTTTTAATTCCCAAGCTCAAATTATGTTTCTCCAAGATGAGTTACCGTCTAAAGAGGTTCAAGATCAACAAGACTCCCTTATGGTTTCTTTTCTTATCAATGGTAACCCTATTCATAGGACCTTAATCAATAAATGGGCCTAGATTAAATGTTTGTAGTATGGAAATTATATACAAAATCAAAGTTGATGTTTCAACAATTAATCTTGACTCTATTCCTATTCATGGCTTTGATAATGTTTCCAAAAAAACTTTGGGTATTATTACTCTACCTGTTAAGGTAGGTCTTGTTATCTTATCTACTCCTATTCATGTAATGTCTGGGTATCTTAGCTACAATCTTATTTTGGGATGACCTTGGTTACATGCTATGTAGAATCTTCCTTCAACACTTCATCACAAAGTAAAGTTTATATATTACAACACAATGTATACCCTTGTTGCAGATGATAGTGCTCAAAATTATTTACACACTCAACTAAAAATAACCCATGTTTACCCAAATTTAACATGAACCAACTTTATTGCCCAAGGATGATCCTTCTCTTACCAGTGTCATTTTGGATGACGATTAGGGATCCTTATATTTCACACCAAATTATGTTGCAGAATATAAAGTTCCAACTTTAGAACATGAACAAGTTAAATCTATTCGAAAAATCAAAGAAACAACTTCTCTTTCTAATGATATTAGTAAAGATTTAGTTGCTACTTCTAATCCTAATAAATATTTAGAAACTATAAAACCTGATTGTTATGACATAGTGACCTATAAGGCTCCATTAAACCTCTATGATATGACTTCTCATTATGGTCGTGGTTATCATTTATTATCAAAACACAGTTTCAATGAGAATGATGTGGCATACATGAACAAGGAATTCAAGTGCCCTTGGGAAGTGAGGGGCATGAACATTCTTTTGGCCTGGGATATAATCCTTATAAACAACCTCACAAACCTTCTCTCAATGTTAATACAATATCTTCAAGACCTTTGTCTCTCATAAACCCTCATCTTATTGATTTCAATGCCATTGGTCAAACACCTTATTTTGATACTTTTATTAATGATGATGCTTTAGCTGAATTTTTTGGGGTGTATAATGATCTTCCCCACTATCACCATAATCAATGATTCCATTATTATTTAAATGTTGAAGCATACTTTGGTAATGACATGAAATCTAAAAAACTACATGAATCTCCTTTTCCTATGGATGTCCCTCAACAAAGTAATCTTTTGATGATTGATACTATTGATGTGAAAATATACGCTTATAATTCATAGAAAGTGATGAAAATTGGAAAAATGTTTAGATGAGAAAAAATGAAAAGAAATTACTGATCTTCTTCTCAAGTTTCCTAATATCTTTTCTTGGTCTTATTCTGATATGATTGGAATTGATCCTAAAATTATTACCCATAACATTGTTGTTCATTCTAATACAAAGCCAGTAAATCAAAAAATCTATAAAATGAATTCAAACATTTCTTTTCTTGTGAAAGATGAAATTACAAATCTTCTTGATGTTGGTTTTATTCATCCTATTGATTATTCTCATTGGATCTCAAACATTGTAGCCATATCCAAGGGTGAGAATAAAATCTGAATGAGTATACATTTTTGAGATTTAAAGAAAGCTTCTCTCAAAGATGATTTACCTCTACCAAACATTGACATGATTTTAGATTCTACAAATGGATATGATTTATTATCATTTATGGAAAATTTCTCCAACTATAATCAAATCTTTAATCCTCCTCAAGATCAATACAAAATTGCATTTATCGCTCCTTTGAGAATTTTTTTTTGGGTTGGCATGCCATTTGGATTGAAAAATAAAGGTTCCACTTATCAACATGCTAGGATTATTATCTTTCACGATTATATCCATAAGATTCTAGAAGATTATGTTGATGATATCCTAGCAAAGTCCATTTCTCATAAGGATCATGTTCATGCTCTTAGAAAAATCTTTGAACAAATTTATATACACAACATGTGTTTGATTGCTCAAAAATGTGTTGTTGGTGTAGATAGTGGAAAAATTCTTGGTTTCATAATCTCAAATAGGCATATTGAAGTGGATACAGAAAGAATTGATGCCATTGTCAATATGCCACCACCTTGAAAAATTACACAACTTTGTAGTCTATAAGGAAAAATACAAGCTATTCAAAGGTTTGTATTGCATTTGGTAGATCAAAAAATTCCCTTCACTTCCTTACTAAAGAAAGATAACACTTTCTCATGGAATGAGGATTGTCACAAAGAATTCAAATAATATCTTTCTAATCCTCACATATTACAACCCGCTCAACCTAATAAACCCTTCTTATACAATTATTCTTCTTCTAATGCTCTTGCATATGTCCTAGGTCAACATGATCAAAACTAAAATGATAGGTCGATATATTACATTAGTCATACTTTGTTAGACTATGAGACCTGATATAATAAGAAATAAATCACTCTAGTTTTTGCTACCCAAAAACTCAGACATTACCTACTTAATGCTGAGACCAATGTCATTATAAAATTTGATCCCTTAAAACACCTTTTCTCAAAAATAGATCTTTTAGAATGCTTGGCCAAATGAGTTATGATGCTAAGTGAATTTGATTTAAAATTTGTCTCCCAAAAGGCAATCAAAGGGAAATATGTGACTAATCATATAGACAAAGATCCCTCACCAAATGTTAATTTTGATTCCATAACTTTCCTTGATGAATTTAGCTTGCCTATTGATCTTGATGATGCATGGGAATTATACTTTGATGGATCTAGATGTCAAACTGGCTTCGGTGCAAGTGTTATCCTTGTATCTCCCTCAAAGAAATTGATAACTTTGTCATATTGTCTCAATTTTATTTGTACTAATAACATTGTAGAATATGAAGCCCCTATTACTGGATTAAATGTGTCTTTATCCCTTAAAGGAAAAAATATACATATCTTTGGAGATTCACAATTGATAATTAAGAAAATGAACAAAACCTATCAAGATAAACATTCTATGTTGTCTTAATATCGTGATATTTCTTTAACCTTACTCAATAAGTTCTATTCTATTTCCTCTTTTCCTCGCAAGGATAATAGACATGTAGATGCTATGGAAAGTGTGTATTCCATTATCTCTTCAGATTATAATGTCGATATTTTTCAATTCACTATACACAATCTTGTGAGTACTTTTATATCTATAAGTTCTAGTGATGACACTTGTTGGTTTAGTCTTAATTTATATGAACGTTATTCACACATCTTTCATTATCTACAAGATTTTACTATCCTTGAATCAGCTACAAGAAATACTAGAGCTCCAATTCACAAACTTTCTATGAGATACATTTTTCTATTAAGTATAAGGAAAGTTAAAATAAGTTTAAGTATCACATCAAAATCACTGGCTCTATATCATCAGGAAGGCCATAGAGATAGTATCACAACATGATTGCATTAAATTCATGAAAGATAATATCATTTGCATTATCAACACTATACAAAATATGCCAAAACATGAAAGTCTAAATCATAGTGTATCAACCAGCCATCCAAGAATTTCATCCCATGGGTCCATAGTTCCACTTAAGGAACCTTGCATTGATTTCAAAGAAAAGAAAAGGATCTTTCATCTCATTATATGTGGGAAGGAGATCATCTGGAGGTGCAACAACCACCATTGGAGCAACATAAGCTGGGTCAACCTACGGTGTAATGATAATATCCTCCCCATGCCTCTCTTTATCCTATCTCTCTCTGATCTATTCAAGCATCTCCTTCAGTGTGATGTCAAAATCATCCAAGTCTTCCACTAGTGTAACAAAAGTATAGACATAGGCCATGTCCTTATTATTTATCATCAACGTAGAACCCTCATTCAGCAGCTCCAAGAACTTCTCCTCTTCAATGTTAAGAATCATTGTCACCTGCATAGAGATGTTATGTAGTACGAGTCTCCGAAGAGGCTTAGTAAGGCATATTTTCCTACCATTAAAGATATCACCATTACAGGATTTTTAAATATACCATAGGATATGAATAGATAAAACAAACCAAAAAAGATAACTACTTTTACTCATGCTCAAGAACTTTCCAGTAAAGATATCAAAGATGGTGAAATTTTTATTCAAAGTGTGACCAAACAAGTTCCACAACTCTTTGGAAGAAAAGAACTCAAACAATATGTGAGACAATTTTTCATCACACCTACATAAAGAACATATGTTATACTCCCTATTAGGTTTCTTGATAGGCAACTTTTGCAAGAGGAGATGCCACATGAAAAAAAGGATTTTAGGCTCAATAGGTTTATGCCAGAGTTCAAACAAATACTTGGACCAGGTAGGGTAGTCAAATAAAAGACTCCAAGCACTATTAATTTCATCAAGGATATCATGATTGTCTGTGAGAAACTTTTAAATGAGTTTGGATTTGGTATGAGGAAATAGGGTACCATTTGACCATCTCAAGAGACTAATCCTATTGGGGTTCCTATTACAATGTCGGGGAAGATTTATATTTTTGCATGCATCTCTCACCATGGTATAGGTACTCCATTGGGACTATGACATGTCAAACTTACATGCTAGATATTTCCAAATAATAAGGGAATAATTCTTTATAATATCATCAAAACATCTAATACCCTTATTAGCCCAACCACAAGAAGAAAAAACTTGAATAAGGGCATGAGGCTTCAAAAAATGATACAAGTTCCACCAAATAGAATTCACACCACAAATATGATTATTCTCATAAAAAATAGTTTTATTACAAACAAGATGTCTAACTCTATCCAAAACTTCTAGATTGACTGGAAAAAATGAAAACTTGCAACTCTAATATCAAACTTTCCAGCCAAAAATTCATTTATATTAAGACCTTTCTAGGAGGAAGCCCTCAATGGGGTAGCTCTAGATATATTATTTCTCACCAAAAATTTCTGTAGTTCTCCTCCATGAGTTTCCTTAGCTATCCGCTTGACAACCAGAGTGATACCCTGAATCCTTAAGTCCTTCAAACCCAGACCACCCAACTCTATTCTCATCATACACCACATCCATCTCACTATATTATTTTTCATAACCCCTTTATCATTAGACCAGAGAAAATCTTGGATATTTTTCTACACATAGTTGAATTGGGCCTGATTGAACAACCATGTAGAAGTATAATATATGGTATATGAAGAGAGGATTTTTTGACAAAATTGAAACCTCCTAGCCAAAGAGAGGTATTTTTTATCCCATTTAGCCAAATTATTATCAATATTTTGTTTGATCCACTCCTACATATCCTTAAGGTTGGGATCAACCAAGAAAGGGATGCCAAGGCATCTGACCAAGTGGTTAGGACCACCCTAGGCTAAGGAGGATTTATTGTAACAAGGTGGCTGGACTTCATCCCAACCCAAAATGATAGAATTTGGAAGGGAGACCTTACTCCCAAATGCATCACAAAATAAATCCAACTTTTTCATAAGGAGACCAAAGTTACCTTCATCCAACTCTATAATGATAGTAGTGTCATCACCAAATTTAATGTTGGAGAGTTCTTCCCTATTAGGCAGGAGGATACCATGTACTTTCAAAGACTTAATCATCTCTTAAGAGGTAGAAAAGTGCATCAACCACAATCACAAAAATGGTCGGGGCTAGGGGACATCCCTACCTTATAGATCTAGTGAGATCAAATGGAGAAGATATAATACCATTGAACTTAATTATTAGAAAAGCCCCATTCATAAGAGTGAAAACCATTTGGTAGAAGTAATTTGAGAACCCTAGACCCTATAGCATCATTATAATAAACTTACACTCTATCCTATCATACACCTTATCATAGTCCAACAATAGCATACAAGCATGTTGGTTTGAATCCTTGGCCCAATCAAGTGTCTCCCAACATGTAATCAAATTTTCAAGGATATATCTACCCTTTAAAAATCTAGTCTAGGTAGGATTTATAAACTTGGGCAGAATATCTTCAAGTCTCCGTACCAACACTTTAGCTAAGATTTTATATGATACATTCAATAAGGTAATGGGTCTCTAGTTGTTAATCAAAGAGCTATCATCATCTTTTGGAATGATCTTAATAAGACATTAATTGATTTATGCACCCAAGGGCCTTTTCTCAATGGCCTATGTGTATACTTGGAGAAGATCATCAGCTACCCAATCAAGGTTGTCTTTGTAGAACTCAAGCGGGATGCCATAAGGCTTAGGTGCCTTCTCATTATGCATGTTTTTAATGACCCTCTTGATCTCTTCCCCTGAAAGTGGTTTATTCGATTATTTTGCATCACAATCAGACACCTTCTTTGGTATAATGGTTCTGATTTTATGCCTAGCCTCCATCATGCCTTGACCCCTATCCTCGAGTGTGAACAAATTAGAGTAAAAGGATGCAAAAATGTGAAAGATGTCCTCTTCAGACTTGATTATATTACCATCCTCACATAAACATTCAATATTATCCTTATATTCCTTTTGTTTGAGTAATTAGAAAAAGTACCTTGATCCCTTCTCACCATAGTTAAGCCATTGCATCCTGACCCTAGTTTTTGCACCCTGGATCTTGGTATTTTGTAGCCTCCTTAGGGCATCTCTAGAATTATCCAAGGAGTCCAATGCCTCCAAATTAGATGGGTAATATTGAATAGTATTTTAGAACAAGATACATTATTCTTTCCAATATTCTTTATAGATGATCTTAAAATGGTCTTCTCCTACAACGTCTTAAAAAAATGTATATTCTTGTGGCCCTTGGAGAGGATCACCTGGTATCCTATGGTGGACATTTTGGTGTAAAATACTTAGTTAAAAAGGTCCTTTGTATGGGATATTATTGGAAAATTATGGAGCAAGATTATTTTTCTTTTTGTCAAAAGATACCTCAATGTCAGCATCAAAAGAATATGATCCATGCTTTTGCACATAAAATCTGCTCTTAGGTAACTTCATGTCATTTTAAACTTTGGGGATTTGATCTCAATGTCAAAATATCACCTCCTTCTTAAGGACACACCTACATTATAAATTCTACATATTACTTTATTAAGTGGGTAGAAGTGGTTCCTCTTCATTCTACTATGAATGATGTGATTTGTAATTTACTTCTAGAGAATATCATTTCTCAATTTGGTATTCATTCCACAATAATATCTCATAATTGTACTCCTTTCAAAAATAAGGAAGTAACAAATTTTTGGATACGTATCGCATCAAACAATATTTCTCTACTTATAATCCTCAATCTAATGGTCAAGCTGACGCATCCAACAAGATAATTGAGAAAATTATTAGGAAGACTATAAACAAACATGCTAAGGATTGGCATAATAAATTAATGTATTCCTTATGGGTCTATAGGACAAGTGTTCATACTACTACAAGAACAACTCCTTATAACTTAGTTTATGGTGCGTATGTGATCGTGTCTTTGGAATTAGAAATACATTCGCTAAGGATTTATCTTAATGGCATTATTGATAATGACACTTATAGAGAAAAACATCTTCAACAACTTGAAATGTTGGATGGAAAATGAATTAATTCCCTTTAATATATTCAAGAATATCATAAATCCTTAAAAAGGAAATATAACAACAAAGTCATTGAGTGATATTTGTCAGTTGGAGAATTGATTCTTTATGAGAATCACCGTAATGTTAATGCCCTACTTGAAGAAATAATAAAACTCAGTCCTTATTGGTTTGTTCCTTTTGTCACAACATAAGTATATGGTTCTGGTGCATATAAGATAGAAAATATGGATGGTATACCCCTTTAGGATTCCATAAATGCTATGCATTTACATCAGTATTATGCCTAACTCTTGCCTTACTTTCCATTTCTTTATCTCTGTCTCCCCCTCTTCACAATATTTCTCTAAATTACAAGTGTGTTTGTATCTTTACAATATAGCATATACGTTGATAGTTAAGGCCTAATATTTTCTATTTTTATGTATTCTTCATTCTTGACAAAAAGTATCTATTTTGTCTTGGATTCATTTTTGTAATATTTTGATAATTTTTGGTTAGGATATTACTTAAAGATACTTGCACACTGCTTTCTTCTTTCATATCTATGTTTGGATAGATTAGTGTTTAGTTAATATTTTTAGTTAGAATACATGTTCATCTATCTACATAAACACATTACATTACAATGGTTGCATTTAATTAAGACTAGGTTTTGATTAAATCACATGTATATCATTTTGATCTTTGTCACATTGATCTCAAAATAAATCAAAATGACATGAAAAATACAAATATACATCAAACATAAGCATCATAAATTTGCATACATGAAAATTTGATCGACATAGTTGGCACTATTCAAAATATATCCTATAACTCAAAATACATATATCAAAGTAGAAAAAATCAATTCTCCTCCATAGGGCGGTGGCTCCTTGAGCCCTCTGGCCCATGATGATAAGATAGTGGTCATGGCATAGATTAAGGTCTATGGGATTCTATGGAGTGTGTATGACTCCTGGATATACTCCACTTATCATAGCCTTGAATAAAACCTCACAACTCTTGTACCCCACGTTGGGCATCCACTAGCTCCTTCTCCATCTGCTCCACTATGCGGTGGAATCTCTCTCTATCCTCTCTCCCTAGTTTCATCTCTATGTGTATAGGCTTACATATATCCTTATGACACCTAGGGTCTAAGTGTGGTCTATATATGATGTGTGAAGATGGCTGGATTTGCGATGTTAGGGCCATATCTCTAACAACCTAAGTCACAAATTTGTGCTATACATTGGTGCCCACTATAATATTTAAAAATCATATTATTAATATGCCATATCATATAAATATTCCATCTAAATATATAATTTAAAATTTAAATATTTCATATATAGGTCTCCTTCCTCATACTCAAGATCTTTAGTAGCTAGAACCTATGGGTCTTTACCCTAGGATGCTACTGGGGGCACACATACTTCTCTCTCCACACTCTCAGATGGTGTCCTCCCCTTGGGGTGGTCTCTTAGATGAGACTCTCTATGGTCGCCTCCTTAGGGGAGAAGTATCAATCTCCTCTTTTACCTCCTCATCTACTTCATTGTCCTCTTCCATAGGTACCTTATTTCCCATGGCCCTAGGTTTCTCATCCTCCTCCTCATCTCCAAATGCCACTATCCCTATCTTAGTACATGGCCTTAGGTCTCCCATAGGTTAGTCCATTTTAAAGATGAGTCTCACTCTATGAACATTAGTGTATCTAAGATACTCTCTCAAGACAACTACATCAACTATAGCATGAGGAACATAGGTATATTTCCCATCCTCTAAATCTAAATTTGTATCCTCTATATCATTAGATGTAGGTCTTGGTTGGGCCCCAAGAATTTGAATAAATTTCTACCCATGTGAATAGATAGGCATTTCTCAAGGAACACCCTATGTTAGGATTAACAAGACAAAAATAACAATTACATGCAAATATAACCAATATCAGAACAACCATAAACCACTCAGAAGAGAACATAAGACACAAAGAGTTAACATGGTTCACCCAATCCCTAAGCTACATCCACCAAAAATGAGTCCAATATTTTATTATCCAGTGATTACAACCTGATTACAATCTATAATCCCTTATAGCTCAATTCTACCATAAGTACAAAAACATACATTATGAAAACCCTAACCCTAAGCCATATTATATAATATTTTTCCGCTTTAGGGTTAGAATGAGTTACAACATGTCGGCCTAGAATTAGCCAAAAATATGTCAGCCCTGAACCCCAGTGAGGGTAGGAGGAAAAATGTATAGTACTTTCCTGATCAGTCACCACAAGCTAACAATATCCCACTTGGTGACTGATCGGGATCCACACTAAGAAACCTCCCACTTGGAGACTGGTCTTGTAGAAATACTACTACCATATGAGGCTCCCACTAGATTGAACCACCCTAGACTTAGCTGTTCCTTTATTCTATTCAGTCTAGAAGACCAAATGAAGCTGAACATGAGTTCAACTTCTCCCTTGTTACTACCTTTGTAAACATATCTACTGGATTGTCATCTATATGTATCTTTTCCATCTTTAACTGCCCATCATCCAAAACTGACCGAATGAAATGGTACCATAACTGTATGTGTTTTATCTTTGAGTGCAAAGCAAAATTCTTCACAAGATGAATGGCACTTTGGCTATCTGTATGCATAAAATTATCAGTCTGTAGATGTCTCAATTCTTCCATGAAGAATTGAAGCCATATCATCTCCTTGGCTGCCTCTATAGCAACAACATACTCTACCTCTATAGTGGATAAAATAACCACCTTTTTTAGTTGAGAAATCCAACTCACTGCTGTCCCACCAACTGTAAATACATAGCCTATAGTACTCTACCGACTATCTTTATCTCCTGCCAAATCTGAGTCAACATAGTCTTGTACAATAGTAGTAGATCCCCCAAAGTGTAAACACTTACTAGATGTACCTCTCAAATATATGAGAATCCATTTGACTGCATTCCAATGCTCAATACCAGGGTGACTCATATATCGGCTAACGACTCCCACAATGTGTGCAATATCTAGCCTAGTATATATCATAGCATACATTAAGCTCCCTATAGCTGAAGCATAAGGTACCTTAGAAATTTTAGCCTCTTCTTTTGATGTCTTAGAACACATCTCCTTCGTCAATTTCAAATGACCAGGCAAAGGTGTGCTGACAACTTTGGCATTCTCCATAGAGAAAAGTTGCAACACCTTCTCAATATAATCAGCCTGAGATAAAGTCAACTTCTTATTTTTCATATCTCTGAAAATTTTCATACCAAGGATTTGTTTTACTGCCCCCAAATCCTTCATAGAAAATGAATGTTCTCACTGTTGTTTTAACCCCTTAATGTGATCCATGTTAGACCTAGCTATAAGCACATCATCAACATATAAACATAAAATAATGTAGCTATCATCATCCAACCTCTTAAAGTAAACACAATGGTCAGAATGCCACCGAGTGTATCCCTGCTCATTCATAAAAATGTCAAATTTAATATACCATTGCCGAGGTGCTTGCTTCAAGCCATATAAACTTTTCTGCAATCTACACACCAAACTCTCCTTACCCTTGACCTCAAATCCTTGTGGTTGTACCATCTATATTTCTTCATCCAAATCACCATGAAGAAAAGCTTTTTAAACATCAAGCTTCTCTAAATGAAAATCTTCAGCAGCCACAATACTTAAAACAATATGAATAGAAGTCATTTTAACAACTGGAGAAAATATCTCATCAAAATCAATGCCCTTTTTCTGTGTAAATCCTTGTACAACTAACCTAGATTTAAACCTTTTCTTACCTCCATCCTCTTCTTTTAGCGTGTAAACCCATTTGTTTTGTAAAGCTCGTCTACATGCAGGTAACTTGCATAAATCCCAAGTTTGATTTTTTAGCAAGGAGTCCATTTCCTTTGTCATTGCAAACTCCCACTGAAGCTTTGTATCCACTTGCATAGCTTCATTATAACATTCAGGTTCACCAGCATCTATTAACAAAATAGAATACAAAGAGGGAGAGAATATTTCTGGAGGTCTACTTAGCCTTGTTGACCATCTAACATTCACTAGGGTGTGTGGTATTTGTTGTTGCTGTTGTTACGGAGCATAAGGGTCTACTAGAACATCATCTTTTGGAGTATCATCGAGTACTACATAATCATTTTCTTTTTTCTCATACTGCTGCAACAGATCTTTGTACAATACTTTCTCATTGAATATTACATCCCTGCTTCTTACAATTTTATGATTTTCAAAATCCCAAAGCCTATAACCAAATTCATCAATGCCATATCCAAAAAATACATATTTCTTTGACTTAGCTTCCAGCTGGTTCTATTTTCAGAATCTATATGTGCAAAAGCTTCACAACCGAAGGTCTTGAGAAAAGAATAACTCACCTTCTTACCACTCCATGCTTCCTCTAGAATACCATAGTCCAAAGGAGTAGAGGGGCCTCTATTAATTAAATAAACAACATTTTTTATAGCCTCTACCCACATGTTTACGGGCAGCCTAGCATGCAACCTCATACTCCTTGCATGCTCCATTATTGTCCTATTCATGCATTCAACCACTCCATTTTCTTGTGGAGTCCTTGGTACAATTTTATGTCTACGGATACCATTTGAGGAACAATAATCTTCAAATTCCATGCTGCAATACTCACCACCATTATCAGATCTAAGACATTTTAGCTTTTTACCAGTCTCATTCTCAACCAAGCATTTCCATTTCTTAAAAGTTTGAAATACATCAGATTTTTGTTTAAGGAAATAAATCCATACTTTTCTTGTTGCATCATCTATAAATGTAACATAATATAAAGAGCCACCAAGGGAAGATACTTGAGCTAGTCCCCATACATCTGTATGCACAAGCTCTAATCTCTCATTTTTCTTTTCCCTTCCACTCTTTACAAAACTAACTCTCTTTTGTTTTCCATAAACACAACTTTCATAGAAATCCATATTGACACATTTTAGACCAGGTAAAGCTTTCTTTGAATGAAGTAATTTTATACCTTTTTCACTCATGTGCCTGAGTCTATTGTGCCAAAGTGCTGTGTTAGAATCTACAACAATAGTTCGATGTTCTTCCTGCCCAACTGCAGCCACTGTTCCTGAACATTCATTATCTTCTGAAACAATTAAAGTAGAAGGAATAGTATGACCTATACAAAGATATAAGGTGCCTACTTTCACACCTTTTGCTACTACTAAGGAACCTTTTGAAACCTTCCAATTTCTATCATTAAAAGTAACTATGCAACCCTCATCACCCAGTTTCCCTGCTGAAATTAAATTTCTACTCAGCCTTGGAACATGTCTTACCTCTTGTAGTAGCCAATGATTCCCATTCTGCAACTTAATCTTAATTTTTCCCTTTCCAACTATCTGACAGGGTTCATTATTTCCCAAATAAACTACCCAAAAATCCTCTTGGACATAATCAAGAAAATAACCTCTATGGGGTGTAGCATGAAATGAAGCCCCATAATCTAAAACCCATGAATCATCAATACTTTCTAAAGAAAGAAGCAAGGCATCCTCTTTGGATTTATTACTTACCACATTTGCCTCCTTGTTACCTTCTTGTTTGTCTCCTTATTTATTCTTTTGAGACAAGCAATCTTTTTTCTTATGACCTGGTTTTCCATAGTACTAGCAATCATTTGGCCCTTTGGATTTATACCTCTTTCCCTTTGATTTTCCTCTTGATTTCCCATGATTTCTAGAATTGTTTCCTCTCTCATTGGTTCCACCTTTGCTTTGTGCGTTTAAGACACTACCTGATGTGGATGCACCTAATCTTTTCCTATGAATTTCCTCACTCAGAATAATACCAATAACATCATCAAATTTTAGGGTATTAGAACTAGAAATAGAGTTACTGACAACCATTACCAAGCCATTCCAGCTTTCAGGCAAAGAACACAAAATCAAGAGAGCCCTAACTTCTTCATCAAAAATAACATTGACATAAGTTAATTGATTGGTAACTGTATTAAACTCATTTAAATGATCAACAACTGACCCACCTTCCACCATTTTCATCTTAAACAAATGCTTCATGAGAAATACGTTATTTGAATTGGAAGGCTTTTCATACAACTTCGCTAGGGTTTTCATCAAATCTTTAGTCATCATTGATTGTGTAATATTGAATGCCACCAATTGTACCAGGCATAAATTAATACTACCAAGGGCCTTTCTATCAAGAATAGTCCACTCCTCATCAGAAGTGCTTGCCGGTTTCTTGGCTTTTCCTTCCAATGGCCGCCATAGATCCTTCTGATAGAGATAGTCCTCCATTTACATTTTCCATAACTAAAAGTTCTTTCCATTAAAATTTTCAACCTTCATCCTACCCTCATCTACCATTGCTCCCACTCAACCATGAGACTCCCACTAAATCACGAGATCTTCCTATAGAGGATAACTAAAAAAAAACCTCACTCTAATACCACTTGTTAGGATTAACAAGTCAAAAATAACAATTACATGCAAATATAACCAATATCAGAACAACCATAAACCACTCAGAAGAGAAAAAAAGACAAAGATTTAACATGGTTCACCCAATCCCTGGATTACATCCACCAACAGTGAGTCCAATATTTTATTATCTAGTGATTACAACCTGATTACAATCTGTAATCCCTTACAGCTTAATTCCATCGTAAGTACAAAAACATACATTATGAAAACCCTAACCCTAAGAAATATTATACAATATTTTTACACTTTAGGGTTAGAATGAGTTACAACATGTTGGCCCAAAATTAGCCAAAAATATATCGGCCCCGAACCCTGGCAAGGGCAGGAGGAAAAATGTATAGTACTTTCCTGATCAGTCACCATAAGATGACACCCTATGGGAAGCTAAACTATCTCCCGACCCTGTCCAAATAGAAGGGTACCACAATATAACTATGCATCCCCTCCAAAAACCTATCTCTTTGCATGCATCTTAGTTGATGGATCATATCTGTCCATATTGGCATCCACCGATAGGGTCTCTATATGATATCAGTTGACTGTAACTGATCCATGGTGATCCTCTAATATAATAAATCCCCAAACTACCATATGTTTTGCATGAATAGATAGGAAAATATGTGTGGGTTTGTATTGTGAGTCTCAAATCATAAGCCAACATGTCATGTACAACTAATATCCTCAAAAATCCATACTTGATGTAGATTACTGTTATCTCTATTGAGCTTATAAGGTTGTCATTAGTACCAAAGGTATGTAAAGATATCGGTTAGTTACTTACAATGAGCTAATTGGTAACATAAAGTAGAACAGACTAGTTGGTAAAGCCTATACATCGAGCAATAGACAGTTTACCAAGCACCAACAGACACTGACACCGACAGACAGTAAACACTGAGCATCACAGTTTACACCGATAAGTTTACATAGTGTTTACCAAGGAACATAGGAAATGACATACTAATCAGGAATGACACATTCTTCTATGCAAATGGTTACAAAGGTTTGTGAAATGTTTTACCAAGATCGAGGAACATTTAATGTAATGATATTCATTAAATACAATGTATCTCTTTTGTAATAGATGATCTAGGTTATTATTGTACACCGTAGATCTTAGGGTTATGATTATTGTGTAACCTAATTTTGTTAAAGCAGAAAAAATAGAACACTATATATTTATGTGTTCGCATATTTTTTGGTGTGAACTGATATATGAATCAAGGAGCACTTGAAGCATTTTGCCTATCTTCAAGTCTATTAGTTAACAGAATAGAACCGAGCACAGTAGAATTTAGTTTGAGAAAAATTAAGAGAGGCTACCGAGTAGTTCAGAGAAAAGATTCATGACAAGTAAGGTGATATAATTTATTAGATCTCATAGATCTGTAACAGACAATTGAGTGTCAAATAGCAGATAAATACCTATTGCTTTCTGACAATTGTAATAGAGTTTTTGGATAAAATCTCTTAACAGAGTAGACTTAATAGTCTTATGTAAATCTCTTAACCGAGTGCACACTTCATTAGTGTTGCTAAAATCCTATAACTAGGTAGATCTAGCTAATCTGACATGTCACTCCTAACAGGGTGAGATCACTAGAAGTGATCAAAACTTGTAGCCCTAACAGTCAAACCTTTTCTATCTGCAGTAGTGAAGAATTTGTGGGTGTCATCCCCACCGTAGTTTTTACCTTCTCACAAGGGTTTTTGCGTTACCAAAATACTTGAGTCATGTGATTGTGTTATGGATTTCATGTTGTTTACTTATCTTAAGTAGATAAATGATTCATGCAATTAGATTCAAGTTATATTGGTCAGTTATCACTATTTATAGATTTAGATCTGAAAGGTTTTTACAAGTAAAGTTTTGAAGGCACTGATTCATGCCTCCCCTCTCAGTACCTATCTCTCCTAATTCCAACAATTGGTATCAGAGCATAGTTCTCTTATTGAACAGTTTAACCACTAAAGGGTGAAGATCTAAGTCATGGAGAGATACAAGCTTGACAAGACTATTGAGAATCAGAAGATACAAATGCAAATGTTTGTGGAACAATATAAGCAAGCCAGGGAAGAACTGAAGAAATTACTGGATGAAAGAAAGAACCTAGCTAGACTACAGAATGAGATTGGTTATCATGAAGAACCTATTGATGACATATTTGAACATATTGGATCTAGTTCTAGAAGCATCTCCGATGGATCTGAAAGCACAATCATTGATCTATCTAAAAAGAATCAATACTTAACTGATCAAGTGAAAGCACTTCAAATCAGTCAAGAATCTCAGATGGTGAGAATGATAGAAACAATGAACAAAGAAAATCAAGCCAAGCAAGAAAGAAATTTGGCAATTGATGACCAAAGATAGATGAGTGAACAACTTCAAACCAAAGAAAGTGAGATACAAAGACTCACTGACCGAAATTTCCATACAACCAATCAAGTGATGACTGTGAATCAAGAAGTAAACCAAGTGAATGCTGAATTATCAAGGAAACTAGAAGATATTGCAAGACTCAGAGAAGAAAATGAGAAGTTGAGAAATGAAGTGAAAAATCAATAGCAATAAAATGAAATGAAGAAACTTGTCGAGGATAGCTCCAAGAAGATTGATGACTTCTTAACTAATCATAGAAGATTTGGGAGCAAAGCCGGTATAGGCTACACTGGTGATGGAGAAACATCATATCAAGTTGAAAAAGTCAACATCAGTCAAAATAAAAAACCTAAAGTGTTGACATGTTATCACTGTGGCAAACTGGGACATACATCTAATGTGTGTAGAAGAAAAGCACAAGGTAAACCTCCTGTCACTCCTAAGTTTAATAGATATTGTTACTACTGTGGTAAGTTTGGACATCCTACTTATGAGTGTAGGGCTAAGAAAAATGACCTTGCTAATAATACAACTTTGGAGAAAATATGCTATACTTGTAACAAGCATGGACACACTGTACGAGACTGTAAGGCAAAAATGAAGCAAGTCTAGAAACCTAAGGAGAAACCACAATGCAGGCCATATCAATCAAAGAGACAAAGTAACTCTTATGTTTTGGATTATAATACATGGACTAACTATGTTGTATGTGGTAGATATGGACACATTGCAGAAAACTATTATAGAAAGAGTCAGATAGGACAATCGAGAAACTGGACAAACTTTGGGATGGTTTGTATGCACTGCCATAAGGTCGGTCATTTAAGCAAGAACTGTAGAGACCAAGCAACAAATGAAAACCATATATTTGAAAGTGGATATACTATTGCTGATATCATGAAGTTAAGGAACACCATGTGGAAGAAGGCATCTAATGAGAATGCTGAGTCAAGTAATGTTGTCGGTGAAACCTCATCCACTGGATTGGGTGACATCGCTACCTCCACTTAAAGTGAAATAGGTATGTATGGGACTGATATTTCAAAAGATCACATTTTACATATAGTTCCTTAAGCATAATGTTCTTATACCAAATCAACATGAATAAAGATGCACTATGGTTTAGTTATCAGGAGCTAACAATGTTATACAGTCGGTAAAAGAGAGACCGAGAGTTGGTTACTGATGAAGAAATCCTATGTTAACTGAGTGGATGAAAGTTTTAGTAGTCACTGAGTAACAGATGTGTTGTACCAAAAGTTAGATGGAGCATTTATTACATAAAAGTTTGAGTGGGAACATTGAAAAGTCTATAAATACACGGGAACAAAGTTCATTTCTACAATGCGATTTCAAATAGTGGAGAATTCAGAGAGCAAAGTTTGAGCTGAAGGATTTTCTAAAGGATTCAAGGCTACGCTAGATCAAACTGACATCACTCTTCATGATACCAAGTAAGTTTATTTATGATCAAAAACTTCCTATCTTGTTGCTTGCTGAAACCCTATAATCAATTTATGGCACCGACATCATCTGCAAGCAAAACACAAAGTGTTGAAGAGGAAGTTAATCTAATCATTAGGGAAAATTTCAATGAACCAAAGTTTAAACCACATCCTAAGGTCGCAGCACAGATAGATACAATGGGTGCACTTTCGAGCATACCAGAAAGGGTTTTACTGACAGAAGATGTAAGGTCTTTTATTCACTACAAAATTGGAGAAGTTGGAGATTATGAAATTGTTGCAGCACATCAACTACTCTGTGGCCCCGATGGAAAAATAAAATCAGATTACAAGAGGATTGAGGAATCAAGGTTATCATGTTTTAAATTCTTTCCGCAATCGTTCAAAATAGACTGGATTAGAATCATTTTGAGCAAGTATCACGATGACAAGTTCTGGATGGATAAACCAATTGGGGTCAACAAGAAAATAATCAGTAGGGTTACTGGGCTCCCTACAACTGACAAAGCTAAGGCTTTCCAAAGTTCTTCATGACCAGATGTTGATAAATACATTGGAGCACAATGGGATGGTTGGGCATTGAAGATTTCTACAATCAAGGACCTAGTAGTAAAATTTGTAGCACATGTGATCAGGTATAAGCTATTTCAATCAAGCAGACTCAACAACGTACCTTGTAGCGTAATAGACATGGCGTACAAAATTGTAGTGAAAGGTCACCAAGTTGATCTTGCCAAGGTACTATTTCATCAACTTCAGGAGAATATGAAGACCATAAGGACAAAGAAATCTAACACATGTAAGTTCGGATCTTTACTCGCATGCATATTCTTATATTTACAAAAGTATGTGCCTGGCACTGGTAAAGTAAATTGGATACGGATGTACCGATAACAAAATAGATTGGTGAAATGATGAAGAAGTTAGGAGATAATTTGAATAGAGAGTTTAATGCATACTTTACTAAATTTCAATCTAAGATACAAAAGAGAAGTAGAATTCCAAGGGAATTAGTTTAGAAATTTGAAGATGACATATGTTTTGTGGTCAACACTGATTACACCTTGATAAAAGTAGTTGAGCCTAGGATAAAATGGTTGGCATCGATGGGATATGAGATAAACCATGATTTCACATTGAAATCTATTAATGCACTGCTTATAGTACTAAAGGATCCCATTGCCACTAGGTTCAGAGTATATGAAGAAGCCAAATCTAGAATATCTACTAATATTGAGATTGATAAAATAATTAGAAAAGTAAAGAAAATGAAGAAAGATCTCACTGCTAAATATGGAGATAAGTCTAAAACATCTGAAGGGATACCGATTGAACAAGAAACCGAAGGTCAGCTATAGTTAGCTGACAAACCATATGATAGTGAGGAGACCAAGTTTGATAAAGAGGTAGATCCTACACTGGTTCCTCCACTTGAAACTCCTAAAAAGAAGTAGTCACCTATACATGAAGGTATGAAGACACGTTCATCAACTATAGCACCACCTTCTAAGAAGGAAGAAGCAGTAAAAGTAACAAAAAGAAGAGCAGCTACACTGACAAAGAAATACATTAAGAGAAAGAACAAGGCTATAGTTGAGGCACCTAAGAAAAGAAGGAAATACATAAGGAATAAGGAAGATCTAGAGGATACAGAGACAGAGGATGACATAAATCAATTCAAAGGGGTTAGTAACAAGGCCAAAACAATAGATGAAGTTATTGAGGACATAATTGAACATGTAGACCTCACTGATCCTTTGCTAGACAAATTTGACAAAATGTCAAAAGAAGATCAAACTAAAATTGAAGAGGCTATCATCCAAATGATGATAAAGTTTAAGAAAGTTCCAATGGAGTTTGCATGTGCATTACATAAGAAATTGGATGATATAATTACTAAGAAATGGGTTGTTACATTAGACACTAAGAAAAGAAAGAGAGAACGCTCTCTAGTTCAGGCAGCCACATACTTAAGCTTTGGGAAAGTTAGTGAATACTTGACCAAGTATCAAGAAAACTTTATGATCAAGAATAGAGCCTTAATGATCATGGATGATAATGTAGCATATATGGATATCACTACTAATTCTATATGGACATCAATTCTGAAAGCAGAAGAAAAAGTTGAGTAACAAGCATTTTTGAACCTATCTAAGAAGAGACAAAATTCTAAAGGTAAAGGTATTTACATTGACAAAGGAACAAAAAAGAAATCAAAGAATTCTAATATATCAATTATCAAGGCAATCGATATCACTAAGGATAAGGTAGACATAAGTGTTTCACAGGATGCACCGGATAAAGTTGAAATCCAACTGGAGAAGAAAACCGATGATGATGTACTCGTTGTAGACATCACACATGGTGATCTTGATGACCAAGATGATGAAGATGTGAATATTGCACCAAACAAAGATGAAGCACTAGACACTGATAGTCTATTTACATCACTATCGGGTGAACTTCCTGTACTTACAGAAGCAACAAAAATTCTTTCCCAAGTACAACCCGACAAATCAAATCCTGAGCAAAACAAAGATACAACTAGAGATCAAAACACAAAGCAACCTGCAGAGACAAATGAGCCTACACATACAGAGGCACCTTTCACCAAACCAAAGGAAACATATGCAACAAAGGACACACAAGAACCAATGGCAACCAAGGTAAACCCAATGAACACCACAACCGATATTCCTAATACAACAATCAAGACCACCACTGCTGAGGAGCAGAAGAAGGAAGAACAAGTACTAATAGGGAAGGACACTCTGAAGACTGGAGATAGATCCATTGCTATCATTGAGAAGAAATAACCCCTAGCATAGAAGAAGAAGAAGAAAGGAAAAGGGCTGGTCACCCTAGATGAAGTGATCATTTTACCTGAGTGTGACCCAAGGACCCTAAGCCCTAAGGAATTGAGTAAATATGGGGAGTTATCTTCAAGGAAGGTAGTGCAAGAAAAGCTAAAGCAAGAGCACAAATGAAAAGAAGTATTAAATGATATGCGGGATATCCTCCAACAGGTAGTACCAGAGATACATATTGATGAGGATACGCCTATTATAGATCAACTTGCTACACTTGCCAAGAAGATCAACACCCCGGACACCGATGCAGATAAAAGAATTGAAGAAAGGGAAAAATCCAGAATACAACATAAATTAGCAGAGAAAATCAGTCAAGAAGTGGCATTACTTAAGATCAAATTATCTGAGGTAATCATTGAAACAAAATCCATCACCCAGACAATTTGTCAATACTTATTGAAGCTATGTACTCTAGACACCTTCACTATTGAAGTCAGTGAAAAGATCAAAGGATTGGAAGCAGAAATACAATTGAGTACAAATGCAGCTATCACTGAGCCACATGCTTTCCTAAAGAATATTCACTAAGTTCAGGAACTCTGGTGGTTGATAGCAGATTTGAAGAAATAAGAAGCGCACCTAACAGATTAGGTTACTGAGTTGCAAACCGCATTCATTCTATACCTAAATTTTTTTGAAGCACACATTGTCAAAGCTGAGCTATTAGTTGCAACACCAAAAATTTCAGTGTTAGAAAATATCTTTGACATGCATGCACAAGTCGGTCTTGAGCACATTGCTCTCACCAACTTGAAAGAGGAATGGGAAAACCTCTTGGAGTCGCTGAAGAAAACCCATCAGTCAATTTTTGATAAACTGTGAGTATACTACCTCAATTTTGTATTTGGCATTAATATCAAAAAGGGGGAAAATAATGTATCAGTTGTTATGCCAAATATTATGCTATGTATACTATATTACCGGGAGCATGCACCGAGGGGGAGTACTTTGTACTTAGAAATTTTTTGATATGTATATGTATATGGCAGAGATATAAGGAGATATAAGTCACATAGAAATTTTTGTCTTTATACATTTAAAGTTTTGATACTAATGCCAAAGGGGGAGATTGTTATCTCTATTGAGCTTCTAAGGTTGTCATTAGTACCAAAGGTATGTAAAGATATCGGTCGGTTACTTACAATGAGCTAATCGGTAACATAAAGTAGAACAAACTAGTCGGTAAAGCCTATACACTGAGCAACAGATAGTTTATTGAGCACCAGTAGACACTGACACTGATAGATAGTAAACACTGACCATTGTAGTTTACACCGATCAGTTTACACAGTGTTTACCGAGGAACACAGGAAACAACATAGTAATTAGGAATGGCACATTCTTCTATGAAAATGGTTACAATGGTTTGTGAAACATTTTACCAAGATTGAGGAACATTTAATGTAATGATATTCATTAAATACAATGTATCTCTTTTGTAATAGATGATCTAGGTTATTATTGTACACCGTAGATCTTAGGGTTATGATTATTGTGTAATCTAATTTTGTTAAAGCAGCAAAAATAGAACAATATATATTTATGTGTTCGCATCATTTTTTGGTGTGAACTGATATATGAATCAAGGAGCACTTGAAGCATTTTGCCTATCTTCAAGTCTATCAGTTAACAAAATAGAACCGAGCACAGTAGAAGTCAGTTTGAGTAGAATTAGTAGAAGCTACTAAGTAGTTCAGAGCAGAGATTCATCACAAGTCAGGTGATATAATTTATCAGAGCTTATAGATTTGTAACAGACAATTGAGTGTCAAATAGTAGATAAATACCTATTGCTTTCTGACAATTGTAATAGAGTTTTTGGATAAAATCTCTTAATAGAGTAGACTTAATAGTCTTATGTAAATCTCTTAACTAAGTGCACACTTCATTAGTGTTGCTAAAATCCTATAACTAGGTAGATCTAGCTGATCTGACATGTCACTCCTAATAGGGTGAGATCACCAGAAGTGATCAAAACTTGTAGCCCTAACAGGCAAACCTTTTCTATCTGCAGTAGTGAAGAATTTATGGGTGTCATCCCCACCACAGTTTTTACCTTCTCACAAGGGTTTCTGCATTACCAAAATACTTGAGTCATGTGATTGTGTTATGGATTTCATGTTGTTTACTTACTTATCTTAAGTAGATAAATGCTTCATGCAATTAGATTCAAGTTATATTGGTCGGTTATCACTGTTTATAGATTTAGATCTGAAAGGTTTTTACAAGTAAAGTTTTGAAGGCACTAATTCACCTCTCCCCTCTTAGTACCTATCTCTCCTAATTCCAATAGATTACATGTAGCAAGGATCCTTTTCTGATAATGATCAAACTTACCTAACTCATATTAGAAGTGGGAAATCATACTCCTCCCTCATGAAAAGATAATATGATTCTCCTTCATGCTCTGGACTGTATGTGCAAAAGGTGCCAAAAAGGTATTCCCCCTACAATCAGAAGTCACTATCACTGCAATGGTACCAATCATCACTTTTAACACCATGAGAATACCCTCTACAACATATAAAAGTGAGTCTAAAGATATCTGATGAATATGGTCATTTGGGTGAGCATGAACCAAACAATGCACCTGATCTCTTGCAATCTCTACATCAAATTGTGACTAAACACACCTACTTGTCCTCATTAAAATAGGTAATCGCATGATGTGATACACCCCCTTTAGTGTAATGGTGATCTCTTTAGTAGGTAGATGAAATTTAAGGCTATCCTCATCCCATATATCCATGAGATACATCAACATGACACAATGGTATCTCATGCATGACATATGGTATGCTCAACAGAGCACAACATCTCTAAGTAATGATATGTCTTTAGAGATTAACTCTCCAAATAGTCCTCTTAGATATGACATAAAACTCACACTTGTTTTGCCTCTCATGATGGGATGCTCTTTTAATCACAAATCAAAAAGGCAATATCAAAACACAAACTATATTTGGAAATCAAACTGAATCAAAACACTACAAAAATCTAGAGTCTAGGTATAGGTCAATTTTCTAGGGGTGGGTCAAATCTCTTGGGATAGGTTGAGTTTTAGGGTATAGGTCAATATTTTTGAGATAGGTCAACTTTATTAGGACAAGTTGACTTTTTGGGGATATGTCAACTTTGTGGGTATAGGTCAACCTTTTCGAGGTAATGGTCAACTTCTGAATCTAGTGGTTTAGAAGGTTTTAGACCGACATAACAAACCTATAGTGCAATACTATATCTACTACATAAAGTCAAAATATTGAGAAAGAAATTCAAGTACATGTTTCAAGGCTTACCTCACCAAGGGGTCTCCCATCCTCCACAACACATCTCAGAACCTCGATCCTCATCAACTTTAGCTCCTTTCTTCTCAACATTTTCTTCCTCCTTCACAAGAACAAGCACTACTACATTTGGGGCCAAATTTCAAAAGAAATTTTCGACGGGTAATTTTTTTTAATGAATTTTTTTTATTTTTAAAATAGGCCCTGATGGTGTCAGTATTCCAATGGGTTTTAAATTGACCATCAGAATTCTGACAGTTCTAGGGTATAGATAAAAAAAAAGTGAAGTGCCAAATCATTTTTATTTTGATTGCCATAGAAAAGGAGTGGGAGAAAATGAGCGAAAGTTGAGCGCGAGAGAAGGTATGTGATTTCTTCATCTTTCGAGCCTCTAGCATCATATTCGACCACAAATTTCAAATGCATTGCATTTTATTTGATCATGAATGCTCTCTGAAATGACCGCATTCTATTGGTGTCATGCCCTAGCTAGTGCTTTATCTCTATTATTTAATGTTATTGGTGCTTGTACTGCTCAAGGATATCGATTCAGTATTTTGAAATGTTTGGATTCACATTTGTTGATATTACTAGCACATTTAATGATGCCATTGTATATTGCTGAGATGCTCACTAAAATTACCGCATTGTACTGGTGTCATGCCCTAGCCCATGTTTTAACTCCATTATTTGATGTTATTGGTGCTTGTGCTCAATGATATCCATTTTTTTTGAAATATTGATTGTGGTTATCAAATGGACAGCCTGTGAGCTTCTAGCTAGGCCCCATTTTTATTAATAGCTTAGGGCATCAAATGTATTGTATCATTGATAGTTGAGACTTTGTTAAAAGGAAATAGGACAAAGAATGATTTTGATTTATTTTCTCTATTTTGATCCCTAAGTGGCTTACAACCCTAGAGAAGTATATGCAGATTTACGGATGCAGTTACAGGATACATAGCACTTGATAATTCACAAGAAATCCATGCATCCAATTTGAATAGAAATTAATACAAAGAAATAGGGTCCTCGAATGGCCTAGTCATTCAGACCTTGACTATCCCCTCAACCAGTGACACTTCAAAACTGGGTTATCATGCAATCAGTGAGTGATCCTTCATTCTCCTAGTCTGCCCTACATCCAAACATATTGGAAATACACAATACAATGATAACAAGTCTTTCACAATCCCCCTTACCTCAAGGAACACTATCAACATTCAGACCTTGACTATCCCCTCAACTAGTGACCCTTCAAAACTGGGTTATCATGCAATCAGTGAGTGATCCTTCATTCTCCTGGTCTGCCCTACATCCAAACATATTGGAAATACACAATACAATGATAAAAAGTCTTTCACAATCCCCCTTCCCTCAAGGAATTCACTATCAACATCTAGACCTTGACTGTCCCCTCAACCAGTGACCCTTCAAAACTGGGTTATCATGCAATCAGTGAGTGATCCTTCATTCTCTTGGTCTGCCCTGCATCCAAACATATTGGAAATACAAAATACAATGAAAACAATTCTTTCACAATCCCCCTTCCCTCAAGGAATTCTCTATCAACATCCAAACCTTGACTGTCCCCTCAACTAGTGACCCTTCAAAACTGGGTTATCATGCAATCAATGAGTGATCCTTCATTCTCCTGGTCTGTCCTACATCCAAACATATTGGAAATACACAATACAATGATAACAAGTCTTTCAAAATCCCCCTTCCCTCAAGGAACACTATCAACATCCGAACCTTGACTGTCCCCTCAACCAGTGACCCTTCAAAATTGGGTTATCATGCAATCAGTGAGTGATCCTTCATTCTCCTAGTCTTCCCTACATCCAAACATATTGGAAATATACAATACAATGATAAAAAGTCTTTCAAAATCCCCCTTCCCTCAAGGAATTCACTATCAACATCTGGACCTTGACTATCCCCTCAACCAGTGACCCTTCAAAACTGGGTTATCATGCAATCAGTGAGTGATCCTTCATTCTCTTGGTCTGTGCTACATCCAAACATATTGGAAATACACAATACAATGATAACAAGTCTTTCACAATCCCCCTTCCCTCAAGGAACACTATCAACATCTGAACCTTGACTATCCCCTCAACCAGTGACCCTTCAAAATTGGGTTATCATGCAATCAATGAGTGATCCTTCATTCTCGTGGTCTACCCTACATCCAAACATATTGGAAATACACAATAGAATGATAAAAAGTCTTTCACAATCCCCCTTCCCTCAAGGAACACTATCAACCATCCCTATATAGCTCTCTATTATATATCACTCCAACCTGTGATGACCATAGTGATGAGTAAAAGTCTACCACTTCCTTGTTGATTGCATCTGATTCCACAACTTGCTGACCAACTTCATTATTTATTGAAGCTATTCTATTAATTAATAGTCTTTCCTTGACCGAACTATGGAAAAACATTGTATTGCAGTCCTCATCTTTCAACCAATTCTCTCTAGATTTTTGGCGTCAATATACTTATTCTCTAGCTAGAATTTCCTCATATTGTTGTTACAAGTCCTTTTTAGTTAAGAAATCAATTTTAATGAGTCTTAGTCACTGGTAACACATGGACAATCAAACTAGTAGTCTCCAAAGCATTCAATAAGTGAATATGAATGTTTGAAAACTTTCCTCTCAACTTCCCCAACCATTCCTAATCAGTTAGAAAGATATTTCTAGAATCTCCACTAGCCCGTGCTTTATCTCTATTATTTGATGTTATTGGTGCTTGTGCTCAAGGATATTGATTCACTATTTTGAAATGTTTGGATTCACGTTTGTTGATATTACAATTCATCATATCAGATAAAGTATGTTTAAGAAGTTTTCATGTTTAAACACTCAACTAATCCCTCTAACCGATTAGGAGTGGTTGGGGAAGTTGAGAGAAAAGTTTTCAAACATTCATATTCACTTATTGAATGCTTTGGAGACTACTAGTTTGACTGTCCATGCGTTAATGTTTAGAAGAGATCAATAAAGTATTTAAAGAAATTCTTACATGTTTGGAGAGGTTTGAGAGGCACTTATCATGATTGTACCCTCACAAACAATGGCATAGAATGGTTTTACTAAGTTTCCTTTCTCTATTTTGAGGTTTCCTTTCTCTGCCGCAGGGGTACAGTCAGAGGGTTCATTGAAAAAATGATCCTTTGAATGGTTACTATGAATATGAATGATTTGATATAGCATATTTTTTATTTTACTTTAAGTTTGGAATAGCTTGTGCAAGGGTGAAAGTACTTTTGATCATTTTGGTCGTGACTGTTCCTCTACACAGTCAGGAAATGTAACTATCTAATGAATATATGTAATGTTAAATGGATTAAATGGTTTATTCTTGGTAGAAGTGAATGGAAGGAATAGTGTTGGTGTTAGGTTTCATTTATTATTGAATTCAATGGTTTCCAAGATGTGTTGAGGAGTTTGCTCCTTGTTTAATGTTCACTGTTCTTGCACAATCTACTCATACAATAGTGAAATGCTATGTGATTGATAATTTCATACAACTGGTCCTTTGGCATGTATTAAATAGAATAGAATTTTCAACATATCATTATCAATCTATTTCTTTGTTGTAAACATGCCATTGGTTTAGTTTTGTAAATTTGTTTTCGTGTTAAATTTTTTTTTTCTATTTTTTCCATTTGATAACCATAGTCAACATTTCAAAACAATGAATAACATCAAATAATGGAGATAAAGCATGGGCTAGGGCATGACACCAGTAGATTAAAATTGAACCAATGGCATGTTTACAACAAAGAAATAGAATGATAATAATATGTTAAAAATTCTATTTTGTTTAATACACGCCAAAGGACCAATCCCAACAATTCTTAAACATACTTTATTTTGCTTAAGAATTGTTGGGAGTAGTTTTCAAACATTCATATTCACTTATTCAATGCTTTGGAAACTAGTGGTTTGACTGTCCATGCATTACCAGTGACTGAGGTTCATTAAGAAGCATCTCTCTTTTATATACCCTCTCAAGTAAGAAATTAAATTTATTGTTGAAATCAAATGTGTCTCTCCCTTCTTCTCAAGAAATATGTTTAAAAGACTAAATTTTATAGGGAAAAATCAATGTGTCCATAAGGAGAATGTGCCTAGCTAGAGGGAACCCTTGGGTGAAGGACCTATGTCCCCAAGGTTTTGTAATAAATAGGATTATAGTACACAATTGTTGAAAGGATAAATATTTGATTATATGGTAGGAATTCTGAATTATATATGAACGTCGTAAACAATGTGAATTGATCGAGTGAAAACCATCAACTATAAGGAAAGAATATGATATTAAACAAAATTGTGTAGTAATTATTTACTTTGTTGGCATTTTGTGTGTGAAATGGAAGTTGAAGCTAACAACATTGCTATTATATAGGAACAATAAGTTATTATGAAAGGAATAATGATATGTCTATTAGAATAAGATTTAAGTCAAACTTTCTAACTGTCCTAAAATTAAAATATTAGAAGAATGTGAATTTGTAGGAAATGGTATAGATGTCATATTGAAGATGCGTATAAGGATAACAATACTTGTAGTTACTCCTCAAATGTGCTTTTATTGAAATGTGTGTACAAAATGTTAGTGGGTTGAACATATTAATTTGATTGAATAAGGGGGTAGCCATATGACTCATGTATTTCTCTCCCTCTATTAAAGAATCTATGACTTTTATTTTGGAAAATGGTAAAATTCAAACAAAATTGTTAATGTTGGGAAAACATATACTCGTAAGAAGATTATTATGGATTTCTAGGATATGGAATTGGTTAAATAATCTAGTTAATAAGTAGTGTTGATGAAACTCTAGCTTAATGAATCATGTTAAAATTTCTTAGGAATATCTTTATGTGTATTCCATCTTGCGTGTAAGTTGATATTAGATATTATCCTATAAGTATACCTTAGATCTTATGGGAAAAAATAACCTGTTCCATAAAAGAGATTTGTTTTTATCCTATCAGAAAGGTTACTCACAAAACTATGTGCTGATGTATGTGGCAAATTTAATATTTGGATGGTTTTAGTTTTTAAATGTTCACAAAGGCAGTAGTATGATAGTAGTATCTTATGTATACCCATTGAGAAGAGATAACCCCTATACTAATATGTCTCTAGTTTAGAGGATGAATTTTGAATTCTTAACTATATTTTGGAATCCAAACATATTAGAAATACACAATAAAATGATAAAAAGTCTTTCACAATCCCCCTTCCCTCAAGGAATTCACTATCACCATCCAGACCTTGACTGTCCCCTCAATCAGTGACCCTTCAAAACTAGGTTATCATGTAATCAGTGAGTGATCCTTCATTCTCCTGGTCTGCCCTGCATCCAAACATATTGGAAATACACAATACAATGATAAAAAGTCTTTCACAATCCCCCTTCCCTCAAGGAACACTATCAACATCCAGACTTTGAATGTCCCCTCAACTAGTGACCCTTCAAAACTGGGTTATCATGCAATCAGTGAGTGATCCTTCATTCTCCTGGTCTTCCTTGCATCCAAACATATTGGAAATAAACAATAAAATGATAACAAGTCTTTCACAATCCCCCTTTTCTCAAGGAACACTTTCAACCATCCCTATATAGCTCTCTACTATATATCACTCCATCGTATGATGACCATAGTGATTCTCTTTAGTGCTGAAAATCTTTGAAGGTTTCTGCACTTGGACGGATGTGTACCATTGTTAAGAGAATTGGACCGAGTTTGGCTTACCTCAAACAGGCGAGGTAACATATGAAAAGGTTGTCGTCTATTGACCCAAATACTAGGACTATTTTGATCTGTGGGTACCCTAATGTTGGCAAGAGTTCTTTTATTAATTATGATGAGTTGTATCATTCCCATCATGTCCCATGCTTGCACCATGTGTACCCTCAAATATAGGATGTAAATCATTGTTCTCTTCTTGACCAAAGGCTACCATATCTTGAGGTAGTGGAGTTATGTCACTGTCATGAACTCAGAATTATGGTCATACCTTGGTGACAAATTTTAAATGGATACAAGCACCTTTTTTGTGCAATGGTCGATCACACCCAACATTTATATCTTGAATTCCAATGCTAGATGCCTCTTCTTTACTGATTAATCCATGTGACAAATCTATAGACTTGTGAGAAAGAGGAAAGGAGCCTCTACTATCCAAATTCAAAACTTGGGACTTTTCTTTCCTTCCATCTTCAGATTCACCACACACCACTAAATTTATATTTTCCTCATCATTAGATTCACCACACACCACTTCATGTTCTTCACCAATTGCTGATTCAAAATCAATCTTTGAGCAATCTGAATACTCATCAAACCTCTCTTGAATGTCCTCACTACAAGGTACATGTTGTCTTCATTGCATCTTCTTTTTATTTCATGTTTTAATCTTTAAGAACTTGATCAAGAACATATGTTTTAATGAAATATCAATTTGATTTGCAAAGTTTGTGTTCTTTACAAATTTGAAAGGCTCTAATACTTACTAGGGCGGATGTGGATGTGCAACCTTATGCTTTTACTACCAAGTCTCTATTTGTTGGGCATACTGATTATAAGTACGTGACATATATCACAAATTTTGCTAATTAAGGTTGGCGGGATGATTACGCCTATCCTGAAAAAAGATTGTCAAATCATTATGCTTTCAAATCAATTACCTATCGGCGTATCCCTTGCGAGGGAGAGAAGCCAAACACATAAAGAACACGCACATAAACATGACAGCTAAAAAACATAAATGGAATACACCAAGAAGTACCAATGATGAATGCTCAATTGTTGTAATGGAAAAGCATCAGAACCATCCATTTCTAGAACTTGATTTTCTAGTCTAAATGATTTTTCTATAGTCGTAATGATTTTTCTAGAACTTGATTTTCTAGTCTTAATGATTTTTCTATAGTCCTAATGATTTTTCTATAGTCTTAATAATTTTTCTTTCGTCCTAATGTTTGTTTCTCTTGATAAATTAGGCCTTGTATTTGAATTTTTGTTCACTATTTTATTTCAGCTTGATACATCATTCATTTTTCATATACACAAAGACTACACATGCTAATAAAAAAATGAGCTATTTGATTTAGGATAACTATTCATGATTGTAAATGGTCAATATTTTTGATGGTACTCCTTGGTGTATTCCATTTTAAAATAATCATGTTTCTATGGCTATGATAAATGTCCCTTTGTGTTGAGAAAATTAGAGTTGAAAAAATGGTTGCAAACAAATCATCCTTCTTCCACAAACATTCTATTCAATGTACAAGTAACGAGTCATTCCATTCAAGAAAGATCATGTTTGACAATATCAACCCATAAAAAAATGAGTATGCAGAATTTAGTGATTGTATCTTCCATTAGAGCCACTTCATATGCATAGGTGATGAACATGCATATTTTCCTAAGTGCTATTGGGAGCTTACCCAGCAACACATGTACTATTGTGAAAATTACCACAAATCTATTTGCTATTGGGTCTAGCTCCCAGTATTTCTTGGTCAAATATGCATGTTTTTCACCTGTGCATATACCTTCTATGATCAACACTTATATGCACGGGTGATGAACATTCAGATTTGCCTAAGCTTTGATTAACATTCAGAGTCACAAGTCTTAAGATTGTACTTAATATAGCGAAGCTTCATTCAATGGTACATTCAAACATGAAACAAACCATTCTTAAACTAGATTAAACTAGTAAACCAAAGGACATACTGATTATAAGTAAAATAGTAAACCAAAGGATATGCTTTTACTACTAAGTCTCTATTTGTTGGGCATACTAATTATAAGTACTTGACATATATCACAAATGTTGCTAATTAAGGTTGGCAGGATGATTACACCTATCTTGAAAAAAGACTGTCAAATCATTATGCTTTCAAATCAATTACCTATCGATGTATCCCTTGCGAGGGAGAGAAGCCAAACACATAAAGAACATGCACATAAACACGACAGCTAAAAAACTTAAATGAAATACACAAAGAAGTACCAAATGATAAATTCTCAATTGTTGTAATGGCAAAGCATTAGAACCATCCATTTCTAGTCTAAATGATTTTTCTATAGTCGTAATGATTTTTCTAGAACTTGATTTTCTAGTCTTAATGATTTTTCTATAGTCCTAATGATTTTTCTATAGTCTTAATGATTTTTATTTCATCCTAATGTTTGTTGCTCTTGATAAATTAGGACTTGAATTTGAATTTTTGTTCACTATTTTATTTTAGCTTGATATTTCATTCATTTTTCATATACACAGAGACTACACATGCTGATAAAAAAATGAGCTATTTGATTATTCATTGTTGATGATTGTAAATGGTCAATATTTCTGATGGTACTCCTTAGTGTATTCCATTTTAAAATAATCATATTTCTATGACTATGATAAATGTCCCTCTGTGGGCCTATGAACTGTGGGCTTAGTTCCATGTTTTCTTTCATTCTTGTATTTGAAATGTTAAATATGGGCTGCAAACAGATGTATTATGTGTATCATTGTTGGTGATTATTTAATTGCAATATTTTCTTTTTTATTTGTTTTTATTTATTTTCTTTTTGTTTCTTTTCCATTTCTACAATATGGACATGTACTTTGCTTTGAGCATTGTGCTTTATGTTGTGGGCTACAAGGCAGAGCCATTAGGCCTCTGTAACAGTCTGAAGCTATTTAGCCTATTGATACCCTTGGTATTTTGGACCACCCATTGGAGGACATGAACACCATAGAGATGCTCAATATTATTACCTTAGCTCATTTGAAGGTGGTTGTTTTATTTTTCCTTGATGTTTCAGGGTCCTGTGGTTATAGTATTGCACAACAGGAAGCTCTGTTTCACAACATAAAACCTTTGTTTGCCAATAAGCCTCTTATTGTTGTTTGTAATAAGATTAATTTGCAACCACTAGAGACTACAAGCTTGAAGAAGTAGTATATTTTGGAAAATGAAGAGTGGAAAGAAGATGATATTCCTGAGATCATGGATGGACACAATGTTGCAAACTTTATTGATCCAGATATCTTGCAGAGGCTTGAATAACTAGAGAGGGAAGAAGGGCTTAGGATGGTAGTTGAGGGTGATGAGGATGATGAGATGGGGGAAGTGGAGTTGAATCCTGATGAAAAGGAAGCTCTGGCTACAATTAGGAAGAAGAAGAAGATGCTTATCATCGAACACAAATTGAAGAAGAGTACTGTAGAGAGCACGCCTACCATATTAAGGAAGTTTGATAAGAACAAGGAATATGGCTTAAATAGAATGAGAAGACATATTTCTAGCCTAGTCTTGGATCCTTCAACAATTAGCTTGATAATAAATGAAGCAGATGAGAGCAAAGCAATTAGCTTCCAAGAAAAATCTCGTAAATGAATTATGTGTACCCCCAATTCCTATTCCCTTTGCACGTACCCGAAGGATATATTTGAAACAACAAGGGTAAGGCTTAAAGAAGTTAATTTTGCATCACTAGACATATCTTTAAGCCTTGCCCTTGTGTTTCAAATTTATCCTTTGGGTACGCAAAGAGGCCACAGGAATTGGGGTATGCATAGTTCATTTATGGGATTTTTCTTGTGAAGCTAATTGCTCATCTGTCATCTACTTCATTGTTATGAAGCTAATTACCGTAGGATCCAGGCCTAGGGTAGAAATATGTCTTCCCAAACACATAAAAAACATGCACATAAACACGTACGACAATTGAGAAACATAAATGTAGATATCACAAAAGCTGAGAAACATAAATGTAGGCATCATGGTCACAATTTCTTGGAGACAACATAATTGAGTTGTATACCCAGACGATGCAAAGAAACTACTACTCCTCTGGTTCCAGAGGAGTAGTGGTTGCTTTGCATCATTTGGGTATACCACTCAATTATGTTGTCTCCAAAAACTTGTGACCATGATGCCTACATTTATGTTTCTTAGTTGTTGTGTCCTAGGACCCCTTATGACCCTTTATGACCCTTTATGACCCCTAAGAATACACATCTTAGAGGTCTTAAAATGTCATAAAGGGTCATAAGAGGCTCCTAGGAGGGGCCAGATGAGCTTCCAACTTCACGTGGCTTGCCGTGTTAAGTAGTGAATGTTAAACTATTCTTGAAACAAAGAGAAGCTCAATAATTTAAGGTCTCAGTCCACGGAGATGGTGAAAAATGATGGGAATCAATGCTGGAGAGTTTTTAGATATTGAGAAGACATATATGCAGTGGAGGCTAGAAGGGATTTTTGTGGAGATTTGCTAGATGTGGAGATTTTCTAGAGAGGGTTTCCAGATTGAGTACCAGTGCAGAGATGATGATTCAGTACTACGTCTATAAAACCTTCAAAAATATCCCTTTTTTGGCCTCCATTCATACCTCTTCTTAGAATCTAGAAACTTTGGATATTGTTTCTCATCCATGCATGAAATGTGCTAGTGATCGTATAAAATTACTTTTGCGAGACTGGGATCAATTATGAGAAGGTAAACAACAAGATAATTTTATTTTATCTTTCATTTCTTTTATCCATTCCTATTTTATGCCTTCTCTTATATTGGATATTGTGTAGTGTACATAAAGGTAAGGTGGTGATTATTCTCAACGATCGACAAGTATAAGTCTTCCAGCCCTTACCCAATAGCTAGGACTAAAGATAGCAGAGCTCAAGAGACCATCATAGTTGGTCTCCATCCTTGGTCCATATACTAAAAAAAGATTTTACATTTTGTTAGCTCATCAAATGCGGTGATTTGAAAGAATTTAATGGATGATATTTTCATGTATAATGTATATTATTTTAGTTTGACGGTGAATGAATTTATCTACTTCATGCACTTATATACATTGAGCACAGCCATAAAGAAGCATCCCCTCTCATGGCTTGAGTAATGTAGGCCATGGGAGGACATGCTTCTTTGTGGCTATGCTCGTAGTATACAAGTGCGTGGAGTCAATAAATTCATGCAACATCAACTTAAATAATATATGTTATCATGAAAATATTCTATTAAATTATTTCAAATCCCCTCATTTGATGAGCTAACGAAATGTAAAATATTTTGTCAGTATATGGACCAAAGAAAGAGACCAACTATGATGGTCTCTTGAGATTTATTATTTTTACTATGCTAATCCATCAATTTTTTGATAGGTAGGAATCCTTTTCCGATAGAAGAGCTATTCCTCCGATGGCTACTCATGTCAGAACTTGATTACCTATCGTCAGATATTCCATAGGTAACCATCATCGGGACCCCATCTGAAAGATGGGTGCGACGGGATGACTATACCTCCGACAGGTACTCCTGTCGGAGATCTACTAAATATTCGTCGCCTTTCTAACCAATGAAATTGCTATTTATTGACAGATTGGTCACCTAGTAAAATTGCTATTTATGTGGCCAATTCTGATGGGTAGTGATGTTGGAATACCGATGGTTATCACTTCCATCACCATTTCCAATGCAAAAATGCTGACGAACAAATGTGTCACAGCTTTGACAAATTGCCGTTGAAAATCTGACAAATGGTTGTCAGAATTTGGCATCAAATGTACTAGTGAAGAAAAAGGTAACAATAAGAATGAGCTCTTTGAAAAGTTAACACTTATATTTAAAAACACTTTTAGGTTACTTTTTACCTTTTAATCAATCATTTAGGTTATTTTATTCGTACATCCACTTAATTAATCTTAACTTAATATAGAAAAATTGTATTTCCACACTATTTGTTGTGCTAGAATTGTGACTCAGTTTCCTACCTATCTAAGCTCTTTTCTAAATGTTTCATGTTCATCTTAAACCATTTTGATAAGAATTTGTCAACAAAATACATTCATAATTCCTAATGGTATACGTGATTCCCTGTTTCACCTTCCTGATATAAATCCAAAATAGGGGGCATGCAATTAGTCATGAATTTCATCATTTCTGTATTAATCCCTAGGTGATTTATGGTTTTTTATTGACATGTGGTTTTGTTGATTGTGGTTCCTAAAGTTCTTTTGTAGGAATTTCACATAGTGGGCTTTGACATATCCTCTTTCATTTATTGATTTCCTATACTTTAGCTTGCATATGCATGTAGTGTCATATACTATTAAAGCATGGCTAAATGTATCATTCTAAATTGTAAGTACCTAAGTTCTATACAATTTCATGATGGTTTAGAACTTATCTTAGTGTGTTTCCATTATAGATTTCATATGAGGACTTCGTAATTGCACTTAATGCGTAACTAATTTGAATATGGGTCCTCTAACCTCTCCACACTTGTTCAAAATTGAGGTAGGAACTTAATCCTAAGTTCCCTCCCCTATTTTCTCTCCAATCACAAAATTCATTTAATCTCCTAGGCTCAATTTGACCTTTTGTGTCCTCAAAATACAATCCAAACATCATAATGAGCTATCTATACTTATCTCACATATATTAATTGAATGAGACCTCTAGACCTATTTTTGGCCTGTTTAGGGTGGGACACATAGCTATTAGTGATATGTCCCTATAGTTTTGAGCCCAGATTTGGGGAAGGGTCCTATCTTGAGGTATTTGTGAGGTTTCAAGATCTATGGTTGGCCTACTCTATTCTATCTCTTGATTTTAGTGTAAAATAAACCCTCACACTTCATTTTGGCATGATGAAATAAATTGCAAGGTTGGAGCCCCAATTTGAAGACATCCCATGAAGTGAGGATTTTCTATTTAAGACTACAACAACTTCTATTAAGTATTTACATTCATTCTCAAGCATTCAAGTATTCAAGAAATTTTTCCTACATCATGAAGACACAAATTGATTATGAAGATGGATAGGAGATTAGAGACTAATGATTATCTTTTACTCTTCCTTCTAGGGTTTGGTATGTTTTCTTTCTATTTTGAGATCTATACATTTGTGCTTCAAATTTAGGTGTTTATATTTTAAATCTATGTTTATTTTCATGCATTCAATCACACATAGATTGCATTTCATACTAGGGTTTCATTCTATCACACACACGGTAGATCTAGTCATTTTTTTATGCATTTTAGTTCACAGAAATTTAGACATACTCTAGATTCATGAGAACCATCATCTCTATTACATTGGCTATCCGTAGAGGTGGGAATCACCAAAATGGGGGTTGACTAAGAAAAACCCCTATATAGGCACACACAAAAACTTATATTTACAGGTGTAAATGATCCCAGATTGGTCTGTTAGTTCAAGAGGACCTTTATGAGACTAAGAAAAAGGTGCTATGAAAAATTGAGCAAAAAACCCTAGGGACATGGTGAAACTTGATCTATACTTAGGGACATAGTTTTTGGCATTTGGTGAAGGTGATATGTGTTTTGATAACATGAGCGTATTTTGGTGTTATCATTGTTGGATACATGTTCTGCTAATGTCAAGAGGTTAGATATACTGATAGTATTGAAGGATCAAATGGAGAAGCAATGAAGTGTTTAGTTAATTGATGAGAAGATAGTATGCAAGGTAAAGACGACCATATCTGGAGTTGGAGATTGATGTTGGAGATTTTCTAGCAAGCCAGTGTTGACTGTATGTTTGTCATTGATGACAACATATGGTAAGAAACATGTGTTGAAGTCTTATGTAGAGAGTCTTGAGAATATGTTTCTTAGATATGTTATCAGCATAATATCATAAACACAAAGGTTGATTCTGAGTGTATATAGTTGTGCATTTGTTTATATCAGTAGTGTTCCTGACAGTGTTACATGCAGAGTTTTGTATGAGATTATCAGTATGGTTATGATGGAGCCTTGTACATTTATATTTTTGTTGTAGACATATTTGTACAACTATGTTCATGGTCGTAGAGTTATTTGTGTAGTACAAGTTGAGTTATGATGTTTCTATTTGCCAGTTATAGTTTCCTGAGATTGTATGATGGAGCCGACAGTGTTTATATTGTTTTAGTAGTTGCACCTATCATTTTGATATGCGTGTTTGGTTTCATGTTTGGAGATGAGTTAAGAATGTTTGGTTAAGAGTGCATAACATATTTCAACACGAGAATAAATTTTTAGTTAATTTGGTGGAGCCGACTGTGTGAAGTGATGCGTCTACTCATATTGAGTTGCACGGTCCTTTTTGTGTTGCATGCTTGGTTTACCCATTGGAGATGTTATTGAAGACTTATGTTGTTTCTCTATTATGATTTCAAGGAATTTCTAATAGGCTGACTTGATTATATCATTTGAAGAAAGATACTTATAGCCAGATAGTTGTGATTGAGAGAGAAAAGTAGAAGATGCAAATGTACTGAGACAATCAATCATCAGTTGAATATCTTTGTGAAGAAGAAAAGATTATATGCTATTCATTGGAATAGATCAAGACAAAAGGTCTACTTTCCAGTTCACCAAGATCCAAATATAGTGTGTATCTTTTATGCAGAAGGTTGCAGCCTTCACCATTTGAGCAGTGTGCTCCCGGATAGTGTGTCCTCACCTCTAACAAGGTTAGTTGTAAAAGATTCCTAACAGGGTCCGACCCTTGACCAGGTCACTGTACTTCATGCATTGTAAAGATCAACTCCTAATAGGGTTTTAAGATCTTCTAACAGTGATCATTATACTCTAGTGCAGTTTATATTTGGTACTAATTCCCACTGGGGTTTTTACCTATTTGGGTTTCCCCATAACCAAAATTGTGGTGTTTTGTTAAGTGTTATTGTGTATGTGCTTAATGTCATTTTGTACTTAATTGGATAAAGAATTGAATCTTGTAGATAACTGATTCATCCCCGCCTCTTAGTTATCTCTTGGGACTATTCCTAGCAATTGAGTTATGGTGTGCAATTGTACAAAAATTATTTACAAAGGTATATTTTACTACTTCTATGATCACATCAATTCATTCAAAGAACTCAATGAGTTATTGAGGATTTAAGTGACATTGGAAGAAAGTACAATGTACCAATTAATACAGTTGGTTAGATCAGTGTTGTGGTCAAATGTAAGTGGTTGGCAGACATGTTTTTGAGATTTGATGTTTTGGGCCAACATCAAGGATGTTGAATTTTTATTTTGGTGCAATCGCTCATATGTTAAGTTGGATTTTTATGTTGACTTGTAAAATGTTTTAGGGTTATAGCACTGACCTAGAACAAGTATATAAATGGGTAAGAAAATTGTTAAGTGTGTTATTGTGATGGTATGTGGTGAATGGAAAAGATTATTGAAGATAGTACAGAGGAAGTAAAGTGTTCAGAGCATCACCATTGATCAAGAATACATTAGATTTTTCATGCATTGAGTACAAATATTATATCACTCTTTACTTGTTGATTCTAACACATTGGAAAGCTAAATCCTTTAACAAGGTCAATTCTAACAGGGTGAGCAAGATCTTTAATAAGATTTGAAGTATAAATGCTCTAAAAATGTGAACTCTCAGAAGGAGTTTTAAATCCCTTTATAGGGTAGTCTTTTAAATAGGATCTAAAGTGTAAATCCTCTAAAAAGGTGAACTCTCAGAAGGAATTTTAAATCCCTTAATAGGGTAGTCTTTAATAGGACTAATGTAGTTCTTAATTGGGCTATAAGTACTCTTAACTGGGTATAACCTCATATAGGTTTTGTAAATTCTCATAATAGGGAAGATTTCATTAGTGCACTAGTGAAATTTATGGGCATCATTTCCACACACGATTTTCTCCCTCTAATAAGGGTTTCGACGTAAAAAATATTGTGTCTTGTTTTATTGTGTGTAAATGCTTTATGTGTTATGCTTCATTGTTAAATTAGCATTTTAATGTTGGTTATTGTGGAAGATAATTTTTAAAAGTTTCAGATTTGTGGATGCATTGATTCAACCCCCCTCTCAATGCCTTATAATACTAACAATTAGTATTAGCGAATTGTGCCCTTGAAGAAGCCTAACAACTTGGGGAAGATCCTTAAGGAAATTATGAAGGGTTTGAGATACAAGAGACAACTTGATGAAGATGAAAGGTTTATCAAAGAACTAAAAGATTAGTTGAAGCAATCTTTGGCCAAGAAACATGAGCTTGTTGAACAAGTGAATGAGAGTCAAGACTACATTGAGAAATTATTTGAACTAGGTGGATCTGAGGAATCTGAAGCAGCCCTAGAATCCATGGCTAAGGAGAATGAACAATTACACAAAGACAAGAAAAACCTTAAGAGAGAGATTGAACCCCAATCAATCATAATGTCTGAAGAGATGGGAGAAAGGAGATATAAAGAGACTGCAAGGAAAAAATGCAAAAGATTCTCTAAAGGCCAAGGATGAATCATTGAAAGCTATAGAGGATGAAATTTTAAAGACAAGGCAAGAGGTTGACACACTGCATGAACATTTTCATGATACAAATGAAGAAAATGGAAAATTTATAAGGGAGAATGAGAATCTGAGAAACACCAATGAAAAATTAAAGGGAGAATTGAAGAATGTAAATGATTTGTTGAAGAAATTCAATGAAATTACTGAAAAACTTGATGAGAAACTTATAAATCATATAAGAATAAAAGAGACCACAATCCTAGGATATACTAGTTTTACTACTTTTGAAGCTGGTGAATCTCCTAGAACAAAAGACATCTAGAAAGAAGGAAAGTCTCCACCAAAGGTAACACAAATAACTTTTGGTAAGAAATTCTGCAAGCTTATATATTTTAATTATCACAAGGTAGGTCATACTACAAATGTGTGTAGGAGTAGATCTTCAAGTATGTCTAACACCTTTGATGGATATTTCTATAAATGAAATGCGCATGGTCACATTGCTCATGATTGTATATCTAGATCTAGTAGTAGATCTAGAAGCTTTGATGGTCACTATCACAATTGCAAAAAAAATGGTCACAAAGATAATGAGTGCATGTCAATAGTAAACAATCAGAGGTTACCTATGAACTAGAATACACCTTACCAAAGGGAGAGGCAATTTGATATCATATGCTCAATCTGTGGTAACTATGGTCATATGGCTATGAGTTACAAAATGAGGACTACAGGAGGTAATGATGGACCATGAAGATCAACTGATATGACATGTTTTCTTTGTCACAAGATTGGACATCTAGCAAGGGATTTCAAGTTAAGGAACCAATTAGTAAACTAGTCTAGTAATCAGAAAGGAAAGTAGAGTGTGAATGTAGAAAAGACCGAGAAATAAATGAGGAAGACCTATAAGAATAATGAAGATAGTAAGTCATTAGAGGAATTTGCATCTCCTTTGGGTGTGGAGAATTCTTCATCAAACTAAGCCTTCATGTGGCTTAGGGGGAGAAAGTATTGTTGAATCCATCTTCAGACCTTCTATAGGTGTATGATAAGATCTATCAAAATTTTAAGATGCAATAAAGAACTTTGGAGAATAATGTGAAGTTTTGTTAGATTATATGATGTTTTGATAATCGGTAATGAGCTTTTGGGTCAATCAATGAAAATGTATGTTCTATTGGTAAATGCATTTAATACGTGTGCTAAGGTAGATAAAAAAGAATTTTTGGATTTTATTTTTCACCTTGCACATTTTGAAAGTTGTTATGGAGAAAAATAAGCTTTGATTGAGCCATTTGAAAAGATCCAAGTGATAAGAAGGAATTGTTTGTGGTGATTTGAAAAGAGAAAACTGATTGGTGATGGCTTTTATTATGGTTGTCATGTTTTTCGACAATGACCCTAATTGCAAATAGTTTAAGGTATTTATCTATTATCTAGATTTTTGATTAAAAGATAGGATGACTACTCCCAATTTGATTGATATAACTAAGAGACCTAGACTAGAGTTTAAAAGACATCCATTCAAATCAACTGAAAATGACCCAATGGGTGTCCTAACCAATATTTCATATTGTGTTCTACACATTGAGGATGTTAGAGCATATAGTCATTGTAATTTGGAAGATCTAGAATTGTGGGTAATCTATGAACAATATAAGAAGTTGTGTGATTATATGTTAATGTTGAAAGATGAACAAAAATGCATTGTGAATAATTTTTTTCATCATGTGATCAGTTATCTTGATGAGTTTGAAGAGGATTAGATTAGATATGTTTTACCATGATTATTTCATGTGGCATGAATGACCACATAAGATTACTAAGGAAGAAATCCATGTTGGAACTGGTCTATGTTCAACTGGTGAAGTACTTGTTCTTCACACTATAACCAAATAAGAAGTAATCAGTTTGACTAAATCTAAGTGGGATGGTCGTGTGATGACTGTGAATGACATTACAGATGAAGAGGTGAAGTATGCATCTATGGTCACATGATACAATGTCTACCATTCCAGTCAGTTGAATAACATACCAGATGGTTCTATTCATACAACATATAATATGATCAAGGAAAACACTGACTATGATCTGTCTGAGGAAATGAGAGAGAAGTTAATGTTGAATCTTGAGAACATAAAAAAGGATAAGAGACATAAATTCAAGTATGGTCAGGTGATTGTGTTCTTATTCTTCTATTTCCAGAACATGTTCCTCGGTATTGGTGGTTTTGCATGGACAATAGCTACTCCAACTTTTATTCAGATTAATAAAATGATCAAAATCTTAGGAAGTGATTTTAATAAAAATATTTGGGGTTATTTCAAGGAATTTTAGAAAAAGATGCATGAAAAAGAGAGAATACATTTTGAAATTGTTGATACGTACAAGGAAACTATTTTCTTTATGGTTGATATAGACACTTGTCTGACAAAAGAAATTGATCCAAGGACCTCATGGGTGATGTATATGGGCTATGAGGTAGAAGGAGATATTATCATTATGTATGTAGAGAACATGTTAGCTCAACTGATAGTTCCCAAGACTCCAAGGTTTGAGAATTTTTGAAGAAAAGTCAATCCAAGTGCATAATGAATTGTTGAAACCGATTATTGAGAAGAAAGTGAGAAAGGAAGAAGAATCATTTTGATTCAAAAAGGATTTACAAAGGAGAAAATTGAGAAAGCTAGAGCCAAGCATGATACTGAACAACATAGTATTTTAGGAACAACAAAGGATGAAGATATTGAAACTAGTAGTGTACCTGATAGTGCCTCAACCATGGAAAAAAAGAAGTGCTACTGCAATAAAGAAGGAGAAATAAACTTCAGTGAAGATTCTAGTTAGAAGTCCAGTCAAGAAGACACAATCTGAGCCTACAAGAACCAAGGAGACTACTGCTACAAAAGTTGCTAGAAAGAGAAAGATAGAAAAAGATAAGGGATACAAAGAAGGATACAAAGAAGCTAAAGGAACAGAGTCAGAAGAAGAGAATGAGTTCAAGGCTCAAGGTAAGAAATATAAGGTGGTAAGCTCCCCACCACTAAGCTAGTTAAGCCTGAATTAGATTTCAAATTGTTTGTTTCTATTGATAAGATTATCAATGAAGTGATAAAGTGGTGTATACTTGTTGGAGTTAACAAGTATTATGATAAATTTGGGAAGGAGGACCAAGAACAAATTGAAGATGATTTAGTGTATAGCATGAACAAGTTTAGCCTAACTTTGATGGAGTTACAAGGAAAGATACCTAATCCCTTGTCTAATAAACTTGATGCTAGGTGGCATATTGCTATTAGAAAATATAAGGAGTTGATTCAATATGTTCTACTACAACTTCAAATGGAAATGACAGAAGAAGAAATGAAGAAGATACTTGCAGAGACAACCACTCTTCAAGACTAAGAAGAGATTAACAAGATTGTTATGTGGTGATTCTCTTGGAGTTCAAGATGAAATTGAAGAGATATTGATGAAATACTTGGGTATGTTAGAAGACACAAAGGATGAGGAATATGAAAAATAAAAAGATGAGAGTGATCCAATAGTTACTCAAACTAATGAGGGATTTACTATTGATGGCATGAAGGTCACAATTGAGGAACTCAAAAATGGAATAGATTATTTAGGTGATATCCTAGCTATAGAGGTATAAGATGAGCCTATGGATACACAATTTGACCTAAGCACAATGAGCCCAGAGGAAATGATCAATTTTTCTATGGTGATCAAGACTAAGGCCAAGAAATATAAGCTCAAGCAAGAGGCACAAGTCATAATGAAAGAGTGAGACATATTTTCTAACTTGATGCTAGATGTAGAGTATGATGAGAAGGATACTATGTTTGAGTAGTTAGGACAATTAAACACAACTACCAGTGAGGAGATCAAAAATTTGGAGGATGCTGCAATAGAAAGAGTAGAAAAGGTCTATGAAACAAAAAGATGAGAGAAATTATCACAGCCCATTACCCAAGATAGGAACACTCTTACATTGGCTATGAACTGGATCAGGGAATCATTACTTGAAGGAGGTAAGACACTGAATATTGTTAGTGACTTTTCTCATTTTATGTAAGATCTTGAAAATAAAAAGGATGAAGCTCAACATGAGATGGATGTTTTGTGACAAAATTTTGATCTCATTCATATGAATGCTACATATTTTGGAGTTTAAATAGGAAATATAAATCATAAATTAAAAAACTATAGGGATGAATAAAATAAAAGACTTGGAAATTTGATGGAATTAGAGAATTTTGATTCCTAAATTAGATATTCTATAATAAAGTCTAAAGGAAGAGGAGAAAGCCTTATCACCTCGGCTACTGAACACAGTTGAAGGATTAAAGGACTCATCATTTTTTCTTCATGGATAGATACTTGTTATGGAGACTCTACACAACTCATGGGCTAGTTATTGGAAAGTGTTGAAGACTAATTTCCATGAGATATTGAGTAGATTGTAAATTGTACTATGGTACTCTTGATTAATTATTTTTTTCTTTTTGCATATCTTGTATTACCTTTGTCATTGTTTTCAAATGTGGAATAGTAGTAGTAGTTGGATAAGATCTTTAGGATGCATGCATGTTCGTAATTCTCAAGGGGAGATATGTATTATTGGCACTTAGCAAAAAAAAATTCTAAGTGTTTCCATCAATGCCAAAGGGGGTGATTGCTGGTATCTGATGAAGGTGATATGTGTTTTGATCACATAAGTGTATTGTGGTGTTGTCATTGTTGGAAAAATGTTTTTTTGATGTCAAGAGATCAAATTTACCAATGGTATTGAAGGATCAAATGGAGAAGCAACTAAGTATTTAGTCAATCAGTAAGAAGACAATATGAAAGGTAAAGGTGACTAGATATGGATTTGGAGATTGAGTTAAGGTGTGCGATCATAAATAAATGATCTAAAGGCATATATTTGACTACTTCTATTATCACATCAGTTGGTTTGAATAACTCAATGAGTTATTGAGGATTGAAGTGACACTAGCAGTAAGTATAGTGTACTGGTTAATACAGCTGGTTAGATCAGTGTTGCGGTCCAATGTAAGTATTTGGCCAACATGTTTTTGAGATTTGATGTTTTGGGCTGATATCAAGGATGATAAATTTTTATTTTGGCATGCTCTCTCATATGTTAAGTTGCATTTTGATACCAACTTGTACAACATTTTAGGGTTCTAGAATTAACCTAGAACACGTATATAAATGGTTAAGAAAATCATTAAGTTTGTTGTTGCGATGGTGTGTGGTGACTGACAGATATTATTGAAGATAGTACATAGGAAGTAAAGTGTTCAAAGCATTGGAATTGATGAGGAATACATTGGATCTATCATGCATTGAGTGCAAACATTAGATAACTCTTTACTTGTTCATTCTAATAGATTGGCAAGCTAAATCCTTTAACACGGTAACTTCTAACAAGGTGAGCGAGATCTTTAATAGGGTGTGAAGTATAAATCCTCTAACAAGGTGAAATTTCTGAAGGAGTTTTAAATCCCTTGACAGGGTAGTCTTTAATAGGATTGTTGTAGTTCTTAATTGGGCTATAAGTACTCTTAACCATGTATAACCTCAGAAAGGTTTTTTTATTGGTCCTAACATGGAAAATTTCATCAGTACACTAGTGGAATTTGTGGGCATAATTCTCACACGTGGTTTTCTCCTTCCAACAAGGGTTTCCACAAAAAAAATATTGTGTCTTGTGTTTATTCTGCATGAATGATTTATATGTTATGCTTTATTATTATATTAGCATTTGCATTTTGTTATTGTGGAAGATAATTATTAAAAGTTTCAGATTTGTGGATGCAATGATTGACCCCCTCTCTTAATTCCTTCTAATACTAACAATAGTGACTTTTGATTTGTCCCTCCCTATTTGTGATGAAATTTTAGGAGAATAAAGCTATAGATCTCTGTGTGCTAGATTTGTAGGAATGTCTCATTTTGAGACTTTGACAATCAAAAAATTCAAATTCAAAGTACATTTTCTCCATTCTATTTCTAGGTGCATTTTTTCCTCCCCTTTTTCATTAATTTCACTAGATCATATTTGTTGTTAGCTTTTTATTTCCAAATCATAGTAACAAAGGAATAGAAACCCTAAAAGCATAGATCTTGTATTGGAACCCTTACTCCTTAGGTTGTGCTAATAAAATTCATTTTGTGGTGGTTTCATAATCCAATGTGCGTAATGAACTGGGTGACAAAAACTTCCATGTTGCTTACCATGTTATACATCACACATGTATATGTGAAACATTTTGAAATTACAAACATTCATAAATATCTTTCGTATGATTATAATTATCTTATCTATTTTCCATACATGGGATAGAACATTTGAAATTACCTTTTTCTACAATCTGTTAGTCTTGTTCAATATGGATTTTTTCCACACTAATACGTTTGGCCATTTCAAATACTAGAAGAGAAGCTTGAACTTCCAACTTATTGTTATGTAAAGGTGAGTTACTGAGAGGGGAGGGTGAATCAATAAAAACTTTTTTCCCTTCAAACTTAAACATAATTTCCTTTATTAACCAACTGTAGTATTTACCATCTCCATACAGTCATTAACATAATTGAAATGTAAATACTCCTAATCTAATCAAATAAGCATTCATTAAACTTCATACACATAACACTATGATTTTGGTATCACAGAAACCCTTGTTAGAAGGTAAAAATTGAGGTGGGGATGACACCCACAAAGCTTTGCTAATTGCAGTAGTAAATTTTTCCAGTTAAGGATACAATGTTTGATCACTTCTGATGATCTTACCTTGTTAGGAGTAACAATTAAGATCTACAAGGATCTACCTAGTTAAAGGATTTAAGCAACATAATCAAGTGTGCACTCGGTTAAGAGATTTACAAACAGATGGTTAGGTCTACTCTATTAAGAGATTTAGGTTCTGTCACAATTATTAGAAAGTAATAGTGAAATTGATCTGTATATATAAATTAACTTTGCCTGATTTTAGATCTGATAAGTACTTAGTTGTTATCACCTTGTTGTGATAGATCTATTCTCTGAATTTTGCTTGATAGCCTTCTAATCTAATACTGATTCAATCCTTGAATTCTCTATCAAAGATTTTACTTCACAACCCTGTCTGATCTTCAAAATTCTATATGTGCAACTACTTCATGTGTGGTACATGTGAAAAAGACATCTTGATAATTATTATAACAAAATATTTTGACCTAATTAGGGTTATGGAAACATCTATAAAACCTAAGATCATTGATCCAAATGAATAACCTAAAACATCATTACATAGGGATCATGAATCATTAAATGATTAAATCTATATTTAAACTTCACCTCGATCTTTGTAAACCATTTTCTAGCTTGGTGTAAACTGTTTACCTTGTAGTCTATGCCATTACAAAGTTCTATGTCATTCCTGGTTTACTCGGTATACACTGCATTCATCACTCGATAATTTACTGACACTTGGTATATATGAATGCTTGGTTATAACTGTACTCGGTGCTCGATAATCATCTAGCTCAGTATGAGTGCTTGATCAAGACTGTATTCAGTTATTATGATAGTATGCCTTGTGCTCTGCTCAGTATCTATTCTTGGTGTGTTGACCGACTAGCATGTTTGCTTTCTTTACTGATTGTATGTGTGACACTAATGAAAACATATAACTAAAATTATCCCCCTTTGGCATTAGTGACAAAAACACATATGTATGCCTTTAAGAAAAAAATTCAAAAATTGTATACTCAAAATGTAAACTCCTCCTGTCTATATGCCTCAGTATCTATACATATCTTTTCCCCCTTTTTTGGAATAATGCCAAAACTTGTATATACTTACAACTTATCAAAAATGTTTTGATGGGTTTTCTTCAAGTTGGCGAAGAGGTTTTCCCATTCCTCTTTCAAACTATCTAAGGTAATCTTCTCCAGACCAACTTGTGTATGCATATCAAATATATGATCTACTACAGATAGCTCAAGAGTAGCTACTAGATCTTTAGATTTCTTTACATGCCTCAACGTCAACTCAACATGTGGTAATAACTCTTCTTGAAGCTTGGTTGTTTGATCCTATATTCTCTCTACTTCTCTTCTTAGCTCATTCCTTAACCCATGTATATGCTTTACTTTTTCATAATGTTCTTTAAATGCTTTTGGGTATGTAAGTAAGCTTTCTACAATCTCCTGTAGATCATCATCTAATTGCTTCAACTTTTCTTGGATCTCTGCAGTGAAGAACTCGGTAGTGCAAAGCTTCTTTAAAATGATGATTATTTTTTGAATGATAGTTTTCAATTTCACTTATGGTTTTAGATAATTTTACCTTACGTATTGCCACTGCTTGGCTGATTTTCTTTGCAATCTTGAATTGAATCTTAGATTATTCTCTCTCTTCAATTCTCTTTTCTTCATAAACATTTGTAGAATTGATGTGCCTGATAAGTGTTACAAGTAGGTCAATGATGGGAGTTTCCTCATCAACATTTACATCAGGTACAACCTGCATTAATATTGTTAGGAATGAATGCAAAGTGTTTTGGCAGTCATTCTGTAGCAGTTGTTGTTGCATTCATGACTTGGATTGTCATTGATGTCAACACAGTGATATTCTGGATATTAGCAGGAAAGTAGGTACAGTTTTGTTTTGCACACATGTTGTATTGCAGATTAGATTTTTTGCAGTTGATGGTATGTTCTTTGGTGTTTTATTAACCTATGGTTAACAACGCAAAAAGAAATTCATTCATTTGTAAGAGTTATGAGCATTTTGGTGAAAGTAGTGTTTAGACAGTGTTTCTGTGTAGTGATATTCAGAAATCGAAGGATATCTCTTAGCTGGGATGGAATCTGATTTTGTGGAGTTAAAGGGATGTTGGAGACTCATTAATGATGATGTGGTTCATAGCACAAACTTTGAAGATATGTTTGGAGAAAGTTACAGTAACTGGAAGCCGACAGTTTTATGTGAATTCTGTGTGTAGCGTGTAGAATTTATTATTTTGTAATTGAGGACTGACTCATTTGTAATTATTTGAGTTTGGTATATAAGAAGAAATTTTTTCCTTATTTTAATGTGTACTATGAAGAGTGAGATGCAAATATATGCATGAAGTGAAGAAAAGAGCTAATTCAGTGATGAAGGAAGACTTGTGAGTACAGAGATATGGAATTGTGATCTTGTGTAGTAGAGAGTGCAGTTTTGGCACAATGTGAAGGAGGTAATATATTTCATATTATTCTATTGAATAATTCTAAGATCTTTTGGACAGTGGGTTCAAAGATCTTGCCTTGAAGCTGTTTGGGTAGTGGGTCCTTTTGTCTTCCACAAACTCTTAACCGGGTTAGAATCTTTTAACAGGGATTCAAAATCTCCTAACAAGGATTTATATGTACTGAATGTATTTCATAAGACTCCTAATAGGGTCCATCCTCTAACAAGGAACTTTTATATTAGTGCATCATTTTTTGGGCATCATTCCCACCGGGGTTTACTCTTTTCAAGAGGTTCCCTAGTTAACATATCTTGTGTTATTGTGCAATTGTGTATGATTATCTTTCTATGGTTGATCAGTACATTGATTATATTTTTTAAAGCTATTGAATGGATAAATTATCTGATAACTGATTCACCCCCCCCGCCCCCCCCCCCCTCTTAGTTATCTTGGGGATCTTTACTTTCTAACAATTGGTATCAGAGCGGCAGGTCCTTGAAAGAAAAGTTTAACAACTTAAGGAGATCCATGGTGAATTTTAAAAAAAAAAGCCCTAAGTTTGATGGAGTAAATTTTAACAGCTAGAAAGAAAAGATGAAGACACATCTATTGTGTTTAGGACCAAGTTATTGGTTGATTACAAAGAATGAGAAGACTATCATTGAGGAAGACAATCTAGAGGCAGGAACTAAAGATGAACTAGATCTATTCATGTGTAACATACTTGCAAGAGAAGCACTTTTGTCAGAACTACCAGAGAATGAATATAGTCAGGTAAGATGTTTGAAAAAATCTCATGCAATTTGGAAAGCTTTACATTCTACTTTTGAAGGTGATGAACATGCAAAGAAGGCTAGATTACATAATTAGATTTGTGCATTTGAAGATATCAGAATGATGGAAGATGAATCTATTAGAAGCTATATTGGTAGGATGTCTAAGATTGTGACAGGAATAAAGTCTTGTGGAGGTGATAAGACAGAGAATGAAGTGATATGGAAAATTCTGAGAACTTTGACACCAGTATTCAAGTAGACAATGCAGATGATTTAACAAGTGATACCTTGTACATCAAACTTTTCAAGAGAGACTCTTCTTGGAAGATTAGAAACAACAGAGATGAACTTGAGATTATCAGGAGAGCTACCTAGAATGGAAACAACATTCAGTGCTCTTAGCATTAGACCTACAAGAAGTACTAGTGTGAATGGAGATTATGCTAGTAGTAGCAGATCTGAGGAAGATAAGAAGATTGAAGAAGGTATTGCATTACTTGTAAAAAGAGAACCAGATGGTAAGAAAATATTTAAATGTTGGACTTGTCAAGAATATGGTCATTTTGCATCTAAATGTCCTAAAAGAGTTAAGAAGTATAGAAGCAACTTTAAACCTAGGAGATCTAAAGAATGTTATTATGCAAATGATGAAGATTTTGAAGCAGGAATTGAAAAATATTTAAGTGACAGTGATAATGATAACTTTGAGGAAACAGGATTTATAGCAATTAAAGAAGAAAGCTTTGAATCTAATAAAAGGGAAGAAAAAGCATTAGTTTCACAAGTTGAAAAGAAATCTGATTGGATTATAGATAGTGTTTGTTCACATCATATGACTAGAGATAAAAGAAAGTTTGTTAAGTTAGATAATTATGATGGAGGAATTGTTAGGGTTGGTAACAATGCACCTTGTTTGATTAAGGGTATAGGATCTATTACTCTTGATGAAAAGACTAACACTGATGATGTTTACTTTGTTGATGGACTAAGACATAATCTACTAAGCGTTGGACAATTGGCTGATAAGGGTTATCAAGTTTGGTTTTCTGAGAAAACTTGTGTGATAAAAGATAAAGATGGAAATATGATTGGAAAAGGATCCAGAACTAGAGGTAATGTATTACAGTTGAATCCTACTGAGATGACATGTTTGATAACTAGGATTGATGACAGTTGGTTATGGCATAAAAGGTTTGGTCATATAAACTTTGATAATATTGTCAAGGTGAGCACTACACATGCGGTAAGAGATTTACCTAGAATTATGAAACCTACTAACATGATTTGCAAAGAATGTATGGTGGTAAAGCAGAAAAGGAGTTCATTTCTCAACAAGAAGTTCACATCGGCAGAGAAGTTGGAGATTGTTCATACAGACTTGAGTGGTCCTACTAGGACTAGAGGATTCTATGGTGAAAGGTATTTTATGATTCTTGTTGATGATTTTACAAGAATGGTGTGGATTGCATTTTTGAAAGAAAAATCTGAAGCATTTGATAAATTTAAGATCATGAAAAGCAAAATTGAGAATGAATCTGGAATGAAGATTAAGTGTCTAAGATCTGATAGAGGTGGTGAATTTACATCTAGAGAGTTTAACACTTTTTGTGAAATGAATGGTATTAAGAGAAAACTTTCAGCCCCTAGAACACCAGAACAAAATGGTATTGCAGAAAGAAGGAACATGTCAATAACTGAAGCAGCAAGAGCTATGTTGTTTGAAAATGATTTGGCTAAAACTTTTTGGAGAGAAGCAGTGAACACAGCAGTATACACTATGAAAAGAGTACAAATCAGAGTAGATACAAACAAGACGCCTTATGAATTATGGTTTGGACATACACCCTCAGTTAAGTATTTTAGAATTTTTGGAAGTAAATGTTATATAAAGAGAGATGATGATATAGGAAAGTTTGATCCTAGAAGTGATGAAGGAATATTTCTTGGATATTCTTTAAAAAGAAAAGCATATAGATGTTATAACAAAAGAACTAAGACTATTGTTGAAAGTGCAAATGTAAAAGTTGATGAGAAGTTTAAAATTCAGGAAAGAATGCTTGATTATGAATCTGATGGAGAAGCACAACCTCAGCCTAACATTGAAAATGCAGAATTATTTTTTAAAACTAATAGTGGTTTGCTGAATGAAAGTCATACTGAAGAAGACAGAGAAGAAAATAGAGAAGAAAATAGAGAAGAAAGCAGAGAAGAATCTACAGTCGGAACAAGATTAGTAACTATGACACCTAACAGGTATACTTCAAGACATCACCCTATTGAGAAAGTTATTGGAAGTTTAGATAGAGGATTTTTGACTCAAAATAAGGTACATTTATGTTTGATTTCTCAAATTGAACCTAAGACTACTAATGAAGCTTGTGAAGAAGAACATTGGATCAATGTTATGAAAGAAGAACTAGAGCAGATTGAAAAAAACAAGACATGGGAATTGGTCCCTAGACCTGAAGACAAGAATGTGATTGGAACAAAGTGGGTATTTAGAAACAAGATGAATGAACAAGGAGAAGTGATAAGAAACAAAGCAAGATTGGTATGTAAAGGATATTCACAACAAGAAGGAATTAACTATGAAGAAAATTTTGCACCTGTGGCCAGACTTGAAGCAGTGAGAATGTTTCTAGCTATGCAACTTACAAGAAATTCAGAGTGTATCAGATGGATGTGAAGTCAACATTTTTGAATGGTGAATTGGAAGAAGAAGTCTACATTGAGCAGCCTGAAGGTTTTCCTTTGACACAAGAAGGAGATATGGTATGTAAGTTAAAGAAAGCTTTATATGGATTAAAACAAGCACCTAGAACCTGGTATGCAAGATTGGATAAGTATTTATTGAAATTGGGATTTATAAAAGGAACAGCAGATAGTAACTTATACACAAAAGAAATTGAGAATGGTTTGTTGGTTATAGTTATATTTGTTGATGATATTATCTTTGGAGGAGAAGATGAAGCTAGTGACAAATTTGTAGATGAAATGAAGACTGAATTTGAGATGAGCATGATTGGAGAAATGAAATATTTTTTGGGATTACAGATAACACAAAGCAAGGAAGGTATATTTGTAAGTCAGACTAAGTATTTAAATGAATTATTAAAAAGATTTGGAATGGAATATTCTAAACCTGTTGGAACACCTATGGTAATCAGACATAAGTTATCTAGCAAAGATGAGACACCAGCAGTTGAGCAGAAAAAGTACAGATCTATGAATTGAGGATTGCAATACTTGACACATACAAGACCTGATATAGCACATTTAGTGGGGATTATAGCCAGATTTCAAGCAGAACCTAGAGAATCACATTATGTAGTAGTAAAGAGGATACTGAGATATCTGAAAGGAACAATGGATTATGGATTATGGTATGAGAATTCTGATGATTTTACCTTATGTGCCTATACTGATGCAGATTGGGGAGGCAATGTTGATGACAAGAAAAGCACCAGTGGTGGAGCCTTTTTTCTTGGAGGTAAATTGGTCTCTTGGCTAAGTAAGAAGCAGAATTGTACTTCACAAAGCACAACAGAAGCAGAATATGTTGCAGCAGCAAATAATTGTAATTAGATTATTTGGATGAAGCAGATGTTGAAAGATATTAGAATAAAGTTTGATGAGCCTATTGTTATACATTGTGATAACACCAGTACAGTGAGTATGTCAAAAAATCCTATTTTACATTCTAAGACTAAACATATTGAGATCAAGTATCATGTTGTAAGAGAGAAAGTTGCAGAAAAAGAAGTAAGATTGGAGTACATAAGTACAAAGGAGCAGATAGAAGATATATTTACAAAGCCTTTACCTAAGGATACATTTGTGTATCTGAGAGGTATGCTTGGGGTTATGCCCCAACCTATTTTTGAGAATTGATGTAGATGATTGCATCCATCCAGTGGTATATGAGCCCTATCTTTCTTCTGGATTGGATGTTGGAACTTCCTCTATGGGGGAGTTTATGAGCTGAGTCATGAGGACTTTTGTTATTGTATTCTTCTGAAAAGTGTCTTTTGACATTAAGTTGTTGTTGACTTAGTGATAGAATTTCTATCATTGATGTCAATGGGGGAGAGATATACATGAAAAACATTGTGGATTATATAGGAAAATGAAGCAAGATTTAATTTGATACTTTGCAGTGATGCTGCAGTATTGGATTTTTGGAACATTGGATGTTTTTCATCTATGTTGCCATCAATGCCAATGGGGGAGATTGTTAGGAATGAATGAAAAGTGTTTTGGTAGTCATTCTGTAGCAGTTGTTGTTGCATTCATGACTTGGATTGTCATTGATGTCAACACAGTGATATTCTGGATATTAGCAGGAAAGTAGGTACAATTTTGTTTTGCGCACATGTTGTATTGTAGATTATCTTTTGCACAGTTGATGGTATGTTCTTTGGTGTGTTATTAACCTATGGTTAATAGCGCAAAAAGAAATTCATTCATTTGTAAGAGTTATGAGCATTTTGGTGAAAGTAGTGTTTAGATAGTGTTTCTGTGTAGCGATGTTCAGAAATCGAAGGATATCTGTTAGCTGGGATGGAATCTAATTTTTTGTAGTTAAAGGGATGTTGGAGACTCATTAATGATTACATGGTTCATAGTGAAAACTTTGAGGATATGTTTGGAGAAAGTTACAGTAACTGGAAGCCGACAGTTTTATGTGAATTCTGTGTGTAGCGTGTGGAACTTATTATTTTGTAATTGAGGACCGACTCATTTGTAATTATTTGATTTTGGTATATAAGAAGGAATTTTTTCCTTATTTTAATGTGTACTATGAAGAGTGAGATGCGAATATATGCATGAAGTGAAGAAAAGAGCTAATTCAGTGATGAAGGAAGACTTGTGAGTACAAAGATCTGGAATTGTGATCTTGTGTAGCAGAGAGTGCAGTTTTGGCACAGTGTGAAGGAGGTAATATATTTCATATTATTCTATTGAATAATTCTAAGATCTTTTGGACAGTGGGTTCAGAGATCTTGCCTTGAAGCTGTTTGGGTAGTGGGTCCTTTTGTCTTCCATAAACTCTTAACTGGGTTAGAATCTTTTAACAGGGATTCAAAATCTCCTAACAGGGATTTATATGTACTGAATGTATTTCATAAGACTCCTAACAGGGTCCATCCTCTAACAAGGAACTTTCATATTAGTGCATCATTTTGTGGGCATCATTCCCACCGGGGTTTACTCTTTTCAAGAGGTTCCCTAGTTAACATATCTTGTGTTATTGTGCAATTGTGTATGATTATCTTTCTATGGTTGATTAGTACATTGATTATATTTTTTAAAGCTATTGAATGGATAAATTATCTGATAACTGATTCACCCCCCCCCCCCTCTTAGTTATCTTGGGGATCTTTACTTTCTAACAAATATCTCTTACACATCTTGTAACACCTATTTGTGCTTACTCTCTTGTGTCAGCTTCTCCTGAGCTTCTTTCCTTGTGCACAATTATCCATATCTCCTTAGAGCTTTGGGGTCTAAGGTTCTCGGGTCGTATGAAGGTATCTCTATGACTTCATCTAAGGTAGACATTTACCATGTTTCTTCTTCTTTTTCTTTTCATGTTTACTTGAAGTTGGGGATTGCCCATATGGTACTAGAGATTTCATCTCTGGATTTCACTTTGTTTTCTTGGTGGAGACACTTTCCTCCTTGTCTTTTCCTTTTACTATTCCTCTGGTTTGATTTCCTTGGGCTTCTGGCCTTCTACCTATTGTAGAATCATCTACATTGTTTCATTTTTTGCTCCTTTATTTTCTTCCTCTTTTGTTTCAATCTCGGTGGTCTCCTTGTTTCCTTCTTCATCCTACTCTTTGGTAGTATCCATTTGTTGCTCATGTGTATTCTCCTCAGGTTTCTCTTCATTAGTAATATCTATGTCTTGCACCAAAATAGGTAAATTACCCGGTATTAATACTGTAGATGCCTCAATAGTTTTATCTTCCTCAGTGTTCTCGACAATAGCAAGAGTAAAATATTCATCTTCTTTTTCCTCATCATTAGGATCTCTTTTAGTTATGTCTTCAATTGTCACTTCATCATTCCCGGTTATGACTAGTTGCTCAGGAATATCCTCTTTCTCTTCCTTGGTGAGCCAATAGAATAGAAGTCTTCTACATAAGTTTCATCTTCTGGATACTCAGTGTGAGATATATGTATAGGCTCTTCTATTGGCCTATGTTTAGTAAGATCATCATCATTTGAATGCACACCTTTTCCTTTTCCTTTGACACCTTTCTTGGGGATAATTGCAAGTGCAGTTTGTCTTGCTTCATCCTTGGACTTCAAAATCTTAGTCCATATCTCTTTACTTTCTTCATCAAACTCTTCAAGTTTCCCTTTAGAATATTCAGTCTCTTCCTTTCATCAAAATTTTTTTGGCATATTATTTCATCATGTCTTCAATTTCTATTATAGAGAGATTGGGCATTGCCAAAATCAATGATCATTCTCTCATCTTCTTCCCGGTATGCAAGGCATAAGTCCATCTTGTCGATACCTTCTCATATAGCTCTTTGGGAATATAACTTGAGAATTCAACTGGTAACCTTTTATACTTAATCATCATGCTGATGATTTCTTCCTCTAGTTTTTCTTGATCCTCGATTGACATATGAAAATACCGATTCATTTTAGGGTAACCTAGTATAACCATTTCCTTTATGTTCTTTACCAACTCATCAATTGATTGTCCCTTATTCACAACTACTTTCAATTGACTATTATCCTCTTCTTCAAAATCAATATCATCTTTCTCCTCTTCTTAGGTAGCTCGGTAGATGCTTGAGTACCTCTCTTTTTCTTTTGATAGGTCTTTGTCAGAGTTGGATTTGTGATTTTTACAATTCCACATTTTAAAGGTGGGGAAACACCTATAGAGGATCTTTTCCTTTCTCATGTGGGGGTCTCAATTTGTTTCCTTTTTCCTTTTGACTTCATCAGTGCTACTTGAATCTCTTTATCCACTAGTACATTTGACCTCATTTTTCTACCAAAATTTTTGACCATCAATTATAAAGGTTTAGGTTGGTCGGATTATAGAAGGAAAAATTTCTTTTTTTTAATCCATGCTCGTGTTGGTCGAAAGTTCGACCAGTACCATGTAGGTCAAAATTTTGACCAACATGGGCATAACTTTAAAAAGAAAAAATATTTCATATCTCATTTCATTATTTGGTTTTAACTTGGAGAACGTGAAGGAGGAGTGCCTATGAGGGTTTTAATTTTTATTTGGTGAGAGTTGTAGGAGGACTGCCTGCGAGCTAGGGTTGCCACTATTATTTGGTGTAAAAGGAGGACCGCCTGCGGGTTGCCACTGTTATTTGGTGTAAAAGGAGGACCACCTACGAGGGTTGCCACTATTATTTTGGTGTAAAAGGAGGAGAGCATGTGAGGGTTTCCACTATTATTTGGTGTAAAAGGAGGACTGCTTGTAAGGATTTCCTTACTCTACATTTGTCTGGCATTGTTTTATGCTTCTATGCTATTGGTACTTGTTGGTTATCTACTTAGGGCTTGTGAGCAATGTGCCAAGGTATCATGTATTGTGTATTTGCTAGCACATTTTTTATCACTGTATAAATGTTTGATATTTTGATCTTTGTTTATCTACATTTGATTCAAACTTAGTGACTCAGCAAAAACTTGCAAAACCCTAAATTTCTGAATGCTAAACCTGAAGCACAAAAAAAGCCCCCCATTTTTTTACAAACAACTTTAAAACCTAAATTAGACTATGGGTTGATGTGAGAATTTCACAGCACAATTAGAGGAATCTCTTGTAAGAATCCTCCAAGCTGGGTCTAAGAAGACTGCATCGTAGGAAAAATCCATTGATAAGCCTTTAGTAGGGCCAATACACTAGGGGTAATCCTACCTGGGAGGATTATGATGAAATTCACCAAAGGTATTCTTATCTATTAAATATTTTCAATGGTTAAAGACTATTTGCAATGTTGTTTCAAACATTGGTTTCATTTAATTTTCATGTTAATACCCAAAACCTCAAGGATGAAGATTCACAAGGGGGAGAATATGTTACATCCCTCTTTTTCAAAAAATATTTTTCTATGTTTGCATTGCTTTGGAATGTAATGATTAGTGTTTTATTAAAACAAATAGTGGTTTGGTATTTTATTTGAGAAATAATTTTAATAAGAAATTAAGTAATTTATGAATTGATACATATATGCTTGAATGTTAAAAAATTTTCATCTGAAAACATTCTTGTGGACAAATGGATGCAGGTATCTTATTGGCCTTTGACAAGAGATGGGGACTATCATCAGGTAGAGGGCGTAAACATTTGAAAGATCAAATTTCCATCTGAGTCTTCGAAAGCTTGTAAGTGACACATATAGGGTGTATTTGCCTAGTGTTGCAGGTTAAGGTCTAGGTTTCAAGTTTATCAAACCCTAGAGGGTCAGTTGAGTTGTTAGGATTTCTCCTCTTTAATGCAAATTTTTAAAGGCCAACACAAACTCTTATTTAATTAAGTTCAACAGAATAAATTAAAACATATGAATTTATGATGATCATCTATTTAAAATTTATATTAATATTATAATACATATATAAATATATGTATGTGTGAATAATAAATATATATGCATAGGTATACAAGTGCAATTAAATAATTCAAGCATGTGTGTATATGTAGTTTTGTAATAATACATATTTACACATGTGTTTAATCATATGAATTTTATAATATTAGAATTAATATACAGTAAATGATGGTGTTCTCCTCTACTACATATGCTCTGGTATGACCCTCTTCATTTTCCCTTGCTTCTATTTGAGACAATGTGTCAATATCAAATTGATGTGCTCAAAGTCCTATTGTGGGCTCCCTGGAAGATCTAATATTGGCAATTAGAAATGGTTCTATTATTTATCCTACATGTCCTAATCTAAATTCTTAGCACTTTGGGGCATCACTAATCTCTTTGCATAGTGTTTGTGGTGTTGGGAAACTTGCATTACCACATGCCACCAACTATAAACATGCCTTAGGTCAAAATACATCAGATACAACTATTGGGGTATGTTTGTTAGGACTTCTCCACCAAAAGATTTCCACCATCTCACTCTTTGGTATTTCCAAAATTTATGTGGCTAATAGTTATTTTATGAATGAGCTTAGATTTGGGGTTATGGTTTTCATAAGGCCAACTTTAGGGTGGCTTCTTACAATTTTAGCAAGGTTTCCCAATCATGTCCCTCTCTTCCAATCTATCCTTTGTCCCCAATTCCTGAGGTTTTTTTGCAAGATTTATCCAAGGTGCAAGAATATTTTTTTGTAGTATTATGCCCTAATTTGTATATTCACAAGAGTTTGGCCAAAATTAAGCGACGTGCATTCATGGATTTTAGAGAAATGACAAGAATGCATGGAGGGTGAAACTCAAATTTATCGCTACACCCAGGAATTCTTCATTCTAGGATTCAATTCTTAAAAGGATAAAGAGTTGATACTGTTGAGTAGTCCTTGGATCTTCCAAGGTGACTTCCTATGTATGAAACCATGGTTCCCCACCTTTGTGTTGGAGATTTTCCAATAGGCCAATACTGACTGTATGTTTGTCATTGATGAAAACATATGGAAAGTAGCATGTGTGGAAGTCTTATGTAGTAAACTTTCAGTATATGTAGCATGGACATGATATCAACATGATATCATGGGCAGAAAGGTTAACTATTAGTACAGACAGTTATATAGCAGCTTGTGTCAGCAGTGTTCCTGACAAAGTAACAGGTAGTGTTCTGTGTGTGGTTGTCTGTATAGTTATCATGGAGCCTTGTGTGCTTGGATATATGTTGAAGAGATGTTATTGATGTTTTAGTCATGGATGCATAGTTTGATATTTAGTAGAAGTGAAGTTATGCAGTCACTATTCACTGGTAGTAGTTTCTTGTGTTTATTCAGAAGAGCTGACATAGATTTTATTGGTTCTAGAGTTGTGCCTATCTTTGGGGTATGCACCCTTGGAGTTAACCTTGGAGAAGAGTTATTGATGTTTGGTTAAGAGTGCATAAAGTAATTCAACTTGAAAAGAAAGATCCAGTTGTTTTGGTAGAGCCGACAGTGTGTAGCACGTGTCTACAATTATCTTATTGGACAGGTCCCAGATTATGTTGCATGCATAGTAGATCTGACATAATATTTATTGGAGTTTTTTTATGGTTTCTCTAATATGATTTCAAGGTGGTTCTAATAGGTCGACTTGATTATATCATTTAGAGGAAAGATATTTATAGGCAGTCATTTGTGATTGCTTAAGTGTGGTTCATGGTTGATTAAGTAGAGTAGATCAGAGTGTGTGAAGTGTTGAGCCATCACAAGAAGGTCTATGTGACCAAGTAAAGTATTTGTGCTATACATTGGAACTAATCCAGACAGCAGGTCAAAGTGTAGTTCACAAAGATCCAGATATAGTGTATATTTGTTATTCAAAAGGTTGTAGCCTTTGACCCTTTGAGCAGTGAGCTCTCGAACAGTGCATCCTCTCCCCTAATAGGGAAAATTGTAAAAGACTCCTAACAGGGTCTGACCCTTAACCGGGTCTACTGTACTAAATATATTGTAAAGCAACTCCTAACAAGGTTAAGGATCTTCTAACAAGGATCATAATACACTAGTGCAGAATATTAGTGGGTGTCAATTCCCACCGGGGTTTTTACCTATTTGGGTTCCCCGTAACCAAAATATTGTGTTGTGTTCAAGTGTTCTTTCATTGTGTTTATGCTTTATGTTTAAGTATACTTAATTGGATAAAGAACTGAAACTTGTAGATAACTGACTCACCCCCCCCCCCCATCTCAGTTATCTATTGGGACTATTCCTAACAATTGGTATCAAATCCAAGTGCCTCAGAGAGAAATTCTAACAACTTGAGGTTGATCAGATGGCATACTTCAAGAAAGAAAGTCCTAAGTTTGATGGAGAGAATTATCTTGATTGGAAGAACAAGATGGTGACCCATCTGCAGTGCATTGCTTTTGAAGTTTTTGATGTAACTATCAAAGAAGCCAAGATTCCTACCTTAGAAGACCTTACAAAAGATGATGCTACTGATAGGAAAAAAAATTGTTTCATCAGAATGCTATAGCTAAAGAAGCTCTTATCAGCGTCCTATCTGATGGTGAGTTTTCAAAAATAAAAAAGGTAGATACAACCCACAAAATATGGAAGCACCTAGAAGACATATTTGAAGGAGACAAACAAGCAAAGGATGCATGTAGAAAGACATGGAAGAAAAGATACAATGCATTAGAGATGTTTCCTAAAGAAAATATCAGAGCTTACAATCAAAGGATAAATGAAGCAGTTGCTGGAATTAGAAACAATGGTGGAGAGATTTCAGAGGAGGACATTATGGACAAGCTAATGACTACTCTCACTCCAGAATATGAAAGAAAGATCAACATCCTTGATGAGACCATGCAACTTACATCAAATTTCAAGAGAGAGACCTTGATCAGAAAAATCTCAGCTTTTGAGATTTCAAGATTGAAGACAGAACCAAAGAGTGAGACAACCTTCAAAGCAACAGTTCATGGTAAGAAATCTGCAAACACTTTTGGTAATTTTGATGATGATGATCAAGAGAAAATGTTAGATGATTTCATTGCTATGATTGCCAAAAGAGAAAAGAAAGGAAAAGGAAAATATGAAGGTCAATTACCATTTAAGTGCTTTTCATGTAATAAGATCGGTCACTTTACATCTAAGTGTCCTACTAGAGATAGAAAGTTCAAAAAGGATTACAAGCCTAAGTACTATAAGGAATGCTACTATGCTGGAGATGGAGTTTTAGATGATGAATCAGGTGAAGAAGAAATTGGATTCATTTCTATTATAGACAAAATGAATAATAAGATAGTTCATGAAGATAAGAAAGATGATCAAGAGTTAGCATTGATTTCACAAGCTGACATAAGAACAGACTAGATTATAGATAGTGGTTGTTCACATCACATGACAGGTGATAAAGACAAATTTGTTCATCTAGAAAAATATAGTGGTGGTATGGTTAGATTCAGAGATAACACTCCTAAACCAATAGTTGGTAGAGGAGCCATCACCTTGGATGGAAAAAATAGTACTGATGATATTCTCTATGTAGATGGTTTGAAACATAACCTTCTTAATGTTGGATAGTTACTTGAAAAAGGTTATCAGTTGGAGTTCAAAGATGAAAAATGCATCATTAAAAACAAGGATGGTGTTATGATTTCATCAGGCTCAAAGACAAGAGGTAATGTTTTCCAACTTAATTCAGAAGCAAGTTGTTTTATTGCTAAAATTGATGACAGTTGGTTATGGCATAAAAGACTATGTCATATCAATTTTGATAACATAGTAAAGATAAGAAATGCAAAGGTAGTAAGAGATCTACCTAGCATAGCAAAGCCATTTGATACTATATGCAGGGAATGTGTGATGGGAAAGCATGTGAGAAATTCATTCAGGAGCAAGCACAATTCAGTAGAGAACAAGTTGGATCTGATTCATACAGACCTATGTGGTCCAACTCAGACAAGATCATACTATGGTGAAAGGTATTTCATTTTGTTTTTTGATGATTATACTAGGATGATGTGGGTTGTGTTCTTAAAAGATAAGTCAGAAGAATTTGAGAAGTTCAAAATATTCAAAGCTAAGGTTGAGAATGAATCTAGACTCAAGATAAAATTTTTAAGATCAGATAGAGGAGGAGAATTCACCTCTGATAGATTCTATGAGTACTGTGAAGAACATGGCATAAAGAGATAGTTAAGTGCACCTAGCACCCCTCAGCAGAATGGAATTGCAGAGAGAAGGAATAGGATCATTCTTGATACAGGGCGCACCATCACTGTTGAAGGAAAAGTTGCACACACCTATTGGAGAGATGCGGTCAATATAGTAGTCTACACCATCAATAGAATTCAATTGAGGCCAGGCACTAACAAAACACCATATGAGCTATGGTTTGGTAATGTTCCCATAGTAAAATAATTTAGAATCTTTGGAAGCAAGTGCTACATCAAGAGGGATGAAGCAGTAGGAAAGTTTGATGCAAGAAGTGATGAAGGTGTTTTTCTTGGTTACTCTACTAAAAGTAAAGCTTATAGATGTTTCAATTTAAGATTGAAAAAGATCATTGAAAGTGCTCATGTTAAGATTCATGAAAATTTTATGGTTCAAGAAAGATATCATGATTACTCACCCATGATTGAAGAAGAACCTAGACCCTCCACTAATGAGACAGTTATTGAGGAAATGTTTGATAGTATTGATGTGTTATTCAATGACCCCGAGACAAGTGAAGAAAGTAATCCTAAGGCTAATGAGTCAGCATCACCTAAAGTTCCAAATTTTACATCTAGAAATCATTCCAAGAAAGACATCATTGGAGATTAGAGTGGCAAAGTCTTACCAAGATCACAAGAAAAGAACTCAGCTAGCAGTGAAGAAGTATGTTTATTATCTCAGATTGAACCTTTAAGTGTTGAAGATGCATGTAATGATTTAGATTGGCATGATGCTATGAAAGAAGAACTTGATCAGATTATTAAGAATGAAACTTGGGAACTGGTCCCAAGACCTAGTGATAAGAATGTGATTGGAACAAAGTGGATATTCAGAAACAAGATGAATGAAGATGGTACAGTAGTAAGAAATAAAGCAAGGTTAGTATGTAAGGGATATGTGCAAAGAGAAGGCATTGATTACTCAAACACATTTGCACCTATGAGTAGATTAGAAGCTATTAAGTTGTTTCTAGATTATGCTACAGTCAAAAAATTCAAAGTATATTAGATGGATGTCAAGTCAGCATTCTTGAATGGAGATTTGAAAGAATAAGTATACATTGAGCAGCCAGAAGGATTCACCTTATCAGAAACACCTAACATGGTATGTAGATTGAAGAAAGCCCTCTATGGACTTAAGCAAGCCCCTAAAGCATGGTATGAGAGACTAGATGGATATCTAACAATGATTGGATTCAAGAAAGGAGCAGAAAATTGTAATCTATTCATTAGAGAGACATCTGAAGGTTTACTACTTGTAGCTATATTTGTTGATGACATTATCTTTGGAGGTAATGACAAACTAAGTGTAGAATTTGCCAAAGAAATGTAGAATGAGCTTGAGATGAGTATGATTGGTCCTATCAAATACTTTTTGGGACTAAATGTGCAGTAGACAGAAAAAAGAATTTTCATTAATCGGTCCAATTATGTGAAAGAGATACTGAAGAAATTCAAGATGGATGATTGCAATCCAATAGGAACACCTATGATCACTGGATGCAAGCTTACAAAAGAAGATGACTCACCAGTAGTAGATATAACATTGTATAAGTCTATGATTGGTAAAATCATATATCTTACTCAGACAAGACCTGATATTTCCAATGCAGTTGGCATAGTTGGAAGATTTGTAGCATAACCTAAGCAAAGTCACCTCATGGTAGTAAAGAGAATATTCAGATACTTGCAGGGCACTATAGATTATGGTCTATGGTATCCTAATTTAGAAAATGTTGAGCTTCATGTTTACACTGATGCAGATTGGGCAGGATGTGTTGATGACAGAAAGAGTACATCAGGTGGAGTAGTGTTTCTTGGCGATAGACTTGTCACTTGGACAAGCAAGAAACAAAATTGTATTTCTCAGTCAACAGTAGAAGCGGAGTATGTTGCAGTAGCCTTGAATTGTTCTACAATTGTTTGGATCAAGCAGATGATAAAGGATTTTGGAATTTAGATTGATTATCTTATTGTTATTCACTATGATAACACTAGCACTATCAATATGTCGAAGAACCCTGTGATGCATGCAAAGAGAAAGCAGATTGAGATCAAGTATCACTTCCTAAGGGAGAAAGTGGTAGAGAAAGAAGTCAAGTTGGACTATGTGAGTACTAAAGATTAGTTGGCATATATATTCACAAAGCCCTTGCCTAAGGATACTTTTGAGTATCTCAGGGAGAAGTTGGGAGTAATTCCCTTCCTTGATTTTTCTTAGAAGAAAGAAGGAAAGGCATCAATCCTTAGGGACTGATGGAAGGTTGACTACTCTACCTCAAGAGTAGTATCAATGCTTAAAATGAATGGTTCCCTTTTCCATTGATGTCAAAGGGGGAGTAATACACAGAGTCATGAAAAATAGGAGAAAAAAAGATTAATATACTAAGGGGGAGCAATATTCAATTATGATAGCAGTTCAGTTGAGGAAATGGAGAATATTGGAATATATTGCAGCAGATGGAGGATTCATCTTTGGGGGAGTTTTTGATGAGGAAATGGAGAATTTTATAAAAGAAATGTTCATTTGGGTTGGTGGTGGTTTTTCATTCCACATGTTGCCATCAATGCCAAAGGGGGAGATTGTTGGAGATTTGCCAGCAGGCCAGTACTGACTGTATGTTTGTCATTGATGACAACATATGGAAAGTAGCATGTGTGGAAGTCTTATGTAGTAAGCTTTCAATATATGTAGCATGGACATGATATTAGCATGATATAATGGGTGTAGAGGTTAATTGTTAGTATAGATAGTTATATAGTAGCTTGTGTTAGCAGTGTTCCTGACAGAGTAATAGGCAGTGTTCTGTGTATGGTTGTCTGTACAGTTATCATGGAGCCTTGCACACTTGGATATATGTTGAAGACATGTTAGTGATGTTTCAGTCATGGACACATAGTCTGATATTTAGTAGAAGTGAAGTTATGTAGTCGCTATTCACCAGTAGCAGTTTCCTATGTTTATTCAGAAGAGCCGACATAGATTTTATTGGTTCTAGAGTTGTGCCTATCTTTGGGGTATGTGCCCTTGGAGTTAAGCTTGGAGAAGAGTTATTAATGTTTGGTTAAGAGCGCATGAAGTAATTCAACTTGAAAAGAAAGATCCAGTTGTTTTGGTAGAGTCGATAGTGTATAGCGTGCGTCTACAATTATCTTATTGGACAAGTCCCGGATTATGTTGCGTGCATAGTAGAGCCGACAAAATGTTTATTAGAGTTTTTTAGGGTTTCTCTAATAGGCCAACTTGATTATATCATTTAGAGGAAAGATATTTATAGGCAGTCATTTGTGATTGCTTAAGTGTGGTTCATGGTTGATTAAACAGAGTAGAGCAGAGTGTGCAAAGTGTTGAGCCATCAGAAGAAGGTTTATGTGACCAAGTAAAATATTTGTGCTATACATTGGAACTGATCTAGACAAGAGGTCAAAGTGCAGTTCACCAAGATCCAAATATAGTGTATATCTATTATTCAGAAGGTTGTAGCCTTCGACCCTTTGAGCAGTGAGCTCTCAAAAAATGCATCCTCTCCCCTAACAGGGACAATTGTAAAAGACTCCTAATAGGGTCTGACCCTTGACCAGGTCTACTATACTAAATATATTGTAAAGAAACTCCTAACAAGGTTAAGGATCTTCTAACAAGGATCATAATACACTAGTGCAGAATATTAGTGGGTGTCAATTCCCACTAGGGTTTTTACCTATTTGGGTTTCCCCGTAACCAAAATATTGTGTTGTGTTCAAGTGTTCTTTCATTGTGTTTATGCTTTATGTTTAAGTATACTTATTTGGATAAAGAATTGAAACTTGTAGATAATTGATTCAGCCCCCCCCCCCCCCCCCTCTCAGTTATCTCTGGGGACTATTCCTAACACTTTGATCCATGAACAAAATATTTTCCTCAATTTTTGGGTATCGCTTTTGTATCTCCCTCTTCAATTTTGGGAACTTGATTACCTAAGAGCCATCAAAAATAGCTTGGGGAAATATCAGAGCACCTCTAAGGAAACTATTAATTTTTAGAATACCAGCTATGCTCGAATGTGTTGAAATGGAGTTGTCCAGAGGCCTTCTTACTGAAATATTGTTGAAGATGGTTAGTAGAGGTTGGAAGCAATGTCTCGTGGACTATTTTAAAATTACATTAAGATGCAAAAGATGCTTCTCAACAAATCATCTCACAATCAAATGTCAAAAACAATTCTTGAGAGCTCGCTCTAGCTAGAGGGAGATATCTAGCACTTTAGTTTCCTTCAAATTCCATTAAGCATGAACTCTTTTAATTATCTATTTTCTCTCCACTATAGGTATATATTATATTAGAAATATGAGTGTCTTGAAAGAAATATTTCTTAAAGTAATTTGAATTAGAAATATAGCATGTTCGAGAAGATATCTTAAAGTTCTTGGTACTCATTATGATATTTCATTTGGGATTTTTATCATTCCATGGTAATATAGAATTTCTCCTTCATTTCATGTGTATAGTTGTTTATATTATCACTACATTGAATATGGTGTAGTATTGCATTGAAGTTTTATGAGTTCTAGAACTTTTCATGAATCTTTTTTAACGTAGAAAGGATGAAGAAAAGAGGTAGATCTGGAACCTCAAAGTCATGTTTTAAATATATATGGAACCATTCTTGTCCCTGTCTAAGGGAATTGAGTTATATTTGTAAAAATCTAAAATAATTTAGATAATTATGATAGTTATGGATCACTCTCTAGCTTCAAAACCAGTATGTGTTAAGGGTAAACAAGTAAAGAAGCCATTCTTTCTAAGGATAGGATATTGGGTTGAGTTAATATAATAAAGCCACCTTTAAATCATAATTAATACTAAATTGAAATTGAGTTTAAACTTACTCTATAATGTACAATAATACTCATGCAATATATTCAAGATTTTAGTAGACCCACTAAAATGTATTCTTGCATTTTAGCAACTTGACTACGCAGAGTGTCATACTGGGAATATAGACCACAAAGTTGCTAAAGTTTGTTAAAAAGAAATTATTTTATGATATAGTAGAACATGTGAAGAAGGCACGTGCATGTATGCATGTCAGTGATAACTTTAAGAACCCCTCAGGAACAGTAGAAAAACATTGGCAAATTTTTTGGTACTCATCGTAATCAAATATAATTATATAGGCAAATTTTTCATTTTTTGGCTGAACATAAAATTCATGTTATTTGTGAATAATTTGCATTGACCAATATTAGTGGAAATTATTGGCCAATCATTTTTTTCCATGTGCTAGAGAAACGCATTTATGTTGGAAATGTTTTGTTGTATTCAAATAAATGTGATAAATAATTTGGTGATTCAGAGATGTTTTAATGTGAATGGTATATTTTATTGGTGATTTTTGCTTCTGTACGATACCAATGAAATCAATTTACTAGCGATATTTACTTAGTGTACACAACAATAAAAAAATTCTTGGTGAATTACGCTTTTATATAAAAACTCATAAAATCATTATACTTGCAAATTACATAAAAATACTGGCAAATTATATAAATATAAAAAAGTGTAACAGTTTTGATAGTCGCTAAATTTTACATAATATGTAAAATTACAAAAAATAGAGTTCTTCTGCAGTAACCATTTGATCTGACGACAATATTATATGATATGACTATTTTATTCTATGTTATGTGGACATGTGTTCCGATTTCACAGTTCCGCAATATTAGAGTTGTGACGAGACATTATTTGATTTGGGAGATTATCTATTTTAACTTCATGTGCCAATTGAAAACCAAAAGCCTTTATAGCAAAAAAAAAACATTAATTTTGCACATAATCTAAAGCTAAATATTTTTATTTATTAAGGTCTCACATTTGAGTAAATGGTATTAAATTCGAATTGTTTAGACATTAAGCCAATGATGTTACACGGATCAAATTTTAATCAAATTAGTTGATGTGACGATAGTGTTATTTGATATGCTGATTTATTCTTTGCTATAATTAATGGAATGTCACGTCGAGTTAATATTGCCTTTTTTGGTTGCCAATTTGTCTGTCATCACTGCATCATGGTATCGATAACCATGACCACGTTGACACGTATCTAACATCAATTTTCATATAGTTTTAAATGTATTATTCTGATCATTCGATGATCGTAGATCAATGACTGAAGTTTTGTTTCGGCCCCATTTTCTTGAAGGAAATAAGTTCTCTAGAAAGTCTCTGGAATGGAGACATGTATCAAGTCTTAACTTGCGCCTTAACCACAATCATCTTGTAATAAATAAATGTATTGTCAGTGACCACATGACTATGACATTCTACTTCCATCCACTCATCACACATGACTTACAAATTGGTACTCTACGGAATATATTACCAATTTCTCACACTCGTACATTTATGGGAAAGATTTACTTGGAGATACGACTAATCAAAAAAATTTAAAGGATATTTGATTTAATAGGATTAAATAATTAATAATGAATTGCTAAGTATTAATCATCAGCTATTTATAGATGATCTTGGTTCTTTATTCTTCAATTTTATTTTGGTAGATAAGTGTCTTAGCTAGTTGGAATTCTAATTTTTGCTTCTAGTTTTAAGGTTTTAGTTTTTAGGTCTTTAGAATTTCTACTTTGGGTTTTAAGGTATAAGTTTTTAGGTATTTAGAATTTTTGTGTCTGGTTTGAAGGTTTAGGTTTTTAGGTCTTTACTCTTTAGGCTATGAAACTACAGATGAACACTCCAATTTGATTGAGATGGACATTCATGGATGACCAGAGCCCTATTTGGGCATGATCCCAGATGCAATCCTCACTTATGTTTGTAATAAGGTTGGGTCTTTTGGAAATTATGCTATGTTCATGGTTCTCGGTCAAGAGTTCCTTCAAAATGATAATAGATACCATATCAGCATAGACATTATGTCTCAGTTCTTGGCATTCCTTCTTGACCTCAGAGGAGACAAGGTGGAAATGCTCATGTTGCTGAGGAAGGTGTTTAAAGAAGAATTTCTAGTGGATGACGTTCATGTCATCATTTTTATAGAAGTAGGGGTGGGGATCCCTTGGGATCATGAAATACCCAATCTACTCTAGCCAGACAGTAATGTGAAAATGCAACCCTTCCTTTTGAACATGAATGCACAACAATTGATGCGACAACAAAAGTGGCCGTGGATTGGGAGGGATTTTTTGGAGAACTGGCATTTCCTTGATGATTTGGTGGATTTGGACTACAGATGGTTTGAATAATTTTGTGAGGTTATCCTCTCTCAACAATTCTTCATAGACTCTTAGTGGTCCATTGATCCTCTACCGCTAGTTTCTTCAAATGGAGGGTTTCCACTATATTTTTTTGTTTTGTTTTTTATATCCTCAGATAAACAGTGCCCTAGTGGAAACAAATTTTGTTTTTTGGGTTGGTGCCTCTTATTCCCCAGCCCCTCATTTTGGCTTTAAAGTTTTGGAGGGGGTTCAACTAATGCTAGTGTAAATTTTTTAACGAATTAATGAAGATTTTACTACTTTGACCAATCAACATTCGTTTCAGCTTTCCTTTTATGAATGTAAAAAATGGTTTTTGTTTCATTTTTTTGCAATTAGCACAATCAATTTGATATGAAATGATCAAAATTGTGTGTAATATTTTGTGGGCAAAAATGAATTACAATGCAGTGCCGAGTAACCATTTTTCAATTTTTCAATCTGAAAATGAATCAAACAATTGTGATTTTGTGAATCATTAACATGAAATTACAAGACAATATAAAAAAATTAGTGTATCCCTAATATGAAATCAATGAATTTCAAACTTCAGTGTTGCAAATCGTCAAAATTATATTATTTTTTAAAGTGTTTTATAATCTCAAATTAGGGTTTCTTTCTTACAAATTTTGTTGACACATTGTATTATTGTCTTCCATTTCTATGGTTGCATAGTTACTCTTGTCGAAGGGTAAGGGTAATTACTAATTATGTTTAGCCCTAGCTTTGTCTTTGAGTTAAGATTTTGTGTTTCTTCTTTCTCAGGTTATCTGCTAAATCATTCTTTGTTAAGGGTTTGAAATTAATTTGTGAAAAGAGAAGTTATCACGGAGTTTGAGAAGTTACTCATATGATCAATTCCATGGAAATTTGGTTTCAGTTCCTACGTCCTTTACAAGGAACATTATATATGTTTTATCTTGAAACATTTATCATTGTACAGAGAAAGAGATTGTGGGTTCATTTGATTTGGAATGATTCATTATACTTGCAATATATTGTGCACATTATGTTAGGCTTTAGCCCTAACCAGGGTAAACTTGTCATAGACTTACAAATACAAAGATGTTTAATAAACATTTATTAAGCTATTTTAAAATTAGAAAAAATAAAGTCTAAAGTCTAATATATTAATAAATTATTAATTTATATGCCATATAAATGTGGAATACTGATTATAATTGAAATAATTATATCTTGAAAAGATTTATTGTAATAGAAACAATGATTTAAGATCAATCAATTGTAGTTTAATGATATTGTCACTTTAATTATAAATGTTGTTGTTTAACATATTAATTTTATTAATCATATATAAATTATTATATTTGCAGTGTCATTTTCTTCAACTACATTCAAAAACATATGCTTGTTGGCCAAACTAATAAAGAATTTATTTGTAATAAATTAAGAAATGTAATCAATTAGTTAAATATTGAAAAACTTGTAGATGTCCTTTTTTCTAAAGTTCTCTTTTGAATTTGTTAAGAGTTACTTATTTTTAGTTATATTATATGAATTAATTGTGGTCAATAAAACTATAATAATTAATAGACTATTTTGAAGTTCTTTTTTCAATGTGTTAAAATTTTCTTACTTTTGATTATACTTTTCAAATTAGTCATAGTCACGTTCTTTATTGGACTTATCATTTTCTAATTATTTAGGTCAGTATAATGAGAATTGTGAAATATGAGTAGAGATTTTGATTAATAGGTTGATAATTGTATTGTGATAAAATTTTGGAAAGTGAAAAGAAAAAAATTGTGTTTTACAATGGAAGTCTATTTTTTTCAAATTTCTTTTGAATTTGGTAAAATTACTCATTTTCCTTCACAAATTAATTATAATGCACTTTATAAATTATCAACACAAAATTTAATTTTAATAGATTAATACATATAATGAAATATGTAAAATATAGAAAGATATCATCTCTAATTTTATAGTACAAATCCTCTTTTTTCTAATTCTTTTTTTATTTTTTAGAATACCTTATTTTCATTATTTTTTTCCTACAAATTAATTTTTAGTAAACTTATCATTATCTAAATAATAAATAATATTATAAATTTATTTGTTTGTTTATACTATTTAATAATTTAAATGGATAATTTTTTATACCAATGAACGTTTTCATAAAAGTTAAATAATGTATTATAAATAAAGTAAATAATGTAAATATATTATATAAATAATATGTTAAATACATCCATTTAAAATATTAAAAAATCTCTTAAAATGTTTATAATAAATTTATTGTTTATCTTAAATATGAAAATTTAAAAATATCTTATAAACACGAAACCAAATCAACCAATCATAATTCATATAAGTAATTTCTATAATATATTAACTTAATAAATAAATATATAAACTTTAGAAACATTCAAATGATGAAAAAAGAGTGACTTATGATTGGTTGATTAGTGCAAAACTAATTCACTATTTGTGTAAACGTGAATGCAATAGTCTAGCTTATGACAAGTACAATAATTAACATTGATTTAAATCTTAAAGTCATAGATAAGCATTAGAGATTGAATGTTCAGTTGATCCATCCAAGGGGCAATTGATCAAAAAGATTAAGTAACAAGGACATGGAAAATCAAGTTGTAGAGGTTGGAGAGAAAGTTGTAATTGAGAAAAAGGAGATTGTGCACTCTATTCTTTATAACCTAAATGAGAAGGTTGATGGCATATTGGTAAGCATCTATGGATTTTACTCTTTATTATTTGATGTTATCCATGATTTTGATAGGGATAGGGAAGTGGCAACACCTTTATTTGATAAATGGATCCAAAGGGAAAATGAGCTAAGATTGATCCATATGGAATCAAAGCACCACAAGGAGAGGCCACCAACCATACTTCCAACATGTGGATTAGTCAAGTCCCTATAAGAATTTCAAATGTTATTAGAGCACTTAGAAAAGAGGATGAGGGATTTGATTGGTAGCTTTAATGGGATGACTGATACCCTTCTGCCAAGCATAATTGATCAACAAGTAATTATCAAGCCTTTGTAGATGTGGAAGGATGAAGAAAAATAGAAAATTGATGCTTAGGTAGAGCTCATTTGTGAAGACCTAGATGTTGGTTTTGGTGGTAAAATTTTCACCTTGCAAAATCCTATATTTTGAATAATTGTTTATACCTTTCTAAGGTTTCTGCAAGTGTTTTTGTGGCCTTTAGGGTGGAGGGTTTAGGGTTATGTGTTAAAAGTTTTCCTAAATGTTGAAATAATTGTAAGTCATTCTAATTTTTCGTTGCCTTTTTTAACTTAAGGATGGGTGTTTTTATCGTTGTAAAATGGGTCATCTATTTTAAGTCTTAACACTTTAAAGTCATTAAGTGTTGACCCTTTTTAATATTTTCACGTCCTAAGTTTTATTTCCATAGGTTTGTGCCCATGGTCCCTACTTTATTTTTTGCTAGGTTATGTGTTTAACTTTCTTGTTAGGAGGGGCCCTTTATGTCTTTCAATGGGTGGCGACGTGTCATTCTATGATTTTCCCTGCTATCCCATTATAACACCATATTCTACCTCATTTTTTTGTGGGATGAAAAGAGTGTGCCATTTGTCCTTTGTTGATTGATCGATGGTATTTTTTTAAGCCTTAATTTAGTTATGTTTGGCATGCCACTTAGTTATATATCGATTTGCTAATGTGTTCATTATTCAACACATGGTTTATTTCTACGGTGATATTTTAATTTTTTAGAAAAGGTTCTTGAATGTTATCTTATGTTATCATTTCTCAAATGATTAAGTTCTACATAGATATGTGGCTCTCGTGATCCCATGATAAAAAGTGCTCAAATTTTATTCAGCACGGGATTGCGAGATGATGCCATGTGTCTTGGGCCATCGAGTGACTGAGAAGTGGGACCGAGGTGAATGATAGTTGGCGAAAAATGGTAGTGATTGGTTGGTTGTATTTGATGATAGATATTTACATGTTGTAGTTGACAATTGTATTGAAGTTAAAATGCTTGCAACTTAAATGCTAATATTTTAGCACATGGGAAAATTCAAAGATAATGTTTTATTATTAATAAAAAAGGTGATCGATAGTTATCAGTCTCTTGTGATTGTCCGGTGGTTAAGTTGATGCAGAGATCAATGGTCACCATGATCCCATGATAAAAGGTACTTGAATTTTATTCTGTGTGGGATCACAAGATTGTGCCATGTATACTTAGTTGATGGAGTTTGAAAGGATGGTGGGTCAGAGTGGTAACATTCTTTCTCCTGTGATGTGGTGATTTATTATTGGTTGAGTTTTGGGCCTTTTTTCTTACATGGTAGTTAAATTTAGATTGACTAATAAAAACCATTGATATCACTAGTGTGGAGGGGATCAACGGTTGAGATTTGAACTCTAGAAATAAAGGTTTTCGAGTCATTTGTTCACTCATATTAATTAATGATAGACCAGATGAAATGGTGGTAGTTATAGATGGTAATTAAAAGGCTCTTTTCATCCTTTCTTTGATTCATTCTTCACTGACTTAAGATTATAAGGTGCTTTGGAGATGTTGAAGTGATCGAATGAGGTGTTAAAATTTAGTATTGTTCTGTGTGTAAAAGTGGTAAGTAGGGTTTTAATCCTCTTGTTGTTCTATTCAAAAATTATCTAGTTGCATTGCTATAAATTGTAGGAAAGGGTTGTATTTGAATGATTAAAGGTATTGGGGTAGTGAATTCTTGAAAATTGAGTAGGGTTTCATGAAAAATCCTTGATTTTATTTAGGAAGCCCTAGATTTTTTGTATCTAAATTATCGTTGCATAGAACCCTAGTTTTAAGAAATGCCTCCATCAAGACAATACATAGGCAAGAGGGATTACTTGAGGAGAAACTTGTTTGATGATTTCTTAGACCAGTTAAAGCCCTCAACCAATGATAAATATGATGGGTTACAACTCATTAAAGGATGGAAAATTGGTGAGGGTTTGTATGACCAGGTCACACATATTTCTGATGCTTCTTTTCCTATGACTGGGTTGGAATTATTTAGAATTTTTTATGGGTAGTCAAACCTAGAAAGCCCAGAGTCCAACACATGGAAATATGATCTAGGCAAGTTGGTGGTTCCAAATGTGTTCATGGATCCATAATTGATGTTTTTAGTAGTAGAGAGATATGATCCAGTGTTAAAAGTAGTAAGGGATAATCATGGAGAGCCTATTTTGAGAATATGTAGAGAGGAGTTCCAAGAGGTGTTTGGCACTTATGAGATAGAAGGATTCTCAAAAATTCTAGACTTAGAGGCATTTACAATTTAGTATGCAAAGACTAAAGAATTTTTTAGAGGACATCTATTTCCAGCTCATCTTGCAAAGGTTGTAACTACCAACTATTATATTGGGCCAAATACTAGGGAGCATTTTCTAATCAAATCTTTTTCTCTACATTTGAGGGCCACATTCTACTCTCTATGTCAATTGTTTGGTATGCATGCAAGTTCTATAATACCTATTGAGTATATGTATATGGCCATCCAAATACAACATCCCAATTTCACAATGATCTATGATTATGTGCCATATGTAATGGATAAGATTCATGAAGGATTGATTAACTTGAGTAAAAGAAAAGTAAATCATTTCTACTAGTATTCCTTGTTGATGCACATGTTTCTTGCTAAGAATATTGATTACTTTGCACTATATGTGACCCTAAAGAGAGATGTAGATGGTGATTCGGTGTCGATGAAAACATGGAGCACAGTGTTATGAAAGGACAAAGAAGCTACCAGTTACCTACTATTTGATAATTTCTTTGCATCAAAACTTAGGGAAAGGTTAATTGTGAATCCACCAAGGTTACCAAAATAGTTACTTGATTTTCTGAGACCTAAAGAAAGAGTGTCAGAGCTTGGTGTTGATCACAATTGGGGAGACATTATTAATTATAATTTTAGCATTGTAATCAGGGTATATAGTTATGGTGGTAGGTCTTTTGTGTTTCCTTATTGTGTAAATCTAAGATTAGGATTTGCAAAGATTATGAGGAAAATTGTCTAGATTCAAGAGAAAGAGATAACAAGAAAAAATAAGGGGGCCATTTTCCCTAATGTCATAGTATTGCCATTATTTATTGTCAGTAAAGGGGGATCGGTCCATTTCCACATAGTTCTACAACCTTATTCTATGGGGACCAGTGTTCCTAGACATAGTGAGCCAAATAATTAAGATGACATCAATGTATCATGAGTTTAATTACCCGAAGGATTGTATCAAGAATATATATGATGAGAGGTAGCATGAGGAGAATAAGAAATGGTTGGCATATAATCAGTTGTGGGGTGATGTAAAGAATATTGAGCCCACATGTGATCCCCTACATACCATTACTCTTTTCTATAGGAAAATGGATATTGTATTTGGACACTTCCATGATTGTGTCACAACATTGAGGAAAAAGCTAGACAATTTAAAATTAGGTGATAATGTTGTTGCATTACAAGAGATTCTACATACACCATTGATTTCTCTAGGGCCAATTGTAATGCTTTCTCAAGAACAATTTGTGGCTCCACCTTAGGGAGAAGGAAAAGAATAAGATAGACCTCCTGAGTATCCTCCCTTATTCATCAAGGTGTGGAAAGGGTAAGGGGTGAGCCTGTCAGTAGTGACAATGATGATGTGGAGAAGAAGAGGAAAGGAAAGAAGATAATGACATGCAAAAGGAAGCTTTATCCATTATCTCCTCCTAGGAAATTGAAGGGTATTCACATTTTAGATCCAGAGGAAAGTACTAGGAGAGAGGTCACTCTGCCTTCTTCACCACCTCTATTATCCCCAAAATCCAAACGAAAGAGTATGAAATTAGATCCAATTGTTATTGAGGGTGAGGATGATGAATTTGGTGACTTTGGGTGAAAATTGTATCTTGATTCCTGAACATGACTTGTAGGTTGGGATACCAGCCCCACCTATGACCCCTCTCCCTAATTTCACTACTCTAGAGGTACATGGAAGAGTCCATAGGGATATGAGGAAGGAAGCATGTATTTCCTTCCTTGAGGATGAAAGTTTTGTTAAGACTACTTCATTCCAACAATTGGTATGGAAGACAAATTTATAAGAATACTACAAGAGATGTGAAGAAAGAAAGGCTCAAAATCCTGATAGATTTGAGGAAGAGAATGAACATGAATTTTAGTTGGAGATGCAAAATGATTTTGAGGCAATTACTCTAGAGGAGGGTAAAAGAATGGTACATCAATTAGGGGTGTTAATTTTTCCAGAGTGGAATATTGTTGATGTTGTAGTTTTTGATATTGTAAGAAGAAGCATGAAAATTCATGGAAATTAAGTAGAGCAGGTTGATCTTGTTATGAAGGGTGCTTATTACAATAGTGATTATGCTACACTATCCATTTGGTCACTATCCCCAGCTACATAGAAGCCAAATATTGTAGATATTAATCCAAATGTGAGGGGAAGTGTGATAATTCAAAGAGAAACATATACAGAGGGAGTGGATGTTACAAAGATTGTGTTAGAGACTCCCAAGATGGAACATGATGTTACTAAGAGGTAAAAGGAGAAGACAAAATAATATAGGTTGAGGTGCAACAATTTGTTCAAGGAATATGACAAGGCATCTGAAAAATGTACTAAGTGATGAACTACAACTGATTTAGAACCTAATTGAAGAATCTATTATTAGAGATCATCGAGCTGATTGATTAGATATGTAAGATGATTAAATTCGTATTATGTTGTCATTGATGTCAACTAGTTTGACATCATTTATCTTGTAAGTTACTATACTGAAACATCTGTAGAAAAGGAGTGAAAGAGATGAAGAACAAAAATATCTACATGAGCAAGATGGATATGATAGATGAGGATAAGGAATACATCTTGAATTGGGATAGTGATTAACTGATTCACCCCCCTCTCAGTTATTCTAACAATTGGTATTAGAGCATTGGTTTCTTAGAATAGAGTTTTAAGGACTTTAGTACAAAGATCTCAAAATGTATAAGAGGGAAGTGCCAAGACTAAACAAAGAGAACTTTGTAGTATGGCAAAGCCAGATGAAGTTGCACATATCTGGAATTGGGAATTCCATGCTAGATATGATGGAGAATGGATACCTTGCTCCACCCACTGGTCCTTTGACCCTTGATCAATTGAAAGATAGGCATGAACACAATGTTACTATGATGGAGATTATTGCTGCCTGTACTGATGTTGAATTTGAAGATATTAAGAGTTGCACTACTGCAAAATCCATGTGGGATAAACTTTCTCAAGTTTATAGTGGAGATTTGAATGTCAAAAGAGCCAAAGCAGAAAGGTTAAGGGGCAGATTCGATGATATGAAGATGAAGGAAGGTGAGAATATTGTGCAATACACAAATAGATTGAAAGAGGTATTACATGCTATTAGAGCATCTGATGGAGTTATTAGTGAAGAGACAATTGTAAGAAAAGTACTCAGAACCTTATTGTCAGTTTACGCAATTAGAATATTTTCTATTCATGAAACAAGGTCTACATTTGGTAATGTACTTACACTTGACAATCTAATTGGTAAGCTCACAACCTTTGAATTGAATAACTTTGACAACAGTGTTGTACCGACTGTTGAGTCTACTTTCATGTCTTCTCTAAAGATTGGTAAGTCTAGCAGGAACAATAAGAATGATGATAGTGATAGCAATACCGATGATGAGCTTGATGAACTTGAAGCTCTTATGGCCAGAAGATTACCCAAAGGAAAAGGAAGGTATAGAGGTAAGCTACCTTTAGCATGCTTTAATTATAAAGAGGTTGGCCACATTGTTGCTAGATGTCCACATAAGAAAGATGATGAAACATCCAAAGACCGATCTGAAGGAAGCTATGGTAGGAGAGTCAATAGGAGCTACCAACACAACAGAGATAACCGAGACAATAATGACAAGGGAAAAAATGTATGCTACATAGCCGAAGATAATGAATCTGAATCTAATTCTGATGATGATGTAGAAGTTGTATTTGTTTCTATGAAAGATGGCTCCGAGGAAGAAGAAAAATAGGTAGAAACAACATTGATCTCTAAAGTTAACAAAAATAATACATGGATCATAGATAGTGGTTGTACACATCACATGACTGGTGATGAAGAGAAATTTGATCAACTTGAAGAATACAATAGAGGATCTATTAAGATGGGTAATGACACATCCTTTATGGTAAGAGGTAAAGGATCATTGTTGATAAATGACAGGATAAAATTTCATAATGCTTATTGGGTAGATGGACTGAACTATAACTTGTTAAGTGTGGCACAGCTGGACAATTCAGGTCACCGAGTTGCTTTTGAGAGCAAGAAAGTGAAAATATTTGATAATGGAGGAAGACTAGTTGGAATTGGAGCACAATCAAGAGGTAATCTATTTTATCTTGATATTAATGTGTCTTCTTGCCTGATGATGAAAAATGAAGATGCTTGGTTGTGGCATAAAAGGTTATGCCATGTGAATTTTGATAACATGATTAAGATCAGTAAAAGGAAAAGAGTTAGAGGTCTACCTAACTTGTCAAAACCTGATCATGTTATGTGTCATGAATGTCAGAAAGGGAAAATGACTAAATCTAGTTTCAAAATCAAGTATTATTCAACAAAGAAGATACTTGAGTTGGTTCATACTGACCTATGTGGTCCTATGAGAACTCAGAGTTATTATGGTAATAGATACTTTATTCTTTTTTTTTATGACTATACTAGATTGATGACTATTATGTTCTTAAAAGAAAAATCTGAAGCATTTAATATGTTCAAGTGGTATAAAGCTAAGGTAGAAAAAGAGACTAGTAAGGAATTGAAATGCCTAAGATCTGATAGAGGAGGTGAATTTATCTCTGATGAATTTACTAATTTATGTAATGAGCATGGTATTAAAAGAGAGGTCTCTGCACTGAGGACACCTTAGCAAAATGGCATTGCTAAAAGAAGGAACATGTCAATAATTGGCTGTGCTAGGACACTGATGTTGCAAAATAATGTTGCCTAGACATATTGGAGAGAAGCTTTCAGCACTACAGTCTATGTTCTTAACCGAGTTCAACTGAAGAAGGACACCAACAAGACATCCTATGAGCTATGGTTTGGACACAAACTTGCTGTAATTTATTTCAAAAATTTTGGAAGTAAGTGCTTTATTCTGAAGGATGAGAGAAATGGTAAATTTGACTCAAAAGGTGATGAAGGGATATTTCTGGGATATTCCACTAAAAGTAAAGCATATAAATATCTTAACAAGGTTACAAAGAAAATGATTGAAAGTACTAACGTTTGAGTTGATGAGTTTGATGAAAAGAACATAGAGGAAAGTAAAAAGGAACCAAAAGATTATGGTAGATTCACTTACATTGAACAACTAGAGTATCTACCAAAGCCACAACCTGTGATAACCGATCAGCAGGAAAATAATACAGAACAATAGGAAAGAGAAATTCACGAGTAGGATGGACCTACTAAGCAAGAAAATGAACCTGCACAAGATGAACAAGAGAGAAGAGACAGAGTACTAGCAAGATTTATCAAGAGACATCATCTTGAGACACCAATTATTGGAGACAGACAAGCTGGCATGAAAACAAGGAGCAAAGCAAGACAAGGTACATGTCTAGTTTGTGAATTTGAACGAAAAAAATGTAAAAGTTGCATTAGAGAATGATGAATGGACTAATGCAATGAAAGAAGAAATAGAACATATAGAGAAGAACAAAACTTGGAGTTTAGTACCCCGACCTAAAGACAAAAATGTTATCAGTACTAAATGGATATTCAGGAACAAGCTGAATGAAAATGGAGAAGTAATAAGAAACAAGGCTAGATTGGTATGCAAAGGATATGCACAGGAGGAAGGCATTGATTATGGTGAGACATTTGCACCTATTGCTAGATTAGAAGGTGTTAGAATGCTACTTACATATGTTGCACACAAGAAATTCAAAGTTTATCAAATGGATGTTAAGTCAGCATTTTTGAATGGAATACTTGAAGAAGAAGTCTACATAGAACAACCAAAAGGGTTCGTTGATCTAGACAACAAAGACATGGTATGTAGACTACATAAAGCTTTATATGGTTTGAAGCAAGCACTGAGAGCCTGGTATGAAAGGTTGCATACTTACTTGTTAAGTATTGGATTTGTTAGAACAAGTGAGAACAACAATTTGTATATGAAAGGAGATACTAATGATACTATTCTTATTGCTGAGATATTTGTGGATGATGGTCAAGATCACATATGTAAAGCCTTTGCTGATGAAATGAGAAAAGAATTTGAAATGTCTATGTTTGGAGAGATTAAGTTCTTTCTAGGCTTACAAGTGATTCAACAAAGTGATGGGATATTCATCACACAATCTAAATACATAAAGGAAGTATTGAAAACATTTGGCATGGAAGATGCTAAACCTATGGGAACACCAATGGCTACTAGATGTAAACTGACTAAGGAAGATGAAACTACAGAGGTGAATCAGACACTGTACCGATCTATGATTGGTAAGTTAATGTATGTAGTTCAAGTAGACCAGACATAGCACATGCTATGGGAATAGTTGCTAGATTTTCTGCTAATCCTAGAGAATCACACATGATTGCTACTAAAAGAATCTTAAGATACCTGAAGAAAATAGAGGATTATGGATTATGGTATCCTAAGGAAGGCAAGTTTGAATTGAAGGTATACACCGATTTTGATTGGGCTGGAAATGTGGATGATAGAAAAAGTACCACCAGAGGAGCATTTTTCTTTGGTGAAAGAATTGTTACTTGGACAAGTAAGAAGCAGGCTTGCATTTCTTAGTCTATAACCAAAGCAGAGTATGTTGTTGCTGCTACAAACTATTCAAACATTGCATATATTAAGCAAGTATTGGAAGGAATGAATGAGGTAATCACTGAGCCGGTGATAATATAATGTGACAACACTAGTGCCATTAACATTTCAAAGAATCCAGTGATGCACCCTAAGACAAAGCATATATCTATTAAGTATCAGTACTTAAGAGAACAAGTACAAGAGAAGCAAGTGAAGTTAGAATTTGTTACATCTAAAGAACAACTTGCAGATATATTTACAAAAGCTCTACCAAATGATACATTGAGTAACTTGTTTACGAGTCTATGACCTTATGATATTGACTTGATTATGTTGCATTCATCTATGATGAAGAAAAGAGTCTAAAGACACAAAGAAATGTTGTTGGTTAATGAAGCATTTTAGTCTACACCGACTGAGTGTAGTGTATACCGAGCACAGTGTAAACTGAGCTTGTGTTCACCGATGCATTTCTTTGTTAATCGAGAAGAATAGAATGAACTAAATGACTAGCTTAGCTGATAAGAATTGATGAGCTGGAAAGTGTATGATTTTGAGGTAACAGATAAAGTTTGTTATGATGATCGACAACTAACAAAATTTAGGAAAGATCTAATGGATTGGAATCAAACGTGTTATTGACACATCAACCGAGGAAAGTTAAAATGACAAAATCAATGGATGAGATTAAGCGGCAAAATCTGATGGAGCAAAAGAAAATGGTTTACATGTCTATATAAGAGACTGGAGATTTCATAAGTGAGTGTGATGCCAGAAGAAGAGGAAACTGCAGAATCATCACGTGAACAAGTTTTCATGCATTCTGATCATACTGGTTAAGGAGAACCCCACTACAAAGCATTACCGAGTGACATAGAGTAATTACCAACGGATAGTAAGTTGATATATTATTGAATCAGGAATGTTACATTGATCAAAAAGATTTGTATGAGCTGAATATTGATCTGTATATCTACAATTGAAGTTGTAATAGATCAGATCACCTACTATTACATATTTAACCATTGTACACAATCAAATCTCTTAACCAAGTGGACTAAGAAAGTCTTATTATGTATCATTCATAGAATGAACATTGTTATCCTGTCAACCCCAGAGTGACTAATGGTTGGATGATAACGGTTGGTCTTAAATCCTCTAACAAGGTCACACCTAATAGTGTGTTTGTAACCTTTAACAGGGTTGGGTCTTCACTAACCTCACTTTAGAAGAGTGAATATTTTTGGGTTGCTGGTCCCAAGTGGTTTTTCCCTTCACAGGGTTTCCATGCTAAATCTCTTGTGTTATGTGTTGATTGTGATATTTTTTTGATGTCATATTTGCATGTTGCATATTTGATTTGATCAATAACTACTATATGTTTTAGACTAGTAATCGGTAAATACACAGACAGTAAAAGTATTTTTAAGTTACCAAGGAGAAAAAGTTGAAGTATTTGTTTTTGGATTATACATTTTGAATTGGGACAGTGATTAACTGATTCACCCCCCTCTCAGTTATTCTAACACTAAGTTGGAGGCCCAAGTTTCCTTATTAAATCATAGAATTGTATAGTTGCAAGCTTTGGCCCCTACAGGTGAAACTCTCCTTTCTTCCTCTTCAAAAAAAGTCCTCTTCAATTCCAATATTGTAGTACCAATAAAAATAGACAAGGCCACTTCTCCATCTTCCCCTGTTCCACCAATTATTGAAGAAATTGAGTGTTAAGTTGATGCCTCTAAGGGGAAATTAAAAGAGAAAATAAGAGAATTAGAGGATAAACTTGTAGAAAGTGAGAAAGCTTCTATTTCTCAGAGAAAGGAAATAGTTCAAACTTTTTTGTACCACTTAAATGATAAATTTGAAGAAAAATTGGTGAGTATTCATTCTTGCTACTCATTGTTGTTTGAAGTTATCCACAATTTTGATAGAGACAAGGAGGTTGCTAAACCATTATATGATAAGTGGATAAAGAGGGCTGAGATTTTGGGGTTGATAAATGTGGGTTCCAAGAACCATAAGGAAAGATCCCTTAGGATTCATCCCACTTTCCTTTTTTTTAAGACCTTGTGATATTTATGTATGCTTCCTAAGCATATATAAGGTAGGATAAGAGAATTGATGAACAATTTCAATAGAATTAAAGAGACTCTCCTACATAGCATCATGGATTAAGATGAAAGATTAAAATATCTATATGCATGGAAGGATGAAGCTAAGGCTAATATGGAGGCCAAGGATAATGAGATTTTTGATGATCTACATGCAAGGAACCTAGACGTCAGTATGGACAAGATCATCAACATGAGTATATTCTTTGACAAATTTGAGAAAGAAGTAAATTAGTGTGCAATAAAGTATACTCCTTATAGGGCCAAGGATGATGAGGTCATGAAATTTGAGTGGCCCATGTATAAATAATTTTCCACCTGGGTAAAGGAGTACATTGAGGATTGAAGGGAAAATAGTTAGCCTCTAACTGTTTGATGCGCCTACTTTATGTTGTTACTTTTGAAACACTTTCCAAGTTTTTCTCGGGCAGATATTGGGCCCCACAAGATGCAGTTTTCTCTTCAGAGATGTACAAAATGAAATCAAGTACAAGGCACGTTTAGTTTATACAGTTTCTAGTTTTGTATCTTCTAAAGTATTTTTGTATGTCAAATGAATATGTGACATGTGTCTCCTTTGATCCTTATCTTGTTTCTCCCTTGTTTCTATAAAATGGAATCAAGGCCATGAAACAAGGGGTCTGAATCCTTTTTAATAGATTTTATTGTTTAGGTATGTCGGTCCCAAGTGAAGCTTTATGCAATTTTGAGTATTTTGTAAACATTTACAGAGAAAATACAAAGAGTTAGTGTTGTTTTGTTACAGGTTTTGACTCAATTCAAGAATATTTTGCATTGTATGAAAAGAGTAATTTTGAAGTTAATGAAAATATATATTTCTGGCCCAATTCTCTCTTTTGTGCAAATTCTATGTTAATACACTAAGGGACTACCCTCCTAGGTTTTGCAGAGTCTAAAGTGTAGAAGGATTTGTTGTATCTTTGTTAGTGGTTCCAAGTCCTGAAGAATTCTAATAATTGGAGTTCACTTCTCCATAGGAATTGGACAGATCACTTGGTGGCCTTTTTTTTATGTAAACCCTATTTTAGGAACCAACACTATGACGTAAGGTGCATTTTGAGCCATAGGTGAAACAAAACCCATTTTTTGCAAACTTCCTCTAAAAATGAGGCACGTATCCATTATCTATGTCATTGAACGCTCATATTATATATAGAATAATTAATCTAGGTAAACTGTAAATTTGTAAATCTACAATTAATTAATTCTTATATGTTTATTTTGGGACCATTAGATGATGACGTGTTAGGTGACTAGGCTGCAAAATTGGAAAAAATAAATGGGACCTGTAGAAATTGATAGTGAATACCAACAACCATTAGATGAGCATAGATCCATGACCTAAGGTGTATTTTAGGCTGATTTGGGGAATGATAACCTTTTTTTGCAAATTTCTTTTGAGAACAGGGCACATGTCCTACCATAAACGATAAATAGATGACTAAGTATAATTAAATTCTAAATTGGACTATACATTTAATTAAGGGTAATAATTTATAAACATTTGAGGAATGGCTTCTACATTCAAAAATGTTAAGGAATGGCTTCTACATTCATAAATGACTTCTACGTTGAGGAATGCAATAGAGTCCCTCTACCTAGTCACATTCTACTCAAATTGAAATTTTGGGTAAAATCTAGAACACCTACTTCTCATGTTTTTAATTTTTCAATCTCGTGGTTTACTATTTAGATTGTAGAACTAGACTTAGGGTTTTACCATTCCTCTTGAGGGTTAGTATTTTGAGGCCTATAAATACTAGATGTCTAGAATTATTTTGAACAAGTACCAGTGCCATTGATGGGCAAACCAAATACCATGAGTATGATTAAAACTAAAAGCCAAGAGAAATAGAAAATAGACTTAACCAAACTGGTTAAAATAGATGGTTTCACTTATGAATACCATGATATTTATGATCATATTGTCCATGGAAGAAGGGGAATCATGGAAATGAAATATTCATTGTCTAACAAGTGGAGAGATCCACAGAAGGAGAAAAAATAGAGTGGTTTTAACACTGTTAAATGCAACGACATATAAACTTGCACTGTGGGTTGTTGAATTGGCATGCATGCTGTTACCTAAAGTATTTCCTTGCCTAGAAATTTTCATGGTCTGCGTCCAAAATTATGATGAAGATAGAAAATAAATTGTCAATAAAAATACTAAAGAGGAAATTTTATCCATAACCAAGAGTGAATTTTCTTGTTTGTTGGACCTAGGATTTGAAGCACAAAATTCAAAAGTTCACATTGTCTTGGGAAAGATGGTAGAGGATTATGAGAGAATAGAAGGCAGTTATAAAGATTCATATTTTAAAGGTATAACAGTTAAAGGTACTAAATTGGATCGAGATCATAAGTCTCCTTATGATTATGGTATTTTTGTGCAATGGGTTCAGGATACTATTTCCTTGCTAACATTTTTCTTGGGATTGGAAAATAATATCGAAGTGGGTGCCAGAATTCTTGAAATGATTTTTCATCTCCATTGTGTAACAGAATGAGTAAGATATAATTTTATTAAGCACATTGTTCAATCCATGCAAGAACAATTAGTAATGATTAAAAGAGGTTCTCATAAGACATTTAGATTCACAACCTACTTGTGCTACCTTCTTATAGAAAAGCATCATGCAATATTTGAGACCAAAAAATTCACATTTAGGTCTATAAGATTGATGAGAAAACTCAGAACAAAATAGAGTATCAAATATATGAATGGACACCTAAGATAAGGATGCGTGATAACAGTATGAACTACAACCATTTTGTAGTGACTTCTTTTTGGCACCAATATGTCATAAAATTACAAGCACTCCAATGCCTAGATTTTCTATATCATGTAGAGATTGCATTCAACTCAAAAGTCAATTGGTTGACTAGTACTTCATGGAAGACTACACTGTGTTAAGGTTTTACAGTTTAGTAGTAGAACCCTAAAAACTTCTAATACATGTGACAAAGAAGGTATTTGCATTGGAATATGTATGATAAATGGAGAGCACAAATAAACTCTTTAATGGTCAGCAAAAGAAAATGATATTTCCTTACTTTCCTTTCTCATGTGGAGGGTTCACATTTGACAGAACATGACTCAAAGTGGCACATGATTTTATGACAATTTTTAGCTTTGATGTTGAGAGCTACTAAAAGTATGATCCACTTGACATAATTCAAAGAAGGCTTAGAGAAAATGGTAACTCTGCAAGAAAATCTCAACATGAAAGTAAGCCATTGTTAGAAAATTTTAAAAACATGGACTCATGGGATGAGGTAAAAAAAGAAGTGGAGAAATACATTGCTGGAAATAATATTTCAATACAATAATTTTCATCAAAAATTATGGCATTGCACAAATACAGAACAAAAGAGCGTCCCAGGACATCCTACAATTTCTACCAAAAAGTTGCTCAACCATCTAAAAAGTCTATTACATAAGAAATGGTAGATCAATGTAAACATAAAAATTGAACTCTAAGAAAAACATTTAATTTTTGGGAAATGAGGAAGAATCATGGTGACTCAGAGACCTATGTAGATATTTTTGAAATCAAAGAGGATGAAGAGTTTATTAGTTTGTGGAATACAGAGCATCCAGTTGAACCATATGATAATGGAAGCAGTGATACTGATAATAATGAGTATGATATGTGTAATACCCCAAAAATGGGCTTCAGAACCATTGACCTCCTACATCAACAAATCGATCAAAATCAACATAAAAGTCCTAACCTACGACACATCTGCATGTCAAATTATCAAAACCCTAATCGATCTTATCTTAATTCTGCATCAGGGAATATTCCCAAATATTCCTAATTTATCCCAATTACTTCCAAATTAAATATTATTTGGTGATAAATGTTGTTTCATTTATCCTAAGTGTAATTAATTGAATATGTTGAATATTTAATTAATTAAACTTAATTCTACCACTTAATTAATTTAATTAGATTTAATTACATCTATTCCTAATTAATATTATTTTTATTTGACAATAAATCAAATTTCTAAAAATAATTGATTAAATGTTTATTTAATTAATTAAATCAAATTGTCAAATTTAATAATATAGTTTTCGGATAAAGTTTGATTAAAAAAATTATTAACCTATAAATCAATTGTTTTTATTCAAACATCAATTAAGTTGAGAACAAAACACATGAAGTATTAAATAAATTCATAATTATCCATGCACAATCAGAAAAGAAGTTAAACTCTAAATCAACAAATCAATTCAATTTGTTAACTTTTTGGACTCAACATGTGATTGTGAGTTAAAAAGTGATCTAGACTTCTAATTTGAGTTAAAAAGATGATTTTGCATAATTTTGTGAGTTAACTCTTTCTGATTTTTTGATAACTCAATAATCAATCTGAGTTGATCAGGGAGAGATTTTTGGCTTTTCATGAGTTCTCATAGAACCTATATTTCTATATAAACAGGCCTTGGTCCTTCAAATGATCTTCACCTCTTGTGACTTTGGAAAATCTGGCTTGTGCGATCTGGCAAATTGTGAGATTGTGCAATTTTGAGATTCTTATTTTCCATTCATTTTCATAGAATTCATAGCATTGCTAGATTAGATTGCATTCCATTTTCATACAATTTTAGATCATTTCATACAAATTTTCATCCATATTGCATAGAAAATATAAAAAAATATAGCTTAATTTGCATTCATTTTTCATTAGCTTTCATCATCAAATCCTTCGTTTAGGTGTTGCATTGTCACTGATCTCGATTATTTCTGAGAATATCATACTCGCATCTACTAGAAGGCAATAAATCGCCTAGTTGGAAATATTTATCTTATTTGTAGATTTTATGATTTGTTAACCTCTAATGTTTTACTGAAGTGTTGTGTCCACATCTAGGTACAATTTCACACACACATTTTTGGCGGCCACTGTGGGGCCTGACAGCGGGTTTCCTCTATCAAAATCTCATTTTTCTAACATTTTAAATTCAAGCTTTGATTTTTATTTTTTGTTCCGTACAATCTCGTATGACATTCGGGAGACTGTCGTATCAGAATACTCTATCTATCATACAATAGAAGACAATATGCATTGTCATACCTAATGTATTGGTATTGTCATATGAGATCTTAATTGTCATGTGTGCAAGAACCCATTGCCATATCATATCTCAATTGTCGTATGGAAAGAGGTATATTCTCATACGAGTTTTGACTCTAGTATTGTATTGTCATATCAAAATTTTGAGCAGTCTTTGAGATTTGGATTTTAGATTTCAACTGACAACTAACCCTAACAATTGATGCTTGTTGGTTTCTAGTCATTTTATAGCCTAACATATCTATGCAGGATGAAAGATGAAGAACGAGCATAAAAACCTATTCTTTAGCCTCTTCTTGTCTTGAATTCTAAAACCCATATTTTCCAGATAATCCCTTTTCCAGAAAATCGCTAGTCAAAGATGCTCATTCAATAAGATTTCTGACGAGTGGTTTTGCAAGTTGCCTAATCTTCTTCAAGCAAATATTTTTTTTCTTAAATTTCATTTCATTTTCATAGGCACTTAGATAAATAGGTATGTGCATCTATTTCCAATGAGGAAAATATCGAGGGGATTATGCTCTTCTCCTACTTAGAGAATCAAAAACCCAGAAGGTATCTTCCTTAGTGCTAGTTTGCATGTTGTCTCTGGATTAATCTGATTGATGTGTTTTGGATAGGGAAAAGGACAAGGTTAGGTATTATTCTCTTCTCTTTCAAAGAATCAGAAACCCAGATCATGTGGTCCCCAACCTCACTTTTCAATTAATCCTTTAAATGGCTTGCCGATGAGGTAAAAAGCTCCTGGGAACGACCCAAGTGGGGATAAGTCTTACGCTGACTCTTCCACCCCACTATAAAATTTGACTCTTCCTTGAGGTTAAAGCCTCAGAAGACATAGTTTTGTTTGTTCCTTGGACTCGTTCCATGAACATGCTTTGATATTGTGTAGAGAAGAGCCACTTAAATCTTGCTTGCGAGACTACACTTGTCAGAGTGCTCATAGGGTTAATAGCCTCAATCCTGCTTGCGAGACTATGGGAGATAGTTGTGAACGAATGCCTTGATTAAAAGCCTAGGCTATTTTTCCACTGATCCACCCCTGAAGGATTTGTAGTGCTTGTGCAAGGTGAATAGTAATCACCCCAAGAAACTCATCATATCGATCCCTCTTCGACGTTTGAACTTGGCTAAAATGGGCTTCAACATCCATTGCGTGTTGTTGGACCTACATATTCTGAGGAGTCCATGAGTGTGTTCCTAAGCCAATGGGAAAGTAATACATCTCTTCTCTTAGCTAGGGTAAGATAGGTGTGATTGATCCATTGAGTTAGTTCCCTCTATTTTTTGTGATTGTGAGCCTACTGCTATGTTAAACAACCTAAGACAATCCAATATACAAATTTTCAAAAACCTAGACATAGAAATGTGAAAACAACTTGATACCAAAAACACCCAACAACTGAAGAACTTAAAAAATTTGAAACAAAATCCTTTTCTGGTATAGACTATCATCCTATAATTTCAATTGCCATACGAGTCTTGCTATGATTTTCAATTGTCGTCACCAAAAAGTCATACGGGAAACAATATTGTGTCGTACGAGTCTTATCAAGAAACCCTAAGCAAAAAGATATCCTGGAGTCATTTTTCATACGAGTATCTGCAATAGTCATCCCAAGCTTGATTTTGTGTTGTATAAGCCCGGATACTATAGTATGAGAGTTGACCCAAAATTGCCAAAAATCCCTATTTTGTCAGAAATTCAATTCAATTTGCATCCATTATTCAGAGTCTATTAGAAATCCCTTGTGTCAGGAATAGAGCAGAGTCAACAAAGAATCCAAATCATTTTCCCAAAGTGGTCTTTTTAGCTTGATCTTGCCTTCTGATTTAGTGATCTAAATCTCATCTCATCTTGTGTCAAAACCTTGTTGAACCAATCTCAAAATCTATCCTCAAAATAGCTAAGTGTTGTGAGCTCATGTTCATCATCTTTTGGGCATCTACCCATACACCTAGGGCACGGTATCCTACACTTACATCTAATCAATATTTTAATCCAATCTTGACAAGGTTGTGTCATTCAATATTTCCTAAATCAGATCATCTATCAGTTGTCTTATCTTTCTCTTTTGATTCACCCAAGGTTAATGGTGGAAACTAGAGCTTCCTCACATAAAAAATCAAGAGAAGAACCAAAAATCTCTCCATCATCTTCTATTTTGGCTCAGACATTTCATCAACCTTATGATATAAATCTATACAAAGAAGATGCCCTTGGCAATTTGTGCTTGAAAGGTGGTTACATAACCCTTCCAATATCAACACCAGATCCAAATCAAAGTGCCACTATGTCTCAAGGAGGAGAAAACCAAGGCTCCCAGGGTCACCAATCTGAACATGGTGGGGACCAAGAACCCACACCCTCTAAAATTTCCCAATACTAGAATGATGATATCTTCAAGAAAATGATGAAACACTTCTTGCGTGAAGACAAAGAGGCATATTTCCTTGAATTAGCCCAACAAGGGGTCAAACTTCCTCCAAGCTTTAACATTGACAATATCATCACACATGAGGAAGAAACACCCATCACTGCTATGATGAAACAAATGCATATAATGCAATTTAAGCTAAACCAGCTAGAAAAGGAGAAAGAACCTAAAGAATTCTCTATGGACGCTCTATTTCCTTTTCCATTCGATCATAGCTTGTATATGCCACCATTCCCTAAAGGGGTAGAACTCCTGAAATATGACAAATATGATTTAAATTTCAATCCTCAAGATCACATGAGAGTTTTATGCACCTTGTCCATGGAATTCATGCACGAACCTACATTCTTAATGTGTCTCTTCCCCTAATCTTTGGGAGGAACACCCATCAATTGGTTCTCTAAGATACCCTCCATAATCAAAAATTTTGAGGAGTTAATCAAATTGTTCTATCAGAAATACTCCTACAATATCCAACACCCGATCACCATGATCGACATCTGCAATATTAAACAAAACTCAGGAGAACCCTTCCTGACCTTCCTCAAACACTAGAGGAAGAATTTTTCACTCTATGCCTGACCAATACCGAAAAATGAAAAACTAGAAATCTTTATCAATAATTTGATTCCGGAAATCAATTATCATCTACAAATGCAAAATCATACATCCTTTGATAAAATGGTATAAAATGCCATCAAGATCGAAAATGTTCTTTTTTGAAAGGGAGACATATCGATTCATAAGGGAAAAAAGTATGATTCAGGATCTAGTTCCAATAAAGATAAGGGAAAAATCTGGAACAAAAACAAAAACATTGTCACAGATGATGTTGATCATATCAGTGCTCCACCTAAAGCACCAGCTAGCATTTAATCTCACCATTGGTACCCAAGCCATAAAAGCTTCCGAGATGAAAGTAACTAAACCAATTAAAAAGTCAACTGAATATAAACCTTGGGTTACAAAACCAAAGCGCGAGTTCACCCCTTTGGGTGAGTCCTTGGAATCTTCCATGAAAAATCTATTGGAAAATAACATCATCACGTTACCTGAGTTCAAACCATATGATCCCAATGTCAAACCTAAGTGGTGGAAAGAGATTGATTTCTATGATTTCCATCGAAACAAGGGTCATAAAACCAACAAATGCATGCATCTAAAACATCTCATTGAAGACAAAATTGATGCTGGAGAAGTTGTAATTGACAACCATAAATCCAACAACGATCATACAACATTCATGTAACCTTTTTTGAAACATGATCAAGGAGATTTGTCTTCTAAACCAAACATGGGTGCTAAATTCAATTACACTTACTCTGGTAGCAATGATGTTATCAACATGGTAGAACCATACCCCTCTGAACACTGTAACATCATAACTATTGTCAGAAAGGATAGAGATAACAAGACAACTAATGCAGTTACTCGATCTCAAGCTTAGTAAACTCTTCAAGTACAAAACTCGGGTTCATCAAACACCTAGAAGGTGCCATTTAATCTTGCATTTGCATCTAAACACAGAGCCACTTCCAAATCTTCCAATTCTAAAGATTCCAAAGAGATATCATATAGCACCATCCAACAACTGCAACATACCAATGCCAAAATCTCTATATTCGAGTTGCTTCACATCTCTCCTCCTCATCGTGCAATTCTGGACAAAGCTCTAATTGGCTCTAATGTTCCTAAAGATCTTGATCTTGATAGATTCCAAACAATGGTGGGTGACTTGACATCCCCTCAGTACATATCCTTTTTAGAAGATGGCAACTCACTGAATCACCCATATAACCAGCCCTTGCATATTGAAGTCTTAATTCAAAACTGTCATGTCAAACGTGTGTTGATAGATGGAGGCGCTGGTCTAAATATGTGTTCCTACAAATTGGTTACACAACTGGGATTGTTTGAAGATGCTATTCATCCTAAAAAGAAGATAACCACAAAAGCATATGACTAACCAAAAAGAAATTCCAAAGGATTCATTGTGCTACCTATCAGGATAGGACCTGTCATCAGAGATATCACATATCAAGTACTAGATCTTCCACTGGCCTGTAACATTATTCTAGGAAGGCCCTGGATACACAAAATGCAAGATATTCCATCAATGTCTCAAATTTCCCTATGATGGAGTAGAGGTCACTATACCTACAGACACATCAACATCTTGCAACGCCTTGAAGGAAAGTGCATATAAACTTGTTCCACATAACCGAGAGTCTTCCATCAAACAAATAGACATAGCATCTACATCTAAAATGGAAGACCTATCAAAAGGATTCAAGATTGAAGATATTGGCATGGGAGAATACATAATGGAACTAGTCCTATCTCTCACATCCCTCCCACTTTCACCAAAATCCTATGGACAACCTTCTGAGAAAGAAAGACCATCAACTAAAGAACCTCAAGTTATCTTCAATGGGAGATTTATCACAGAACAAGTGTCAAAACAAGAATCTGATGAAGAGGAAGTTGTGCTTGCCTGATTATACAAGGACAAGTCTCAATCATAGATAGTTCAAAAGTGTGACTCTAAAACACCTAAAGTTCCTTCAAAATCATATGGACCAGGTCACAAGCTAATATCCAAAATGGGATACATAGGAAAAGGGCCTCTAGGAACAAGAGGCAAAGGCATCATTAGACCCATTTAACACTGTGGGAGAACAACCAAGGATCCTACAGGTCTAGGTTATCATAAGAAACCTTTCCATCTCAGTGGAAACTCTTCTCATGCGATAGAACATATAGAACTAGAAATGGACAAAAATGACAAAGAGGAAACACACCAAGAAGACAGTGATGAATCTGATACTATAGATATTTTTCCCTATGAACATATTCCTCAAAAAATCTTACACCTTCTGAAGGAGGAAAAGGAACCTAAAAGAATCAATGTAGTAGACACACAAGAACCTACTACTAAACAAGAGACAGTCGCCACACAAGAACCGGCTGATCCAGAAAACAAATAGGAAGAAGAAGGTGAGCCTATCACAATAGCTAAACATTTGGGACACAATATTGATTCTGAGATAGACTCCCATGAATATGAGTTTTGCTCGGACTCTAAAGGAAACCCTGCTTGGGGAATTTGTCCCGATTTCACACATATTCTTGATTTTCCCAAAAATCCAAATGAAGAATCAAATGACTGTGAATGGGGAATTGTTCTAGAAGAAGATGAGCTTATCATAGAAAAACACATAGATATCATTCACCGATACACACCTACATCTGAAATGAGTCTAGAATGAAATGAAAGACCTTGTGAGTCTGATTCACTTATCAATAACATAGGATCCAATGATGACATTGAGACACTTAACGAACTAAACATTCTAAATAGTAATATCATCCTTGAATTTGATAGTCAAATCAAAACCAATGATGAAAACATGATATGCATAAATATCGTCACTCAATCCTCTCCCACACTTACTATCCAACATCTTGAGCTTATTGACCAAACATTTGATGATCCTAACCGATACATCCATACTTTCAAAATAGACTATGCTCTTTCCTGCTACCTAAATGTAGTAGAACCCATGACGACTTCCATCAGTGAACCTAGCATCAGCATGACAGAGTCAGATATCAAATATCTCAGTCAAAAGAACAAAATTAAAAAGAAAGAGTTCCGAGGGTGAAAACCACTATGTGGTAGTCTCAGAACCTAAAAATGTAAAAACAAAAGACGTATCCAAAGGTGAAAACCTCTCTGAGGTTCCTAAGGATGAGATATTTGATGCCCTTTTGAGTCATTTACAGGACAGATCTCTAGTATTGATAGAACCAACTCAATCTATCAATTTGGCCATAGCAAAAGAACCCCAATTAATTCATGTAGCTTAATCTCTGTCAGAAGAAGAAACACAAGCATTTACAAAATTCTTAACGGAGAAGAAGATCAAATTTGTATGGAAATATTAAGATATACTAGGGTTAGATCTTGATCTCATCATGCACCATCTTTCTATAGCTCCAAAAGTCAAACCTATTAAATAGAAGTTACAAAAAATGCATCCACATGTTGCACTCCTAGTCAAAGCTGAGTTGGAAAAGTTACTAAAAGCCGGATTTATCTGAGTCATAGATTATGCAGAGTGGATCTCAAACATAGTTCTAGTTTCAAAACTAGACAAATCTATAAGAGTATGCACAGACTTCAGAGATGTAAATATAGCATACCCTAAGGATGACTTTCCACTGCCAAACATCGATATGATAGTGGACATGACTACAAGCTTTGAAATGTACTCTTTAATGGATAGTTTCTCTGGATACAACCAAATCAAGATCACTCCAGAAGATCAAGGGAAAATAGATTTTACTTGTGCATGGGGTACTTTCTGTTGGAACGTCATGTCATTTGGTCTTAATAATGTTGGTGCTACATATCAACGAGCTATGTAGCTTCCATGATATGATGCATCAAACCATGGAGGACTATATTGATGACACCTTATCACAATCAATGAAAAGATCTGAACATCTAGCTGACTTAAGCAAAATATTGGATAGAATGGAAAAGTTTAGTCTCAGACTGAACCCTAGGAAATGTGCCTTTGGTGTCACTTTAGGAAAAATTCTAGGGTACATTGTTTCAAAGAAAGGAAGTGAAGTAGATCTGGCAAAATTCAAAGCAATCATGGAGATGCAACCTCCTAAAAACATCAGTCAAATGAGAACCTTACAAGGAAGGGTGCAATCAATCAGATGCTTCATATCTCAACTAGCAGACATATCACAAAATTTCACAAAGACATTTCATAAAGGTGTGACCTTCTCATGGAGTGAGGAATGTGAAAAGAACTTCAATCATATCAAGCAATATTTGGCAATTCCACCAATTCTCATGCCTCCTATTCAAGGGAATCCATTGATATTATATGTCTCCGCTACTGATACTTCATTGGGGGCATTGCTAGCACAACATGATGAAAACAAGAAGGAGAGAGGTATCTACTATATCAGTGGAACATTGGTAGCTTATGAAAAGAACTATTACATGATAGAAAAAGCATGTCTAGCTGTCATATTTTCATCACAGAAGCTAAGACACTACATGTTAGCTCATACTACACAATTAATAGAAATGATTGATCCACTGAAGTACTTATTGAGAAAATCTTCCCTCATAGGTAGACTAGCGAAATGGGTAATGCTATTGAGAGAATTTGACATAGAGTATGTTGAAATAAAAGCTATCAAAGGACAAGTCATTGCAAATTAATTAGTTGAAGCGCCAATGTTTGATGATCAACCAATGCAAATATAATTTACTGATTGCTCTATTATGCACATATCTTGTAGAACATGGAAATTATTCTTTGATAGATCCTACACACAGAACGGATCTGGAGCTGGCATATTATTCATAACACCACAGGGTTACTCCATTCCAAAAGCATTCAGAATCAAATTCCCTTGTACCAACAACATAGTAGAGTATGAAGCTTTACTGAATGGTATGAAAATAGCACTCAAATGGAGAGTAACAGAACTACACATTCATGGAGACTCACAAGTGGTCATACACCAAGTCAATGATGTGTATCAAACAAAGGATGAGAAACTTGTCCCGTACAAATGCATGGTAGATGACTTAAGGAAATATTTCATATCTATCATGTTTGAACAGATTCCTAGAATGGAGAACAAGGATGTTGATGCTATGGAAATGCTACCATCTTTACTACAACAACCCAAACATGAGCTACACTACAAGTTCCTTGTGGAAGCACTGTCATTCCCTGCCTCTGATTGTCCAGAAACCCATATGGTTTGAAATGTTGTTTGTCATGATTCCTCCCTCTACAAAAATATATACTCCTACATTCACGACCAAATCATTCGTGATACCTTTAACTGTCATGAAAAATGTTACCTTATTTGAAATGCATCACGATATGTCATCATTGGTAATGATTTATACACACGAAGTCTGGATGGTACACTTCTTAGGTTTTTAGAATGGGAAGGGTCTCAATGCACATTAGAGGAAGTCCATGAAGGTATTTTTGGATCACATTCCAACATTTTAACACTAGCTTGAAAACTCATTAGAGCTGGGTACTATTGGCCAAACATGGAAAAAGATGCCATAAAATATGCTAAAAACTGTCAGAAATGTCAAGTCCATGGGAACTTGATTCATGCACCAGGAAGAGATTTGATTCCCTTTACAACACAATGGATTTTTCAACAATGGGTGTTTGATCTCATAGGGGCTATCTATCCTCATTCTTCTAATGCTCACACCCATATAATCACAGCAACAGACTATTTCACAAAATAGGTTGAAGCAGTTCCTTTAACACAGGCCACTGGAAAACAAATCTCTATGTTCATACTGAATTATATCATTTGCAGATATGGTATACCCCACTCCATCATCACAGATAATGGAGGCCAATTAAAGAACAAGGACCTAGATTCCTTATGCTCAAAATTCAAGATTACTCAACATTGGGTGTCCATTTACTATCCACAAGGGAATGGACAAGCCGAAGCATACAACAAATACTTATTGAAAGTCTTGCATTGTACAGTCAACAAGACAGGAAGAGACTAGCATCTAATGATAAATCCAACTCTTTGGGCCTACAAAACAAGTATTAGAATTCCCACTAGGGCTACTCCTTTCACTTTAGTATATGGGGCTGAAACGGTGCTACCTATTGAGGTTGAAATCCCATCACTACGAATTTGAATGCATGGTCTAATAACCGATGATGATTATAGAGTGTCTAGGTTACAAGAATTTGAACTACTAGATGAGTGCAGACAAGCTGTGTATGATCATCTCAGAGTATATCAGAAAAGAATGTCTAGAGGCTACAATAAGAAAGTCAGACACAAAGAATTTTAGGTTGGCGATCTAGTCTTGAGAGAGAATACTAAAAATAAATCACATAGAGAACGCAAGGGGAAGTTTGAACCCAAATGGATGGGTCCCTTTGTTATCACTGCTACTTTTGGGTCTAGAGCCTATCAACTCTCAATGACTGAAGGAGAACAGCTTTGAGAACCAATCAATGTTCTCCATCTAAAGAAATTCTACACCTAAGACATTTAGTTTGCAAAAATATCCTTAAAAAATTAGAAAAATCAGAAAAAGTCCTAAAAAAATGATCACCCTGGTGAAAACCTAGCAATAGGCACCTTGGTGATTCACAAAAAAAAATTAAAAAAATAAAAAAATACAAAAAAAATTGAAAAGATGAACAATACAAAAAAAAAGAAAAAGAAAAAGTGCCTTGGTGAAAACCTGGTAAAAATGTGCCTTGGTAGCAAATATAGACTCTCTGCCAAGATGGTGAAAACTCGGTAAATGGGCACCACTTGTATCAAAACACTCCATCTATCAGTGCAATCTTGGTATTTCCCAGCTTTCAGTACTGCTTTAGTTTGTACATATCTCCTGGTTTGCTTTCACATCCTCTTTTCAATAAAGTCGGTCTGTGCACCAAAGCCAAAAGTGGTTGTATTCTATCAAAGTTTCAACTTGGGGGCAATCAGTGTCATATCCTATGGTCCTCAGTATCTCCAAACAATTCATATCCCATCAAGGTCCTTAAAAGCTATATCTGAGTCTGTCTGTCTATCTCCCTACCAGAAAAGGATTTTGCACCTTACAACAACATAAACAAACTACAACAAAAAACCAACAAAAATCTTGTGACATGCTTTAATCTTCTTGTATGCTAACTGATTCACATTGATATTTCTTCATATTTTGTTCCTTCGAGCTCCTCAATGATGTCCTTTACGGGATTTAGAGAGTGATGACTAGGGGCATAATCTTTTATTTGTCTTTTGCTTGTAAGTATGCATCTAATAACTTTGAAAATTTTGGATTGAATTGGTGTCCACTATAAGTGCCTCCATCATGATTGGATTGCCACGTGTACCTCGACCATTGATACCTGGATTCTTCAGAGAAGTTGGATCAAACTTTGTCTTTTTGAATGATTTATTACTCCTACTTTGAAACAGGATACTACCCAAGGATGTGAATGATAAAGGGTCACTGCGGGTAATTCACTTGGACTTAGAATGATTTCTACAACTTCTTGGTGTGCTTGTAGGCAAGGCGAATTCTGGTCATCACAATGTTTAAGTTCTGATGCTTATATAAATTGCTAAATCAAAATGGACATGATATTTTGTTCATCTTGGCTTTTGTGCCTTGGTGCTTATATCTAAATCTAACATATCCAAATAAAAATCAATATTCATATGTTCATGGTTGCCTAACTAGTGAACATTGTATCTATTATTCGGTGTTACCTAAAAATATTCAGTGATGATAAAAATTGACACATGATCAGTCACTAAGTCCTAGGTCTTGCATTTCATTTGCATTTGCATTCTGCATGGTTGCATCTTTCTCATAATCTAAATGAAGCATGATGTTAGATATTCTCCCAAATTTGCACTCAAAACACATCACAACAACTGAAAGCCACATGAAGGTCCCTCCAATGAATCAGCAAGCAGTCTCTGTTATGGGTTACACATCCATTTTGACAATGACTGAGCACTTGAACTCTTCATTACTTGCAAAAATATCATGTGTATCGTTGGATCTACATTCCATCTCATATCATAGACATCTCATGTTACATCTACATACATACATGTGCATCCATAAAGCATAAACATAACTCATACATTACATTACATTTCTATCATCTATCATTGCATTTCATGTTCATCCATTCAAAATAAAAATGCATTGCATATTCATCGCATTCAACAATAAAAGGATCATTTCATACATTTTCATCACATGATATAACATCATAAATTGAAATAACAAGTGCAATAAAGTCAGAACCACTATAATCGATCTCATATATATAAATATTGAAATAGTACAAGGGGTGCACTAATGGCACGATATACAAAATAATGAGCTACAGTGAGCTATCTAATGCGATCAAAATGAGCAAAATGTCAAAAATGAGGAATCTCAGGAATCAACTGTCTGGCTAGTCCTCTGCATCGGGTGCTCCTCCTCCTCCGACAAGTGCATCTAGTGGTGGCTCGGCACGTGGGGCCCTGGCTCCCTCAGAATCTATCATGTACTGAGAGTAGGATGTGACTCCCTGACCCTGTGGTACTACTAAATAATATGTTGATACATAATATGCAATGCGACCTATCTGATGGACCACCTCATCCTGTAAGCACCTAACATCGGCCTCTCGGTCTTGAAGTTGTCTATCAAGCTCTCGTAGATGCACCTCCAATGATAAATTGTGTGAACATTGATCTCTCAACTGGTGCTTGAGATTCCTAATGACATCCTGTGGAGTCTGTCTCAATCCAGGCTCGACCTCTACTACTGCATCACCCTCATCCATCGCCTCTTCGCCTCCGCTGCCAATACCTGCATTTGTCTACGCCTTATGGTGATGAACCTCCGCACCCAAATCAAAATCAGGAGCATCTTGTACCTCCTCCATCGGTGCATCTTGTTGGGCACCTAGCACCTCATCAGTACTATCAACACTGCCCAATGTGTTTCCCTCACCTCTGGTGTATCGATGTTGTAAAATTGTTGATCTACTTGTTGCAACCACTCATGGTACAAGTGGTGGCCTCATGTGTCCTACTGGCCTCAGAGGGGTCATAACTGCTCTCAGCCTCGGTGGTGTAGGATGAACCACTGGGATCTTAACCTCTTGTCTCCTCTATCCTCTACCCATAGGGGCACCTGTAACATCCTCAATGTCCTCCATATTAGGGATAAGCTCTATGGGATCAGAGAAATGCCTAATCAGATGCTCTACCTGATATGCCACATACAAATATATAGTACCTACATCAACTACCTTTGGTTAGTAGTCCCAATCTCTAGCCACTAGCCCACTATACTCATGGCTACATAGTGCATATGATAAGCGAGTTGGCCATCCTAATCCAAGCTCTCGCACCTATCATGCGTACATGGAAAAATCTTGTGGCTCATCCCAAATAAGCCTATACTGGCACCAGATGCGAGTGATCATAAATCTCTCCAAGATGGTGGTAGACTACCCTATCAATACACGGCTCTCGCAAAAATACCCAAACTAGGCTTGAGCTGTCAGCCATGCCTCGATCTGTAAGTAAGGTCTCCAAGTAACGACTATCATGTCATCTAGCACACTCCTCTAGTACTCAGTGTGACCCATCTGAACCTGTGTAACAAATCCAAAATATCTATAAATGAGAGGCTATTATGGCTGCCTCCCATTAGCACAAATCATCCTACAAATAGAGATGCTCTGAGGCCCAAATCTCAAGAACTAGAGTGCCAGATGCGAATGATTTCACCTCATGATAGATGATCTCATGCATCTTTGAAAACATGTGAGCCAGCATACACTAACCCCATCCAAGCTCTATGGACTCTCCATCAAATGTTGAATCATAGGATTCCACCCCATCAGAAGACCATTCTACTGACGGTCAGACATGATGATCCCTTTGATCATCCTGGCTATAATGCACTCCAAACGATGGGTCTACCCATATCATTGTATGAGCATCTCCCAAGAAATCTGATGAGTGATTTATTCCTCTGCATGAAATAATGTACAGAACGCTGCCAAACCTTCATTCCCCACTTTGACATAGTCTGGGTGAGGGCCATGAAATGGAATGTGAAGGATCCTGTAAACATCCTCCAGAGTAATAGTGAGGTCCCCTATCAGGAGGTGGAACATTTGGGTCTCTGAATGGAAAAACTCAACGAGCACAATGATAAGCCCATGGTTCACCCAAATATCAGGTAAATTGATAAGGTACTCAAATCCACATGTCGTGAGGTGCACTCTCATAGGATTGGGAAGGACCATGCATAATCTATGTGTCACAGTATGAGAGATACAGATATGAATATCTAGGTACATGACCAACAAAGCACAAAAATGGGACAACTTATCACTAACTTTTTCAAAAATCAGGCTAAAGGAATGGAAAATGAGAAATTGAATACCTCAGAAGATGCATTAAAGACTAGAGAAATCAGCAGAGAAATAAAAAATTTTAAAAATTTGACTTAAGGACTTCAAATCCAGTCATTGTTTTCTGTATGATAGTTCATGAAATTTAAAAACTGGAGTGAATTATCATACGATAATGTACCACAACCCATACAACAAGTCATGCATATACGACTTTCTATTAGTTCTCACACGACACTTGAGGGACCCGATGAAATGTTATACGACAAATGGGTACCCCTCATATGACAAACTACACTAACAGAGACTACAATCAAATTTGGATTGGAAAGTCATACAAGCCCTTATGGTCTATCGTACGACATTGTGTGATTGAAAAATTCAAAAATTCAAAAAAACGTCCTAAAAATTCAAAAAAACATGAAAAGCTAACCAAATTTGAATTTACAAAGAGGTACAGAGGTCCACTTACTGGATCACCATACTGATGTGGTCTTTGATATCACCGGTTGCACTTGAATCGATGAGATGCCATAGGCACTTTCATTTTCGCTCAGAGGGCTCCACAAGGTTTTCTAAAGTCAAAAGGTTAAAATGGTTTGAAAGTAACCCTTTTGGGCCTTATATAGGTTTTGACCTAAATTTTTAAAGTGCTCCGTTTTGCATGAAAATTGCACCCCTGGCTAATTTTGACGTTCTGAATCCATTTCTGGGATCAAAATTGAAATCTAAGATTGTTTATATTATCAAAATTGTGATTTAAAATTTTTTGGACCTAGGATGACTGACTGCTTGCATAGTTGACCTTCATAACATCACATAAATCCAGTATTTAACTTAACTGATTATCTTACATCAAACTCTTCAAATTTCAACTTGGTCAACCATGGTCAACTCATGGTCAAACCTAGTCAAAATTGGTCAACGGGACCTCCAAACGATTCAAAACATGTCTTCGAATGTGCATAACCACTTCTAAAATTGATTACATCACCTCTAAATCCAATTCACGCTGACTTTCTTGCCAGATTTTGATTTTCATCCCAAAGGGGGCATGGTATTACACATCATTAATCAAATCTATCAATAAAATTCCCTTTAGTGATCAAGACAACAACCACGTCTAGTTACTGATTTATCAAAAGTCCTCGTCGCTTGGGGCATATCAAATTCATCAAAATCCATATCAATCTAGTGTTCTCTCACAACTTGTAAATTGTATTAGCTCTTTCTAACCATCGGTTCATTAGTGTTATTTCCTTGATTCTTCGTAGCTGAAGGGTTCAGATTTGGCATCCTTTCGATTCCTTTGGAAAATCAGGTCTGGAGTTAGGACAGTCACTTCCTCATAATCATAAGGTTTAGAATTAGGCATTTTGACACTTCTTCATAATCATTGGTTCATTGTTGATATCGTTAACATCATCTCGATTCTTTGGTCAATCAGGGCCTGAATCAACATCTTCAAATCAATCAATCTATTTCTGTCTCAGAATCGGTTAATCTTTCAGGATCAGTTTCTCCCCCACATAACTAAGTCCAGATATCATCAAAAATAGATTAATCTTTGAACCAATGCACTTCACACAATAATTCAAAGAGGGGCAAAATGTAATACCCCAAAAATGGGCTTCAGAACCATTGACCTCATACATCGACAAATTGATCGAAATCAACATAAAAGTCCTAACCTAAGGCACATATGCACATCAAATTATCAAAACTCTAATCAATCTTATCTTAATTCTGCATTGGGGAATATTCCCAAATATTCCTAATTTATCCCAATTACTTCCAAATTAAATATTATTTAGCGATAAATGTTGTTTCATTTATCCTAGGTGCAATTAATTGAATATGTTGAATATTTAATAATTAAACTTGATTCTACCACTTAATTAATTTAATTGGATTTAATTGCATCTATTCCTAATTAATATTGTTTTTATTTGACAATAAATTAAATTTCTAAAAATAATTGATTAAATCAAATTGTCAAATTTAATAATATAGTTTTGGGATAAAGTTTGATTAAATAATTGATTAACCCATAAATCAATTATTTTTATTCAAAAATCAGTTAAGTTGAGAACAAAACTCATGAAGTATTAAATAAATTCATAATTATCCATGCACAATCGGAAAAGCAGTTAAACTCTAAATCAACAAATCAATTCAATTTTGTTAACTTTTTGGACTCAACATGTAATTGTGAGTTAAAAAGTGATCTAGACTTCTAATTTGAGTTAAAAAGTTGATTTTGCATTATTTTGTGAGTTAACTCTTTCTGATTTTTTGATAACTCAACAATCAATCTGAGTTGATCAGGGAGAGATTTTTGGCTTTTCATGAGCTCTCACAGAACCTGGATTTCTATATAAATAGGCCTCAGTCATTCAAATGATCTTCACCTCTTATGAATTTGGAGAATCTGGCTCATGTGATCTGGCGAATTGTGAGATTGTGCAATTTTGAGATTCTTGTTTTCCATTCATTTTCATAGAATTCATAGCATTGCTAGATTAGATTGCATTCCATTTTCATACAATTTTAGATCATTTCATACAATTTTTCATCCATATTGTATAGAAAATATAAAAAATATAGCTTAATCTGCATTCATTTTTCATTAGCTTTCATCATCAAATCCTCATTTAGGTGTTTTATTGTCACTGATCTCGGTTATTTTTTAGAATATCATACTTGCATCTACTTGAAGGCAGTAAATCGCCTGGTTAGCAATATTTATCTTATTTGCAGATTTTCTGATTTGTTAACCTCTAATGTTTTACTGAAGTGTTGCGTCCACAACTAGGTACAATTTCACACACAATATCCAGGTTAATCTAGATCCCGTAGCCACTCCAATAACTATTGTAGTTTATTCAATTTTTAGAGGAGTTGATGAGTCCACAAAAATAAATATGCCAAAGGGGCACAGATTATAGAAAAAATGGGTTTTCTAGGTGTTGGTGGTTTGGGTCCCATGGGACAAGGCCCTTGGTTTCCACTTGACACACCAGTTCCACCAAAACATGGTGACAAACGAGTCCTTAGAGTGGAATCATCAGATTCATCATGCAAAGGTACTACTCGGTCTCATACCCTTGCACCTTCATTATTTCTAGCTTCAAATCTAGTTCCACCTTTTACAGGCACTCAAATTCAATCACGACCACTAGCAGAACATGGTATTCCATTTCCTATTAGTGTTACTATTCAATCAAAAGTCACTGCCACTAGTGGGGATGGAATGGGTCCCAATACTTGTTGCCTTAGAAAGCAAGTGCAGCTGAAACAACAAGATATCTCTCACAAAAATTGAATACTAGTAGATACTATAGGGGATCCCAGTGATCAACAATTGTAAAGAAGAAAAAGGTTATGAAAACCATGCCAATGATGAGTACAACTTCAAGTATATCAATTGTCTCTCCTAAAATTTTGTTTGTAGCTTCAGGATAAAGCCTTCAGGATAGTCCAAAAACTCCACTTGCTAGTGACAGTGGGACGGGATTAGGAATGGGTGTTGCTAATCCACAAAATGCAATACTTATAACCACAAGCATAGGTGGAGGCAAGTACATCACTGCAAGTTCTATTTCACCTTTCAAACATTCAATTGTCTCAACAACCCTATATTTTCTTTACAATGATTTTTTTAATAAATTTGGAGAAACAAAAAATAGGAATAGACAAAATAAGAAGACATTGAAGAGGGATGCAATTGTTGCAGCTCGTGATGAAGAACCTACATCGAACATGATATTTCCCACATATGACCCAAACAAAGAAATGGAGTTCATGATTTTTATGCCCCTAGCCAAAGATAATAATCCACCAGAGAGTCAAATAGATCCCTCTGAATTCCACATTAGCACCCTCCAAATGGATTTACCCAAAGTTAAAAATGTGGACAAAATCAATGTGTCAAAAAAGACCAACCAAGTGATCTACACTTCACTTCTCAAGACGGAGAGAGAGAATAGAAAGTTGGAGAAGCTAATAGAAAAGTTAGAGGTAGACTTGGGAAATGAAAAAGAAAAGGGGAAAGAAGAAGATAACATGTGCAAATAATTACAAAAAAGGATAAAACATTATGCCTCTACAGAATCAATTGCACATCAAGAATAGATGGAGGTGGAACTGAACTTGTTGAGGGGAAAATTGGATGAGAGCGATCAAAAACTTGAGAAATAATAATCCACTTCAATAGGTTTATACAAAATCCTAGAGTCTATTGCTAAAACAAACAAAAAATTAAAGAAGGAATCGAAGAGTGAGAGGGGAAAAGAAAAATAGTGGGAAGACAAAATAGAGGAAATAAGAAAACATAGTGAACACCAGATGTCATAATTGAGAGAAGAGCTACGGAAGGCAATTAATACTATTAAAATTCCCAAGATAGCTTGAATGACAAAGTAAAAAATATAGTCAAGCATATAAAACAAGACATTTGGGGGCAAATAATTCAAAGTAGTGAGAGGTTGTATGAATGGTTTGAATTGACTGGTAGTCTTAGAGAAGCATTTGGGAAGCTCGAAGAACACATTCAGAAGAATAGAGATATTTATTCCAGAGAGGATATTGCAAAAAATATTTTGCGATAAGTCCACAGAACCAGTGACAGGCATTTGGCATCCAAGGGAATTAACAACTGTGTTTGTGCCTCACTAAGGGCATCATATGTCAATCAAAAATTTTAGAGACTAAGGGAAGGAGAGGAAACTCTATAGAAAGATGGGAAAAAGATCATGAAGATGAATCAAAAGACAATCAAATTGTTAAATCTTGGTTTGTTGAATATTATTGAGCCATCATTGAAATTTGTTGGAAAAGAAGCTTACAAAAAAGGGTTGGAGGACAAAATGACATATGAATTAGACAAGCCATCTAAGGACAAAACTCATCAAATCTTTGAAAATTGCATCAAACCATTGACAACTTTTAATGAAGTATTGGATAAAACATTGGTTTCAAGTCAATCTTCCAAGTATGGATTGTTGATGAAGTTGCAGATCTTTTACTATAATCTAAAAAATATTGAACTTTCATCAGACTGAGATTGGAGCAACCTAAAAAAATTGGCACAAACATCTCATCACTCATAGTATGTAAAATTAATTTCAAGGTTTTGTGCTATAATGTTATTCTCTATATTTTATTTTTCATGGCTTGAATTAAGTTTTAAGTTTGAACTTTATTTTTTGAACAGGAGAAATGTAGCAGTTGCTAAATTGCTAATCTGATTCTATCCTATGATGGTCATAGATACATTCACCTTCAGGATTGTACAATTATATTGAGTTTGTGATACTAATTTTTATGTTGAGTCTTCACATGTTGCAAATCAACCTAAAGCTTTTATTGCTCCCTTGTTTCTATAAAAGGGAATTCAGGGTCATTTGCTAAGGTTATGAAATTGGGTATTGACTTTTGCAAATAGAATCACACAAAGTTGTGTATTGCTACTGAATGAATTGTATCATGTGTAAATAAATTAATGAAAATCTCTATGAATTGTATCATATGAATTCAAATTGCTATATTTTTAAAGAATAAATGAAAATCATGGATATTGGTCCTTGGAATTAATAAATGTATGTGTGTGTGTGTGTGTGTCTATATATATATATATGTGTGTGTGTGTGTGTGTGTGTGTGTATGTATGTATGTGTGTGTGTGGAATATATATATATATTCCACACACACACACATGCATATATATATATATATATATATATATATATATATATATATATATATATATATATATATATATATATATATATATATATATATATATATATATATATATATATATATATATATATATATATATATATATATATATATATATATATATATATATATATATATATATATATATATATATATATATATATATATATATATATATATATATATATATATATATATATATATGCATGTGTGTGTGTGTGTACAAACATGTTGTGAAATAAACAATTTCATCTCCAACTACAAATGGAGCTTTTTCTTTGTAACTTTATTCCAAATCCTCTCTAGAATTTAGGCCCATAAAATGGATTCACTTGTGTCTTATGATAATTCTTATATCTAGCAAGCACAATATGCACAGTTCTGCAAAACTTGAGCATCTAATACTCAATGGAGTAAAGTTTGTCCGGCATATAATTGAGCACTCCCATGTTTATGATGCCAAAATTATCATATCCTCTTTTTGTGTGACAGACTTTAAGATAAAAATCAAACCTCCATATTGAAAATCTTCGCAACTCACCTTCTACTATCAAAATGGGAGGAACCTGGATTGGTGGGTCCTCACAAAACTTCTTCAACCGAATAAAATTTTCATGAAAAATATCATAATGATTTTATAGAGAGGGAGAGAGAGATGCTTGTATTATGCAACTCTGTATAAGTCACCCAAAAAAATTTAGCAACGTCAAAGATTTGGGTCATCCTGTGCTCGTGTAGATTTGTAGTCAACGCAAATGAATCATCTGTCATCGGTATCAGAAATGAATGGGAGAAGTGAGAAGGTATTATTCTCTTCTTCAAAATCATTGACTCTCTTCTCCTCATCCGTTGAAATTTTCTCAATGAATTTTCTCCTTTTGAGCTCATCTTCCAACCTTTCTACTTCATCCAAGAGTGCATTTATCTCCTGTGACAAGGTATTATTCTCTTCTTCCAAATCACTAAATATATTCTCCTCATCATCATTATAACTTTTCTCAGCCACTTTTTTCCTTTTGAACTCATCTTCCAACCTTGCTACTTCATCCTTGAGCGCCTTCATCTCCTGTAACAAGGTATTATTCTCTACTGCCAATTCAGTGACTATCTTCTCATCATCATCGTTTGGACTTTTCTCAGCCACTTTGCTCCTTTTGAGCTCATCTTCCAACCTTGCTACTTCATCCTTGAGGGACTTTATCTCCTGTGACAAGGTATTATTCTCTTCTACCAAATTACTGACTCTCTTCTCCTCGTCAACATTTAAACTTTTCTCAGCCACTTTGCTCCTTTTGAGCTCATCTTCCAACCTTTATACTTCATCCTTGAGCGACATTATCTCATGTGACAAGGTATTATTCTCTTCTACCAAATCACTAACTCTCTTTTTATTTTCAAGTTTTAACGTACTCAAATCTTCTTGAATCCTGTCAACATCAGCCTCAAAATTCATTGTCTCTTTTGTTAAGAGTGTTGCAGATCTGTCAGGAGGTCTTACTTTCATAATAGTCAAGTTAGCGGTAAGATCTCCTACCCTCTTCTTAATTTGTTCCTTTTGAAAGTGATCATCATGAAATATTGAACACACTTCCAATGCCTCATACTGAGATCTATAACATGACCAAAAATATAACTCCTAAGCCTACTCTTCAATTGGTAAAGCTAGAAAGTCTGAAGATTCCATTCTTATGGTTTCCAATACAATTGTAGAAGAGAGGTCACATCCTTCAAGTAAAAAAGATCCACTATCCTTACAACTTTTCTTGCCTCCTCAGGGGTCATCTTTGATATGAACTAATTAACCTCCTCTAAAACTTCATCTATAAATCTATCGATATGGTTGTCTGAAAAATTCCCTGATGCCAACCTTTCTCTGATCATATTGGAAATTTGCTTCCTATTATTTTTTACAATAAAGTCCCTAAACTATCAGGACTGCACAAAATTATCAATAGATAGAAATGTAGAGAATTTCAATTGTATAACATCATCTCCTGCCTCTACTCTTTCAAAATGTTTGACACTTAGTTCCTCCAATTCAGTGGGTACCACTTTGTAAGTTGGGTCAATCTTTTTCATATTTTCTTATGCCATTTGTATTCTGCCTTGAACTTCGACCTTAGAATAATAATTTCTAATTAAGTCCTCAAAATGATCATGCTCATGATCAAAGGATGTCAATTTAAACTCAGCCCTTATCCGATCAATAAAGTGTTCTAGATCACATTTTCTAAATTTTGCAAAATTCATCTTATATGGCAGTAACTTGGAATATAAAAGGTCGAATCCTCTTTTTTCTTGTGATCTCAAAATCACAGAAAAATATTATTTTTGGGAGGAATGAGCCCTTTTTTACACTTGAGTTTCTTAAATGAACCTTGTCAAATGCATTCAATTGCCAAATGATTTCTAAGAAAGCAATTCTATCTGGCACATATCTAGGCAAAATATGGGTTTAACCGGTGCACCGTAAACTCTAATGATAGTGTACCAAGGGTAGAAAAACTAGTCTCCCCAGCTGTGGTTGATTCCTAGCTTGGGCTCTAGCTCAAGAGGCCTCAAAATCTCCTCACCATGTCTGATAATCTCCAATCGATTGGGTTTCACAAATTTTGTAGCACAACTTTGACAAAGAGTTCCTCAAACATGAAATAATTGGAGTTGTCACAGCACATGTCCCATAAATACATCCATTCTTGAATAGGAAACCTTTGGTTTTGTTCATCTACATTTCTCAAATTTAGATCATGTCCCCAAGGGCAAGGAGAAACCTTGCTTCCACCATACAAAATAATATGGCACAATAGAGGATACCACCTAAATTGAACAACAGGGCCACCCTTTTGAATATCTAAAAGGTCTTTGTCAATAGGATTAGAAATGAATGAGGAAATTTCAAAGAAGGTGTCGCTATATGTGTGTTTTATTTTGGTGGCCAACACCATAAGATGCGCAGGCATCTTGGACTCTACATCGATTCCCAACACTTGGAAAAGTGTATAGTAAGTCTATAAGAAATATTCCTCAAAATTTTCATAATCAAAGGGCTCAACATTTGTCTTCCAAAATGCAATATGCTTCTTGTCCTTCTTCTTCCTTCTATGAAGTGGAATCCATTTAACCTTGAAGCTACCTTTGTCACTATCATATTCCCTCTGTAGAGATAGAAAATTAATGGGCACTTGAACATTAGGGTTTAATATAAATGTTTCAATAATAGATTTCCTATCAAACTTGGCCAACAAAACACCTTTCTCTATGGACACATACGTGTTGTATGGATTATATTTTTTTGCCACAACTCTAATTAGGTCTACATTGACAAAAACATTTGGGACAACAAGCCTTCCCAAATCCAATTCCAATGAATAATCCAATCTTCGTGCATTGTTAACTGGAATTGGGGCTCTACTCTTGTTGTAGAAATACATGAACAAATCCCTTTTGTTAATTGGGGTGTAAGGATCCCCACAAGCTATCACCCTATCCACAGCGGTATCAGATAGAATATTTGTACCCTGGGCACGCCTTCCCCTTTTTGAAGAATCAGGAAATTGAGCAATAATATCTTCATATAGGCCCCTCTTACCATTAGTTGAACCTCTTCTTGAATTCCCATTCATCTTATTTAAACTTAGGGTATTTAAATCTACAAACAATGCTTCCAAAATGAAATTGAATATGCAAAATTTATGTTCTCGCTAGTTTGCAATCAGAGTACGTCTTTTATAAAACTAAGGCCTCAGATAATAAGAAAAGTTAAAACCCTTTCTCAGATTGAGATAATTAAACTGAACAACAGGACGCCAACTTACTTGTACAATTGTACTTGATACCGCACTCAACAAAATCAAAGTTCAAACCCTTACAGTTTCATTAGATGCTAATGCTTGGACTGTCTGAATGACTCAAATTCATCAACTACGACTCTTCATAGATATTGTATTATCTAAATTGAATGAAATTATCAAGTGATTGAGTGCTTGTTTGACGGGAACCAGCAAAAATGTGCAAACCGACAGCATAAAACAAACCCTACCCCGCAATTTTGAACTTGAGCCATTGATCTTCATCAATCAGTATTAAATCTAATATTATGCATCTATTTCTAATTAAAATGAGGCAGGTGGCATAATATCGCATAATCGCATTTTAATGGTAGGACCCATCATATAGAGAACGAACAATATATTATTTGTTAATTATTTATAAGATGGTAACAAGAAGGTAAAATATGTCTCAATTCCGGTAACTCTGAGAAGGAAATTGATTCTGACAGATGTTTTCTCCAGAATTTAAAAAGGTGACTTAAAAAATAGATTAAAGCTAATTCACAACTTAAAAAATATTAAAAAGATATTAAAACTAATAAAGTGGGACACGTGGCAATATTTCGCATAATTGTGTTTTAATTGTAGGACCCACCATTCAGAGAACCAACAATATTTTATTTGTTAATGGTTTATAAGATGGTAACAGAAAGGTGACACGTATCTCGATTCTGGTGACTCTGAGAAGGAAATTGGTCCCAACGAACATTTTACGTAGAACTTAAAAAAGACTTAAAAAATAGATTAAAGATAATTTGCAACTTAAAAATATTAAAACGATATTAAAGCTAATAAATGAGACATGTGACAATATTTCGCATTATCGCATTTTAGTTGTAGGACCCAACATTCAAAGAATGGATAATATTTTAGTGTTAATTATTTATTAGATGGTAACAACACGCTAATATGTGTCTCGATTTCGGTAACTCTGAGAAGGAAATTGGTTCTGGCAGACATTTTGTCTGAAACTTTAAAGCTAGTTTGCAACTTAAAAAATATTAAAACGATATTAAAGCTGGTAAAATGGGACACGGGAAAAGTGCATCATTTCGCATAATTGTGTTTTAGTTGTAAGACCCGCCATTCAAAGAATGAATAATATTTTCTATCTCAAGACAAGATTAATATAATAAATCAAAATTGAAGATAGGATTAATCTAATAAATCAAAATTGAAGACAATGTTTACAAAGATTATACAATGTGAACGAATCATAGAACACAGTAAAGCTACTCAACATTGCAGCAAGATAATAAATAATTTATAAATGAAAAATTAAAAAATGCACATGAATTTTCACTACTATGATTGCTCTCCAAGCTTAGTTCTACTTATAGCTCCTACTACTTCCTTTCCATCAACTTTGAAATTGTCACTGACAGTCTCACCAAAAAACTTCACTAATTCCACTAGCCTATTATGAAAATCTTTTGGATTAGGGCTTCTCCAAAAATTAGGATACACAATAGACATGGCTTCTAACAGTTCATCCTGAGGGAATCGACTTCAAATTTCTGATGAAACATTATTTGCAATCTATTGTAAATTGATTTTCACAGAACTTGTAATGTCATTGAAATATTATCGTGTAACAAGTTCATCTCTCATTCTGCTAGACCTCGCGGTAAAACACACGATGTAATAGAACATTGGTATCTTCTTTCCACGAACAGGGATACATAACTCCTTGTGATCATTAAACTGTAAAAAATTATCAACGCAGCTCAAATCTATAACTTAATTCCATCTACTAAATGTTTCATCATTGAATGCACAATCACTTAGATATTGATTATCGATGGCAAGGACAATCATTCTATGCAGCGTAGCATGTTCTTGAATATACATAGTTCTCTCTTGGGCTTGTTTAACAAGTGAGTTCATTTTATCCAATAGCGGGAGAATACCAGCCAAGGTTAACAGTGTCTCTATATCAGTTAACCTATACAAAATCTCACGACATTGGGTTACTTCGCTATTTTTAAGCTCACGACCTTTTTCTACTTCCCTATTTTTTAGCTCACGATCTTTTTCTACATAAGTTATCTGTTTGTCCATTAGTCCAACCAAGGATTTTTATTTTGAGAAAACTCATTCTACGAGTCCACAAATGGAGATCCATCTAGTCTCAACATCTTTAAGTAGCTTGTTTCCATCGGTTATTCCCTCAACAAATTTTTGGAATTGTGTAAAACGTTTGGGACTTCGACAAAAGTATGCATAGAGCTTGTGAATTAGGCGATCAACTCTGGCTACCTCTTCATATTCGTGCACAATTTTAAATGCTAAATTAATTTTGTGTCATGTAGTGAATGGGGACCATGTATGGTGCAATGCTCGTTTGTAGATTTGTGCATAGACCGTTCCTATGACCTTGCATCATTGCAGCTCTATTTGCTCCTACACACACCATCTTTGGGGCAATTGTAAAGTCAGTCATACCGGCAATTTTATTTAAAGATTTCTTGGCAAAATCATACATACTTTGTGTTGTGTTGTCCTCCATCTTAACAACACAGAGTAGATGAGGGTGGTGGACATGGTTATATACAATATACACATGCATACACATCCAAGAAGTATTGTCCACCACTATAACTTCGTCTAAAGATAATGAAATTTAGTTTGACTCCTTTACTCTTTCTTGTAGATCAATTATTTCCACTTCAGCAAGACAACTCGCTAAATCCCATCCATTGTTTACTGACCAATGAACTATAGGATATCTTGGTACACTCAGAAATCTTAATAATCCAGCCATATTCTGATAGTATGTCATGGGATGACCTCTGCTCAAAAGATTAAAAAGAGTAGCCAACTGAACAATTTTGGGCATATTTGTCTCTGTTGATGTATGTAGCATCGGTTAGATAAATAAAACTGATTATATAATTATTATGAGAATTGATTATATATATATATATATATATATATATATATATATATATATATATATATATATATATATATATATATATATATATATATATATATATATATATATATATATATATATATATATATATATATATATATATATATATATATATAATAATTGATATTATACACACACACACACACACACACACATATATATATATGAAGTTAATATTTTATTTATTCTTATAATGACTATATAGTTAAATTCATAAATTAGGTTAATGAATAGACATGTCCCATGAAGGGACATGTCTCTTCTTGTCCTTACCATGTATATATACAAGAGATCGATGCATTTGGAAGGTACATACTTTTACAACAGTTCTATTACATTTGCAGCGATCTGGAATTTAACAGTCTCATCCATTGCTTTCTTAAATTGAGCATCAAGTGAACCTATGCGTTTTACTTTTGCTTTCTCCATTTTTGCCTTATTCGCATAATATTCCTCTGCATACTTGACATGCTTACATTCTTCCTTTTTTTTCCCATTTGACCACTGATTGTTCCACTTTGTCAACCTTTTTTTCTCATACAGTTTGCTGATATGTTTTTCTATTGTGTCCAATTTCAGCTACATTTTTTTTATCCTTTACAAGTTTCCAAGTACAAATTTCACACTTACATTCTATTGAACCTTTATCTAGGTCTGGATTTGGCACTTCAACCATGAATGTTTACTTTGAAGCCCAACTCAACTGAAATGACCTTGTCATATCCCACTTATGCCTAAATTTTATTTTATTTTCTCTTCAACTCTTGGTTGCATCGTCACCAGCTTATATACCAGCATTTGTGGCATTCGCAGCAGTATCAATGGCATCTACACCAACATCTGTGGCAATTGCAGCAATAGCATCACCGGCATTGCCAACATTTTTTCTTTTTCATTTTCTTATCCTCTTTTGTGCATTGGCAGCAACAACATTACTAGCATTGTCAGCAGCAGTATCACCGACATTTATACCAGCAATAGCATCTGTGACATTCTTAGCAATAGCATCACCAGCATTGCCAATAGAAACAACATTCTCAGCAACTAAGTTGATTGTTTTGTGCTGGCTACACTAGGTACCCATTGGAACAAATTTGGGATAGAGACATCTATGTGAATTAATGCATTGGGTGTGAGTGTTGATGTTGTAGCATTGTTTGATGGACCACGAAAGTATGATATTATATTATTATTTCTATGTTTGGTGGTATTCCTCCAACACTTTCAGGAGTCCTACTACTTGACATCCCTTACTAACAAAAACTACAAGGAGGAATTTGATTCCTACGAAATATAGTAATAGATAAAAAGAGTGAAAGTAAATAGATAATTTTTCTTGTAACAATGCATGTCATTTAAACAAAAATAGATTAAAATGGAAAAAACTAAGCCATAAAAGCTAAGCTGCAAGAAAATTCTGAAATCAAATTGACAGACACTAACAACTCAATATGGCAAACACTAACATAAATCTTATATCATTTGTCACTTACCGTTAAGTATTCACGCTGGCAGGGTCCATCGGTGACTCGGCATTTGAATAATTCATCACCAACTTGTCTCCAGAGCCTCTCGAAGTAAAGACCGATCCGAACAAGGTGTAACAATTTTTAAATCTTTAACAACCAAAAATGGAAAACACAAACATAAATCTCATATCCTTTGTCACTTACAATTAAGTTTTCACAATGGTAGGGTCCATTAGTGACTCAACATCTAGATAATTCCTCACCAACTTTTGTCTAGAGCCTCTGGAACTACAAAGCGATCCAAACAAGTTGTAAACTATAAAATCTCTATCAACCAAAAATGGAAAACACAAACATAAATCTCATATTCTTTGTCACTTACAGTTAAGTTTTCACGATGACAATGATCATCGATGACTCAACATCTAAAAATTCCTCAGCAATTTGTGTCGAGAGCCTCTGGAAGTGCAGACTGATTCGAACATGGTGTAAACCTATAAAATCTCACATTCTCGTATATTTATATCAAACAAAATTTGGCGAATTGCGCGTCATTCTACAATTGGGATACAGGAATTTAGCGAATTTGGGCGGGATAGAGGTGGTGCAATTTTAATTTTGAAGGCGAATATGGGGCTGCCATTACTGTTCAAGTGTAGTGGGGGTGAGTTTGTGTCTGACCCTTGAATTTGGGTCTGAACAAAAATTTAATGTGGTTGGCGATATGGCACCTTAAATTTTAAAAAATCATGTGTTGATATTGGTGATTGCATGTGTGTCCATCTATGGTTTCTTGCATTCGACCAGAAATTCGAGGCGAATTGACGACTAGAAAACATTCAAACCGTGTAAGAGCTGGTGGCAAAAAATGCTTTGTAGAAACCGTTTCAACCAAAAGGTGGCAAATAAACCGGCCAATCGGAAAATATTGCGTGACAACAAGGCGATCCGACCACTCCGTGTAATGATACTATTCGCCAATTTACCGATGATGTCAACCTCCACATTTCGCCAATTGGCAAAAATTCGTCACTAAAATTATCTTTGATGCATGTAGGGGCATGTGTACACATGCACATTGCCTAATAACTCCTTATGATCATATATGAACTCAAAACAAGAATATTAAAATCATGAAAAGAATGGTAGTTAACCATAATCCTCACGAGTAGCGGAGTTGGCTTGGGTCATGGGTTTTCTCCCCATTGATTTCAAGTTATGAGGCTTAGGCTTACCTGATACATGTGGTTTGCAAGCTATTCCATGCATCCCCAAGGGATTAGTCCCACTTCAGCTCGCCCCTTCTCGAACCCCAACTTGGCAATTAGTAAGACCAAGGTAAGGCAGGTTGGACATTGGGCTTCGTCATGGGGATACCCTTGGCGCAACCAAAAAAATTTTTAAAAAAAGAAAAAAAGAATGGTAGTCATCGTACTTGAAAACCAATAGAAAGAGAACAAAGGATGGATTAGAGACGTACTATTTAACCTAGAGTCTAGTACAACTACCACAATCATTGATAGAATGCAAATTAATATGTCAGCCTAGACTTTGCCAAGTTAGTAGAACCCAAAAAAAAAAGTTGAATACTATCCAGGTATGGTGGTGATATTGATTGCATGTTATAGCTTGATTGCAATTATGAAACCTTGGACAAGGTAGCACAGTGCTTTGCATGCGTCAATCAGTTCACATGATCTAAATACACTACCTAGTCAAAGGTCATGCTAGTTAGGAGTCACCTATAGTGTGTGATCAACTAGAGTTGTGTATGTTCAAAACACCAAAGCTCAAATGACATTAGACCTATCAATTATTTACACCTTTGTGGAGGGTAGGTCCACCTATAAAAGGAGAGTGTGTAGGGGTCGACTAGGTTTGTGGATGGACGTAAAGCACCTCAATGATATTCTCCCGCTGGCGAGCTTGCCAATTACTTAAAGGAATTTCAGATTGGATTCAAAGTACAGTAGACACTAAACTCTTCTTCAGTTATGTAAATTGCATGATGGTAAATGCTAGAGATAGAGAGAATATATATACTTGAATCATGTTTTTGCTATTTAATAATACTTTAGAGCATGTACCTATAGTGTGTGATCAACTAGTCATGTTCAAAATACCAAAGCTCAAATGACACTAGACCTATCAATTATTTACACCTTCGTTAAGGGTAGGGCCACCTACAATAGGAAGATGTGCAAGGGACAACTAAGCTTGTGGATGGACGTAAAGCACTTCAATACTCTCCCTCTAGCAAGCTTGCTAATTACTTAAAGGAATTCCGAATTGGGTTCAAACTACAGTAGACCTTGAACTCTTCTTCAATTCTTTAAATTGCATGATGATAATTGCTAGAAGTAGAGATAATATATATACTTGAATCATGTTCTTGCAATGTTATTTTATGATACTCTAGATCATGTTAGTGGAAATTGTCAATGCTTTTCTTTCAAAAAAAATTGGTCATTAATTAATTTATATTTCAAAAAGCAAGTATTTTAATCATATTTCCTTTTCTTGTGTGTTATGTTAGCATTTTACACTTTTCTATACCAATGGAGTGTGGACGGTTGGACCAATACCCAGGACAGCAAGCAAATACTCATCTATAAGAATATGTTTGCATTGAAAATAGTGATGACTTGCTCAACAAGTGTTACATATATATAGTTTTGATCCTTTGATATAATGATTTAGATAATACAAATTTTCCTTTCATTAAAATATAGGGAAAAAATATCTTAGCTATAATGCATCTTTGTGTCAATAGCAGACCCCAGACTTTAAAAGCTCTCTTCCAACAGTCCTCAAATTCAACATTTTATCTTTGACTCACACATTACGCTTATGGCCTTCTATACTGAAAGTTCTAGCATTGCTCCTTCATGGAGGCACCATATTATAATATCAATAAATAGTATAAATGAATGCATTGCATTTTTGTGTATTATGTTTGCTTTCCACATTGATAAGCGTGGACTCCATTGGATATAGCACCTGTAATACGCTACTGATTATTTTCACCTGTTCTCTATATTTTAGTCCAAAGTTGGATTTTCCACTTTTATATTGCAACATGAAGCAAAGTAAAAGAAATGGAACTATGTCTTCTGGTACAATGCTTCATCACCACCCATCCTGTCTCTATCATAAATTCAGCAATGTAATGTTACTTGAATAGAACTATGATATGCAGATACCCAATGCAATTACATTTTTGAAACCTAAAATCTGCATCTAATACTCTTATATAATGGCAGTTATGATAAATAGTGATAGTGGTAACCACATCTTATGCATTCAATTATCCAATCCTAATTCAAGTATTCAACATTAAGCTGGACGAATTCCCCACATCTCTAACTCAGTAAAGGCCAATGTAACTATACCCAAAACGATTTACACAAAGACCATGTAATAGTTACACTGTTGATGAAAGAAATGTTACTCCTTAGAATTTATGTCAATCAGCAGCACAACTATATTTAGAACCAAATGCTCAGAAAGCAATATGCATCTCACTGTATACTTCTTGAAAAGTGGATGAAGGTTTCTGAAACTTTGTAATAAATCCAACTGAGACGCAATTGATCATGCATTTGACAATAAAACAGATTAGTATACTTAAAGGACAAGTTCCAGTCACTTTGGCCGTCTTTGCATACAGTGACAAGCAACAAGTTTACCTCAAGAACAAGAGGCAAATCATGCCAAAAGAGACCTGCTCTAAAACTTCTGTGCCACAAGGAATGGCACAATTCAGTCCATTGTATCCACTCTAATCTTGAAATTGCATTTTAGGTATACTCTAAGCAAATGGATTGAACTAGCATTGCTTCTCACTTTCATAGCATTTGGGATATCAGCTTCAGTAACTAAGCTTTTCATTGACTTTCCGAGTTATTTGCAACCTTTCAGCTATCAAGTTTGGATCACCGTAAGCAGAAGAATATGATGGGAATCCCCTCTGCAAAAGAACATTGAAAAGAGAAATATCAGTCTTGTTCAGGATTACTACGATAATAATTTGGAAGAAGAAAATAGCATAATACATAACGAATAGCTGCTTGATATCAAGAAACAATGTTGTGTGCCTTTAATTCTAAAAAATTACTATGAGCTATTTCCTGCCAAATTTCCTCACTGAACTAAGGAAAGTGTTTAGTTGCTAATAATTAGGCCTTAAAACTCCAATCCAATGTTTATTTGGCCTATTCATCTTACAGCAGCTAAAGCTTTGAAGGTGTCTTCCCTTTGAATGCGCTCTCGAATGACTAAAGGCATTCTTTTGGGATCACTTTCAAAAGTACAGTACATGCGAGTGTCTCTTAATCGCATGAGTACACCATCAACTCTTAGCTGCCAAAGAAAGCAAAACCACTTAAAATTGTTTTACATGGTCAAAGAGAACATGCACACATAAAGTACTGTAAGCTTTCAATGCTATGGAACTTTTGAAACACAATAAGAAAAGCAATCTTACCCAGAAACGGAGAAGAAGAAACCAACAAGTTGGCATGACTCTCTACAAGGAAGAGAAACTTATTAAATACATAACCACTAAAGTTCAGCAATAGGAAGCAAACATGTATAATTTTCAAAGTGGATTTTGTTAGTCAAGAAGGCTGCCTAGCATTTGCATGTATTGTACTTCCAAAAAGACTAAAGTCCCAGCTTACAATTTTTACAGTTAAGAGTGAAACACCATTGTCAGCCAGTTCATCCTCATACAATACTATCTGTTATGCCACAGCAATAAGAACAAATCAGCACTATGAAGATAATTATAGGATTCAGATGAATGTCAGATAGCTGAAAAGATAATTCCTCCTGTTACAATTGAGTAGTTGAAATTAGAGCCAGATCATTCAATGCAAAAGGAAAATTGACATGTTATAATACGTTCCACAGAAGTTATTAGAACTTATACAACATTAAGTTGCAATTACCTCATCATAAAACAGTATTGGATCCTTTGATTGTAGTGCTACCAAATTTATACAATCTTCGCACTCTACCCACCTTAGATTTTGATTTGAATCTTTTGGTGTTACCTCCATTTCTACCTGTTCATTTTCATTTTTATTAAGATATAGCAGAGACTAGTTAATAAGACAATATCACATAATATTTGCTACACATGCAAATCCCACTTAACAAAATGATAAGAAGATAATTTTTGCACGGTATAAATAATGCAATGCAACATTCAAGGATATGTATTCATAATTTATGAGCAGTATATTTAGTGTGTGGTGTCCTATATGTCTGAAACTTTACATTAAACAAAAAAGAAAATGCTGTCATCTACAAGCAAAGCAGCTTAGGTATTCTTTATCAACGAAAAGGTGGGCAAATGCAATGTTAAAAATATAGATCAGCAACCAATTCATACGGGTGAGAAGTCCATAAATTTATGTCTCTTACTTTCCGAGGAAAATATCAAAATTAAAATATCATCTCAAAATGAAAAAGAAACAACTTCTGACGTATGCATTAATCTTCAAGTCAATAACTATGTAGAAATTTTAAATTTTAAAGTGACCTATGAGTTCACAATAGTGACATGTAACTCCTGACGTATGGATTAATCTTCAACTTCTGTTATGAGTTCACAACTTCTGACGTATGCATTAATCTTCAACTCAATAACTATGTAGAAATTTTAAACTTGAAAGTGACCTGAGTTCACAATAGTGACATGTAACTCCATCGTATGAGTAGTAATGGTAAGGATAAATACTAGAAGACTAGTCTAAATCAGCACATTTTGTTGCAATCATTTTTTTACCTATATAATGACTGTTTCTCCCTTAGGAGGGGATATCATCTTTTGTTGAATGATTCACAAGGCTTCCTTGCTACAGTTTGGTAGTTTCATCATCTAGAACAGCGCTCTAGGTCCAAGGTAGAGAAGGCTGCTAAAAAGCATTAAAAATCAAAAACTTTACTGAGTGAAACAAAAGAGAGGAAGATGCGAGTAAAGCTAAGCTTGAGTTTTTGCTTGTTGATGATAATGAGTTAGAACATAGCATTCCAATGTAAAATTTAAAAGTTAAAACCAAAAAAGGCAAAATGCCAAATGCTTAAGGAATCTGTTTGATTCGCATTGCCAACATACTCTCAGCCTATGCCAAACAGCATTTTTGGAACAGGGCACATGCATTCATCAAAACATAAAAAGATAAGAGAATTCTATCGTATGTTATGTTACAGTTCAAACACCCTTGGTTGAAATGCATACAAAGTGTGGAAGCACAAACAAAGCAGTGAACTGTTTGACATAATAAGTGAAAGAAATTCTATTCTTAAGGCTGCAATATTCATAAGCTTCCCTGGTCTACATGTCTAACATGTGAAAGCATTGTCATGGCGTGTGAATTGTTTCACCAAATGCAATCAGCAGGTGTGAAACCAGACTCCTCAACCTTTGACAACATACTCCCTGCTGATGATCAAATAGGAGCTTTAGAACAAAATATGGAAAAAATCTTCATCTGACACAAAATTCATAAATCAAAAGTCAAAATTAGGAAAAACTCGCCAGAGATCATTAAAACCTGCAATTACACTCAATTTTCACAATTTTATCATAATTGTGCAAAAAAAATCAGTCAAAAAACGTTGACCGAAATTTAATGAAAAAATCATTATTTCTTGCAGTAAAAAGTCATGGGTTTCAGCAATTCAATAGAGATCATGATTAATCATGATATTTTTGTAATTAATGCTTCTAAAGTTCTATGATCCAGGAACTAGAAATTGTGATATTTTTTGCAATTAATACTTTTATGATCTAGAATGTTACCATGACATTTTACTTTCTAAAAAACTAATTACTTAAATCTAAGGTGGGTAAAACAGGTATGTAAAATTTAAAAATAGCAAGAAGCATTAAATTGAAAAAATTTGGATTAAATGTGAATTAAATCTAATTAAAATATCCCCTGCTCATGGGTATCTTGATGTTCAAACTGCTTGTGTGAATAGATCAAAGACCAAGCGGATACCCCTTCCTCAAAGCTGTGTAAAATCAAATTTCAATAGGGCAGCACATGGGGACCCAAGTTTATTGAGTACAAGGTGTGTCACTCATAGCTCAAAGGGCAAGATAGTGGTGGCAGCCTCTGCAGAATTGAAGCTGGGCAATAGTAACAAAGCAGAAACCTAGGCTCTAACATTGGGCCTCACAATGGCCGCCCAAGACAACTTCTCACATATTATTATTGAGGATATTTGATTAAATTGAGCAATGCAATCAAAAAGTGGTCAGCTCGCAATTGGAGACTTGATAACATATCACAGGAGGCTTAGGGTTTGCTTGTTTCCTTTGTCAACATCAAATCCCAGCATTGCTATCACGAGGTGAATGTAGTCATAGACTCTTTGGTCAACCTAGCAATAGACAAGTCCATTGAATGTGGCATGATGAAAACCGATCACACTCTTTGAGGGTGTGCAGACAACATAGTCTTCTCCCTCGTGAACCATTGTAATACTGTCCACTAATGCCGTGAATAAATGGGCTTGGACTTATTTTGTGTCCCAAAATAAGGCTCTTATGATCATTGTTTTCACTCTATTGGGTTGTAATTAATCCCCCATGATCTATATGCAAGGCAACCCAACAAATCAACAACCATAGGATTTTTGGCTCATGCCTACAAGCTAGTTTTGAGGAGGTTTAGCAGCAGTTATTATTCCTTTAGGGTTTTTGTTGGTGTCCTTATTCCTATACAATGGTCTTCATCTCTATGTTGTCGGAATTCCTAACTCCTTTCCAAGTTGAGATCCCTTTTGCCCACCCCCCACTTCCTCTGCTTGTAGACAATGGAAAATGAAGCTGCTTTCAGAGAAAAGGGAGATGGTGTTCCCTAGTTACATCACCAAATTTGACTCCACAAGATCTTTAGTCTCAACCAACTAACATTTTGGAGACCATTTAAGTGATATTTGGTGAAGGCTTCATAAATGGTAGCAAATTTGAAGAAAGTGAATTCCAACATCTCCAGTAAATTTGTTTTTAAGCTCCAGTTCTTCCTAGGAAATCATACAATTGTCCACTTCTTAGCTCTATTCTGCATTAAGCCTAGGTATAGGCATGGCGTTGAGGATGTTTTGAAAGTGGCTGAGCATAAGACCATGGGTGCTACCCACAAGTGTTGTGGACCCATAGGAGTTCACTGGCAATCAGAAACTTACTGGCTACTAAGCTAGAGTGGGTGGACTTGTTTCTGGCCCATGATTTTAGGGATTTTTTAATGGGGTTAAACTTTGTGAGCATCCAGTCTCTTTCCAAAATCAGCTGTTGAGGGTCACACCTTGACAACATGGAGGCGGTAAGGGTCATTAAAATCTTGATTAGGGCTTCAAACTTGCAGCCTCTACTGGTGGTGGGATTAGTGGAGGCACATACAAATAGGCATCCAGCTTCTCATGATGTCTTAGCCTCTTGTTGCTCTCCAGACCTAAGCTCTCATACAGGCCAAGGTTCATTCCCTGTGGTGAACCTGGATTGATGTATGGGGTGGCCATTACAATTTCATTGTTGTCTAGCAATGACTGTTTAGATAATTTCCTACATATGATGCACAATGTTTGTCACTGGTGAGCATCATGTCAGGGTATAATGTCTGTGTTTCTGGGTCATCAGCATTGTCTTCTCTATCTGCTACAAGAACAGGCATGTTAATGCTTGATGTTGTATGGTCTCAGGCTAGAGTTATTTTGCTGATTATCTAATTTGGGGTTTGTAAAATGCCACCCTCCTGGCAGTTTTGGGCATGCAATAGATTGATATATGCTAGCGGTAAGACCATGAATGTATCAGTTGCATACAAAGCTCTACAAATGAAATCTCTAGTTTTGGTAATTTCTCTATTTTAATATAATGGGAATGGGACTGAGAACTACCAACTACTCATTGATCAAACAAAACTATTAACAAATAATAAAAGCTAATTTTTATTATGATCGTTATGAACAAAACAAGCTAAGAAAATCAATATGGGGTTTTTGGAAACAATAATTTTTTGATGTTATGGACAAATTTCAAAATATTAGAAAATTAAATGTGTGGCTTCATTGTTCAGAGAATGTTTGACTCAAAATAGAGGAGAATAATTTGGAAAATAAGTTGATAAAATGCATTCCTTTTGAACTCAGTTTAAAAAACACAAACTAACTTGGTTTAGTGTTTGAGTTCTTTAATAATCAATACATTTTTTTGGGTGAGCCTTTTACAGGGTTATAATGAACATGTGCAGTCTTTAAAAGGTTATTGATGGATAATATGTGCTGAATGTTTTGAGGTGATTGGTAGGAGCTTTGTGGAAAGTGAATGGTCACCTGCCATTGTTGCCTCTCAGAACTTCTGCTATCACTTGCAGATCTCAAATTAGCATTCTTCTTCACTTTGGCCACATTTGTGCTTCTTCATTCCCTTCTTCCAGATTGGTTTCTCCATTAAATTTTGTTATGCCTATTTTAGGTTGGGTGGATTATTTTATTTTTATTGAACTGTATATTTTTAAATTTAAACTTATTGTCTCTCACATCCATTAACCAACAATATTCTTAATTTTGTTTTCTTCAACCCTTACCGCATCCTACATATCAGGATTAGGAGAAACTGAAAGCACCTTGCAAGAGGGAGAGACCTTACCATCTTTTCCATTTCTAGTGTCTCCACTCTCGATGATGCCTCCATCTCCCATTCTAACTTGACCTGGCCCCCGATACTGGTTTATTGTGCACCACTTCAAAAGCTGCTGAAATTGGTGTTGTTTTACCTTCCACCTCAGATCCTAGGGCCTCCTTGTATGATGGTTTGTTAGAGACAGGAGGAGCCAAAGGCTCAATTACTAGAGGAGAAGTAGAGTCTCTAGAGGGTTTCGGTTCTGCATCAATTGAATTACCATTATGATTTACATTTTTTATGCCACTCCTATCATTCTCTATCACCATGAGATACAAGGCACTAATGGTTGGTCTAAACACACAAACAGAGTAAATGCAGGTGACGTAGGAAACCACTAACCCCCAACTGATATAGCAGGCCGCCAAAGAGAGAATGATAAAAGTGGCATCAAAAATGTAAATCATAATGGTAATTCAATTGATGCAGAACCAAAACCCTCCAGAGACTCTGCTTCTCCTATGGTAATTGAGCCTTTGACTCCTGTCTCTGACAAACCATCATACAAGGAGGCCCTAAGATCTGAGATGGAAGGTGAAACAACACCAATTTCAGTAGCTTTTGAAGTGCTGCACAATGAACCAGTATTAGGAGCCAAGTAGGTTACAATGGGAGATGGAGGCATCGTTGAGAGTGGAGACACCAGAAATGGAAAAGATGGTAAGGCCTCTCCCTCTGCTAAGGTGCTTTCTATTTCTTTTAATCCTGATGTGTTGCATTCAGTAAGGGCTGAAGAAAACAAAAACAAGAATATTGTTGTGTTCTTTGTGTGTTTGGATGCTAAATTTTTTCCTTCAAGAAGTCTTTTGATAATTGAATTTCAAATGTATGAGGTAAGGAGCTTGGTATTTATGTTTCCTTCTATAGGATGTTGCAGGAAGGCTTGTTTGTAGGTTTCTTCAAAAGCCGCAGTATGCAGGATAGTGTTCTCAAAAAAATTTGGAACCTAAGTCAATCATTGTTTAGGGTCATTCCTTGGTCCCCATAAGAGAAAGGGGAGGAAATTGTTGCTAAAGCCACTCCTAGGTGGATGGAGATAAGAAATCTCCATTTCCAACTCTCGAAATTTATCCCCAATCTGCTCAAATCTCTTGGAAATGTGTTACAAGTGGAGGACACGAGTTACCTTACCTCATTTGAATACTAAAGTGTTGATTTCTTTGCTGCCTTCCATTGATATTCCGGAATTGATTTCTATACAGTTTGATTCTAAAGTAATTAGAATTACTGGGTTCTTTAAATCCTTGTTTCCTCTCAAAAAGAATGGACACTCGAGGAAAGACTCCAAAAATTCATGTCAGTAAGGCTGCCTTCTTTAGTAATGAGGATAAAAAACAGCAACGTGATAATTCTAAAATTCATACTCCTGTAAATGATAAGACTCCTGAAAATGTCAATAATAATACGGAGATGGTAGTTGAGCCTGAGAATCAAGAGAGCTCAGATAATTTTGTAGATGAATGTAATAATATTATAATATAGAATCTAATAATGTCTCCATGGTCTCCAACTGTAATGTCCTCCTTTGGAATAACCTTAAATCTTGCCCTAAAATCACAAGTTTGCTTATAATAAGAAATATAGCTCATTAAGATGCATCTTATCATTTAACAATTTCCTTTCCAACATAAGTTTTGGTTTAGCACATGCAGTAATGTTAGACAATATTGAAATATAATTCATAAAACCAGATAATTTCAATTAAGGTTAGAGATCCAACCTCAAGTATAAGTACATAAATATAAATAATCAAGATAAATCATGTAATAGCTTTTAATCTTTATGCACCAAGCCATCAATAATTATTTTTCCCATAATTAATCATTTTAGGATTTGGAGAGGAAATCCACAAAGGGTGCCCAGTTACTGTTCAGCTCAATTAAGCCCAAGAACATGCAATGCCTAACCAAGACAACTCATCCCATTATGATTCCATCCCCTGAGGTGGGCTAGTTAATTCGAGGGAACCTATGTCTAGTACCTCTCCATAACATATTTCCTTCCTCACCCATGCATGATTGTTTCCTTGGGATAATAAATAAATAAATTACCAATCTAGAATTATTAGCATTTCACATAAGAAATTATATGTTAGATAATATCTTAACCATGCATACATCTCATGTATACCACAAATGGATAAGAATGCTACTGACTGCAATAAATAGTAATTTCTGATCTTGTTCGATCTATGTGCCTAATCGCTGACATCTTAAGAATTGATCTGCTCCTTATGAACACAGATGCTAAGTGAATTGATTTGCTTGATCCTTCCTCCATCGTGGTCTTCTTGCCTTCATAACTTCATGTCTCTTGAAGAGAGAAACTCTTGGAGGTTGCTGTGGAGGCATGCTTATTCAAGGAGTGACCTCTCTCTTAACAAATCGTGCCCTTTCACATAACCGATGCCAATACATACCGATTCATTATTGGCTGTTAAGGATTATCGGGGAAGTATATATGATGCCCAATCAATCATATACAAATCTGAATGTGATCGTACAGATCGTGATACTATTTATCATCTTGGTTGATAATATAAAATGCTTTGAACGATAATAGACAAGATATATATATATATATATATATATATATATATATATATATATATATATATATATATATATATATTGTTTTATCTGATCAAAGCTATTCATATATTCAACAAAAGGACTTCAAGAATCGCTGTATGAATATCTGAAGTGGTAGATGAGACACTGCATCGACCATGCTTGATCTACCTTATTAGTTTCATAGCATATTTGTTTTTATTTTGTTTAGCCAACCATCTCCAAAGATGATCTACTAGAAATCTACAAATAATAGTTAACTATCCAAAACAAACTACTGCTTATATCATATGGCATTGAACTTAACAATTAAGAGTCAGACCATAATCCAGACAACATAGAAGCAGTGAATGGTAAGAAAATTCACAGGTGTCTATTTTCAATCTTAGTTTAAAAGTAGTCTATTCCGTGTATGTTCCAAACCATTTCTCCATCTCTCCGGTTGAAACCAGTCTTGTCACCAACCCTGTAACTCCCCCCAAGATCTCTCTCTGCTGAGTTGTTTTGTAATGTCCCCAACTCAAGCCATGAGGTTTAACTATGCAATGTCCTTTCCTTGGATTATCCAGTAGGAAGAGGACATAGAGCATCATTGGGTAAGTGTTGGAATGTAATGTCCCCAAATTTTAGTGAATCAATTAATTAAAGTAAAAAATTTTAAAGTTGTTCAAATAAATTAAATATTAAAAGGATGACTTTAATTTTAATTAATAAATTAAAAGTGACTTCAATAAAATAAATATCATTAAAAATCACTTTAATTAATTAAGCTCTCCAGCTTGTTCAAGAAGCTACTCCATGAGAGAAATTCTAGAAGATTCACCACACTGTTATAAAAGGAGGGTTTGCCATTCATTTGACATGTTCCAGTTTACTGAAATTGATGAAATTGTCTGATACTCTGCATTGGCTAAATCTCTGAGGACACAAACCTTCAGCAGATTGATTAAGGGCTGGAGAAAACCCTAGCTCTTCCTAGGAGTGGATTCACAATGGAGTTCATTGCTTGAGCAAAATTTGTGAAGTCTGGTTAATTGCAGCTCTGATGTAAATTATACTCACTTACGAAACAAGTTTAAAATGGAGTAAAATATTGATAACCGGGAAATGAGTTTCTGGCAGAATTGGATGGATGTCTGAAGATAATTTGAGATTATTTTAATATTTAATATTCTATTCAGTGGGCCCATGTTTCAATATTAATGTCAATAAGGAAATAAGTAAATATTGGCATCAATAAAGTTTCGCGTGAAAAATTAATTGATTTCTCAATAGTATTGGTGACAAATTAAGTCCTTGTCACGAATATTAATTGGAGAAGCAGAGGCATAATATTTGCAATTTCTGGAGACAATGAATGATTCCCCAGCCAAAAGAAATGTGACAGACACTTGGCAACGGCAGTTTGCATTTGAATTCAAAGGTGCCGCTCAATCCATTTGAAACCATGAATTTATAAAAGGGAGACATCAATATATTTTGTTGTGACTAGTAAAATGGCAAAGCTTAATTGAATATGGAGTTTGTCGTGAATTAACAATCACTGCATTCAGAGGAGTATTATTGCCATAAGGGAAAACTATAGCTCATCGATTTGTAAAGTATGAAGCAAAGAAAACATTAGAAACGACATGAATATATCAGGCAAACAGAATCAAAGCCAATTCCCATCATAGGTCATTGACTTCTGAGCACAAGACATTCCCTTAGCCGTGAGTTCTCCGTGAAGAGTCAGATCTACATATTGCTGGAATATCGAACATGGAGGTTTATAGATGTGGGCCTTCATTGAGGTTGAACAACTACAGACGAGCCTACAATTATCAGTGCAGATGATTTATAGAAGGTTTGTGCATTCTCATAATGGACTTGGCATGAGGAGTTGTTGGTCTCTTCAGGTGTAACACAGACTCTACTTGAGTTGTTAAAAGAAGGAAGATGTGGAACTTGAGCAATCAATAAATTTACCAATCAGCATCTCCAGCTACTAAAACATTAATATTCTTAATGCATGTTATTTGTCTAGTTTATATTTCTGCAATCCCATGCCATATTTCTATCAAATAACTATTGAAAGATATATTGTCTGTGCTGATCAAGTATACAATAACCTTCTATTTAAGTGTTAACATTGGAATGATGGACAGGGAGTTGTAATAGCTGTAATGTTTGATATAACATTTGTTTCTTGTTCTGCTATAATTTGTATACAAGTGTTATGACAAACCTGCAAATCTGTAGCGAACATAAGTTAGCAAACTGAATGCATTCAACTATAAAAACTCAAGAATATATGGCTATTTTCTTCCCTTCAATCAATTAATCAGCTGCAGACAATAGAGCAGAGATTTCCCTGTACACAAAAGGAAGTATGTAAAAATGTTTGACAAAATGTATGTGAGGAGGTAAGCAAAAATGTACATACTGAGTCCAATGAACTCTGTTTGAATGGTTTGATTATTGTTCTTTCCTGTGAATATTGTTCAGTTGAGATTTGAAATCTGAAAACAATGTGCAAGAGACTTGTTTGGTTGAATTAAATGGAGAAAGACCCAAATTGGCTTGAATTGGGTTAGGGTTCTTACAGTGGCATCAAAGCATCGAACCTGCCATCCTATTGGGTAAAATCAATGTATAGCAAGTTAGTTCATCATTGGAAGTCAATCCAGCTCGGTGGGTGACAAAGAGTAGGGCAAAAAGTTCTTTATTGTAGAAGAGAAACTAGGTCACTTGTCCCTATAAAAAGGTGTTCTTCTCTTCTCACTGGAAGAATTGGCTGTGTTTGCAACAGGTGAAACAGTCACCTTCACAGTTAATCTAAATCACTATAACTCTAGCAATGAATTCCTTGGGTGAGCACAGATTGTTGAGACCTCTAGATAAGGAGGTAAGACTTGCTATTTATAATTGCCTAAGTAAAATTATAAGAATTACAGCTCCTAAAACTCCTTATGAAGATGATAAAATGAAGGAAGTCTTTCAAGTGATCATTGAAAGTTATGAAGGGCTAGGTGAAATCAATAGTCATTCTTTTAGTAAAAGGGCTATGAATTTAGAATTGATGGCAAAGGTGAGATCATGTGTTGTCATGATTGACTGTAGTTGTGATGATCTTATTTTGTTATTGTTTAATCATTTCCTTTTTTCTATCACTGGGAATCATGTCAAACCCATTCATGATTACATGGAAATCATTATGAGTTTATGACTACAATTATTGATGAATGTGATGTCATTTCCCAACCTCTCATGACTTTTCTATTGGCTGTTTATAAACAAGAAACAATTATTTCTACTGCTGCTTACAAGCTGGTCAGCAGTGTATTCAATCAATGTGATAATTAAAATCTTCCTTGGGAAAAGACAAAGATGAAGAGAAGCATGCAATTAGCAGGAATGAATTGAGAAGACAAAATCTTTGTTTTTCATGTAAAGGTCTCTGGGAACTCGATCACAAATGCATAACTGAAGATTTTTCTAATTCAGAGGATCACTTTCAACCAGCTAGCAAAAGGGAAATTGCCTCTCAAGATTAAGAGGAAGCCAGCTCTTCATGTACTTGTACTAATGATGAGAATTGTGATGCCCATACAGCAAAAGAAGATGGAACAGACAGGAAAGAGGATGTAAATGAATCTTCATGCATTACTGGTTAGTGCATTGATGAGAACAAAGACTCCAATCTCGCCAAAGCAGCGAAGGAAGGGTGCTCAAGTTTTTATGTGAGTAATCTAGAGATCAGCATTAATATGTATAATGAAGGAAAATCAACTACATCATGTGAATCTGATTTTTCATATACACCTGTTATAGCTCATATAATTTAGAGAGTCAATTGAAAGTCACTGAAGATAAAATTGTTGCAGCTCTAGCACATTTTGATGACATATATGGGATGATTGAAAAGCATCTTTGGGAGGAACAATTGGAGAAGAAACAGAAGGAGCTCAAAGAAGAATTCTCACATTTGCAGGTGATCAAGGATGGGATGAAAACAATGAAATCAGACTATCTACATCTTTCAGATTGAGATCATCTCCTCGATCTTGCAGAGATTTATTCAAAGGCATTGAGGAAGAAGAAAAAAGTAGACACCCTTACCTTTGAGCTCTCAAACACTAAGGTCACCCTAGAGACCACCCTAGCAGCACTATGTGAAGATAAAAATCAGATAGATGAGCTTGGCCAAAAATTGATTTTGTCATATTCTTCTTCAACTCAACATTCAGATATGACAGGTGTGGAGGACCAATAGGTAACAAGATTAGTTGATGAACTGCATGTGGGAGAGATAGCATAGGAAGATTAAGATTGCAGCCATGAGATTGTTGCCTTAACAAGTGTGATAAGTGAGAATGATGCTAATTGTAAATCAGTTGTGGAGGAGAAGAAACCATATGATACAACTTGCAACCTTGAGGCTAAGCCTTTAACAGGAAATGCAAATCAGTTTCAGCAGATTGCACCTCTTGGTGTAGTTCTTGGAAGCATGTACCCAAAAGGGGAGGCAATTGCACAAGTTGTGGGCCAAATTGATAGGATTGACAAATTCATTGAGTATCTCATACTACACAAGCCTAAGGATGGAGTTTCAACAACAAGCTTACAGACAATCAGGCATGCATTAGGAAGAATTAAAGCAAATATCTTAAAATGGTGTATCTCTGATCTCGGGCTTCACATCTTCCCTCATAAGCTGAAAGTTTCTCAAGGAATTTAAATATTTATTGGTATCAAGACATATTTTCCTCCTCAAAAATAGACATCCATTAGAAAAAATACATATTCTATGGAATTTTCACTGAGGTCATTTCAGATGCTGATTATCTTCGATTGAATGTAGTTCTCACTTTTTAGTTGCATGATCTATTATGAAAACATTAACAGTAAAGTTATTTCAAAGTGAACCTCACAGTTTAATGCAAAAAAACTAATGAAACACTCTTCCAACATACATATGATATAGCAACAAATCATTTTCCTAATCACTTTGCAAGAATGCTTAATGGGTTGGTTAACCTACAGTTTTCATGTAGTTGCAAGAATATGAAAATCACAGGTCTGTCATCATGCCATTTCCATTAGAATTGGTCTCCTTGGCACATACGTAAACAATTATTGGAAGTAGAGAACTAAATTACCCATACTATTGTGGTTTCATGAATTGATCGATATTTTCATGATCATCAGAATAGAAAGAGTCTTTAGTAAATCGCTGCTCAGCCAAGTCAACAATTCAATTACTATTACATTGCTGAATTTTTCCTTGGATACTGGCAAGATTACCAAGGCTGGAGGTTTTTTCCTCTAATTGCTGGCACGATTCAAAAGACTGGTTTAATTGCAAAATAAAATGTGGTTTCTTCATCTGAATTTTTTAATTTGCACATAAAATACACGTTTCTTGATTTCCAATCAAAACTTATTCCTATGTTGCAGATTTGAATTTCACTTAAGTTAAACACCATTGGATATATTTGAGGCCTTGGTCAAATTTGAGGACACTCATTCTTCAGCAGATATCCATTCCATTCTCATTCAGCTATGGCCTTATTATTGCTTTATGGCCTTGACAGCAGCATTTTTTGAAATGCTTGGAGCTTGGTTAAAAACAATAAAATAATGAAAATGGCATGTGCCATGGAGACCCATGTGGCCTCAAAGGTCTTAATTTGTGGTTGATGGCCAGGGCTCTGCCCTATGAACCAGCAGCCACAAGACCCCAGCTCTGCTTTGAAAAAGCAAAGAATTAAAATTACTTTCAACTGTGCCAGATGGAATAGCAACATTTTTATTTTCCTTTATTTGGTTTGAAATAATAACAACATTTTTTCCCCTATTTTTATGAATTGTTTACCATTGTCAATTTCTCATCTTTTCCCAATTAATTGAATTATAATTAATCTATTGGTTTGCAAAGCCAATTTTGAGAAAAAAACAGTTTACTATGATCTTCGTAGAACATTATTCTAGCACAACAAACTGCAGGTAAGGCAAACGGTGACAAACCAATCTTAGTATTGCAAGTGTGATGATATATTGAAAAGACAAACAAATCTTAAACTATGTGCTTGATACTAACCTCCACATTATGTGCTTAGCTGCATCAAGGCCATTATCTTATGATACCATTTATTCCATTATTCATGAAGATAGTCACACATTCCTTTACTCCGTTCATGCACTGCTAGTGTGACTTCACAAGTTGGTATCATCATATATGTTTCACTGTCAAACTAATTACAAAACCTTGCAAATTATAAAATTGTTCTCCCGCATCTTCACCATGCCATTCATTCCCATATTTATGGGCATAGTTCCATATTCATGTTGTCAGCTCATGTTTCCCATTCAAATTTGTGAATGACAAAAATATTCCCCTGGCTATGTCACGGCCACCCTTCATTTCTTAATGATACATATTTTATAATGTCCAAATTTTTACGCCATCTTGTTCTAAGAGTGTTGACCAGTTTTCAGGGTTCATAGGTTTCCAGATGCGTTGAGAGAGTTACAATGTTATAGATGAGCTCACTTCTTAGTTTCAATGAGTTTCAACTGCAATAGCCACATTTAGTAAGTGCTTGCATGACACCGATCTTTCTCAGTTTTCCTGGGTCTGTTCTCTTTGACAGAGAACACTGCTATTTATAATGTGTGCTCATGTCGGCATCATTTATCATCTTTTAACTTTGGTTATGTTCAGACATTATCGGATTTCTATTTCCAATGTCTTGGCAGGTTCCGTAAGGTGATCGATATTATTTCAATATTTACACTAAAGTTATTGACTTTAAATTATTTGCTTTAGTGTTAAATAATGAAGTATTATGTGTTGAGCAACGAAGTTGGACAAGTTGTTTATTAAAAGCTTATAGAGAGCTTTTCGAGAGAAATTACATATTTGAATTTTTAAAATTGCCCTAATTTCCTCAATACTCTATAAATTGGAGTTTTGGCTCCCATTTCTTCATTCAGAGTTTGCACACATACAGATATGTTGTGGGAATGAGTTTTGGAGTTCTTCCTAGAGTTGTCAAGGACATAGTTCTTTGCAGTCTTTCTAGTTCCAGTGGCGAAAGATCTAACCTAGCTGGCTCAGTATTTTTATTCATGAAATAAACTTGGTTTGCAATTGCTTTTTGATGATTTTGGTTTCAAATATGAAGATATATGTGGTGTCTTGATCTGAGATTTGGAATTGTTTGTGTGATGTGGATTTGTATCGATTTTCAGCAAGTTTGGTGAGATTTTGGATGATTCTTGCAGAGTTTCCAGGTCTGGTTGTACACCTCCATGATAGCTGGTTGACGCTCCTTTTTTATGACATCTTCTAGGGGGTCCTTCATATGATTTTGGGTATCTTTCCTAATGAATTCTGAATACTGGACAAAAAGGTTGGACATTTTCTTTGAAGGTTATCAGAAAAGAATAATTTTTTAGAAGAGATCACGCCTCTAGTGCTGGCCACAAGGAGTCCTTTCTGGTGTTTAGGAGTGAATATTGGCATTTTAATTTGAAGTGACCAAGTGCAAAGGAAGATTTTCTGTTGGTTGAAGGAGTTTGGAATCTTCACTAGTCATTTATAAATTCTATGCTTTGTTAATGCCCAGCTAGCTTCAGCAGGCTCATTTGGTAACTTCTGAGCATATATCAGATCCTATTGGTGTTGTTTCCAGGCAATAAGAAGTTGTCATACAAATCTGAGCAGCTTAGAGGTTCATTTTATTGTTCGAGGTGCTACCATTTTACTATCACTGCCTAGGGAAAGCCTAAGCTTATCAAGGAAAGCCATGTATTAATGCAAATAATGACTCATAATATCTGCACTTGTAACGGACCTCTAAATGATCTCATTTGGCCCCCTAACTGAGGTATTTCATTAATCAATGATTAAAATTAGTTGATATTGATGTTTGGTATTGCTATATCAAATTTGGGATTATCGTAATGTTGTTTTTCCAAGTTATGTATTGTGCTATGAATGAATATAGAAATCAGATCAGTCTTATTTGAAAACATTTTCAGTTTTTCTGGCAAGTTATTCTGTGAGGCAAATAAATATTTTCAAAAAGCAAAAAAAATCAAGGGTATCCATTAATTACTTAGCTGTTAAAAGAAACATAGACAAGCTTCAATTGGTATTTCAATTTTTCCAGGAAAAATATTCAATTCATTTCTTTTCATGTATAATAATAATACTCACGTCACTTTCAAAAAGTAATCCTAATTAACTTAAACATGAATATGACAAGACCTATAAATCACCAAGCACAAAAAAATTGAACATAAACAATAACGAATATATTTAATCCAAGATGACCCACAATACTGTTTTTCTTACTCAGTTGACCTGCAATACACCAATATTTTACTCTATATTCCTACTACAAACATTTTTATCAAAAAAAAAATCATCCATTCCCCAACACAACTGTACTCAGTGTTTTAAATTAAAAACAAGTACCTTGAAAAATCCTGGGAAAGTCAATCCATAAAAGTGCAAGAATGCAAACCTTGCTTCTGCTTGGTTCAAGTACTTCACTCCCAGCATATGGTGTGGTGAATGTATAATCATAATCCAGTATTACCTGCTGACTCGGCTTACTGTATAGGCAAATAAACAATATTAAACAGCATGTAATGGGATTAAAAGCCTTGGACACTTCAGCATGGAACTAAATCTCAGAAAAAAGAAAAAATGCACTAGGGGAGAGGACCTGGTAGTTGAACACGTTCCAATAGTTGTGATAGTAGTTCTTAACTTAATACCCATAGTTGTTCATTTAATATCCAATATTTTTGACAACATTGTACCAATGGTTGTGACTTTAAAGTTGTTTTTGGTAATCATGACTACCCATAATTGAATGAAATGTACCTTTTGTTCTAAAAAGCAGCCAATAGTGTGATGCCACATCAGCTGCACAACTATTGGGGTACCTAATTCACTATGATGGGTCTCACTTTTTTTTTGGGCTGTTTTGGACACCTTGGCAAAAAGCATGCTTAAGTGGCATCATATTTGATGATGTGGCTCTGAAACCTTAGTTATAAGCAGGAGACTTGCCAAGTAAGCTACTGTAAAAAAATGGGAGTGATTTGAAATTTCCACGTAGGTTTTTGAGAAGCCCGAAGTTAGGGTGCACAACTACTGGGTCCTCTCCCCTAAGTTACTAACATTGCCACAAAAAAGAATGTGTCCAATTCATGACAGTTCAAATACAACAGGAAAACAAGTTCAAGGAAATAGGAAAAAAAACCCGTTCAACTTAATGCCTGGCATAAAATCCAAGTCCCTAATTCCATGGATGAGGAATTCGCATATCATGATTAAATTGGAAAAACAACAACAAATATATTTATCATAGAAACAAGACTTGGAATTGGCAGACTTGGCAAGGCTGACCCAACACGGGACTCGGCAAAAAATCGGCAAGACTCAGCAGGACTCGGCAAAATACCAGTTTCTAGTGAGTCTTGCCTAGAGCGAGTTCCTAGAGACTCGGAGAGTCCTGAGCCCCTGCAACTCGGCTAAGGTCACTTGGCTTGTGACTTGCCAAGAGAGTCCTGGAACTATGATATATATGCATAATGCTAGATAACTATTCCCACACCATAGTGAAGCTAGTAAAAATTCAAACCTTCTAAATTTCCATTGAGCTGCAGCTGGGACTTCAACAGGGGGTAAAGCTTCCTCCTTCCATCCAAGGAGTGCATCAAATGCATTAAAGTGGATTCTAATTCCAGTTTCTTCATGAATAAGATCAAGCCAGCTTTCTCCAAAGACCATTTCTGGTAAGTGTGCAGTACCAATCTTTTTCTCCCATCTGCAAGATCAATGTAATATACATGCTAAGGAGTGTTTTCGCAAGTAACAATATAATCTGTTTTAAATGTGACTTGTCCCTCCAAAAATATACAATCTGATAAATCCATGTCAGGTTAATTCTATTCTACAAATATGTGTCAAAATTTTGAGTAAAGACATACAACTATATATATATCCATCCTGACATACATGAATTGCAAGAAGAAAGAGATATTTATTATCAAGTAATTTATAAAAATTAAAATGCAACAAATGAACAACTTATGACACAAGTAACTACAAAAGAAATATCCCTAGATCATTATTATCAGAGAAACAATATTGCTGCTCCCTTACTGCAACCGAACAACATTTACACATCTGCTGATTAATATTAAACCAAATGGTGACTGTCCAAACTCGTCAACCAAACCCCTTTGAGTCAAAAGTTACCTGATTTGGTTGCTTAGTTAAGAGCAAGAAGTCGTTTATTTATGAACCTAAATTACGAATCGCTTCCAAATGAAAGTAAACATTGATAGCTCTCATGCTCTGTTCCCAAATGATACTATTCATTTATATTTTAGCCATGACCTATTTTTGTAATATTGCTAGAGTTTTACTGTAATATTTTCTACAAAAGAGATACATGATTGCCAATTTTGATCTCAGGGATAATATACATAACTATCCCAAATAAGAAGTTTCATGGATTTTACTTCAAGAAAAAGGAATATCCTAAAAGATAGTAACCGTAATTCCCCAGCGAAGTAACCTACTTTAAGAATAATAGTCAAAACCTACAGTAGGCATATTCTTGCAGAAAATCAAAAGTTATAGGCAAATCTAATTTGTATAAGCACAATATAAACTTACATAGACTAGTAACAATGGCATAACTAATTATTCATATGCCTACTCAGAGAAATACTCGAGTGTAATATTTATAGACTCCTTGGTAGTTCGTTGGATTATAGTAAAAGAGTAGCAGTGCTCTCTAATTTGTGTACGCCCAATATATAGTTGCATAAACTACTAACTCCTGGGTTGTTCATTTAATTATAGTAAAAGAGCGGCAGTTCTCTCATTCCCACAGATAGAAATATAACATTCATGATGTCTAGTATCAACTACACTTTGAAAGAACAAGGAAACCTTGATTGTTCATGTCCTATTTTATTGAAACATTGAATTGTAAATGAAAAATTGCTGAATGACAAAGGTCATTACACATACAATATAGAGATCTTTTATTGAATATTCCCTTTCAAACAATGCTTTAGTTTGATACAGCTAAATGCCTCTTATATAAAGCTGGAAACTGGTCTCTTAATCAACACCATCAACTTATAGTAAACCCATCCAATGCACTACTGATAACGTTATGATCAGAACCATAAATCTTCTATAATTGCTGTAAATGCTACATGTTGTCCTCAATTTTGTATTCGTAAAATTGGGGCAACCCTACGGAAAATTTCATAGGATGAACTCTCTAAGGAATTTTCTTAGTTGTTTTGTTTGATTTTGGTTTTGTTTTCACCCTAAGATTGTGGCATTTTCAATTCTGCTCATTTCGAGCTACCGTGGGCCTTAATTGGAGTTGTCTATCAAAAGTTATTAAGGAATTAAGCGTTCTGCGGGTGGGATTTTCCCGCCTGACTGCATATCCTTATTCTTTGATTAAAATCTTTCATGGGGTGGGCTTTTCGTTGACAGCTGCATAGCATAATAGGTGTTGTTTACATATAAGATGGAGTTAAAACCCCATAATCATATGTTCTCATTACAATATGTGAGATTTTAACGAGTTTTTAATGAAAAGGTGGACTTTTAAAGTCTCATTACATATCTTGTCATTAAAATTGAAATAACATGTAAAATTAAACATGAGAAACCTATATGCATTTAGAAGTGGCGATTTTTACATGCAATGCATATGGAAAAGTTCGTCATTACTTCTAGATGATATGCAATGGCTTTTAAAAAGCCCATTTACACTTAGGAAGTTTTAAATATTGAGTTTTTAAATATGTAATGGCTTTATAAAAGCCTGTGTGGGCCAATTTTAACTTAGAAACTCTATTTAAACTTTGTGCATTTGCATATAAAAAGCCCGTATGGGCATATTAGACAAATTTTATATGTAATGCTTGTAAATGAGTCGAAAAAGTCCGTTATGCATTCAAAGTCACATGTAAATGACAATGAAAAGCCCATTTTGGGCATTTTAATCAAAATACAGCCTTATGAATATATGCAAATGCATATATAAAGCCCGTTTTGGGCATTATAAGGTAAAAGTGCATCATTAATAAATGTTATTGAGGCTCAAAAGGCCATCAACGGGCATATTGAGTCCATATACATATGCATTGGAGGCTAAAAAGCCTGTCTTTGGCTGCAGCTTCTCAAGCACATTCATTTTTACATGGAAATGCATTTCTAAAACCCATATAGGGCTTCCTAGAGGAAAAACGCAGCTTGTAATGCATGTATTTGGGTCTTCAAAGCACGTCACTTGGCTGGGTATGAAAAAACGACTCCATTTTTGCTTGCATTTGACAGTAAAAAGCTCGTTTTGGGGGCTGTAACAGCAAAAACGTGGTAATCATTACATGTTTTGGGCATTCCAAAGCCCGTTTTTGGCATTGGATATCATAAACGCCTAAGTTTTTGAATGTTGTGGGCATTCCAAGGCCCGTTTTTAGTCATCTACAGCAAAAACGTCATCAAAGTCATATGTAAATGGAGATTGAAAGGTTTTGGGCCTTGAAGTGCTGAAACGCCTCATTCATTGCATGTATTGAGCAATCTAAAGCCCGTTTTTTAGTTTCTTGATAAAAAATGCTTCAGTTTGGGCATGTATTTGGAGGTCCAAATCACATTTTTGAATTTAACCAGCAAAAACGTCCATTAAAGGGGCTGTATTTTGGATTCAAAAGCCTGTTTTGGGGCATTCTTCATCAAAAACAGCAAGTAGGGCATTGATTGCAAGTGTCTCATGTGTGATTGCAAGGAAAAATCCCGTCCTTGTGCAAGCATCTACATTTGAAGGTTTGAATAATTCTTGCTTGTTGCTATTAATGTGCATTTTATTTTTCAACCATAAACACTTGTCAAGAAATGTGAGAGGAAGAGCAATTGTGAAGAGTGACATCAATCTACAATTAAATCATATTTGAAGCATTATTCAAGCCTCTAGGTAGGCTTTTCCTTCATGATTATTTTTTTATTGTTCAATTTATTAACTAACAACTAATTACTATTTTTTTAGCCAAGCAAGCTGATGGGATGTAGAGCCAAAGGAGCCAACACAAGTTATGATGCTATACAGATAGGGCTGGTTGGTGTTGGTTTGGAGTGTTAGTATTTTTCAGATTCTACCCAGGAATGAAACAATCTAGAGAGATCTAACAAAACTAAGCACAGGAAGATCATACCTGGTTATGATGTCCAGATTTACTCTTGATTTAGCCCACCTAGGGCTAGACTTCTCGCAGTCCGAAAGCCTTGAAATCAGTCTGAATTACATCTTGAATTCGCTCTGAGATTGATATCCAATCTGCACTACATGCTTCAGACTGAGATTGCCCTAGCTGGCAGATTAATTTACTGTATTGATGTTACTATTTGCTCCTTAATATATAGCCGAACTTCTATGTAAAACGCTGAGGAAGTTCGTCATTTTGTAGGGCATCATTCTGCCCTAGTTCGCCATCTCTAGGGCAGCAGTCAAAGTTTGCCCTAGGTCTGCTCCAAATTCGGTTTGCCATAGGTTTGCTCCAATTCAGTTTATTCGGTTTGCCCTAGGTCTGCTCCAAATTCGCTGCTACCTCCATAAATTCGCTGCTGCCTTCATAATTCGCAAATCAGATCTTGGGGAGAGAAGACACATTATATTTTTGGTGCTTCTCTCCCTTTGATCGAATCACCTTATATATGCTGTGAAACCACCACTAAAGGGGGCCAACTTGGTCCATATAAAACCAATTAAATATAAAGGCCAAGAGGATGACCTTGGGCCCACAATTTATTCAACATATATAATGATTTTGATAAACAATAAATAATAAATATAACTAATATTTATTATTATTATTTATCATATCGAATCAAGCAAGAGGATGTTTGCCGTAAAGGCCATAAAACTTAACATGGAGGAGCTTGCACTTGTGGAGTCCAACAGTTCTAGTGATGAGGAGATTGGTGAGAAATCTGGGGATTATTAGAGGAATCAAGCTTTTGTCATTTTGAACATTGTAATCATTATGAAATTTTGAATATAGTTATACTATAAACTTTGAATTCAAATGCAATCATTGCATTGTGCTTACTGTTTAGTAGTTTACTTCAAATGTTAATTTGTAACTCTTACGCTTTTGCCTTATCCATCTTTTTATAACTAATCTTTCAAGTACTATATGTATTTGCACTGCCACCCTCCCATGCCCAAACTTAGGCTTGTTAGCATTATGATGTTGTTATTGATGTCAACATGTGTATATTGATGTCAAGATGATGTGTGCATTGATGTCAACTTGATAAAGAAGTGTATGAGCTCAGTAGTGTACCTGATGCAAAGAAGTATGAGAGTTGTGTTCAGTATTGTATCTGATTGTTGATATGTAGGAAAGAGTATATGTAGTCTAAAATGCAAGAAAGAGTATTTGAAGTGTTGGTACAGGTTTGGTATTGGAAGTTCAGATGTTCTAATGTCTGGTAGTGATAGCAATTTAGTACGAGATGCATCTCTAAGATGGAAGTATGGGAAGCTGGAATATGCAGGAAAGAGTATTTGAAGTCCTTATGGAAGAATGCTCTGCATTCCTCCGCATAAGATATTGATGGCTTGTGGTTTTGGCGTTGTAATGTATGGTTTGTAAATGTTGCACCATCCTATTTTTAGGTCCACAGAAGTTCAAAGGTAGAAGTTGTGTTTTGTTCTTTGCTGACAATATGGTTAGCTATCAGAAATAGTTTGGACGGGTTCGGAGATGTTCTCACCCCTTTCACGTTTTGGCAACCCAATAACTCAATTTGTGAAGTCTCTGGAGAGACAAAATTGAAAGGTAGATCAAACACAGTTAAGGAGAAACATCATCGTCAATGGACAATCAACCTCTTCAGACCAAACAATATATGGAAATATTAAAGCAAGGCATGGAGATCAGTCATCATAATAATCATGAGAGCTCTCAGGGAGGGATGACTAAGCATTCAAATCTCCCCTCGGACCAAAACAATTCTCCATGCTTCCACTTGCAAGATTCATAAATGATGGTTGTCTTATTTACAAATTGATCACCATTAGATGCTTTAGATTGTCCAATCGATGAATAACGAGGGCTTGACCGGCAATTGCAATAAGGAGGAAACCAGAATGTTTATTGTCCCAATAATACAAAATCAATATATTGACAAAAAGGATATCTATAAAGGTATTGAGATACATCGATGAGGATATGGCTATGAGAATAATTGATGAACATGACAATTGATCATATGGTCAGTAAGAACGGCAAGTAATAATACAGCAGCATACCATCGTGGATGTTAAATACGATTTATGCCAAAGACGATGATCGTAGTTCTTATGGACGTGTGCGGGTAATCAAAGAGAAATTGATACAAGACAAAACAATGATCACAACTATAATTATTTAATCAGCCCTAGTCACATTAAGGAGATATTGACTAAAAAGAGAATTAATTAAGTCCAAAACTGATAGATTGCAAAGGGTGCCACTTGCATGGAAAGACACAATTGAAAGAAGACACATCTCTTTAAGGACTCCCCCTTCCACCGATATATATATATATATATTTGAATGAACAAACATAGCTGGGGGGAATCATAGGCAGAAATAGGAAGAATACAAAAAAAGGAAAAATAAAGAATAGTCTTAGACTATATGTATCCTGGTAAAAATAATATTTGATTCCAATATTAGGTAGAAAGTATTTCGATGAATATCATTGGGACTTTATGCATTATAGAAACTTAAACTATAATGAATGATTATACATACTTTAATATATATTAGAGATATAATGTCAATTTTATAATTACCTTAGTAATAATAGGTATATTATTGGTGTAATGATTTAATATAAAATGTATGTATAAAACATTAATATATATTTTTTAACAGTTGTAATTAATAATGGTAAGGAAAGTGTAGTAGTCATGATTGGGAGAACGGCAATGACACCACCTTCTAAGCACGCCACCTATGGTTGTGACTAGGGTATCCCCAAGGGGGGGCAAAGTGGACTGCCTTCTAAGCATGGCACCTTATTCTGAATACTCCTCACAGTCCCTACCATGGTGAATGGGCTTTCAATCATTAGAAGCAAGTTACAAATGGCAAGATGAAGGAGAACGGCGATAAGACCCTACACTAGGTAGCCCACCTCATATGTATGGCAAGGGCCACACAAGGCTAAGGGGGAACAAGGTATCCGCTCTTAGGCCTAGGGTAGGAGGTTTTTGGGGCACCTCATCAAGTCACCCTACCTTATCAATTCTATGGTTGGGTCATCCTCAAGCTAACTCCAACATTTATTGAATTGATTTACATTCTTCATTTATATGTTATTTATAATCCTATGAAATCTAACTATGACATTACGATTATGTATGAACCCTAACTATGTTGTTTGGGATTACATAACCAAAGAAATCCTATATGTGGTAAACCTTAACCCTAATTATGTGCAATTGTGACTTTAGGACAAAATTCCAAGGCAAGATAGAAAGGGGACATTACAAGTGGTATCAAAGCATCTTGCCTACCATCCTGTGAGAGGCAGTTGATGCTAACTAGCCAAAGGGCTCAAAGAGCACTGGAAAGAGAGATAAAGAAACTCACAACCATGAGTGATCAAATGAGCAATGAATTGAGGGTTTTCATGGAACAAACAGCCCAAACCACCCAAGCCCTCATAGAGCAAAATGAGAAGAACAAAAGAACAAATCAACTCCTTCAAGCCCTTCAAAACACAAGTAACAATGGAAGAGATACCAATTCCAATCATTTTGCAAATAATAAAGGGCCTCCTAGGGTACCAAATCCTAGACTAGCAAGACCATCTTTCCAACCTAGGGAGGGGCAGATGGAAGAAGAAAAAAAATAAACACTCCTTTGATAAATAATATTGACAAAATTGTAGAGCCATGCTCTAGAATTGACCCCGAGCTTAAAAAGGATATCTCTTTTAAGGATTATTGTGATGCTACGACGAAAACCTCCTCTAATAAGAAAAGAAAGGCACCACAAGATAGAGAGCTAAAAGAAAGAGTGAATAAAATAACCCTTCCTAACCTTGAAGGATCGAGGAGAATCACAACACGTTCATGGATGCAAAAGTTAGACAACTATCTCTCATTAATCCCCATGATGGAAGAAAATGCCATTAAATTTGTTGTGCTTCACTTAATAGGGGCAGCCCATGAATAATGGCACCGTGGTTTTATCACCCAAGGTCACCAACAAATAAACAATTATGATGAGTTCAAACAAAGACGCATAAAGAGATTTGATCGAACACACCCACAATGGTACTTCAAGCAATTAACCCAACTTAAGCAAGAGGGGTCAGTGGAAGAATTTGCCGCTAAATTTGAAAGGTTGGCGGTAAGGGTACCAGAGGTCTCTCAAGAAAGGCTCACTTACCTATTCATGGGGGAATTGAAAGAATCGATAAAAAGTATGGTGACCGCCTTGGACCCAACAGACTTCGAAGAGGCAATTCAAAAAGCACTGAAGTTTGATACACACTCAACCAAAGATAGATCCAAAACCCTTGCATCAAAGACACACTCCAAGCATCTCCATAAAGAAGATAAGCATAATCGTGGGAAGGATGAACAAAAAGGGGCTTTCGCAACTAAAAGTGACCTAGAGGAACTAAGGAGGAAAGGTTTATGCTTTGATTGCAAAAAGAATTGGGAACCAGGACACAAGTGTGGCCAAGAGGAAAAGACATGCTTTAGAAAATCGAAAGGACAAAAAGATGTGCTTCAAGTGTGGAGAAAAATGGGAGTTAGGGAATATATTTGGAAAACAGAGTCAAGCCCACAAATTAGAAACAATACTCAACGAGGAAACCCCGAACAAGAAAACAAAGTATGAAGGAGATCCCAAAAGCATCCAATCAAAGAATGAAGGAATGGAAAACCAATGGAGCTTTGAGGAGCAGCTCTAGCAGTGACAACATAAAGAAGTCCAAAATAAAATATTGCAATATTAAGATATACTATGTGTACTTATATGTATACCCTGTGTATGCTCCATATCTTGATGCATTTATGTGTATACTTTGTGTTTTCATTGTGTATGCTCTATATCCATGAATTTATTTTAAATCATACAAACATTGGGTTTTACTAATACAATTGGCACCATTATCCCTTCCATTGGAAGATGAGGATAAACTTGTCTAGGTTGAGCTTTAACAAGTCTCTATTCACATCGAAATAAGGAAGGAAACATAAATGATGATAGAATAGCAGATGATGGAAAGATCCTTGTGATCGTTGTTTGAGGACAAGCAATTTTTGGGAGGGGAGAACTGTCATGTCCTCCATTTGAAACCCTAATTTTGTCATTCTCACCCCTTTCATGTTATGGCAGCCCAATAACTCAATTTTGTGAAATCACTGGAGAGACAAAATTGAAAGGTAGATCAAACGCATGGGAACATTAAAGGGAAACATCATCATCAATGAGCAATCAACCTCTTCTTACCAAACAATATATGGAAATATCAAAGCAAGGCATGGAGATTAGTCATCATAGTAATCATGAGAGATCTCGGGAAGGGATAACTAAGCATTCAAATCTCCCCTCAAACCAAAATGATTCTGCATACTTCCACCCACAAGATTCATAAATGATGGTTGTCTTATTTTCAAAACGATCACTGTTAGGTGCTCTATATTGTCTAATCGATGAATAAAGAGGTCTTGGCCAATGATTCCAATAAGGAGGAAACCAGAATGTTTATTGTCCCAATAATACAAAATCGATATATTGACAAAAAAGATATCTATAAAGGTATTGAGATACATCCATGAGGACATGGCTATGAGAAAAATTGACGAACATGACAATTGGTCATATGGTCACTAAGGACGGCAAGTAATAATATAGCAGCATACAATCGTGGATGTTGAAATACGATTTATGCCAAAGACAATGATCATAGTTCTTATGGAAGGGTGCAGGTAATCAAAGAGAAATTGATACAAGACAAAACAATGATCACAACTATAATTATTTAATCAGCCCTAGTCACATTAAGGAGATACTGACTAAAAAGAGAATTAATTAAGTCCAAAACTGATAGATTGCAAAGGGTGCCACTTGCATGGAAAGACACAATTTAAAGAAGACACATCTCTTTAAGGACTCCCCCTTCCACCGAGATATATATATATATATATATTTGAATGAACAAACATAGCTGGGGGGGATCATAGGCAGAAATAGGAAGAATACACAAAAAGGAAAAATAAAGAATAGTCTTAGACTATACATATATTGGTACAAGTAATATTTGATTCCAATATTAGGTAGAAAGTATTTTGGTGATTATCATTAAGACTTTACACATTATAGAGACTTAAACTACAATGAGTGATTATATGTGCTTTAATATATATTAAAGATTTGAAGTCAATTTTATAATTACCTTAGTAATAATACATATATTATTGGTGTAATGATTTAATATAAAATGTATGTATAAAATGTTATTTATATTTTCTAATGGTTGTAATTAATAATTGTAAGGAAAGTGTAGTAGTCATGATTGGGAGAATGGAGATGAGACCACCTTCTAAGTACACCACCTCATGGTTGTGAAAGGTGAATCCCCATGGGGCCAAAGGGGGACAAAGTGGACTTACTTTGGGCTTAGGAAGGATAGGCTTTTGGGGCACCTTATTGTAAATACTCCCCACAGTCCCTACCATGGTGAATGGGCGTTCAATCATTAGAAGCAAGTTACAAATGGCAAGATGAAGGAGAACGGCAATAAGACCACACACTAGGTAGCCCACCTCATATGAATGGCAAGGGCCACATGAAGCCAAGGGGGAACAAGGTATCTACTCTTGGGCCTAGGATAGGAGGTTTCTAGGGCACCTCATCAAGTCACCCTACCCTATCAATTCTATGGTTGGGTCATCCTCAAGCTAACTCCAACATCTATTGAATTGATTTACATTCTTTATTTATATGTTATTTATAATCCTATGAAATCTAACTATGACATTATGTATGAACCCTAATTGTGTTGTTTGGGATTACATAACCAAAGAAATCCTATGTGTCATAAACCCTAACCCTGATTTTCTGCAATTGTAACCTTAGGACAAAATTCTAGGGCAAGATAGAAAGGGGACATTACAATATATTGCAACATCTTGATGTAATCAAATAATGTGGATGAAGTGGACTCTTAAGGATATGAAGATAGTTTATGGTGAAGCCATTCCAATGATGTATCATAACACAAGTGCTATCAATATTTTAAAGAATCCGGTGATGCACTCAAAAACTAAGCACATTTCTATCAGGTATCACTTCTTAAGAGAGAAAGTTGCTAAAAAGGAAGTAAAATTGGAGTATGTACCCACTAAGGAACCAATTGCAAATATTTTCACTAAGGCACTAGCAAAGGATATTTTTGAGTATCTCCAACAGAGATTAGAGGTTATTGCCCCTCTTTTTTCAAACTAGATGCAAAAGAGAGGTGCATCTTTCAAGGGGAGAATTATTGTCTATCTTTTGTCTCCCTCTCAAGGGGAGCAATGAAGGTTGTGGTTTCCTTATTGCAAGAAAAGTGTTGCAGAGATAAGGTTTCCCTAACAAGGGGAGTAGTGTTGCTGATAATGTTGTCTCCAAAAGAGAGAAAGATACAAAATATGAGAAGAGAGAGAGAGAGAGAGAGAGATGTCCCTAAAAGGGGGAGAGACATAATCATAAGATCACTTAATTTTTGTGCCCTTTGTCCTTGATGTTAAGGGGGGAGAGAAGTACAAATAATGGGTCATCAGGTTGTTTTGTCGTCAACGTTGCCATCAATGACAAAGGGGGAGATTGTTAGCATATGAGTTCAATGTTGTCATTGATGTCAAGTTGTTGTGTGCATTGATGTCACCCTGATAGAAAAGTGTGTGAGCTCAATAGCCTACCTAATGCAGAGAAGTATGAGAGTTTTGTTCAGTATTGTATCTGATGGTTGATATGTAGGAAAGAGTATCTTAAGTCTAATATGCAGGAAAGACTATTTAAAGTGCTAGTAAGTGTTTGGTATTGTAAGTTTAGATGTTCTAATGTTTAGCGATGATAGCAAGTTCGTATGAGAAGTATCTGAAAGATGGAAGTATGGGAAGCTTGAATATGTAGGAAAGAGTATTTGAAGTCCTTTAAGGAGAATGCTCTCCATTCCTCCTAATAAGATATTGATGGCTTGCGGTTTTGGTGCCGTAATGTATGCTCTATGAATGTTGCAATATCCTATTTTCAGATACACAAAATTTTAGAGGTAGAAGTTGTGTTTCATTGTTTGCTGACAATAAGGCTCACTGTCAAGATAGGTTTGGAGAATGCTCCACATTGTTCTGCATTGGTAATTCAAGTTGTGTGGTTTGGTGGACATGTTCCTAATGTATGTGCAATGTTCCAGTTCATATATCTTATGTTGGTTTGCTCCGCAAGCGAAATTATGTTGTTCTGAGTGGGACATGGTTGTCTATGTTGGTCTTTGGCTGACTCAGTTGATTATGGTGAATTGATTTATTACTTAATGGTCCAAATATGTTTTGGAGGAAGAGTTAAGAGGTTGAAATAGGTCATGTCGTGGCATGTTGTGCTTTGCATGGTGTTATATGCATTAGAGAGTATTTTTGGGCCGATCGGTTAACGTGCTTCAATTCTTTGCTACACATTTCATTCAAATCCAGCCTTTGAGGTTGTTGTTGAGCATGTTGTCATTGATGTCAAAGGTTGATAATCAAAGTCGTATAAGTCTCAAAGGATTATTCAAAGTAATAGAAAATTGGTTGAGCTACTTGCTTGCTTGGCTGAGTTGTTTGAGGTGTTTGACATGCTTTAGCTGCTTGATGTGCTTTGTTGTCTACTTCAACAGCTTGTCAACTGCTTGCTTGTTCACTTCATGCCAAGTCAGATTGACACATCAACAATTGAATTTTCAAATGTGGTGGCTAAGTTAGAATTATGCAACGAATATATATCCTTCTATGCAATGTTCTAAGTAACGGCTCATGAAATGACTTCAGATTTATTTTTGTATTTATTTCTCCTTCCTATTTTGGGTCTGATGGTTCTCAAGCCTATATCGTGTGTGGCTGGAAGCGTTCTTTTGATATGCAATGTGAAAATTTGAAGTCGTGCTTCTATTTAGAAAAGTATCATACATTAAAGGAGTTGAATAGGCTATGGTGGAATGTGTTGCGTTAACACTCTTTGACTGGGCAGCGTAATACCATTATTGAAGGAAGTGATTCGAATGAAAGAGCTGAGCTTATATGGCCATTTCATTTCTGGTGTTATATATGAGTTGAGCTTAATATAGTGTATGTGGTTTTCGAGATGCTGCATGAGTCGAGCTGGAGATTTTTATGAAGTTTTTATAATGAAAGTGAGGTGCAGTTTCAGTAATATATGATGGAGTCAGTTCCCTTTCTTGAATATGGTTGAGCATGATAGGAGTGGGTATTATGACCTGCAGAATTAATCTTCTTGGTGGTGTTGGGCGTTCAAATTAGAGCTGCTGCATGTGTGAAAAAATAGAGGCAGCCTTTAAATGTGAATTCAAAAGTCAGGTAATATAGAGTTGGGCGTGTAGGAAGATCTTAAGTCACCTTTTTGAAAGGTGCAGACAAAAAGAATAAAATAATATATGAGTGACCAGTTTAAAGTGTTTTTGTGCATATTCTAGACTGCTGGCAGGTGTAAATGTTTGAATAAGAGGAAGTATTTTTTATGTTGTGCGATATCTTTTGAGCTGGTGATGTCATTTCAAAACAGGGTGTGATGCAATGTATGACTGTATATGGGTTGCTGAAAAAGGATTAGAGCATGCTATTGAAATTTTAGAGGTTCAAGCAGTGACTTTTGGGTATTTTCATCGCTATCTTTGGTTATTGTTAGCAGATGAATGAGTATATATTTGGTGCATGATTTTTATGTTGAAATAGGAGTTGTATGTCATTGATATATATTTCTGAGTGTTGCATTCAAAATGATTTATTGAGTTGAGTAGCATTTTGTGACTAAGTCGATGCTGGTGACTATGAAGAAGTTGGTTCAGATGTAGGAGATGTGTGTGTGCTAAAACATTATTGAGTTTTGTGATCGGGTCGGTGCCTCAGCTAAGAAGAGTTGGTGCTTCACATTTGTAATATGGGTTGGTGCCCATTTCTTTTAATAAAAGCTATTGTATGTCGTGATTTTTTACCCGAAAGGGTTTTCCACAAGAAATCTGGTGTATGTGTCTTTATGGTTGCTCTCATTATGTTTTATGTGGTTTCATGTATTTAAAGGTTTTAAAAGTTCTAAAATACTGATTCCCCGCCCCCTCCTCTCAGTATTTCCTGTGTGCTCTTAGTTGTTGCGAAGCTTGTGCTTTAATGAAATCATTTATGGGAGGCATGTTCTGATGTATTTGGGTCCCCTTTATCTCCTGGGGTGGATCGCATTGGATGTAAATGCTTGAGGTGGCTGACTTTGAGTAAATGATGCTTATCTCTACCGTGGCCAACCAAGTTATAACTTTGACTGATCAAATTGATATATATAGATGTGCAATTGGATGAGTTGATGTGTGAAGTGGCACGGATGTGTGTGGATTGATTTGAGATCGAATGCGAAGTCAATCTAATGCGAATGTGAAAGAACAGAGGTGGAAGAGTGCGAGTTTGACAGAGTTGTTGCAGTGTTTGATCAGGAGATCTTGTATCATTTTGTTTCATCATTTCCCCGTGCCTGCTAAAAGATTGTGTGTTCTTTTGGCAGATTGTGCAGATTTGTATCTTTCCCTAAGGCAATGTGCCTTAGCCTGCAAGTTCTTCAAGGAACAGTGCGCTTTGATGGTAATGATCCTAAAACAAACATTGTAATCCGTTATTCATATCATGAATGTGATTCTCACTGTGGTTTTTCCCACATTGGGTTTCCACATTATCTAGTGTTCTTGTGTGTGTTGTCATTGTAATATCTTTTAGTGATGGTTAGTTGGATTAAAGATAACTAATAAGAAATTGTAAATGAATAAAGTTAATTTTTTATTCATGCTGATTCGCCCTCCTCCCACCCGCTCCCCCCCCTCTCAGCATCTAGAGGTGTTCAACAATTTCCTTGGTCCCCTTTTTCCCCTATCAGAAAACTCCATGGAATTATGGAATATATAGAAATCAAGACAAGTCATAAAGATCTCCAAAAACAATGTGGTCACTGCATTTGACCCAGGAGATCCTGTATCATTTCATTTCATCATTTCCCCATGCCTGCTAAAAGATTGTGTGCTCTTTTGGCAGCTTGTGCAGATTTATATCTTGCCCTAAGGCAATGTGCCTTAGCCTGCAAATTTTTCTTCAGGGAACAGTGTGCTTTGGTGGTAGTGAACCTAAAACAAACATTGTAATCTGTTATTCATATAGTGGGTGTGATTCTTACTGTGGTTTTTCCCACATTGGGTTTCCAAATAATTCTGGTTTTCTTGTCTGAGTTGTCATTGCAATATCTTTTAGTGATGGTTAGTTGGATTAAAGATAACTAATAAGAAATTGTGACTGAATAAAGTTAAGTTTTTGTGCATGTTGATTCACCCTCCCCCCCTCTCTCAAGCATCTAGAGGTGTTCAACAAGTTCCTTTGGTCCCCTTTTTCCACCATCAGAAAACTCCGTGGAATTGTGGAATATATAGAAATCAACTCGAGTCAAAGATCTCCAAGAACAGTGTGGTCACTGCATTTGACCCAGATAATAGTGTGACTGTACAGACTGGTTCAGAAAGTCCTTCCATAAAACATACAAACAAAATAATTCTAAGGTATAAAGGCCTATCCATAACTGCTTTCCTTTTAGGGCTTGTTACGTTTGTGTGTGTGGCTTTAATTTGTATTTCTTAAAAATACATTAAGTAACACAAAAGTACAACTCACATATAAAAATCCACTAACTAACCAAAAAGTACAACTAATTGACACAAAATTCAGCTAAGACATAAAATTTCTTTTACTAATAACAAGATTGTAAATTCCAATGACCCACATATATACTACAGAATGTAGGTTATCTTTTGATATCATAGCAATTTTGTGATGGTCCTGTTCATGAGAGATGTGCCCCGGCAGCCACATGTGGGTCATCATAAAGCCTCAGATGCTCGGGTAAAATGCTTGTGGGGCCATCCTTAACACCTGCGGGTGCAGCCCTCACCACCAGACTGATCTTTTGATGTAGTGGTTGGGCCTTAGTACTATACCCTTAATGACTGTTCAAGGTGCTAGCCATTTACTTTGTTTCAGTAAATCTCTGATAATATTTTCTTGCAAACCTCTGAACTGGTTAATGATTGAATCAAGTGTAATTTGCCAATTGTGGAGCATATTTCATATTGCTAGGATAATATTCTTGGGCATTTCAGTTTTGTGTATGTTAAACTTAAAACTGCAATATTATGCCAAAACAATTGCAAACTGGAACTGAACATAAACAGCAATACAATTAGAGTTAAACTTCAGCAATTCCAATTCTAAACAGCAGCACAGAAGATCTGAAGTTGGGGTGTAAAAATAGGAAATTTGAAAATTGTTGCTAAGGGTCCTTACAAAGAGTCTGTATGTTTACCGAGTCAAAACTGTTGTAATCGAATGTATTAAATTGGTCTGAGATTAATAAGAAAACATATCAATATGCGTTGACTGGGAACTGTTTTCCACTATATTGCTTCTTCTGTGTCTGGGGCTGCAAGGCTTAGGCTTCCTTTCAGTAGTAACCCAGGGGCCCCGTCCCGTCGCCCATATAAGGTACAACATTGCAAAACACTTTCCTGTTAAAGGCAACTATTCGAAAGCCCCATTTATGTATCCTGATTGCCCTAACAAAAAGGAATGAAGACAAACACGGGTAATTGCAGCCAAAGGACAACATCTGCTTTCTTATTAATCATGATAGAATAAACAAGAAGGCTGGCCTCAATTCGCCAGGATGCGAATGGAGCAATGCACAAAAGCCAAAAACTTTTCTTACAAAATAATGCAATCTTTTTTTTACAATTTGTTACATTTTCCACAGAACCCTCGTTATATCCAAAGGCATTTTCCACAAAACCCCTGTTAAACCCAAAACATTAATAACCATTCAATTACATTAAACATTTCAATAACCCACTGTAATTAAATACTGTATATAGAATATTACAATAATTTGTAATCCTCCAGTTACTTTAAAATAATAGAGGAAAGTCGACATTTCTGTCCAGTTACATTTCAGATATTAAAATTGGGAAAAGAAAGAATGGTGAGAGAGAAAATACTGTTCACGGGAATGGGATTGAAGGATGGGTTGCTTGTTGGAGTGAATCCGCCAGCCAGAAATGCGGAGGCCGTGAGGTAGAAGCTCTGCACCTGCACTTTTTGCGTTCGCTAAATATTCCTCCATCGCCTGCTCTCCAACCCTCGTATTTAACATGTATTTTCTTTGTCTCTCTCTACTTACAATCAAACCAACATACAAGACACAAATTTTCAGTCATGCACCTAATCAGACCTATCTTTCTCTTCACATTTGCCAGCTGACTATGCAATTTTTTATAGAGAATTTTCGTTATCAACGAGTAACGCTGTTAGTCTTCGTACATTTGGACGCCGTGGTTTCTTAGATTTTAGTAGCAAGCTCGTTCATCGTAGATTTACTACACTGGATGGAATTTGTTAAGGCGTCAAGAATTTGATTTGTTTCTAAATCTTCAATTTAGAATACATATTTCAATTTGATTTTGTTTCTAAATCTTCATTTTTACAATAAATCTCAAATTTTTTAAATGTCTCGTAAGGTTTAAACTTGATGGTCTAAAAGATTATATTTTAATAAAATAGAAATGATTTTAATGTATATATTTTGTCTATATAATTTGATATATAACAAAGTGTCACTTATTGGTGATTACTTCTCTTCATAGTATTGTAATATAAATATTTGTCTAATTCTTAATTGTTATAAATATAAATTATTGCTATTTTTAAATTTACTATTTTTATTTTTATTTAAGCAATTCTAATTATAACTCTCACTTCAATAAATCATGTTAATAATTATAATATAATACATACATTATAGTGTCATAGTTTATGGGGTAAGATAAGTTAATATGTCTATTGGGATGAGGAAGGATCTCAAATGGAAGCCCCTTGATGATTAGTGGATTAAGATTAACTTTGATGGTACGGTCAAGGGTAATCTAGGTCTCACAAGAGTTAGATGTGTTATCAGAGATCCTGAAGGAAAGATCTTGAGATTGATGGGAAATAATTTAGGTAGAGCAACCAATAATTAAACAAAATTTCAAGTAGCCCTCCTAGGAGTGAAAGTGGGAAGAAAATTAGGCTTCCAAAAAATCTATCTAGAGGGTGATTCAAAAATAGTCATTTGTGTTATAAGATTGGGTAATACAAGTTGGATGGGTGGTTATGACAAATCAAGGAAATCCTAACATCATTCAAAAACTTTATTGGTTCACATATTTTTAGAGAAGGTAATGACATGGTCGATGAGGTGGCAACAACGTTGATTGATATGATGTTGATGGAGGTAGAGGTCATTTTTCTCATTGATTGACATGAACTTTGTAGTCATATCAAGCAACAACATATCTCTCCACATGCTCAATCTGGCTTGTCGAGATAGATGACAATACATTGGAGGTGTTTAAGTAATGAATGAAAATATTACCTTATCGTGCAGTCCTAAGACCTAGGTTTTAAAAGGTGAACAATTAAGAATGTTCGGATGTAACAAAAAATTCCCATCACAGATTCTTCCATCTACCTTGAGGCTAGGAAATGCCAAATGGATTTTTACAAGGATGTGTCTAAGTGTAGGCCAATGGAGGTTTGTAAGCCTTGAGTCGTGGTTGTTTTGCACACTATGAGAATGGTGTTCAAGGATGAATAGTTGGGAAGGAATAGGCATACTAAGTTGACTCTAATATTTCATCTATATTTCTTGCAATGTTGTTAGATGCTAGTGAATCAAAGCACTTGATGGAGGGCCTCATGACTAAATTAGTCTTGCTAAAATGTTGTAGAGGGTTGAAGAATTACTTGTAGTGAGAGAATATTGGGAAGGGCTTGTCCTAGATGGAAAGATTCATCCTAAGTTGGCAAAAGTAATGATGACCCTTTGCTAATCCTAGTTGTGGGGGTGTGGGCATGAAGGTGGTGGAAAGGTGGAACCAAGCATAAGTGGGAAATCATTTCCTAGAGGCTTGTGTGGAGGGCATGGCAGTAGGAGATGACAAATGGGCCTTTTTGCTTGTGGAAGAGGAAGGGGATGTTACACCACGGGAAGATGAAGATGTGAATGAGGAAGGTTGAGCTTGTTAGATGCAACAAGTTGATAATATGTTTATTGTGGGTGTTTGTATATGGTCTATGGTGTACGATTTGGGTAGCTTAGATATATTAAGTTGTACAACATATAGGCAAGGAGATAGTCCTTTAGTGGGTCAATTTTATAGACTTGACCACCATGGTAGATGAAATTTGCACATATTTTTGTCTAGTAGGGAACATGGATCAATGGCACTCTTTTTTGAAGTTTAATATATAGGTGTCACCCCAATTATGCTAAATTTACCCATAAAAAAATATTATAGTAGAAAATATGTATTTTTCTAACTATATATATATATATATATATATATATATATATATATATATATATATATATATATATATATATATATATATATATATATATATATATATATATATATATATATATATATATATATATATGTATATATATGTATATATATATGTATATATATATGTATATATATATGTATATATATATTATTACATATATATATATATACATATATATATATATACATATATATATATATACATATATATATATATATATATATATATATATATATATATATATATATATATATATATCTATGTATGTACATATACATATTTACATATACATATATGTATATATATGTATATACATATATGTATATGTAAATATGTATTTTTCTAACTATATATTTCTAAATATATATATATATATATATATATATATATATATATATATATATATATATATATATATATATATATATATATAGTTAGAAAAATACATATTTAAATTATATATGTGTGTATATTTAATTTAAAAATATATGTAACTATAGTTATAATAATTTAAAAAATATATGTAACTATAATTATAATAATTATATTATTAAGACATTGTTGTGAATTTCTCAATCCACTCATTGTGATATATATGTATATCTATGTATATACATATACATATAATACATATATGTATATGTATTATATGTATATGTATATACATGTATATACATATATATACATATATGTATATACATGTATATACATATATACATATATGTATATATGTATGCACCCTAAAATGGTCACCTAGACTTTGGGCCCCCATTCAGCAATTTATCAAACCCCTGAATCAATGTTTTCAAAAATCAAATATTTATCAATTATATCAACTTCCTTGATCAAATCTTAATTTTATCATTTATTTGATTATTTTCTATGAGCTAACCATTTCATCCTAAGTCTTTATTTATTTAAAAAGAATTTTCTCCCCTTTTATTAAATAAAAAGCCCCCACTTTTCCTCTTATCCTAAGTTGCACAAATAAAGTATTATTCTTATTTTACAAAAAGAAAAAAAACACTTTTTGTCTCATATGGACACAAAAGTCAACTCTTATTTTCTCATTGGAGGATATTTATTCACATGGATTGCTCATCTTTCAAGCTCCACCCTTGATTAAATCTTTTGCCTCTTAATCTCCATGGTCCATTCCTTTTCAATTCCTTTAAAATGAGAGCTCTTTTCTCATTCTAGGATCCCAACTTTTTATGCTAATCTTATGCTGCAGGATTTCTTGGAGACTTTGGAGCTTTTGGAGATCATTTCTTGCATTCTAGTTTTATTATTGCATCATAGCTTTCATGGCATTTAGCTTAGTTTCTTTTATGCTTTAGATTAGCTCACATGGCTTAATTAGCAAGGGTTTTTAATACTTTCATTTCCATAGCTTAGCTTGCATCTTCATTCTTAGCATAGCTTGCATTGCATTGCATTTTTATTAATTCTTGAAGATATTGGCATTCTTGCCCTTGTCTCTTTGAATCTCTCATTGTGTGGTTTACTAGCAAGGTTGCATGCTTCAATAGCTCTAGCTAAGAGCACCATCAACATCCTTGTGACTCCATGCCTAGGGAGCTCTAGGTCGCTTTCTCAAGGTTTCCTATTCATGGATTCCCTTGAAAGTAATGACTTAGAGAAGTGCGCTATTTAGTGTGTACATTTTTTGCGCCCACTGTGGGGATAGAGTGGAGAATCACAGAGCTAAAAATGGCAATAGAGTGGAGAATCACAGAGCTGCACATTTATGGGGATTCACAATTGATAGTCAACCAAGTTAATGAAGAATACCAAACCAAAGATGAAAAATTGGTACCCTACAAGAAAATGGTTGATTCATTGCGATGATATTTCACTTTTGTTACATTTCAACAAATCCCTAGAGCAGAGAATAAAGTAGCTGATGCTATGGCTACATTGGCTTCACTCCTTCAGCTAGAACAACATGAGTCCAGATTCGAATTCCTGGTGGAAGAGCTACACTACCCTATCTACGACTCCCAAGAAAGCCAAGTTGTTTGTACCCTTGTTGGCCATGAGTCATCCCGCTATGGTGCCATTTACTCATACCTCTGTGATGGCATTATTCCCGAAACCTTCAACTATTCTAAATGAAGAAACTTAACCCAAAATACCTCTCGCCACACCTTTATCTTTGGTGATCTGTATAGGAGGGGTTTAGATGGGACACTTCTTAGGTGCTTGGAAAAGGATGAGTCTAACTGAGCGTTAGCTAACATTCACGAGGGCATTTGTGGAGGACATTCTAATGGTCTTGCCATGGCCCAAAGGTTGCTTAGGGAGGGGTACTATTGGCCTACCATGCAGTAGCTTTTGCTAAATCATGCGAAAAGTGTCAGAAACATGGTAACCTGATACAAGCTCCAGGCAGGGAGCTTATTCCTTTTATTTCTTATTGGCCATTTCAGCGCTAGGCCTTTGACCTTGTTGGGCAGATTCATCCCAACTCATCAGGTGGACACAAATTCATTATCACTGCTACTAATTACTTTACCAAATGGGTAGAAGCTGTCCCACTTTCTGTTGCCTCAGGCAAGATAGTTTCTTTGTTTATTTTGAACCATATCATTTGTCAGTATGGTGTGCCTTCTAAAATAATCACTGACAATGGAGGTCAGTTTAAAAACAAGGACCTTAAACATCTCTGCAAGAAATTTAAGATAAAACAGCATTGGTCCTCCATTTACTTCCCGCAAAGAAATGGACAAGCAAAGGCTTCGAATAAGACCATTCTTAAAATTCTCCATAGAACAGTTCACAAGAATGGTAGAGACTGGCATCTACAGATAAATCTAGCCTTGTGGGCTTATAGAATGAGTATTCGTACTCTAATTGGGGCTGCTCCTTTTGCCCTCACTTATGGTGTTGAAGCAATGTTACCTTTAGAGGTGGAGATTCCTTCACTTAAAGTTTCCCTTAAAGGTCTAGTTACAGATGAATACTACCGTGCCATGAGGCTCCAAGAACTAGAACTTCTAGATGAGAAGTGTAAAGCATCCTTTGATCACATGAGAGTTTACCAGAAGCGTATGTCCAAAGCATTCAACAAGAAGGTTCGCCCTAGAGAATTTCAAGTGGGGGATCTTGTTTTATGAGAAAACCCTAAGAACCAACAACATAGAGAGCAAAAGGGGAAATTCGAACCTAATTGGCTTGGACCATACATCATTACTGTTGCTTTTGGTACAGGTGCTTATTTACTATCTGATCTAGAGGGAAAACAGCTCCTTAATCCTATCAATGTTTTGCACCTAAAGAAGTTCTATCCATGATGCCTATTCTGTCTGGGGGCATCCTTTGTACATATTTATTGATCCTGAAAAAAATTCCAAAAAAGAAAATTCATATATGATGCTGAAAAAATCTTTAAAAGCATATAAAGTCCTGAAAAAATACAAAAAAATGCAAAAATAGAAAAAGTGCTTTGGTGAAAACCTGGAAACAAGCGCCTTGGTAGCAAAAATACAAAAAAATTGAAAAATCAAAAAAATCTCCAAGTGGTGAAAACCTGGAAACAAGCACTACTTGAGGCCTTTGCATCCTTGTTTCTTATCATGCGTCCTCAACACTTAGCCTTTCTCCATCTTGCCTTGACCTTGTTGCCTTGGTTTGGAATTGGTCTTTGTCTTTGTCTAGGGGGCATAACTGTGTTAGCTTTGGTCTCTGGGATGCATTGGTCTTTAGGACATCTTGCAAACGGTGTTTTTTAGCACCACCCCAACTATGTTTTTCAACACTACCCTAGCGTCAAGTGTTTCTTAACACTTATCAAATATCTTACCCGCAGTCTAGCAGGATATGATATTTTCTCACTAGCAGAAGTGATACTCAAAGTTTGACTCTATGACCTACACACACGCACTTAAACACTCGACTCGCTAAGATTTATTTGACTTTATTTCTTTGTGTGCTATCTATGATGATTTCTTTGATGAGTGTTCTCTCCCTAATAGTTTTTGATGATGCTGAGATAGAATATTGGGGCATGAGGACATGTTTTATTGCTTTTTTTGTTTGTGGGTATATTTTGTTGGTCGTAACTGTCATTAGCATTTATGCTTGTTCCACTTGACATTAGGGTCTACAAGGTATTATCCTTGACTATTTCGCAAGTGCCTACTTATAGCCATCTTGACTTTACTTGTGTCTTGATGCGAGTATAATCTTGCTATATTAAACTTAGGTAATCTCACTGCACTAGTCATCTTAACCTATATGTGTTTGGTGCCTAGGTGGGATTCTCACATATCTATCTGATATAGATCATATTCAGATTCACATAGTCATACTAGTGTGTATTGTATGATCTTGTGACGCTACCAATAACGCTCGATGATGAATATTAGAGTTTAAAAGCTTTGTGACCTTGCAAGTAAACCACTTTTCATAGTAGCTTGCATTTTTAGGTTCATGTTAGTTAGTTTTGCATCTTGCATATGGAGAGAGCTCTCCTTTCATCTTTCGAGGACATGTCAGTCAACTACGCTCACCTTTCCTTTTCTCAATCATGTCTTTCACTCCTTGTCTTTCACATCATGTCCTATTCCTGTCATCACAAGGGGTTAATCTTATCATCATACCTATCCTAAAGAGATCATTTTTAGAAACATGAGTCTATATCATAAACATGAGAATTAAACATACATCTATGAGAGAGATTATACATGAGCATATATAACATACATTTTGAGCAATATGACAAGACAATATAAAAATTGAAACATCCATCACAAGTGGGACACATACACAAGATATATCGCAAATCTAGTAATCTCATATATATGATGAATGTCATGATATAAAATACAATGTGGGATCCAAAATATGGATAATGTCCCAGGATATGTCTCTATACATCTATCCTAAACCTAGACCTAGGACTCTCTAGCACCATCATGTGGAGCTAGTGGTGGTGGAGGTGGTGCTACCACTCTATCTGGTACCATGTCAAATCTCCTAGTTATCGCAAAGTAGGGTGGTGCTCTCTGACCCTCAGGTACAGTCTGTATGTAGAGTCCATGATAATATGCAGCTCGTGCTGCCTCTCACCGGATCTCTACTGCATCACCCTGTGCCGCTCGAGCTCGGCTCTCAAATCAGTCAGCTGCTGCTCTCTCATGGCTATAGTGATTTGTAGTTGTTGCATCTCTATCTCTAGGACTTGGATCCTTGCTCTCATATCCTCTCCCCCTGCAGGTTGATCCTGCCCTGCATCCACCCGTCGGCGAGATAGCCTCGCCGTGTCATCCCCCTCATCAGTAGAACCCTATCCCCGCGACCGTTTCCAGCCACCCGATCAAGAGCTCTTTCTTGTCTCCCTAGCTCTCCCTCTCCCTCCTCTATCCCCTCCATCCCTGTCATCTCCATCATCCCCCTGTGCTGTCAACTGTGCATCAGGTACATTGAATCTAGGGAAGGGCTACCTCTGTCGCTCTGCCCTATATGTCGCATATACTCCTGCATCTGCCATATCTAGGAGATAGTCCCATGGCTCCCTGTAGATGGATGTTGTGTCCTATACTACCTACTGGTAGTCCAGCATCGACAGCCAACCCTGTCCCTCCTCATCCTTGACCCGAGCATAAGTGGTGGTCTTAGTGGGCACTCTCTGTTGTCGCCTGAACTATCTCCAGACTTGGGTGATCATAAAATGCTCTACTATGTCAGAGTGTCGCCCTACCAGTGGCTGGCTACATAACATGTAATCAAGCTCCTCCTCCCGATCACCCCACTGCTCACAAGCCCTGTATGGTCTCCACTGAAATGAGGTGAGCTCATCCAGTAACCTATGGTAGTAAGTCACATCTCCGCTATGTGGCTGTGATATGAAATCTGTATAACTATATATATAGGGGCATCTTTGCTCCCTCGGCTGCACCCGTGGATGCATAACAACGATGTGCTCCCATGCCCAAATCTGTGCTAACACCACCTCGCATGCCCATGTCCTGCTCTCCCGATAAATGATCTCGTGGAGCTCATGATACATATCCGCTAAGATGGTTGGGCCCCATGCCATCCGTCATGGGTGCGCTACTAGATCTACCACTAACCGACCCCAGCCCAAGGGGAACCCTCTTTGGCTCCTATCTGTGATAAGAGCCTGTGCCACTATGGAACATACAATGCATGGCACCGGGAAATCCCTGTCGAACTCCTCCATTAGGCGATCCTAGTTGAGGTATCTATCCACAAAGGTGACATCCTAGAACATGTCCTACATAATCTGGCGTCCCTCGATCAAATCTTGATCGCAGTATACCTGTGCCAACAAACAATCATGTTAGTTTCTATCATATGGAAACTTTACATCTCTGAATATCTATAAACATGATTATACTCACAGGATCTTTGTGGCTCGGAACTCAAAGGATCCGATAGACATCCTCCAGGCTAATAGTAGCCTCTCTAGTGGGCAAGTGAAAGGTGTTATGCTCACTGTGCCACCTCTCAGCCAATGTTGTCAGTAATCCGTGATCTGCCCGAATGTGGGGCATTTACACTAGATAATCGAAGCCCATCTCCCTCATTTCTACTCGTCCCGGATCATCTAGATCTTGAACACACCGTAGCCTAGTAACTCTCGGTGCTCTAATAAGGAGCACAGGAAAGTTCTCCTGCAAGCCATTTAACCCAAACCAGATGTTAGAACATATCATGATGGATGTATAAAATTAGTACACAACATCTTAAAAGCAAACATTGTCTGGACCCATGTCATTTTGCTCAAAAACATTAAAACATGTCATTTTTCTACACTGTGCGATACTATTTTCTGATAAAATATCGTGCGATATTTCCTTCAGTACCAATGCAATAGTATCTTTGCCTGTGATATTTTGCATAGTATCACATGATATTTTGTCTGGTATCGTGCGATACTGGATTCAATATCGATGCGATACTATTTTGACCCACGAAGTATTGCACGATAGATATCCTCAAAGGGTGCGATACTTAGCAAGTATCGTACAAAATTTCACATGAGGAAAATTTAAAAAAATTTAAAAACATTAAAAACATGTTTTAAATTGAAATAAATGCTCATTAATGACCTACAAAGTGATTTTTTCTGAAAACATACCGGGGCACCATACTGCGGAGGCCGATTATGCAATCGGGCGCGCTCAAATCGATGCCTGTGAACTGGAATCGCTGCTTACAGGGCCATTTTCTCTCTCTAAAGCTCTTGAAATTCTCAAATCACTAAAGGACAAATAATTTTGAAAATGACCTTTTTACCCCCTTTTATAGCATTTTGACTTTTTGACCTAATTTTCAAAACACCTCAGAATTGCGTGAAAATTGCACCCCTAGCTAATTTCGACGTCCTAGATCCATTTTCAGGATCGAACTCAAAATCTGAGTTCATCTTGATAGTCAAAATCACATTTCAAAATTTTCTCCTTCTTCTGCGCAGTTGGCTGACCATTTGAGACCTGCTCTTCAATCTTTGTTGGGGCATCTTCATTTCTTCACCCCCCATCTCTTTCAACCTTCTAGTCTTCCATTCATCTTCATTCATTTCATCTTTTTGAGGTTTGACTGCATCTTTATCCTATATCTTTCTCAGTCAAAACTAGTCAAATTGGGGCATGTCTTCACTTCTTGATGGTTATCCTATCATCTTTTCACCTTCAATTATGATTTCTAGTGACTTGATCAAGTTTATCAATTTGTTTTTTCTCCTCTACTTGATTTTGATTTTGATTCCGAGGGGGCAGTACCTATCAGCTTCGATCTTTGATTTAGCTTATCCATCAACCTTGCTTGAGATTCTTATCTCTTATTTGAGACTTGATTATCACCTAGCTATACAGGTATATAAGTCTTGTCTTTCAGCTTATCTTTGTCCGCTTATGCTTATCTTTGTCCTGATGTGTTCCCATCTGTCGAACACACATTTGGGTTGTTTTGTGATCCCAAATTGATCTCACATTTCAATTCCATTCTTTGACCACATGTGATCCCAAATTGATCTCACATTAGTCAGAGAGGGGAAAATGTATGCACCCTAAAATGGTCGCCTAGACTTTGGGCCCCCATTCAACAATTTATCAAATCCCTAAATCAATATTTTCAAAAATCAAATATTTATCAATTATATCAACTTCCTTGATCAAATCCTAATTTTATCATTTATTCGATTATTTTTTATGGGCTAACCATTTTATCCTAAGTCTTTATTTATTTAAAAGGAATTTCCTCCCCTTTTATTAAATAAAAAGCCCCCACTTTTCCTCTTATCCTAAGTTGCACAAATAAAGCATTATTCTTATTTTATAAAAAGAGGAAAAACACATTTTGTCTCATATGGACACAAAATTCAACTCTTATTTTCTCATTGGAGGATATTTATGCACATGGATTGCTCCTCTTTCAAGCTCCACCCTTGATTAAATCTTTTGCCTCTTAATCTCCATGGTCCATTCCTTTTCAATTCCTTTAAAATGAGAGCTCTTTTGTCATTTTAGGATCCCAACTTTTTATGCTAATCTTATGCTACAGGATTTATTGGAGACTTTGGAGCTTTTGGAGACCATTTCTTACATTCTAGTTTCATTATTGCATCATAGCTTTCATGACATTTAGCTTAGTTTCCTTTATGCTTTAGATTAGCTCACATAGCTTAATTAGCAAGGGTTTGTAATACTTTCATTTCCATAGCTTAGCTTGCATCGTCATTCTTAGCATAGCTTGCATTGCATTGCATTTTCATTGATTCTTGAGGATATTTGCATTATTGCCCTTGTCTCTTTGAATCTCCCATTGTGTGGTTTACTAGCAAGGTTGCATGCTTCAATAGCTCTAGCTGAGAGCACCATCAACATCCTTGTGACTCCATGCCTAGGGAGCTCTAGGTCACTTTCTCAAGGTTTCCCATTCATGGATTCCCTTGAAAGTAATGACTTAGAGAAGTATAGTTATAATAATTTAAAAAATATATGTAACTATAATTATAATAATTATATTATTAAGACATTGTTGTGAATTTCTCAATCCACTCATTGTGAAAAGCACCACATCAGAAAGCAAGTGTAGCATCATTCATAGCAGCATCCAAAGGCTATGATACTTTCCTTGTACACCAATGACTAAGCATCTTTGCAATCATACTTGAAGTTAAGGTGATGCACCTATAGCATCTATTCAGTCATATTCTTAGGCGGGTTGTCATTCATTGATCATAATTTTATCGCTATATCTATGAATAACAACACAAATTCCATCTACATTTATTACCTCTACTTTGATTCCTTTATTTCACTATTTTCCTCCTTAGCACCTTTTCTCATCTAACACCTCCCTTTAGGCTCTTGTTGACTGGCAATTATAGACAAAGTCCCTCTACAACAACATCAATGCTTCCTATGAAAGGGAAAAAATTCATTGAAAGAAGAAAGGGCTAACACAATTTCTCCTAAGGTCTTTGGTGTTGAGTAGTGCTTTAATAAATCTTCAATGGATTCATAACATAGAAAATTCAAGGAACCTTTTTGCTCTAGTTTTTCTACTAAAGGTAGTGTAGACACCAAAAATTGGGCAGATATCTTAGAATCATTCAAATTTGCAAAATCTTAGCCAAATGCTCTAATTTTCATCAGAATGGATCAAATCAATTTTAAATGGACATTTATTAATAAAAATTGGAAAAAAACATTTAAATCAAAAGAAAAATCAAATCATGACATCGAATAATTAAATACACGCTTAAAGGGATCAAGCACAGTATATAATTGATTTTAATCAATTAATTGTATAGTTTTAAATCAAAAATAAAATTGAACCTATTCCCTTACATGGCTAATTTAATTAATTGATGGAATTTAATTAATCCTAATATCTTTCAACATAATTTGAGAAACCAATAATAATTGAGAACACAATGCACATGGATCATTCCAAATTGTTGAATCTCAATCACACATTTTCAACTTTGAATCTCAACCACTCAAATTTGTCTACTTGTCCAAACATTTGAGACAATCATTTAAATTATCCCCCCATTTAAACACATTTCAAAGCCTTTTACTCAACCAAGGCTAAACCATGATCAAGTAACTCTACCCCCTACCCTTGGGATTTTACTATAAATAGAAGTCATTTTGAGAGCATAAGAATCCTAGAAAAATTTGAATGCATAGCATCATCAATATAGGCAATTGGAGAGCAATTGAGCAATATCTTGAGCATTTTGAGAGCAAATAGTGAGATTTGAGAGCATTGTCGTGAGCATTTGATTTAATCTTTGTATCATTTTGAGAATTGAGAGCTAGATTTAGGCATTTTATCATAATTTTCTCATTCTAAGATTGTCACTAGTAGAGAATAAGGCTGAGAGCTCTACTTACCAAGCTTAAATAGAGAACCATGAGATGATATGGATGTTAAATACAATTCTTTAGATTAAATTTCCATTGTCTTTTCATAGAATTGTTGCTAATTGTCCTAATTTCATGAAGGTGTAAACACTCACACACAAATGGTGCCCAATTGGTGGAGTGAGTCTAGTTGTTGTGAATACCATAGAATTAGAGGACATACAACAAATGATTTCTTCTATTTGAAAAACATGGTACAAGATTTGATTCACAATGGTGTGATCAAGATAGAAGGGCCTCAAAACAATGAAGATCACACGGCCTTTAAGCAACCTTTCTATAACCATGAGAAGGGTGAATCTTCCAATTCGAATAAACAAGGCAACAATAATGTCAACTTTTCTCATCATTATGATAACACTATCAATACATTATCCAAACATGATCATGTTGTCAATGTTGTTGTAATCAAGGAATGACCCAAAAAGGAAACATCTTATGCTATCACTCGGGGGCAAACTTCAAGGATTACCCTACAAGGGGTTGATCCTAAACCTATTGGTCCTACACAATCAAGTATTTTGGCTAAACAACCATCTACAACAACAAAGCCATATAATTTGGTGGACCAATTACAAAAGACTCCAGGTCAAATTTCTATTTTGGAGTTGTTAAAATTATCTCCAAATCACAAGGAGGTCTTGCAAAAAGCCTTATTGGAGACTAATGTTCCTATTAACTTGGAGGAAGAAAAATTTCAAAACATGGTGGGACACCTCATTGCACCACATTGTCTCTCATTTTTAGAGCAAGATGATATGTCCATCACTCATCCTCAAAATGTGCCTTTGCATATAGAAGTACTCATTCAAAGACATAGGATTAAGAGAGTTCTCATAGATGGAGGAGCTGGTCTTAATATTTGCACTTTAAACCTTGTCAAGTCCTTAGGTTTATCCAAGTCTTCTATTGATCCTAAGAAGAAAATTACCATTAAAGCTTATGATGAGGAGGAGAGATCTTCAAAAGGCATGATTATCTTACCTATTCAAGTTGGGCCCATAAAAAAGGACACCATATGTCAAGTCCTAGACATAAAGTTAACTTATAACATCTTATTGGGGAGGTCATGGATACATGAGATACAAGTGGTTCCTTCTACATACCATCAATGTATCAAATTTCCACACATGGGAGAAGAAATCACAATTGGAGGGGATTCAAATCATTTTCAATATTGCAACACATTGAAGCCTCTTCATGAATTATTTATTCCTCATAATAGAGAAGGGATTGTTCCAAATACTACCATTGAAGAAACTAAAGGTGATGATCCTAAGTGTACATCAAATGTTACCTCTACCTCAAACCCTATTCAAACTAACTCAACTACATCAGCTAAGGAAAAGAAAAAGTGAGTTATGAGGGTCCAAGTTTAAATGAGAATTTAGGTAAAACATCCACACCAGAGTGGAACGTTCTAAACCTACCAAAGAGGAGAGAGACAAAGCCAAAGAAGACCAATATAAACAAATGAGTGAGATGATGCACATGTTCGAAAAAAAAATGTAGAATCAATTCTAAAGGAGTAGGGGAATATTCTATTTCCCTATTTGATTTACCTACTTCCCCAAAAACACATGGAAAATCTTCTAAGGTGTATCCTCCTCACAAATACAACTCTCATTTTGTAAAAGAGAGTGACAAGTCAGCACTTGAGAAAGAAGACAATGAGGTTCTACAATGGCTTTACAAAGATGAAAGTGATACTTCAAAAAATCCCGTGGAAAGCATTCAACACATCAATATCTAAACTGACCAATATGGAAAGGGGTTTGAAATTATGCAAAAAATGGGGTATAAGGGAAGAGGACCCTTAGGTATGAAAAATAGAGGTTTGCTTGAACCTATTGAACCTTCTTGGAGATCAAAGGAAGAAAAATTAGGAATAGGTCATCAACACAAAGGAGAAAGGTCTAGCCCTATCCATGATTTTTATGAAAAAGTGAACATGGTAGAGTCTGATATTGATAGTGATGATTCCACAGAATATGAGTGGGATTATTTATCCAAAGACTCTTCCCATGACAAAGAGATTTTCATAATGCATTCTTATACTAATGTTCCTAAAGAACAAACTCAAGATAGTGAAGATCCGGAGATACTTCCTACATACATGCAACCCGATCCATAGGAATCTAACATAGGGAAAGCACACATTAATCATCCATAGGTAGGTGAACCTTGGGTACCTTCATGGGGGGGTGATTTGAATGTTAGATTTAACCCGCATATCTTCTTTCCTGTAGAAGTCTAAGAGGACTCAAGTGAAGAAAACTTCGATCCTTCTTCCATGGATCATCTTGAGCAAGCTCATGTTATTGACCTTAATGATACAATGTATGAACCATCTAATGAGGTCATGTCCTTAAACCCAGCCAATGAAAAATTTCCAATTGAATCTTTATCCTTAATGCATCCCAAACTTATTGATTGGGACTTAACCGAACCAAATGATTTACTATACTTTCCCAATGACCAAGCAATGACACAATACCTAAATGTGGTTGAGCCCTCTTCCACCGATGAGTTTAATCCAAACATGATGAGAAAGGCAGGGATCTAACCTCTTCATCCAAAAGAAAAAAAATGATAAAAAATTTTAAAAAATTGAAGAGTTCTAGTGGTGAAAACCACCATGTGGCTGTACTAGAACCAAGAAAAGTAAAAATAATGGATGTTTCCGATAGTGAAAATCCAAATGTGGCACCTAAGGAAGAGAGGTTGGACACCTTACCAGAACATGAGGAAGAAAGATCACCAATTCTTATAGAGCCAATGGAGAAAGTCAATATTAGAACCGAATTGGAGCCCAAATTCATACATTTAGCAACTTCACTTACACTTTTAGAGAGAAAGGATTTCATCGAATTTTTCCAAGAAAAGCAAGTGAATTTTGCATGGTCCTATGCTGACATGCTAGAATTAGATCCAAACTTCATCATGCATCACTTGAATGTCAAACCAGGGGTTAAACCCGTCAAGTAGAAATTGAGGAAAATGCATCCACACATAGCTCTTCTAGTTAAAGCAGAATTGGAAAAATTGTTAAAAGTGGGGTTCATAAGAGAAATTGCTTATGCAGAATGGATATCAAATATTGTACTGGTTACCAAGCATGAAAAATCCATTCGCATATGTACGGACTTTAGAGATCTTAATCTTGCATGTCCCAAAGATGACTTTCCACTTCCAAGTATAGATACAATAGTGGACTTAACAGCTAGTCACTCCATGTTTTCATTGATGGATGGTTTTAGTGGATACAACCAAATTAATATTGCACCTGGAGATTAGGAAAAGACAACATTCACATGCCCTTGAGGAACTTTTTGTTGGAATGTAATGCCTTTCGGCCTCAAAAATGCCAGAGCTACTTACCAAAGGACAATGACTACCATTTTTCATGATATGATGCACACCTTCTTAGAAGATTATGTAGATGATATATTGGCTAAGTCACATCAAAGAGAGGATCATTTACAAATTCTAGAGAAGATATTTACATGCTTGGAACAATTCAAAGTAAGGCTCAATCCAAAAAAGTGTGCCTTTGGTGTTCAATCCGGGAAATTATTAGGATACATAGTTTCGGCGAAAGGCATTGAAGTGGATCCCGAAAAGGTTCAAGCAATCATGGACATGGAAATTCCTAGAAACATTAGCCAAGTGAGGTCTCTTCAAGGAAAACTTCAATCAATAAGGAGATTCATTTCTCAACTAGCTGAAAAGTGTCACTCATTCACTAGATTGCTCCACAAAGACACCATTTTTATATGGGATGAAGAATGTGACAAGGCCTTTACTTTATTGAAGACTTACTTAATCAATCCACCAATTCTAATGCCTCTTATCAAAGGAAAACCATTTCTTTTGTACATATCAACAACTGAGAGGTCTTTAGGAGTTCTTTTGGCACAAGAAGATGATCAAGGAAAAGAGAGAGCTATTTATTATTTGAGCCGAACATTGATTAAGTATGAATTAAATTACACCTTCATGGAAAGAGCATGCCTAGTTGTTGTATTTGCTTCCCAAAAATTGAGACACTTCATGTTGATGCACAAAGTGAATCTCATTGCAAAGATTGACCCTTTGAAATACTTGCTTAGCAAAACTGCCTTAACGGGAAGAATAGAAAAATGGGTCTTGGTGTTAAGTGAGTTCAATATTGAATATGTGGATAGAAAGGCCATTAAAGGAAAAGTGATAGAAGATTACTTAGTTGAAAATCCATTGGTTTGTACACATCCTATTCACATGGAGTTTCCTAATGCAGCAATTGTCAATATAGAAGCTAAGACATGGAAATTGTACTTTGATGGTTCATACACATAGGAGGTTCCGGAGCTGACATATTGTTGATTACCCCTTAAGGGTATACTATTCCTAAATCATACAATCTCTTATTCTCGTACCAACAACATAGCCGAGTATGAAGCTTTATTCATTGGTATCAAGATGGCTTTAGAATGGAATATTACCAAGCTACAAGTGTATGGTGATTCTCAATTAGTGATCAATCAAGTCAATGATGAGTACAACACAAAAGATGAAAAGTTAATGCCTTACAAGACAATGATTGATGCTTGGAAAAAATACTTTGTATTGATAAATTTTGAACAAATTCCTAGAGAGAAGAATAGAGTTGTCGATGCAATGGCTACCTTGGCTTCATTACTCCAAAAGCCTGATCAAAATGAAAGGTATGAATTCTTGGTGGAGGAGTTGGAAAAACCGGCATTTGACCTTCTTGATACCCAAATTATTGCTTTACTTAATGGACATGACTCACCTTGGTACGGTCCTATTTACACATACCTTAAAGACCAAGTATTACCCTTAGACCAATCCTGAGCCCAAAAATGACACTTCATTAGACAATCAGCTCATTATATTATCCTTTCTGACACATTGTATCGTAAGGGTCTTGATAGAACTTTGCTTATATGTCTAGAGGAAGAAGAGTCTAAGGTATCTTTACGCGAGGTCCACAAGGGCATTTGTGGGTCACATTCAAGCAGTTTAAACTTAGCTAAGATGATCCTTCACATGGGGTATTTTTGGAAAACATTAGAAAAGGACACTTGTCACTTTGTTAAGCTATGCACAAAATCTCAATATCATGGTGATATGATATATGTACTGGCTCAAGAACTACATCCTTTTGTTACACCTTGGCCATTTTATCAATGGGGGTTTGACTTGATTGGCATAATTTATCCACCTTCATCTAATGGGCACAAATACATTATCACAGCTATGAAATACTTCACCAAATGGGTAGAGGTTGTTCCTTTGATCACTGTTATAGGAAAACAAATCTCTATGTTCATCCTTAATCACATCATTTGTAGATATGGTATTCCTCATGCCATAATTACCGACAATGGAAAATAATTTAAGAACAAAGATGTGGATGAGCTTTGTGATACCTTTCATATTACCCATCACTCTTCTTCCATTTACTATCCCCAATGAAATGGACAAGCCGAGGCTACTAATAAGAATATCCTTAAAATCTTGAAGAGATCTATGAACAAATTAGGAAGATATTGGCACATACAAATCAACCCAGCTTTGTGGGCTTATAGAACTAGTATCCAGACACCTAAAAGAATGGTTTATGGAGCTGAAGTTGTTTTACCTTTGGAGGTTGAAATCCCATCCCTAAGAGTATCATTGCAAGGATTAGTAATAGATGAGGATTATAGGGTGGCTGGACTTCAACAATTGTAATAGTTAGAGGAACATCAAGCACAAGACTATGAACATTTGAAAGTGTACCAAAACAGGATTTTAAGGAACTATAACAAACACATTAAACCAAGAGTCTTTCACGTGGATGATTTAGTGCTAAGGGAGAACCCTAAAAATCAAGTGGAAAGGGAAAAGAAGGGTAAATGTGAAGCAAATTGTGTTGGTCATTTTGTCATTGTTTCTTCTTTTGGAATGGGGACTTACAAATTAGCCAATTGTGATGGAGAAGAATTACAAGAGCCCATTAATAGCATCCATTTAAAAAGGTTTCATACCTAATTAGATGAGAGAGTATCAGAAGAAAGAGTATTAGACGAGTGTGTATCTGATGACTCAGGCATCACTTTTGTACATGATAAAATAAAAAAGATCAAAAACATTGAGAAAAGTTCAAAATCCAAAAAAAAAGAAAAAAAAAAAGAGAAAAAGAGCAATAAACCCAAAAGGTGAAAACTTGGCAATCGGGTGCCTTTTGTTTCCCTAAGTCTTTCCTAGTTGCATGTGTACATATTGCATTTCCATAATCTCACTTGTCAATCTTCATTGCATCCGTCATTTGTGCATAGTCATAATAAAACCTTTCAGCTGCATTGTTGCATTTTAGGTTTCATAGTGCCCTAAGCTTGTCACACGATCACATCTATCACTTGGGGGCAGGAAAGGATTGGATTTTTGGTACAAATGGATTCAATAGTGCTACTTTCGGTCACACATCAGAGGGAATTATCAGAACTTTAGAAGAGATAGATTTTGTTGAACCTTTGATGGATATCATTGTTCACAACCAAGTATTTTGATCCTACAACTTGATCCTTGAACCTTCATTGACTTTATTATTCAGGATTAAAAATTGACATCACTTAAATGATTAGAATGTTTGGAAGTTCTTTTTTGAAAACCTTGATACATTGAAAAACACTTGAAGTTTTTTTTATGATCTTTATTGGATTTTTATCATATCTTTTTATCTAATCGATGATGTCCTGACTAGATTGGCGATGATGGAGACATGCTATTTTTCTTGCCTTTGAGTGACTGTCTTGAGGGAGATCCAACAACTTATGTGAATTCGTCTAACAACATGGTCATCAAAGAACCATCAAGGACTTTCATATAGGATGGAGGGTTGACCTTTGTTTGTTTATGCAAATAGATACCTTGGCTATTTAGATCTTCCATATCTTAATACCAAAATCCAATTGCAACATTGAATCCATTGAAACTGGTATTCATACTCCCATAGTTGGTTATTCAACTAGTGAGACTTATAGTAGTTTCCTAAAAGGTTACCAAATGCGATATAAAGCAGTATTCATATCATCATGATGTGGTCAGTGATCATTGTACTTGCTTTCTAGTTCCACAATGCTCAATGATGAAAATATTTCTCTTTTGCAATTCTTTCACAAAAAGCTAGTGACAATTAGTTGCATTGCATTGCATTTTCATGTTAGATTAAGTACATTGGTTTGTAGTATTTTTCCAAGTGAAAGGGGGTTCATTTATGATCTTGATCAATCATTAAGGGGGGTTCAATTAAAAATCTTATCCTTGGTTCAAATTAATAATGTGAGATTATCTTTTGCATTCAGTCATAGCATTACTCATTATTCATTATCCTTATATCTGAAAAAGAAAAAGATTCATTAATCATTAATCATTTGCATACATTTAGTTAAGGATTGCATTTTAAGAGTTGCATACATCAATAAATCAAAAACATAGTTCCTTTCACTATATATCCATATTTCCATAATAAATCATTTGCATCCATACATTGAAAATCAGAAAAAAAAAAAAACATATTAAAGTTACATTACCATTTGCATTCATTTATCTATATCATATGTAAGATACATTGCATCCATAGCACAATCAAAAGTAAATGCATCCTAAACATCATATAGAACTGCATATAAAGATAATCTCACATAAACACATCAAGAGGATCAAGGAAAGTCCATAATCATATAAATGTCCATAACATCAAAGATCCATCAAATCATTATATCAAAGATACAATATCATCGACAAAATGATACATCAAAGTCCTGATCAATAAATATAACATGATACAAAATCATCAACAAGGAAGATCCATAATCAATCATCTCAAGATCCTGTAGGGGCACCCGCTCCATCACCTGTCCCCGATCCATCTGGTCCCCTGTCACCTAATCTATCCTAAGTAGGAGGAGTCTGACTAGTACTAGCAACACTCGGCCTCTGAGCCATCATAGTCATGAATTGTTGCATCATAACAGCTACCTGATCCAGTCAGCCAACCACCATTGTCATACCTGTCTATAATGTACGCACATCTTGTGTCAGAGCATTTATGCCAGGAGAAGCCTATGAAGCCTGACCTATATCCTGAGGCCTAGGTATTTAAGGAGGCACCTGTTGTGCCAGAATCTATCCATGCTATAGCAAGGGTGCATGTTCTCTAGGAACCTATCTTGCAGCAACAACACAAACCTATCATCTAACTCTCTATTGTCCTCATACCTCTATAGCTCTAGGTTGTACAAATCTAGGTCCTCATCCTTGCTGAGCCTATGTGACATCTATATCCCTGGCTCTGATGTGACCACCTCATATCCATGGTCCTCCTCATCCTCTACCTATAACCCTAGGAGGTCTCTGTACTCTATGAGCTCAATGTCATCTAGGTCTATCCGCACCATCCCCATCATCATCTCCACCCTCATCATCTAATCGCTCATCCATGTCTGGGATTGGCTTTGGAGGATCTGTCAATCTCAAAAATCTATTTCGGGAAAACCACTCTCTATACTCCATGAACATCCCAACATATTCCACATGGTCCAACATGTCTTATTTGATATATATCAATCTATCAATCTGATCACATGTGAACTGGAAGTCAATCTGTGCACCCCACATCAATCTCTCTGCTTGGACTCAAGCATATAATGCCATACCCTGGGGCATATCCTGATATTGGCCATACTACCTAGATACTCGACCAAAGTAGAATCTCTCAATCACGAGTGGTGATCAACCTATCATCCATCTTGGTGCAAACATGTATGGAGATCATCATCATCCTCCTTCCAACCCTCACAACCTAGATATGGTCTAAATACTACCTGATCTAGATCGCCGATCATGTGATGCTAATACTCTAGTTTTCCCAAATGATGTTGGACAACCATGCCACTATAAAAAAATGCATACAGATAACTATGACCTCGGGCATGTGTTGATACTTGTCTAGTAATAGGAAGATGTTCCATATCTATAACTGCAATGCAACTACACCTGCTGACAATGATGCACTTGATTTATATACAACCTCATGCAAATCATGATATAACTATGCTAGTACACAGGAACCCCAATCAAAATGCTGAGGGTGTACAATCAAATCTTCTAATACATGGCCCCATCCAATGGAGAATCCTCGACCTCACCGGTTTGGAAGCAGTAAACCTCCTATCAGAGCACCTAAGACCGCTGGCAATGTAGGAAAAGAAGCAAACTGTGCCCATGTAATCGTATCATCTCCAATGGTATCATCATCAAATACACGTCTGAAAACAGTCCTATCATACATAGAATCATAATATACTCTCTCTTCCTGAGTAGTGATGCGAAGTAATTTGTATATGTCCTCAGGAGTGATGGTCATCTCCCCTAATGGCAAGTGGAAAGTATTGTGGCTAGAGTGCCATCGCTCTGCCACAGCTGTCAAAAGACCTCAGTTCAACTGTGTTAGAAAGTAAAGTCCACCAACATAACTGAGAGGGGGGGTGAATCAATTATCAGATAATTATAACTTTTATCTTCTTCAATAACATTAAACCGTATAAGCAATATAATTACCAACCATAGAAAGATATTCATACACTAACATAATGACACAAGATATGTTGAATAGGGAACCTCTTGATCAAAGAGTAAACCCTGGTGGGAATGATGCCCACAAAAGATGCACTAATATGAATATTCCTCATGAAAGGATGGACTCTGTTAGGAGTCTTATGAAATACATTCAGTACATATGAATCCCTATTAGGAGATTTTGAATCCCTGTTAAAAGATTCTAACCCTGTTAAGAGTTATGGAAGATAGAAGGACCCACTGCCCAAACAGCTTCAGGGTAAGATCATTGAACACACTGTCCAAATAATATTTGCATTACTCAATAGAATAATATGTTACCTCTTCTCTGACTGTGCCAAACTACACTCACTATTACATCAAATCTTAATTTTAGATCTCTGTACTTTACATGTCTTCCTTCACAAATTTGCTTTCACATTTAACTCTTTTCTTCACTTCATGCATACAGCATCACACATAACTGCTACTTCCATATCACAACTACATTACAACAAGGAAATACATTCATTCCTTTATACCACACTCAAATAATTACAAATGAGTCGGCATACAATTACAATATAAAACTTTTCACGCTACATCAAAATTACACAAAACTGTCGGCTTCCAAATTCAATAAATCTTCACTCGTGTGATCTCGAAGTCTGCACTATCATCCATGTCATTATCAATGAGTCTTCAACTTCCCTTTAACTGCACAAAACTAGATTCCATCTTGATTAGGAGATATCATCCGATTTCCACAAACCGCTACTTAGGAACATTGCCTGAATATGACTTCCACCAAAATGTTCATAACTTCCATGAATAAATGAATTACTATCTGTGCTCTTAACCATAGACATATAACATATCAAAGAGTATATCCTCAACATCATATAGCTCCAACTACAATAACCCACGTGCGCTAATCCAAACTCTGTCTGCTTCTCTACAAGTCTTCGGTAAATCACTGTGTTGACATTAATGACAATCATAGTCATGAATGCAACAATAACTGCTACAGAATGGCTGCCAAAAATTTAGCATTAATTCTTAACAATCTCCCCCATTAGCATTGATGGCAACATAGATTAAAAACATCCAATGTTCCAAAAATCCAATACTGCAACATTGCTTCTTCAAATCCTCTTCATCAATCAAATCTTGCTTCGTTATCCTATTCAGTTCCCTCCAACAGATGGTTTTCATGTATAATTCTCCCCCATTGACATCAATGACAGAAATTTCATCACTATGCAACAACAACTCAATGTCAAAAGACACTATTTAGAAAATACATTCACTAGAGTCCTCATGACTCAGCTCAGATACACATACTCCCCCATAAAGGAAGTACCAACATCTAATCCAGAAGAAAGATAGGGCTCCTATACCACTAGATGAATGCAAACAACTACATCACTTTTCAAAAGTAGGCTGGGGCATAACCCCAAGCATACCTCTTAGATACTCAAATGTATCCTTAGGCAAAGGCTTTGTGAATATATCTACTATCTGCTCCTTTGTACTTATGTACTCAAGTCTGACTTCTTTCTCAGCAACTTTCTCTCTTACAACATGATACTTAATCTCTATATGCTTTGTCTTAGAATGTAATACAGGATTCTTAGACATACTAATTGTGCTAGTGTTGTCACAATGTATGACAACAGGTTCAACAAATTTTATTCCAATATCCTTCAGCATTTGTTTCATCCAAATTATCTGGTTACAATTGTTTACTGCTGCTACATATTCTGCTTCTGTTGTGCTTTGTGAGATGTAATTCTACTTCTTGCTTAGCCAAGAAACCAATCTTCCTCCTAGGAAAAATGCTCCACCACTGGTTCTTTTCTTATCATCAACACTGCCTCCCCAATCAGCATCTGTATATGCACATAGGGTAAAATCATTAGATTTTTCATACCATAATCCATAGTCCATTATACCTCTTAAATATCTCAGTATCCTCTTTACTACTGCATAATGTGATTCTCTAGGTTCAGCTTGAAATCTTGCTACAATTCCAACTGAGTGTGCTATATCAGGTCTTGTATGAGTCAAATATTGTAATCCTCTAATCATAGATATGTATTTCTTCTGTTCTACTACATGAATCTCATCTATGCTGGATAAATTATGTCTAGTCACCATGGGTGTTCCAATTGGTTTAAAATTCTCCATTCCAAATATTTTCAACAAGTCATTCAGGTACTTTGTTTGACTTACAAAGATACCATCATTATTTTATGTTATCTGTAATCCCAAAAAGTATTTCATTTCACCAATCATACTCATTTCAAATTCAGTTTTCATTTCATCAGCAAATTTGTCACTAGCTTCATCTTCTCCTCCAAAGATAATGTCATCAACAAAAATAACTATAAATAACAAACCATTTTCAATTTCTTTTGTGTACAGATTGCTATCAGTTGTTCCTTTTGTAAATCCCAATTTTAACAAATACTTATCCAGTCTTGCATACCAAGTTCTAGGTGCTTGTTTAAGTCCATACAAAGCTTTCTTTAGTTTACATACCATGTCTCCTTCTTGAGTCAAAGGAAAACCTTTAGGCTGCTCAATGTAGACTTCTTCTTCCAACTCTCCATTCAGAAATGTTGACTTCACATCCATCTGATATACTTTGAATTTCTTGTAAGCTGCATAAGCCAAAAACATTCTTACTGCTTCAATTCTTGCAACAGTTGCAAAGGTTTCTTCGTATTCAATTCCTTCTTGTTGCGAGTAACCCTTACATAGCAATCTTGCTTTGTTTCTTACTACTTCTCCTTGTTCATTCATTTTGTTTCTGAATACCCATTTAGTTCCAATAACATTCTTGTCTTTAGGTCTAGGGACCAATTCCCATGTCTTATTCTTTTCAATCTAATCTAGTTCTTCTTTCATAGCATTAGTCCAACTTTCATCTTCACAAGCTTCACTAGTAGTCTTAGGTTCAATTTGAGAAATCAAACATAACTATTCTTGTACCTTATTTCAAGTTAGAAATCCTCTTTTGATGCTTCCAATAATTTGTTCAATAGGATGATTTCTTAACAAACTCTTGCTAGTTGTCACTGTCTCAAATCTTACTTCAGGTGTAGGTTCTTCAGTAACTTCACTGTGGCTTTCATTCAATAAATCACTGTTAGTTTCATAAAATAATTTAGTAGATCTAGTGTTAGGTTTAGGATGAGCTTCTTCATCTGATTCATAATCAAGCATTCTTTCCTGAATTTTGAACTTTTCATCAACTTTAACATTTGCACTTTCAACAATAGTCTTAGTTCTTTTATTGTAACATCTATAGGCTTTGCTTTTCAAAGAATATCCAAGAAATATACCTTCATCACTTCTAGGATCAAACTTTCCAATATCATCATCTCTCTTTATATAACATTTGCTTCCAAAAATTCTAAAATACTTAACTGAGGGTGCATGTCCAAACCATAATTCATAAAGTGTCTTGTCTGTGTCTACTTTGATTTGTACTCTATTCATTGTATACACTGCTATGTTCACTGCTTCTCTCCAAAATATCTTTGCCAAATCATTCTCAAATAACATAGCTCTTGCTACTTCAGTCACTGATCTGTTTCTTCTTTCTACAATGCCATTTTGTTCAAGTGTTCTAGGGGCTGAATACTATCTCTTAATGCCATTTTCTTCACAAAAGGTGTTAAACTCTCTAGAAGTAAATTCTCCACCTCTATCATATCTCAAACATTTAATCTTCATTCTAGATTCATTCTCAACTTTATTCTTAACAATCTTAAACTTATCAAATGCTTCAAATTTTTCTTTAAGAAATGCAATCCACATCATTCTTGTAAAATCATCAACAAGAATCATAAAATACCTTTCTCCATAGAATCCTCTAGTCCTAGTAGGACCGCTCAAATATATATGAACAATCTCCAGCTTCTTTGTAGATGTAAACTTCTTACTGGGAAAATAACTTCTCTTCTATTTAGCCATTACACATTCTTTGCAAATCATGTTAGTAGGCTTCATAATTTTAGGTAAATCTCTTACTGCAAGTGTAGTACTTACTTTCACAATGTTATCAAAGTTTATATGACAAAACCTTCTATGCCATAACCAACTATCATCAATCTTAGTAATCAAACATGTTGTCTTAGTAGGATTCAACTGAAATAAATTACCTTTGGTTCTAGATCCAGTTCCAATTAGATTTCCATCTTTATCTTTTATCACACAAGTTTTCTCAGTAAACCAAACTTGATATCCCTTATCAACTAACTGTCCAACACTCAAAAGATTATGTTTCAATCCATCCACAAAACAAACATCATCAGTATTAGTCTTTCCATCAAGAGTAATAGATCCTATACCTTTAATCAAACAAGGTGCATTGTTTCCAACTCTAACAACTCCTCCATCATATTCATTAAACTTTATGAACTTTTTCATGTCTCCAGTGATATGATGTGAACAACCACTGTCTATAATCCAATCAGCTTTCTTGTCAACTTGAGAAACTAAGGCTTTTTCTTCCTTAACATCAGTTTCAGGATTTTCTTCTTTAATTGCTACAAATCCTATGTCATCATTATTCTCAATATCACTTTCACTTAAAGTTCTTTCTATACTAGCTTCAAGATCTTCATCGTTAGCATAATAACATTCCTTAGATCTTCTAGGTTTGAAACTATTTCTGTACTTTTAAACTCTCTTAGGACACTTAGATGCAAAATGACCATATTCTTGACAAGTCCAACATTTAAATATTTTCTTACCGTTTGGTTCTCTTTTCACAAGCAAGGAAATGCCTTCTTCAATCTTCTTGTCTTCTTCATTTCTAGATCTGCTACTGCCAGCATAATCTCTGCTCACACTGATGCTTCTTGACAAGGTAGGGTGAACACTAAGAGCACTGAATGCTGTCTCCATTCTAGGTAAGTCTCCTGATAATCTCAGGTTCATTTATGTTGCTTCCAATCTTCCAAGAAGAGTCTCTCTTGTAAAGTTTGTAGTACAAGTTATAACTTGTTCAATCATTTGTGTTGTCTACTTAAATATAGGAGTCAATGTCCTCAGAATTTTCCATATTACTTCATTCTCTGTCTTTGTTCCTCCACAAGATTTTATACCTGTAATAATTTTTGACATTCTACCAATATAGCTTCTAATAGATTCATCTTCCAACATTCTTATATCTTCAAATGCACATATCCAATTATGTAATCTAACTCTTTTTGCATGTTCATCACCTTCAAAATTAGAGTGTAAAGCTTTCCAAATTTCATGAGATTTTTTCAAACATTTTACCTGACTGTACTCATTCTCCGGAAGGGCTGTCAAAAGTGCTTCTCTTGCAAGTATGTTACACATGAATAGATCTCTCTCATCAGTAGTACATGTTTCAAGATTGTCCTCTTCAATGATAGTCTTATCATTCTTTGTAATCAACCAATAACCTGGTCCTAAACACAATAGGTGTGTCTTCATCTTTTATTTCCAACTGTCAAAATTTACTCCATCAAAGTTAGGGCTTTCTTTCCTGAAATTCGCCATGGATCTCCTTAAGCTGTTAAACTTCTTTTTCAAGGACCTGTCGCTCTGATACCAATTGTTAGAAAGTAAAGTCCACCAAGATAACTGAGAGGGGGGGGGGGGGTGAATCAATTATCAGATAATTATAGCTTTTATCTTCTTCAACAACATTAAACCATATAAGTAATATAATTACCAACCATAGAAAGATATTCATACATAATAACACAATGACACAAGATATGTTGACTAGGGAACCTCTTGATCAAAGAGTAAACCCCAGTAGGAATGATGCCCACAAAAGATGCACTAATATGAATATTCCTTGTGAAAGGATGGACTCTGTTAGGAGTCTTATGAAATACATTTAGTACATATGAATCCTTGTTAGGAGATTTTTAATCCCTGTTAAAAGATTCTAACCCTGTTAAGAGTTATGGAAGACAGAAGGACCCACTGCCCAAACAACTTCAGGGTAAGATCACTGAAAACACTGTCCAAATAATCTTTGCATTACTCAATAGAATAATATGTTACCTCTTCTCTGACTGTGCCAAACTGCACTCACTATTACATCAGATCTCAATTTTAGATCTTTGTACTTCGCATGTCTTCCTTCACAAATTCGCTTTCACATTTAGCTCTTTTCTTCACTTCATGCATACAACATCACACACAACCGCTACTTCCATATCAAAACTACATTACAACAAAGAAATACATTCCTTCCTTTATACCACACTCAAATAATTACAAATGAGTCGACATACAATTACAATATAAAAGTTTTCACACGCTACATCAAAATTACACAAAACTGTTAGCTTCCAAATACAATAAATCTTCACTCATGCGACCTCAAAGTTTGCACTATCATCCACATCACTATCAATGAGTCTTCAACTTCCCTTTAACTGCACAAAACTAGATTCCATCCCGATTAGGAGATATCATTCGATTTCCACAAACCGCTACTCAGGAACACTGCCTAGATACTACTTCCACCAAAATGCTCATAACTTCCATGAATAAATGAATTACTATCTGTGCTCTTAACCATAGATATATAACATATCAAAGAGTATATCCTCAACATCACATAGCTCCAACTACAATAACCCACGTGCACTAATCCAAACTCTGTCTGCTTCTCTGCAAGTCTTCAGTAAATCAATGTGTCGACATCAATGACAATCATAGTCATGAATGCAAAAACAACTACTATAGAATGGCTACCAAACATTTAGCATTCATTCCTAACAAACTAAAATTGAGGGATGTCTAAGAGGAAGCTCAAACCACACATCTCTATCACATGGTACTCTGGTTGGGTCAACTCTTGACCTAAATCTAGGACCCAAGAGGCTAGGGTCCGTACATACAACTTACGGAAATGTGCCTATTTTGAAAATCAAGGGAATCATATCAGTATTCTATATCAGTGGATTATTTTAAGTCAATAAATCAAATTCAATCAATCTTTTCTCTTTGCGAGCACAATCAACTTATTGTTCCTAACTCTAGATCTTGAGGCGGGACCAATATGATCAGTTATCTATCCAATCAGATTGACATATCAAACATTCATTGTTACGATTATCTTGATATCCTAATCACTTGTTTGCTTAACTACAATAGACCTATCTATCTTGGACATTCAATCATTCACCCAGAGACATCAAATTAATAAAAAAAATCAAGTTTGAGCATCAAAATTTTCAATTTTCCTATAGGCGTCATTTTCCTACATGGAGGTGACACTTTACCTCAGGTGGTGAATAAATCTTCATCAGCGATACTTTATCACATGGATGCGACATTTCTATTCTTAAGCAGTATTTTATGACCCTAGGCGATATTTCAACATGTCTAGGTGGCTTTTAATTCTAAGGGTTTTTTAGGCGGTGTTTTAAACATAGTTTGACAAAAAAACCCTAGTTCTTAGGTGGTCTGAAATTACTCATAGGCAGCATTTAAACGGGTAGATGTGACAGTTTAACTTCCTAGGCATCATTTAAACTAGCCTAGGCAGCATTTCACAAATTTTCATCTAAAAATCATGTTTTTTTATGCTATAAATATTGAAAAAATTGTAATAAATGCACTAGGAGGGTCAGAGTCACTTATTAGAGGTCCGTAATCCAATGGTCTCTGAAATCATCATCCTCTCTCGAAATGATGCTCTCGAATGGGGACAACCATCACAATCAACTTTCTTAGGATTAGAGCAAAATCTCAATAGTAAAAAGTGCAAATGAATAGTAAATTTGGGGTTTTCAACCTATTTATGCTATTTGACCTAAATTTTGACAAAATTTTTGACCTTTTGATCTATATCTACATATCTATCAAATTGGGGCATTTGTTGAGGCCTTGATTATCATCGATGTTTTTCAGAAATGAAAACATATTGGATCTATTTTTAATCAATTTCATCATATTTTTCAATCCGAAGATCAATCTGTTTCATTTCTGAGGGGGCATTATCATAGTATCAAATCTGCATCAATATTGAATCTGGGGCATTTAAATTTTGAACTATTATTAGTAGGGCATGTTGCATCAATTTCAAATCAGGTTTCAAATTAGTTTTGTATCAATCAATAAAGTATCGAATTAGTGATCAGGACATGCAATTTTATTTGAATCAATGTGCTACGCACATCAATTCAAAGAGGGGCATTTGTAGACACCAAAAATTGGGCAGGTATCTTAGAATCATTCAAATTTGCAAAATCTTAGCCAAATGCTCTAATTTTCATCAAAATGGATCAAATCAATTTTAAATGGACATTTATTAATCAAAATTGGACAAAAAAATTTAAATCAAAGGAAAAATCAAATCATGATATCAAATAATTAAATACAAGCTTAAAGGGATCAATCACACTATATAATTGATTTTAGTCAATTAATTGTATAGTTTTAAATCAAAAATCAAATTGAACCTATTCCCCTAAATGGCTAATTTGATTAATTGATGGAACTTAATTAATCCTAATATCTTTCAACATAATTTGAGCAACCAATAAGAATTGAGAATACAATGCACATGGATCACTCCAAATTGTTGAATCTCAATCACACATTTTCAACTTTGAATCTCAACCACTCAAATTTGTCTACTTGTCCAAACATTTGAGACAATCATTTAAATTGTCCCCCCATTTAAAAACATTTCAAAGCCTTTTACTCAACCAAGGCTAAACCATGATCAAGTAACTCTACCCCCTACCCTTGGGATTTTACTATAAATAGAAGTCATTTTGAGAGCATAAGAATCCTAAAAAAAATTGAATGCATAGCATCATCACTATAGGCAATTGGAGAGAAATTGAGTAATTGAGCAATATCTTGAGCATTTTGAGAGCAAATAGTGAGATTTGAGAGCATTTGATTTAATCTTTGTATTATTTTGAGAATTGAGAGCTAGATTTAGGCATTTTATCATAATTTTCTCATTCTAGGATTGTCACTAGTAGAGAATAAGGCTGAGAGCTCTACTTACCAAGCTTAGATAGAGAACCATGAGATGATATGGATGTTAAATGCAATTATTTAGATTAAATTTTCATTGTCTTTTCAGTTGCTAATTGTCCTAATTTCATGAAGGGTGTAAACACTCACACACAGGTAGAAGTATCGGGGGGTTTTGTTACTCTTCACACTCTACTAGATTGGATTCTTCCAAATTGTTCCCTTGTATTCCTATCCATCCTTTGTTTACACTTCCTAAGGTTTTGTTAGAGGATTTGGCCAAGGAACGAGAAGATTTTTTGTAGGATTATGCCCTAATTTGTAGATCCACAAAGGTCTAGGCAAAATGATGTGATCTACATTCATAGATTATTAAGCAATAGAGGGAAAGATTTGGATTTATCCCTATGCAAGGATTATTCATTCTAGAATTTGACTCTCAGAAGGATAAAGAATGGATATTAAATATCAGTCCTTGGATCTTCCAAGGTAATTTTTTGTATATGAAATCATGGTTCCCTACCTTTGATCTATGCACAAAAATATTTTCTATAGCTTATCTTTGGGTGTGGTTACCATATCTTCCTCTTTAATTTTGGGAACTTGACTGTCTTCGAGTCATTGAGAATAGACTAGGGAAATATCACTACACCTCCAAGGAAACTATTAATTTCTAGAATATTGTCTATGCTCGAATTTGTGTTGAAATGGAGCTATCCAAAGGCCTTCCTATTGTAATACTATTGAAGATGGGTAATAAAGGTTGGATGAAACCAATTGACTATGAGAAAATTATCTTTAGATGTAGAGGATGCTTATCAACAAATCGCCTCACATCCCATTGTCAAAAATACCTTGATGTGGAGAATCTAACATCTCCTAGTAAATATTTTCTATGGGCTAGGGTTGATCATCAACATTATGTCATTCCTCCTACCCCTAAAGACTTGAATCAAGTTCAAACTTCTGCTAAGGATTTAAAGGCTCTTTCTCATCCCTCTTCTAGGAATTGCCCCCATTTTCCTTCTATTATCCACTATGATAGGGGACCCATTGTGGAATCTCATATTTCACAAATGACACCCTCATTGATAGATTCTACTTCAACTTTTTCTCTAAAACCATTGGTAACTTCTATGGTGAGGTGCATCCAAGTTGGTGCAAAAACTAAGAATTGATAGAAATAAGGCAACACACACAACTGAGAGGGGATGCGTTAATCAATTATGTCAAAAGAAAAACTTAACCAATGCTTAACTCCATCACTTAGATGTTTAAAGATAAACTTTAAATAATTGAACCAACATCACAAGAACACATGACACCATAATTTTTTGTGTGGAAACCTAGTTAAGGGAAAACCCATGGTGGGGATCAAATCCAATAGATGATGTACTAGCTCACATATAACCCTATTAAAGGTACAAAGGGGAATGCACATGCATTTAGGCTCACTTCCTAGAGCTCATTGCTCAAATACAATTGAGGGAAACAACCCAAAGTACAACTGGGGCTACAACCCCAAAAATGGACTACAATCCATTATGGACAATAATCCACTAATTTTGTGAATTGACTGATAGCATCTCAAACATGCCAAAATAAATCCAATGAAGTACAACTCTATTATGACTTTATTTTAGATTCCACTCATACCTTTTTGCACATTCATTGATATTCCATCCAACATCACTATCTCATATCCATTCCACACCATCGCAATTACAAATGATTTCACCTTTAAATACATTAAACCAACTAATTACAACAAGGTTGGAAAAGGATCTAATTCTAAAAGTAATACACAATCCTCGATGTGATCCAAGACATGTTGACTAAGACATAGCTAGGTGTTGTCCTCAATTTTGACATCACAAAATTGAGGCAACTCTACACAATATTCTCATGGATCTGTAGGTGCATCCTCTATGTTTCAGCACATTAATAAGGTGTCATAAAGATAGTTCATCATCCCTAAATTGTTCTTTATGTATCATTATTTATACGTTCTTTTAGAAGGTTTCCGTCAAGTTAAATCTCCTAAATGCTTATCAAAATGAGTTTTTCTTCTTTGACTCCAAGAACTTGATTTTTTGAAATCTTCATGTTTATTCTTGATTTTCCCCTTTCTTGTAAGTAGTTTTTAATCTTGTTTTCCCCTTAGGTCAATAGCCCTTAGAATTCTACTCGTTTTAAGCTATCTTAGGCATCAAACAGAGTTGTCTAGCTCAAGTTATAAAGGAAAAGGTGGGGTTTTTCAGGGTGATTGCATATTTTATTAAAAATCCTCCAAAAGTGGACTTTTTGTTGGCAATTGCATGTAATAAAATTATTTCTAATATTTAAAATGGATTTTAGCATCCATTTTTTATTTTCAGCTCATTTTGAGTTGATTTAACCATTGGTTTTAATGTTTTATGAAAATTAGTTTTTTTAAGTTTATTTTCATGTTACTTTATTGAAAACTATAGATATTAATTAAATTTAATTACATGAGATATTTAAATGTGCATAAAGGTGGGGTTTTTATCATTCATAACATATATCCATATGCAGAACACCTATTAAAAACCCACTGCCAATAAATTTGAAGTACTAAATGCATGAAAATGGGGCTTTTAAATGCAATTACAAATTTTTAAATTAACAATATGTCACTTAACATGTGTAAGTGGGGAATTTGAAGCTAAAAACACATGTTATTGTGTTTTAAAAACCCATTAATATGTTTATTAACTTGAGTTTTGACTTGGATGCATGTAAGTGGGGAATTTAAACCCAATAACACATGCATTTTAGAAAAAACATGTGTTTTTCCTCCTAAAAAGTATGTTATTGCTTCTCTAATAAAGGCTTTGACAAGTTAATACATGTAAGTGGAGTTTTTAATATACTAAACACATATACTTTTATTTCCAAAAAATATGTTATGCATATGAGTGGTGAATTTAAACTTATTAACATATGTTCTTATCTCTAAAAATCCCATTTTCAAATAGCTTAAAGGCAAAGTGGCGAATTTGAGCCAAGAAACATATGTTTTTGTGTCATAAAAACCCGTTTTTACTTAAAGTGTTGGGTAGCAATTTTGGAGAGAAAGGCATTTTTTTTCCTTCTAAAAATGCATATTTACTTCATCCCTATGCAAGTTTCAATTCTTAAAATGAAAACACATGTTTTTGACTTCTAAAAACCCATTTTAGGGGGGCTTTTTTGGGAAAAAAAAAAGAAGGGGGATTTTGAGGAAAGAAATCACATGGAAAATGGTCAAAACTAAACCATTTTTTCTCCTTATAGGGTCGATTTTGCACTAAATTTCACAAGGATCATTCTTGGATCATCAAAATTATAGTTTAAAAGGTGTTTTACTCTCAAAACAACCCGTTTAGGGCACATTTTAACCCAAAAATGACCCATTTTTTATTATTATTTTCTTTCACCAAATCTAAACATTTGCTATTAAGGAGATTTATTTGGCATTACTTATCATTTGTAGCTTGTTTTATATTCTTTTCAAGTTTCATTTGATGCCTTAAATGCCATTTTTTATATGCACTACATATTGCATATGTTTTGGTCAAAATGGTTGCTATTATTATGCATTTTTAATCTCCAACTTCCCACACTTGTCAAGCTATGAATTTTGACTCAAGAATGCATTCATTTTGTAAGGATCGAGTCAAGATTCAGAGTCTATTTAAGTCTCATTCATGCAATCATTCTAAATTCAAAAATCTCTTAATTTCATTTTCAGATTTTGCATAAGAGACTAAATAGACTTCTTCCTTTGCTTCTTGAGGGAAAGAGGTATGATCTTTATCAAATTTCATAGGGCTATGTTGTTTATATGTTTGTTCTTTGTTTTTATTTGCAAATCTCTTCATTTCATTTTTAGATTTGCATTTATTTTGTGTATGATATGTGCTCCTTCTATCTTTCATCTCTTTTCTCCAAGTTGCATATGTAAGTGTTTCATCTTGCTTATATTGCAATCAGGATTAAAAACCTCATTCTTGAATGAAATTATCAAGGAGAGAAAGATCACTTTGCAACATGCTTTTGCATCCAAAAATCCCACTTTCATGCTTACACGCACTCTATTTGCACTTGTTATATTGCTTCCATGTGACTTAAAACTCACGATGGCAGTTTCTTGCACACTTGCTTATGAAGAAAACATAATAATTCAGTATAAGTAGATGTTATGCTTCTCATTTTCCATGCATTTTCCACACATAAAAATTGTTGTCTATTCATATGTAATACCCTATGAAAAAACCAATTTTGGTTTTTCTCACTATTGGTTCCCAAAACTGCAGATTGGAAATCCAAGAGCTTTGCCAATTCTCCTACAGGATTGCTCCAATCAGTCTTGGCCAACGAATGTGAATAATCCAATTCCCCTACACTTTACACTTCGCTAGATCTAGGCGGGTAAATACTCACCCCAAATGCTAAGGTGCCTTTATATAGCGAGTTTAAACATTGAATGATTTCTCAAAAAGTGGCAAATGGTTCTTGTGACTGGTCAAAATGAAAAAAATAATTCTTATTTATGTTTGAATGCTTCAAAAATGTGATGTATGTAAAGAATTATTTATATATGAGATTTTGCACTAATAGTTTCAAATACATATGAATAAAATGAAATAATTTCAATGCTCTTGCAATGTAAAAAACCTTCTTTGAGAAAATACACAAGCCAGTCCCTTATCCAACTAATTGAGCGGAATGCAGTCAAGCTTTGTTTGAACCCTCATGTACACTCTACAATTTAACTTCAAATTCCCTCCTATGTGACCTCAAAAATGAATTGGTTATAATATTTATTTTAGTCTAAATGAATTTAATTCCTTGGTAGGAAACCAATTAGACAAGGAATTGTATAGATGAGAAATTCGTATACAACCCTTGATACTCAAAAACCAATATTTAAAACTTCAATTCTCTGACATCTAACAGTAAAGAGGAAATTCTTGAAACTAAAAATGAAAAGGACCAATCCAATAAAAAACAATGAACTTACTTCCTCAACCTCGAATAGAAAATAGCTTTTCTTTGTATTAATCAAAAGGTGAATATAATTGATTCGTACATTAGTTGTAGTCACTTTCCATACATATTATCTACCTACAGTGCTATCATTATAGTAATATCATATTGTATTGTGTCTTATTATTATTGTCTCTCTTTACATTTTACACCACACACACACACACACACACACACACACACACACCAATATATATAGAGGAGTGGGTTCCTTATAGAGGTCTAATGGCCTAAGGTTGGACTTGGAATTGGAAGACATGTTATCATGGCACAAGAAGGGTTTTTAGTTACAAAAATGCCTTTGTTTGATGGTACTACTATGTACTGTTTTGGAAAGTTATAATGCAAACCTATTTGGTTTCTCTTGGAGTTTATGTGTGGGGTTCAATCATCAATGGTTATAATGCTCATGCTACTATACCCACTAATGGTACTAGAAAATGGGAATATGAAAAATATGTCAGGGAAAAGCATACAATAATGTGTGATCTATCCAAAGATGTCTTTGTAAAGGTTATGCATTATAAGCCTTCGCAAGATATTTGGGATAGATAGAAGAACATCTAGGATGGAAATTATAGAGTTAAACAATCTAAAATATAGAATTTGAGGTCAAAGTTTGAAGGGCTAAAAATGAGTGAGGAAGAAAAAATAGAAGATTACATTCTTAAGGTTGATGATATTGTCAATGCTCTTTGTGGTCTAGGATAAGAGATAGATGACATAGATGTAGTCAATAAGCTCTTAATATCAATACCATTTAACTATGATTCTAATAAATGTGTAATAGAAGAAAAAAAGGAAATAAATAAATTTTCTATGGATGACTTACATAGTTCTCTTGCAGCTTATGAAATGAGAACATGTAAGGAGGAGTCTTCTAATAAAGAGTCAACTTTCAAAGCTGAGAAAAAGGATAAAGAAACCCTTTAAAAATTAGAACACATAGATGTTATATGTTGGAAACTACAATTGAAACAATTGTTATATTGTCATTGATGTCAAACCTTAACTGGTAAGAAAATTTCTATCTAGTAGAGTACCATATCTTTTGATTGATGAAGAGGATTTGAAAAGAGGAGATAACAAGAGGACCTAAAGAAAGGTTGAGTAATGTGATACTTTAATGGGTACTTGATTAGTTAGCACATTGACAAGGTAATGTGTTGTTTATCTTTAACACTAAGTAAAGATGTCAATAGATTTGAAGCATAGGCTTAACTGAACAAAAGAGAAGAAATTTAGTTTAAGTTGAGTGATGCTAGTGTCAACCAAGCGCCAGTATAAGCCAAGAAAATTTAGTGTTGACCGAGCATCAGTAATTGTCAAGTATCAAATAATTAACCTAGCGAAGTTAGTGTTTGTTGAGTAGAACAATTTTTAGCGATGACTGAGATATCCAGTGATGATCGAGTAGATGAACACAGTATTGACTGAGTGTGAGTAATTTACAGTTTGTGAAGGAATTGAGAATCCCAGTCGACATAGTTGAATTCTCAGGATATGTAAAACGTGTTGAAATTAATAATAAATGATCTGGAGTATTTAATGCATGGTAAACCAATTTCTTATGGATTCAATGAGAAGATTGGAGAAGTATCTAGAAGGATAAGGATGAGAACAAAATGATAAAAGGATTCGATGAATCTAACCTAAACCTAATATCTACAAAAGAGATTAAGTGGAAAAAGATTAATCTACATGATCAAGGAGGTATAAGGCTAACCTAATTGTGAGGTTATGAAGTGTGTGGATTGAGGTTGATGTCATTGACTGGCGAATCTAAGCAGAAGGGTAAATAGAGTTGTAAAGAGCTGAACAAAGTTGAGCTGATTGCTTGAAGAGATTTATGAGTAGATCAGAGATGGAGATGGTAATGAAGGTCAGTTAGTAAATCAACATATGAGCGTATTGGATCTGTATTTGTAAAGTGAGTTGTATATTTCAAATCAAAACCTACTGTTGCTTTGTAATCATTGTATCAGTAAAAATACTTTAATCAAGGTTGACCTAACAGTCATTTTGTAAACCTTTTAATCAAGGTGACATTCTAATGGAATGTTCTTAAGCCCTCTATCCAGGCCACTCTTAATAGGGTGATTAAATCCTTTAACAGGGTCACACCTAATAGTGTGTATTGTAAACCTTTAATAGGGTTGGCTTCTCATAGAGTTCACTTCAGAAGGGTGAAAATTTAGTAGCATGTTACTGGTGGTTTTTCCCATATTGGTTTTCCACGTTAAATCCTAGTGTTATACTTGTGTGAATGTTATTTCATGTGTTATGTTGTTGAAAGTTTTATATTCTACAAGTTGATTACTTTTGGACAGTGGATTGAAAGTTTTATGTTACTAATATATTCTATAGAGACCGAGTGAATTGATGAATAGATCTAAGTTTGTTGAAGAGTTTAAAATTTCTATTGGTACATCTAGACTTGAGGATAATTGATTCACCCCTCCTCTTAGTTATTCTAAAATCATTCTAACAATTGGTATTAGAGATTTTGGTACTTGTAAGGAAAAATTTTAAAGGTACTTGAAGCTAATGATCAAGATGTACAAAAAAGAGGTACCAAAGCTGAACAAGGATAACTTACCTACATGGCAGAGCTTGATGAAATTACACTTAGCTAGTATTGGTGATTCAATGAAATACTATGTGGAACATGATTATGTACCAGTTGCTGCACCTATGATAGCTGAGGATATGAAAGAAAAACAAGAACACAATCAAACAATGCTGGAGATTGCATCAACCCTAAGCTATCCTAAATTTGAAGACATCAAGGACTGTACTAATACAAAGCAAATGTGGGACACACTAGCAACTATCTATGTTGGAGACACAAATGTGCTGAGAGCTAAATCTTAAATCTTGAGAGGTAACTTTGATGAAATGAAAATGCTTGAAGGTGAAAATATTGTTTAGTATTGTGGAAGAGTTAAAGAGGTAGTGAATGCTATTAGAGGAGATAATAGAAACATTGATGATGAAAATTTTATTAATAAAGTGTTGAGAACCATACTTCCTATCTATGCTATTAGAGTTTCTGCAATACAATAATCTAGATGTACTCTTGGTAATGTCCTAACTGTGGAAGGTCTTGTTGGTAGGTTTACTACTTTTGAGTTTTCTAATTTTGATAATTTCACTACTCACAACATTGAATCTGCATTCAAGTCTTGGATGGTTCTTCATAAGTCTAAGAAAGAAAAAGAAAGACATGTGAACAGTGATAGTAACAATGACAATGATAATGATACTTTTGATGATGATCTAGATGATCTTGAGGCACTTATGGCTAAAAGGCTATCGAGAGGAAAATGAAAATTCAAAGGTAAACTTCCTATAATATGTTTTTCATGTAACAAAGTTGGCCATATTGCAGCAAGATGCCCTAACAGGAATGACAAGGATGAATGAAGGGAAAGCAAGTTTAAAGACAAAAGAAATGACATAGATCACAAAAGGTACAAGGACTACAAAGACAAAGGTAAGAAATCTTGTTATATTGTTGAAGAAGAAACTAACAGTGATACTAGTGAATTTTATGATTGTGATATAACATTTTTGAATGTTTGTATGAAAGATGATTCTGATGAAGATGAGAAAATTGCACCTATTTCATATGTGAGTAAAGGTGATAAATGGACTATTGATAGTGGTTTCTCACATCACATGACTGATGATAAATGTAAGTTTGAAATCCTAAATCATTAAAAAGGTAGAAGTGTTAAGTTTGGTAATGATGCACCATGTCCTGTGAAAGGAAAAGGATCAATAAGATTAATTGATAAGATCAGATATGATAATGCTTATTGGGTTGAAGGTCTTAACTATAATTTGTCGAGTGTTGCATAGTTGAACAATAATGGTTACCGAGTTGAATTCCATCACAAGAAGGCTAAAATATTTGATGCCATTGGTGAACTAATTGGAAGTGCAGAACATACAAGAGGTAATTTTTTCTATCTAGACCTATCTAAGGAAACATGTTTGTTTGCACAATTTGATGATGTATGGTTATGTCATAAAAGGTCATGTCATGTGAACTTTGACAATTTGGTAAATATTAGTAAGATGAAGAAAGTTAGAGGATTACCAAGATTGAAGAAAGCTTATAATGTGATGTGTAAACAATGTCAATTGGGAAAAATGACAAAGTCTAGTTTCAAGAGCAAGACATATACTTCTGATAATATTTTGGAATTGGTTTATACTAACCTTTATGGACCTATTGGTGTGAAAAGCTACTGTGGTGATAAATATTTCATTATGTTTTTTGATGAATATTCTAGAATGATGACTATGATGTTTCTAAAAGAGAAATCTGACGCCTTTCAGTTGTTTAAGTGGTATTTGGAAAAAGTTGAGAAAGAAACAGGTAAAAGTTTGAAATATTTGACTAGATTTGATAGAGGAGGAGAGTTCATATCAAATGAGTTTAATATATTTTACAATGATAGAGGAATAAAGAGAAAATGTCTACACCAAGGACACCTCCACAAAATGGTATAGCAGAAAGAAGAAATAGATCAATTATGGATTGTGCTAGCATATCAATGATAGAAAAGAATGTTGCAAAAAAATACTGGAGAGAAGTTGTAAGTACAATTGTTTATACCTTGAATCGAGTACAAATAAAAAAAGGTACAAATGCTACACCTTTTGAATTATGGTTGTTAGAAATATTTTAGAATAAATGAGAGGGGGGGTGAATCAATTATCCTCAAGTCTAGATGTACCAACAAAACTTTTAAACTCTTCAACAAACTTATATCTAATCATTAATTCACTTGGTCTCTATAGAATATATAAACAATATTAAACTTGCAGTCCACTGTCCAAAAATAATCAACTTGCTGAATATAAAACTTTCAACAACATTCACATCAAATAACATTCACACAAGTATAACACTAGGATTTAACGTGGAAACCCAATTTGGGAAAAACCACTAGTAACATGCTAGTAAATTTTCACTCTTCTGAAGTGAGTTGTGTGAGAAGCCAATCATGTTAAAGTTTTACAATACACATTGCTAGGTGTGACCTTGTTAAAGGATTCAATCACCCTGTTAAGAGTGGCCTGGTTAGAGGGCTTAAGAACATTGCATTATAATGTCACCTCAATTAAAGGGTTTACAAAATGATTATTAGGTCAACCTTGATTAAAGGATTTTAATTGATACAATAGTTAGAAAGTAACAACAGGTTCTGATCTAAAATATATAACTCACTTTACAAATATAGATCTAATACTCTCATATGCTAATTTACTAACTGACCTTCATTACCATCTCCATCTTTGATCTTCTTGGAAATCACTTCAACCAATAACCTCAACTTTATTCAACTCTTCACAACTCTTCTTAGCATTCTTCTTAGGTTTGTCAGTCAATAACATTGACCTCTTTCCACTCTCTCCATAACCTCACAATTAGGTCATCCTTATACCTCCTTGGTGAGGTAGATTAATCTTTTGTCACCTAATCTCTTCTGTAGATCTTAGGTTTAGGTCAGATTAATTGAATACTTCCATCATTTTGTTCTCCTTGTTATCCTTCTAGATACTTCTCCAAAATTCTCCTTGAATCCATAAGAAAATGGTGTACCATTCATTAAATCCTCCAGATCATTCATTATTAATGTTAATACATTTTACATATCCAAAGAATTCAACTATGTCAGTTTGGATTCTCAATTCCTCCACAAACTGTAAATTATTGGCACTCGGTCAATACTGTGTTCATCTACTTGGTCATCACTGGATATCTTGGTCATCGCTAAAACTACTCTTCTCGACAAACACTGTCTTCACTCGATTAATTATCTGATACTCAAAAATTACTTATGCTCAGTTGACGCTAAAATTCTCAGCTTATATTGACGCTCAGTCAACATTAGCATCACTCAGCTTAAATTGAATTTCTTCTCTTTTGCTCGGTTAAGCCTATGCTTCAAATCTAATTACTTCTTCACTTAGTGTTAAAGATAAACAACACATTACCTTGTCAATGTGCCAACTAATCAAGTACCCATTGAAGTATCACATAACTCAACCTTTCCTTAGGTCCTCTTGTTATCTCCTCTTTTCAAATCCTCTTCATCAATCAAAAGATATGGTACTCTACTAGATAACAACTATCTTACCAGTTAAGGTTTGACATCAATGAAAATATAACAATTGTTTCAATTGTAGTTTCCAACAATCTCCCTCTTTTGCATTGATGGCAACACTGCATGCTCTACCATACAATAAAAAAATATAATGAAGCAACTTTAGTCAACTAAAACTGTGTATCATATCTTCATTAATATCCTTAGCTTCATTTATATTATCATCCAAATATCAACTCCCTCTTGGATAGATTTCACTCTTTATCTGTTCATCATTTTACTAAATCTCTCTCTTATGATAATTTTTCTTTCTAAATCTCTCCCTCTTTCTGGAATCTTTTACTCTACAATCTCTTACTGAATCTCTCCCTCTTTGAAAACAATGCCAAATACATTCATCTTCACCATGTAGATATCTTCATGTCATTTCTCTAAAATTTATTACTCCTTTTGTCATCTTGCTTATGACTGATCCACATCTTTTTCTTTACTTTTCACAACTATAGGAAAATCCTAAAGTGTGACCTCCTTTGCATCAATTTGCATGATATTTTGATTTATACCATTTGATGCAATGCTCCTATATGGTACTAGGTAGCCTTAGTTGGGGGAATCACCCCCTAATTTAACTCAAAGGTATTCATGAGCATCTTTAGGTAATACCTTATTGAATATATTTGCTAACTATTCCTTTGTATTGACATACTCCAATCTCACTTATTTGTCTTGAACTAGCTCTCTCAAGTAATGATACTTGATAGCAATATGTTTAGTCTTAGTGTGCATTATAGGATTCTTTGATATATTAATAGCACTTGTTTTATCGTATAAAATAACAATTGGCTCAGTGATTTCCTCCTTCATACCTTTTAACAATTGCTTAATCCACACTAAATTTGAACAATTCACTACTGTTGCTACATATTCAGCTTTTGCTGTAGATTGGGAAATGCAATTTTGTTTCTTGCTTTTCCAAGAGACTAATCTCTTTCCTAGAAAGAATGCATCACCACTTGTACTCTTTCTATCATCCACATCTCCTGCCCAATCTGCATTAGTATAAACTTTTAGTTCAAACTTGTCATTCTTCTTGTAATACAATCTGTAGTCCTCTATTCCTTTTTGATATCTCAATATACTTTTCACTACCATCATGTGACTCTCCTTAGGATTTGCATAAAATCTTTCAACAATCCCAACTACAAAGGAAATATCTGGTCTACTATGGATAACATATTGTAGCTTTCCAATCATAGTCCTATACAAGGTTTGATTCACTTTAGCTGTATCATCAGTTTTTTATAGTTTTTGTCCAGTAGCCATGGGTGTACTTATTGGTCTAGAATCTTCCATACCAAAATTTTTCAGTATCTCCTTGACATACTTAGATTGTGTAATATAGATACCTTTCTTCATCTAAATAACTTGTAAACAAACAAATAATTTGATCTCACTAAACATAGACATTTCAAATTCAGTTTGCATTTCATTTGAAAATGTTTGACATAGGGCATCTTGTCCTCCAAATATAATATCATCAACAAAGATTTCAGCTAACAATATCCCTTTATCTTTTTCAGTCTTCAAATACAAATTTCTATTGTCATTTGTCCTAGCAAATCCAATCTTTATCAAATAGTTGTGCAATCTCTCATACCATGCTCTGGGGGCTTGTTTCAATCCATACAGTGCCTTATGTAATTTACAAACCAAGTTCCTTTTTCTTGGGTCAACAAATCCTTATGTCTGTTCAATGTATACTTCTTCTTCCAGTATTCCATTTAGAAATGCAGATTTGATATCCATTTGATACACTTTGAATCCTTCAAAAGCTACATATGCAAGGAGAGTTCTTACTCCTAATCTTGCAACTGGGGAAAATGTCTCCCCATAGTCAATGCCTTCTTCCTGTGCATATCCCTTTCATACCAATCTACCTTTGTTCCTAGTGACTTCTCCATGTTCATTTAGCTTATTTCTGAACACCCACTTTGTTCTAATAATATTCTTGTCTTCTGATCTCTGCACTAGTGTCTAGGTTTTGTTCTTTTCTATCTGCTCTATTTCTTCATTCATGGTTAGAATCCAATCTTCATTCTCTAAAGCATCTTTCACTATTTTAGGCTCAAATTCACATACCAAGCATGTTTGATATTTCAACTTACTTCTTTTCATGACTCTAGATTCTTTATCTCCAATGATTTGTTCTGGCTTATGATGTCTTCTTACACACTGTGCTAATGTAGGCTCAGATCACCTTTCTAATTGTTCTTGATCTTCAAGTTCATCTTGTAGATTCTCTACCTCCTCACTTGATTGCTTGATAATATCCTCCTGATACTCAACATTTTCTTATTGTGATTCATCAGGTTCATGTTGTTGCACGAAATCTTTGTTTTCTAGTTTAGGTATATTACTAGCCTCTCCTTCCATGTATAGAAAAAATATTTAATCTTTAGGTTCTTGTTTGTACTCAACTTCATTCTTTTCTGCATATTCATCAAACCTAACATTTGCACTTTCCACAACTTTATTAGTGTTAGAATTCAAACACTTGTAAGCTTTGCTCTTAGTTGAATATCCTATGAATATGCCTTCATCACTTTTAGCATCAAGTTTTCCATTCCTATTGTCCTCCAGTATATAACATTTTCTTCCAAATACTTTAAAGTATTTCACATTAGGTTCATAACCATACCATAATTTAAAAGGTGTAACATTTGTACCTTTCTTGATTTATACTCGGTTCAAGGCATAAACTATTGTACTTACAACTTCTCTCTAGTATTTTTCTGAAACATTCTCTCTATCATCAGTGTTCTAGCACAATCCATAATTGATCTATTTCTTCTCTCTGCTATACCATTCTATAGTAGTCTCCCTGGTGCAGACATTTGTCTCTTTATTCCTCTATCATTGTAGAATATATTGAAATCATTTGATATGAACTCTCCTGTATTAGATTTCAAACATTTCAAGCTTTTACCTATTTTTTTCTCAAATTTTGTGAAATACCACTTAAACAACCAAAAGGCATCAGATTTCTCTTTCAGAAACATCACAATCATCATTCTAGAATAGTCATCAACAAATAGAATGAAATATTTATCACCACAATATCTTTGCACACCAATAGGTCCACAAAGTTTAGTATGAACCAATTCCAAAATATTATCAGAAGTATATGTCTTTCTCTTGAAACTATACTTTGTCATTTTTCCCAATTGACATTATTTACACATCACATTATCAAGTTTCTTCAATCTTGGTAATCCTCTAATTTTTTTCATCTTACTAATATTTACCAAATTGTAAAGGTTCACATGACACAACCTCTTATGCCATAACCATACATCATCAAATTGTGCAAACAAACATGTTTCCTCAGATATAGGTCTAGATAGAACAAATTACCTCTTGTCTGTTCTCCACTTCCAATTAGTTTACCAATGGCATAAAATATTTTAGCCTTCTTGTGATGAAATTCAAATCGGTAACCAATACTATTCAATAGTGCAACACTCAACAAATTATAGTTAATACCTTCAACCCAATAAGGATTATCACATCTGATCTTATTAGTTAATCTTATTGATCATTTTCCTTTCACAGGACATGGTGCATCATTACCAAACTTAACACTTCTACCTTTGTAATGATTTAGGATTTCAAACTTACTTCTATCACTAGTTATGTGATGTGATCAACCACTATCAATAATCCATTTATCACCTTTACTCACCTATGAAATAAGTGAAATTTTCTCATCTTCATCAGAATCATCTTTCATAGCAACATAAACAACTTCTATATCATAATCATCAGATTCACTAGTTTCATTGTTAGTTTCTTCTTCAATAATATAACAAGATTTCTTACCTCTAACTTTGTATTCCTTATACCTTCTGTGATCTCTTTCATTTCTTTTGTCTTAATAATTGCTTTCCCTTCTTTCATCCTTGTCATTCATGTTAGGGCATCTTGATGCAATATGGGCAACTTTGTTACATGAAAAATAGATTATAGGAAGTTTACCTTTGAATTTTCATTTTCCTCTCGCTAGCCTTCTAGCCATAAGTGCCTCTAGATCATCATCAAAAGTATCACTATCATTGTCACTATTACTGTTACTATTCACACATCTTTCTTTTCCCTTCTTAGACTTATGAAGAACCATCTGAGACTTGAATGCAGATTCAATGTTGTGAGTACTGAAAATATCAAAATTAGACAACTCAAAAGCATTAAGCCTACCAAAAAGACCTTCCAAAGTTAGGACATTACCAAGAGTACATCTTGATTCTTTTATTGCACAAACTCTAATAGCATAGATAGGAAGTAGGGTTCTCAAAACTTTACTAATAACAGTTTCATCATCAATATTTCCATTAGCTCCTCTAATAGAATTTACTACCTCTTTAACTCCGCCACAATACTGAACAATGTTTTCACCTTCTAACATTTTCATTTCATCAAACTTACCTCTCAAGCTTTCAGATTTGGCTCTCAGCACATTTGTGTCTCCACCATAGATGGCTGCTAGTGTGTCCCACATTTTCTTTGCATTAGTACAATCTTTAATGTCTTCAAATTTAGGATAGCTTAGGGATGATGCAATCTCCAGCATTGCCTGGTTGTGTTCTTATTTTTCCTTCATCTCCTCGGTTGTCATAGGTACAAAAATTGGTACATAGCTATTTTCCACATAGTATTTCATTGAATCACCAATACCAGCTAGGTGCAATTTCATCAATCTCTTCCATGCAGGTAAGTTCTCCTTGTTCAGCTTTGATACCTCCTTTTTGTACATCTTGATCATTAGCTTTAAGTACCTTTAAAATTTCTCCTTACAAGCACCAATAGCTCTGATACCAATTATTAGAATGATTTTAGAATAACTGAGAGGGGGGGGGGGGGTGAATAAATTATCCTTAGGTCCAGATGTACCAACAAAACTTTTAAATTCTTTAACAAACTTAGATCTAATCATCAATTCACTCGGTCTCTATAGAATATATCAACAACATTAAACTTGCAGTCCACTGTCCAAAAGTAATCAACTTGCAAAATATAAAACTTTCAACAACATTCACATCAAATAACATTCACACAAGTATAACACTACGATTTAACATGGAAACCCAATTTGGGAAAAACTACCAGTAACATGCTACTAAATTTTGACTCTTCTGAAGTGAGCTTTGTGAGAAGCCAACCCTGTTAAAGGTTTACAATACACACTTCTAGGTGTGACTCTGTTAAAGGATTTAATCACCCTATTAAGAGTGGCTTGGTTATAGGGCTTAAGAACATTCCATTAGAATGTCACCTTGATTAAAAGGTTTACAAAATGACTATTAGGTCAACCTTGATTAAAGGATTTTAATTGATACAATGATTAGAATGCAACAGTAGGTTCTGATCTAAAATATACAACTCACTTTGCAAATATAGATCCAATATGCTCATATGCTAATTTATTGATTGACCTCCATTACCATCTCCATGTATGATATGCTCAGAAATCTCTTCAAGCAATCACGTCAACTCTATTAAGCTCTTCATAGTTCTTCATAGCCTTCTTCTTATGTTCGTCAGTCAATAATTATTGGAAATATAATATGGGAAAGTGAGATACTGAGAGGGGGGAGGGTGAATCATATATCCACTACTACTTTTACTTCTACATAAATTCAACTTACTTACCATAAACATCAAATTTAATACTGAAATAAATCTAACAATCTAACTTCATCCATGAAATGAAACACATAACACAAATATTTTGGTTACCTAGAAACCCTTGAAAGGTAAAACTGGGGTGTGGATGACACCCACAAATCTTCACTACTATAGTATTAAAGTTTTCCTGTTAGGGCTACAAAATTTGATCATAAATTGATGATCTACCCTGTGAGGGGTCTACGCTGTTAAAAGCTTACAAACTTATACAATCTACCTTGGTTAAAGGATTTAAAACTTACAAAAAAGTAAGCACTTGGTTAAGAGATTTACATAGGCCTATGAGGACCACTTTGTTAAGAGATTTACCTTGATTCACCTGCTAAAATGTATAAGTACCTAATCCTTCGATTTGCACTATGATGTTGAGAATTGATCTTCTCCTTCCAATACTTGTTTGATCTCCTCAATCAAATATAGCTCTGTTATGCCCTTCACTGCTTTGCTTGGTGACTCTGACTGATCTCTACCTATATCAAAATAATTCTCTATTATGCGTATATGAGATATCCTCCATTACATGCATACACATACATCATTTTTGGGTTAAGATCTCATCTTATATAGACAACAAAACAACCTCCTAGATCAAGACCAATAATTTAGATTCTCTATTTATGTCGCTTAAGCATTCCATTAATATGATAGGTTACATGGCTTACACATGGATTAGTTATTATTAATACAAGGCGTAATCAACTCCTTGATTCCATCAACAAACATTAAATATTGTATGGATGTCAGCCAAAATGGTTTACCTAAGTGTTTTTGCCATTACAAACACATATGTCAAAATTGGCTTGCTTGGCATATGAAGTCTCTGACACTCAACATTTACTGTTCTTCATATACTGGTGCTCGACACTGACTCTTCTATACAATTCGGCATAAATTTCTTGACAACTACCGAAGTACTCAGTGACCTTTGACTTTCTCAACAGTAACTAATGCTCGGTAACTGTACAAGTTTATCCATGACTCAACCTTTACAAGATGACTCAGTCACAGTGATGATCGACCAACATTGCCTAGAAAATAACTAAGTGCTAGATACTAATGGACAACAAAACTTAGGGATCAACAATCTCCCCCTTTGACATTAGTGGAAAAAACACTTTTTCACAACTTTTACATTACAAAATAGTACTTAGTAGTTTGAGCACTCCCCCTAAGACTTTGACTCAGTCTTCAAAAGATTCTACATATATACATAAGACTCTTTGACATACAACTAAATATATACACTACAAAATAGTATGTCATACCTTGATATATATTCCTCATTGTATTTTCTCTGTGTATTTCTCATGTCATTTCATTTCCCTTTCTGTTATTCATGTCATGGCATGTTATTTCCCCCTTGTTTTTTTCACTTGAAGCTACTGGGGTGTAGGGGTGAGAAAATATTTATCCAAAAATGGTTTATGGAGCTACATTATCATACCTAAGGAATTGTCCCATCCTTACCTAATAGACTCCAAAACTAGTATCTTTATTTCTAGATGGGTGGCTAGATCAACTAAACTCTTGACAATAGAGAGATGAGGATCTCTTTGTACTAACTCCTTTTCCATTGCTAATTCTTTCTGCATAACCTCCAAATGAGGTGTTAACATTGTCTGTATAGATATTAGCTTAGCTCTTATTCTCCCATCATTAGCCATCAACTTGGATAATCTCCCTTGTGCATGAAGTAACCTAGTGAAGTGAATGGAGTTGGAGCTTGCATCCATGCTTAGTGAATGATTGGTAGACTTCAAGTCTAGTTGAAGTTTATCAATCAACTCTTGATTTTCCTTAATAAAATCTTCCACAATACATAACTTGTATAGAGAATAAACATTCTGCACAACCTCTTCTAAATTAGTCACTAATGTAGAAAGTTCTACCTATTTCACTGCAATCTCAGTGGAGACCTTTTCAAGTACCTTGGTCACAAACTTTCTTTTAGACCACTGCATAAGTTTCTCATTCGACTCATAGTCATCACTATTCACCTTTTTAACAATTTAAACTAGTTGTTCCAAGATAGGTGCAGTGTCATTCACATCATCTATTTCAAAAGATTCTATAAATATACCTTTAATTTCATGCAAAACTTGTTTTTGTTGATGCTCTCTCCTTAACTCTTCTTGGTTTCTTTTCTTCTTCAAGGGATCTTGCAAAATTTGCATCTGCTCATAAGTCAAGTTATCAGTGTCCCATTTAGGAATCACTATAACTTCATTGAGTGCAACCCATGTTCCTAGAGATTTCTCCTTTTTCTTTTGTAATTTCTTATTAGGTATATTTCCCCTCGACATCTAGATTAGAGATTTAATTGCCTCTTGTTCCTTAGGCTCTAGATTTTGCTTGGTTGCCTCTTCCTTTGTCTTCTTCTTTTCCTCCATATGAGGACCTACCATTACTAATGCAAAATTATCTACATGATCTTTTATGCTCTCCTCTTCTTGTTCTTTCTTATCCTCCTCGATAGGTGCATTCTCAATTGTGATTGCTGGCTTGTCCCGTTTCTTAACACTTGCACTATGTAACACTTGATGCTCAACTGTGACTATGTGTGAGCTTGAAGGCACATTTTATATAGTTGAAGTACCTTCAATCCATGTATAATCATGTACTTGTATAAGAAAGGGATTTAAACTTAGTAGAGGGTGACCAGAAGTTGCCTCAGCAAGAAGTTGACTCTTTATCTCTTCCTCGGTCAATACATTGGTGATAACTAGTGTATCCTCAAGAATATCCTCTATTGTGATCACATCATGTGATCCACTTATCTCTACCTTCTATCTTTCCTTTTCCTCAAGATTCTGAGGTTTGACAGTATCTTCCTTATTATCTAGCTCCACTTGGCTAGATGTACCTTCACCCGATTGTGGACTCTTCTCAATTAATAGTACAAAAATAATCTTCCACAACCTTGTGCTTTGCTAAAAAACATCTTCAACCTTGTGTTGCAAAATGGAATAGGCCTGGAGCTTGGGTACAAACCTATTTTTGTACTGCTCCATAGTTTTTATTTGTTGTGGTGATAGATCAGGCATGATCTGAGCTAGTGTACTCTCCCTTATCTTCTTTTCTATAATCATGGCATACTTCCATTTATGATCAATTATATTGTACAGTTCCATAGGGATGAGATTCCCAATCTGTAGAGGTGTCATCTTGAAAGTGCATATAATCTCTATAATTCCCTCTTCAACTCTTTCTTTTTCATCATTATTTAGCTTTTCAAATTTTATTTTCTTGAAGCCTGCTAATCAAGCAATGCTTTTGATATTGTGAAATATTTCATCAACAATCAATTGACATCTATGTGATGACATTTTCAAATTTTTATTATCATCAGTATTTGTCTCTTCATCATCATCATCATCCTTTTCCAAGACTAACTTACATCTTAGTTTCTTCTTGGGATGACTCAACACAACCTTAATTTGAACTAGTTTTCTTTTTCTTGATGTTGGTGTCTTTCTCTAGGGCTCGACAGTTGTGACAGTCAAAGCTGCCTTGGTTCTCAGTCTAAGTACTACAGGAGGAGTGGGCTTTTGTTTCTACAATTGTCTTTTTCTAGGCTCTACAAGTGATGCCTTCTTGCCCTTCTTTGGAATTTCAGTGTCCTCCTCATCACTTCCTTCAGATTCACTAGATTTATCTTCTCCTAGCCCTTGTGTTAGGTCAAGAGGTGTATTTTCCTCTTCTCCTTCTCCTAGCATCTTTTCTAGGTTCTTAACTATTTTCTTCCTCTTTCAGTCCATGGTTGCAGAATTTAACCCCATAGTTATCTTAGACTTAGCCTCTTCATAAGTCCCAAAAGGTTTTGTCTTCCTATCAATCTCCTCAGCCTGTAAAGCAGTTATGGATGCTACTGTCTCATTTACATTAACCTCATAAGGTAATGGCCTAAGCCATGATATTATCAGTATAACATCCATAGCATAAGTATAGTCGGTATCCACTAGGAAGCATATGTCATTGTAGTGCTTCTCTACTAGGGATACAAGGATCCTACTCCTCTTTCTCATTTTATTTTTGAATTATACAAAGTAACTATCCATAACACTTTCAAAATTCTCTCCTAATAGATTAACAAACTCATTTATTTGCTGGGTGACTGGTCGGTCCTTACTCCATACAACTATTATACACTAAGTTTGCACCCTTGTTTCAAGCTCTCGTAGTCTTGATAACCTAGTATAACATGGGAATCATCTCCAGGTGTGGGACCTATGCTAATTGAGATGAGACCTCTAGATTCTAGGCTGGTTCCTCTTGGATAATCACCCAAATTTGCTTCTTGACATGAAAGTAAAATTCTTGAAGGGAAAAGGGATAGAAGGAATGCATGAAAGGGAAATGATTGAAAAGAAAACTATCCTACTAGGTGATACACCGAAATGATGGTTTGAATCATAGTATAGAGGATGAAATCAATGTATGAACTTAGGTCTAGGAGATCACAACTCTCTAAATAGGCTTGCATCAATATTTCATAGAAGGGTCCACAATAGAAAGAGGCTATTCAGGGAAAGAGAGAATTTCACAAACAATAGCATTCCTAAGAATTTAGACACAATCTATAACCTACAAACAAACATTCACCTTTGCAATTGGGTATAGGAATGAGACAGACTATCAGGGGGTTGAAGTATACCCACAAGACCATTCAAATTAGATCATCCATAGGAATACACATGAATTGCAAAAAGAGAGAAGGATCAGGAACCCTAAGATATCACTGAAAACATACATATACTTCAATTCAATAAGAGAGAATTCAAACAAGGAAGCATAGGGACAAAAAGGATGTCATAAAATACCTCTGCAATATCTAAATTATTAATGGGAGATTACAGAATGTAGAAAACTAGAGGGTAGAAAAAATGCCACAGATAGCTCTCTAAGAAAGAGATTTTCTTCTTTACAAAATGTGAACTCTGAGCTTCAAAAGCTCTCTAAAACAATATACACCTCTTCCCTTTTTACGCAGGCAAGAGTAAAAAAACTTAACTAGGGTTACATGGATAAAATAATCAGAAACCCTAAATCTATCATGTCTGATCATAAATGTGTCTCTTAAAAGTATCTCAACTGATCAGATCTTATGCGTGTCCATCCCTGTACTGTGTCCTCCTGCGGACAAGCTGCCCTGATCCATCTACCACCCTGCAACTCAGCCTTGTCATGAATATTTGCAATTTGAAGTACAGAAGGCCAAAGGTGGTGCCAACCTCTTAATTATTCTTCGGTGTGAGAATACCAACATGATACCCTGAGAAATCCCAAGAGATGGCCATCAGATCTTCTCATCAACTTCCTGACTACAACTTGGTCTCGCTATAACTGCTAAAATCTGATATTTTGAGATATTTTAATTTAAACATATTAATGGTCATAGGTGGCACCATACTTTTCCTCCATTAATGACTAACATTTAAATTCAATCTTACCTTAAAAGGTGGCCATTAGATCTTCCTGTTTACTCGACACCACTTTGACTACAAAATTAACCTCAAGTTCACCTCAGGTCTCTTTTCCCTTTATTCACAGAATCATTAAATCTTTTAGCTGACCCCAATTAAGTCTAGAGAACAAAAGACAAGCCTTTAGACGCTGATTCACAGAGTACTTCTTTAACCCTGGGCCTAGAGCTACCACATGTCACGCTTTCATTCACTCCGACCGCTTCATCAGCAGACACCTTGGCAAGTTTCTAACAACGGACCCACTGTAACATTGATTCACATCAGACGGTGGGCATATGATCTCATAACCCCTGAATATTCTTTCAGATCATACAGCCATCATAGATCTTCATTAATTGGGACCCCACATAAGGTCCTCAGACCTACACCAGGCTGAGATTCCCATCAGACGGTTGTCTTATGATCTTACCTTTACTGATGTCCCTACAGATCTTTGACATGGTCCCACTGATAGAGCCCAGCTGTCGTCTGGCCAACCAATAGAATTTGAGCACATCAGAATACAAGGACCCACCTGATAGAGCCTGAAGATAAAGTAATATCAATGGTTGGCATATGATCTCATGGGCTAGAAAGATTCCATCAGATCACATGCCAACCGTTAGATCTTCGTCAACTGACAAACCACTAGGCATGCACTAACATGGCACCACATCACCAGCCCTTGACCAATAAGAAATGTCCACCTCGGACTACGTGGCAATGGACCCACTAACAACCTACAACGCTACATGAAAAGGAAGATTGATGGCCATTGCTATAGCGTGATCTTAAAACACTTGCATCTTCACTCAATAGAATAGCGATGACTATCAGATCTGATCGATACTTAGCCTCTTCGATGACTGAAACCGTGATGCCAAACATTAACCACCCGTCAGATCACTAAGTGTTAAGAGCTAGACCACCAGAAATAAGAGAACATGTGACCAGAGGATTCATTTGCGCACATGGAAAAAGAAACCTTTAGTGGCCAAAAAAGGTAATGAAGAAATATAATAGGCCAAAGGGGGTTTTTGGGTATAATGGCTAGATTTTCAAAATTTGGACCTACAGACCAGGGAGTTTAAAGAATTGCAGAGGCCAGAGGATAGGACATAAAGCCATGAAATTTTTTGAGGTGTTTGGCAGGGTTAAAACACAGACCTTCGGATGGAGCCTAGCCAAATTTGCATGGGACAGGAGAAATTGGGTAACATTTTGGCAATTTATGCTGGATGTCAGCCTGCTAGACATGGAAACCAGTGACCTTGATGCAATCCATTGGGCATGGGGTCAATTCTTGAGAACAAAACTTTCAAACAAAGAGGTAGAACTAGAACTAGAGGGACAAAATTGTGCACAGGCACTTCTTGGAAAACATGAAACTAACCTAGGAAAATTGGAAGAAAGCAGGGGAAAAATAATTACAAATATTTACAGAGATTTACAAGGATGGATTAACCTCAAAATAGGGCTTCAAATGGAAACCAGTTACTGATATAGGCAAGGCATCTCCTTCAAGAGTTGATAGCTGAAAAGCATTAGATCCCTTGCATTCTATTATAACAAATGGCCCACCCCAGAGTGAATCAAATTTTTTATGTCTGCTAGGTCTTGATTTGAATTCATCCCATTTGAGAACTACATCTCCAACTTTGAAGTTTCTAGCCCTGGCTCTTTTATCAAAACTCCTCTTTGTCTAATCTTGATGGAACTCCATATCCTTCATGGATTTGTCTCTGAGTTCTTCTAACTCTATGAGCTGAGCATACCTGACCTGTAAGGGACCTCCTTCTTCAAATAGGGCATACTGAGTAGCCAAGTCCAAAGTTGGTAATTCAATTGAAATGGACAACTTAGCTTCTCTGCCATACACTAATACATAAGGAGAGTTCCTAATGATCCTCTTTGGGGTAATTTTGTCTAGCCACAAGGCAGACTTCAATTTAGTATGCCAATCTCTTTGGTTATCCTGCAGGGCCTTCTTGATTATCCTAATCAAGTGCTTATTTGTTGATTCTGCTAAACCATTACCTTGGGGATAATAATTTGAACTTGTATTTAGATAGATGCCATTTTTGATTGCCCATTCTGTGACCTTAAGGCCTATGAATGCTAATGCATTATCTGATATTATGGAATCTGGAGTGCCAAATCTATGAATTATATCATCATAAAAACTTAAGACAACACTCTCATTTGCTTCCTTTAAGGCAACTACCTCTGATCTGATTTATGAAAACTAGATTACAATACCTGGTGTGATACCTATAGTATTGTAGAATTCAACATGAAAATTGAGAACAACAAGATTGCAAACCAAAAATTGTCTCCATTCTATTCAAAATTGGAGTTTATACAAGTCGGATGGATCCCAAGGGTCACACAAATCCCTTGGAATTGAAATGAAGAGTCATCATAATGTTTATTACAATTAAACTATTAAAACTATCAAAATTTATCAAAAAACTAAATATAAAATTTAGGTCCACTTGGAGAAGGCATAACTTTCTCATCCTAGCTTCGAATTACAAACCATTTGATGCGTTGGAAAGGTATTCAAATAATCTTGAACCGAAGACCCTCAAAATTGAAATTTACTAAAACATATGAAATTTTGGAAAAATTAGATTTTAGTATTTTCCCACTTTAATCCTGATCAACCTCTATCCATCTAGTGAAATAATCTATAGCAGTGATTATCCACTTGTGTCCTGCACTAGATGGAGGGTTGATCATACCAATGAAGTCTATGCCCCATCTCATGAATGGTTGCTCTATTCTGATTGGCTGAAGGGGCATAGCTACAAGCTTTTCCTTCCCTGCAAACATAGCACATTTGATGTATCTCCTCACATAATCATGACTATCCTTAAAGATAGATGGCCAATAGTATCCTGCCCTCATGTTTTTAAAAGCAGTAGTCCTAGGAGAAAAGTGACCTCCAGAAGGTCCATCATGAAATTCAAATAGGACATCAACTATCTTTTCTATATCAATACATCTTAAAAGGACACCATTGTGATCCTTTTTGAAAAGAACCTCATCTATCAGCACAAAAGGAATAGATTGTAACCTATAATACCTTCTCTTTGCTAAATCTATGCTTGCAGGACATTGTCTTGTCTTCAAATAATGAATCATATTAGGCAACCAACCTATTTCCTTGGCATGTTCTTCTATAGAATGCACAATCAGAGATGCATCTATTTGGTCTAATTTCTTTGAAATTTCATCCTCTGCCAAATGCTCAGAAAGACCTCTCCCTCTAACCAGCTTGGTAGTTTGGATATCAATGTCATATTCCATTACCTTGGTAATCCAACCAGCTCTTTTTTCATTTAGGTCCTTGGAAAGCAAAAATTCTGACACTTGGATGAGTAACTTTCAAGTGTACCTTGCTATGGGTCAATAGATATCTAAACTTTTTAAGGCTCTTCACCACATCAAGTACATGTTTCTCTACAAAGGAGTATCTTTGTTCATACTCCTCTAAACCTTTACTAAAGAAAGTAATAGGCTACTCCAATCCATCTAAATTTTCTTGAGTCAGCATTGCAGATATAGCTTCTAAACCCCCATAAGCATAAATGATAAAATCCTTACTGAAGTTTGGGTTTAGGAGAGCAAGAGCTTCTGTTAGGGATTCTTTGACAGCTTGGAAATTGGCTTTTCCTTCTTTAGTCCAACTGAAAACTGAACTCTTCTTTAACATGGCTATTAAAGGCTTCAATAAATCTACAATATTAGGCAAGAAACGATTAACAAAATTAATCTTTCCTTTAAAATATTGGAGGCTTTTCTTATGATGCAGCAATGGTAGCTCTAAGATAGCTACAATTCTCTCAGGGTCTACTGTAATTCCTTTCTTGGATACTATATATCCCATCAATTTTCCTTCATGTACTGCAAACACACATTTCTTGGGATTAAGAGATATCCCAAACTCTCTACATCTTTCAAAGATTTTCCTCAGATGTTTGATATGATCTATTGCATGTTTAGAATAGATAGTTATGTTATCTAAGTAGACTAGTACAAACTTGTACATGAGACTTTTGAAAGCCATATCCATTGCCTTTTGAAATGTAGCACCTGCATTTGACAAACCAAAGGGCATCTTTTGATAAGCCATGGTTCCCCACTTGGTTTTAAATGCAGTCTTATATTGATCCTCTTCGTTAACTAGGATCTGATTGTATCCTAAATAGCCATCCAATAATGAAAATCTCTCGGATCCAAAGACACATTGTAAAATTTGTTCCATAGAGGGTAATGGGTGGCGGTCTTTTAGAGAGGCCCTGTTAAGATCCCTGAAGTCAACACATAACCTCAACTCCCCATTCTTCTTCTTGATAGGAGCAAGGTTGGAAAACCAACTAGTATGCTTGATGGGGTAGATGATACCACTTTATATTAATTTGAGCACTTCTTTATGCATAAGTGGCTCAAGTTTGGGATTAACAGGCCTTTTTTTTTGCCTTATTGGTTTGGCATTAGGCTCTAATTCAATAGCATGCTGAGCAAGGGCTGGATTAAAACCTTTGAGGTCCTCATATTGCCATGCAAAAACATCACTAAATTCTTTGAATAATTGGGTGTAAGCCTACCTTTCTGAATCAGTGTTTACCTTTCCAAATTGTAAGCTCTTACCTGGCTCCAACTCTAATTCAACACAATGTTCTTGTTGAACCTGATCATCCTTGTTGAAGAAAGTATCTAAGGTGACAAGACCCCTAGACATCTTATTAGACTTAAGTTGTATCACTTGGTCACCATAGTTTTGCAATAGCCTATCTTGGTTATGCTCTAAGAAGACATCTTCTTCAAACAAGAATTGTAGAATTTGCTCATCATTATCAAACACTTGCCAATTAGTATCATTATCAGGAATGGAAGGTCTGAAAATCACTTTAATATGTTTTTGGTCTATTTCTTTTGAAATTCTATTGGGGATATCATATTGAGATCCAATAGCAGCTAATCTATCTGCATTTTGGTTTAGTTTTCTAGGGATAGCAACAATGTTGAAAGCACAAAAGTCTTCAATTGCATCCCAAACTCTATGTTTTTATGCTTTCAAGGTGTCATTTTTGGTTGCACTTATCCCTCTCACTTGGCTGACTACCAACTCACTGTCACCATAAAATTTTAGGGCCTTAAGCCCTCTTTTTCTAGCCCACTCCAGTCTATCCACAAGGCTTTCATATTCTGCAGTGTTGCTAGTGCAAGAAAAACTGAATCTGAAGGCTATATATTATCTTTCTCCTTTTGGGGACACTAGCATAGCACCACCACCAGAACCATGTTTTCTTCTAGCTCCATCAAAAAAAAATTCCCAAACCTGATTACTTTGATCCTCTGAATCAACACTATCCTTGAAAAGGTTTGGCTCTATGGATCCACTTTCTTGTATCAAATAACTTCCCAAACCAGCATCCCAAATAAAATTTTTCTTGGGCTTCAAAAACCTTTTCTAACTCTAGTTCATCAAGAAAATTAGGGATACCTTCTATTTTAGTGCTTGCTTCTCTGATAGTTGGGAAATCACTGTCATCAAATATAGGGCAGCTTGCATTGCTGGTATTGGACACATATGGTTCTATGTGGTATGCTGCTAATGATTTTGATTTAATGGTAACCTTGTTACCATACCTTGTGTGGAAAAGCATGTGAGACTAGTCAGAAGAAAGGTACCCTCCTATTTTGGCTGTGAACTCTCTTGATAAACATATGGAAAATAAAGCAAGGAGATCTATGATATATATATCAAGTAGGATAGAGAAATTAGGACTAGCATGAAGGATTAGACTGGTATCCTTAGCCACACTTATAATGTTAACTGAGGATCCATCAAGTTGAGTAACCTTCTTTTGGAGGGGTTCATATTTGAGTCCTAATTGGTCAGCCACCTTTTTGGGCATTACAGTACTAGTGGCTCCACTATCTACCATACAATTATGTACTAAGGATTTTCCAATAATTAAAGATACATAAAATGGAGGTGGCTTTGAGTTCGTACCTTGCATGGTATTGGCTTTGGAGTTGCAATTTGGAGCCTCCTTTTCTTGGCCAGTGTTAACCAACACTAGCTTTGCAGCTTCTTTTATAGGCTGAGGAGTAGTCATTTCAGTCATGGCCTTCTTCAAAATCTCAGGTTTCCCTGGGATGGCCAAAGAGTCCCACATAGACATGGTAACATTCACCTTCTTCATGTTGTCTACAATGTTGAAAGGTGTCATATTGTGTATTCTTTGTTGTGCTTTTACTATGATGGGCTCCACCTCTTTGAGAGTCTGGCCCTCTTTGTTTGTAATGGCAGGAGCCTTCTTGAATATGATAGGAGTAGGTTGTTGTATTGGCTTTGTAGATGTAGTAGCTTTAGTACCAGAATCTGCCCTCTCCATGTCTTGAGCTCTTCTCTTTGACCTTGTGTTAGCAACAATGGAAGGTTCACCAATGACTCCATTGAAATCTTTCTACTCCCAATTGAAAAGAGCAATCTCATTCTCTTGTGATTCTTGTTGAGGAATTGATCCACTAGAAGAAGCCTCTAATTGAGCTTGTGAGGCATTTTGAACCATTAGTGCTTGGTTCATCCATCCATTTGAACATGTAGCTTGATTATGAGGCTGATTACAAGGGAAACACCATTCATTGTCCATAGTCATATTATTTTGACTAGGGACCATGTCCCTAACTAGATTTGTAGAATTAAGAGGTGCAGGGTTGTATGGTTGGAATGGTCTTTGATTGAAATTTTGTCTTTGCCCTTGAAACCCTCCTTGGTATGGTGGCCTATTTTGTTGATAAGGCTGTCCCTGATTCTGATATTGCTGATTAGGACCTTGGCCTTGTGATTGAAAGAGTGGTCTGACTCCTTGACCTTGTCTCTTTAGATTTGTGACCTCTTTAGTCAAAGTCTGCAACAAATTTTCCATTTCTTGCTAACTAGTTTGTTGACTATTCTTGATTTCTTGTAGCTCTTGAGAGAAACTTGTCTTTAACTCTTGGCCACTAGTACTAGCTTGAGGTGCTAATATGGTGGGAATAGGGGTAAATGGGGTTACTTGTGTAGGTGTAACAGGTTGAAGGCTAGGAAAGATGGGCATGGGTGGCCTTCTAGCTATCATGCCTACTTGGATTAAACAATTTTTAGCCCTGATAGTTGTATCAAAAGCTTGGGGTAAAGAGGTACTGCCCATGTATTGGATCATGATAGATATCTGACCATTGAAGCTTTGTAAGAAATATAGGAAAGCATGGTCAGCTGATGGCCTCACTTAGACTGGAATTCTATTCCATGTCTTGAGGAATCTATTGTTGTAATCTGTCATCTGTTCTTGAGGGTCTCTTTTAATGGTTGTCAACTGCTCAACCAAAGACAAGTTGTCTAATTTATCCTCAAAATGCTTACTTAATGCATCTCCTAACTCATCCCATGAAGTAATGGAGCCAAAAGTTAAGGTTCTAAACCATTCAAGAGCCTTACCTTTGAGAGAGGCTGCTAATAGCTTGGTGGCCACATCCTCTTGAGTTATATTGTGTATGCTACAGATAGTAGTCACATCTCTTATGTGCTCAAAAGTAGTAGTTTGTCCTTCACCTGTGAAATCAGGTATACTCTTTAGTGACACCAAGAGCACATCATGGTGCTGAGCAAAGGCTAATGGACTCCCTTGGTTGAAAGGTGCAAAAGCAAACTACCTAGCCATTGTAGGGACTGAAACTTGCTGCGTAGCAAATGTATGAGTTGTATTTGGTGCTAGATTTGAATATTCTTCTAGATCTCTGGTTAGAGATCTTCCTCTTCTTTTGAGGTGAAAGGGAAAAGGTCTCCTTTTTGAGGTATCAGGAGGTGTAGACTGTACTCTCCTTACAGGAGACATTCTCTGAGTTGATCTACCTTTGTAGCCTCTTCTTAAGGGCAACTCTGAAAATTCGGTAGGCTTTGAGCTTCTAGTCTCAATCTTTCTCATAAAATTTGAACAAAGGTAGCCTGGATGTGTGAAATCAGTGGAGTCGCCAAATATACTTGATAGAAAAACTTCTTAAAGTCTTTATTATGCAATCAGTATATCAAAGATAGCATAACTTGAACATGAATGAACTTCTTTTGTAGTCCCACCGGGCGTGCCAGAATTGTTATACACTAAGTTTGCACCCTTGTTTCAAGCTCTCATAGTCTTGATAACCTAGTATAACATGGGAATCATCTCCAGGTGTGGGACCTATGCTAACTGAGATGAGACCTCTAGATTCTAGTCTGGTTCCTCTTGGATAATCACCCAAATTTGCTTCTTGACATGAAAGTAAAATTCTTGAAGGGAAAAGGGATAGAAGGAATGCATGAAAGGGAAATCACTAAAAAGAAAACTATCCTACTAGGTGATACACTAAAATGATGGTTTGAATCACAGTATAGAGGATGAAATCAATGCATGAACTTAGGTCTAGGAGATCACAACTCTCTGAATAGGCTTGCATCAATATTTCATAGAAGGGTCCACAATAGAAAGAGGCTATTCAGGGAAAGAGAGAATTTCATAAACAATAGCATTCCTAAGACTTTAGACACAATCTGTAACCTACAAACAAACATTCACCTCTGCAATTGGGTATAGGAATGAGACAGACTATCAGGGGGTTGAAGTATACCCATAAGACCATTCAAATCAGATCATCCATAGGAATACACATGAATTGTAGAAAGAGAGAGGGATCATGAACCCTAAGATATCACTAAAAACATACATATACTTCAATTCAATAAGAGAGAATTTAGACAAGGAAGCATAGGGACAGAAAGGATGTCACAAAATACCTCTGCAATATCTAAATTATCAATGGGAGATTACAGAATGTAGAAAACCAGAGGGCAGAAAAAATGCCACAGATAGCTCTCTAAGAAAGAGATTTTCTTCTTTACAAAATGTGAACTCTGAGCTTCAAAAGCTCTCTAAAACAATATATACCTCTCCCCTTTTTACGTAGGCAGGAGTAAAAAAACTTAACTAGGGTTACATGGATAAAATAATCAGAAACCCTAAATCTATCATGTCTGATCATAAATATGTCTCTTAAAAGTATCTCAACTGATCAGATCTTATGCGTGTCCATCCTTGTACTGTGTCCTCCTGCAGACAAGCTGCCCTGATCCATCTACCACCCTGCAACTCAGCCTTGTCATGAATATTTGCAATTTGAAGTACAGAAGGCCAAAGGTGGCACCAACCTCTTAATTATTCTTCAGTGTGAGAATACCAACATGATACCCTGAGAAATCCCAAGAGATGACCATAAGATCTTCTCATCAACTTCCCGACTACAACTCAGTCTTGCCATAACTACTAAAATATGATATTTTGAGATATTTGAATTTAAACATATTAATGGTCACAGGTGGTGCCATACTTTTCCTCCATCGACAACTGACATTTAAATTCAATCTTACCTTAAAATGTGGCCGTTAGATCTTCTTGTTTACCCGACACCGCTTTGACTGCAAAATTAACCTCAAGTTCACCTCAGGTCTCTTTTCCCTTTATTTGTAGAATCATTGAATCTTTTAGCTAACCCTAGTTAAGTCTAGCGAACAAAAGACAAGCCTTTAGTCACTGATTCACGGAGTACTTCTTTAACCCTGGGCCCAGAGCTGCCACATGTCATGCTTTCATTCGCTCTGACCACTTCATCAATAGACACCTCGGCAAGTTTTTGACAATGGACCCACTGTAACATTGATTTGCATCGGATGATTGGCATATGATCTCATAACCACCGAATATTCTTTCAGATCATACATCCACCATAGATCTTCATTAACTGGGACCCCACATAAGGTCCTTGGACCTACACCAGGCTTAGATTCCCATCAGACAGTTGTCTTATGATCTTACCTTTACTGATGTCCCTGCAGATCTCTGACATAGTCCCACTGATAGAGCCTAGCTATTGTCCGACCAACCAATAGAATTTGAGCACATCAGAACATAAGGACCCACCTGACAGAGCTCGAAGATAAAGTAATATCAATGGTTGGCATATGATCTCATGGGCTAGAAAGATTCCATCAGATCTCATGCCAACTGTTAGATCTTCATCGACTGACAAACCACTGGGCCTGCACTGACATGGCACCACATCACCAGCCCTTGACCAATAAGAAAAATTCACCTCTGACTATGTGGCAATGGACCCACTGACAACCTGCAATGCTACATGAAAAGAAAGATCGACGACCATCGCTATACCGCGATCTTAAAACACTTGCATCTTCACTCAATGGAATAGCGATGACCGTCATATCTAATCAATACTTAGCCTCTTTGAAGACTGAAACCATGATGCCAAACATTAACCGCCCGCCAGATCGCTAAGTGTTAAGAGCTAGACCGCCAGAAATAAGAGAACATGCGACCAGAGGATTCATTTGCACACATGGAAAAAAAACCTTTAGTGGCTGAAAAAGGTAATGAAGAAATATAATAGGCCAAATGTGGTTTTTGGGTATAACAGCTAGATTTTCAAAATTTGGACCTACAGACCAGGGAGTTTAAAGAATTGCAGAGGCCAAAGGATAGGACATAAAGCCATGAAATTTTTTGAGGTGTTTGGTAGGGTTAAAACACATACCTTTGGATGGAGCCTAGCCAAATTTGCATGGGATAGGAGAAATTGGGTAACAACAACATCTCCAATTATAGGAAAACTATTCTAAACATATAAGAATAAACAAGTGAGTAGAGACCCAAACTTACACATTGAATTATTGGCCTTTCTAATTGAAGGTTCATTCTTGGCAAGCTAGGTTAGCTGCAACTCAACAAGATCATAAGTGTGATCTTTCTTCACCATCTTCCATGTTTGATCGACTATAATATAGGGAACTCTATCTAACCTGCTTGACTAATAAAATTTGTGAGAAATCACTCTCATTGCAAAATCTATTTCTGGATCTGTGATTATGGATATTGTCATTCCTCTCTTATTCCACATTGCTCGAGTGTTTGTTTGAATTATTTCTTTACTCTGACATCTCATTATTTTCTTCTCGGTTAGACTAGGATAACTAGTGACTCAATGTATCATATCCTTGGTGATCTTAATTGGTCCACTCTCTAAGCATATCTTCATATCATGAACTCTTCTTAACACAATCTTTATCGATTCAACCTTTAAGTTTCGCGGGAAATCTAGGGCACACACTAACCCTTTCTTGACAATTTGTTGATGTTCAGCCTTCAACACTCCATTGATACATAACTTGTTGTATGCCTCTCTTAGCTCATAATCTCTGATTTCCTTAATTTTACACATATAGCATGAATGTACATCATTAATCATTAAGACCTTAGGTGGGATCGATGACAGGACACTCATGAGATCTCCCTTTACCACACTTTCCAGAATGGCTTGAATTTTTTATGGTTAGCACTCATCATTCCTCATAAGTTGAACATTAAAAACTCCCTTTCCTTGCTTCTTAGCTATTGTAGATGAAGTAGATGCCATATCTCTGAAACTAGGGTTCAAATTACAAGTTCAAGATTCATATTGACTATCCTTTAAATTCACTATTTTTCCTTATAAAATTCTGATTTTGTGAAGGAATGTGACCATTCCATGAATGTTTTCAATTTGTTTCTCATGGAATGGTCCTGATTTAACATGTATAATATGATCTTAACATGAGTTTTTGCAGATAAGTGAATTTGAGAAGGTGATCACCAAATTTGAGTGTTGTGAAGGGTTGAAATTGCTTGGATAGGAGTAGCAGCAAGCAATCCGCCTTAAGGAGGACTATATCTAATGATTTGGATTGTCTTAGAATGACAATTTCATGGTGAATCCATCAATGGTTAGTGTCATAAGTGTTGGGAAGTGGGAGATTTATAAAGCCCTAGTTTTAAGGCTTGTTTGAATCCAAATTGGGGTTTTCATATTTTCAGGGGTAATAGGACCAAATTGGTTGGTTTTTCCTTGCATTCGGGTCATTTTTGAGGACTATTGAGAGTCTTGGAGTCTGGGGATAAGATCTCTTTATACTTGCTTTGTAAAATGCATGTTTTAGCCCTCTCTTGAAATAGGGTACAGTCACATTTTGGGACAGTTGGTCCAAAGGAACACTATCAAAGATTTTGGTATGTTTTATAAGGGGATAAAGGGTATCTAAAAAGGTAACTTGTTAAGAGATTTGTTTGTAAAATTTTGGAGTTTTGTCAATTTAGGTCGTTGTTGTTATGAGGAGCCTAGGCCTAATAGGATAGTTTGTAAGATGTGAGTGTTGGGTGAGGTTGAAAACTTGTAATTTGTCAAACCTTGTTGAAAACAACTTAAATAAACCATAACCTTCATCCTTGGGCATTGGGAGAGTTGTTGGTTCATTTGTGGGCACTTGAGTGTTTGAGGCCTAAGGGTAATTCATCCATTAGCAACCTTGTTTCACCAATTCAACACCCAACCCTCTGCATCAAGTGGTATCAGAGCCCGCTAGTAGGTCTTGTGAGAGTTTGGGGGAAGAAGTCAGAAGTCATGGCACCCAAGAATCAAATGGCAAGGGAGATAGAAGAGTTAAAGGCAACATTAAAAGAGAAGGAAAGAGAAAAGAGGGAATTGGAAACCACAAGGGAAAGAGAGGAAAGACAAATGAGAAGGGAGAGACTTCAGTTCTTAGAGAGGATAGAAGCACTAGAGAAAGAAAGAAGAGAACCTAGGAGAGAAGAGGTTCATGAAGAGAACCATGAGGAAGGAGAGTACAATGAAGGACAAGCGGCTAGGGGTCATAGGGAAGAAAATGATCCTGAGGAGAGGAGGTTCACGAGGTTAATCAGAGTAGTACAAGGAAATGGTGGAAAGGGGAATATTGATTTTCCAATCTACCAAGGAAGGATGGACACTGAAGAAGTGCTTGGATGGGTAGAAGCACTTGAGAACTATTTTGATCTTGAAGATGTAGAAGAAGACAAGAAGGTGAAGTTGGCTAAAGCAAGGTTAACGGGAACAACCCTTACATGGTGGACCAGTATTCAGAATGAGAGGATGGAAAGGGGGTTGAACACAATTTCTAATTGGTATAGAATGAAGACTATGGTGAAGAGTCAATTCTTGCCATCAGATTTGGCAATACAAATCAAGATGAGGAGGAATACTTTGAAGCAAAAGGACATGGATATTATGTCCTACACTGAGCAGCTTCACACCCTACGCATTAGGGGAGGGGTAGAAGATGAGGATGAGAAGGTGGCCATATACATAAATGGCCTAAAGTATAGCATACAAGATGAGATAGGGTTGAATGTGCCAAGGACCCTAGGAGAATGCTTTCAACTTGCAGTTAGAGCAGAGGAGAAGTTGAAAAGAAAGAGTGAGAGACAAAACAATAGAGGAGGAGGAGCCATGAGAGGAAGAGGTGGAAGAAAAAATGTGGATTCTCAGAGCAGGAATGATAAGGATAAAGGAAAAGGAACCACATCAGATCAACGAGGTGGATACAATAATAGAGGTGGCAGATTTGGAGGAGGAAGAGGAAGTGGTACTTTCATAGGTACATGTTTTCATTGTAATGAAGTGGGGAACAAATTGTTCAAATGTCCTAAATGGAATGAATAAAAAAAAAGCAAAGATAGGATGGTGAATCTAATACAAGAAGAAGAGAAGGATGAAGTGGCTTATCCAGAGGAAGGAGAATGTCTTCTAATGGGAAGAGGAAAACCAATTCAACCAACACCACAAGTGAGTATTTTCAGAACCAACTATTTGACAAGGGGTAAGGTATGCAAACTAAAAGTTGATTCTGGTGCACATAGCAATTTGGTTTCTTATGAAGTTGTAAATAAGTTGAATTTGAAGACATTTCCTCACCCTAGACCATACTATGCAACATGGGTTAGTGCAAACCAAAATCTCTTGGTTAAGGAGCAAGTTTATGTTGATTTTTCAATTGGTTCATATCAAGATAATGTTTTGTGTGATGTGATAGACATGAGTTGTGGACACATCATTTTAGGGAGACCATGGCAATGGGCAAGGAGAACCATGCATGTTGGGTACCTAAATACCTACATTGTGCATAAGGGCATCAAAAGGTATGAATTGAAGCCTTTAATAGATAAGGGTAAAGAGAAGATCATAATGTGTTTTGGGGATCAGATTTTGCAGGCAAAGATCCACCATGATACTAGTTGGAAGATGACTATATATGGGCAAAAAACTGAGAAGAAGAATAGTCCTAGTGATGTGGGACTTTGGGACTTGAAATGTGTGCAAGTGGGGACCATTAGTTGTCCTCTTGGGGAGCAAAATAAAGGTGAAAGGAAGCGGCAGTTTTAGAGACAACAGGTGAAAGACATAGGGGCAAGAAGGAAATCCCTTGAACAATAGTAATGTCCTAGCAAAGGGCATCAAACTAAATGCTTTTCTTCTAACAAATTGTGTAATGTGAATACAGGTTGGAGGGGCAGAAAGCAGGTGACTTTGGGAGATTATTGGCACTCTCAAAAGCATATAAGACCAAGACATGTTCAGATTGGTGGATGGAAGACACTACCCAATTCTTGGGACAAGAATACTTTCATTCTTGGGGAGTATGGTACAGGAGCACCTAATGAGAAAATGGAGCACATGAGGAAGATACCATGGAATCATGAAGATGATGTGAATCCATGGAAGGAAAATGAAATCAATCTCAATGTATTGAAGCCCATAATGTATAAGGGTAATAAATGTAATAAATGGATGTAATGTCTTGAAAAATTTGAAAATAATGACAATATAGTGTCTAAGGGGGTTAGGAGAGTCTAGGAGTGTTTAATAATTTATTTGGAATCCATAGGATTAAATGGTTTTCAAATTAAAGAGGAGTTAATTCATTTTCCCAAATTTGAAAATTCAAATGTTTGAAAACTAATGGTTAGTTGGAAAATGGTGGGAAAATGGTTTTAGGGAGTTTAATGGCTTAACAAAGCCATGTGACCAACCAAAATTTGTTGGGGGAAGTTTTTAGGGAGTTTATATGAAGGTTTTCAGCCATTGTAGGGGGGGGGAGATGCCATTGTATGGACTATTATTGAAAAGTGCTGAAAAAAAACCAGAATTTGAGACAATTTCTTTATCTTCTTTGCATGTTTTGAGTTCTTCATCATTTCTATTGTTACCTCTGATGTTTGGGAAACATTAATGTTGGTGTATAGACACATTTTAATGCATTAAGAATCAATTTGTCTCAGATTTAATCATATTCATATTGACTGTCTTTTAAATTCACTATTTTTCCTTATAAAATTCTGATTTTGTGAAGGAATGTGACCATTCCATGAATGTTTTCAATCTGTTTCTCATGGAATGGTCCTGATTTAACATGTATAATATGATCTTAACATGAGGTTTTGTAGACAAGTGAATTTGAGAAGGTGATCACCAAATTTGAGTGTTGTGAAGGGTTGAAATTGCTTGGATAGGAGCAGCAGCAAGCAATCGGCCTTAAGGAGGACTATATCTGATGATTTGGATTGTCTTAGAATAAAAATTTAATGGTGAATCCATGAATGGTTAGTGTCAGAAGTGTTGGGAAGTGGGAGATTTAGAAAGCCCTAGTTTTAAGGCTTGTTTGAAGCCAAATTGGGGTTTTCATATTTTCAGGGGTAATAGGACCAAATTGGTTGGTTTTTCCTTGCATTCGGGTCATTTTTGAGGACTATTGAGAGTCTTGGAGTCTGGGGATAAGATCTCTTTATACTTGCTTTGTAAAATGCACGTTTTAGCCCTCTCTTGAAATAGGGTACAGTCACATTTTGGGACAGTTGGTCCAAAGGAACACTATCAAAGCTTTTGGTATGTTTTATAAGGGGATAAAGGGTATCTAAAAAGGTAACTTGTTAAGAGATTTGTTTGTAAAATTTTGGAGTTAAGTGTCAATTTAGGTCGCTGCTGTTACAAGGAGCCTAGGCCTAATAGGACAGTTTGTAAGATGTGAGTGTTGGGTGAGGTTGAAAACTTGTAACTTGTCAAACCTTGTTGAAAACAACTTAAATACACCATAACCTTCATCCTTGGGCATTGGGAGAGTTGTTGGTTCATTTGTGGGCACTTGAGTGTTTGTGGCCTAAGGGTAATTCATCCATTAGCAACCTTGTTTCACCAATTCAACACCCAACCCTCTGCATCAATCGCTCTGCAAATTCTCAAATCGCTAGATGAAATGAAAAAGAATGGTAATAATTATCTTTATAGACCCTAAATGGTTGGATTAGGGCTTCATTAAATGATGTGTACATTGGGTAGGTGAATACAGTTGTCTTGGCCTTCTCATGTTGACTTTAGTTATTATATACCAAATAAATACTACCATTTAGTTTCTACTCGGTAGATATCACATCTCGGCTATCATAAGAGCTTGACATGCACTAAGTGACTCAATCACTATGGACTTAAATATTGATGCTCAACATCAAATGTGTGATATAAATTCTTTTTCAAATATGTCCTAAGATTATCTTAATTTATGTAGATATGGACTTTAATCATCTCAAATGTTAGGAACTGATGTAAAAATATGAAACTAGAGAATTTAGTTCCTCACATGCCTTCTTTGATTAGTTCAAGAAGTAGTGTGATCACCTGATCCATTGGATTGGGTGACCTCAAATTCATTGGCTCCACTACTTCTTGCTTCCTCTTTCTTTTTCCATGTCTTATTCATCTGGTTCCTTATTTGTTCAATAGTTTCTTCATTCCTGAATTGTTCATTGCTTAGTGCATGTGCTTTGCAGTCTCTTTTTATGTTACCAATCTTGTGGCATTTGTAACAAACTAGAATTTCACTCATGCAACTCTTGGATTTACCTCTAAAATGTGTCTCCATACAATTTACTCCAATATGACCATATTCTCCACAATAATGATAACTATACCATGTGTTGTAGTCCCAATTGAATGTGTTACCTTTCCTAGGTGCTTTATTCTTCTTATTGGATGTCCACTTAGCTTTGGATCTACATTCGTGTGCTCTATGACCATATTTTGATAGTTAAAACAATAGTCTTGAAATCTAGGTGTAGTAGGTGGATTACTGACCTTTGACTTGCATTCATGTACTTGATGTCCATGTTTCTTATAGTTAAAACAATTTCCATTGAACTTTGATTTAGGATTGGACTTACCACTCTTGCTTCTGGAGATGTTTGTTGTGTGTCTTAGCTTTCCACAATAATTGCATGTAGGTTTGTTCCTATTTGACTTAACATTCCTCTATTCTCCATTCTTTGATGATTCTCCTTCTTCAATGGATGATAGGTGCTTATTGTGTCCAAGTCTAGAAGTATCACTGGATCTTCTTGGTGACCTCAACAATTCTTCAAAATATTTCATAGCTTCATTTGGCTTGTTCATCCTTTTATTAAGTTCCTTTTCAGATCTCAATTCATTCTTCAGTTGACTATTTTTTGATCTCAGATTTGTGATTTCCATATCTTTCATGCTCAGTTCTTGATTAGCAAGTAGCAATTGATTCACCATGTCCAATTGATTGTTTGTCAGCCTTTTCATGTCACGTATCCTTTTATCAAGTCTTATAGACATTTTTCTTTTGTCTTCTTCAACCATTGTCTTGTCTTCTTCAACTTTCTTTTTCTGTTCAATTACTTAACATAATCTTACTGATTGAATTTCCTATTCTCTCTTCAGATTTCTAATATCTTCATTCAGTATATTGTTTCTCTCTAACAAATCTATTATAGTTGCATCACTCTCAATGGGATTTCCATTGTCAAGTAGACCTTTAGTATCCTCTTCTTGATATTGTGTATCATTCTATTTAATTTCCAATTCTTTCCTTCTACTTAAGGATTTCTTCAATTCTTCTCTAGCTACTTCATGCTGATGTAATGCAAGCTGAATGCCAATCTTCTAATTCTCTATTATCTTTCCTAACTTATAGATCTCAATTTCCAAGACCTTAACTCACAAGTGATTAGACTTCTTTAAGAAACTGAGCTCTAATACCAATTGTTGGAAATCTAATATGGGAAAGTGAGATACAGAGAGGGGGGGGGGGGGGGGTGAATCAGATATCCACTACTACTTTCACTTTTACATAAATTCAACTTACTTACCATAAATGTCAAATTCAATACTGAAATAGATCTAACAATATAACTTCATCCATGAAATGAAACACATAACACAAAGATTTTGGTTACTCAGAAACCCTTGAAAGGTAAAACTGGGGTGGGGATGACACCCACAAATCTTTACTACTACAGTATTAAAGTTTTCTTGTTAGGGCTACAAAATTTGATCATAAACTGATGATCTACCCTGTGAGGGGTCTACCCTGTTAAGATCTTACAAAATTATACAATCTACCTTGGTTAAAGGATTTAAAACTTACAACAAAGTAAGCACTTAGTTAAGAGATTTACATAGGCATGTGAGGACCACTCTATGAAGAGATTTACCTTGATTCACCTGCTAAAATGTATCGGTACCTGATCCTTCAATTTTCACTATGATGTTGATAATAGATCTTCTCCTTCTAATACTTGTTTGATCTCCTTAATCAAATATAGCTCTATTATGCCCTTCACTACTTTGCTTGGTCGCTCCGACTAATCTCTTCCTATATCAAAATACTTCTTTGTTATGCATATATGAGATCTCCTCAATTACATTCATACACATACATCATTTTAGGGTTAACATCTCATCTTATATAGACAACAAAACAACCTCCTAGATCAAGATCAACGATATAGATTCTCTATTTATGCCGCTTAAGCATTCCATTAATCTGATAGGTTACATGGCTTACATCGGGATTAGTGATTAGAAATACAAGGTGCAATCAACTCCTTGATTCCCTCAACAAACATTAAATATTGTATAGATGTCAGCAAAAATGGTTTACCTAAGTGTTTGTTCCATTACAAACACATATGTCAAAATTGGCTTGCTCGGCATATGAAGTCTCTGACACTCAACATTTACTGTTCTTCATATACTAGTGCTCAACACTGACTCTTCTATATGACTTGACATAAACTATTTGATGATTACTGAAGTACTTAGTGACCTTTGACTTTCTCGACAACAACTACTACTCGGTAACTATATAAGTTTATCCATGAGTCAACCTTTACAAGATGACTCGGTCACAGTGATGGCCAACCAATATTTCCTAGAAAATGATTAAGTGCTAGACACTAATGGAAAAAAAAACTTAGGGATCAAAAATAACATCAACCTCTTTCCACTCTCTCCATAACCTCATAATTAGGTCATCCTTATAGCTCCTTGATTAGGTAGATTAATATTTTTCCACTTAATCTCTTCTATAGATCTTACGTTTAGGTTAAATTCATCAAATCCTTTCATCATTTTATTCTCCTCCTTATCCTTCTAGATACTTCTCTAAACTTCTCCTTGAATCCATAAGAAAATGGTTTACCATGGATTAAATTCTCCTGATCATTCATTATTAATGTCAACATGTTTTACATATCCCAAGAATTCAAATATCTTGGCTAGGATTCTCAATTCCTTCACAAACTGTAAATTAGTGACACTCAATCAATACTGTGTTCATCTACTCGATCATCACTAGATATATCAGTCATCACTAAAACTGTTCTTCTTGGCAAACACTGTCTTTTCTTAGTTAATTATCTGATACTTGACAATTAATGATGCTCGGTCGACACTAAATTTTCTTGGCTTATACTACTGCTCAGTCGACATTAGTATCAGTCAACTTAAACTGAATTTCTTCTCTTTTTCTCGATTAATCCTATGCTTCAAATCTAATTAATTCTCCACTTAATGTTAAAGATAAACAACACATTACCTTGTCAATATGCCAACTAATCGAGTACTCATTGAAGTATCACATAACTCAACCTTTCCTTAGGTCCTCTTGTTATCTCCTCTTTTTAAATCCTTTTCATCAATCAAAAGATATGATACTCTACTAGATAGAAACGGTCTTACCAGTTAAGGTTTGACATCAATGACAATATAACAATTGTTTCAATTGTAGTTTCCAACAATGGTATGGTTATGCACCTCATGTGAAATACTTTACAGTCTTTGTAAGAAAATGTTATATAATGAAATACAATAGGAATGGAAAACTTGATGCTAAAAGTGATGAAGGCATATTCCTAAGATATTTCACTAAGAGAAAAACTTACAAGTGTTTGAATTCGAACACTAACAAAGTTGTGGAAAATGCAAATGTTAGAGTTGATGAATATGCAAAAAAGAATGAAATTGAGTGCAAGAAAGAACCTAAAGATTACATATCTTTTGTATACATGGAAGAAGGAGAGGCTAGTAATATACCTGAACTAGAAAACAAAGATGCTGAGCAACAACATGAACCTATCGAGTCACAACAAGAAAATTTTGAGCATTAGGAGGATGTTGTCGAGCAATCTACAGAGGAGGAAAAGAATCTACTAGATGAATCTGAAGATCAAGAACAAGTAGAAATGAGACCTAAGCCTACATTGGCACAATATGTGAGAAGACATCATAAGGAAGAATAAATCATTGGAGATAAAGAATCTAGAGTCATGACAAGAAGTAAGTTGAGAGATCAAACATGCTTGTTATATAAATTTGAGCCTAAGACAGTGAAATATGATTTAGAGAATGAAGATTGGATTCAAGCCATGAATGAAGAAATAGAGTAGATAGAAAAGAACAAAACCTAGACACTAGTGCTAAGACCAAAAGAAAAAATATTATTGGAACAAAGTGGGTATTCATAAATAAGATAAATGAATAGGGAGAAGTCACTAGGCACAAAGCTAGATTGGTATGCAAGGGATATGCACAGGAATAAGGCATTGACTATGGGGAGACATTTGTTCCAGTTGCAAGATTGGAAGGAGTAAGAACTCTACTTGCATATGCAGCTTTTAAAGGATTCAAAGTGTATCAAATGGATGTAAAATCTTCATTTCTAAATGAAATACTAGAAGAAGAAGTATACATTGAACAACCAGAAGGATTTTTTGACCCAAGCAAAATGAACATGGTTTGTAAACTACATAAGGCATTGTATGGATTGAAATAAGCGTCTAGAGCATGGTATGAGAGATTACACACTTATTTGATAAAGATTGGATTTGTAAGGATAAATGATAATAGAAATTTGTATTTGAAGATTGAAAAAGGTAAGGGATATTGTTAGCTAAAATCTTTTTTGATGATATCATATTTGGAGGACAAGATGCCCTATGTCAAACATTTTCAAATGAAATGCAAACTAAATTTTAAATGTCTATGTTTGGTGAGATCAAATTCTTTGTTGGTTTGCAAGTTTATCAAATGAAGAAAGGTATCTATATTACAAAATCTAAATATGGCAAGGAGATACTGAAAACTTTTGGTATGGAAGTGTAGACACCTAAAAATCCTTTAGAAAATAAAGTATTTTTATTTTCTGAAAAATCCCTGATGACATCATCATTTATTAATTAATTAATTATTTAATTAATTAATTTATTTTTATGTCATTAAATCCCTTTATCTTAATTAAAAATATTTAATTAAGAAATCCCTCCCAAAAATGTCTAAATCTTATTTAAACATTATTCTCCTATTTATTAATTATTTAATTAATAAATTGACCAAAAATCCCAAAATAAATAATTAATTTATTTTTTCCCCAAAAATTGGCCAATTTCCTTAAGACCACTAACCTCTTCCAGAATCTTCTAATCCTTCTTTAATTTCAATTAAAGGCTAATCCCATCATTTCCTAATCCTAATCCCAACTTAAGAATATTTAATTAAGATTAAATATTAATCCTCAATTCCTAATTTACCCTAGGAAAACTCTAGACTCTTCTAGAACTTTCCTAATCCTTCCCTAAACCCATTTAGGGGAAATTACCTACTTTCCCTAAGCTAATCTAAGTCTCCTCTGACTCCTAGTCAAACCCTTCCCCTAATGAGCCTCAAACTCATTAAAGCCTTGGAAATAAATAAATCTTTATTTATTTCCTAAAATCCATGTTTATCCCTAGGAAATTCTAGACTCTTCTAGAAAGCCCTAATCCTAATCCTAATCCCTCCCCTAATCCTGTCACATTCCCTAACCAAGGTTAGCCAATTCCTAAGCCTAACCCAAAGTCAATAGACTTCTAGAGGCTTCTCTTACATGCATTAAATGCATTTAAAGCCTCCTTATCCCTCTTACATGCATTTATGATGCATTTAAGAAGCCCCTCACCCCTTTCTTACACCCTTTGACCTTAGGCGCATTTCCCAAATTGTGCACATTCCTCCCATCTTTCAACCCAATGCCCTTGTGACACTTGTCACAAGGAGGTGGCCCTGAACTAGCACAATCCATGTGCTCCCCTTTGAATGAATCTTGGCCTCTCTTAAGGATTTTGATCTTGGCTATTCATTCCTCCTTCCCAAATCCTATAAATGCTCCTCCTTTCAAGAGCAAATTCATTAGCTTAGCTTTTATTCTCATGCATTGTTATCATGCCCTTTTGCTTCTAGCCTTAGCATAATCATCCTAATTTAGCTTACTTTCAAGTATTTTAGCTCATCATAATTTAGTAATAATGGATTAACATAGTTTATTTCATTGTTTTGCATAGCATAGCATCATCACATCTCTATTTGGCTTAAAATCAATCTTAGCATAAACATCATGTAGCTTAATCTTCATTTCAGCATCATTTGGATCCTTGAGGCCTTAGGGGCAAATCAGGTGTTCTATACCTATTTTGTGCCACTTATGGAGTTCTCATGAGTCTCAATCCTTCCAAATAAGCATTAGGAACATGCTCCAAGTGCTTAGAGAGCACACCCACATCCCTTAAGCAAGAGCAAATCAAACAGTGCTTGGGTGCACCTGTTTTAGCTCAATCTGAGGTGGCTTAGTTTAGAGTTTTATTTGTTTTGCATTGATTTCATGCTTAGACTAACATCTGATCTTTGTTTGGCTTGAAGTCTTTCAAAGCAGGTACCCTCGAAAGCCTAGTCCACAGGAAGATTCTAGACCAGTAAGTACACCCATGGCTACTGGATAAAAACTATCAAAAACTTATGATACAACTGAAGTAAATCAAACCTTGTACAAGTATATGATTGGAAAGATACAATATGTTGTCCATAATAGACAAGATATTTCATTTGCAGTTGGGATTGTTGTAATGTTTTTTTCAAAACCTAAGGAGGATCACATGATGGTAGTGAAAAGGATATTGAGATATCTAAAAGGAACATAGGACTATGGATTGTATTACAAGAAGAATGACAAGTTTGAACTGAAAGTTTATACTGATGCAGATTGGGCAAAAAATGTGGATGACAGAAAGAGTGCAAGTGGTGATGCATTCTTTCTAGGAAAGAGATTAGTCTATTGGACAAGCAAGAAACAAAACTACATTTTCCAATCTACAACAGAAGCTGAATATGTAGCAACAACAGTGAATTGTAGGTTCAAGTGTTGATCCATCTCCATCTCTATTTTCTATTGGAAATGAATATTCAGAATGTACACATGCATCTCAAGAATCTCAATGGTTGCTTGAAGATTTGGGCTCCCCTCAACTAGAACATACACCTTTATTTTATCAAAGAGCTATTCACTTATCCAAAATTCCTATGTACCATTCAAGCTCCAAGTACAAGTTGAAGAAATGCAATATGATCAAGCCATTGATATCCTAGTGAAGATTCTTTCAAAAGAAACATCTCAAAATCATTGTAAACATTTGGGTTTGATACCTATAGGTGTAATCACCCCAAGTAAAGATTAAAGGGGGATGTTAGAACTAGTAATTTTTCCTTGGTTGTTTTATTTATTTTGAGGATAAACCAAGGTATCCTCCTTTTATTTAATTTAGCATATTCCTATGGAATCTCTACATGTAATTTTATCCTCTAGTTCAAGTGGGAGGACAAGTCATTTCTTGTAATTTCTTTAATAAAGAAATTGGTTTATTCCTCCTTATGAGGATGCTCACACTTGGCACACACTTGGTATGAATGTGGCATTCATTCACATGGAAGTTACATGAAAACTCCTTCACTCATCTCTAATTAAGAGATGCTTCTCCACACACTTGATACAATTTTTCTCACATTCCTACACTCACTTTTCTCTCCTCTTGACATATTATTTCTCTCATTATTGTATTGAGCTTCTTGCTCATATTCTATCTCTCTCTCTAAGCTTTTCTTGACTCATTCATAATATTACAAGGGTTTTTTCTTTGCTTTTCCCCTTTCACAATCTCTTGGCTCTTTGTTTGGATTCTTGGAGCATTCTCATGTTTTGGTGATTGATCTTGAAACTTTATCTCATTCATGGATTATGGTAAAATTCCTTCTTGCACTTCATTTTCTTGGATTACTTCATTAACTTATTTTTCATTCTTTTAATACTTCTAACAGTTGATCAACCATAATAAAGATGACAGAGGGAGTAATAAAATTTAGAGAACTAACATGAAGATATCTACATGATGAAGATGAATGTCTTTGGAATTGTTGTCAAAGAGGGAGATATTTAGTAAACCTAAGAGAAAAGAAAAAGTGATCCAAAGCAAAGAGGGAGTCATTGAATAAGAAAAGGGTGAGATTCGGTAAACTCATGTTGAAAAAACTCTTTTGGATTGTATGGTAGAGCATGTGGTGTTTCCATCAATGCCAAAGAGGTAGATTGTTGGAAACTACAATTGAAACAATTTTTATATTGTCATTGATATCAAACCTTAACTGGTAAGACAATTGCTATCCAGTAGAGTACCATATCTTTTGATTGATGAAGAGGATTTGAAAAGAGGAGATAACAAGAGTCCACCTAAGGAAAGGTTGAGTTATGTGATACTTTAATGGGTACTTGATTAGTTGGCACATTGACAAGGTAATGTGTTGTTTATCTTTAACACTAAGTAAATATGTCAATAGATTTGAAGCATAGGCTTAACCGAGCAAAAAAGAAGAAATTCAGTTTAAGCTGAGTGATGCTAGTCTTGACCAAGCTCTACTATAAGACAAGGAAATTTAGTATCGACTGAGCATCAATAATTATCGAGTATCAAATAATTAATCGAGCGAAGAAAGTGTTTGCCGAGTAGAATTGGTTTTAGAGATGACCAATATATCCAGTGATGACCGAGTAGATGAACATAGTATTGACTGAGTGTCTGTAATTTATAGTTTGTGAAGGAATTGAGAATCTTAGCCGACATAGTTGAATTCTTGGGATATGTAAAACATGTTGAAATTAATAATGAATGATCTGGAGCATTTAATGCATGGTAAACCATTTTCTTATGGATTCAAGGAAATTTTTGGAGAAGTATCTAGAAGGATAAGGATGAAAACAAAATAATGGAAGGATTCGATGAATTTGACCTAAACCTAAGATCTACAGAAGAGATTAAGTAGAAATAGATTAATCTACCTGATCAAGGAGGTATAAGGATGACCTAATTGTGAGGTTATGAAGTGTATGGAAAGAGGTTGATGTTATTGATTGATGAATCTAAGAAGAAGACTAAGGAGAGATGTAAAGAGCTAAACAAAGTTGAGGTGATTTATTGAAGAGATTTCCAAGAAGATGAGAGATGGAGATGGTAATGAAGGTCAGTCAGTAAATCAACATATGAGTGTATTGGATTTGTATTTACAAAGTGAGTTGTATATTTCAGATTAGAACCTACTATTACTTTCTAACCATTGTATCAGTCAAAATCCTTTACTTAAGGTTGACCTAACAATCATTTTGCAAACCCTTTAATCAAGGTGACATTATAATGGAATGTTATTAAGCCCTCTAACTAGGCCACTCTTAACAAGGTGTTTAAATCCTTTAACATGGTCACACCTAACAACATGTATTGTAAACCTTTAACATGGTTGGCTTCTTATAGAGCTCACTTCATAAAAGTGAAAATTTAGTAGCATGTTACTGGTGGTTTTTCCCATATTGGGTTTCCACATTAAATCCTGGTGTTATACTTGTGTGAATGTTATTTGATGTGTTATGTTGTTGAAATTTTTATATTCTACAACTTGATTACTTTTGGATAGTGGACTGCAAGTTTTATGTTACTGATATATTCTATAGAGACCGAGTGAATTGATGAATAGATATAATTTTGTTGAAGAGTTTAAAAATTTTGTTGGTACATCTGGACCCAAGGATAACTGATTCACCCTCACCCCTCTTAGTTATTCTAAAATCATTCTAACAGTTATAGAGTCTCATCTTGCTAGAAAGTTGAAAAAGGGGTCAGGGAAGTATAAAGGAAAACTTCCTTTCAAATGTTTCTGTTACCCAAAATTAAATCATACAACACAATAGGCACTAGAAGAGAAATTCACATATTTCAATTGTCTATCTAACACTACCTTATAGGTTTTGATGATTTGCATTCACTCATTACATTCATTTTTCAGATTTCATAAATGTACTCTAAGTATTGATCAAACTGTTACAAATTCAAAATTCATCAATGATCATTACATTGTGCATTCATAAGAATGTAGTACAAATGTCCTTTGATTCATATTTTATGTTTCAATAAATAGAGTACATTGCAAATAAGAATAAAAAATTGAGCTATGGAATAGGGGTCCCATGCATTGCCTCATGTTTGCATCTTGGTTCTGCTAGTTTCTGTCAGGTCCTCGCATCTAGGTCATTCCTGGGTCTCCATCAGCATTCAGGTCCTTAGGGCAAGCATCATCTAAAAAAAGAAAAAAGAAAAAAATGGTTAGATCCTGATGGATCTAAGAAATGCAAGAGAAACAATTACATACATCAGCTATCTATTACTATCTGCATATCAATCTGAGAACAAATGTAGCAAGAAAATGAAAACTAGCATTCACTACAAGGAAGTGTTAAAGGGATGTGTTTTGGAACATGAAACCTTTCACTTTTAGTACCTATTGTGGTGTATGATTTCATTTTGGATAGTCATGAATCTGAATGAAAGGGACTTAGTATGTTTCCAAACTGAGAAACCTTTTTCAGAATATGTTTCATATTGATATTGCTTGAAATTAACAAGTTATTTTGCATATAACAGCTGACTGGTTCATATTTTCAGTCATTTTTGAAGATGTAGAACAAGATGGTTTCCCATGCCAAGTTGCTACAGGAAGTTCCAGGTTGCTGATCTTCAAAGGAATCAAATTGTTTCACCAAAAGGGATGCTAATTTCATCAAGAACAGAGTACATTTTCAAAACTTTCAATGACTTAATGTTGAATATTTTCAAGTGCTTCAAGATTGAATCATAATATGAATGTTTACAAAATGTTATGATTGGGTGCAACGAACCCATGTTCGGACCTCAGTCATTAACATTTTGTCATTATTGAGTGTCACGAGCCCGTGCTCGAACTTCATCAACAAGATAATAAACATTTTCATCTTGTTGTGCTTCATAACAAAAATTGACTAATTTAGTATCAAAAAGGAAGTGTACAATAATCTGCTACAGGAGCTTCAATAATGCTGGTGTTGCTAATCTCAGAATGCCAATAGGTCACATTTTATAGTACTTGTCAGAAATTAGAAAACTACTTCATATGTATAATTTCTAACAAGTGACATAAAATTTCAAATGCTGGAAGGTAGAGGAGATGCAAAAATGATATAGATTTGATCAAATCAAGATAAGATAAGGTTCAAGATGATCGATAAGCACATAAGACCAAGTTTGACCACCAAGTGATGGAAATTTCCCCCAATTTGAATAAGGTTGACTAGGAAGATATAACATTAGAATTAGGTGAAAGAAAGAAGAAAGGTGATGAGATTACGATGGAGAAGATGAAATGGTGATTGCCTCAAAATGATTCAAGAGATTAGCATCAAAGTGTCAACTAATTGCGCGTAGAAGGAAATAATTTTAAAGTGCAATTTTGACAATCAAGATGAAGCCAGATTTTGATTTCATTCCCTAAAATGGATCCAAGACATCAAAATTAGGCAAGGGTGCAATTTTTGCAAAAATATGAGACTTCAAAAAATTAGGTCAAAATGCTATATAAGGCCCCCAAAGGGTCATTTTCAAATCATTTGTGCTTTTCAACTTCTAGTGAATCTAGAGCGAGATATATCTTTCTGATGGTAGATAGGTGAGTACCCATTGATTAGTACCATTTCGAGCTGAACCGGTTGCACAACCTACCTCGAGGGTATCCCCAGGTGGTAAGTACCAATTTTTTTTCCTATTTGCTTCATTTTTGTCATTTTTAGCACGTTTTTAGTAGATTTTTGAAAAATTTCATATGAAAATCTGAAGTGTCACACAACTTTATTGATAAATGTTGTACACTACTTTGTCCAAGTTTTATGTATCATATGCTCTTTATAAGGTGTATCGTATGATTGTCACTCATTAGTTGTACGGTTTGATGCAAAATATCATACCATGCTGAAGTATCATACCAAAATGCTATGAAGTGTCATACGAAATAGGATTTAACTATTTGAATATCATTTTCAAGACTTTGATGTCTTGACTCCTTAGAGACTTGACTAGGGATACTTTGATATGTTGTTGATGCTTTTTTGATGCTTTTAGTCACTTTTTGATATATCTGTGATGTATTTTGATGTGTTTGTGATGTAGTGATGATTTCCAAATTTGTCTAGCTGAGCACCTCACCCAGTAGGCCTATGCTTGGTTCCTTGATTTTTTGCTGATGAGAGAGGCCCTCTAGACACCATGGGTCTCACAGAGTTATTTCATATTCCCAATATTTAGACAAACCATGGACTATTGACCACACTTGCTAAGAGGTTTCATTCAGAGTATAATACCTTTCACCTGCCTACTAGAGAGGTCACAGTCACACTTGATGTGTATTGTATTCTTTGTATTCCATGCCATGGAGAGACAGTAAGTATCCTTTGATATTTGTAGATTCTTGATTTGAGACGTACTTATGTTCACTATTTATGATGTTGATACTGGTATTTATACTGAAACTTTCTCTTGTTTAATGTATATTTATTTTGATTAGTCACCCGCATATGGGATCACCCGTATATTTATTTTGATTAGTACCCTATTGTATGCATTTTTTGTTCCTTCATTGGCCATGTCCTTGGAGTAGATAGGAGCCAGAGAGTATTCTAGTGTGGCTAGGGTAGGCTAGTGATGGATCTACTATCTCAACCTAGACGGATGGCATGGGGACCCTCTCTCCTGGTAGACATCTATCATGAGTTTCATGATATAGTCTATAGGGAGGGGAAGAGATAGTCGACATGATCTATATTAGCATAGGTCTAGGTGTGGGAGCATATTTTCATGATTTTCTGTAGGGTATAACTTAGATAGAGAGGCAGAACCTACATATACAAGTATTCAAAGTTTATACAATAGACTCATGTGGGGGATACCCCATACTGACAGCTTAGGTTAGACGATTTGCATTCTATTATATGGTGTCCATACATAGAGTGTGAGTAGTGGGAAGAGGCCAAAGATGAGCTATTCTCCATGTTTTATAGCCAACCACTACTGGGTAGACAAACATGTATCATTGAGAGATTTGTTATCAGTAGGGTATGGTGGTAGTTTGGTAGGGTGTAAGGGATTATCACTAAGACCATAGAATATGCCAAATATAGGGAGGAGGAGGACCTCAGATGGGGCTCCATACTGAGATATGATACATGCCTACATGACACTCAATAGCTACAAAGGGTAGTACATGATCTACTCCCTAGGGTCATAGATGCAGTGACTACCTTAGATTACAAGAGATGGATTCGAGAGCACCCATACCCTTGGTTTAAAAATCCTACATACCTGAGACCTAGAGGTAGATGGGATGATGATGATGATGGTGGAGATAGGGGTGGTGGAGGGAGGAGAGGAGGAGGTGGTGCTAGTAGGTCCAAGAGTGATGCTCCTTCTAGCAACAAACCATCCACTCAATCTAAGTCTCAAGGGATGGAAGCGGTGATGGATATCGATGAGCTAGATGGGTGGCTAGTGAGGAGGCCATAGGTAGACTAGGGTAGTAGATCAGAGGACATGCCAAAACCCCATTTAGAGTAGAGGGAGCCTACAGATGATGGAATGGCATATAGGGTCACTGCACTAGAGGTAGAGTTAAAACATGCACAAATTACTATAGCCATGAGAGACCAACAACAAGAAGATGATAGAGCCCGAATACAAGAGCTGAGACATGAGAGGGACCAAGCATGATAGGAGGCACAATGACATAGGGCCAAAGTGGCCTACTATTATGTATAATACATAGCCATAGTACCTAAGGGTTAGAGAGTACTATACTACTCATATTGCACAAGCAGATTAGAGGGTGTAGTACAGGAACCAGACAGGGCCCAAGATCCTCCACCAACTCCACTTGCTCAGGAGGGTGGAATCTAGATAGATTGTATTTAGGGCTCCATCTGATATTTTGACTTGATATTTTGATCTCATTATTGTAATTAGACATGATCCATTTTTTGATATATATGAGATACTTGATTCTCTTGATGTATTGTGTACTTGTCTCATTTCTTTTATGCTCATGGATGTATCTTTACTTTCTACACATGTATCATATAATATTGATTATGTACTCATGCATTATGCTTTATTTCTTAAAAAGTGATTCTCTCATGGTTGTATATTATTTATGCTCTGATATGTATGTTATGCACTTCATGATTTGAAATATAACATTTTGAGTAGATTAGATAAGATAAAGACATGATCAAGATAGAAGAAAAGAAGATACACAATCAAGTGCAACTGACCAACCATCCAATAATGATGAAGGAGAATCTCTCCAAATTTGAATGCAAACTAAGAATGCACCTAAGAAATGCAAGCTACCATGAAAATGCAAAGTGTGATTTGCAAGGGTTAATAAGTCCTTATTTTTATCATCGAGCCTTATTAGGGGACATAACAAGATCATACAACCATCACTAGTGCAAGTACAACTATCAAGATATGAATATGATCTATATCAGATAGAATGTAGGAAGCACATGTAAGCATCAAGACATAAGTGTTGAGATGACCTAAATGTGGTTTCCAAGTTAATGTTGCAAGATTATACTAGCATCAAGGCATAAGTGCCAAGATAGCCATGAGTACGGTCTTGCACGAGAAAACAAAATATAACAATCAAGGATATATATCTAAATATTATTAGTATCGAAGGGGTCAAAGAAAGAGACACCTAGAATCATTAAAGTGATACCCACAAGAAAAAATCAAAGAAAATATGCCCCATGCCACCAGTCCTCTAGTCGTAACATCATGGAGAGACTAAGGAGGGAACACTCAATGAAAATCATCAGTCAATCAACAGACAAAGAGAATAAGTCATAACATGTCTCACGTATTTCAGTTTAATTGCAGTGTGAAAAGAAAAGATAATCACTGACTCGCTAGGACTTATGCTTGTACATGAGAAATATTGCACAATCTTAGACTGTAGACAAAGTATCAACTCAAGATAGCATATATGATAATTGTTAAGAAACACTCGATGTCAAAGGAAGTGTTGTGAAACATTTTTTTAGGGTGAGTCACTAAGAGACATCATCACACACCAAAGGAGGATATAGTTCATTCCCCCAAACCCTAGAAATAATGATTCTAGAGAAAGGAGATTAGAGAATGGGAGTCGAAAGGTTCGGAGTGAAAAGCAACAAACTGATAGATATAAGCGCATGGGTCTCAAGTAGAACCTATTTCCAAGTTTTCACCACTTGGTAGATTATTCATTTTTAGGACTTTTTCTACTTTTTAGGATTTTTTCTAGACATTTTATGCTTTTTAGGATTTTTTCTGGACATTTTATGCTTTTTAGGATTTTTTCTGGATATTTTATGCTTTTAAATATTTATTCAGGACCATAAGATATGTAGAAAGCTCTTGTAGCATCACATAGAAATTATTTAGATGAAGGATGTTGATAGGTACATGGAGCTTATCTCCCTCAAGCATAGAAAGCTGATAAGCACTAGATCCAAAAGCAATAATAACTATGTAGGGACCCAACTAGTTTGGTTCAAAATTTCCCTTATGTGCTCTATTCTGTTGATTCTTGGGATTCTCTCTTAAGATGGGATCTCCAACCTGAAACTCTTTAGATTGAACCTTTTTGTTATAGATTTGTGACATCCTTTTCTGATATACTCTAATGTGATCAAATGCAACTCTTCTACACTCATCTAGAAGTTCTAACTCTTGTATGCCCATGATTTTGTAGTGATCATCAATGATAAGGCCTCTCAATGAAACCCTCAGGGAAGGTATCTCAATCTCAAGAGGCAAGAAAACTTTAGATCCATAACAAGAACAAAGGGTGTAGCTCCAGTAGTTGTGTGAATGCTAGTTTTGTAGGTCCATAATGCAGGATTAATGTGTAAGTTCCAATCCCTTCCTGTTTTGTTTATTGTCCTGTGTAAGATTTTCAACAATGTTTTGTTAGAAGCTTCAACCTGGCTATTACCTCGAGGGTAGTAGATTGAAGACCAATGTATTTTAATCTTGCATTTCTTACATAATTGCTTGAGATCCTTATTTTTGAATTGTCCTCCATTATCAGTAACTATGAAGGAGGGTATGTCGTAGCAACAGATGATGTGATTAATGAATAGGGATACTTGTTTTCCTTTAACAACTAAAAGAGGAGCAACCTTGAACCACTTTGTGAAGTATTATGTTGCAATAATGATGAATTTGTGTCCACTAGATGAGTTAGGATGGATTTGGCCCACCAAATCAAAAGCCCACTACTGAAAAGTCCAATGTGTAATAGAAGGACTAAGTTCTCAACCTGGAACATGAATCAAGTTCCCATGTATTTGACATTTATTGTAGGACTTATCATAATGCACGACATCTATCTATATAGTAGGCCAATAATAACTAGCCCTTAGCAGCTTTCAAGCTAGCACAACACTATTAGAGTGATACCCACATACACGATCATGGAATTTAGCTAACACACGTTCAGACTCATCTTTCTCTAAGAACCTAAGAATTATTCCATCTAGAGCCTTCCTAGACAAGTCACCAGAGATGATGGTATAGCGGGAAGCATTGCAAATGAGTTGTCATTTCTCATTATGGTTTAGGTTGTCAAGAATGATTTGGTCATGCAAGTAGGAGTATATTTTAGCATAGTGAGAGGAATCATGACCAATTATAGTGCACATCACACGGTTGTCAGGGGATTCATAGGAAGGATAGTGTAGTTCTTCCACCAAGAATTGAAATATGGATTCATGTTCTTCCAACTATAGGATAGAAGCCAAAGTAGCCATAACATCAACCACCCTATTTTTAGCTCTAGAAATATATTGAAATGTGACAAAGGAGAATTAGCTCTTGAGGTCATCAATTATGTCCTTTTAAGGAATCAAATTTTCATCCTTTTTTTGATAGTCATTATTATTTTGATTGATGACAAAGTGAGAGTCTCCAAAGATATATAGTTACACAATCCTCCATTCAATAGCAAGTTTAATTCCATTTGTTAAAGCCTCATATTATTCTATGTTGTTTTTGCAAGGAAACAACAATTTTTATGACTTTGGGATAGTGTATCTATGAGGTGTGATAAATAAAATACTGGCTCCAACACCATTCTACATGTGTGATCCATCAAAGAACATTTTCTAGGTGCACTTAGTCACATACATTATAGATGCATCAAGAAATTCAATCTGCATAGGAGTATCGTCTGGTAGAGGAAATTCAGCTAGTTGATCAACAATTGCTTATCCCTTTATAGACTTATGATCAACATACTCAATGTCAAATTTAGAGAGAATCATTATCCATTTTTCTAGTCAACCCGTAAGAGTAGCTTTACTAAGTAACTATTTCAGAGGATCATTTTTTGTTATAAGCTATGTAGTATGTGCCAATATATAATGTCTAAGTTTTTGATATTCAAACACCACAACAAGGAAAGTTTTCTCAATATTATTGTAATTGATCTCATAGGAAACCAATGTTCTATTAATATAGTATATAAATATTTTTTTCCCATGTTCATCTTGTTGTGCCAAGAATTCCCCCAAGGATGTAGCTGTAGCTAAGATGTACAAAATAAGTGGTTTCCTTGGGATAGGAGACATCAAGATTGGAGGTTTAGCCAAGTAATCTTTGATATGCTAGAGGCTCTTTTCACATTACTCATTCCATGTACATGTAGATCCATTGTGTAGGTTTTTATTAAAAGGTTGAGCTCTATCAACAAGTTGGGATATGAACTTCCTGATAGACTAAAGGCATCCTTATAGACTCCTTAGTTGACTTATGTTCTTGGGAGGTGGCATTTCTATTATAGCTTGACCTTCTTGAGGTCAACCTCAATTCCTTTAGCTAAAATGATGTATCAGAGTAGTTTTCCCGAGGTGACGCTAAAAGCACATTTCTTGGGATTCAATCTCAGTTGAAATTATTCCATCATGTCTAAGATCAAACTCAAATTCGAAAGGTGTGTATTTCTTTTTTTAGATTTAGCCAAGGTTTCATCCACATAATCTTCCATATTTTTATGCATCATGTCATGAAAGATTGTAGTCATGGATCTTTGATAGGTAGCTTCTGCATTTTTAAGTCCAAATGGCATGATGTTCTAACAAAAGGTTCCCCATGCACATGTGAAGTCAATATTTTCTTGATCTTCAGGAGCTATCTTGATCTGATTATATCCCAAGAAACCATCCATAAGAGAGTACATTTCATATCCACTATCATGTCTATATTTGGAAGTGGAAAGTCATCATTTGGGAAAGCTTTGTTAAGGTCTCAAAAGTCTGTGCATACACAAATGGATTTTTCATGTTCATATATAGGTACAATGTTGTTTATCCATTCATCATAATCAATGACCCTTATGAATCTAGTACTCAAGAGTTTTTCCAATTTTGCTTTGACCAAAAGAGCTATATGTGGATGCATTCTTCATAATTTTTGTTTTACTGGCTTGATACTAGGAGATATGGATAGATGATGCATAATGAGACTAGTGTCTATCCTTGGTATGTTTGCATATATCCAAGCAAAATTTATCTTATTTTCTCTGAAGAATTCAATGAACTATTATTTTTCATCTATTGACAAAGATTGAGCTAGATGTATGAGCTGAGGTGCTTCAGTTGTCCCAAGATTTATAGCATGTGTTGGATCTATCAAGATTGAAGATATTTCCTAAAATTAACTGAGAAGGCTACCAAGAACCTCATCTTCAAGTACCTCAAAGAGGTTTTCACCCTCAGATACGTCTTTTGTTTTTACTTTTTTTGGCTCCAACACCGCCACAAAGTGGTTTTCTCCGTCAATGCACCCATTCTTTTTCAAATTTATTTTTATTTTATAACTAAGGTACTTGATATTTGTTTCAGTCATGTTGATTTCCAATTCATCGGTTAAAGAAACCATGGGTTAAATGGCATTAAGATAGAAAGCAATTTCATAGTCATTCTGGAAGGAAGGTAATGTAGGTTGTTGGTTCTATTACAACCAATCAATAAGGTCAGGGTATGTGAGTGGAAGGGAAGGGATGGCTTCTAAGGCATTGATATAGGGGAAATATGTTAGAAAGTAAAGTCCACCAAGATAACTGAGAAGGGGGGGGGGGGGGTGAATTAGTTATCAGATAATTATAACTTTTGTCATCTTCAACAACATTAAACCATAACATCAATATAATTACCAACCATAGAAAGATATTCATACACAATAACACAATGACACAAGATATGTTGACTAGGGAACCTCTTGGTCAAAGAGTAAACCCCAGTGGGAATGATGCCCACAAAAGATGAACTAATATGAATATTCCCTATGAGAGGATGGACTCTGTTAGGAGTCTTATGAAATACATTTAGTACATATGAATCCCTATTAGGAGATTTTGAATCCCTGTTAAAAGATTCTAACCCTGTTAAGAGTTATAGAAGATAGAAGGACCCACTGCCCAAACAGCTTCAGGGTAAGATCACTGAACATGCTGTCCAAATAATCTTTGTATTACTCAATAGAATAATATGTTACCTCTTCTCTAACTGTGCCAAACCACATTCACTGTTACATCAGATCTCAATTTTAGATCTCTATACTTCGCATGTCTTCCTTCACAATTTCGCTCTCATACTTAGCTCTATTCTTCACTTCATGCATACCACATCATACATTATCACTAAAACTACATTTTCATTTCACACCAAAAAGGAAATACATTCCTTCCTTTATACCACACTCAAACAATTACAAATGAGTCGGCATACAATTACAAAATAAAAGTTTCCAAATGCTACACCAAAATTACATAAAATTGTCAGCGTCCAAATACAATAAATCTTCACTCGTGTGACCTCAAAGTCTATGCTATCATCCACATCACTATCAATCTATCTTCAACTTCCCGTTAAATGCACAAAACTAGATTCCATTCCAATTAGGAGATATCATCCGATTTCCACAAATCGTTGCTTAGGAACACTGCCTGAACACTGCTTCTACCAAAATGATCATAACTTCCATGAATCAATGAATTATTATCCATGCTCTTAACCATAGACATATGAAATATCAAAGACCTCAACATCGCATAGCTCCAACTACAATAACCCACGTGCGCTAATCCAAACTTTGTCTACTTCTCTGTAAGTCTTCGGTAAATCACTGTGTTGACATCAATGACAATCATAGTCATGAATGCAACAACAACTACTAAAAAATGGCTGCCAAGCACTTAGAATTCATTCCTAACAATCTCCCCCATTGGCATTGATGGAAACATAGATGAAAAACATCCAATTTTCCAAAAATCCAACACTGTAATACTGCAGCACTACTTCTTCAAATCCTCTTCATCAATCAAATCTTGCTTCGTTATCCTATTCAGTTCTCTCATATTGTTTTTCATGCATACTTCTCCCCCATTGACATCAATGACATAAATTCCATCACTAAGTCAACAAAAACTCAATTTCAAAAGACACTTTTTAGAAAATACATTTACTAGAGTCCTCATGACTTAGCTCAGATACACATACTCCCCCATAGAGGAAGTACCAACATCTAGTCTAGAAGAAAGATAGGGCTCATATACCACTAGACGGATGCAACCAACTGCATCACTTCTCAAAAGTAGGCTGGGGAATAACCCCAAGGATACCTCTTAGATACTCAAGTGTATCCTTAGGCAAAGGCTTTGTGAATATATCTACTATCTGCTCCTTTGTACTTATGTACTCAAGTCTGACTTCTTTTTCAGCAACTTTCTCTCTTACAACATGATACTTAATCTCTATATGCTTTGTCTTAGAATGTAATATAGGATTCTTAGACATACTAACTATACTGGTGTTATCACAATGTATGACAACAGGTTCAAAAATTTTTATTCCAATATCCTTCAGCATCTACTTCATCCAAATTATCTGGTTACAATTATTTGCTGCTGCTACATATTTTGCTTCTAATGTGCTTTGTGAGATACAATTCTACTTGTTGCTTAGCTAAGAAACTAATCTTCCTCCAAGGAAAAATGATCCTCCACTGGTGCTTTTCTTATCATCAACACTGCCTCCCCAATCAACATCTGTATATGCACATAGGGTAAAATCATCAGATTTTTCATACCATAATCCATAGTCCATTGTGCCTTTTAAATATCTCAGTATCCTCTTTACTACTACAAAATGTGATTCTCTAGGTTCAACTTGAAATATTGCTACAATTCCAATTGAGTGTGCTATATCAGGTCTTGTATGAGTCAAGTACTATAATCCTCCAATCATAGATTTGTATTTCTTCTATTTTACTGCAGGAGTCTCATCTGTGCTAGATAACTTATGTCCGGTCACCATAGGTGTTCCAACTAGTTTACAATCCTCCATTCCAAATCTTTTCAACAAGTCATTCAAGTACTTTGTCTGACTTACAAAAGTACCATCATTGTGTTGTGTTATTTGTAATCCCAAAAAGTATTTCATTTCACCAATCACACTCATTTCAAATTTAGTCTTTATCTCATTAGCAAATTTGTCACTAGCTTCATCTTCTCCTCCAAAGATAATGTCATCAACAAAAATAACTATAACTAACAAACCATTTTCAATTTCTTTTGTGTACAAATTGCTATCAATAGTACCTTTTATAAATCCCAACTTTAACAAATACTTATCCAGTCTTGCATACCAAGTTCTAGGTGCTTGTTTAAGTCCATATAAATCTTTCTTTAATTTACATACCAATCTTGCTTTGTTTCTTACTACTTCTCCTTGTTCATTCATCTTATTTCTGAATACCCATTTAGTTCCAATAACATTCTTGTCTTTAGGTCTATGGACCAATTCCCATGTCTTGTTCTTTTCAATCTGATCTAGTTCTTCTTTCATAGCATTAGTCCAACTTTCATCTTCACAAGCTTCATTAGTAGTCTTAGGTTCAATTTGAGAAATCAAACATAACTATTCTTGTGCCTTATTTGGAGTCAAAAATCCTCTTTTGATGCTCCCAATAATCTATTCAAAAGGATGATTCCTTAACAAAATCTTGCTAGGTGTCACTATCTCAGATCTCTCTTTAGATGTGGGTTCTTCAATAACTTCACTGTGGCTTTCATTCAAAAAATCACTGTGGCTTTCATTCAACAAATAATAATATTTCTTGCTCCACTCTGCCACTCTATTATTGCTCTGTCGCTCTACAACTTCCCACCCAAAATGATTTTCAAATTGTAGGTTCCCATGCCTGCCTCCTTTGGGGGAGATGTTGTCCCCCTGGCTGACCCACCTATTGGTCCTGATGGACCCCAGACCACTCCTATGATCTCATTTGTCATGAGGCCAACCGTTGAGTCAATGGGGGAATCTCAAAAATATGCCTCGTTGTCTCCCCCAAAACCCAACTGGAAAGGTGCCCTTGTTGGAGAAACTCATCAATCTCTGGAGGCCCTATTGGTGGATTTTGTTCAGACTAAGGAAGGCGCTGAACTGTCACTCCTAGAATTAGTGGTGAACCAAATGATGGCAGACTTCCAATTGTCCCTGGTTGGTCATTTCTTCAATTTTTGACCCACCATTGAAATGGTTAGGAAATGGGTTTCTAATCAGTGGAAGATCAAGGGTTTTGTCATGGTTTTAGCTATGCTGGGGGGGCTTTTTTTGTTTAAGTTTACCACTCTTGAGGACCTATCTTGTGTGCTGGCAGGGTCATGGGTTTATGGAAAGCACTTCTTGGCCCTCGCAAAATGGTAACTCAAATTCAATCTGACGACGGACTTAACAAGAACGACCCCGGTTTGGGTTCACCTCCCTGGCCTCCCTCTCAAGTATTGGGATGAACAAGTCTTTAGATGGATAGGCAATTCCTTCAGCTCTTTCATCATAACAGACTAGGTGACTCATTCAAAGTCCAAGCTTGTTTTTGCTAGATTTTGTGTGAATGTTACTCTGAAAAAAACCCTGCCCAACTTTATCATTCTGAAATCTAAGCTGGGTAGATGGACCCAAGCTCTGGTGTATGAGAATGCTACCCTATTTTTCTAGAATTATGATTGTAGGGGCCATTCTAGTGATACTTTCAAGTCCTCCAAGCTGAGACAAAAAAAAGGGAACAAGGAAAAAGGAGTGGCTGAGGGTCCTCCCCCCGTAGGTGAAGAAGAGAAGGTGGAAACTAGGCCACCCTTGGTGACTAAGGAAATGAAAATTCTAGCTATTGAAGATCTAGCCTTGGAAGAAGGTGAGATCATTCCCCCCTAGGAGATGAATGTTGGGTGCCCTAATTTGGGTCCTCCTGAGTCCACAGAGGAACCAATTCTCTAGCAGGTGGCAGAGCCACTAAAAACCCCCTCGATGCCCCCCTAGAGGAGATGAAGAATAGCCCTACTGAGATAGAACAACCTAGCATTGTGGTGGCTCTGGAGGTGCTTTCCCCAAAGCCAGATGCTAAACCTCCCCAAGGCCTATGAAGAAGAGCCCATCCAACTCCCTTGATGGCTTGGAGGATAATGAAGGGGAATGGAAAATGCAGAGAAAGAAAACTAAGCCTAAAAAGGCTGATGTGGGAATGGAAACACCCAGGGGAAGGCCTTTAGATAGGGCACAAAGATCATGGGGGACCACAAGGGATGTTGTAGCAGGTAAGCAGCAAACCCTAGAATCTAGTTTCAAAAGTAAGAAATGAATTACCTTTCTTGGATGAGGGGATTGAACAACTCCCTCAAGAAAAGTGCTGTCAAACACTAAATTTTGGATCTCAAGCTTGATATTCTGCTCCTCCAAGAGGTTAAGATGTTTGCTAGTAATTTCACTAGCTTGGCACCCAATCTTTAGTCGGGTGCTGCCTTCCTTTATTCTAAAGCTATGGGGGCATCTAGTGGTATTGTTATGCTCTGGAACCCCAATAGGATAATTGGTTAGCTTTTTGCTTCTTCTCCTAACTTCCTTGCTATCACCTTCAAGAAGAATGGTACTGAATGGACTATTTTCAATATTTATGCTCCTAATACCCAGATGGGTAGAGCTTCACTGTGGGGTGATCTTGGCCATCGGCTGGACCTGGACTGTTCTATGAATTTCTTACTAGTTGGTGACTTTAATACCCCTCTTTACACTCAGAAAAGTGTGGTGGTCTTATGGATTACTCAGATAGTATGGAGGAGCTGGCTCATTTTATCTCCTCCACAGGCCTTACTAACATCACCATGAAAGGGAACCCCTTCACTTGGTCTAATAATAGGAAAGGTTCCCACCTCATCCAAGTGAGACTGGACCGAGCCCTAGCCACCTCTTCACAAAACCTTTGCCTAAACTCCTCACTATCTTCCCTCCCTTATACCACATCGAATCCTAACCCCCTCCTTCTCAGCTGGCTTGACACCCCCAAGGTCAGCCTGATGCCCTTCAGATTTGAAATTATGTGGTGCTCTCACCCATCCTTCAGGGACCAAGTGAAATTCTAGTGGAAGACTAACATCAAGGGTACTGCCATGTTCAGAATAGCCCAAAAGCTTGAAATTATCCAAAGAGAGGTTAAAGACTGGAGCAAACATAACTTTGGTGACTTTCACAATGAGAAGATGGAACTATCTGGAGTTTTAGACTCCCTCCAGGCCCAATTGGCTACTCAAAACTACCCACCCTAGGTTCAGGTGGAGGAGGAGGTGACTAGACACAAGTGGTAGGAAACTTTGAAAAAAGAAGAAATCTACTAGAAGCAGAGATCCAGAGTCTAGTGGCTTGCTGAAGGGGACAAGAACACAACCTTCTTTCATAGGTTTGCCAGCATCCATAAAAGAAGAAACACTTTTGCTTCTATTAAGGATGAAGGAGGGAATGAAGTCAAGGAGAAGGATAAGATCAACTAGGTGGAGGTCAACTACTTTAGGAGACTATACTCTAGTGAGGGTCTGATATGCCCAGACAGCATCCAAAACCAACTTCTAGACCAAATCCAAAGTGCTATAATGCTTAGTGAAAATAACATGCTTATGGAGTGGGTCTCTTATGAAGAGGTAAATAATGCGGTCTTTTCCATGGGAGCTTACAAAGCCCCCAGACTGGATGGATTTCCTCTGGCGTTCTTTCAGGAGTACTGGGACATCATGGGGACCGATGTTACCCAGGCTGCTAGAGACTTCTTTAGGACTGGGTGCATCCTCAAACAACATAATCAAACCTACATTGTGCTAGTTCCAAAGCATGACAATCCTACCACTATGATGGATTTCAGGCCCATCAGCCTGTGCAATACCTTTTACAAGATCCTTACCAAGATCCTGGTGGGCAGAATCAAACCTCTGCTGGACAAGATTATCAGCACTACTCAGAAAGGTTTTATGCGGGGTAGATAGATCCTTGATGTGGCCATTGCCACCCATGAAATCATCCATTCTATGGACAGAAGCAAGGCTCCATATTTGGCTTTTAAACTGGATATCTCCAAAGCTTATGACAAAGTTAATTGGTCATTTCTGATTAAAATTTTTACTAAAATGGGGTTTAATGAGAAGGTTTTTCTAGATTATACAAGAATGTACTCAAATTGTTAGCCTTTCTATTCTGGTCAATGGCTCCCCTGGGGGTTACTTTAAACTTGAGAATGGTCTTAGACAGGGAGACCCCCTCTCCCCCTACCTCTTTATTATGGTGGTTGATGTGCTTAGTAGGAATCTTTTTATGCTGTCAGCCACGGGAAGAATAAAAGGTGTCAAACCTGCTTCTACCCTTCCTCAGGTGGTGTTAGAACAATTTGTGGATGACACCTTCCTTTTTGGGTACTCTTCTGTGATTGAGGCCAGGCAGTGGAAACAAATACTAGAAATTTATGCTTGGGTGTCTGGACAGTGTATCAACTATCAGAAGAGTAGGCTGTTCTTCTTCAATACCCCCACGGAGCTACAAAATAAGGCTCTTAGAATCCTAGGTTGTCTGGCGGCCTCGCTCCTTTCTACCTACCTGGGCCTCCCCCTTACAGTTAAAGAGGTGTCCTAAGATTTTTGGAACTCCATCCTTGAAAGAACCCAAAGGAAACTTGCTTGTTGGAAGGGGAAGTTTTTAAGCAATGCTGGAAAACTTCAACTGGTGGCCTCCATGCTCCAAGGGATTCTTGTTTACTTCCTATCCCTCTTTAAAATTAGAGGCTACATGGCAGAAAAACTTGAAAGGATCCAGAGAACCTTTCTTTGGGCTGGACCTAAAGAAAAGAAGAGGATGTCTCTTGTGAACTAGGATACTGTCTGCCTCCCGAAAAGAATGGGTGGCTTGGGGCTAAGAAAAATTGGGCTGATGAATAAAGCCCTTACCATGAAAGTGGCTTGGAAGCTTATAGAAGGGAAGGCGGATTGGTGTAGACTTATGGAAGCTGAGTATCTCCAAGAACACCCCTATAGGTGGATGTACCATGATGGAGACCTTCCAAGTGGATCCAAACTCTGGACAAACATATGTAAATGTAAGACCCTCCTATCTAAAGGTGCTTTCTGGAAAATTGGAAATGGGAGATCTACCAAATTTTGGAATGACCACTAGATTGTGAACCAACCTAATCTAGGCTACAGATTCAAACCTCTTATGGACTACCTTAGACCTATCTTGGGTAACCGGGTCTCCAACTATATCACTGGTAGGGATTGGGAGGATATACCTAATCAGGTAAGAAACAAACTAGACCTACAACACTTAGCCAAGGATCTCATGGAAATTATGGCTAATGTCAGAATCTTCGGGCTTGAGGACTGGATTATCTAGGCCCCCACCCAGGCTGGTACCTTCTCTATTAAGTCTTCTTACAATCTACTTCTGAAGGAGGAGAGTAACTCGGGGGACTGGAAGGTGTGGATTCCCCAACTCACATCAAAAATAAATTTTTTCTGGTGGAATTTAATGCATGGTAAGGTCCTAACCCAGGATAACCTAACAAAGTGGGGCATCCCCATGGTGAAAAAATGTATCCTATGTAAGAAGGAGGAAGAAATGGTTGAACACTTGTTCATCCACTGTGATTATGCCTCTAGAATATGGTAGGAGGTTATCAACAATTTGGGTATTTCATGGGCCTTGGATAGAGAAGTGCATCAATTTAGCAACTAGAAATCCCACTCCAATCACCCCCTACTCCAACTCCTTTGGCATATGCTACCCCCTCACATCTATTGGGCCATTTGGAAGGAAAGGAACAATAAGATCTTTAGAGAGTAGAGCAACCATTTTGAGACATGTCTTCATATAGGTACTAAGCTCCTGTATGAGAATGCCAGGATGGCTAAATGGAAGCTCCCCCCTTGTCCTCCTACTACTTGGGAAGTGAGAATTACTGATATATGGAATATCCTTGATGGGTTCTCTAGATTTGATGATGCTAAAAAGATAGCTAGGAAGGCTACTAGATGGGTTGCCCCCCAGAGGATGGACTAAATTAAACTTTGATGGGGTGGAAAATAATATGAGCCAAGGTGGGGGTGGTGTTCTGAGAGATTATAAAGGTGATTGCTTATTGGCTTATGCTGGCCCTATCAATAACTGCATTGTCACCTAGGTGGAAGGATTGGCCCTTCTCTGGGGGATTAAATTTGCAAAACAAATAAACGTCAGACAACTAGAAATTGAGGGGGATTCCAAAGTGGTTGTTGAGGCTATCAAAAGGGGTGCAAGTATGGGGTGGTGGGTTAGACCTATTATTTTGGAGATCGGTGAACTGATTAATAGCTTCCAGAGCACCACTATAGCCCACATGTATAGAGAAGGGAATTTGGTTGCTGACTCAATGGCGGTAATGGGCCTAAAACAAACTAAACTCAATAGTTGGAGGGTGGTTAGTGATTTACCCCTAGTGACTCAGCAAATAATTGGGGGAGAAATGAATATCAAGGTTTAAATGTGCCACACCATCTTATTCATTGCGAATCCTTACTGGATCACATGCTGGTGTGTTCCTATGATTTTTGTGATTATGGAAAGGAGAACCCAAATTCCCATAAAAAAACATAATTACTCCTTAAACATGTGGAGTAGGCACTATCCAAATATGAGGGCTTACTTGGCGAATGAGGACATCAAGTGTGTCCCTGGTATTATTACTATTTATGGCACCTGGAGATTTGTTAGATCTAGCGGTATGGAGCTTGATTTCCAAAACTTTTTGTCAAGCCAGTATTTTAAGTATAAACTATTCTCAGAAAGGCTTTGCAAAATCAAAGGGTTTTTTAAGTTCTGTAGAAACACTCAGCTCTCTGTCTTCTAGGGTATTATAGTGTTGGAGGGTCTAAAATTTGAAATGGGCGGCAACACTCTCTGCATTGAACCTAATAAAATTGACGAAGCCTTCACCTTTGATGCATTGGTGACACATTACTACAAGGAGAGCGACATTTGGGGTTTTATGGAGAGAATGAAGGGGGGGCATGAAGAATGAATATCTAAATAGTTCATGTCATCTTGGAACAACAGGAGTGTCTTTGTTGGTGGCATCCACTTTCAGCTGAACAAGGAGGTCATAGCCAAGGTAACTAGGCTTTCTATGACGGGGAGAAAATACAAAAAAACTAGTCAAACTCCTTACCCTACTAACCTTAACCAGTTCTTCAAGGATGGAGAGCTGCCGGTGAAAAAGCAGGGGGGCTTCAATAGGGAGGAGCTGCCAAATTTCTAGCCAAAAATCTGCCTCATAGTGATGAAATACTTCACATTGGAAGGTAAGTTTACTATCTTTTACTACTACCACTTACCATTCCTGAACCATGTTAGAAACAAAGATTTAATCTCCATCCCTTTCTATCTTTTGCACTTCTTAGAAAGTAACATTCTTGATATTAAGGATAACCCAGATAAGCCTATTCCTATCCTCCATCAGGGCCTCCTTCTCTACATCTACTAGTTCCACAAAGCTATCTACTTGGCACCCCAATCCCCCCCGATTATCTAGGAAATGCCCCAAGAGGATTCCCCGGCCAAAAGTAAAAATCCCACCCAGTCCTCCTCCCAATCCATCCGTGTCATCCAGTAGCTTGAGCCGGGTGCCAAAGAAGGTAGGAACCGAAAAAAATGTGTCAAAAAATTGTTTAATAAGAAGGAAGGCCAAGAGGTGTCCTATGTCTCTGAGTTTGAGGAAATTAAAAATAGGAAGGAGGATGATAGTACTCCGGAGACCGAATGTAGGCCCAAAAAAAGGAAAACAATGGAGAGCCATGTTAGTTTGGAGGTGGATTTGAGTGGCTCAGGTCGTAGGAGGTCAAACAGACTCGCCAAGGAGCAATGTAAAACTAGGCTACTGGAAACAGCTTCTAAAGAACAGTCCATGACTAAGAAAGACTCCCAAACCATCGAGTCTATGAATGATTCCTCGGATGACCATATGAGCCCACTTAGGCCTAGTAACAACCCTATTCCTAACCCCAAGCAGGCCATGAAAACCCCCATTCCTACCCCACCCCTGAGCCCTACTCAAGAACCCCAAGATAAGCCCCCCTCTATTTACAATATCGAGGCCTTGGAGGACAGTCTCAAAGGTACTCTTAAAAGGAGGTTTGCAAACTTGGACAGAGAGATTGCGAAGATCAAGAAAAACATGCAGGAGGTGATGAACCAATGTATGCTGACCAAAAAATTTAGCTTGAAGGATATGCATGCTTCGGCTACTACTCTCTATCATGTGCAGGAGAAGCTGGTGGGTGGTACTCTAGAAGAGAATGAGGACAACAAGGCTCTGTTCTTGTTTCTGTAGGAAGAATGGGCGAGGACCTTGCTGACTAAGCAGTTGGGTGGGAAATTTTTTTTCTAGTTCCTATGTGCTGGTTATTTTTGCCTGGGCCTAGCCTGAGGACCCCCTATTTTTTTGATGGGGTCAATGTTAATTTTTACAGCTTTCTGTTCAGCCCTGTGTGGCTTTTGACTAATACTTTACTTGCTACTGCTCAGTCTAGATACTCTATTTTAATTCAGTTGATTAGTATTGTGGTTTATGTTGATTAGTATTGTGGTTTATGTTTTTGATAGGGGTAGATTTAGACTGGTGATTATACTATTAAACTATTTATCTACTGTGACTGGTTACATTAATGTGCTATTAATGTGCTACTAGTCCTTTTTTGTTCGGGCCAACACCCTCTTGCTACTTTTTCTATCAAAAACAAATCACTGTTAGTTTCATAAAACAATTCAGTAGTTCCAGTATTAGGCTTAGGATGAGCTTCTTCATTAGATTCATAATCAAGCATTCTTTCTTGAATTTTGAACTTTTCATCAACTTTAACATTTGCACTCTTAACAATAGTCTTAGTTCTTTTATTGGAATATCTATATGATTTTCTTTTCAAAGAATATCCAAGAAATATACCTTCATCACTTCTAGGATCAAAATTTCCTATATCATCATCTCTCTTTATATAACATTTGCTTCCAAAAATTCTAAAATACTTAACTGAGGGTGCATATCCAAACAATAATTCATAAGGTGTCTTGTCTGTGTCTGCTCTGATTTGTACTCTATTCATTGTATACACTGCTGTGTTCACTGCTTCTCTCCAGAATACCTTCGCCAAATCATTCTCAAACAACATAGCTCTTGCTACTTCAGTCACTGATCTATTCCTTCTTTCTACAATGCCATTTTGTTCAGGCATTCTAGGGGCTGAATACTATCTTTTAATGCCATATTCTTCACAAAAATTGTTAAACTCTCTAGAAGTAAATTCTCCACCTCTATCAGATGTTAAACATTTAATCTTCATTCCAGATTCATTCTCAACTTTATTCTTAACACTCTTAAACTTATCAAATGCTTCAGATTTTTCTTTAAGAAATGCAATCCATATCATTCTTGTAAAATCATCAACAAGAATCATAAAATAGCTTTCTCCATAGAATCCTCTAGTCCTGGTAGGACCGCTTAAATCTGTATGAACAATCTCTAGCTTCTATGTACATGTAAAATTCTTACTAGGAAAATAACTTCTCTTCTGTTTAGCCATTACACATTCTTTGCAAATCATGTTAGTAGGCTTCATAATCTTAGGTAAATCTCTCACTGCAAGTGTAGTGCTTACTTTCACGATGCTATCAAAGTTTATATGAAAAAACCTTCTATGCCATAACCAACTGTCATCAATTTTAGTAATCAAACATGTCATCTCAGTAGGATTCAACAAAAATACATTACCTCTGGTTCTAGATCCAGTTCCAATTAGATTTCCATCTTTATCCTTTATCACAAAAGTTTTCTCAGTAAACCAATCTTGATATCCTTTATCAACTAACTGTCCAACACTCAAAAGATTATGTTTCAATCCATCAACAAAATAGACATCATCAGTATTAGTCTTTCCATCAAGAATAATAGATCCTATACCTTTAATCAAACAAGGTGCATTGTTTCCAACTCTAACAACTCCACCATCATATTCATTCAACTTTATGAACTTTTTCATGTCTCCAGTCATATGATGTGAACAACCACTATCTATAATCCAATCAGGTTTCTTTTCAACTTGAGAAACTAAGGATTTTTCTTCCTTAACATTAGATTCATGATTTTCTTCTTTAATTGCTACAAATCCTATGTCATCATTATTCTCAGTATCACTTTCACTTAAAGTTCTTTCTATACTAGCTTCAAGATCTTCATCATTAGCATAATAACATTCCTTAGATCTTCTAGGTTTGAAATTGCTTCTGTACTTTTTAACTCTCTTAGGACATTTAGATGCAAAATGACCATATTCTTGACAAGTCCAACATTTAAAAATTTTCTTACCGTCTGGTTCTCTTTTCACAAGAAAGGCAATACCTTCTTTAATCTTCTTGTCTTCTTCATTTCTAGATATGCTGCTTCTAGCATAATCTCTGCTCACACTGATGCTTCTTGAAAAAGTAGGCCGAACACTAAGAGCACTAAATGCTGTCTCCATTCTAGGTAAGTCTCTTGATAATCTCAGGTTCATTTCTGCTACTTCCAATCTTCCAAGAAGAGTCTCTCTTGTAAAGTTTGTTGTACAAGGTATTACTTGTTCAATCATCTATGTTGTCTACTTAAATACAGGGGTTAATGTCCTTAGAATTTTCCATATTACTTCATTCTCTATCTTTGTTCCTCCACAAGATTTTATACCTGAAATGATCTCTGAAAGTCTACCAATATAAATTGTAACAGATTCATCTTCCAACATTCTTATATCTTCAAATGGACATATCCAATTATGTAATCTAACTCTTTTTGCATGTTCATCACCTTCAAAAGTAGAGTGTAAAGCATTGCAAATTTCATGAGATTTTTTCAAATATTTTACCTGACTGTACTCATTCTTCGGTAGTGCTATCAAAAGTGCTTCTCTTGCAAGTATGTTACACATGAATAGATCTCTCTCTTCCATAGTACATGTTTCAAGATTGTCCTCTTCAATAATAGTCTTATTATTCTTTGTAATTAACCAATAACCTGGTCCTAAAGATAATAGGCGTGTCTTCATCTTTTCTTTCTAGTTGTCAAAATTTACTCCATCATACTTAGGGCTTTCTTTCATGAAATTCACCATGGATCTCCTTAAGCTGTTAAACTTCTTTTTCAAGGACCTGCTGCTCTAATACCAATTGTTAGAAAGTAAAGTCCACCAAGATAACTAAGAGAGGGGGGGGGTGAATCAATTATTAGATAATTATAACTTTTATCATCTTCAATGACATTAAACCATAATAGCAATATAATTACCAACCATAGAAAGATATTCATACACAATAACACAATGACACAAGATATGTTGACTAGGGAACCTCTTGATCAAAGAGTAAACCCCGGTGGGAATGATGCCCACAAAAGATGCACTAATATGAATATTCCTTGTGAGAGGATGGATTTTGTTAGGAGTCTTATGAAATACCTTCAATACATATGAATCCCTATTAGGAGATTTTGAATCCCTGTTAAAAGATTCTAACCCTGTTAAGAGTTATAGAAGACAGAAGGACCCACTGCCCAAATAGCTTCAGGGTAAGATCACTTAACACACTATCCAAATAATATTTTTATTACTCAACAAAATAATATGTTACCTCTTCTTTGACTATTGCAAACCACACTCACTGTTACATCAGATCTCAATTTCAGATCTCTGTACTTCGCATGTCTTCCTTCACAATTTCGCTCTCATACTTAGCTCTATTCTTCACTTCATGCATACCACATCATACATTATCATCCATGTCAATCAATGTGTCTCCAACTTCCCTTTAAATGGGCAAAACTAGATTCCATCCCGATTAGGAGATATCATCTGACTTCCACAAATCGCTACTCAGGAGCACTGCCTGAACACTGCTTCTACCAAAATGATCATAACTTCCATGAATCAATAAATTAATATCTATTCTCTTAACCATAGACATATGACATATCAAAGAGTATAACCTCAACATTTCATAGCTCCAACTAAAATAACCCATGTGCGCTAATCCAAACTCTGTCTGCTTCTCTGCAGGTCTTCGGTAAATCACTATGTTGACATCAATGACAATCATAGTCATGAATGCAACAACAACTGCTATAGAATGGCTGCCAAGCACTTAACATTCATTCCTAAAAAAATCATCTCCAGGGACAAGATATTTGGAGTCTATAAGGTCTCCCTCAAAGGTACCTAGGTCCATCTGATTCCTAGCGTGGCTAACTTGATCAATGAAAGTGACATGTAAGCTTGACTCATTAGGCCCTACAGGTGACTCATCTACCACTTTGGTTTGTTAGCATAAGTATGGACTACATTTATTCCCAATTCCATTGAATCAACTGAGATATAATATTATTCATATTCTTGTGAGTCAACATCTATATCTATTTGTAGAAATCATGTCATTCTTGCAGATTCATTCCCTGTTAGGATCTTCAACTTTTGACTCTTTGTTTTGGTGAGATGTAGAGGCTTCATCATCATGTTCAAGTGGGGATCCTTCTTCATTGCAAAGAATAGTAGTAGAGGGAAAAAAATTCTCCTCAACTTGATAAAAAATAAGAGTAGACAAAGTTTCTTCTTTAGATTCACTATTATCAAGAGATGGGTCAAAAGCAAGTTGTGCATTAGAAAATACCAATCCAGTCTTATCCTTAGATTTTCTTTGGTTTTTATGACTCATAGGTTCAATAAGAGCATGTTTCTTATCACTCAAGGGACCATGACTTGGGTAACCCATCTTTTCTAGGAACTCATATCCTTTACCATATTTTTCAGGAGACACTATAACAGTAAGCACAACTTCTTTGGGTTCTCTTCCTCTATACACCCATTCTCTAACAAATTGTTCTTCTCTTTCATCTTCTAAAGGTACTAAGGACTAGAAAAAACTACCATAACATGTCTATTAGAAATAGGGAATACTCAGAGGAGTGGGGGGGTGAATCAGTATTCTGCAAAATTTTGCTTTCACCCAATTATGGATATAACAAATTATCTTAATACATGCACAACATAGTAAACTAAATAACATGCATAGCAATAAAGAAAATGAACTCATAACACATTATTTGTTCTCGAGGAAACCCTGGCCAAGGGAAAAACCTGGTGGGGATGGTACCCACAAAGATCCACTAATCAAAAGTATCCTATTAAGGATGTTGAACCTGTTAGGAGCCTGCTACATGCATATAGTGTCTCAGTCTTGATTAAGGGACTATAGGCCTTGTTAGAAGCCTCAACCCTGCTAAGAGTTGGTAGTACTGATTACAAATGATTACAAGATGAGCCCACTGCCCAAACAAGTAATGTAAAATGATTATTGATTAAAAAAGGGTAAGGTGCATAACCTTATACTGCTTATTTTCTTTCACAACTTCACATCAATATCTTTCGCTATATCATTACACTTTCATTTTTTTTCCGCATTCTATATTCCTTACATTTATACAAGTTATTAGGAATAATAACTTTTATGGTCGGCTTTACATAACATAAAGCTTTACACAAAATAAATATTTACCCAAGGGTTAACATATAGGATGTCATCCCTTTATATTATTAAGAAATTATTTTGATAAACAAAATAATCCCTTAACTCTTTACCAATTCTGTCTTCATATTTTGTCCTGTTAGCTTAACACCGTCTTTGGTAAAATTGCCATAACTTCTTTCATACATTCCGTACAGACTTGTAATCTTAGGTGAGTCTTCAATAGTCATCATAGTATCTATGTTCAAGTGCACAAGCATTGAACTTACTCCAATCAACATCGCCAATCAAAACTATCTCCTGGGTACACTGGGAAAATACTACACATACTTAGACAATTTTGCTTTGCGCTTTGTCATACTTGCTCTGTATTATATGTGGTCTTTATTTAGATTATATGTTTCCATAATGACAAAATCTAGATATCTAACTCATCCAAATCTCCAAAAATCTCCCTCTTTGTCATTGGTGGAAACATATGAGAAAATTGGCTAAGTCTCAAAACTTCAAAACTCAAAATTATGGCCATAACAAAAAAATATATCCGCTATCCTTATAACTCCATAAATCTTATCTATATTCTATACTTCCCCTAAGAATATACTTCCTTTTCTCATATGTTAAAAGGGGAGAGATATATAGTATACAATTGAATATCTATATTCTAAATCTTATCTATATTCTATACTCCCCCTAAGAATATACAGGAAATTAAAAATATTTTCTCTTTTAAGAATATAAGGACATCAATTTTATACTATATATCTCTCCCCTTTTGACAATAATGACAAAAAAAAGGGTGCCAAAAACTATGTTCAAAAAGTTATATACCTTGATTCAGTATTGCCAAGCCAATAGGCTTGCAACACAATTTGCAAAATTTACTTTAATGTTCTCTATCTCCTTCTCCCATGCCTTCTTAATGGAATCTGCAACACTAAGTAGTGCACACAATCCATAAGATGCGATCTCACATGATTGAAGGTTTGCAAAACTAAACTTCTCAAAAGATGTCTTTGATGCAAGACATTCTTCCAACTGTCCTTCAACAATGCTTATCTTTATTGAAATGTGCTCTCTTAAAAGAGAAAATATTTTTAATTTCCTGTCCTTTTCATCATTGAGAATCCTTATTTCATCATTTACTTTCTGATTCTTTTCTCAATATCCAATATCTTCACATTAGGGATGACTAAAAGATTTGTTTCTGACTAAATTTTTGCTTCTTTAGCCTTAATCTTCTCACTTGAGATACATGGTTTTTAGATTTTGTACACTGAATATACAAAGTTTTACCTCTGTCCAAATTTATTCTCAAGTCTTTTATACAAACATCCAGATTGTTAATATCATTTCTGATATTCTGACTTATATCATGAAACATTTTGGCCTCATAGGCTGTCTGAACCTTCACTTTAGCCATATCTGATAAGTTAGTGAACTCATTATCAAATGCATTGATAACTTTCTTAGCTCTTTCCAATGGGTCTACTTCTGCTATCTGGTTAGTCATAACACTTTGTAACTTCTCTATTATTTCGAGCAAAGATCCTTCAAGGCTTTTCACCTTCTTGTTCTTTCCAATTATTTTGTTCAGGGATGTGATTAATTCCATTTGATCATCATCATCAACCTATTTCTCAAAACTTTCAAATATTGATCCAATCTGTGATTTATTTGCAATCTCAGGTGTAAGACTGATTTCTTCTTTGTTAGGGAATTCTTTCTATCCTTGAATTTCTATGTTTTCTTGATTCTCTGTTTGATTTTCTCCCTCTTTCCTTGATTCTTTCTTTCCTTCTACAATAGATCTTTCTTGTTCTTCTAGGGCTGAATTGTCAACAATGTTTTCAAGATTTTGAAAAGGATTATCATCACTATCTAATGTGATCTTAGTTCCTTCCACATGCATGGACTCATCTTCAATGTTAATTGATGGTAGCGAGGGACTCTTCTGATGCTTAGCTTCTTCTGCCTATTCTGCTAGCTCTACTGCACTAGAGTGTTTTTCAACACTAGATGCCATTACCTTTATTATTGCTTGCTCTGTTTCTTTGTTTATCTCTTTATAGTTTCCTCCCATTATCTAAATGGTTCTTTTCTTTGTTCTCAGATGGGTTCCAAGTTCTTTCATTATTTCTTTAAAGTGATCTTCATCTCCGACATCACATAATTTTCTCACAAGATTTTCTTTGATTTTATTGTCTTCTTCAGTTGCTCTCTTTTTCTTGTTAACTAGCTTCTCAAACAAATCATCAGGTATCTTACCTAGAATTGAGTCAAACTCCTTATCTTCTAGGATCATATGTCTCACAACTAAATTCTCCAAATTCAATCTTTCTGAATAGTTATAAAGATCATAGTACTTGTTCATCTTAGAAAAATCTCCATCATGAATAATTTGTTCATTTACCTTCTCAATCTTTGGTTTCCATGTCTTCTTTTTCACTTGAATATCTTCATCATATTTTATCTCTACTATTTTCCTTTGTACTGGTGGCACTATTGTCTTCTGTCTCTTACCTGGTCCAGTAGCTATTTCTTTCACTCTTTTCCCTGGTGGAGTTGAAGATGATCTTGTAGATTTCCTAACTTGTTCTTCTTGCTCTATTTTCACTTTATGCTTCAAATTTCCAGTTTCAACCACTAATAGGGGTGGAACAGACAAAAATTCCTTTTTTCCAATGTCTCTAATTGCTGCTGCTGTATTCTTTGCAATTATAAACTCCTATTCTATCATTCCTGTGTCCTTTAGAATTTTCTTAATTATACTTTCTACTCTTTTCTTTGACTATTTCTCTTCTTGAATAGACTTTGTGGATTTGAAGTTCTCCTCAAAAGTCCCAAATTTGTTGCTGTGTATATCCAACTTGCTCTTAAGCAATTTGTTCACATATTCTTCTACTTTAGTTTTAGAAATTTCATAGCTAAGAGGGTCTATGAACTCTACTCTAGGTTCAATTGCTTCAATAAATGTAAAGTCAGTGTCAACCATAAAACATATCTCATTCTTATACTTTTCAACAATTGACTGAGGGATTCTTGATCTATTTTTCATCAAATTCTGAAATGTTTTAATCACTAAAACTGCACTCTCATTGACCTTGTCAATAATATGTCTCCTGAATACTGTGTTTAACCTTTCCATTATGGTCTTACCATCATTCCAATCATCACCAATTGTAAATGGAAATGTTCTTAACAAATTAAAAAAACATATAAGTGATCAATGATGAGAATCTAAACTGGGAGTTCTTAGTCTTCTTTATCTTCGCCAAGTTCTCAAATAACTGAATTCTCAAGATTTCACACATGTCTACTTGTATCTTGTCAACACACATCAAATAGGCTGCATGAACCATTCCAATTGCCATGTCATCTTCTCTTGAATTAGAACAAAATTTAGCTGTAAGGATCTTCCATAAATACCTAACATCATCCTATTGTATCTTTCTAATCACTATACCTCTGCCATTGTAAGATGATTTAGTGTTGTCTAATACAATTTTCTTCACATTCTTTTCATTAAATGGTATGACTCCAGATTTAGACAAACCCATTACTTCATGAATTAGGTCTACTATAATGTCTATCACTCTGTCATCTAACCAAAACTTTCCATTATGTATTCTGCTTAGAATTATCTTAGTGCATTCTTCATCATCAAATCCATACTTTAAAGAGTACCTTATGATTTCATTATCCTTCAAATGTTCAAACCCTACTCTTAATGACATATCCTAATTGTAAAGTTTCTCATATTCCTTAGTAAAATCACTATCACTGAGGGTCTCAAGTTTACATCCCAAATAGCTTCTAACATTCTCTAAATGTAGAACTCTATCTGGTATAGATGATAAAGCCAATTTAGGTTCTTCTTCCAAGGGTTCTATTAGTTCCCTTTTAGTCTTAGGTCTGATCTTATCTCTTACATTGTGAATCAATGAAACATCCATATCTTCTACAAATTCTCTAACTGACAGATAGATTTGCTTAGTAAAATACTTCAATTCTGGGATTTAGGGTTTGCGTAGATCTGACATGAAATTCCTTCACCAAATCCTTGCAAACTTCTTCAATCACTGCTCCTTTGATCTCCTTAACACTTGTATTCACTTTAATTATCAAACAATACCGATCATAACCTTTTAACCTTTCAATCTCATTAGATTCTAACATCGCATTCAATTCTTTTGCCACTTCTTTCCAAAAAGTTGTTCCTGCTTACTTGCAAAACTTAAAACTTCTTGCGATCTTGCATAACATCATATTATCTTATGCACTCTTAACCATACTATCACTACATCATATACTACCTTGCATCAACTACGCAAGACTCAATTCATCCTATACTAACTTCTACACTATCCTAAGTTCCTATTCTACTACAATTTTCATGAATTAAGTACTTTGAGATGGGTTAGGTAGAGATTCAATCTTACCATTAGATACTTCACCTTTCTGATTACCTTCAGTGCTAAATATGTCTCCTTGATCTGTGGCTTTAATAAACTTCACTTCTTCTAAATTACTACAACAACCTCCATGACTGTTACATGTATTTTCATTTCTCCTTGCATGACTTCTAGGGTTAGGGTTTCTCATGTTATTCATCCAGAAAAACCTTGCTGTATGACCAAATTTGTTGCATATCTGACAAACTACTCCATTGTTTCCATATCTTAGTCTAGTTTGGTTGATTTGTGATCTGCAATTCCTGCTAATGTGTCCAACCTTGTTGCATCTATAACATACCATTGCATTTCTTCTGTTTATATCTTTAGTAGGTTTCTTATTTGCATGGTTAGTATTTCTAAACATTCTACTACTATTATTATTCTCATTAAATTTAGGCTTCCCACATTCAATAGCTCTATGTCCAAAACCATGACAATTATAACAATAACCATTAAGAGGTTTAAATTGCTTACCTATATAATCTTTCTTCATATGAGCAAAAGTATTACATGAAAAACATCTACCTTTAAATTCTCTTTGCATACCTTTAGGTGATTCTTCTTATATAGGTGGTTCTTCTTCTTTAGGTGTATCTTTAGATTTGTCAACTTCATCAGATTTCTTTTCTTCTATGTTTTCAGAAACTTTCAGATTTGGTTCCTGCTTTCTTCACTCACTTTAGATGAGCTAAATCCAAGACCAGTTTTATCATAGAATGTCTTTTGATAAGACATTTGTTCATCAATCTTCTCACTAGTAGAATATAGCTTCTCAAGTTGTTGCTTAGACTGAGTCAATTCATCTTTCACAATAGTGTTGTACTTTTCAAGTTCAACATACTGCAATTTGGTTTTCTCAAGTTCAGATGTCACTTTACAAAGTTTAGATTTTAGAGCTTCTTCCTCAGATTTTAGATTTTCATTCTCAGATTTCAGATTTGCTTCATTCTTGCTATTTCCATCTTTCAAACTCAACTTCAGATTTACTATCTTTAGTTCATGTTTAAGGGTCTCATTTTCTTTTTCCAGATTATCATCACAATCTTCAACTTGAATTGTAGATTCTTTTTCTAATTTTAATTCCTCTAGCTTATTCTTCATCTTTTCAATGAGGTTCTTTGCATCATCATATTTTCCTTTTAGAGTATCTCTTTCTTTAGTAAGTAAATCAATTTGTTCAAGAGCTTCTTCAAGATTCTTCTGTAGCTGATCCATATCCATAGAGATCTTACTCAAGCTGCTAGGCTTTTTCTGAATAATTATTTTATGAGTAACTAAGCTTTGATACCAATTGTTAGAAATAGGGAATAATGAGAGGGGGGGTGGGGGGGTGAATCAGTATTCTGTAAACTTTTTCTTTCACCCAATTATGGGTATAATAGATTATCTTAATACATGCATAACATAGTAAACTAAATAAAATGCATAGCAATAAAGAAAATGAACTCATAACACATTATTTTTTCTCGAGGAAACCCTAGCCAAGAGAAAACCCTGGTGGGGATGGTACCCACAAAGATCCACTAATCAAAAGTATCTTGTTAAGGATATTGACCCTATTAGGATCCTGTTACATGCATATAGTGTCTCAGTCCTGATTAAGGGACTATAGGCCTTGTTAGAAGCCTCAACCCTACTAAGAGTTGGTAGTACTAATTACAAATGATTACAAGATGAGCCCACTACCAAAAAAAGTAATGTACAATGATTACTGATTACACAAGGGTAAGGTGCATAACCTTATACTACTTTCTTGTCTTTCACAACTTTGCATGAATATATTTTGCTATATCATTACACTTTCAATTTTTTCCCGTATTCCATATGCCTTACATTTATATAAGTTATTAGGAATAATAAATTTTACAGTCGGCTTTACATAACATAAAGATTTACACAAAATACATATTTACCCAAGGGTTAACATCTAGGATGTCATCCCTTTATATTATTAAGAAATTATTTTGATAAACAAAATAATCCCTTAACTCTTTACCAATTCTGTCTTCATATTCTGTCCTGTCGGCTTAACACTGTCTTTGGTAAAACTACCATAACTTCTTTCGTACATTCCATATAGACTTGCACTCTTAGGTGAGTCTTCAATAGTCATCATAGTATCTATTTTCAAGTTCACAAGCAATGAAATTACTCCAATCGACATCGCCAATCAAAATTGTCTCCTGGGTACATTGGGAAACTACTACACATACTTAGACAATTTTACTTTGCGCTCTGTCATACTTGCTCTCTGTCATATGTAGTCTTCATGTAGATTATATGTTTCCATAATGAAAACATCTAGATATCTAACTCAGCCAAATTGCCAACAATGTCATGGAAAAAGATTAAGGCTTTTTTTTTAATCTTCTGAAGGTTTTCCATAAGATCTAGCAGAAACTAGGAGTGTAGCAATAGAGTCGAGTCGATATTCCCCCATTCTAAGATTCAACATTTTCAATTTTCTCTCACAATCAGAAAGAGTAGTCTTATTCTCATCACCAGATCTATTATGTGGTACTAAGGACTCAATAGTAAGTGCATTGATAGACATGGAATTATCTCCTGGGATGAAGATTTCAGTCCCATTGAAGGGGAATTTTATGCACTGATGGTAAGTAGAGGGGACTTCTTGCATATCATGGATCCAAGGTCTTCCTAGAAATATGTTATAGGCAAGAGGGATATCAAGAAATTTAAACACCACCTCATTTACAACTAGACCAACCTGAATGGGTAACACAATCAATCCCTTAGGAGACCTCTCAACTTTGTTATAATCTTTGATAGTAATCATTTTCTTTGAATCAATAGTAAACTCTGACAATCCCATCTGCTTAATTATATTGAAAGAATAGATATTTAACCCAACACCATTATCTATCAACACATGTTTGAGTCAGGCTCGATAGATTTGAATCTCAATGTGCAAGGAAAGTTTTTGCGGGTGACTTAAGGAATTGTCATCTTCCTCTAAAAAAGAAAGGCAATGTGGAGCAATGATGAGATTAACCATAGTTTGGAATTGATCAACATAAATGTTCTTAGGGACACTAGTGATCTGTCAAGATTTTTCTAAGATTTCCTTGTGCATAGGTGACTAGACTATAGCTCATCTTGCTAGAAGTGGAGGCTTATTTAGAAGAGGATATCACTTGCTTGGGATTTTCTTTCTTTGAAGAGTTCAAACCAATAAGAATAAATTTGGGTTGGCTTCTAGTGATAACATTGAGAGTTTCCCTAGATGAAGGAGAGTCGACACCTCTAATCATGATCATGTGGTTACGATCATCAAGAGATTGGGATTGCATGGAAGAAACAACACCTCTCAAGATAACCTTGAGTGCCTCATCAATATCTGAATCATAGTCAGGTCCATTATGTCTCACCATGTTAACATTTTCATTAATTGGTTAGAACATGTTTATAATGTTGTCATTGTTCATGTAAGTATAATTTATCTTATCTCCTTCATCTTTCTTGGATGTTGATGCCTCACCTTTATCATACTTAGGGAGTGGATCCTTAAAAGCCTTGTGGTCATTATTCTTGACAAGACCATCTACACCAACCTTCCCATTCTCAATGAGATCTTGAATGAAATTCTTCAGCCTTATGAAATTTTCAACTTTATGTCCTTTGTTCTTATGATATTCACAATAATTATTGTCATTCCACCATTTGGGTTTCACCTCTAGTTCATAAGGCTTAGCATATTCTGGTAATGTGATAATATTGTTGGTAAGTAATATTTTAAGTATCACATCATATGAGTCTCCCAAAGGGGTAAAATCACACTTAGGATTAGGTTCCCATGAAGATCTAGTCTTGTTAGAGTTATTAGACTTTGCAACTTCTTGTTGTCAAGTTGTTAAGATAACCCTAGCCAAGTTGAAGATGGGCTCTTTAGGATTGGGTTCATCAACAACTCCATCATTAACCAAATACTTGTTCTTGTTCCAATGCTTAATCTTATATTTTTATATCCATTATCATTTTTAGATTTCTCTTTTCTCAAAGTGATCTCACCCTTCTTAACGACAACATAATCTATTCATAAAGAAATTTAAATCATGTCATTAAAGGTGAAGAAGACTTGCTTTCTAAGATCATAGTGTAATTCAGGAATAAGATTATTAACAAAGATGTCAATATTTTCATTCTCAGGAAGTTTTTGTAGATACCTTGAGTGTAGCTTTCTCCATCTTTGCAATAATTTCACAAAGGGTTCACCTTGCCTTTGCTTAATGTTGCATAAGTCAAGAATAGTGATTGGAAGTTGAATATTATAAGAGTATTGTTGTATAATCCTTTGCACTAACTCATCAAAAGACTTGAGTGGAGGTGTGATTTTTTTAAACCATTCCATAGCTTGGCCACTTAGACTCCTAGGAAAGAGTCTCATGAGATAAGTGTCATCATGCATAAAATCCATACTTAAAGCGTAAAATTGTCTAACATGATCACGTGGATCCCCATTTCCATCATATTTGTCATACTTATGGATTTCATTATCTTTCAAAAAATGCATCATGTATAGACTCTTGTGAAAAGGTAAAGTGCATATAGATTCCATATAAAATTATGATTTAGGATTTTATCCTTTTCTCTTCTCAAGCTTGACATTTCACTTTTCAAATTTTGTATCTCTTTGATGGCAATTTCCAAAGCTAAGGGTTCTCTTTTTTGAATCAACCCATCAACATCAAACTCATATGGAAGCTTCAGTCCTCTAGAAACCAAGTGTGAGAAGTATTGATCAATATTTTGTTCCAATGTCTTCAACATAAGGCTTTGGTAACGATCATCTTTTTGAAAATTTAGGATCTCTTCATTAATTTCATGCTCCGTATTGTTACCATGTTGGGAGTTACATTTTGAATGTGAAGATCTCAGAGGTGAATCATATCCATTGTGTTGAGATCTTGGAGGGGATCTTGGTGGTGAATTATTTCCATTATTTTCACTATTCCCATAGAAATTGTTATTAAATTGTTGAGCCAATTGGGTTGCTTGTTCCTCCATGTAATCTTTTCTTTCTAATTCAATTAATCTTAACCTTTCTTTTTGATCAAAAAGGTCATTCAACCACTTGTTATGCTCTTCTCTAGACATGGTGAACTTGATAAACTATTTTCAAATTATGATGAGGTAATAGGTGTCTCACAGGTACTATCAAAGGTACTTCCAAAAGGATCAAACCAAATTTAAGTGTTATTCTCTTCTTTGTCAAAGATAACTTGAGGGTCTTTGTCTTGATGACGCTGACACCTAGTGGGAAAGGGTAATTTATCAAAGCTAATTGGTGGTTGCTTTCCTTGATCAATTTTGTATCTAGTTTTTATTGGCATGAATGAGAGTGTAAAGAGACAATTAAGATGACATAAGACAACTTGATGTCCACCCTAGAAAAGAAAAGTGTTCACTTGTCCAAAAGCAAAGAAAACAAGAATAAAAGAGAGATTAAGATGACTTATCACAAAGTGCCCAAGCTACGGGTAAGATCCCTATGTATGACACTTGTGACTCGATTCAAAAGATAAATTCAAAGTCAAGATAAGATAACCAAGAGAGATTAGAAAAGTGAATAAATCTACTATTCAAGAATATAACCAAGGAATCTAAGTAATCCTTTTTAATTAAAAGAACTCATATCATGTCAATTTCAGACTAAGAGACCAAAAAGAGTGAAATGTAAGCTCCTTAAACCAGCTAAGAGAAAATTTGGACCAAACCAACTCGGATCAGAATTTGGATGATAGACCTTAGGAATCCATACAACACTTAGATAGGAAAGAAAATCCATACAACATACCTAAGTAAAATCAGATGACACTTTAAGATTGGATGATATTCTGTAAATTGGCAAGACGATATATCCCAGTACTGGAGGATGATAGTTCTCTAAACTAAAAATGATACTCTAGAATTTTGCATGATATTTCTCACTAAAGCAGGCGATATTGAATCAAAAAACATAAAAGACTGACTTGATAACTAAAAAATTTATTTCAATCGACCAATCTGATTGGTTTGATCAATGTGATAGTGTAAAATCTTAGGTTTAACAAATTTTTTGAAGTTTTAAAAGAAATCATGATGCATAGAGTATTCTCTAAACAATCAAGCAAGGGAAAAAGCAACCTTGCATGATACAAACATTTGTGAGGTCTCAAAGGAAAACTCCATGAATAGTATCGTTATGTGTATGCTCAAATGATTTCCACATGTCTTACATAAAATAGAGACACATAAAGAAAGTTCTACCCAAGGTCAAGAGGAAAGTGCTTCAACCTTTTCCCACAACTTGATGCTCTTAGCCACACAATTAAGTGGTTGAATGGATTTTCCTAGGATTATGCAAGTTATGGATCAATTGGAAGAGAACAATGCTTGAATCACATATCTTTCCATATTGCCATAATCAAGATTTACATCCAAGGGAATACATATGGTGAGTATCTTGAGGTGATCCAGGTAAGTCAACTTGGATCAATCCTTGCACAAATAAAGTCACATGACCAAAAGGTTAGCCTCTAAGTCCTAAGGTTTTTAGTAAGAATCTATGTTCATGACTATCCCTTGTAGTTTCACAAGAGAAATTAAGGCCTATAGCCCTACAAGAACCCCAAATGCATAGTCTCACAAGAAATATTTAGATCTCTCAGTCCTATACAAAGTGAATGTACTCCCCTTGTAGTCTTGTAAACAAGCTTTAGACCAAGATGGCCCTACAAGAACCTAGTCAAGTGTAGTATTGCTTAGCAAGATTGAGGCAACTAGGCCCTACACATGAGGAAGCATTAGAAATGGAAAATAACCAAGTCTTCCCTCTCTTTAGATTGAAGGAATATTTTGATTATAGTGGGATGGAGCAGACATATTTTCTTGTTCCCCACTTGGGTAGTTCCCAATAGATTGCTCTCTTGGAAGGCCCTCTAAAGGTAAATGCAAGAAAGAAAATGGATAGCTGGTGGAGGTCTAGATTTATGATTTTTCATGAGGAAAAGAGCATACTCTCCTACTCCATAGTGTATCCCAAAAACATCAAGCACATGTTCATTTACCCAAGACTAATTGCAAGTGATTAACTAAGTACGTCAAGATTTATGATTTTCCAAAAGGAAAAGAGTATATTCTCCTACTACTCAACTAACCACATGAAAAGAAGCCTTATAGGTAATCTAGGTGCCTAGAAAATCAAATGTAATCAAACACAATGTTGATTTGTATCTCCAAGGCAACCTACAAGAAAAATAACATTAGTAGTTTCAAGATTGAGTCTTTGACAAGCGTCCTACATCACAAAGCATTAGTAGTCATGAAGGTGTTGATCTCTTTGGCAAGAAAATCCTACAAAACCACAAGTTAGGACACAAAATATATGAAAATGAAAGCAATAAACCTGCAAGATCATTTATTAGTTGCTATTAGGAAACCATAAAATCCAAAAATGCAAGCAAACTCAGCTAAAAACTCAGACTGTGATAGAAATTAAATCTGGATGACACTTCATAGTTTGTCAAGAAAATTGTATGATATACTTATGGGAAGTAGATGATATTCTATAATAGTATGATATACTACAAAGAAGCAGTGCGATATTTATCTTGAAAGGAGCCGATATTTCTTAAAAAAGTAGAACAATATTCCATAAATTAAGAAATCTCACCTGGAAGTGTTAAGAAATATCATCCTAGTATGTCGTATGATTTTCTGGCCTGCAAAACAAATGTGACAAACTTGCAACAACAAAGAACCAAAAATGCAAGAAATGGAGCTAAAAATGCGAGTCTAGCCCCACGATGGGCACAAAAAATGTGTGATCAAAATGTGACAACACTTATATAAACCATTACACTTCAGAGAATCTATGAAAGATGAAATCTCAAGAAGTGGCTTATAGCTTCCTATCTATGATGTGCTAGAATCTAAATATCATGCATAGTGACTCTCAAATGAACCTGAATAAGAAACCCTTGCAAGGTGCACCATAGAATGGAAGATTCAAATGATAATGCAAGAATGAGAGACAATCTAAATTAGATGCAAGATCTAAGCTAGAATGAAAATGAAAGAACAATAAAGCAAATCTAATCTAACGAGATTACAATACCTCCTAGTTAAGCTATGTGATTTAAACTAAATGTAGTAAGGAAATGCTGACCTAAAAATATAAGTAAATTAGAATGCTATAAGAATGCAAGAATAGTCTAAGAATGGTAATAAGAAAAATGATAGCATAACAATAGCATGAATGATCTAATATCTAGACTAGCCAATAATGAGGATAGAGTCTTCTTTTAAAGAGCAATGTATGGTGAGAGATTAAGAGGAAAAATACAAGGGTGGAGAATAATCCCTATTTTGACTTTGGTGCACAAGATTCTCAAGAGAAAAACTCAATGGATATGGTTAAGAGGTGAAAAGATGTGTGAAAGAGATTAAGAGGAAAAAGGAGATTCCACTCACCTAGAAGAATGTGCAATCAATGTGTAGACAAAAAGTCTTTTCTTTTCTATTTAAATTAGGAAATTTGATGTGAGTGTTCCAAGGCTAGCTTGCACATCTACCAAGGGACCTAGCTTGTCTCTATTAGGATCCTAATCTCTTCTAGGTCATTTTTAGGCTTAGATGATTAACTAAGTCCTAATCCAACTCTTCACCAAGAGTATCTCACCTTGTGCTTCACCTTGAAAGACAAACACCATTCAATGCTTTAGTGCTTTCTCCTTCACCTAGAAAACTCTAAGTGCCAACTTCTCTCCATTCATGAAATTCATTATAGGGATGTCTAATGCTTCATTTAAATTAATATTTCTTCCATTTGAATCCATTTAGTAGGGTCTTCAAGCCCTTTTTCATCGGGTTCAAGATTTCACCTTGAAGAGGCCTAATTAGGCCTATTTCCTTATAGCCTTTTGGAGAGACCTTTTGTCACTTCTTGACCAAAATTCTCAAAACACTTACCAAAAAAATTAGGGATTTGGATAGCCTTTTGGATTTTACAAAGGATTCTACAAAGTTTAGACTCCTAGGTCATTCGTACACAAGATTCCTATACACTAGGGCTAATAGGGCTAAAAGACCTATTTCCTAGGACCTCACTGGTTTCTTGTTCTAACCTTGACCAAATGGATTGGTGGGTTCAAAAATCTTCTAAAATAACATGATTCTAATATGTCACACCTAGAATTACACTTTCCTCATACTGTACTTTCCTTCCCTGCAAGAACTCTTCAATTGTTCAACTTCAAACCTCTAATTGGGCACTGTCTGCTCACTTAGGGCTTGGTACTAAAAATAGCTATCCATTTGTTCTTGACTCCTAATCCTAAATATATACATGATAATGTCTCCCCTAACATATTCAACCACCCTTAGGAAGATCCCATGGTTAGTTTTCATGGGGGAGCCATGAAATGACAGACTGGTCAGGACAGGACCAAGAAGACTACTAAACCAATTTTTTTTTATACAAGACCTTAAAAAACCTCAAATAAACCTGTTTACTGAATGAAAAAATCTAGAACTATCCAAAGAACACTATTAAATTTCTAAATTAGAGCATGCAATCTATTACATATCATTGTCACATTAAAAAGCTCGGGATGCACATAACACAAAGTTGCAGAGCTCTTTTTCTATTGTCAAACTTGTTACAATACACACTAATTTTGAGATTTGAGCCTTTCATCACATTAGATGCCATTTCCCATGTTTTTAGGGTCAGTTGGTCGATCTCCCACTTCCTATCTTCTAGGGGATCCTATGTAACCGATTTGCATGCAACATTTGCCATTATTGCAAATGTTGTCATGACAACTTTCTAACAACATTTGGCATCTTAGTGATTATGCCATCTTCCTAACTCTTAGGACCTCTATCTCCTTTATCTCAAGGACAAAAATCCATTAATGGCCTCATGGTATCTCCATTACATCATTTATGTGTTTAAGACACATTTAAGACTCTAATCCAACCTTTAAGCTTCTAAGCCTAAGAAATTTAAAAGCTATTAACAATGACTATTTTGGTGACCTTAGTCCTAATGAATAACTCACCCAGTCCACAATAAAATTACTTCCTAAGGTCTAAAACAAACTCACTCTTCTCTGACTTGGCCAATGTCAGATACAAGCCAAAACATCTTAACTATGGAGGTTAGCCTAGGTGTGGTCCTGCACCAAAATTCCTTTTTCATGTGCACACATAGGATAAAGTGGATTTTATTTAAATAAAAGGGCACATGTTCCTTTAATCAAATAAAGCTTAGGATAAAGTGGTCAAACTTTAAGAAATCATTGAATAAATGGTAAAGTGATGATTTGATCAATAGATAAAAGATTAAATCAATACACAAGATTGATTAAGCATAAAAGAAAGTCGCATTTTAAATTTTAATGTTAGAGTGGAGTTCAAGGTTTACTAGACCATTTTTGGGTGATTACACTACCCAATAGCAGCCTCCAAATAATTCTCATCAAGAACAAGAACTTGCAATTAGAATTGAGAGACAAAATTTCCTTGAATTGGTACCCAAACTTCAACAATCTCTTTAGTGCTCTAACTGAATATCAACACACCATGGCTCAATTTGGAGATTCTTCTTCAAATGAATTTGGGGTGAATCTTCTTCAAGGGGGTTCCAATAAAAATAAGCTATGGCTCATGTAATTACACTACCTTGGACCATAGATATAAATTACTTCTCTATGGAACTTAAATAAAATTGGTTTTTCACCAAGCTAACTGATTCCTATGCAAGTATCCTATAAAAGTTATTTAAAAACCACTTTGTGACCATCCTTGAGATTCAACCTCTTCCAAACAAGCATCCATATCCTTGTTGGTATGACGGTTCAAAGTTTTTCTATTTACATAGCATACTTGGTCATGAAACAAAATATTGCCTACGTCTTCAACATCTTGTCCAAGACCACATAGAATCAATGTCATTGAGGTTGGTGAAAAGAAGGAAAAAACTTTAAAAATGATGGAAAAGATTAACAATGAACATCAATTTACAATGATCCTGGCCCATCACATTCTGCAAATTAGATCTACGTATCATCATATTGTTCCCCTTTATTAGATGATAGTTTATTTGTAAACATGATGACTATCACTTCTATCTTGCTTCCCAACTAGAGGACACATAACATGAACATAGCATATACACCTATAAATGATTAATACTATGGGGAGCCTTCTCCCTTATACATACCTACACATTAATTAAAATATTGTAAGAGAAATTATTATTTATCCCACAAGGAAATTCAATGTCATTACAAAGGATCTCGTATTCAAGGCTTATAACATGTTCAAGACTAGGGAAATTTTGTATAAATATATACACCTATGGTCCGTCCACTTTAATTCCTTCATCTCAACCCACCCCTACTTAGCAACATTCTTCACCCACTATTCCTTTTTTGTTGGGGACCAAAGGGAAGCATACTCCTCATATTAGATCTCTGTGCTCACCAAAGACTTATTAGTCTCTAGTGGTGTCTCTTTTTCCTATAGTTGTACCTAGAAAAAAAAAGGAAAGGCATCCATGTTGTAAATGTCCAAGGCTCATCCTTAGTTTGAGCTCCCTATCTTGGTGGACATCCCTACTTTTTTGTTTATGGTAAGGGTAAGAGGTCATGACATTCTCATCTATCACCTCCCATCCTCTAAGAGCACCCCTTGTTCTTTTTACTACTCTCATATAAAAGAGAGAAATGGTATTTTTGGCTTAGTCTACAACTTCAACATGTATAGCACCTCCTAGCTCATTAGTGGGGCCCTCCTCTTTTTCAATCATGGCATCGACAACCTCTCTGATGGAATAGAAGGCTATCAAAATTTCATAAGATTATCATCTTTGTCTACACTTATTCCTAAACAATCTTGCACGTAAGCATACACATGCTTGATAGGTGAGGGACTTGAAGTGTGATGAAAATATGAAGGAAAAAATTGAGTCCTTAGTTCCTATGTTTGTGAGGCTTGCATCTGCATCTACACCTATTACTACCCTATCTCATCTAAACATATCTTCAGTATCACTTCCTGCTACTTGAGGGGAGAATGGTGGGCCTCACTCTAAATAGGTCTAGAGTCTCCATCTCTCCATCTTAGGATAGCCTACTAATCTCCTCATTACCATATATCCCTTTGTTTCCTAAACTAATCAACATTCACAAGATTCTCATCTTGGTCTACACTTATTTCTAAACAATCTTTCACACAAGCATAAGCATCCTCGATAGGTGAGATAATTGGAGTGTGATGCAACTGTGAAGGCAAAGACCAAGTCCTTAGTTCCTATGTTTGTGATTCTTACATCTAAATCTACACCTATTACTACCCTATCTCATCCAAACATATATTCAGTATCACTTCCTACTACTTGAGGGGTGAATGGTGGGCCTCAATCTAAATAGGTCTAGAGTCTCCATATCTCCATCTTAGAAGCCCCTACCTATCTCCTCATTACCATATATTCCTTTTTTTTCCTAAAATAATAAACATGTTGCATACATTGGTAGTGTCTAATGCAATCATGTTTTCCCAACCTGAGCCATTTGTCAATCCTTGTCTTAACTTTCCCAAAATCTCTAGGATCACTATAGTGGATAGGAGGGCATCTCCTCCATCCTTTAAGAGAAAGTTTTAGCAATGCCACATGCTCGAGTTCTATCATTAGAAATTTTCTTATGCTTTCTATGGAGCAGGCTTTGTCTTCTTCTAAATTTTTCATTGCCCCTTTTATAGAGGTTCACAATATGGCTCCTCCTTCCTTACGTCTAATTGAGTCACCTATATCGTATGAGGTGTGTATGTTTTACTCACTTGAGGATATTATAACATTGATGGTGATTTATACTTGGTCTCTCAATCTTGCCTCAATAGAGTTTCTAGATGGTAATGTTGAGGCAAAATCATCCTTATCTTTTGTTATCAATGATGCATCTAGGGTTGCCATCATAGTCATTTCCGTTCATTCTCAGCTTCCCTCCCCATATGGTCAAGATTGAGAGGATAATGACCTATTAGTGGAAGATCTTTGAGGTAGTTAATGCTTATCTATTTTTAGACTAAAGTGTGTCTATTTGTGTTCCCCCATGATTATCTTTTAATGTTGTTCCCTTCTAAAGGACCCAAGTTACTTTGTTGGTACTTAGAAATAAGGGGAGTGTTGTACAGTTCCTCTATTTTCTATCTATTTATTATATTTTTTGTATGTTGGTTTTTACCATTTGGAGACAATGCAAAGTGTTAGGGGCATTTAGGTCTTATTCCATGTTAATCAAATTTTTTATTTTATCTTTGTCTTCATATGCTCTTCTACAAATCTGAAAACTTTGGCACTATGATGAAACACCCATATCAAGCTATAAAATAACAAAATTCACTGCTATGGGTTTTGATATTAAATAATCAGATGCATTGTCTCTTCATGTTTTGTTTTTATGTTGTGGATATCATATGTAACCCATTGTATGGTGACATTTTATGGAAACATATCACTATGTTGACATGTCACAACATTTTTTGTCTCCTTAGAAGGCATTGTCATCCCCTATGTGTAAAACGTTCCATTCTAAGGGGCTATTGTATCTATATTGCTTGTATTTCATCAAAATTTTAAATTTTTTAATCTATTGTATCTACCTCCATGAGGGCCAATCCACCTATCAATATCTTTTGTCCTATCATATAGCTATCTAGCATAAAATAATTTGCTACCCATAATAGTGCTATCAAAATATTTCACCCTATCATAAAACCATCTAACATAACAAATTTTATACTCATATCGGTGCCATCAAAATTTATCACCCTATCCTACAATTATCTAGCAATATAAAACATTGCTACTCGTACCAACATGATCTAAAGTTACCCTATCATATGACTATCTAGCATAACACAATTTTCTATTTGTACCAATGCAATAAAAAAACACCCTAACAACTCTCTAGCATAAAACATTGCTAGTCATATTAGCATGATCTAAAGTCACCCTATCATATGACTATCTAGCATAAGACAATTTTCTACTTATACCAGTGCAACAAAAAATCACCCTATCATCTAGCCATATGGCATAACACAACTTGCTACCCATACCAATGTAATCTCAATGATCACTATCTCATAGTTTGTATTTGATCACCATCATCTTTTTCATCTATTGTGTTTATTTGGAGTTTACAACTTTCAATGCAATATTGTAAAGGTTTAGGTCTTGTTTCTAGGGGCATTTCTACGTGGAACAATGACTTTGTTTCTCCTTTGTATCTTGAAAAGTTTCCTTTCTCTACTTTATCTCACATTCCACTAATGATATGCTCGCTAAAGTAGGGGCAAATGTAATGTAGTAAATTACACTACATATACTTCTTCATCACATATGTCTCCACTTTGGCAAAAAATTGAAATTCTACCTAAGCTTCCATGTCACCCTTCTTGCCTTATCAACTCCCTTGCTCAAGTTTTTAACCATGTGACCTATTTGGTTTAGGATGCATGTGAGTCACAAATATGTCTTTGTGGCCCACACTCATCTTGTGAAACCATAGAACTACACGTGGTCACTGAGGCATAACTCCTATTTTTTGGGTAGTGTAACACCTCCCTATACAATCCACCAATGAATGAAATCCATTGGTCATGTTTAAACCCCATCATTTTCCTCATTTTCCCTCTCTTGGACTCTCTTGAAATATTTGAATCACTCTCTCATACTCTCAACACTTTTCTCAATATCTTGAGCTCTCTCTCTCCACCATTGTTGAAAATTTTCCACTTGTTGCTCTTGTTTTATCATTGTGATGCAGTCAAGGTTGGTGGATCCAATTAAGGACTAAATGAACTTGCAGCCAAACCAATACACAATGGAAATACACAACAACAACAATAGATCTGAAATAAAATAGAAGTCTTTATTCATTAAATCACCAATTACATGCAATGTGTCGGGCTATAAGGCCTTCCCAGTTGTGGCTAGATACAAAGCAAGTAACCATCTACAAGACCTCGTAGGATCCAAATATTTTCTACAACATCAGTATTTGGCTAGCCTAGGTCTGCAATACACAACACACTGGTAGGCACCCAGGAAAGATCTAAACTTGTACTCAAACTTCCAAGCAATCTTCCCGCTCCTAAGCTCATAGGCTACTAACCTTCCTTGCACCATTTGATCCCAAAAAAACTACCCAAGTAGCTATTTAAATACTAAATCCCAGCCACAAGTTGACTGATGAAACAAAAAACCGTTACAAACAAATATTAAATGCTAAAAGATCAGTCGACTCTCAAATAGCCTTACAAATAAAATAAACTCTCCAAGATGGCCGCAAATGGTCATCAGATCTACATAGAAGAATACAACATGCCAGATCTAGGTCCTCTCATGCCCAATAGTCAATCCATAACTTGAGGAGCATGACCCAAATCAGCAGAACCAGTTGGCCAAGCCGATCCAAACAAACAAACCAAGTCAGTAAGAAAGAACACTGAGAAATAGAGAAATAACCAAGTGCTAGACACCGACCATGCCAAGCATGATTGAGCAACACAGTTATCACCAAGCACCAGAAGAAACTGATGTCTTCAGTTAACGAGCATTCTTTAGAGACTGAGGACCCTGGCAACAATAGAAACTAAGCAACTAGTCTCCCAAACTGAGCAAATACTCCACCAAACCAAGATAAAAAATAACAATCTACCTTCAAAGAAAAACATATTTTTGGTTGATATAGGATTGCCAAGAATCCTAGGATGCTCCTGCATCAGACAACCCAGGTAAGAAAGATTTTCTCATAAGGAAATTAGGAACACCTTAAGGGAATCAAAATAGGTATGCCAAATATGTTCTTCACCCATATCTCCTCTTGTGCTTCATCCCAAGTAGTCTTTAGTTCATTCATTTCTCCTTGCAGTAAGTTCTTCTGCTTTCCACTTTTCTTATCCTTCCAGTCAGCAACTGATAACAACCAATTCTAACCACTACTGATCACATCAGTGCCTCGGTAAGGTTCATCCCCTTTAGACTCCTCAATCAACTCAGTATCATCTACATCTCTTTGTGTCACAAATGTCATCATCTGCTGTACCATCTTTGTTAGAAAGATCATTTGCCTCTTAATCTCAACAAAATCTTCTGATATATCATCCTCCTTCTCTTTCAAACTAGATTTCATAGGTTTAGGTTCATCAACCCTCTACTCCTGAGGTTTTTCATAAGGACAACACTTGATAACTCCACATCTCTTAACCCCTGTCTCCTGTAAAGGTATTAGCTTATGCCAAGCTCCTTCATGCCTAACCACATAGATATTAGCACAACCATCACACAAAACATTCCTGTCAAATTGCCAAGGTCTACCAAGCAATAGATGACAAGCATCCATAGGTAATACATCACACAATATTTCATCATGGTAAGATCCAATCTAAAAATTAACAAAGCATTGTTCTTCAACTCTAACCTTAGACACATCTTGTATCCAACTAATCTGATAAGGATTAGGATGTTTCTTTCTTTCCAAATTCAACTTACTAACCATCTCTTCTGAAACAAAGTTCTCAGAACTACCACCATCAACTATAACATTACATACCTTATCCTTGCACTTACATCTAGTTCTGAACAAATTTATCCATTGCACCGATTCATGGACACATGCAGCTAATCTCCTAGTGATAAGTGTCTCACCTTTTTTTTCAACATTCACAATATCTTCTTCAACAGTCAGTGCCACCCTTTTCTTAGGACAATAAAAAATTCTATGACCAGCTTCACCACAGTTATAACTAGTACTGGTGAACTCATTCTTCCACCTTCCTCTCTGTCCAACATTCTTAGTAACTTGACCACTACTAGATCCTACATTAGACTTAGGATTCTCTATCATATTACTTTCAGCAACTATCTCACCAGTTTTACCACCTCAGTTCCTATTGTTTTGTTTTCCTTCATACTTCTTATTCAGCTTCTCTTCAAGCTTTAATGCCATCTGATAAGCATCACTGATTTTTGTCATCCACATAGTAAGTAACTCTTCCTGAATACTAGGTCTCAAACCATAGACATACCTAGCAACCTTCTCTTTATCATCTTTAGAATGACTAGTCCTAATTAGGATTCTGTAAAACTCCCCGGTATACTCTTGGACTGATTTTTTAGTCTGCTTCAAAGCTTGCATCTTCTTAAACATGTCCAATTCATAATCCACCAGAATGAATTGCTTCTTCAACTTATCCACCATTCAGTTCCACTTAGTGATCTTTTCTTTTCCTCTTCTACCTCTTTCCAACTGAACTTCTCTCCACCAGATATTTGTATGACCCTTTAACTTAGTCTTTGCAAATCTAACTCTGTTAGGATCTTCTATTTCTTCATACTCAAAGTACTAATTGAACTCATTAATCCAATCAATCAACTCTTCCGGCCTAAGGCTTCCAAAATATGTAGAAACTTCAATCTTAGGTCTCTTCCCAATTTTAGACATAGCTTTCATGATTCTATTCTCTTCAGGAGCTCTAACTTCTTCTACAGCTTCTTCAAAATGATCTTCCTCAGATTCATCATCACTATCCTCTTTCAAGGTAGGCTTCTTCTTTCTCAATTCTTCTTGTAGGTCTTGCACTTGTTTCTGCAAAGCCCTAAAATCATCAAGACTAAATTCTCCAGTAGTTTCCTCTTCCTCTAATATCTCATGATTTCTCCTCGGAGGCATCTTCAAATCAAGATCTAGATGCAAACACACAAGATCCACTTGGCACCAACAAGAATAAAATTTGCTCAAATAGGAACAAACTTTGCTCAAATAGGAACAAACTTCACTCGGATACCACTTGATGTAGTCAAGGTTGGTGGATCCAATTAAGGACTGACCGACCTTGTAGCCAAACCAATACACAATGGAAATAAACAAAAATAATAGATTTGAAATAAAATAGAAGTCTTTATTCATCAAATCACCGATTACATGTAATGTATCAGGCTGTAAGGCCTTGCTGATTGTGGCCAGATACAAAGCAAGTAATTGTCTACAAGACCTCACAGGATCCAAATCTTTTCTAAAACATCAGTATTTGGCTAGCCTAGGTCTACAACACACATCACACTGGTAGGCATCCAAGAAAGATCTAAACTTGTACTCAAACTTCCAAGCAATCTTCCCTCTCCTAAGCTCGTAGGCTACTAACCTTCCTTCCACCATCTAATCCAAAAAAAACTACCCAAGAAGCTATTTAAATACTAAATCCCAGCCACAAGTTAGTTGATGAAACAAAAAACCCTTACAAACAAATATTAAATGCTAAAACATCAGTTGGCTCTCAAATAGCCTTACAAATAAAATAAACTCTCCAAGATGGCCCCAAACGGTCATCAGATCTGCATAGAAGAATGCAAGATGCCAGATCTAGGTCCTCTCATGCCTAATGGTCAATCCATAACTCGAGGAGCGTGACCCAAATTAGCAAAACCAGCCGGCCAAGCCAATCCAAACAAACAAACCAAGTCGGTAAGCAAGAACGCCAAGCAACAGAGGAATAACCGAGTGCTAGACACCAACCATGCCAAGCATGACCGAGCAATGCAATTATTTCTGAGCACCAGAAGCAACTGATGCCTTCAATTACCTAGCATTCTTCAGAGACTGAGCACCCTCGCAACCACAGAAACTGAGCAACCAGTCTTCCAAACCGAGCAAGTACTCCACCAAACCAAGACCAAAAATAATAATTTACCTTCAAAGACAAACATATTTTTGGTTGATACAGGATTTCCAAGAATCCTAGGATGCTCCTACATCACATTGCTCTTGCACTCTCCATGCACACAAGACCATTCTTGCCTACAACGCATGAGACTTTGGATTTGTGGATTTGAAGGGGAGTTATCTCACACTCATTTATTTTTTTTGATTTATCATATCATACTTATCATTTTCTATCTTGTTATTATTGGTTTATTATTATTGATATATCTACTATTGAATCTATCATATCTTGGTTGTTTTTGGTAGTGAAAACATAAAAACAAGGGTCTAACTTTGATAGGCCTCTAAACAAAAGAGCCCAACAATTTTGCTTGTCATATTATGCACAATTTTTGAAGCAGGAAGTGGATTTACATGTTGGCATTCTTCTACCTCTATTCATGAAGTTTCCTCTCTCCTTTCCCTTGTTTAGAATAGTGTAATGCCCTGCTAAGGAACATAGGAGAAATTAACCTAAAATATGCTACTAAGTTTATGAATAATTTTTTTCTTAAGAGTTTACAAACAATAATGAATAAAAAACTAGAATAAATGTAACAAACGCCAATACATACTCATAAATATAACTCGTTTACAGATTACAAATCCCAAGGGTTCCCATGAAGTAGAATTACTTAAGTGTTAATTAATTACTAAGAATAACTACAAGTACTAAATATCATATATGAAAATAATAATAAATACACGATCAAGTAATTTTGAACATAAATATAACTAATACCATAATGTATACACAATAACCTCACATCCACTACACAAGTCACCATGTATTTAATAACAACCAAGAATAAGGTACATACAATAAATGAAAGATAAGAGTACATCTCCAAAATGAAAGAAGAAGGTACAACTACTACAATGATCATCCAACATTGGCACAAGGACATTAGAATCTCAAATGATAAAAGAATAACTACCACCTTGTTAGGACTGCAAATATTTTTTTGGTCCTTTGTATTGAGTTGTGTCTGAAATCATATTCTTTTAAACCCTAGGTGTTATTTGGTCCAAGCCCTAATTGTTTTCCTTGTTTTAAAAGCTAAGTATCCCTTGGTTTTTATATTTCTTCATTACTTTGCGGGAGTCACTTAAGTCATTTTAAAACATGTGTCTTAAGTTTTCATTGAAAGGGGCCAAATCTTATTAAGTCATGAATCCTAGCAAGACCAGTGTATTAATTTTTCCTAAGTCTAAAGTTCCTAGGATGTATTAAAAGAAAGTCAGATCGGTTTCAACCCAACAGTGGGCATGATCCCATGATCAAAAGATGCAAAGAGTTTTCCCTTCAAGGAATCGTGCCTGAGTGAGACATAGCTGATGGTGGGACCTTGGCCGAGACTAAAGTAGAAGATAGATATTGAGAAGATCAAATTTTATCTAACGGTGGGCTCAATCTGATGATTAAGAGTTTCTCATTGATTATTGATCAAGGCATCACACCTTGATAACACATGTCTAGGATGACATCACATCACCTAGGATGAAAGGTGGTAAAGTATGGAGAGATCAATTTTGATAAGATGGAAGGTGTAATCTCATCATCAAAACCTATAAGAAAGATACTGATCAAGGCATCATGCTTGACTGACGTGTGTCCAGTTTGAGAAAGAGGAAAAAAGGTGGGGCTTGAGCACCATGTGGAGTTGAGCTACCACTTTTTGATTGGTCAATTTCATAGCTATGTGGAGTGATGTGGAGGTCATTGGTCCTTTGACTTTTGGTGGACCGCACAATATGATGAGATGGATTAGATTGACGACTCTATTTTAAATTTCATTTTTTGATGTAAAATGCTTTGATTTTTACCCATTGAGGTTGGATTTTTGAAATTTGATCAAGTATTTTCAACAAGGTATTGAAGGGTAGGAGGAAATGGAGTTGGCGAGCCTGGCAGATTGGATTTTTTATCTAATCCAATCTGATTTTGCAGTTATGGAAAGGACAAGATTGAAAATGGAGAATTGATGAATGAGTGTTATGTCGGTCGATCAGATCTGATTTATTTTCTTTGATCACCACTAAAATCTGATATTGAAGGGACATTCTTTTGGAAGAAGGAGATTATGGCATGGGAAAATTGTCATAGAAATTCAAGCCCCTCCCACACAAAGGTAGGTGAGATAGTTCTAATATTGATTGAGAAGTTGAGGGTGAGAGGATTTAATGAAGAAAATCTTATTCTTACGGTTTTCCTACTATGGTTATGCCTATAATGTAAATCAGATTTGATTCTGATATCTCTAAGCTTTTCGACAGTCCCTTTTATAATAACCCCGTGTTGTCACAAGTAGTTTTGGTGGTTGACAACTTACTTTGCCTAATTGATAAAAAGCTTGTTGCAATCCTTTCTCTATAAAAGGATTCCCAAGATCATCTAGAAAAAAAGGGGGAAAAAATTAGATAGAAATATATACAACTTTGGTCTAAAACCTTTCACTATTTTTTGGGTGTACTCAGTTCTTCCTGAATGTATTAAAGCTTGATATATTAATGAAAATGTAGTTTTAAGCCCCTTTTCAATACTTGATTATCTTTGTATGTTTCCTTTGATTACTTATGAATTAGGATTGTAAGACATTTTTGGTTCATCAATCTATAACGTAGATTATGAAATAGTTGCAGGTTGCTTTCAAGGAAAGTATAAGCCCTAAAGATTATTTCAGAGGGTTTTAGGGAGGATTTACAAAATCTAATGATCTTGTAATGAACTATTGAAAGTTTTGTGTAAGGCATAGATATCTTTTATGGGTTATGAAATGTTTTAAATAATATGTTTTAGTGGATTTATATTCATTTACACTATGTACCCTAATATTTTAGCACTGTTCATGCTCCAAAGTTGTAGAAAAATCTTTAAAATTAACTCAAATCTTTTATTTAAAAGTTTTGTATGATGAATGTTTAAAATATATGTTAAGAAGACACATATCCACTGTATGGTTTACCAGGAAATGGTAAATCAAGAAGGTACACTTGCCTGAGTCTATGGAGCTCAAAGTGAAGAGGATTTTATCCTCAATAAGTTAGATATTTTCCTGATAGATTGGGAGTTGGGTTACAGAGAGTCACATGCATTACTTTCCATATAACAATCTACAAGAAAAAGCTCCAAAAAACTAGCAACTCTGATAGGGAAGATGTTATACTCTTGTTGAAACTATCCATTCAAGTCATCCCATTTGAGTCATCGCAAAAAAATGGTGACTTTGCTGTGGAGTCGAACAACTAGTTCAAGTTCTTAAGTGTAATAGTTTGCGTGCACATCTCTTCATAAAAATTATATTTCCCCAAATCTGTTTTGGGTGGCGAATCTGCATTTATTTGTTATACCAGTGTCATGTTATAGTACCAACTATTCTTGTCCATTAGTTCGTAATGAAACCCCAAAAGAACACTAGGTCTTACATAAATAAACATCCCGAGGTTGCTCTAGAAGGTGAAATCCCTAAGGGTAATAGGATAGATTGGTCAAATTGAGTTGAATCAGGTTCTAGTGTGTCCTGGATGCCTAAGATTAGTAATTTAACCCCAGTACTTGAGAAATACTCATCATCTTCTACTAGTTATGAATCAGATAGTCAGCCTTTTTTGAGTCACATATTTGATACTCCTGAAGATAGGCCTCAAAGTAAAGGTGTCACTCATATCCAATATAGGAGAATTGACACTAATAGAGTAAGGAGTTAGAGTTATGCACATAAAAGTATGTCAAACCCAAGTGAGGCATCCCCAAATCTAGTGGATCAACCTTGTTACCCTGTAGGTAACCTAGGACTTCATGATTTAATTGATCTAGATGACACTAAGAACTCTGATTCAACTCAATATGATGTTGAAGTTCTTAGAGAAGACGTATTGGATTTGTGAAGAAGGAAAAGAGAACACAGGTTAGAGGTGTAGAATAAGCAAAAAGAAAGAGATCAAGAAGTTCGTGAGTTATTAATCGAAAGGGAGAGACTCTTGAGAGTCACTACACAACATGAGGCAAATGACAAAGCCTTGAATGAGAAGTATAAAGGTCTGGATAAAGAAGTCTTTGGAGATATGAATTTATTGAGAAAGAGATCACAACAAGGTGAAACTCGACTAAAGAAAAATGAGTTTGAGGGGGAAGGCCCTATTTTAAGACAGTTGCAAGATTGGGAAGTTGAAAAGCTTTCCAAGGTTCAACAGAATGCTATTGATTTGCAACATAAGGAAAATATGACTCTTTAAGAGAAAGGAAAACAAAAGGTGTTTGATATTCATATTGAAGAGCCAAAGTCTAAGGATAATGTCCTTAGTGGAATGTCACAACTGGATCTAGAACTGGAAAGAGATAGGAAAGATAAAGAGGACCTTGCCAAGCATTAGAGAAGGTTGAATTAAAAGCTGCAACTACAAAGATGAAGAATAAAATAGCCTTCTTAGATCATTCTATGAATGATCTTGTAGAAACCAATGCAACACAAATTACAATTGGAATTATATAAAATTAACAAGGAGCTAGACCTAGTCAAGGCCCCAAGGCCATGAGTCCACTAAAAAGTGTGCTAACTAATGTTGTTAGCTAGAATTTTCAAACCTCTGGCCCAAATCCAATTTCTACTGCTCACCCTACTAGTGGTGTAGTTAGAAATGTGACAAATCAGAGTGCTGTAGTTGGAACCAGTGCAACTCACATTTCTACAAATTTTCAAAGAAGACCTATCCATTTGGATAGATACCATCCATTATTTTTTGATGATATTCTTGGCCATCCAAATGTCATCCCAAATGAGGTAAGAGACAAGATCCCTAGGTTTAGTGGAAATAATTCTATTACTTGTGAAGAACACCTTAAAACCTTCACTAAAAAGATGAATGACTTTGAGATTGAGCATGAAGATATAGTGATGAAATTGTTTGTTCAATCTATGAATGAAGATGCTAGAGACTGTTATAGAGGATTTCCTAAAAATAGTATAGCATCTTGGGATAAATTTGTCAGATGTTTTAAGGAGCTATATGGTGAATATGTTAACTCGAGCTTTATGTTAAATGCATTTAACAATATTAAGAAATTTCCAAATGAAAGTATGGTAGATTTCAATAATAGGTTTCAAAAGGCCATGAATAAACTATTTTAGGTCTTGAGATTAGATGAAGAAGTATGTTTTTTAATGCAGTTGATGGAAATATGTCATATCTTTCGAGGGCTAAAAATCCATGAACCCTAAGGGAAGCTTTCAAAATGGCTATTAATATTGAGAGAAATAGAAAGGTGTTAGGAAAGGTGGGAAAAAGAGAGGATGGAAGGTTGTGGAAAGACACAAAAGTCCAAGAAAGTAGGCCAAACAAGGAAGAATATAAGGTTGACAAGCTGATGCATGTGGTAAAAGACCTTACTTTAAAAATTGAGAAAAATGATAAGGGGTCTTATGAAAATAGGCATCAGTATCAAAGGTATGACAAATTTCCAAACCTACATGATATGCCTTATAAAACCAATTGGAAAGATGGAAAACCTATTTCTGAGAATCAAGAGAATCAGAAAAACAAAGAAACCCCTGATCTTTTGAAAAGGAATAATACCCACAATGTAAAGAATACTTCTTGGTGTGCTTCTTACAACATGCCTCATTCCTCTTTCCAATGTGTTGTTGCCCAAGCATTAGCAGAATAGATGGATGATGCAAGTGAACTAGTGAATTTAGAATAAGAAGAGCTGTTTTTCAACATGTTCATTGTTAAGAGGACTAATGACATGTTCTTTTTTGACAAAGAAGAACTGGTTGAGATGTGGACATTCAGAGAAAAGAATACCAAGGGTACCAGCAACAAGTTTTTTCTGATTCAAATGATGATGCTAATGTTATGCTACATAGAGCAATAAATGTTGTGGGTGATGAAAACAAATAACCCCATTTTAGACTGCCTAGTGAAGAAGAGAAAATATCCCTTACAGTGGCAATAATTAACCAAGCTAGGAGTGCTTATAACCTAAGAAATAATAAGGTGGAGCCTAATCAAGGTAAACCAAGGTGTATGTTTATTAATAAAAATACCTCCAAGGTTGCTGATAGAACTCCTAGTAAAGAAAAAGATAAGAAAGAAAGTCCTAAAAAAGGAGAACCCTCTTCTTCTTAGGGAGAGAAGGAGGTAAAGTATGACAAGCAAGATGTATTTTACAAAGGAAGAAAAGGTAAGAAAATTATTGGTACTACATCAGAATTACCTGCATTTAATATGAAACAAGCTCTTACCCAAATGAAAGTTTCAGTTCCTTTAATAGAGATGTTAAAGATTAGGGAACATAGAGAGGCAACATTGTCATTATTAACATGGATTGCAGATGTCCCATGTGATAATAAAAAGGAAAATAAAGAAAAGAGGAATAAATCTGACCAAGATGCCCCTATAATATATGTGGGAAATGTAATTACTAGAGAGCCTTCATAGATTGATCCCTTTTATGTGACCCTACTCATAAACAAAAAGCTTGTAAAAAATATCATGATAGATTATGGTGTTGTAGAAAGTTTAATGCCATATGTAGTGATGAAGGGATTGGGAATGGAAGTAGACACTTCTTTTGGGAGCTTCTATGCTATGGATAACATAGAGGTCCCTGTGATTGGTACCTTAAAAGGAGTAGAAGTCAAGATTGCTGCATTCCCCGAGGCCACTTACAAGATGGATGTTGTTGTTGTGGATAGACAACCACATTATGGCATGTTGTTTTCAAGACAATGGGCTGCAAGAGTTGGAGGGCATGCACAATTGGATTTTTCATATGCAATAATCCTAGTCAATGGGAATGAGGTAAAATTATATAGGGAGCCACGAACACTCGTAATTCTTGAAAAGATGAAAGATAATATGATCAACTATTATGTAGACATTGACATGGAGAATTTTAAAGTTGAGAAAATACTTCTACAGTGCATAAATATGATCTATTGGTGGAGGAACTGAAATCACAATAGTGTGGCTTGTGGAAAATGTACTTTGATAGAGCTTGCCCAAAAGAAGGATTAGGAGTTGGTTTCTTATTTATTTCTCCATCAGGTAACACCTTTAAGTATTCTTTCTTGTTGGCTTTTCATTTCACAAATAATAATGATGAGTATGAGGCTTTACTTTTGGGTTTAGACATTGCAACTAGGCATGGTGTCAAGTTTGTAAAATTTTTTGGGGATTCTGAGCTGGTAGTAGCACAAGTCAGATCTCAATATGCTATAAAAAATGATAGATTAAAATTGTATAAGCATGCTGTTTGGGATCAAATTGAGTTATTTAATGCCTTTAACATTAAATGGATAGAAAGGTCAAAAAATATTATGGCTGATTTCTTAGCAAATGTAGCTTTAAAGAATGATGATTTGAGCTTAAGTGGGATATCCATTTTAGAGGTTAAGAGTATGCCAGTTGTGCTTGATAATGTTTAAAAGTGGAAAGTTTTTGAGAATGATCAGGATATAATCAAATTTATTCAGTGCCTAGACCATTATGAAGGTCAACATGTTGATTGCAATGCTTTACTTGAGGTAATAGATGACAAAGACATTGTTTTTGAAAATGAGGTTGTGCAATTAAACTCTAATCAGATCCCTAAGGGGCTTGTAGAGTTAGAAGCATTGTTCAATGGCCAAGATGATTATTTGAAGAAGTCCAATGCTAAAATTGAGGATCTAGAAGAAGTCAATTTGGGATCAGAAACATCACCATAATTAGTATATATTGTAAGGAAGTTAGACTCCCATGTTAGGGAAAATATTATAAAATTGCTAAGAAAATACAAGCATGTGTATTCTTGGTCATATGAGGAGCTAAACTCCTATAGGGAGGACTTGTTCCAACATGAGATCCCATTGAAACTAGATACAAAACCTTTCAGACAACAAAAAAGACCTATTAATCCATTGTTAGCCCCCAAAATGCAATAGGAACTGATGAAAATGATAGATGTAGGGATAATTCAATCCATTAGACATTCAACATGGGTTTATGACTTGGTCCCAATCAGGAAAAAAAATGGTGACATAAGGATTTGTGTTGATTTCTAAAATTTGAATGTTGTATCTCTAAAAGATAACTACTCCTTGCCTAACATGGAGGATATGTTGCATAAGGCTACCGATTTTGATCTATTGTCAATGATGGATGGGTTCTTAGGTTACACCCAAGTATTAATGAAAGAATCAAAGTAATTTAAGATTACATTTACTACTCCATGGGGGACTTATGTTATGTTAGGATGCCATTTGGTCTCATGAATGTAGGAGAAACATTTCAGAAAGGCATAGATGCTGCATTTAAAGAATTTGTTGATATATTCATGGTTATTTATCAACATGATTTAACTACATATTCCAAGTAGGAAGAAGACCATTGTGATAATTTAGAAAGTATTTTCAATAAAGCCTTGGAGTATGGTGTGTCGCTAAATCCTAAAAAAATATCAATTTGTAGTAACAGAGGGGAAGTTACTTGGGCATATTATGTCAAAGGAAGGAGTTAGAATTGATCCATAAAGAGTAGAAGCTATCTAAAAGGTCACTACTCCCAAAAAATATCAAAGGAGTGCAATATTTCTTAGGAAAAATCAATTTTGTGAGAAGATTCATTGTAAAATTTGTAGAAGTTTTCAAGCCGATAGTAAAACTATTGAAGAAAAGTAAAAATTTTGAATGGGATGGAGAAGAAAAAGCTGCATTTGAAAAGATAAAAAAAAAATTTAGGAAGCACCTATCCTGAAGTCTCCTAATTATGATAAGTCCTTCTCATTGTTTTCCTTTACATCATTTCACACAATTGTAACTGTCTTATTGAAAAAGGATGAAGAGGGATATGAACACCCTATTACATTTTTTAGTAAATCACTACAAGTAGCAAAGATGAAGTATGAAATGATGAAAAATAAGACATATGCATTAGTTAAGGTAGTCAAAGCGTTCAGACCCTATCTGGTTTGTGCTAAGGTGATTGCATATGTACCCCATGCAATAGTTAAGGACATTCTTACCCAGCCAAAAGTTACTAAAAAAAGATGTAAATGGATTAATAGGGTTCAAGAGTTTAATTTAGAAATCCATATTACAAAATTGGTACGAGGACTAGGCTTAGAAAAGCTTATGACAGAGGAGAATATGGATATGGTGCAAGAAAATAATGTTGGAGTACATGATCAATTAGTTACTAGCATTGAGATGCAACCTTGGTACTCTGATATTATTTATTTTATTAAGAATATCAAATTCCTTGAGAATATGACTGATAATCAGAAAAGAACTCTCAGGATGAAAGACAAAAATACACACTGATACAGGGTGATTTGTATTGGAAAGATAGAAATGACATGTTATTGATATGCTTAGATAAATGGTAGGTTAATAAAGTCTTAAAATAAATGCATTTTGGGGTTTGTGGAGGGCTTTATTTAGCCAGAACAACTGCTCACAAGATTTTAAGAGCTGGTTATTATTGGACTTGTTTGTTTAAGAGAAATTTCAAGTTTGTGCAAAAATGTGAGTCTTGTTAGAAGTTTTCTTCTAAGTTGAAATATTCACGTTCTCTATTGCTAAATCCAGTGGTAGTTGAAGCAACTTTTTCTATGTGGGGGATGGATTTTATTGGAGAATTCTCAGAAAAATCTAGTAGTGGACATAGTTGGATTTTGGTTACCACAAATTACTTCACAAAATGGATCGACGTAATTCCTACTAAAAAGGTAACTAGCAGGTTTGTAATTGATTTTATGATGGACAACATACTCACTAAATTTGGTGTCCCTATCAAGTTAATAATGGATAATGCCACGTGCTTCAGATCTGAAGAATTCAAGCGATTTTGTGATGAAAATGGGATTGTAATTTCTTGTTCTTCTCCTTACCATCCACACAATAATGGACAAGCAAAATCCAACAATAAGAGTAATCTATAGATTTTGGAGAAAACTTTAGAGAACAACAAAAGATCTTGGAATTCAAAGTTAAAGTTGGATTTGTGGGTTGATAGAGTTACTGCAAAGAGAGCTACAAGAAAATCTCCTTTTGAGCTAGTATATGGTCTTCAAGAAAGGTTACCATTAAAAAAATTGCTTCCTATGTATAAGTTTATCAATCATGAGGATTTAGAGACAACTGATGCTATGCAAGATATAATGGTGAAACTTATAGAATTGGAGGAAATTATAAGAGAGGGGTATAAGAGGAACTTAAAGGTCCAACAAAAGATGAAATACTTATTTGACAAGAGAGCCAATGACAGGAAGTTCAGCTTGATGACTTGGTGCTTCAATGGAATTCTAGGGCTGAAGATAAGGGGAAGCATAAGAAGTTTGAATCTTTGTGGTTAGGACCTTATATTGTGCATCAGATACATGATAAGGATTCATACTTTTTGAAGAATCTAGATAGTGAGGTACATGAATTTCTAGTGCATGGAAAACTAATTTCTTCTCCATGCACAATAGTTTTGTACATTTGTATATATCTTAGGTGTGTATTTTTTTTCAGTTGTGTGTTGTAGAGTACTTTTCTTCCCGTAGGTGGTCTTCTTAACCCTAAGATCTTGGAATCTTGTTATGCTTGCAAAAGACATACATCACCAATTAGAGCCATAGTTAGGACTAAAAATATTTTTCTGGCCCTCTATATTGAGTTGTGTTTGAAATCCTGTTCTTTTAAACCCTAGGTGTTATTTGGTCCAAGCCCTAACTATTTTCCTTGTTTTAAAACCTAAGTATCCCTTGGTTTTTATATCTCTTTGTTACTTTTTGGGAGTTACTTAAGTCATTTGAAAATATGTGTCTTAAGTTGTCATTGAAAGGGGCCAAATATTATTAAGTTGTGAATCCTAGCGGGACCCGTGTATTAATTTTTCCTAAGTGTAAAGTTCCTATGATGTATTAAAATAAAGTTAGATTGATTTCAATCCAACGGTGGGCACAATTTGGTGATCAAAAGATACAAAGAGTTTACCCTTCAAGGCATCATGCCTGAGTGAAACGTAGCTGATGGTTGGACCTTTACCGGGACTAAAGTAAAAGATATATATCAAGTAGATCAAATTTGATCTAACGGTGGGCGTGATGCCTCTAACCAAAGTTACATACTTTTTAGCCTTCATGGGATCAAACCTAAGTGAAAAGTATCCACCTTGAGATCATGGAACCGGTATTAAAGAAGATAAAGGGAAATCAGATTAGTTTGATCAGATGGTAGGATAAATAATATGATTAAGAGTTTCTTGCTAATTACTGATCAAGGCATCACACCTTGATGATGTGTGTCCAGGATGACATCACATCACCTAGGTTGGAAGGTGGTAAAGTATGGAGAGATCAAGTTTGATAAGATAGTAGGCATAATCCCATGATCAAAACTAGCAAGAAAGATACTAATTAAGGCATCGCACCTGACCGATGTGTGTCTAGTTTGATAATGAGGAAAAAAGGTGGGGCATGGGCACCATGCAGAGTTGAGCTACCACTTTCTAATTGGTCAATTTCGTAGCCATGTGGAGTGATGTGGAGGTCGTAAGTCCTTTGAATTTTTGTGGACCAAATGATATGTTGAGATGCATTAGATCAATAACTCTATTTTAAATTTCATTTTTTGATGAGAAATGCTTTGATTTTTACCCGTTGAGGTTACAATTTTGAAATTTGATGAAGTATTTTCAACCAGGTTGGTAAATTGAAGGGTAGCAAGAAATGGAGTCGATGAGCCAGGTATATTGGATTTTTGATCTAATCTGATCCAATTTGGCAAAGATGGAAAGGAAATAATTGTAGATGGAGAATTGATGAATGAGTGTTATATCAGTTGATCAAATCTGATTTGTTTTCTTTGATCTCCACTAAAATCTAATATTGAAGGGACATTCTTCTGGAAGGAGATTATGGTATGAAAAAATTGTTAGAGAAATTCAAGCCCCTGGCACATAGAAGTAGGTGAGATGGTTCTGATATTGATTGAAAAGTTGAGGGTGAGAGGATTTAATGAAACAAATCTTATTCTTGTGGTTTCCTTCTATGGTTATGCTTACAATGTAATTTGGATTTGATTCTGATATCTCTAAGATTTTTAGCCGTCCCTTCTATAATAACTTAATGTTGTCACAAGTAGTTTTGGTGGTTGAAAACTTACTTTTCCTAAATGATTCAAAGCTTGTTGCAATCATTTCTCTATAAAAGGATTCCCAAGATCATTTAGAAAAAAGGGGGAAAAATTTGAGATATAAATATATACAACTTTGGTCTGAAACCTTTCACTATTTTTTGAGTGTACTCAATTCTTCTTGAATGTACTAAAGCTTGATATATTAATGAAAATGCAATTTTAAGCCCCTTTTCAGTACTTGATTGTCTTTGTATGTTTCATTTGATTTATTATGAATTAGGATTGTAAGGCATTTTCGGTTCATCAATCTATAAGGTAGATTGTGAAATAGTTGCAGGTTACTTTCAAGGAAAGTATAAGCCCTAAATATTATTTGATAGGGTTTTAGGGAGGATTTACAAACCTGATGATCTTGTAATGAATTGTTGAAAGTTCTATGTAAGGCATAGATTTCTTTTATGGGTTTTGACCTATTCTAGAATAGGTCAAATTGGTCAACCTGTTCCAAGGCTGGCCCATAAGGAGCCATCCCTGAGGTCTCGTAGATTGCACAACTGAAAATGGAAGATATGGGACAAAATAGGAGAAAAGGGGTATCAAGAATGAATCCATCCATGGTTCATAAATTTGGTAAAGGATATGAGCTAAAAGGTCTTAAATAATGAGTGCGTTCATTTTAAGATGATACATTTAGCCCCCACTTTAGTGGGAGTATGAGTTGCCTCAAACTCATGCTAAAGTAGATCAAAAAACAAGATTTGATCTCATCATGACTAAGGAGACGAAGAAACCATCAAGCCCCCAATAGGCTTGACTCTTCATTATACAGAGACCAAAAATAAGAGAGATGTCACTAAAAAGAAAGTGTAGCTAACTCACCCAATAAGGTTTGTGTTTCTTATTGTGAACTGCATAGGAAAAATAAAGGGGGTGCAAAAAGAGATGGTGTTGAATGGTCTAGAAAGTGTATGTGGCATGCTATTCAACCCATCAAAGATAAATTTAATTGTCTAGAAAGTGTGTGTGGCATGATACTCAACTCATCAAAAAGGATTCATCCTCAAGGGAACTCCATGTCCCAAAAAGAAGAATCGAAATATGACCCAGGAATAAGGATGTGTGTGTCCTTAAGGGATCAAAAAAATGATCAAGCTTTCGAGATTGTCAATAGTACAAAGAAGGATCAAAAAATTATCAAGCCTCCTAGAATGTTAGTAATCCTAAGAGGGATAAAAAAGAAAGGATCGGGCCTCCTAGATTGTCAGTAGTCCAAAGAGAGATCCAAAATAACAAAGACCAAGCCCCCATGAACTGTCAAATCTTATATCTCCCTTCTACAATATACTCTACTCCCCTTTACATCATATACGCAACTCCATATTTTCCCTTCTACTATATACTTTACTCCCTCTTTGATATTAATGACAAAGGTTCTCAAAAAATGATACTACAAGTACTTACATAGTGAATACATCCAGATATGCAATCTAAAGGTTTGCAATTTCTTGCTGCTAAAATGCCTTTAGTGCATTTATTGTCTAGAGATGGGTGCACAAAGCATAAGTCATCTTCTCCATCTTCTCTAACTCTTAACTCAGACCTTGATCATATGTCACCATCATGGCATTAATCTCCTTGATATTCTTATTTAGCACATCTAAAGAGGGCGCAAGTGCATTCCTTAACTGAGTTTGCCTAGCCCTTATTTTGGCCATTTATTTTTCCGCCTTCTCAATTTTTTCTAACTGACCTTGATAGACATTATTGCACATGTTTACATCTATGGAGGGATCTTCCACTGATTTCGTTACTGCCTCCATCATAGATTCAACTTCTTAAATCTTCTTTGAGAGTTTTGTAGTTAGTTTGTCCTTATCCATACAATTAGCTATGATCTTTCTTCCTTTAGCTGCAACCTCCTTCAACAAAGCTTGACCAACTTTTAAAGAACTAAGGTCAAGTGTGAAGTTACCTATCAGTTCACTTAGACCCTTTTTAAGATATTTTTCTTTTGCAACCTTGGATGATGATTCTTCTAGGCTTGAGAAGTTTTCTTTGAAACTTGTTAGGATGGTACTGACATCATCCATTGAATGAAATTTTATTACCTTTTTTTCCTCTGGCAATAGGCTATTCAGAATGTTGACTGATTCAAGAAATAATGGATTCCTCATGACTTGTTTCTCCTTTTCTTTCTCCATTGCTAGCACACTAATCTTTATCAGGTCTTCTTCTCCCCATGAGTCTAGACTTGTTGTGTCAGGAGTCAAACTTGACAACAATGACATTGATGGATTAGGAGTGAGAGGTGTGATGTCCATAACTTCTATCTTTACCTTCACAAGTACTTCAATAGAGGGCTCATCTACAAGTTAATTTTCCTTTTCTTCTTCTTCTTCCTCTTTTTCTTCTTCTTTTTCCCTTTCTTCTTCTTTCTCCTCTTCTACTTCTTGTCCAGTTATGTCTTCAATTTGAACTTCTTCTTGCTTCTTGGGAATTTCTTCAGTGCATAAAATTTATACTTATTCAATGCTCACAAATGCTTACTCAAACTTATGCAAGTCCTTGTCTGTGGCTTCCATTGATATTTCTACATTATCAATCATAATTGTGTCCTCCTTGGCTTTAGGCATAGGCACATAATCCTATGGACCTGTCATAGGTACGTTTGGGATCACAGCTGCTTTTACTTGCTCAATGGGAACTTGGGTTGCAGGCATAGATGATGGATGCATGCATTGTTCCAAAAATACATTCTCAAATGATTTTTCAGTCTCCTTTGCAATTATCTCATAATCTTTATTCATGATCTGCAAGGTTCTTAGCTTGGTTCCAAGGTGAGGCTTCACCAGTTCCAACAACAATGTTTTCTCCACAACTAAACATACTGGAAGGTTATCATCTAAGGTATTTTCCCTTATTCTAAAGTCTTCTTCTATTGCTTGTCTCTTCAATGAATCAAGTATGTTCCATACTTGGTTAGGAACTATTGTCTTAAGTTCCAAGACTGTCTTCTTGAACTTAATCATATGTCTGATTATCATATTTGTCTATCTCATGATATCTATCATAAAACTTGGCAATTTGATCAATCCTTACTTCATCTATCACTCTTGTTCTCAACACTTCTAGATTCGGTAGGAATCCTACCTCAAGAGGTGGTTGAATATTTCTACCTCAGCTTCATGTGGATCTTGAAGATGCATGGCTTGTGACTATTTGTTTCTTCCTTTAGGCATATTACTCAGCTCAAGAGATGCTTGAGTGGACTCTAGATCAACAATAGGAGTGGGTGCATGAGTGTTTTCTTCCATTTTTATCTTATTCTCCTTAGGGTCATCAGTCTTCTCTATTTTAACTTCAAAAGAGGGTGCGCTCTCAAGTTGCATGGCAATCTTGGATTCCCTTTCCATATCTAGGTCTTCTTGAGTGACACCATGTGTTTTTCATTATCTCAAAGGTGATCCTTGATGTTTTTCTCTTGGTCACAACACTATTCAAGATTGAATCTACCTATCTTGTCTTTTCCTCATAGGTACCCCATCTTGGTTCATTAGGATCCTTGGGTGCAGATAATAGAACTTGTGCATAGGCTTCTAGAATATGTTCCTCTACTTCATAACCAAGTGGATGAATCCACTTAGTTATTGGCTCTACAGCTTCCATGCAAGTGATATCTATCTCCACCATGAAACAAATGTATCCTTTTACTTTTCAACTATGCTCTCAGGTATCCTATACCTTCTTTGCATCTTTATTCTGAATGTCTTGATCTCCAATTCCATATAGTCTTTCAAGGTGCTCTTAGATGATGCCTTGAATAAAATTTGTGGCATTGTAGGTAGACTCTTATCAAGGTATAGATCAGATACTTTATCGACTATATGAAAGTACATATAGATGATAAGTGACCCAAACCTAAATACTTTTCCCTTATCATGTTTAATTTCCCTTAGGTTATCCATCAACTATGTGTGCAAGATCTCACATAAGTTGAAATCACCATTTTCCTTTACAATCCTTATGGCTACTAAAATAGTGGCTGTGGACACACTATTTACCCTGTTTGCATGTTGAAACTTATATCCAAGTATCATAGACATGAGCTTGATATCTTTCTCCTTAATCAGCTCAATTGTCATCCCGCGCTTATCATTGCATGACTTACAAGCCTATTCCACCAGTTTCCTGACATCCTTGCTAGTGGGAAGGATGGCGCCGGTCTTAGGTAGTCCTGTCATGTCATGAATGAGATCAGTAGTTATCTAAACAGGGACTTCTCCAATCTAGAACAAGTCATCATGAATTCTACTCAATAGAATCTTAATCCATTCAGATTCATAAAAATCATATGCAGTTGTATATTCAATAATAGGGTTATTCTCTAAGTGTGCAAACTTATCTAGGAAAGTTATGTCTAGTTTCATCATGGATTCTAAGTGTGACCTAATCCTTTCCAATCCAACAGGTTCCTTCTTGCAATAAATGTATGCATGTATGTCATCTACGTGCATAACTCCTATTGGGTACCTAGAGAATGCTCCTTTTAGGTCATCTAGGACTGACTTGAATGGGTGCTTCTTAAAGATATATCTCTTCCTTTTAGAAACATCAAAAACAACTAGAGTGGCCATTAATTACTTGATTAATCACTTAGATAAAGTTCCAAGGGTTTCTAAATCATCACGACCAAACTAGGGTTCTGCAACAAACTTCTAAGCTTCTTCGCTGATAAACCAACTACAATCACCCAAGACAAACTGCTTTGATCTCCTGTGCTCTCCAAAGGCTCTAACTTGAATGAAAATGTGTGAATAATGGATCTTCGGTGACTTTAAAATAACTCTCTACCATTAATGCTTTCTGTGTAAACACATAATTCAACAAAGAATTTAATTCTTTCTCTCTCCAATCAATTAGGTAGTGCACTCTTGCATACTACATCACTCAATATCCAAACTGCTATAACCAAAGGCACATACTTTGAGGGTCAGTATACCAGCTGCATAGGGTTCTAGAGCTAATCTAGGCCCTATGACCATGAGGGTCATTCATCGAGAAGTAGAGGTTGCATCCATTACATATGCATCCAATACATACTCATCAACATTATCCTTCTTTTATTCTGTCCAAATTATGTTCACATCTTCTATGGCTTTCACAAACTTGACTTCTCCAGATTCATCCAAAATTGATCTTTGAGACTTATTAGGGCTTTCTTGTCTTTTCTCTTTCGATCTACAAAACTTTGATGTGTCCATCTTTGTTACAAGAGTGACAAATAACTAGAGGCCTTATATTCCCCAACGCATTGATGTGAGTTACCATATTGCACTATCTAGGTGTATGACCATTACAATTACATATCTAAAATGTAATGTTTTGAGGACTTCTAACATTTTGCTGAGGATGATTTCTCTAACTTTTTTGATTCTCATTTCTTTAATTTGATCTACAATTCATATCTCTATGACCAAACTTATTGCATGAATAACAATAACCATTGAAATGTCTTACCTCTTTACAATCTCTTGCTGTGTGTCCATTCTTGTTACATGCATAAAATGTTTTGTTTACTAGCTTACACTCATCTTTAGATGGTTATTCTATAGCTTCAGTATGATATTCAGTCTTCTTGGCTTCTGTAGGTTCTTTAGGAGCTTTCATTCTATCTCGCATAAAATCAATCTGAACTTGGGCTTCATCGAATCCAATACCAGTGGTATCTCCTTTTAGCTTCTGAGCATACAACGGTGACTCTATTAAATCCTTTCTTGTGTGCAACTTATCAATATGATTCTTTGCTTCAGTCAATTAAGATTCCATCTGCTTCTTGATATTCTCTAACTCCAAGATTTTCATTTTTGCTTGTCTTAGTTCTTCATCCAACTGCTTGTTTTCTTTGACCTGTTCTTCATAGGCTTCTTGATTGTTCAATAGATTTTCATCCAAATCTTCAATCTGATCCTTTAGAGAAGTGTTTTCCTCATTTATATTTTTGACCATTTTCCCTAAATCACTTGTTGAAAATTCTTTCAAATCTTTTCTCAGTTTCTTGATGAATACTTGAGAACCACTAACCTTTAATTTCAGTTCTTCAATTTCTTTCTCAAATCTATCAAGGTAGTCAAGAGCTACTTCAAGATTCTTCTTCAAATGTTTCACTTCTTCTGAACCCATGATCTCCTTAAGTGGTTAAAATTTTCTTCAGAGGACCAAAGCTCTGATACCAATTGTTAGGAATGGGAACACTGAGAGGGGGGGACGGGTGAATCAGTGGTCTACAATATTAATTTCAGATCTCTTGAAACTTAACTCAATTGCTTATATGTTGAATTGAATAACAATTCAAGTAAGATAATCAATCACAACACATAACACCAGATATGGTTACGGGGAAACCTTGGCCAAAGGAAAAACCCCGGTGGGAATTAATACCTACTAAAAATTGTACTTGTGTATTATGAACCTGTTAATGTTCCTTAGCCCTGTTAGGAGCTGTCATTACAATGCTTAAGTACAATGACCTTGTCATGGGTCAAACCTTGTTAGGAGTCTTTTACAATTAACCCTATTAGGGGTGAGGACACAGTGCCCTAGAGCTCACTACTCAAGTGGTGAAGGCTACAAGCTTTTGAGTATCAAATACACACTATATCTATAATGGTGAACTGCTGCTATGACACTACTTGTCTGATCAGTTCCTTATGTATGCTGATGCTTTAGCCTCTTGTAAAGCTCTATCTCATTCTTACTTCTCTTCATGTACTTTTTCTCTGCTTATTTCATCTTTTCTCTCAACCACATACTCTAATACAAAAGCGCATGTCTTATATATAAGCACAACCAAAACTTATTCACTAAGTCATCCTATAACTAATTACATACAACACTTCCAAATGAATTGGATCAAGTGTGTTTACATAAAATGATATTAACAAGTCTATAACACATTTACAATAGGCACATAGCCTTTACAAAACAATTTTATAACCGCTAACCAAAATACTAACAGTAAGCTCCATACTTTGTTTTGTTCTGCCGCTCACTGTCTCTGTCACTTCAACTCACTGTATCTTCATCATACTAACTCATCTGATCTTACGCTCTTAACCATAGCTTAATAACATATTCAAAAGCTTATCTTCAAGGGCACATACCAAAACTTGATCATACGCACGTGCGTTGATGCTCTATTCATCTGGTGCTTTACTGACTGTCTCGTCTTCCATACTTAGCCATTTATCTGATCTTCTAAGTTATGCACTGACTCCAAAAATTCATATGAATTTGTTGCCATAATGACAACACTAAATCATAATCATATATAATAGTATAGTCAACTTTCCAACACATTGTTCCTCAATGATTGATTTTCATGAGGGATTTTTTATACGAAAATGTTAAAAATCTCTTCTTGCATAAAATGTCCTCATGTGTAGGACTAATTTTGGGAGAGGGGTAGAGTAATATAAGGGAAGCTAAACTAGTATCACATCTATGAAATATATGCATCATGAAATTAAATAATTGAAAATACATTAAAAATATTATTTTTCAAATGATAATGTATGCTAAATTTATTATATAAGATATAATAATTTGTAGTTTTATGAATTTTTAACCAATTAAAAATACAATAGAAAAGGAATTTATTTAAATCTAATTCTTTTTCCAAAAGACAAAACATGTGAAATGAGATAATATTCAAGTGTAGGTTACATCAAGTTTTCCAAAATGAAGTTTTGGAAAATGGGTTGTAGCCAAAGATTGCAAACTAGGAATCATTTCCAAATTATTTCATTAAGAATAATCAATTAGGCCAATGTTTAGGCCCTTAGGATAGTTGGGCATCAATGATTAAATTTTCTATTTTGAATGATATAATTGGATAATTCTTTTGGCAAGAAATAGTGAAATAATAAGGTACGCTGCTATGAAATTGTTACCTTGTTCCCTGTTATTCTATTTTAAAAAATTTCAAGTTCTTGTACTATTTGTGTGATTCATTAAAGACCTCATTTGGAAGAGTTTTTTGTTTATAACAAGGTCTTTTTCCCAATTATATTGGCTCAAGTTTTTAATTTCTAATAAATAATTAGTGTTTTTTTAGAATAATTTTAGTTATTTAAATGTTCCTTAAATCCTTACCTTTGAAACGAGCCATTTCCCCAAAAATTAATGATAAAAAGCTCCACAAGTTATGCCCCATTGTTTGGAATTCTCAAAATATCAAAATTTGTAACTTAAAAAATTTAAAATGCTCAAAATATAAGCATTCACAACCCAAAAAGTGTTGAGGGTGCTCAAATTTTGATCAGTCAAAACCAAATCAGTTTCAAATGCTCAAAATGTGAACATCCATAACTTAATTAACATTTCAAATGCTTGAAGTTTGAACATGTAAAACTAAATGAAATTATGAATGCTTACAAAATGAACATGCAAAACTAAAAGAGGTTGTGGATGCTTAAAAAATTAATACGCATAACTAATAATTATTGTGGGTACTAAAAAATGAACATCTCAATGTAATGAAGGTTGTGACAGCTCAAGAAATGATCAAACTTTACTCATGAAGGTTGTGGGCAGTAAAATTTTGAGCATTTGTCATAACCGCATATAACTGATTATCAAGAAGCCAGGAGGAAGACGTTTGTGCACCAATTTTATCACTGTTTCATGTCAGATTTACGTTGTCTCATGGAATACATGGTAAATTGATGTGTTGGAACAAATGTAATTAACTGGTGTAAAGCCAAATTCCACAACCATGGTTTCATGCAAAGGATTAGTTTGTGTATACAAAAATTGATGTAAAGAAACTTCTAATATAAATAGAAGCTCCCTTGCTACACTTCAAGTTCCATTGAATGTACATTGTGAAGAATGTTTTGCATGATTTACAAGATATCAAAAAGGAGATAATATGAAACCCCTTCAACCAATAAGTGTGGCCCAAGATTATTCTATTGGCTACTATTTCATTTGTTGCAGATGAAGTCAATGATAGTTGGAGAAGATGGTACAACATTTCAAATAAATAGAGACTCAATCGCGTGCACAAAATGCCTCAAAGAAATATGGCCCTAAAAAATGCAAGTAAATTTTTTGGCAAAATCCCAGCCCAACAAGTTAGCCACAAATTTTTTAAGATGTTGTGATTGTTGGAATTTTTATTTAAAACTAAATCATATTTTGTCCTAAACATTCTTTGACCTTTCAGAACTTGAAAAGTCTTTTGTCTTTTTCCCTTGATAGCTTTCAGGTGCTTGAGGAGCTTGAAGCGGTGATTTGCCTTTTGGGTTTATTTTCAGCCCCTATAGTTATTTCTCAACAAAAAACATTTACTGTTGTTTAGAAAATTTGCCCCTTCTAGCCTTTACTTAGCAGTGAGGTTATTTATCCTGATTGGAGAAAATATGTTTGTTTCTTAGCCTCTAAGAAATCAATAGGATATTATAAATACAAGTGTGTTTTCCAGATTTGAGTTGTGCTGAGGCAGAACAGAGGTGTGTGATTGAGTTGAAGAATATTTGTGCAGTAACAGATAGTTTCATCTCATGCCCTATTTTAGCAAAGAATCATTTTATTTTATACTCTATTTTATTAGATAATTTCCATCACTTAGTTTTTCGATTTGTATTGCTCTATAAAGCAGTGATTGCTCTAGGAAAACTTAGTTTATATGCAGCCCTGTAGTGCTGCAATTTTTGATTTGTAATAGCAATTATAAGTTTTACTATTTGAAGTAATTTTTGGATTCAAGTTAATAAGAAACAAGAAGTTTACTTTCACATTCCAGCTCTATTTTATTGTCTACACTTATATTTGTTTCCACTGTGCATTTGAATCCCAGAGCTAGCAATCTCTGTGAGTTCTTAGTTGCTCTATTTTTTAGATTTGGTTTCTTGCAGAAATAGAGAACTTTGTGTGAGTTACAGTCTCATGTTGTAGCTCCTCCATCTTAGTTCTAATTTCTCACATGGTATCAGACCTTCCTTACCCATATTCCGTGTGAGTTTTGGGTATTTGTTTTTTTCTAAGTAGTTGATCTATTTTTGTTGGAGACATGGTTGGAGATGCTGGAAAAAGTATGGCAGCACTCACCATCCTTTAATGGTGCAAACTATGATGTTTGGGAAAGAAAGATGAAAACTAAATTGATTGCTAATGATTTGTGGGAGTTGGTTATTGATGGTTTTATAGATACAACTAACCCAAATCTATTTGCAGCCCTTACAAATAATCAGAAGAATTAGCTGAAGGAGCTGAGAAGAAAAGATGCTAAGGCTCTTAGTCTTATTGAAGCAGCCTTAACAGAGGCCTTGTTCCCAAGAATAGCAGCTCCAAGTTATGCCAAGGAATCTTGGGATATTCTTAGAAAAAGTTTCAAAGGGACTGATACAGTCCATGTAGTGAAACTACAAATGCTCTGCAGAGAGTTTGGGAGTCTTTTTAGGAAGGAGAATGAGAGCATTGCAAAGTTCAACACAAGAGTCTCCACTTTGATTAATCAACTAAAAACTAATGGAGATGACATCGCTGAGAAAATAGTGGTGGAGAAAATCCTCAAAGGTCTTCCCTCAAGATTTGATATGCTTGTAGTTTCTATTGAACAAGAAAATGACCTCTCAAAATTATCCATTGATGAATTGATGGGATCACTTCAAGCCCATGAGAAATGAGTTAGAAGACCTTCATCCTCTTCACAAGAACAAGATTTTAGAGCTCAAGCCAATACAAGAGGTAGGGGGAGAGGAAGAAACAACTTTGGATGTGGTTCAAGAGGCAGAGGTCATGGTAACTTCACTCAAAGAAGTGCTAGAGTAGAAAGTTTAGCAAGAACCAATGGTTATGAGGGAGCTAGCAGCTCTCAGAACAATTCCAGAGGAGGAAGGACATTCAACAACTCAAGAAAGAGTAATGTTGAATGCTACTATTATCATAAGTTTGGTCACTATACAAATGAATGCTGGAAGAAGTAGAGTGATCAGCCAAAGAAAAGTGCTCATATGTATGATATGAATGTGGGAGAACAAGATAAATCCACATCCTTCATCATGTGCAATATTGGTGAAGAAGGCAGCCCTGAAGTTTGGTATTTGGACAACGACTGTAGTAACCACATGAGTGGTAATAAAAGTCTTTTTTCTTTTATTGATAAAAATTTTAAGTCTGAAATTAAAATGAGGAACAACCATATGGTTCCTATTATTAGCAAAGGATCTATTATGATCCGTAATAAGAAGGGAGAGAAAAGTGAGATACAAAATATTTAGTTTGCCCCTGATGTGAAGCACAACTTAATGATGTTAGGAATAGTCCCAAGAGATAACTAAGAGGGGGGGGGGGGGGGGGGTGAATCAGTTATCTATAAGTTTCAATTCTTTATCCAATTAAGTATACTTAAACATAAAGCATAAACACAATGAAAGAACACTTTGACACAACACCAATATTTTGGTTACAGGGAAACCCAAATAGGTAAAAAGCCCGGTGGGAATTGACACCCACTAATATCGTACACTAGTATATTATGATCCTTGTTAGAAGATCCTTAATGAGCTGTTAGAAGTTGCTTTACAATATATTTAGTATAGTAGAATTGGTCAAGGGTCAGACCCTATTAGGAGTCTTTTACAATTAACCCTGTTAGGGGTGAGGATGCACTATCTAAGAGCACACTGCTCAAATGGGTGAAGGCTACAAGCTTCTAAATAAAAGATACACACTATATCTGGATCTTGGCAAACTGTGCTTTGACCTATTATCTAGATTAATTCCAATGTATAGCACAAATACTTTACTTGGTCACATAGACCTTCTTTTGATGGCTCAACACTTCGCACACTCTGCTCTTCCCTTCACAATCAACTATGAACCATGCTCTAGCAATCACATTTGAATGTCTATAAATATATTTCTTCTAAATGATATAATCAAGTTGGACTATTAGAACCACCTTGAAATAATATTAGAGAAGCCATAAAAACTCCAATAATAATTTAGTTGGCTCTACTAAGCATGCAACACATTCTGGAACCTATCCAATAAGATAATTGTAGACACACGCTACACACTGTATGCTCTACCAAAACAACTGGATCTTTCTCCTCAAGCTGAATTACCTCATGCACTCTTAACTAAAACTTACTAACTCTTCTCCAAGCTCTAATCCAAGGATGCATACTGAAATGATAGGCGCAACTCTAGAACCAATATAATCTCTATCAGCTCTTCTGAACAAATACAAGGAACTGCTATTGGTGAATAGCGATTGCATAACTTCACTTATAATAATCATCAGACTTTGCATCCATGAATGTAACATCACTAACATGTCCTCATCATATATCCAAAGGCACAAGGCTCCATGATGACTGTACGGAAAATCACTCACAAAACACTATTTGTAACTCTGTCAAGAACACTACTGACACAAGCTGCTGCATAATTGTCTGTTCTAACAATTAACCTCTACATCCATGGTATCATGCTGATAACATGTCCATGCTACATATACTCAAAGCTTACTACATAAGTATTCCATCCATGCTACTTAACATATGTTATCATCAATGACAAACATACAGTTAGAATTGGCTTGCTGGCAAATCTCCAACACTCTCCCCCTTCGGCATTGATGGCAACATATGGAATGAAAAAATCTACCAATCCAAATGAACATTTCTTTTATAACATTCTCCATTTCCTCTTCAAAACTCCCCCAAGGATGGATCTTCTATTTGTTGCAATATTCTTCAACATTCTCCATTTCCTCAACTGAATTGCTTTCATAAACTGAATACTACTCCCCCTTAGTATATTACTCCTTCTTTTATTTATGTTTTTCATGACTATATATTACTCCCCCTTTGACATCAATGGAAAATGGCACCAATTACTTTAAGCACAGGTACTACTCCTGAAGTAGAGTAGTCAACCATCCATCAGTCCCTAAGGATTGATGCCCTTTCTTCTTACTTCTAAGAAGAATTAGGGAAGGGAATTACTCCCAGCTTCTCCCTGAGATACTCAAAAGTATCCTTTGGTAAGGGCTTTCTGAATGTATCTGCTAACTGATCTTTAGTACTCACATAATCCAACTTGACTTCTTTCTCTATCATTTCTCTCTTAGGAAGTGATACTTGATCTCAATGTGCTTTGTCTTTGCATGCATTACAGGGTTCTTCGACATGTTGATAGTGCTAGTGTTATCACAATGAATAAAAATAGGATAATCAATCTGAATTCCAAAATCCTTTGTCATCTGCTTGATCCAAACAAATGTAGAACAATTCAAGGCTGCTGCAACATACTCTACTTCTGCTATTGACTGAGAGATACAATTTTGCTTCTTGCTTGTCCAAGTGACAAGTATGTCACCAAGAAACATTGATCCACCTAATGTACTCTTTTTATCATCAACACATCCTACCCAATTAGCATCAATATACACATGAAGCTCAACATTTTATGAGTTATAATACCATAGACCATAGTCTATAGTGCCTTGCAAGTATCTGAATATTCTCTTTATTGCCATAAGGTGACATTGTTTAGGCTCTACTGCAAATATTCGAACTATGCCAACTACATTGGAAATATCAGGTCTAGTTTGAGTAAGATAAATGAGTCTACCAATCATAGATTTGTACAATGTTGTATCTATTGTTGGAGAATCATCTTCTTTTGTAAGCTTAAAACATGTTATCATGGGTGTTCCTAATGGCTTGCAATCATCCATCTTGAATTTCTTCAATATCTCTTTCACATACTTGGACTAATTAATGAAAATACCTTTCTTTGTCTGCTGCACATTCAATCCCAAAAAGTACTTGATAGGTCTAATCATCCTCATCTCAAATTCGCTCTACATCTCTTTAGAAAATTCAACACTAATTTTGTCATTACCTCCAAAGATAATGTCCTCAACAAATATAGGTACAAGTAGTAGTCCTTTAGATGTATCTCTTATGAATAGGTTACAATCTGCTTCTCCTTTCTTGAATCCAATCTTTGTTAGATATCCATCAAGTCTCTCATACCAGGCTCTAGGGGCTTGCTTAAGTCCATAGAGGGATTTCTTCAATCTGCATACCATATCTGGTCTTTCTGATAGGGTGAATCCTTCTGGCTACTCAATATATACTTCTTCTTTTAGCTCTCCATTCAAGAATGCTAACTTAACATCCATCTGATAAACTTTGAAGTTTTTGAATGTTGCAAAAGCTAAAAACAACTTAATAGCTTCTAACCTGCTTACTGGTGCAAAAGTGTCTGAATAATCAATACCTTCTCTTTGCGCATATCCCTCACATACCAATCTTTCTTTATTCCTCACTACTATACCATCTTTATTCATCTTATTTCTGAATATCCACTTTGTTCCAATCACATTTTTATCACTAGGTCTTGGGACCAGTTTCCAAGTATTATTTTTGATAATCTGATCTAGTTCTTCTTTCATAACATCATGTCAATCTGAATCATTGCATGCATCTTCAACACTTAAGGGTTTAATATGAGATAGTAAACATACCACCTCACTGCTTGTAGAACTCTTTACTTTTGATCTTGTTGTGACTTTTCCACTCTGATCTCCAATGATGACATCCTTAGAATGATATCTAGATGTAAACTTTGGAGCTTTGGGTGATACTGTCATATCCTCCTTAGGAGTTTCTTCTTCACTTGTCTCAGGGTCATTGAATAAAACATCAATACTATCAAACATTTCTTCAGTAACTATCTCACTAGTGGATGGTTTGGGTTCTTCTTCAATCATGGGTGAGTAATCATGATATCTTTCTTGAACCATAAACTTTTCATCAATCTTAACATGAGCACTTTTAGTGATCTTTTTCAATCTTAAATTAAAACATCTATAAACTTTAATTTTAGTAGAGTAACCAAGGAAAATACCTTCATCGCTTCTTGCACCAAACTTTCCTACTACTTCATCTCTCTTGATGTAGTACTTGCTTCCAAAGATTCTAAAGTATTTTACTGTGGGAACATTACCAAACCATAGCTCATATGGTATTTTATCCACACCAGGCCTCAACTGAATTCTATTGATGGTATAGACTATTGTATTGACTGCATCTCTCCAATAGGTGTGTGCAACTTTTCCTTCAATCATGACGGTGCGAGATGTATCAAGGATGATCCTATTCCTTCTCTCTACAGTTCCATTCTACTGAGGGGTTGTAGCTATCCAATCTCAAACATTTTATCTTTAGTCCAGATTCATTCTCAACCTTAGCTTTGAATATTTTGAACTTCTCAAATGCTTCTGACTTGTCTTTCAAGAATGCAACCCAAATCATTCTAGTATAGTCATCAACAAAAAAAATGAAATACCTTTCACCATAGTATGATCTTGTTTGAGTTGGACCACATAGGTCTGTATGAATCAGATCCAACTTGTTCTTCACTGAATTGTGCTTGCTCCTGAATGAGTTTCTCACATGCTTTCCCATCACACATTCCCTGCATATAGTATCAATTGGCTTTGCTATGCTAGGTATATCTCTTACTACCTTTACATTGGTTATCTTTACTATGTTATAAAAATTGATATGACATAGTCTTTTATGCCACAACCAACTGTCATCTACTTTAGCAACAAAACAACTTGCTTCTTGATTAAGCTGAAAAACATTACCTTCAGTCATTGATCCTGATGCAATTATTTTTCCTTCTTTGTTGTTAATGATACACTTGTTTCCATTGAATTCCAATATGTAACCTTTGTTAAGTAACTGCCCAACACTTAGTAGGTTATGTTTCAAACCATCGACATAAAGAACATCATCAGTACTATTCTTTCCATCCAAGGTGATGGCTCCTCTACCAACGATGGGTTTAGGAGTGTTATCTCATAATCTAACCATGCCACCATTGTATTTTTCTAGATGAACAAATCTATCTTTATCACCTATCATGTGATGTGAAAAACCACTATCTATAATCCAGTCTATCCTTATATCAGCTTGTGAAATCAATGCTAGCTCTTGTTCCTCTTTCTCATCTCCATGGTCTATCTTATTATTCATTTTCTCTATAATAGAAATGAATCCAATTTCTTATTTAGCTGAGTCATCATCTGAAACTCCATCTCCAACATACTAACATTCCTTAGAGTATTTGGGCTTATTGCCATTTTTGAACTTTCTAGCTCTTGTAGGACACTTAGATGCAAAGTGACTAATCTTATTACATGAAAAGCATTTAAATGGAAATTATCCTTCATATTTTCCTTTTAATTTCTTTTTTATTTTGGAAATCATAGCAATGAAATCATCTAGTGTTTTCTCTTCATCATCATTATCAAAATTACCAGAAGTGTTTGTAGATTTCTTACCATGAACTGTTGCTTTGAAGGTTGTCTCACTTTTAGGTTCTGTCTTCAATCTTGAAATCTCAAAAGATGAGATTTTTCTGATCAAGGTCTCTCTCTCAAAATTTGATGTAAGATGCATGGTCTCATCAAGGATGTTGATCTTGTTTTTATATTCTAGAGTGAGAGTAGTCATCAATTTGTCCATAATGTCTTCCTCTGAGATCTCTCCACCATTGTTCCTAATTCCAGCAACTACTTCATTGATCCTTTTATTGTAAGCTCTCATGTTTTCTTTAGGTAGTATCTCTAATGCATTGTATCTTTTCTTCCATGTTTTTCTTCATGCATCCTTTTCTTGTTTGTCTCCTTCAAATATGTCTTCTAGGTACTTCCATATTTTGTGGGTTGTATATACTTTCTTTATTTATGAAAACTCACTATCAGATAGGGCGATGATAAGGGCTTCTTTGGAAATTGCATTCTGATGAAACAATTCCTTTTTCTTTTCAGTAGCATCATCCTTTGCAAGGTCTTCTAAATTAGGGATCTTGACTGCTTTGATAGTTACATCAAAAACTACAAAGGCAATGCATTGGAAATGAGTCACCATCATCTTCTTCCAATCAAGATAATTCTCTCCATCAAACTTAGGACTTTATTTTCTAAAGCATGTCATCTGATCAACCTCAAGCTATTAAAATTTCTCTTCGAGGCACTTGGCTTTGATACCAATTGTTAGGAATAGTCCCAAGAGATAACTGAGAGGGGGGGGGGGGGGAGGGTGAATTAGTTATCTACAAGTTTTAATTCTTTATCTAAATAAGTATACTTAAACATAAAGCATAAACACAATGAAATAACACTTTGACACAACACCAATATTTTGGTTACGGGGAAATCCAAATAGGTAAAAACCCCGATGGGAATTGACACCCACTAATATTCTGCACTAGTGTATTATAATCCTTGTTAGAATTTCCTTAACCCTGTTAGGATTTTCTTTACAATATATTTAGTATAGTAGACCTGGTCAAGGGTCAAACCCTATTAGGAGTCTTTTACAATTAACCCTATTAGGGGTGAGGACGCACTATCTGAGAGCACACTACTCAAATGGGTGAAGGCTACAACCTTTTGAATAACAGATACACACTATATCTGGATCTTGGTGAACTGTGCTTTGACCTGCTATCTAGATTAGTTCCAATGTACAGAAAAAATACTTTACTTGGTCACATAGACCTTCTTCTGATGGCTCAACACTTTGCACACTCTACTATGCCCTTCACAATCAACTATGAACCATGCTCTACCAATCACAAATGACTCTCTATAAATATCTTTCTTCTAAATGATATAATCAAGTCAGCCTATTAGAACCACCTCAAAATCATATTAGAGAAGCCATAAAAAACTCTAATAATAATTTAGTCAACTCTACTAAGCACATAACACATTCTATGACCTGTCCAATAAGATAATTGTAGACGCACGCTACACAATGTTGGCTCTACCAAAATAACTAGATCTTTCTCCTCAAGCTGAATTACCTCATGCACTCTTAACCAAACCTTACTAACTCTTCTCCAAGATCTAATCCAAGGGCGCATACCAAAATGATAGGTGCAACTCTAGAACCAATATAATCTCTGTCGGCTCTTCTGAAAAAATATAAGAGACTACTACTGGTGAATAGCGACTGCATAACTTCACTTCTATTGATCATCAGACTCTGCGTCCATGAATGTAACATCACTAACATGTCTTCATCACATATCAAAAGGTGTAGGGCTCCATGATGATTGTATGGAAAACCACTCACAAAACACTATCTGTAACTCTGTCAGGAACACTACTGACACAAGCTGCTGCATAACCGTCTGTTCTAACTAATGGAGATTTGCCAACATGCCAGTACTGACTGTATGTTTGTCATTGATGACAACATATGGTAAGTAGCATGCATGGAAGACTTATGCAGTAAGATTTAAATAATATGAAGCATGGACATGTTATCAGCATGATAGCATGGATGCAGAGGTTAACTGTTAGTACATATAGTTATATAGCAGCTTGTCTTAGTAGTGTTTTTGACAAAGTAACAGGAAGTGTTCTCTGTATAGTTGTTCATATAGTTATCATGAAGCCTTGCACATTTGGATATGTGATGAAGACATGTTAGTGATGCTACATTCATGGACGCAGAGTCTGATGATCAGTAGAAGTGTAGTTATGTAGTCGGTATTCACTAGTAGTAGTTTTCTGTGTTTGTTCAGAAGAGCCGACAGAGATTATATTGGTTCTGGAGTTGTGCCTATCATTTTGGTATGCTCCCTTGGATTAGAGCTTGGAGAAGAGTTAGTAAGGTTTAGTTAAGAGTGCATGAGGTAATTTAGCTCGAGGAGAAAGATCTAGTTGTTTTGGTAGATCCGACAGTGTGTAGTGTGCGTCTACAATTATCTTATTGGACAAGTCCCAGAATGTGTTGCGGGCTTAGTAGAGCCAACTGAATTATTATTGGATTTTGTTATGACTTCTCTAATATGATTTCAAGGTGGTTCTAATAGGCCAACTTAATTATATCATTTAGAGGAAAGATATTTATAGGCCGTCATTTGTGATTGCTAGAGTACGGTTAAGAGTTGATTGTGAAGAGCAGAGAAGAGTGTCTAAAATGTTGAGCCATTAGAAGAAGGTCTATGTGACCAAGTAAAATATTTGTGCTATACATTGGAATTGATCTAGACAGCAAGTTAAAGCATAGTTCACCAAGATCCAGATATAGTGTGTATTTGTTAAACAGAAGGTTGTAGCCTTCACCCCTTTGAGCAATGTGCTCTTGGATAGTGCGTCCTCACCCCTAATAGGATTAATTGTAAAAGACTCCTAATAGGGTCTGACCCTTGACTAGGTCTATTGTACTAAATATATTGTAAAGAAACTCTTAACAGGGTTAAGGATAATAATACACTAGTGCAGAATATTAGTGGGTGTCAATTCCCACCGGGGTTTTTATCTATTTGGATTTCCCCATAAACAAAATATTGGTGTTGTGTTGAAATTTTCTTTCATAGTGTTTATGCTTTATGTTTAAGTATACTTAATTGGATAAAGAATTGAAACTTATAGATAACTGATTCAACCCCCCCCCTCTCAGTTATCTCTTGGAACTATTCCTAACAATTGGTATCAGAGCCAAGTGCCTTAGAGAGAAAGTTTAATAGCTTGATGTTGATCAAATGACATTCTTCAGAAAAGAAAGTCCTAAGTTTGATGGAGAAAATTATCTTGATTGGAAGAATAAGATGGTGACTCATTTGCAATGCATTTCTTTTGAAGTTTTTGATGTAACTATCAAAGCAGTCAAGATCCCTACTTTAGAAGACCTTGCAAATGATGATGCTACTAAAAATAAAAAGGAATTGTTTCATCATAATGCAATAGCCAAAGAATCCCTTATCAGTGCCCTATCTGATAGTGAGTTTTCAGAAATAAAGAAAGTAGATACAACCCACAAAATATGAAAGTACCTAGAAGACATATTTGAAGGAGACAAACAAGAAAATGATGTGCACAGAAAAACATGGAAGAAAAGATACAATTCATTAGAGATGCTACCTGAAGAAAACTTTAGAGCTTACAATCAAAGGTTCAATGAAGCAATTGCTAGAGTTAGGAACAATGGTGGAAAGATTTCAGAGGAAGACATTATGGTTAAGTTGATGACTACTCTCACTCCAAAATATGAAAACAAGATCAACATCCTTGATGAGACCATGCATCTTACATCAAATTTCAAGAGAGAGATATTGATAAAAAAAATCTCAGCTTTTTAGCTTTCAAGATTGAAGACAGAACCTAAAAGTGAGACAACCTTTAAAACAACAGTCCATGGTAAGAAATCTACAAATACTTCTGGTAATTTTGATGATGATGAAGAGAAAACACTAGATGATTTCATTGCTATTATTTCCAAAAGAGAAAAGAAAGGAAAAGGAAAACATGAAGGTTAATTTCCATTTAAATTCTTTTCATGTAATAAGATTGGTCACTTTGCATCTAAGTGTCTTACAAGAGCTAGAAAGTTAAAAAATGACTACAAGCCTAAATACTCTAAGGAATGTTAGTATGTTGGAGATGGAGTTTCAGATGATGATTCATCTGAAGAAGAAATTGGATTTATTGCTATTATAGAGAAAATTAACAATAAGATAGACCATGAAGATGAGAAAGATGAATAAGAGCTAACATTGATTTCACAAGATGATATAAGGATAGACTGGATTATATATAGTGGTTGTTCACATCACATGACAGGTGATAAAGATAGATTTCTTCATTTGGACAAATACAATGGTGACATGGTTAGATTTGGAGATAACACTCCTAAACCCATCATTGGTAGAGGAGCCATCACCTTGGATGGAAAGAATAGTACTGATGATGTTCTTTATGTAAATGGTTTAAAACATAACCATCTTAGTTTTGGGCAGTTACTTGAAAAAGGTTCAAAGACTAAAGGTAATGTTTTTCAACTCAATTTAGAAGAAAGTTGTTTTGTTGTTAAAGTAGATGACAATTGGTTGTGGCATAAAAGACTATGTCATATCAATTTTGATAACATAGTAAAGATAAGCAATGTAAAGGCAATAAAAGATCTACCTAGCATAGCAAAGCTAGTTGATACTATATATAGGGAATGTGTGATGGGAAAGCATGTGAGAAACTCATTCAGGAGCAAGCACAATTTAGTAGAGAACAAGTTGGATCTATTTCATATAGACCTATGTGGTCCAACTCAAACAAGATCATACTATGGTGAAAGGTATTTCATTTTGTTTGTTGATGACTATACTAGAATGATGTGGGTTGCATTCTTGAAAGACAAGTCAAAAACATTTGAGAAGTTCAAAATATTCAAATATAAGGTTGAGAATGAATCTGGACTAAAGATAAAATGTTTGAGATTGGATAGAGGAGGATAATTCACCTCTGATAGATTCTATGAGTACTACGAAGAACATGGCATCAAGAGACAGTTGAGTGCACCTAGAACCCCTTAGTAGAATGGAATTGCAAAGAGAAGGAATAGGATCACACTTGATACAACATGCACTATCATGATTGAAGGAAAAGTTCCACACACCTATTGGAGAGATGCAGTCAATACAACAATCTATAACATCAATAGAATTCAATTAAGGCTTGGCATGGACAAAAAACCATATGAGCTATGGTCTGGTAATGTTCCCACAGTAAAATACTTCAGAATCTTTGGAAGCAAGTGCTACATCAAGAGAGATGAAGCAGTAGGCAAGTTTGATGTAAAAAGTGATGAAGGTATTTTCCTTGGTTACTCTACTAAAAGAAAAGCTTATAGATGTTACAATTTAAGGTTAAAGAAGATCATTGAAAGTGCTCATGTTAAGATTGATAAAAATTTTATGGTTCAAGAAAGATATCATGATTACTCATCTACGATTGAAGAAGAAGTTAGACCTTCCACTAGTGAGACAAATGTTGAAGAAATGTTTAACAGTATTGATGTGTTATTTAATGACCTTGAGACAAGTGAAGAAGAAATTCCTAAGACAGATAAGATAGTATCACCTAAAGCTCCAAAGTTCACATCTAGATATCATTCTAAGGATGACATCATTAGAGATCATAGCAACAAAGTCACACCTAGATCAAAAGCTAAGAGTTCTGTAAGTAGTGAGATGGTATGTTTATTATCTTAGATTGAACCCTTAAGTGTTGAAGATGAATGCAATGATTCAGATTGACATGATGCTATGAAAGAAGAACTAGATCAGATTATCAAGAATGATACTTGGGAACTGGTCCCAAGACCTAGTGATAAGAATGTGATTGGAACAAAGTAGATATTCAGAAACAAGATGAAAGAAGATGGTATACTAGTGAGGAACAAAGAAAGATTGGTATGTAAGGGATATGCACAAAGAGAAGGTATTGACTATTCAGACACTTTTGCACTAGTAAGAAGGTTAGAAGCTATTAAGTTGTTTTTAGCTTTTGCAACATTCAAAAACTTCAAAGTTTATTAGATGGATGTTAAGTCAGCATTCTTAAATCAAGAGCTAAAAGAAGAAGTATACATTGAGTAGCTAGAAGGATTCACCCTATCAGAAAGACCTGATATGGTATGCAAATTGAAGAAAGCCCTCTATGGACTTAAGCAAGCCCCTAGAGCCTGGTATGAGAGACTTGATTGATATCTAACAAAGATTGGATTCAAGAAAGGAGCAATTGATTGTAACCTATTCATATGAGAGACATCTGAAGAACTACTACTTGTAGCTATATTTGTTAATGACATTATCTTTGGAGGTAATAACAAACTTAGTACCGAATTTTCTAAAGAGATGCAGAGTGAATTTGAGATGAGCATGATTGGATCTATCAAGTACTTTTTGGGATTGAATATGCAGTAGACAAAGAAAGGTATTTTCATTAATTAGTCCAAGTATGTGAAAGAGATATTGAAGAAATTCAAGATGGATGATTGCAAGCCAGTAGGTACACCTATGATAACAGGTTGCAAGCTTACAAAAGAAGATGACTCACTAGTAGTAGATATAACATTGTACAAGTCTATGATTGGAAAACTCATTTAGCTTACTCAAACTAGACCTGATATTTCCAATGTAGTTGGCATAGTTGGGAGATTTGTAGTAGAGCCTAAACAAAGTCACCTCATGGTAGTAAAAAGGATATTCAGATACTTGCAAGGAACTATAGACTATGGTCTATGGTATCCTAGTTCAAAAAATATTAAGCTTCATGTGTATACTTATGTAGATTGGGCAGGATGCATTGATGACATAAAGAGTACATCAGGTGGAGCAGTGTTTCTTGGTGACAGACTTGTCACTTGGACAAGCAAGAAAAAAAATTGCATTTCTCAATCACCAGTAGAAGGGGAGTATGTTGCAACAGCCTTAAATTGTTCTACAATTGTTTCGATCAAACAAATGATAAAAGATTTTGGAATTCAAATTGATTACCCTATTGTTATTCTCTAAGATAACACTAGCACTATCAACATGTGGAAGAACCCTATGATGCATGCGAAGACAAAAAAAATTGAGATCAAGTATCACTTCCTAAGAGAAAAAGTGATAGAAAAAGAAGTCAAGTTGGACTATGTGAGTACTAAGGATCAGTTGGCAGACATATTCACAAAGCCCTTTGCTAAAGAATACTTTTGAGTATCTCAGGGAGAAGTTGGGAGTAATTCCCTTCCCAAATTCTTCTTAGAAGAAAGAAGAAAGAGCATTAGTTGTCAAGGACTGATGGATGGTTGACTACTCTACTTTAGGAGTAGTACTGGTGCTTACACTGATTGGTGCCCTTTTCCATTGATGTCAAAGGGGGAGTAATATATAGTCATGAAAAATAGAAACAAAGGAAGGAGTAATATACTAAGGGGGAGTTGTATTTAGTTCAGTTGAGGAAATGGAGAATGTTGAAGAATATTGCAGCAGATGGAGGATTCATCCTTGGGGGAGTTTTGAAGAGGAAATGAAGAATGTTATAAAATAAATGTTCATTTGGGTTGGTGGTGTTTTTCATTCCATATGTTGTCATCAATGCTAAAGGGGGAGATTGTTGGAGATTTTCCAGTAGGCCAGTACTGACTGTATGTTTGTCATAAATGACAACATATGGTAAGTAGCATGCATGGAAGACTTATGTAGTAAGATTTAAAGTATATGAAGCATGGAAATGTTATCAACATGATATCATGGATGCAGAGGTTAACTGTTAGTACAGACAATTATATAGTAGCTTGTGTCAGTAGTGTTTCTGACAGAGTAACATGCAGTGTTCTGTGTATAGTTGTCCGTACAATTGTCATGAAACCTTGCGCATTTGGATATGTGATGAAGACATGTTAGTGATGTTACATTCATGGATGCAGTGTTTGATGATTAGTAGAAGTGAAGTTATGCAGTCGCTATTCACCAGTAGCAGTTTTCTATGTTTGTTCAAAAGAGCCGATAAAGATTATATTTGTTTTGGAGTTGCACCTATCATTTTGGTATGTGCCCTTGGATTAGAGCTTGGAGAAGAGTTAGTAAGGTTTGGTTAAAAGTGCATGAGGTAATTCATCTTGAGGAGAAAGATTCAATTGTTTTGGTAGAGCTGACAGTATGTAGCGTGTGTCTATAATAATCTTATTGGATAGGTCCCAGAATGTGTTGCGTGCATAGTAGAGCTGACTGAATTATTATTGGAGTTTGTTATGACTTCTCTAATATTATTTCAAGGTGGTTCTAACAAGCTGACTTGATTATATCATTTAGAGGAAATATATTTATAGGTAGTCATTTGTGATTGCTAGAGTATGGTTCAGAGTTGATTGTGAAGAGCAGAGAAGAGTGTGCGAAGTGTTGAACCATCAAAAGAAGGTCTATGTGACCAAGTAAAGTATTTGTGCTATACATTAGTACTAATCTAGATAGAAGGTCAAAGTTTAGCTCACCAAGATCCAGATACAGTGTGTATCTGTTAAACAGAAGGTTGTAGCCTTCACCCCTTTGAGCAGTGTGCTCTTAGACAGTGCATCCTCACCCCTAACAAAATTAATTGTAAAAGACTCCTAACAGGGTCCGACCCTTGACCAGGTCTACTATACTAAATATATTATAAAGAAAATCCTAACAGGGTTAAGGATCTTCTAACAAGGATCATAATACACTACTGTAGAATATTAGTGGGTGTCAATTCCCGCTGGGGTTTTTACTATTTGGGTTTCCCCTTAACCAAAATATTGGTGTTGTGTTGAAATGTTCTTTCATAGTGTTTATGATTTATGTTTAAGTATACTTAATTGGATAAAGAATTGAAACTTGTAGATAACTGATTCACCCCCCCTCCCCCTCTCAGTTATCTCTTTGGACTATTCCTAACACTAACAATTAACCTCTGCATCCATGATATCATGCTGATAACATGTCTATGCTACATATACTCAAAGCTTACTACATAAGTCTTCCACACATGCTACTTACCATATGTTGTCATCAATGACAAACATACAGTTAGCACTGGCTTGCTGGCAAATCTCCAACAAATGAGTGTTGGATAACTCATTCAAAATGGTTACAAAGTGCTGATGGAGAATGACAAGTGTGTCATTTATGAGAAAGATGGGAGTAAGAATATTGTTGTAGAAATACAAATGACAAAGAACCGGATGTTTCCTTTGAAGATTGAGACATGTTTCTCATCTCAAATAGTAGTTGCCCCTCCCAATCATGCATGTACAATAGTACAAGAGAAATAATCTTTGAGAAGTGTGATTGAAGACTCCTCCAAGCTATGACATCTAAGGTATGGACATCTTGGATATGTACGCTTAAATTTATTGTCCAAGAAAAGAATGGTAGATGGTTTGCCAAAAGTTCAAGAGTCAAGGAGCAAGTGTGAGGCTTGTATTTTGGGTAAGCAACATAGGCTTCCCTTTAATTCTGGTAACTCTAGAAGGGAAAAAGAACCATTGGAATTGGTGCATACTAATTTAGTTGGCCCTATGAAAATTAATTCTAATGGAGGTAATACATATTTTATGACTTTCATAGATGATTTTAGCCATAGAACTTGGGTATACTTTTTGAAATATAAATATGAAGCTTTTGATAAGTTTTTAGAGTTTAATGCCCCGGTTGAAAAATAAAGTGGTCATTATATTAAAGTTCTAAGATCAGATAGAGGAGGAGAGTATACCTACAATATTTTTGTCAAGTTTTTCATGAAAAATGGTATAAGGAAGGAGCTTATAGCCAGTTATACTCCGCAACAAAATGGAGTGGCTGAAAGAAAGAATAGAACTATTGTTGAGATGAAAAGAAGTATGATGAAGGAAAAAGGACTCCCAACTGAGTATTGGGGAGAGGCTGTAGAAACAACTGTATATTTGATTAATTGAAGTCCAACAAAGGTTGTTCATGATAAGATTCCTATGGAGGCATGGGCAAAGTATAGATGGACGGTTGAACACTTGAAAGTGTTTGGGTGTGTTGTATATGCACATGTGCCTAAGGAGAAAAGACAAAAGTTTTATGATAAAGGAGTGAAGTGTGTCTTTATTGGTTATAGTCCATAATCCAAGGTATATAGATTGTATGATCCAGTTGGTAAGAAGATCATCATTTCAAGAGATGTTGAGTTTATGGAAAATGAGTCTTGGGATGGTTCAGTAGATACAACATCAAGCACCTTAGCTAAAGTGCTCATTGTTGATGAAGATGATGATTTTGATGATCATCGTGATCAAGAAATAGTAGAAACAGATGGCTCTGGAGAGCACTAGATAGCTCCTGATAGAAACATGCAGAAAGGAAAGCATCCTGAAATAGTTAGACAGTTAGTTCTGGGTAGCTCCAAATAGCTCCAGATTCGGCCTAAACAAGCTATTAGCAGCAGTACTGAGAGTTTTGACCCTACTCTTGCCTCCCTATTGCCAAGAACAACCAAGAGTCTAAGAGAGATATACCAAGATGAAAGGTATGAAGAAGGTTTTTATGAAAATATAAATTTTTCATTATTTTCTCATAGTGATCCAATTTATTTTGAAGATTCTATAAAAGAAGAGAAATGGTGTGAGGCCATGGATGAGGAAATAGATGCAATACAAAGAAATGGAGCTTGGGAGCTAACTGATTTTCCACCAAAGAAAAATGTTATTGGTGTCAAATGGGTTTATAAGACTAAGTGTAATGCTGAAGGAAAAATAGATAGGCATAAAGCATGGTTAGTAGTCAAGGGATATAAACAACAATTTGGTAGAGATTATGATGAGACATATGCTCCTATTACAAGAATGGAAACTATGTGTGCTACCATAACAATTACAGCCCAGGGATCACCCCGCAATGTGACGGTTGTCGCATGCCCTATTGAGAGGGTGATCACTTGATCGATTCCCACCCATTGCAGGAATGTAGAACTGGCAAGCACACTTAATGGTGTGGCTATCACATGAAGGAAGGATGGCCGGAGGTGATGTGGTCTGCAACACTGATACTCGGTGATCGGTTGGTGGGAAAGTCTTGGCGCGACAAAATAGTGGTAAAAATCATGCGCTAGACTTGGTGGAGGGTTGTTGGAGGTTGCTAGGTAGAGATGGAGACATAAGGTGTTTGGCTCAGGAGGCATAAAGGTGGTCGGTTGGCGGTTAGATTCCCCCAGAAATTCCTAGCTTGAGGCACGTTGGACGCTCGGTTCACTAGTGCTATCTAGGGAGACATGGAGAGATAAGGATGGTTCGTGCTCCATTCACCAATGTTCTCCAATGCTTGATTGCTTAGGAGTCATGGAGAGATAAGGAGTAGGTTTGGAGAGATAAGGAGAGTAGAGTGGCATTAGAAATATAGGTGTATCTAGGAGGCACCGATGCCTTGGCAGCCACATAATCTTGGAGAGATAAGGTGTGTAGTGAGGCTATATAAATATGGATGTATCTAGGAGACATTGTTACCTCGGCCACCTCAAATTCACTAGGATGGGGTCCCCCTTAATGTGACCCCACTGGTTGATTGCTCCAGTCAAAAGTGCTTACTCAAAAGAAAAAAAAAACAATTGCAATCCAGCAAAAATGGAAGGTATTTCAAATGTATGTGAAGTCTGCCTTCCTTAATGGTGGATTGAAAGAAGAGGTTTATGTGTGTTAGCCACCTAGTTATCAAGTTCCAAGAAAAGAGAAGAAAGTTTGCAGGCTAAAAAGAGCCAAGAGCTTGCTACAGTAATATTGATTCCTATCTAGTGAGAAATGGTTTTTGCAAAAGTGATGGTGAGGCAACTCTTTACATCAAGTCAGTTGATGGTAAGATTTTGATTGTTGTCTTGTATGTAGATGATTTGAATTTTATTGGGGATGATGATGTCCTCATTGTTAATTTTAAAGAGGCTATGAAGAATAAGTTTGAAATAATAGACTTGGGTCTCTTGAGGTATTTTCTAGGCATAGAAGTTAAACAAATATCTGAAGGTATTTTCATTTTTCAAGAGAAATATGCAAATCAGATTTTGGAAAGATTTAGAATGAGAAGTAGCAAGCCTTCTCCAACACCAATAGCCATAGGTCTTAAGTTGAGTAAGAAAGATTGCAGCAGCGATGTGAATCCAACTTTATTTAAAAGTTTGGTTGGAAGTTTGATGTATTTAACAACAACTAGGCTTGATTTTATGTATGTAGTAAGTTTAATTTCCAAATTTATGGAGACTCCAAAGGATACCCATTGGCAAGCAGGCAAGAGAATCCTGAGGTATGTGAATGGCACTAAAGAATATGGTATTTTATATACTACTAAAAATGATTCTAGGCTAGTTGGTTATACAGATAGTGATTGGGCAGGAAGTTTCGATGATAGGAAGAGCACTTTCGGTTATGTTTTTCATATGAGTTCTAGTGTGATTTCATGGTCTTCTAAGAAGCAACCCATAGTTTCTCAATCTATAGTAGAATCTGAATATATTGCAGTAAATGCAACAGCATGTCAAGCCATTTGGTTGAGAAGATTCTTGGCAGATTTGAAGGAGAAACAAGTGGAAGGAACCATAATATTTTGTGATAATATTTCCTCAATAGCCTTGACAAAAAATCTAGTGTTTCATGGGAGAAGCAAGCATATTGAAATCAAATATCATTTTATTAGAGAGTTAATTGAGAATGGTGAAATTAAAATGGAGTTTTGTTCATCTGAGCAGCAACTAGCATATATTTTCACCAAGCCTTTAAGTGTTTCAAGTTTTGAGTGCCTATGAAAAAATCTAGGCATAGTTAGTTTTGATCAAGCATGATCGGTTTTATTTGGTTTGTTAGTTCAAGACAAAGGGGGAGTGTTAGAATTTTTATTTAAAACTAAATTAGATTTTGTCCTGAACATTCTCTGACCTTTCAGAAGTTAAAAAGTCTTTTGTCTTTTTCCTTCGGCATCTTTTAGGAGCTTGAGGAGCTTGAAGTGGTGATTTGCCTTTTGGGTTTATTTTCAGCCCCTATAGTTATTTCTCAACAAAAAAAAATTATTTTTGTTTAGAAAATTTGCCCCTTCCAGCCTTTACTTAGCAATGAAGTTATTTATCCTGATTGGAGAAAATATGTTTGTTTCTTAACCTCTAAGCAATCAACAAGATATTATAAATACAAGTGTGTTTTCCAGATTTGAGTAGTGTTGAGGTAGAACAAAGGTGTGTGATTCAACTGAAGAATATTTGTGTAACAATAGATAGTTTCAGCTCATGCCCTATTTTAGCAGAGAATTTATAGCAACAAATCATTTTGTTTTATATGTTATTTTATTAGAGAATTTCCAGCACTTAGTTTGCTGATTTGTATTGCTCTGTACAACAGTGATTGCTCTAGGCAAACTTAGTTTATATGCAGCCTTGTAGTGCTGCAATTTCTGATTTGCAATAGCAGTTATAAGTTTTACTATTTGAAGTAATTTTCAGATTCCAGTTAATAAGAAGCAAAAAGATTACTTAAACATTCCAGCTCTATTCTATTGTCTACAATTATATTTGTTTCCGCTGTGCATTTGAATCTCAGAGCTAGCAATCTTTGTGAGTTCTTAGTTGCTCTATTTTTCAGATTTGGTTTATTGCAGAAATAGAGCACTCTTGTGAGTTACAGTCTCATGCTGTAGCTCCTCCGTCTTAGTTCTAATTTCTCAACAACTAGGCTTGATCTTATGTATGCAATAAGTTTAATTTCTAGATTTATGGAGATTCCAAAGGATACCCATTGGCAAGCAGGCAAGAGAATCTTGAGGTATGTGAATGGTACCAAAGAATATGGTATTTTATATACTACTAAAAATGATTCTAGGCTGGTTGGTTATACAGATAGTGATTGGGCAGGAAGTTTCAATGATAAGAAGAGCACTTCTGGTTATGTTTTTCATATGGGTTCTGGTGTGATTTCATGGTCTTCTAAGAAGCAACCCATAGTTGCTCAATCTATAGTAGAATCTGAATATATTGTAGTAAATGTAGCAGCATGTCAAGCCATTTGGTTGAGAAGATTCTTGGCAGATTTGAAGGAGAAACAAGTGGAAAGAACCATAATATTTTGTGATAATATTTCCTCAATAGCCTTGACAAAAAATCTAGTGTTTCATGGGAGAATCAAGCATATTGAAATCAAATATCATTTTATTAGAGAGTTAATTGAGAATGGTGAAATTAAAATGGAGTTTTGTTCATCTAAGCAACAACTAGTAGATATTTTCACCAAGCCTTTAAGTGTTTCAAGTTTTGAGTGCTTACGAAAAAATCTAGGCATAGTTAGTTTTGATCAAGCATGATCGGTTTTATTTGGTTTGTCAGTTCAGGACAAAGGGGGAGTGTTAGAATTTTTATTTAAAACTAAATCAGATTTTGTCCTGAACATTCTCTGACCTTTCAGAAGTTAAAAAGTCTTTTGTCTTTTTCCTTCGGCATCTTTTAGGAGCTTGAGGAGCTTGAAGTGGTGATTTTCCTTTTGGGTTTATTTTCAGCCCCTATAGTTATTTCTCAACAGAAAAAATTTATTGTTGTTTAGAAAATTTGCCCCTTCCAGCCTTTACTTAGTAGTGAAGTTGTTTATCCTGATTGGAGAAAATATGTTTATTTCTTAGCCTCTAAGCAATCAACAGGATATTATAAATACAAGTGTGTTTTCCAGATTTGAGTAGTGTTGAGGTAGAACAAAGGTGTGTGATTCAACTGAAGAATATTTGTGTAGCAACAGATAGTTTCAGCTCATGCCCTATTTTAGCAGAGAATTTGCAGCAGCAAATCATTTTGTTTTATACGCTATTTTATCAGAGAATTTGAGTAGCAAATCATTTTGTTTTATACGCTATTTTATCAGAGAATTTTTAGCACTTAGTTTGCTGATTCGTATTTCTTTGTAGAGCAGTGATTGCTCTAGGCAAACTTAGTTTATATGCAACCTTGTAGGGCTGCAATTTCTGATTTGTAATGGCAGTTATAAGTTTTAATATTTGAAATAATTTTAAGATTCCAGTTAATAAGAAGCAAGAAGATTACTTAAACATTCTAGATCTATTCTATTGTCTACACTTATATTTGTTTCCACTGTGCATTTGAATCTCAAAGCTAGAAATCTTTGTGAGTTCTTAGTTGCTCTATTTTTCAAATTTGGTTTATTGTAGAAATAGAGCACTCTGTGTGAGTCTCATGCTGTAGCTCCTCCATCTTAGTTCTAATTTCTCACAGTGATTGCAATGATTGTACTCATCCAAGCATGAATATATTTTTGTAATTCCCTTGTTAACAGGTATGAAGCTGAAATCTTCAAGCTTTGCCATCACCCCTGTTGCCTAAATTAGAATGGGAGCCTTGGAGTAGGCTAGGTGTGTTCATCGATACATAAACACCTCTAAATGAGTCTGCTGCTCGATATGTATGAAAATATGGAAACTTGAACCAGCGATAACATCTCATGGAATTCTATGATTGCATTATATGCTTGCGAAATGTAGTCATTAATAATACATGTGAATTGTTTGATGGAAATTCTCACAAAGACATTGCCTCAAGAGAAAGCAATGATACTAGACATGCATACAGAATATGGAATCAAAAACATTGCACATGAACTATTTGACTCTATGCCTCACAATCAGATTGCTCTGATTAATATGCATACGAAATATGGAATCATCAACAAGGCACTTGAAACGTTTGGCAGAGTACTCTAGAAATATGATCTCACAGGCAAGATTTGCATTGAAATGGATTGTTGAAAAACCTTTAGAAATTTTCATACAAATGCAATTGATAGGACGTGAAATGAAATTAGAGAATTTCCATATAGAGTTTTTTAGAAACTAAAGCTCCAGCGGCATATACGTTATATTGATGCAGAGCCATTGATTTTTAGAATGTAGGAGAGTAGGGAATTTTTGTTATGGACAAGTTCAAACCATTTTGAAACCTCTAAAGTCACTTCAAGGCATGTATGCGTGAAGCTTATATTAGTGAAACCTTGATGCATTTCAAGACCAAAAAATAATAATAATCTTACTATTATTTTACGATGTCCCAAGCTTGCATCACAAAGGAAATGCATTCAATAGTCCCATATAATGTGACATACCAAGTACCAATTGAGAGCACATGTCCAGTTGAATGTAGGGATGAAACATGCGATAGTCTATTGTCTATGCTCCCAGACTTAGAGTACTTTGTTTTAATCCAATTGATGAGAGTCGTGGGATGGAAAAAAGTGGTGACAAGACTAAAGAAAAGATACATGTGTTACATGTGCAAAATATGAACTTTCATTCAAGCATGAAGAATGGTACATCTTGTTGGGTGTTTATGTAATGACTCTACCGTATAACGGCTCTGCCGCAGAGGTGAAGCCCAATCTTCTCTCTGTGGTAACCGCTAAATTCTTATTCCCTGACTTGCTATGAGGGTTCTTTTGACCATGTAAAGAAAGAAAGCTTAAAAAGCTTAGAGCTGCTATAACAAGTTGTAACAGTGATTAATTTAATAGAGATATCTGCCCTGCTTGAAAGTGGACGTAATCTAGAATAGCTGGATGAACCACTATAAAACTTGTGTCTGTGTCTATGTATTTTTGATCATTTATTTATTCTATTTTGGTTTTAGTTTTTAATTAGTTTTGGGGTCTGTAATTAATTTCAACAATTGGTATCAGAGCTGGTTAAGCTCGTTCGATTTTTTGGGAAATCGGTGAGGTTTTTGCAGGCATCATGGATGAAGCAGATAAATGGAAGATTGAGAAGTTTTTAGGGCAGAATTTCAGATTGTGGAAAGTACAGATTGAATCTTTGCTTATCAAGTAGGATTTGCAAGCCGCATTACTTGGAAAAACAAAAGGAAAGGGTTTGATGTCAGATGAAGATTGGGAAAAGACTGATTAGAAATCAAAGGCAACCATTTTCCTATCTTTATCTAGCAATGTTCTCTTCAATGTTTCGACAGAGAAGACCATGAAAGAACTGTGGGATAGGCTTTCCTCATTATATGAGATAGCTTCAGCATTGAATAAAGTGTTCATCATCAAAAAATTGTATAATCTGAAAATGAAAGGAGGAGTGATAGCAAATCACCTCAATGAGTTCAAAATTTTAGTTACTCAGTTGATTTCGGTTGGCATCACATTAGATGATGAGATAAAGGCAATATTATTATTATGCTCACTTCCAAACAACTGGGAAGGAGTTGTAATGGCTATAAGCACTTCAGTTCTAGCCAAGAGCAAGCTGAACTTTGATGACGTTACCGCTACATTACTTAGTGAAGACATGCGCCAAAAGCAACAAGAACCCTCTTCCAGTGATGCTCTAACAATGGTGAGCACAAACAATAGAGGGAGAAGTCGCGAGAGAAGAAACAACAATAATAACAATAGAAGAGGAAGATTGAGTCATCACTCCAAATCAAGAGGGAGAAATGGCACATGCTGGTTTTGTGGAAAATCGGGACAAAAAGAAACAATGTTGGAACTATAAAAGGGCTCAAAATAATGTCATTAATAATGGCACTAATGCTGCAACCGATGGAGCTTTGGTACTTGTAGCTAGTAACACAAATTCAAATTCATGGGTTCTCGATTCCGGTGCCTCATTTCATGCAACTCCATGCCGGAGTGCTTTCAGGAATTACCAAGAAGGTATGTTGGGAAAAGTTTTTCTTGGGGATAATAAAGAATGTGACATAGTGGGAAAAGGGGATATTTTATTGTCATTGAAAAATGGAAGCAAATGGATTTTAAAAGATGTTAGGCATGTTCTTACACTCAAGCATAATCTGATTTCTGTTAGTCAGTTATATACACAAGGCTGCAATGTTAGTTTTGATTTAGCTTCATGGAAAGTGTCAAAAGGTCAATTAATTTTAGCAAAAGGGCAAAAAACTGGAAGTTTGTATACATTAGAGTGTCATGGTGAAGTGGGAGCAGCCATGGTGGTTGTGGATAGCAATGCCGGACTTTGGCATAAGAGGCTCAATCATATGAGCAAAATAGGTCTTGAAGTTATGCTTCGAAGAGACCAACTTCTGGGTTTAAAAATGGTTGATTTGACATTGTGTGAACATTGCCTTTATGGAAAACAAAATTGCACCAGCTTCGTAAGGACGGGTCATGAGAAGAAAACATCTCCATTGGAGCTCATTCATTTTGACGTTTTCGGTCCTACGGAGGTAACTTCCATTGGTGGTGCTAATTATTTTGTAACATTTCTTGATGACTGCACTCAAAAAGTTTGGACTTATATGTTGCATAAGAAATCAGAAGTTTTTTCAAAATTTAAAGGTTTTAAGGCTATGGTGGAAAATTAGATTGGAAGAAAAATAAAATGTTTATTAACAGACAATGGTGGTGAGTTTTGCTCTACGGAGTTTGACCAATTCTATGAAAATCATGGTATTCGAAGGATTAAAATAGTCCCTTATACAACTCAGGAAAATGGTGCAGCTGAGAGGTTGAATCGAACTACTTTGGAGAGGGCTCGGTGTATGTTGTCTAATGCTGGTTTGGGGAAAGAATTTTGGGTAGAGGCATGTAATACAATGGTTTATTTAATAAACCGAGCTCCTTCATCCTATTTGGATTTTGATATTCCAGAAGAGCGTTGGACTAGTAAGCGAATCTCTTATTCTCATTTGCGTGTTTTCGAGTGTGATGCATATGCTCACATTAATAAGGAGTAGAGATCAAAGTTGGATTTTAAATCTAAAAAGTGCATATTTTTGGGGTATGGTGAGGATGAATTTGGTTATCGTCTATGGGATTCAATCACTCAGAAAGTAGTACGGAGTAGGGATGTTGTCTTTAATGAGAAGTCATTTTCTGGTTTGAAATCTATGCACTCTTCTTCTGATAATTTTATTCAATATGATCTATCCGATAATGGGATTCATAAACAGAATATGCCCCGCGTCACATTCCACCCCTCTACCTTTATCCCCTCTAGCACTATGCAACACACTTCTACAAATACTATGCCCTGTCAAATAATGTAGCCACCACTTATGACTCCCACACCCTTAGTGGTTCACTCCCACACCCTTAGTGGTTCACTCACAACCACTGTTTCAAAATTGCCCTGCGTCTACATCCAACGCTGAATTATAAACTACTCCCACGTCACTCCAACAGCCAATGCCCTTGCTGCTACCTCCTCTTATCCACATTGAATTCACACCTACTAACATGGGTTACCTTCCCCACACGATGGGGCCTCCCTTATGTGTGGACCTATCCTCACATCCCCAGCATAAGCTGCCGCCAACACTTCCTGCGGCAAGCACAGAACCACAACCTGCTATATCATGGGTCCCCCCTCTACCATGGGTAGACCCTGTGGAGTTTATTCAGTATCCCCAACATGAGCATTTCAGCATCCCCAACGTAAGTATATTCAGCACTTCCCCTCACCCGCGTGACCACACTCTGTTGCACCAGTATGAGGGAAACTCTCTACTGCAAGTCTATAATCAGCATAGTGAGCAGCCCATGATGCCGATACCTCACACTCAGGCAGAAATTAATACAGAGGTTATTCCAAATACAAAGGTTATAGCTACTGAAAATTCTGATGTTAATATCAATCCAAACATTCAGTTGAGGAGATCAACCAGAGAGAAGAAACGTCCAAGGAAATTTGACGATTATGAGTTGTTATTTTCTCTATGTTCTGATCAGGCAGAGCCACAAAATTTTAAATAGGCATGTTTTGATATTAATTCAGCATTTTGGATGGATGCAATGCGGGATGAAATGGAGTCTTTAAACTCGAATCATACCTAGGATTTGGTTCCACTTCCAGCAAACCATAAAGCTCTGAAGAATAAAAGGGTCTATCACATCAAAGAGGAAGACGGAGGACGCAAAAGATACAGGGCTAGATTGGTAGTGAAGGGATTTGCTCAGAAACAGGGTGTGGATTTCAATGATTTTTTTTCTCCAGTGGTGAAAATGTAGACCATTCATTTGATACTTGGCATGGCAGCAGCATGGGACCTAGAGCTTGAGAAACTTGATGTCAAAACAACGTTTCTACATGGGGACATTGATGAAGAATTATATATGGAACAGCTAGAAGGCTTTATTAAGTAGGGGCAGGAACATTTAGTTTGCAAATTAAAGAGGAGTCTTTATGGGCTAAAACAAGCTCCTCTTCAATGGTACTTAAAGTTTGATAATTTCATGACTCAGCAAGGCTTTACTCACTGCAAATCAAACCCATGTGTATACCTCAAAAGGCTTCTGATTGGTGAGTTTGTGATCTTATTATTGTATGTTGATGATATGTTGACTGCTGATAACAGTATGAGAGTCATTCATGAGCTGAAGACACATTTGTCTCTCTGCTTTGCCATGAAAGATTTAGGGGCAGCGAAGAGGATTCTTGGGATGGATATAATCCATAATAGACATAGAAAAGAAATCAAGTTATCTCAGGAAAAATATATTCTTAAAGTTTTAGAGAAGTTTAATATGACAAATGCAAAATCGGTTGCCACTCCATTGGCTGATCATTTCCGATTGTCTTAAAAAATGCATCCTTCTACTCCAGAAGAAAAAAAAGAGATGGATGGTATTCCTTATTCTTCAGCAGTTGGTAGTTTGATGTATGCCATGGTTAGCACACGTCTAGATATTGCCCAAGCAGTGGGAGTTGAGAGTGGTTTTATGAGTAATCCTGGTAAAACTCATTGGCAGGCAGTTCAATGGACACTTCGGTATTTGAGAGGCACTTCTTCTCACGTTTTGTGTTTTAACAGTCAGGCACCTTATATTTGTGGATATGCTGATTCTGATATGGCTGGAGATTTAGATACAAGGAGGTCAACAATAGGCTATGTGTTTACTTTTGCCAGAGCAGCGATTAGCTGGACTTCTCGAAAGTAACAAGTGGTTGCTCTTTCCTCCACCGAGGCTGAATACATTGCTCTCACTGAGGGAGCTAAAGAGCTAATGTGGTTACAATGATTGTTTGGAGAGTTGGGGTTTAAACAATCCAAATTTAGATTATTTTTAGATAGCAACAGCACCATTCAATTGGCCAAAAAATCAACTTTCCATAGTCGCACAAAGCATATTGAGACCAGATTTCATTTCATATGTCATGCTCTTGAAGAGGGAAGATTACATTTAGAGAAGATTGATATAAAGGTTAATCCGACTGATGTATTTACAAAGGTTGTCCCTAGAGAGAAGTTCAAATTCTGTAGGAATTCTCTCGGCATTGTGACAACATAGCCATAAACACTAAGTGGGGGATATCTCTGAGCAACTCATCTCGTAGCATAGATTGGACTTCAAGTGGGAGATTGTAACGGCTCTGCCGCAGAGGTGAAGCCCAATCTTCTCTCTGTGGTAACCGCTAAATTCTTATTCCCTGACTTGCTATGAGGGTTCTTTTGACCGTGTAAAGAAAGGAAGCTTAAAAAGCTTAGAGCTGCTGTAACAAGTTGTAACAGTGATTAATTTAATAGAGATATCTACCCTACTTGAAAGTGGACGTAATCCATAATAGCTGGATGAACCACTATAAAACTTGTGTCTGTGTCTGTGTATTTTTGATCATTTATTTATTCTGTTCTGGTTTTAGTTTTTAATTAGTTTTGGGGTCTGCAATTAATTTCAACAGTTTAGTCATATTTATTTTGCAAATGTAGAAATGTGAAACCAATTACAAATCTTGTGTCCCATGGGGATCTAGATTTCACTTTTCATAGTGAAAAAGGAGGAGTCTACACTGCGGCTACATCCATTTGTCGGATATCTATTATGAATGTAATCACCGGGGATGATGTTTTGGTTTGCTTATAATCTTATGCATCCATCATAGCTTTTTGGTGAGGCTAATAATGTCTCTAAAAATGAATTTAGCATTCACATACGTGCTGGGAAGATTAGGAGGCTTTAATCTCTTATATCCAAATCCCGCCCGGATGAAAATAAGCCCTATGCTGTACTTTGGATGGGCACCCATGGTTTTGGGCATAGCCTTGTAGCTTTGAAGGAAGAACATACCAAAGAGTTTCCCTTGGGAAATGGATTGCAAGCACACCCTGAAGCACGTGGAAATAAAGTACTAGAAAGGTGCAGGATTGGTCTGCCATTTTTGTTCAAAGTTCTTTTAGTAGGAATGACTCTGTCCAAACAAGCACATGCCAGACTTATGTTCAGGGATGAAGTAATCGGATTGGATGTTGAATCATACATGAAAAAATCTGCCATACTTGACAATGTCGATATTATGCTTCATTCCAAGTTTCATAGGAAACCCTGGTGAGGAATATGTAAAACAGGAAAAGCTAATTCTTGAAAAGTTCACTCTTGTGGATAATGCTGTTGACAACTTGGATTGATGGCATTTTTTACAATAGTTGATGCCCTCTAACATATTATCTACTTGTCCTATTGAGGCATAGAGAATGTTAGTGTGAAATAGGTGGTGTGTTGTTGTAAGGTAGTTTTTTCTTCCCTTTCTTTGGTTTCATGTTGTGACATGAGTGATGTTAGTCAATCTCCAAAAGGGAGATTTTGGGGGTATTCCTAGAAGGTTATGGGAGCTACTCAAAGCCATTTGTTCTAACTTTAGGTTATTCAACCCTATCAAAACCCTTTGGTTTAGAGGTTTTAGTAAAGATTTGTTGCAACTTGGAAAATTACTTGTTTGCTAAAAGTTTTTGTTGTTGATTGGACTACTATAGGTTTGTGATCTATCTTTAGCAACTATTTGTTTCTAGGTTTCAGATCCCATCAAAATATATTAGTCCAAGACATTGGAGACCATCCAAAAGCTATTTTACCTTTATCAAAAGCAAAATTTTACATGTAGAAATATACATAGGAAATTTACACTAAAAGACATTTATAATGGTAGTATGGTGATTGAAAATGGATGTAAACAAAATCCAATTTATTTCAAGGACAAACATAAGGATAAATGTAGTATTATTATTGAATATACTATTCTATTATGCAATATGTAATATAATATGTATTTTTTCATAGATAAGGGTAAAGAGAAAGCTATTAATATAGTATATAATATAATATTATGTAGATTAATTAGGATTACATTTATTATTACACTTATGGCTCAACGAGAGATCATTTATAGTTTAAATTGTGATTAGGTTTTGTATAATTGTGATGATTAATATGTCAGGATTAGGGATCAGATAGGGCTAAGATTACTATTAGGATTAGCATACATGTTCACTTAAAATTACACATAGATTCCCATTCTATGAGAATTTTTAGTTTAGTATAATAATAGCATGGGAAAATATTGTAATAATTTTTTAAGAGGAATAGTACAGAAGTATAACAAACACCTACATTATGATATCTTTCGGTACCTTTGAAAACTATATAAATATGCTAATCAAATAAAATACAAATAGACTACTTATTACAACAGTATAACAAGAGACACAATGTGTCAAAGTTCCTATCATTAGTGTAGTTAGTTTAAAGTAGATAGAAAGATAAAGATAGAGATGAGAATTGATACATGGAGGTAGGTAGGTAGAGAGAGAGAGAGAGAGCTAGGAAAGAGATTGAAGAAGAAATATGTTGGAATGGAGATTGGGGGGCAAAGAAATATAGATATATAACTCTAGGAAGAGGTGATGGGTTGCTAGATAGAGGGAGTGATGTTTGGTGGTAGAGGGAGAGAGAGGAAGGTTGAGGGAGAGAGAGAGAGAGAGAGAGAGAGAGAGAGAGAGAGAGAGAGAGAGAGATAAGAAGATATATATACAGGGAGAGGAGAAGAGAGATATGAGAAAGTGGGTTGGAGTAAACAAGAAATGAAATCTGAATGATTAATAAAATTTCCTCCATGTTTCTAATTTTTTTAATTTATTGAACTTATTTTCTAATTTATTGAACTTAGTTTGTAATTTATAATTGTCCTATGCTTTTTCATCGAGAAGTTTGTTATTTTTAGTTTAAAAATATGGGGAAAAAATGGTCACCAATAGTGTCAAAGGATTTAAATGCGGCATGGCTAACTGAATGTTTTTGTTTTTATTTTCATCAAAAGACACCTAGCACATCAAGGGAGGTGGCATTCTCATATATATTATTTTTTTCTAATATTGAAGCCCCTAGTTGTTGTAAAGAGCTATTGAACTCTATTTGAGGGACAAGACTATTAAATTTTTATCATTCAAGGATTGTGCAATGAGACTCCTTTAGTGGATGTAGATTAATTATGATACTTTTTAGTGTAATGCTCACACTATCCATTAATTTTGTCCATTGATTTCTTGATGTTGTGTAATATTTTCATTTCCTTCATCGAGCATTCTTTGATTATGATGAATAATATTAGCTCATCTTCTTTCTTGTGATAGTCTGTAAATATCTAGATTTTGTAATTGAGTTTCTTAACTAACCAAACATACAAAACAAAGGATTTACTAGCCACTTTCAAGAATAGAAGCTAAATAATTTTTTATACTCCATGTCCTCTATCTTCCCAAAAATGAACAATAGTAGCTTTCATATTCTCTAGTTTAATGCATGTTGAAATTATTTGATTCCTTATTGAATAAACTTACCAATGAAGACTAGAGGAGGTTTATAATTTAATAAATATTTTTCAAATATAGATTCTTCATATCTCTCCTTGATAGTGGTTGTCCAAATGGAATAATATTTATACTATGAATCCCAAACAATTTTTGTAGCCAAGATTTGGTATTCACTAGCCACCAACCAATTTTTTTTAGAGAAAATAGTTTTAAGGCCCTCAATGGAAATTTTATTTATTTATGCATACCTTTCAAAAGATAAGTTCACTAAATTCCTTCATGATGAAAAACAATATGATTCAAAACCATTAGAAATGAGAGGCGTTATTTGGGGGTTGCATGGAGACCCAATATCCAAAATTTATCTCTACCTACAGAGGAAATCCATCTTCTGTTGTGCAAGAGTTTTAGTTATATTTTGGTCATGGTAGACTCCCAAATGTATTTATTTGTTGTATGTAATATATTATAGATCCTACATATGGTATGTGGAGCTTAGGGCTTGATGAACTCTTTTAATATGCATATTGGTGTTACTATTTGATGCTTGATCAATATGAAGTGGATATAGATAAAAAATAATTTTCTTTCTGAGAGAAAAATAAACTATGGAAATATAGCTAATCCTTGCTCTTAGGTTGTAAATATCTATATATTTATGATTTTCATTTTCATTTTTTATATGATCGTCCCAGTCCCCAATTTATTTTCCCATACTTGCCTACTTGTACATGAAGAAAATTGGGATATATTTATTCGAGATTCCATTGGAGACAAAAAAATATATTTAGTAAGACCAAGGGATCTTCAAGGATTTGGTTAGACTTGTGTTGTATTAAAAAACTAAAAGCTAGATGGGGCAATTTGTTTGTTGGAGTTGATGAGAAAACAACCCACAACTCTCAATAACACTTGCATGCAAACACTTGTCACAGAAAGAGAGAACCAAAATAGCTATGGAGGCCTAAACGCATTGATCCACGAGAGAGAAGACATCCTTGATGTGCAAAAAAAAAAGTTGCAATCAAATAATATTGAATTATTCTCAATAAGATTACAAAGGAGATCGAAAACCCTAAAAAGCTGAAGTGCATGTAATAATTAGTTTAATTATTACATGACTAATGCATGCAAGTTTATATATAACACGACCAATGCAAGAGTTTGTTAAATATAAATGACTAATGCAAAAAGCATAAAGTGACATCTTAAGAAGGGAGTAAAGTTAATTTAATTAACATAATTAAATTAATACTTTACTCTAACCCCCCCTTAACATGAGCAACAATGCAGCTACAAACAATGCAAGAAGAAAACAAAGAAAACTACAGTGCTGAAAGCAAAAAAATGGGTCCCGACAAACAAAAGGCCTGATCGGGTACCCAAGTACAAAAGAGAGTCTCTCTAAAAGAGGAGAAATAGAGAAAACTACATGGGAAAAAACTCTACTCCAAAAAGAGATGAAGACTAGTTTGAAGGACTTAAGAAGCCTCCAAAACTAGGAATGTTCCAAAAAATAAGAACAAGGATGAACATGTACAACATCACTGAAGCAAGAAGGTGCAAAATCTATCAAGAAGTAACTGTCGATCTAAAGATCCTCCATAGAAATATGACCAGGTAGAGAAAACTGTAATCTCCATAACTGCCCTCAAATGACACTACTTGAATTAGGAGGCAAACAAAGGAAAAAAACATAACTTGAAGATACAAATGGTATAAAACACCAAAGCTTGAAGAGTTGATCAATCAAAGATGGAAGAGTGCCTCCAAAACATAGGAAATAAAGAGTGTCCATATGGTAAATGATCTATCTCACCGAAATGCATAGGTACCCAACCACTACATCCATCTAGTACATAGGAACAAATACTCAATACATAACTCACTCTATCAAACCAAGGAAACCGAAGAATGATTAGTAGAAACCCCCCATAATGCTAACAAGGGAGAAATGACAGGTACACTAAAAAAAAGAAGTCCAATATGAATTGGATGATGAAGAACCAAGAACATCAAAGGTGCAAATAGAGTACAAACACAAATAAAGATACCCGAGGCTAATGTTGTGGAAGGAACACTCACTTGAAAAAGGTAGATTGCATAGAAAGGAAAACATCAAACCCCCCATGGCACTTTATAATAGAGTATGAGTACAACTTAGAGAAAAAACATGTCCAAGATCCCATACATGCAATACAATGACACTTTATCTTAGTGTGTGTGCATAAAATAATGCTACAAAAGTGAAGTATACACTTCCCAAAGAAGAGAGAAGGCTTATGAAACAAAAAGAATAGCCTAAGACGAGTCATTCCATAAAAGGAAAAGATCCCTAGACCTTAAACATCCAACATATCCACCAGATTACAAAAATGTAAGAAACCGAATAACATATACATGGAGTAGAATTTGGAAAAATGACTCATGAAACTGGAAATGTCTCAAAACAATCTTTTCAACGATATATCATTTTCCCAAAACAGAGTCCAAATGAGCAAGATAGAGCTCCCGAAGTGCAAAACTAAATATTTGGCTTTGACAGTAATAAACACCATCAAAAAATAAGAATGATAAATTCAAACCTCCATATCTAGATAGATCTTGGAACTAGCTTTCTGACAATATCTTTTTTTCCTAGTTTCGACAACGTATGCTCAAGTTATGAGAAAATACCAACAGTTGCACTCGAGGGCCCAAAAAAAATATCTGAAAGGGGCTAATGTAGTGCTGACATCAACACTTTACTGGCCTACATTTGATGGCCAAATGTCCGTATTGGCCAAAATCTGCCTAGGGGCTAAAAAAATGGCCCTTGGTCACCTAGGTGACTAGGGGGCTATGACTGGGGGCTGAGAAATAAAATCCTAGTCACTGGCCCCTCCCATGTGACCATAGGCTAGTAGAAAGAGTGCTGGTGGTTACCGAGCAGTCACCACTGGTGGTCCTGCTGGTAGGAGCCATTAACAACATCATCAGCAAAATTTCTTTTTTGCCTCAGATTGTGTGTCAGGGTCATACAACCTCACATACAAATTTTTTTTGCCTCAGAGGCCAACTTGTCCAAATATGATAAGTTTTATATGGAAATAGGGGTTCTTAGTCTCTCTGAATGCAACAGTGAGGTCTCTTTGAGCCCAAAGTGACCAAAGCCTAAATAGTTGATCAATCAAAGATGGAAGAGTGCCTCCAAAACATAGGAAAGAAAGAGTGTCCATATGGTAAATGATCAATCTCACCGAAATGCATAGGTACCCAATCACTACATCCACCTAGTACACAGGAACAAATACTAAATACATAACTCATTCTATCGAACCAAGGAAGCAGAAGAACAATCGGTAGAAACCCCCCATAATGTTGACAAGGGAGAAATTATAGGTACACTGAAAAAAGGACGTCCAATATGAATTGGATGATGAAGAACTAGGAACATCGAAGGTGCAAACAAAGTACAAACACAAATAAAGATACTTGAGGCTAATGTTGTGGAAGGAACACTCACTTGAAAAAGGTAGATTTCATACAAAAGAAAACATCAAACCCCCCCATGACACTTTATAATGGAGTGCGAGTACAAAGAGAACAAACATGTGCAAGATCCCATACATGTAATAGAATGACACTTTATCTTAGTGCGTGTGCATAAAATAATGCTACAAAAGTGAAGTATACACTGCCCAAAGAAGAGAGAAGGCTCCTGAACTAAAAAGAACATCCTAAGACAAGCCATTCCACAAAAGGAAAAGATCCCTGGACCTGAAACATCTAAGATATCCACCAGACTGCAAAAATGCAAGAAACTAAATAAAATATACCTAGAGTAGAATCTGGAAAAATGACTCATGACGCTGGAAATGTCTCAAAACAATCTTTTCAATGATATATGATTTTCCCAAAATAGAGTCCAGATGTGTAAGATAGAGCTCTCGAAGTGCAAAACTGAATATCTGGATTTGATAGTAATAAACACCATCAAAAAAGAAAAACCATAAATTCAAACCTCCAGATCTAGATAGATCTTGGAACTAGCTTTCTGACAATATCATTTTTGCGCGATTTTGACAATGTATGCTCAAGTTATGAGAAAAATACCAATAGTTACACTGGAGGGCCCAAAAAAAGTGTCTGAAAGGGGCTGATGCATTTATGACGTCAACACTTTACGGTCCTACATTTGATGACCAAATGTCCGTCATCGCCAAAATTTGCCTAGGGGCTAAAAAAATGGCCCTTGGTCACCTGGGTGACCAGGGGGCTATGGCTGCAGGCTGAGAAATAAACTCCTAGTTGCTGGCCCCTCCCATGTGACCATAGGCTAGGGGAAAGAGTGCTGGCGGTTACTGGGCAGTCACCACCAACGGTCCCGCTGGCAGGAGCCATTAGCGGCACCATTAGCAAAAAAGTTTTTTTGCCTCAGATTGTGTGCCAAGGCCATACGGCCTCGTATGCAAAATGTTTTTGCCTCAGAGGCTAACTTGTCCAAATATGATAAATTTTATGTGGAAATAGGGGTTCTTAGGCTCTCTGAACGCAACAATGATGTTTGTTTGAGCCCAAAGTGACTAGAAAAAGAGCCCCTAATGCTACAAAAGTGAAGTATACACTACCCAAAGAAGAGAGAAGGCTCCTGAAACAAAAAGAACAGCCTAAGACGAGCCATTCCACAAAAGGAAAAGATCCCTAGACCTGATTTATCCAAGATATCCACCAGATTGCAAAAATGCAAGAAACTGAATAAAATATACCTAGAGTAGAATCTGGAAAAATGACTCATGACACTGGAAATGTCTCAAAATAATCTTTTCAACGATATATCATTTTCCCAAAACAGAGTCCAAATGCACAATATAGAGCTCCCGAAGTGCAAAACTGAATATCTGGATTTGACAGTAATAAACACCATCAAAAAAGAAAAATCATAAATTCAAACCTCCAGATCTAGATAGATCTTGGAACTAGCTTTCTGACAATATCTTTTTTGCCCGATTTTGATAACGTATCCTCAAGTTATGAGAAAAATACCAACAGTTGCACTGAAGGGCCCAAAAAAAGTGTCTGAAAGGGGCTGATGTATTGTTGACGTCGGCACTTTACGATGCTACATTTGATGGCCAAATGTCTGTGATGGCCAAAATCCACCTAGGGCCTAAAAAATGACCCTTGGTCACCTGGGTGACCAGGAGGCTGAGAAATAAACTCCTAGTCGCTAGCCCCTCCCATGTGACCACAGGCTAGCGGAAAGAGTGCTGGCAGTTACTGGGCAGTCACCACTAGCGGTCCCGCTAGCAGGAGCCATTAGTGGCACCATCAGCAAAAAAATTTTTTTGCCTCAGATTGTGTGTCAGGGCCGTACGACCTCGCATGCAAAATGTTTTTGCCTCAAAGGCCAACTTGTCCAAATATGATAAATTTTAGATGGAAATAAGGGTTCTTAGGCTCTCTGAATGCAACGGTGAGGTTTGTTTGAGCCCAAAGTGACCAGAAAAATAGCTGCCCCCCAAATCCAATAGAAAATCCTTAGAAAATTATAGATCTGACGAACAAGGCAGAATATCCCAGGAAGAGGATACGAGAAAAAAGGTCTGAAGCTCTGATACCATGTTGGAGTTTATGGGAAAAAAATCCACAGCTCCCAAGAACACCTTCATGCAAACATTTGTCACAGAAAGAGAGAAGCAAAACAACTATGGATGCATGAATGCATTGATCCACAAGAGAGAAGACATCCTTGATGTGCAAAAACAAAAGTTGCAATCAAATAATATTGAGTGATTCTCAATAAGATTATAAAGGAGATCGATTGTTATAAAGGAGATCTCAAACTCTTAAAAGAAGAAGTGCATGTAATAATTAGTTTAATTATTACATGACTAATGCATGAGTGTTTTAACTATAAAATGACCAATGCAAGAGTGTTTTAAATATAAACGACTAATGTAATAAGCATAAAGTGACAACTTAAGAAGGGAGTAAAGTTAATTTAATTAACACAATTAAATTAATACTTTACTCTAACAAGTTTGATAATGTCTCCTCCTGATTACATGGATATTAACTTATGGCCTACTAAACCTATTGGTTTTAGGTAATCAGGAATGAAGGACAATTGAACTTTTTTTTTTCTTTAGATAAATAGCTTCGATGAGTTTTAAATCATTATTTGTTCACATCCAAATTCAGGATGAAACTAAGAATCTTAGTATGCTCTCACATAAGTTTTTTGTGCTTTATAAAACACTTCTTTATGTAGCAACCAATTGTGATTATTTGACTTTTTGCATCCAGAGGTCTTGGTTTATTGTTAGACTTATTCATTGAGATTATTAGCCCTATCCAAGTCTTCGTATATCCATTTGGATAATCTCGCTAATGTTTTTGACTTGGAAACCCGAAAAATCAAAGTTTTATTTTTCAGCCCTAAGCTTCACTAACCCCCAAAGAAATATTAAAATTTTCATCCCACCTATGTTTTCCTTAATAGAATTTTGGTAAAACATAAACAATAGATATCCACTAGGAATAAGCCATTTTCCTAGTCCTTAGTGACTCCTAAGTTTTTATGTAGCTCGAGTAATATTTTGGAAAAACAAAATTTATCAATTGTAACTATAATTAAATAACATGCCACCTATTGTTGGGAGATGTGTACGTGGCCTGTTGAATACTTGCACAGTTTGCATGCAACACACTTGTGTTGCCTTGGCTTCAACATTTTTTAATGTAGAAAAGCCTTATAATGTACTTTAAAGAAGACATGTGGCCAAAACAAACAAAAAGGTAGATAGGGAAATTAGCAGATAGTTTGTACATTGTCTTTTGCACAAGGCTTTTGTCTATTGCATTGTTCCTTTGGTTGTACAATGTTCTTCTTGGTAAAGCTTCAAAGTCAAAGAACAATATTTTGAAATGATAGTTAATCGAAATCATCTGGCACAAAAGATTTGCAATCGGAGTGACACTTGATTTAAGTTATTATCAACAACTAGCATTATCGATGAACTCCGTGACGAACACTCTATAAATGACAATTCTCCTCTGACCCGCAAATTAGAATTTTCCTAAACCATTTTTTCTTTATATCGTAGTTCGTGACACTTTTCTCCGTGTCAATCAAATTGCCGTTTCTTTCCATGTTTACACTATTTATCTGTTCCTAAGCGATTTTGGTTGACCAGTAAGAGTTGAAATTTGACCTGGTTTCGCTTCAATATTTTCCCACCCAAAACAACCATTTTGTTGGAATATTATTTATTAACTCTTTTTATTTTAGTTTTTTTTAGCTTGATTATGTGGTAAAAATTGTTTTAGTTTTTCACTTTATTTCTAATAATGCCAGGTTTTGAAGATAAGTTTTTTTTTTTTTGCTGTATTTGATCAACAAGCTATTGTAATCTCTCGAATCAATAGAATAAGTTTTCTTGTATTTCAATTTTATATTTCTTCTTCATTTTTTCTTCTATTCATTTTCAAATTTGTCTCTCATTTTGTTATATGATGATTATTATTTTAGGGATTCAATATGAATGTTTCTTATGTACCATTTAGAAATTAGAAATTGGCAATTGTCCAAGTTTAGGCATTTTGTGATGGTATCAATCAATTATAAATAGAACTTTAGTGATGAACTACGAATCATCAATACAATATATAAGCAATTTTATTTAGAGGTACACCAAAACTTTTTGTTGGTTATTGATGAAAATGTTCATTTATACAAACTGATTCAAAACTGGATCACATAACAACCATCTAATCTAACATAACTATCTTGTAATTAAATTAACTATCCAACTCAAAATAAGAAAATATGTTCATTTGTTATCTCATTTATGATTCATAATGAATGAACTATAAGCAAAAATAAGAAAAATAATCATTAGCTAATTATTTCTCCATGATAACTATAGATTCTACGAATACAGACAAGAAAGACAAGAGAAAACACAATATGATTTTACACACGTGATTATTTTATTCATTCAAATTAGATTTAAACATATTGCCTTCCAATATAGAGGTCTACTTGTCATCTCAATACAGATCAAACTTACACACTTTGGTTGAAATAGCATGACGATAATACTTAATATAGATTACATCGTCTAAACATAGACAACAAACTAATGTGTTTTGTTCCATGCATTTAGCATGCAAAAATATAGAGCTCATATAATCCAAGACTTCCAAAAGAATAGTGTGATGCATCAATAGAAACATACTCCACCTTGATGTTGAGAGAACGAACAAAATGTTTTCAAATTTGATAAATCAAGCCTTAGTAACTCACTATGGAATCCTATAGAACCACATTGTACAATTCTTGTAGAACTCAATTACTCATTTACTCTCCTCTCTCCATAGTGAGAGATCACACAACTTTTCTTCTCTTCTCTAACATAGAGAAAACTCGCAATCCTCCAAATCACACGACAACTTTCAATGTCCCAATCCTAACAAGTAGTCATCAATTGCTTGAGTTAAACATTCAAAATTTATTTGACCACTTTTTTGTTTATATGCAAACATTTAGGATTGTAGAACCTTTTGAATGCATCACTTGTAATTGTTTTTAGCTTGATTCTTCAATCAATCCATAAGAAATTTTCATACAGTCTTCCATACATTATCCATTCCACTTTGTATTCCAAAATTAATTTTCAGAGTGTTTCTTCAACTCCCACACTAAAAAAAGGTGAAGATGCCAATTTGGTCATTTCATTTTTAGTAGTTATAATGGGTTAATTAATTTATGTTATTTTTTACATCTTGAGAAGGGGTAATTACAAGTCTTGGTAAAATGGCATATTGACACATGACAAGTGGCTAAATATTTATCCTTATTATATATAATCATACCAAAACTAGTCACACTAGAGGGTAGTTCAGCTTATCGCTTTATCATAGACCATGTTTTAGAAATCATTTTCTCTAGAGTTACTCATTGCATTATGTGCAAGTTATATCAGACCTTGAATGTCCTTGCACACTTTGGACTAGATTTTGGTACAATCCATCGGAACCCTCATATGCCTCCATCCCTTGAAGGTCTTACAACATATTGTCTTATTTCCCTTGTACATGAACCTGTTATATAACCTTTGATAATGATACTTAAGAGGAGTGCCTGTATGTCATAGGACATGTTTTCTAGTTCCTTCTCGTCAAGTTGAAACACCATCTTTGTAAAGATCATATATTTTAATTAGTGATCTTGGCATTGATACTAGCATGGCCACATTGATTTAGTGGAGAATAACATTATCTCGTAGACACAACAACTTGGGATCCATTTATTGTAGATATATCATGTCCTTAATTCTGCATTCTTTTATATTTAATATCAAGCATTATTTGGAGGGCATTGTTCTCCTCTTTGTTGATAGTATCACTAGTATTATCAACCGATATTCATCACATATGGAATTTATTTTACATTAGTTTTCACATAATCTTGGATTATAAATATTCGACATTGATTGGTCATGTAGTCGACTAGTTTGTGGCATCATCGTCCTCAATGGACATCACACCATTTGAGAAATTTTTAGAGGTGCACAATTTTTGGATTTTATTTCTACTTCTTTTATTTAATAGGAATGACTTCTACTATCTCTAGTAGATTCATTTATTCCTAAGGGTAGAAATATTTTTTTTAGGCAGTGGATCATATTCAATCTTCAAGATTTCATCATTTCTATTGGAACTACATCCTCTCTCTCTCTCTCTCACACACACACACACATGTGTGTGTGTGTGTGCACGTGTGCGTGCGTGCGCGCTTGTGTGGGCACACATGTGGAGGTGAGATTCATTGTACTTATGTGAGAGAAACAGTCCTCAAGGGGTCACATTAAGTCGTCCTTTTCTTCTATCATTGGTGCACTTATTTTGGTTTCCTCTCTTTAGAAGGGGAGATTATAACATTAGCTTTTCTTCCTTTCACAATTTTTAGGGGCTGCATTCATTATTGCATAAGTATTCTAAGATGTAGATAAGAGATCTCATTTCAATCTTTCTATTAGTTAATAGGTGGAAGAGTAGCTCACTTTGTAACTACCAATCTATAATCCAAATTGTAAAATTTTCTTTATTTTCCAATAAAATTTAACGACTTATACCACTTCTTAAAAAACTAAAAACTACAACTTGAACGAGTAATAGCCACGTCTCGTAGACCATTAAAAAATAAAGGAATGTACTATAAATGAATAAATTCAAAACAAACATTACACAATTTTGCTTGTTTCTATCTTTTAGAACAAACTTAAGGTTAAACTTTTATGCGAAAAGGAGTTACTCGCAAAGCAACTTCCTTATTTTTCATTTAAATACAATAGGTTGCGTGACTCGAACAATGGCCTCATGCAAAATATCCCGTCAAACAGAATTGACTTTCTAAAAGAGTAAATTCGACCGTGTTCTAGAAGAGATTATCCTTTCTGCTTTGTACACGCGCTATGCTATGGCAGCGTCTATGCAGCCGAAAATATGCATTGACGTGACCATTTTTTTAAATTTATTAATTAAATTAGAAATCACAAAAGCACTGACGTGACCATTTTTTTTAATCTATTAATTAAATTAAAAATCACAAAACCACTATTTTGTGATTTCTAATTTAATTAATAAATTTTAAAAAATAAAATTTATTAATTAAATTAGAAATCACAAAACCATTGTTTTATGATTTCTAATTTAATTAATAACTTTTTAAAATGACGTGATTTATTAATTAAATTAGAAATCACAAAACAATGGTTTTGTGATTTCTAATTTAATTAATAAATTTTAAAAAATAATCTCGTTAGTAGTTTTGTGATTTCTAATTTAATTAATAAATTTTAAAAAATTATCACGTCATGCATATTTTCGGCTATATAGCCAAGGGTCTATGCGTAATTTAATACCACTCGTGAATGCCACAAACGGACCTGATTTTTTATGTTCCTGTTCTTCGACATTAAAATATTCATGTGAAAGATATTTCAGTCAATTCTAAGTTGCCGTCTGATTAAATAACTCTATCTTAACGACTCAAGTCAACTTTAAAATTGCCGACTCTGGGCTTATTTTGTGGACTTGCTCAAGGAAGTGTTTGGTCCTCTTACGCAAAAGACTAACAGCTGTACACATTTAAACAAATTTCTTATTTGAAAAATCCGAAAACTCGCAATCAATTATATGAAATCTGTCTTAATTTCTTGACTCATTCAAGGAAGAAATTTATTCCCTTATTCTTCTCAACCCTCAAATGCTCCCCCAATTATATAATAAATCGCCCGCTGGGCATTCTACAACATCATCACAATGGAAGGAAATCATGAAAATTGGCGTTTGCTAATTGCAGTTGTATTTGGATCTCTCTTTCTATGCGCTTTACAAGTTTCTGCCGATTACAATGTGGAGAGAAATAGATCAGATAAGCTAAGCCTCGGAGGATCTCTTTTTCCTCTACAAAATACATCTTGGTTGGTGTCTCCCAATCAGATATTTTCTGCCGGATTTTACGAAGTGGGTGAGAATGCATATGCATTCGGCGTGTGGTACACTCACACGGCGAATCTAACAGTTGTCTGGACAGCAAACAGAGATCAGCCCGTGAACGGAAGGGATTCCCGTCTTGATCTGCAAACTGACGGCAACCTGCTTCTGTCTGATGCAAATGGAAGCACTATATGGGAAACCCCCACGGCCAGCAAAAATTTGAATGTAGAAGAGGCTGTTCTCCTGGATTCAGGAAATCTTGTAGTGCTGAATTCTTCAGGAGGGAGAGTTTGGGAGAGTTTCGATTACCCAACAGACACTCTTCTTCCTTATCAGCCACTCAGAGGGAATACCCAATTAGTCTCCAAATTGGGCACAGGTTCCATTGCATCAGGGTACTATCGTCTCTATTTTGACTACGACAATATCCTTCGGTTAAGGTACCAAACCTCATACGCAGCTTCAAACTACTGGCCTGCTCCACACCAGGCCATATTTGTTAATGGAAGATCATCATACAATATCAGCCGTTATGCAGTTCTGGACGCATTTGGCATATTCAAGTCAAGCGATAACTTCGGTTTCACTTCCTGGGATTTCGGCTTCAACCTCACAAGAAGATTGACCTTGGATTCCGATGGAAATCTGAGGTTATATACTTTGCGGGAGGATAATGGCGCCTGGAACGTCTCTTGGGTGGCCCTGACAGAAGAATGTTCCGTTCATGGCATCTGTGGAATGAATGGATTGTGTATTTACAATCCTCGGGCCACTTGTACTTGTCCTCCGGGTTTCCACATAAAAGATCCCACCGACAGATTCCAGGGCTGCGAGCGAAATTTTGAGCTTGTGAATGCCACATCCATTTCTTCACAGCTCGTTCATCTGTCTCATACAGATTTCTATGGCAATGATCTTGCAGGAGTCAGTACAGGGCGTTCTCTTGAAGAATGCAAGAAGTCGTGCATCGATGATAGTGAATGTGTAGGTTTCAGCTATGTCGTGAATGGCAAAGGAATCTGTTACCCCAAAAACCAGCTGCTCAATGGATATCAATCTCCTGGTCTGATTAACGACATGTATATCAAGGTCTCCATCAACGATTCTTCGATGCTAAATTCCACAGCAATTAGTGAAATCCGAGCTGAGTGCAGCAGTTCTGAGACACTTGTTGGTGAAAGTTTCAAGAGAACGAAGAAGAGAAGCATTATCAAGTATCCATTAGGGTTCGCTGTTGCGTTTGGGGCATTTGAAATTGTTTGCATCACTTTGGGGTGGTGGTATATGTTCAGAGAGCGTGAGGATGGCTTTGATTTTGATCGCCAAGGGTATTCTGCCATCCCAATGGGATTTAAGAAGTATAGTTTTGCAGAGCTGAAAAAGGCAACGAATAACTTCAAGGAAAAGCTCGGAGAGGGAGGTTTTGGAAGCGTCTACAAAGGGGTTTTGGCCGATGAGAAGGTTGTAGCGGTGAAACAACTGGAAGGAGTATCCCAGAGCGAGGAGCAATTCTGGGCGGAAGTGAGCCTCATTGGCAGAGTTCATCACATGAATTTGGTTCGCATGTTTGGTTTCTGCGCAGAGGGGCATCACAGGCTGCTTGTTTATGAGTATGTTGAGAATGGGTCACTGGACAAACATCTGTTTACAGAAAGTACTGGACCTTTGGGTTGGAAGGAGAGGTTTACGATTGCAAACGGCACGGCCAAAGCATTGGCTTACCTTCATGAAGAATGTTTGGAATGGATTCTCCATTGTGATGTTAAGCCTCAGAATATACTGTTAGATAGAAATTTTAGTCCCAAGGTATCTGACTTTGGATTAGCAAAGCTGGTGGACAGAGATCGAGCTTTTTCCTTCTCTAAAGTTCGTGGAACTCGGGGATACGTGGCTCCTGAATGGGTGATGAATCTTCCCATCACGGCAAAAGCGGATGTGTATAGCTTTGGGATTGTGCTGTTGGAGATTGTAAGCGGCCGAAATGCATCCAATCAATCTGGGAATTTGGTGCAGTGGGTGTCTACGAAGATGGGCGAGGGAAGGCTTTTAGAGGAAGTTGTGGACGCCAGGTTGAATGGGATCATCGACACAGAAGAGGTGGAAGCTGTTGTGAGAACAGCGTTGGTTTGTCTTGAGCAAGACCCTAGTTTAAGACCATCAATGGGCCGAGTCGTCGAATTGCTTTCGAAAAGGTCAGAAATGGAAAAGACATAACAAACCCAGATGGTAGAATTTACAGCGATTAATCACTCACTGCCAGTTGATTTGATACCGAGAACAACCATGTGAACAATTACTTTATAGCAAGGGTATTTGTACTCCCTTAGTCTTATATAATAAGGGTGCTTGCTTTCTGGTCTTGAAGGTGACTGTCACAGTTCATTGTTTTATGAAAACCATATTACCTTTTCTTGTCATTTGACTATATAACAATTGACACTTAGTAAAACACGTAACGTGTCTTCAAAATATATTAAATTTAATAAAATGAATATAAATACTTTTCAAATAAATTATTAAATGATTTTTATTTTCATAGTACATTTGTAGTAATAACAAATTTTTATATAAAGATCATATATTAAAATTAGATTTATTGCTAGGCATTTTTGTTCATTTGTTCTTGATTTTTTTGTTTGACTTTATGTATTGTCCATTTTCAATTAGATGTTGACCAATCCAATATAAGTACAACTATCACATTTTATTTATATAAATATGTGACAAGATCCTTTCTAGAATTATTTGGTTTGGTTTCAAAAACTATAAGATTGTGGATGCTTGGAATGGAAAGATAATAAATAGTTTTAGGAAAAGATCATGTGGATGAGAGATTGGATGAGTCAATGTATGAAAAAAGGAAGAGATCTAGTATGGAAAATAAATTTTTGATATGTACTTGAATCGAAATGATCTAGGCATGTTTAAGATGCTAATGTATAGTTTATGATATGTGGCTCCTGAATGGGTGATGAATCTTCCCATCATGGAAAAAGTGAATGTGTAAAGCTTTGCGATTGTGTTGTTGGAGATTGTAAGCATTCCAAATGCATCCAATCAATTTGGGAATTTGGTGCAGTGGGTGTCTAAGAAGATGGGCGAGGGAAGGCTTTTAGAGGAAGTTGTGGACACCAGGTTGAATGGGATCATCGACACAGAAGAGGTGGAAGTTGTTGTGAGAACAACATTGGTTTGTCTTGAGTAGGACCCTAGTTTAAGACCATCCATGGGCTGAGTCATTGAATTGCTCTTGAAAAGGTCATAAATGGAAAAGGCATAACAAACACAGATTGTTGAATTTACAATAATTAATCACTCACTGCCGGTTGATTTGATAACCGAGAATAACCATGTGAACAATTACCTTATAGAAAGGGTAACTATACTCCCTTAGTCTTATTTAATAAGGGTACTTGCTTTTTGGTCTTGAAGTTGACTGTTAGAGTTCCTTGTTATATGAAAACCATATTACCTTTTCTGGTTATTTGACTATACTAGCACTTGCACCAAAAAGAAGGTGCAAGGGGTATGCTGATAAGTCATAGAGGTGAAAGCACTATTCCAAAAAATGTGTCATTGTAAAAGGAAGTCTTGTACTTAGCAACATCCATTTTAGATGATTTGAAGTTAAAGTTTAGGTAAGCTATATATTTTGGAGTTATAATCCAAAATAAATATAGCATTTAAATAAATTTAAACATATTAGAAAATATTCTATTTATAAAAATAAGCACAACAAGTATAAATAGAAGCACACTAGAAAACCAAGGCTATTTTTTGAACAACAATGGATGGAAATAAATACAAAATTTGTGCAAATAAAACATAGTTGTTTGCTTGTCATTGGGTTAAAATTAACTACATCCTACATGCATTGTTGTTTTACATATTTCAACAATAGAGCCTAGGAAGAGAAAAGTTGAACTATAGATACAAGAAAGATGAAATATAGTGAAGCTTAGGAGGGAATAAACTTTTCCTTACATAGCACATAATAAATTATAAAATAATAAAACAATATAAAGATACTTGAGTCTATAAATCCAAGAAGCTGGCCAAACTTAATATTCAACTCAATCTACAACTACAACAGTGACAAATTCCATAGATGCAACTTGGTACTTGAATGAGAGGATATATAGTCACAAACAAAGCATGTACTTTGACATTTCCAGACTGAAGTGCCTCTCATAGACTTTAAACACTAGATGATTTACAACACTACACCACTTATTTATATACAAGTTGATGTAAAAGCATATTTGAATTTTTGCATAGTAGAAGGAAGTGTATTCAAGTGCCATTGTAGAAAGATGTTCTATTATAGAATGAAGTATTGTATAGAGAAACATCCACTTGGGATGAATTAAAATTGCAGTAATAAAGGACTATATTTATGTGTTGGATTTCCCAAAAAAAGTAGCATTGAAATTATAAATGGCCAACAATAGAAATTTGGCTAAAATGAAAGAAGGGAAAAAAAATGAACCATAGAACAACAAAAGAGGGCGTGGAAGTATTTCATCACATAACTGGGCATCATGCGAGAGAAACTGTAGGCGAGCCTCTTCTTTCTTTCTAATAATGTTGTATGGATTCCTTTTCATTTTGCAGTTGCGGTCAAAAGAGAACGTTCAATGCAAAGGAATTGTAGGGATTTGACTCTAGAGACTACTTTGAAGGTGAGGCCTTGTCTTTCTATTTTACCTATATCAAATGTCTCTCTATCGAGGGCAAGCCCCTATGATTTTTGTATAGTGATAGCCTAGGCGGTAGTTAGTGGTAGTTGTGTGTGCTTGCCTCAGGTTATCAGTTATATTGGAACAAGGTTTGGATGTTGTTCATCCCAGGGTAGACCATGGTAGTTATCAAGCTCAACTGTAACATATGTTGGTAATTGTTGGGGTTCAGAACCAAAGGGATATACAATATCTTTGACCTCTCCAAGCGATCCATGGATAAGACCAACTTCTATCTGTAGATTTGTGGTAAGCATTAAATATATAAATCTATGTAATAAGACTTCTTGTGAAAGTTAGTCATCATTTTCAAGTTCTAGGGATTGATATTGAGTATTGAGTAAAACACATAGTGCAATAGTTACAAGAACTTGTTTTAGCCTTAAACTATTTTCAAGTGCTACTAACTCATTTGTAAAAAATAAATTTACTGTTTGGTCAAACTCTTTTTGTTCAATTATAGTTAGATCCTTGTTTGTGCATGTCATTGACAACTGCCAATCATGTTTTGTTGGTTCTGTGTTATGCATGTTTTAAAATGCTTGACAAAATTTAATTCGAATTGGATCATCACCCTCCTATCTAAAAATTGTATGCAATGTTACAATAGTACTAAATTTTTGCCACAGATTTCTTGCAAGTGCATGTGATTCATAGACAGGTTTATCCATAATAGGTAGGAGCTGGGAAAGGTGTCATATTAGAATTATAGAAATGTCACCAAAGGGGAGGTATTTTTTTCATGGTATTGCATCACATAATTAGTTGTCAATTTTCAATAATAGTTTTGAGCCTACAAAGCTCATCTCATTGATGAGAATGTATTCTATATTTTTCATGTCTTCTTGAAATGTTGTCAATGTCTATCCTTGTAGTGGTTTCATTTCTCTAATTGGAATTTTGAAGGATCCATCTATGGTTGATGCTTGTATATTAAATGATGTGATTCCTGGTGGAGCGAGAACTAAGATTCGATGTATTCTTTTTGGTCTGCAGCTCTAAAGTGAATTTCTTATGCAATTAATTATATATAATTTTCTAGTTACCATTGTTCCTTGTATGACCATGTACAAAGGTTTTTCTGCATAGTATAAAGATATGGAGTGGTCCTTGTTAGAATAATATATTAGTTAGCATTTTTTAGTTAGGTTTTTATGTAGTTGGTTAATCTGTTACAACCAACATATCGTATTTCTATTGTTATTTATTCTCAACCTCTGTATGCTCATTTCACTGCAATGCAATACAAGTTTATCTAAACCTTCATGTGGTATCAGAGTAATCAATGGGCAAATTGCAGTCACAAAATTGGACCTAGGCGTTGGCGCTAATTGGGCATTGGGAAACAACGTGCAAAATTGTTTAGTGCGCAACACTTTTTGCAATAGTTTTGCAGTGGTGTTTTACTGCAACAGTTTTCAAGCAACATGTGTGGCTGGTGGAAGGGAATGAAGTGTTGATAGAACACAAATAGTTTCAAGTAGAGTGTGTGGCTGGTGGAAGAGAAAAAAGTACACGCACTGGTAGAACAAAGTGCAAACAGAGTACCAAACCATTTTTTTTCCCTCACAGATTGATTACAAGTTTGCAGTTAGTCCTATCAGTGATTTTTCTTTTATCCATCACTTCTAAAAGAGAAAATGCAAACTAGACATGGGATATTTATCTAATTCACAAAAATATGCTTCTTCATACAAACCAAGGGGCAAGAAAAGATAACATTGACAAGGCCTAGAAATATTCTTCACTTCGAGCTCCGCACACTCAGGTGGGTGTACCTAATACAAGCACAAATCTACATGTATGATGACTTCCTTTTGACATAACCCCACTATGCAGACAAAGATTGTGGATAGTTCTCAGAACAATAAGAAATAAGCATTGAAGACTCAACCAATCTTGTGCAAGATCCCACTTACACAAGTGTTCTAAGAACTAGGAAAATGGCCTATATGACAAGGATTAAATCCTTCTTCCCTTTGAGTTCTAGACTCAGGCTGGCTAACCTAGGATTCATTTCTTCAAAGAGTCACTAAACAATACTTGTATTATGCAAATACAAGTTATAAACATGAGACTCTTCAGCAGAAAGTAAAGATTTATTTGATTTTGAATTGATAATGAAAGGTGCATGACCAACAAAGACCAGTGCCTTATCTATTGGGCAATATAATCAAATAGAAGTACATCCCCAAACACACAAAAGCCAAATGAAGTGCCTTAAAAATCATTCTTTTTGCTCCAATACCGAAACATTAGATTCATATGCAAGATTAAACCCTCAGAATTTGTAACATAAATTTACTCTCTTCTTGAAAGAAGCTAAGAACACAAATTCACAGCCACCTTGTAGCCAGTACATTAAAATGCCTTGCAGATTAACATACAAGAATTCAATACAAACATAAAAAGACATCACTAATAAATGACATGGATTCCATTGTTATTCATCACTAAACCTCTGGTTCAATAAATTTACAAGACCATGAAACTCAAAAAATTTGAATCAACAGCCAAAATACTGCCTAGCAGTGTTAATTTCACCATCCCTGTAACAATGGAGTAAAAGAACATATATAGGAAAAGGAAAGCCAGTTTCAACCAATTGACACCTGTCAATTCTCCACAAAAATATATCCTTCATCTCTAACTTTGATCTTCAAACTTGATCTCCTTCAACTGCCTTCATGCCTGCAATAATTTCTTTAACCAATTTGATTCTCTGTTGCTTTGAAAATTTGATCTTATTTTGATTTGAAAAATGCTCCCATGAATGCCTCTCAATCCATTTAAAATAAAAATATTTCACAAAATATGGAGACTATTGAAACCATTTAAATCTTTGCATTTTCCCTTTAAAATCTACACTTTACCTTTTTTCTGCACTTTTGCCCAGAACCCACCATAATTTTCCATGTGTCACTAGCTGAATGAATGCTCAAACTAACCTTGGCTTGACCAATTTGACCAGGAGATTCAGAGAAAACCTCATTCTCTTAATCTATGAATCTTTCTTCTAACTGTGGTTACATCTGGAGATCACGTGAATAACTTATTCTCTCAATGTGCTAATGCATTTCTTAACTACGAGTTTATCTCGAGAACCGGTGACCTACTTCATCTCCTAATCTCTAGATGCCTATACTGAATGTGGTTTATTCAGAGATCACGTGACTAGCCTTCATCTCCTATTCTCCAAATGCATTTCTTAACCATGAGCCTATTTGGCGATTCAATGACCAAGCACTCTCCCAGTCTCTGAATGTCATCTACTAACTCAGAGTTTATCTAGAGAACCAACGACATCCTTTATCTTCTAATCTCCAAATGCATTTCTTGACTACAAGTCTATTTGGAGATTGGGTGACCAAAGCATTCTCCCAATCTCTGAATGTCATCTACTTAGCCGCCACCATTCATAAAACACGCGACATGGCTAGTTAGTTGTTCTCTCCAATTCTCTAGATGTTAGCACTAACCGTAATTTGATCTAGAGATCCAACAACCACTCTATCTCTGAATCTCCAGGTGCTAGGCCACTAACCGTAATTTGATCTAGAGATCCAGCGACCACTCTATCTCTGAATCTCCATACGCTAGGCCATTAACCGTGAGCATTACGAGATCTAGCGACTAACCACTCTCCCAATCTCAAAATGTTTTCACTTAATTGCTAGCATTTGGAGATTTCAGAGACTAACCAATCTCCCAATCTTGGAATGTTTTCAATAACTGCAAGATCATTCGGAGATTTCCTGACTAGTCACTAGGTGTCCACCTCTACTCTAGCTCAACCACTAGCTTTCTCCAAAATTATGTGGTCTATGGTCGTCGGGATGCTTCCCAATGCACCATCTACATGCGCACACAGAGAGCCTCCTCTTTCTTCAAAACACAATGTAAGTGTTTTGCATTATAAACATTTCAATTTCCCTCATCCCCACCAATGTGGAATTAAACACTTGACATATTTAAATATTTTCTATTAAAAATCTTTATGTGCACCTAGCTGGTGAGCACTCAATCCAGGCCCACACAAGTCAAGAGGCCTTTCCTTGCCTCTTTCCTTTTACTTACCTTTATGTTAAGTACCTTTTCTTTTAAATATGTCCCATAACCAAATCTGGGTGCATGTGGGATAAACCCACATGCAACCCCTTTGTAAATTTCTCTTCTCCAACCTTACGCGCTCTCCTTCCTTGTTTCACCTATATTTTACCTTACACACCACTTGTCTTTCATTTTATTTATGGTGCCAGGCTTTCATGCTCTTTTCCCTACAAATTCCTTTGTTTCTTTTGTTTGTGGGTATGCTCATGCGCTGCATTTACCTTTGTCTTTGGCATGCACATCCCTCTAGGACAAGTGCACACAACACAATATAGTGTGCACCCCATCCTTGTTTCATCTACAGGTGCTACCACACACCACCCTCTACAAATAAATGCACGTACATCCATCTCATGGTGCATACAAACCATACCAAAGGTGTGCACACATTGGCAAATAATGCGCATAGCCTCCTCCTTTCAAGTTTCTCTTGTCTTCTTTAGTGCACACACACCACAAATGAGTGTGTAGCCCATGAGATAATATGTACTACATACTAAAAGGTGTACACTGCATTCCTTTTTTTAATGGCTCCATGCTTCCCCCCAATCCATTTTTCCTTGGGCTTCTCACGCGTGTGCTACAAGGAGAAAACCTTGGCAACCACACCCTTTGGCATTTTGGTGTGTACAACATAGGTGCGTACACAACTCCTTGCTTGGTACCGACAACACAATCACTTAAAAAACATGCACTTGCAATGCCAGTACGCACCTCCCATTAGCACACACACCTTCATTTATTATTTGTATGCCTTTCTTCATTTGGTGTGTTGCCTCTTTGGAAGCCTCCCTTAGTGCACACCCCTTTGTTTTTAAGTGCACACAACCCAAAACATGTGTGTACACACCATTGTTATGACATTTTCAAAATGATAAAACATGGCACTTTTTAGCCCACTGAGAAAATATGAGTGCACACAACACTTTGTTGGAAAATAAGGCATTTAAAGTTGAAAAAACATTGTACCAAATGCAACTTTGCACTTGAAAAGAATAAAAACTTGGAAGCTTGGAAAAAGGACTAACACTTTAAACTCTATATTTACCTTCTACAACTAAAATGGTAGTCTCTTGATGAAATCAAACATTGATCCTTCAAAATTTCAATCATAACAGTCAGTTCAAAGTGTCTCTGTAAAACTACCCATCAACACAACTAGCCTTTGGAAACAACCTTGAAAATTAACCAAAAGGCCTCACATAAGCATGCCACCATAAAATTACATTTAATACCAACATGTCAGAATGCGTGCCAAAGGGATTTGCATGGAAATATTTTGGCTTCAAGATCTCACTAACCCAACTTGGCCATTCAGAACACTAATTTTGCCAATACTGCAAATCTGCATAAAACACCTTCAAATCTGACTTTGTAAACTTATCAGATGAAAACCCTATAATTTGGCAATTTGGATATGAATTCACTCTCAAAAAAAAAAAAAGAATCCATAATTAGATTTCCCTAATGATCAAATGGTTAAATGTAATTAAACACCAAAGTCAGCACTTTAAAACTTTCTAAACTTTAAACAGTGAAATATGCAGAAACTAGATATGGAATGGGACTGGCAAAGTGACCAAACAGAATTGTCAAGATCCAAACATCACCAGGGAGATACACCAACATCCAATTCCTCCTGAACTTGAAGTGGGTGTTACTTATGAGACCTCAAAGTAGGCCATTTAAATTCTGCATTTTGCACACTCAGAGAAACTTAATTAATTGCAAACATAATGACTCTGGAAAACTGATCAAACTAACTCATGGGGGCCTAAAAATGAAAATGGAAACTCACTCCCATACCTAAAAAATTTTGCAACAACCCTCATGTCATGACTACCAACTAGGCTCAAGATGCAATCCTCTAAAATGGGTCACTTACGAAAATTCTGGAAACATACAAAGTGAAAATTTGGGTAAACACCTCCAAATAGCTACCTCCAAAACACACCAAAACATAAAACTGAGAGATGAAACCCACTACATATGCTTAGTGATAGGTGATAAAAAAACCCCTCAATTGGTTCTTCATGGAAAACAACAAGTCCATTTCTCCCTTGCACTTAAACTTGGCTCCTCAAAAAGACTTTCAAGGGCACTAAACTTTGCCTTAGGGAAATTTTTTGAAAATAGACTCTAAAATATATCCAAAATTTTAGAGCTCCAACAAGTCCACCAACACCTGTAGTGTCATCATTCTTTGTTTCTTTTTGTTGTACACAATGCTCTTTTCAGTGTTATCATTCTCTATTTCTTCTTGCTTTTTTCCCATTCAGTGATCGTGCTCCCATTCTGTGGTATCAATCTGCTTGGTAAATGCCAGCAACTTCTGATGATGCTTGCAGTGTCACAAGTAATCAAGGAACGTAACATGCTTCTAGTGATTTTTATTTTGCCTTGATTGATGCTCTTCAAAATATTGGGAATCTAGGGTTTGATGAATTGATTCAAAAAGGGCTCCTTGACTGGTTTCTATTTCATGTCCTTTGTCAATGCAACAAGATTCAGAGTCAACTCAAGGCTGGTTATGCTTACCGTGCCCATCTCCATTCTCTTTATCCTTAAGGGACTATCTCAGTTTTCATAGTGTATGTCCCTCAATTGAGAATATTAATAAAATATTTATTTTCTGTGTCTTTTATCATGTCTACACCACAAATTCTCTTTTCAGATACTCAAATTCTTAAAGGAAGTAACTATGCTACATGGAAAACCAAGATGCACACCATTCTCCAGTTCGAGGATTTGTGGGACATTGTTACTGGCGTTACTAAACGTCTGATCGATACTAATGAACAGAAGAAGCTTGAAAAAACTTATTCAAAAGAAGTAATGCTTATCACTCTCAGTATATATGATGAGGTTCAACCCTATGTCTGAGATGCAGACACATCTAAAGCAGCTTGGGAGGCTCTTTCCACAATCTTTGAGGTGAAGAATCAAGCCAAGGTACTCCATTTACAATCTAAATTGCATATTCTTCATGTGAAAAGTGGTGAGAAAATTGTATATTTCTTGTGCTGTGTATCTATTCTTCATGCAAAAATCTTTTCTCTTGGAGAGACGATAGATGATAAACTCCTCATTCCTATTACTTTGCGTGCTCTTCCTCCTAAGTTCAAGATATTTTTCACTACCCTAAACATAAAAAAGAAATGAGTATCATTTGAAGAATTGATAAACTTACTTCAACAGGAAGAAGCTCTTCAATATTTACATGAGGAATTTGAAGAAAAAGATCTTGCCTCTCATTGACAATGTAGCCACAAAGATCTTTAGAGGCCTTCACCTTAAGTGCCACCACAGTCATCACCTCCACAAGTTTCCCAATAGAAGTCTTCTCCTCGATGGTGCCACATTTGTAATACTCATACTCATAATACAGACCAGTGCTAGTACAATGGTCTTACTCAAAGTTCTTCAAGTAAAGAGAGCTCTTCTAGTCACATTCATTCTTGCCAACCTCATGAACACTCTCATAGACTTCGGCAGCATGGAAATGATCCTACACAACAAGATGAGACATCTGATGGGTCTCCTAATGAGGATACTCTTGCTCCTTGTATAAACCCAAATCTAGTGCTTGTATCCCAAACTACTCCATCATCACATGATGATGTTGGCAGTAGGCCAACATCCCTCATAGGGTTTGTGACATGGATTAACCACCTCATGTGTCTTCTATAAGTCTAGTGGTTGTATTGGGCATTAATAGGTTGATCTTTTGGTGAAATGATAACCCTAGCTTGTAACAAGTGGTATCAGAGCTTGGTCACAGGTTCAAATCCATGCAGGCCACAATGAGTGATGCTGGGAGGGGGATTGTTGGTAGTGGACTAGCATCCCTCGCAGGGTTTTCAACATGGCTTAACTACCTCCTGTGTCTTCTATAAGTCTAGTGGTTGTATCGGGCATTAATAGGTTGATCTTTTGGTGCAACGACAACCCTAGCTTGTAACAGATGTTTGGATGATCAATTCTGGTGCTAGTAAACATATGAATGGTGATAAAGGGTTATTGGATACTTTAAATCCTACACCTACTGGTGATCTCATTTGTATTACTGATGACAAGGAGTATGTGGCCGAAGGACTTGGTACAGGTACCATCCCTCTTAACATAGAAATTTTCTATCTGACTAATGTTCTCTATGTTCCTGGTTTTACTAGAAATCTTTTATCTGTTAGTCAACTTTTAAATCATATCCTTAAGGTAGAATTTCAAGTCAAGGATGGTGTTAAAAATTTCCTCATCTCAAAAGATGGAATCATCCTTTCCCGTGGTTTCAAGAAGGGGCATCTTTTTGCACTTGATATAGCTTTGTCCTCGGGTGTTGCACTTTGTGCTTCTACTATGGCATCCACCTCCCTCTGGTATTACATATATGGTCATCTTTTGGCTACATAACTTTCTTAGTTGAGCTCACATATGATGGTATGAGGTCTTCCTTCTCTTTCCTTGTCTTCTATGCCTGTATGTTCTGACTATCTTGCAGGAAAACAACATCACAAATATTTTTAGTCCAGTACCTATCATGCCTCAGAACCACTTGCCCTTGTTCATACTGATCTTTGCAGACCTCTTCCTTCTTCTTTTTAGGGATACTTCTATTTCTAGCTATTTTTAGATGATTTCTCTCAGAAGACTTGAGTCTATTTTCTCCAATAGAAGAGTGACGCTTTCTCTCATTTATGTACCTTCTACTATGAGGGGATTTGTGAAACTACCAAGTCTTTCCTTCTTCTCCGCTCATATCATTGGGGAGAATTTACTTCTACTGAGTTTTTTGAGTTCTTGAAGGGTCATGGCATAAAGAAATATTTAACTGCTCCTTATATGCCTCAACAAAATGGTATTGCAGAGCAGGGAAACAAGACTATTTTGGAGATGGCTCAATGTCTACTTGCTACCACAAAGTTGAGTGATCTGTTCTAGGAAGAAGTAATTCGCATAGTAGTATACTTTCTTAATCAAGCTCCCACTAAGGCTCTCAAAAACAAAACACCTGAGGAGGTATGGAGTGGTCACAAACCATCAGTTTCACATTTAAAAGTGTTTGGTTGTACAACATATATGCATGTCCTAGCTCAGAAATGGAATAATCTTGATTCTTGAACCCTCCCTTGTATATTCTTGGGATACAACTCAGAGCCCAAGGCTTATCATCTTATGGACGCTGAGACACACCATATTATTATCAAAAAAGATGTGGTCTTTGATGAATCTTCTTTTTCTTCTCCACTGTACACTCCTGTCACTATTCCTATGATCTTTCACAAGACTCTCTAACCCTCAGATGATGAGATTGAGCCTTCTTCTCAACTAGGGTGGAAGAAGCATTACATGGTGATTTGTATGTGGATTTGGGTATTTTGTGATGTAGTCAAGGCTAGTGGATCCAATTAAGGACTGACCGACCTTGTAGCCAAACCAATATGCAGTGGAAATACACAACAAAAACAATAGATCTGTAATACAATAGAGGTCTTTATTCATCAAATCACTGATTACATGCAATGTGCCAGGCTATAAGGCCTTCTTGGTTACGACCAGATACAAAGCAAGTAACAGTCTAAAAGATCTCACTGGATCCAAATCTTTTCCACAACATTAGCATTCAACTATCCCAGGTCTACAACATACAACACACTAGTAGGCACCCAAGAAAGATCTAAACTTGTACTCAAAATTCCAAGCAATCTTCTTGTTCCTAAGCTTGTAGGCTACTAACTTCTCCTTTTCCCACTATCTGATGCCCGAAAGATCTACCCAAGCATCCTATAAATATTGATTCCCAGCCACAAGTTAGCTGATGAAACAAAAAACCCTTACAAAAAAATAAATTAAATGCTAAAACATCAATCGGCTCTCACATAGACTTACAAAATAAATAAACTCTCAAAGATGGCCCCAATGGTCATCAGATCCACATAGAAGAATGCAACACACAAGATATAGGTCCCCACACATCCAATAATCAATCCATAACATGAGGAGCATGACCCAAATCAATGGAACCAGTCGGCCAAGCTGATGCAACAAATTAATTCAGTCGGTAAGCAAGAACACCAAGCAACAGAGGAAATAACTGAGTACTAGTCGACCGACCATGCCAAGCATGACTGAGAAACACTATTATCGCCGAGCGCTATTGAACCGACACCTTTAGTTACCGAGCGTTCTTCAGAGACTGAGCACCCTGGTAACCATAGAAACTGAGCAACCAGTCCCCCAAACTGAGAAAGAACTCCACCAAACCAAGATCAAAGATAACAATCTACCTTCAAAGACAAACATATTTTTGGTTGATATAGGATTGCCAAGAATCCTAGGATGCTCCTACATCAGACACCCCAGGTAAGAAATATTTTCTCATGAGGAAATCAGGAACGCCTCAAGGGAATTAGAATAGGTATGCCAAATTTGTTCTTAAGCCATATCTCCTTTTGTCCTTCACCCCAAGTAGTCTTCACTTCATTCACTGTCTCATACAGAAAGTCCTTCTACTTTCCACTTTTCTTATCCTTCCAGTCGGCAACTGACAACAATTGATTCTAACCACTACCGACCACATTAGTGCCTTGGTAAGGTTTATCCTCTCTTGAATCCTTAATCAGCTCAGTATCATCTACATCTCTTTGTGTCAGAAATGTCACCATATGTTGTACCATCTCTACCAACAAGACCATCTACCTCTTAAAATCAACAAACTCTTCAAAAATATCATTCTTCTTCTCCTTCAAACTAGACTTTGCAGGGATAGGTTAATCAACCCTCTGCTCCTGAGGTTTGTCATAAGGACAACACCTGATAAATCCACATCCCTTAACCCCTGTTTCCTATAAAGGTATCAACTTATGCCGAGCTCCTTCATGCCTAACCACATAGGTATTAGCATGACCATCAAACAAAACATTCCTATCAAATTGTGAAGGTCTATCGAGCAACAGATGACAAGCATCCATAGGCAATGCATCACACAATATCTCATCATGATAATATCCAATCTAAAATTTAACCAAGCATTTTTCTTCAACTCTAACCTTAGAAACATCTTGTATCCAACTAATCTAATAAGGATTAGGATGCTTCCTTCTTTCCAAAATTCAATTTACTAACCATTTCATCTGAAACAAAATTCTTAGAACTACCACGATCAACTATGACATTACCTACCTTATCCTTGCACTTACATTTGGTTCTGAAAAAATTTCTCCTTTGCACCGACTCATGGACACATGCAGCTAACCTTCTAGTGATATGTGTCTCACCTTTTTCTACAACATTCACAATATCTTCTTTAGCAGTCAGTGCAACTCTTTTCTTAGGAAAATAAAAACTTATGTGACCAGCTTTAGCATAGTTATAACAAGTACTAGTGAACTCATTCTTCCACCTTCCTCTCTATCCATTATTCTTAGTAACTTGACCACTGCTAGATCCTACATCAGACTTAGGTTTCTCTATCACATTTCTTTCAGCAACTGCCTCACCATTTTTACCACCTCAGTTCCTATTACTATGTTTTCCTTCAAACTTCTTATTCAGCTTCTCTTCAATCTTCAATGTCATCTGATAAGAATCACCGATTGTTGTCATTCGCACAGTAAGTAAATCTTCCTAAATACCAGGTCTCAAACCATAGACATACCTAGCAACCTTCTCTTTATTAGCTTTAGAATGACCAGTCCTAATTAGGATTCTGTAAAACTCCTCGGTATACTCCTATACTGATTTGTTAGTCTACTTCAAAGCTTGCATCTTCTTAAACATGTCCAATTCATAATCCACTGGAATGAATTGCTTCTTCAACTTGTCAACCATTTGGTTCCACTTAGTGATCTTTTCTTTTCCTCTTCTACCTCTTTCCAACTGAACTTCTCTCCACCAAATATTTGCATGACCTTTCAACTTAGTCTTTGCAAATCTAACGCTCTCAGGATCTTCTATTTCTTCATACTCAAAGTACTCATCAATCTCATTGATCCAATCAATCAATTCTTCTAACCTAAGGTCTCTTCCCAATCTTATACATAGCTTTCAGAATTTGATTCTCCTCAGGATCTCTAGCTTCTTCTACAACTTCTTCAAAATGATCTTCCTCAGATTCATCATCACCATCCTCTTTCAAGGTAGGCTTCTTCTTTCTCAATTCTTCTTGTAAGTCTTGCACTTGTTTCTGCAAATCCCTAAAATCATCAAGATTGAATTCTCCAGTAGTTTCTTCTTCCTCAGAGATCTCATGATTTCTCCTCAAAGGAATCTTCAAATCAAGATCTAGACAAAAACACACAAGATCCACTCGGCTCCAATAGGAACAAACTTTTCACAAATTGGAACAAACTTCACTTTGATACCACCTAATGTAGTCAAGGCTGGTGGATCCAATTAAGGATTGACTGACCTTGTAGCCAAACCAATATGTAGTGAAAATACACAACAACAACAGATCTGTAATAAAATAGAGGTCTTTATTCATTAAATCATCGATTAAATGCAATGTGCTAGGTTGTAAGGCCTTCTCGGTTATAGCTAGATACAAAGAATGTAATAGTCTACAAGATCTCGTAGGATCCAAATCTTTTCCAAAACATCAATATTTAGCTAGCCCAGGTCTGCAACATACAACACACTAGTAGGCACCCAGGAAAGATCTAAACTTGTACTCAAACTTCCAAGCAATCTTCCTGCTCCTAATCTCGCAGGCTACTAACTTTTCCTTTTCCCACTATTTGATGCCCCAAACATCTACCCAAGAATCCTATAAATATTGATTCCTAGCCACAAGTCAGCTGATGAAACAAAAAAACCTTACAAACAAATATTAAATGCTAAAACATCAGTCGACTCTCACATAGACTTACAAAATAAACAAACTCTCAAAGATGGCCCCAACAGTCATTAGATCCACATAGAAGAATGCAACACACTAGATCTAGGTCCCCACACATCCAACAATCAATCCATAACATGAGGAGCATGACCCAAATCAACAGAACTAGTCGGCCAAGTCGATTCAACAAATCAATCTAGTCACTAAGAAAGAACAATGAGAAATAGAGGAAATAACCGAGCACCAGTCGATCAACCACACCAAGCGTGACCAAGAAACAATTTTAGCATCGAGTTCCAGTGAATTGACACCATCAATTACTGAGCATTCTTCAGAGACCGAGCACCCCGGTAACCATAGAAATCGAGCAACTAGTCCCCCAAACCGAGCAAGAACTCCACCAAACCAAGATCAAAGCTAACAATCTACCTTCAAAGACAAACATATTTTTGGTTGATATAGGATTTCCAAGAATCCTAGGACGCTCCTACATCATTTTGGATGATTATGGTCAGACAAAACAACATCCTAGTTAGCAAAAACAACATCTAAAATGGGTATAGAGTACACTTCATGAATCTAACCTAAGTACTCCTCCAGATCTCTCTACAGGAGTTAGAACCCATAAAAAAACATGTAATGAGGTCAATTTAGCCTTAATGTTCTCAATTGAGAACAATGTTGAACCAGATATAGTAAGTGAGGCTCTCGGTAACCCCATTGGAAGCATGCCATGGATTTTGAGTACGAGTCTCTAGTCAAGAATCGTACATGGAAACTTGTTGATTTGTCAAATGGCAAGAAACCCATAGGCTGCAAGTGGCTTTTCAAAACTAAATATAGGGTAGATGGATCTATTAAAAATTATAAGGCATGTCTTGTTGCAAAGGGATATTCTCAACATGAAGGAATAGATTATGAAGAAACCTTTTCCCCCACTACAAAGCTCTAAACCATCAGAATTGTGTGTTCTCTAGCTGCATAGAAAGGATGGAAGCTTCACTAGATGGATGTCAAGAGTTCTTTCTTGAATGGTGATCTTACAGAAGAAGTCTACATGATCCAACCTGAAGGTTTCATTGATCAACACAATCCACTCAAGGTATGTCTCCTAATAAAATCCTTATATGGGCTTAAACAAGCACCTCGAGCTTGGTACATTAAAATAGATGGTCACCTTTTGCAACATGGATTTATTTGTAGCCCTTATGATCCTAATTTATATATCAAAAAGGTTGGAACAAATATTTTCATACTTTTTTTGTATGTAGATGATATTATCATTACATGAAGCTCAGAGGATCTCATTGATACTATCAAACATGATTTGATGAAATATTTTGATATGACTGATTTAGGGCTACTACATTTTTGTCTTGGCTTAGAGTTTTGGCAACACAAGCATCTGATTTTTATCTCTTAGATAAAGTATGCCAAGACACTCTTGGACAAGTTTGGGATGACTGATTGTAAACCTGTGTCTACTCCAATGGAACACAGTTTAAAACTCTCTAAAATCCAAGATTCTCCTCATGTAGATGTGACTCTTTATAGATAACTTATTGGGGGTCTCATTTACCTAACATATACCAGACCAGATTTATGTTTTGTTGTCAGCTATTTATCCAGGTTTATGTAGGAACCAAAAAAATGTCATTAGGTGGTAGCCAAATATTTTTTATAGTATGTTCGAGGCACTCTTTAGTATGGTTTGGAATATAAGAAGAATGATACAATTTTCTTGCAAGGATATGTTGACTCAGACTATGCTGGATTTTGAAATGATCATAGATCAACGTTAGGATATATCTTTCATCTTGGATTTGGCCCTATTTCATGGATGAGTAAGAAGCAACATGTTGTTTCTCTTTCATCCACATAAAATGAATATTGAGCTGCACGAGAAGTTGTTCGTGAAGTAATATGGTTATGTCACATTTTAGCAAATATGGGTATCTCAGCAGATCATCCACCAATTGTGTTTTGTGAAAATATGGGTGTATTGAAGCTTGTCAAGGATCCTATTTTTCATGAGCGCACCAAACATATTGAGGTTGATTGTCATTACATTCAAGAACAGATGATTGGGCATAATATTCAGCTCCAATTTTATCCTTCTACTTCACATGTTGTTAATGTGCTCACTAAGCCTCTTTGCAAGGTGAAGTTTGAACCCTTTAGAGGGTTTATTTGTAAACCTAATATATTAAGGGGGGAAATATTAGAATAATATATTAGTTAGCATTTGGTAGTTAGGTTTTTTTATAGTTGGTTAATTTGTTACAAAAAACATATCATATTTCTATTGTTATTTATTCTCAACCTCTGTATGCTCGTTTCACTACAATGCAATACAAGTTTATCTAAACCTTCAGTCCTTAATGAGAGAAAGGTCTATTTTTTGTTAAGGTGATAGACTATAGTTTTGGTTGTAAATATTAGTGATGGGATGAATATTTTTTTGAGACAACCTATTCCAATGTACAAACTGGATCACAATTTCATGCAATTATGAAGGAACATGATTTTCTTCCCATTTGTTAGTGTTTTCAAAATCATGCTTGCCCAAAAATTCAAGTTCATTTAAGTTGACACTCTTAGAAAGATCTATATGTGACAATAACTCCCACTCATTCCTTGGTATGATGTCAGGTCTATCCACCTCACCATCAGAACTATTTTCATCTTCAAGGACAACTTCAATTTGATTTGTACAAACAACATGCCACACATTATAGTTTGGTGTATTCAAGTGCTTCTAGTTGGTAACGATTTCTTCTTTGGTTAGGCCAATATCTTGGTATATTTCTTGGAAATGTTTGTACACAAGAATCTCACTCAAAGAGAATATCTTAAATTGTTCAAAGTCTTCTTTTGCAATAGAAAAAACTTGGGAAAAACTTCCAGACTATTGCTTTGTCTTTTCTATAACGCCATTTGAATCCTTTGTGACTGGCAGCATATGTGTAAGATCTTAATGATTCAATTAGTGTAACTAGTTCAAAGTGAGGTAGATGTTGCAAGTAGGCTTGTATGTAGCTAGATTATATCTCATTATGATTGATTGTGTGACTTAGGTGACACAAAATCTTTTTACCAACATTTAGTGATATAAATTATTTGTTGCAAATAATGCGAGGATATTTTTGTAGCATATGACAAGTGCCTTGCACACTAATGTATCTCTCAACAAAAAGTTGGGCCATGAAATTTTGGTATGCTTTTATGGCATGACCTTGTAGGCTTGCATCACAACATATTCTTTCCAACATATCAATGCAACTCTAAGATTTATTTTTAGCTTTAGATTATTACTTGGAAATGTATTTGATAAAAATATGTCGCAAGGTGATAGGTTGGCAATCTATATTTTCTCTTCATATGGAGAGCATATGTGGGTTATGGATGTTCAACCTATCATCATTTCTAAATAGTTCAAGGGATTATTTTCCAAAGTCATCGTGAACTACGTTTGATGTTAGGAATGAATGTTAAGTGTTTGGCAGCCATTCTGTAGTAGTTGTTATTGCATTCATGACTATGATTGTCATTGATGTCAACACAGTGATTTACCAAAGACTTGTAGAGAAGTAGACAGAGTTTGGATTAGCGCATGTGGGTTATTGCAGTTGGAGCTATGTGATGTTGAGGTTATACTCTTTGATATGTCATATGTCTATGGTTAAGAGCATAGATAGTAATTCATTTATTCATGGAAGTTATGATCATTTTGATGGAAGTAGTATTCAGGCAGTGTTCCTGAGTAGGGGTTTGTGGAAATCGGATGATATCTCCTAATCAGGATGGAATTTGGTTTTGCACAATTAAAGGGAAGTTGGAGACACATTGATAGTGATGTGGATGATAGCACAAACTTTGAGGTTGCACGAGTGAAGATTTATTGTATTTGGAAGCTGACAGTTTTGTGTAATTTTGATATATCATGTGAAACTTTTATTTTGTAATTGTATGCTGACTCATTTGTAATTATTTGAGTGTGGTATAAAGGAAGGAATGTATTTCCTTGTTGGACTATAGTTTTGATGTGGAAGTTGTGATTATGTGTGATGCTGTATGCATGAAGTGAAGAATAGAGCTAAGTATGAAAGCAAATTTGTGAAGGAAGACATGCGAGGTAAAGAGATCTGAAATTGAGATCTGATGTAACAGTGAGTGCAGTTTGGAATAGTCAGAGAAGAGGTGACATATTATTCTATTGAGTAATGCAAAGATTATTTAGATAGTGTGTTCAATGATCTTAACCTGAAGCTGTTTGGGCAATGGGTCCTTCTGTCTTCCATAACTCTTAACAAGGTTAGAAACTTTTAACAGGGATTCAAAATCTCCTAACAAGGATTCATATGTACTAAATGTATTTCATAAGAATCCTTATAGAGTCCATCCTCTCACAAGGAATATTCATATTAGTGCATCTTTTGTGGGCATAATTCCCACTAGGGTTTACTCTTTGATCAAGAGGTTCCCTAGTCAACATATCTTGTGTCATTGTGTTGTTGTGTATGAATATCTTTCTATGGTTGGTAATTATATTACTTATATGGTTTAATGTTGTTGAAGATGATAAAAGTTATAATTTTCTGATAACTGATTCACCCCCCCCTCTCAGTTATCTTGGTGGACTTTACTTTCTAACAATTGGTATTAGAGCAACAGGTCCTTGAAAAAGAAGTTTAACAGCTTAAGGAGATCCATGGCAAATTTTAGGAAAGAAAACCCTAAGTTTGATGGAGTAAATTTTGACAGCTGGAAAGAAGAGATGAAGACACACCTATTGTGTTTAGGACTAGGTTATTGGTTGATTAGAAAGAATAATAAGACTATCATTGAAGAAGACAATCTTGAAACATGTACTACTGATGAAAGAGATCTATTCATGTGTAACATACTTGCAAGAGAAGCACTTTTGACAGCACTTCTGGAGAATGAGTACAGTCAGGTAAAATATTTGAAAAAATCTCATGAAATTTGGAATGCTTTACACTCTACTTTTGAAGGTGATGAACATGCCAAAAGAGTTAGATTACATAATTGGATATGTGCATTTGAAGATATAATAATGTTGGAAGATGAATCTATTAGAAGCTATATTGGTAGAATGTCAAAAATTATTACAGGTATAAAATATTGTGGAGCAAAAAAGATAGAGAATGAAGTGATATGGAAAATTCTGAGGACAATGACTCCTGCATTTAAGCAGACAACACAGATGATTGAACAAGTGATACCTTGTACAAAAGACTTTACAAGAGATAGTCTTCTTGGAAGATTGGAAGCAATAGAAATGAACCTGAGATTATCAGGAGACTTACCTAGAATGGAGATAGCATTCAGTGCTCTTAGTGTTCGGCCTACTTTATCAAGAAGCATCAGTGTGAGTGGAGATTATGCTGGCAGCAACAGATCTAGAAATGAAGAAGACAAGAAGATTGAAGAAGGTATTTCTTTACTTATGAAAAGAGAACCAGACGGTAAGAAAATATTTAAATGTTGGACTTGTCAAGAATATGGTCATTTTGCATCTAAGTGTCCTAAGAGAGTTAAAAAGTACAAAAGCTATTTCAAACCTAAAAGATCTAAGGAATTTTATTATGCTAATGATGAAGATCTTGAAGCTAGTATAGAAAGAACTTTGAGTGAAAGTGATACTGAAAATAATGATGACATAGGAATTGTAGAAATTAAAGAAGAAAATCCTGAAACTGATGTTAAGGAAGAAAAAGCCTTAGTTTCTCAAGTTGAAAAGAAAGCTATTGGATTATAGACAGTGGTTGTTCACATCATATGACTGGAGACATGAAAAAGTTCATAAAGTTTAATGAATATGATGGAGGAGTTGTTAGAGTTGGAAACAATGCACCTTGTTTGATTAAAGGTATATGATCTATTACTCTTGATGGAAAGACTACTACTGATGATGTTTATTTTGTTGATGGATTGAAACATAATCTTTTGAGTGTTGGATAGTTAGTTGATAAGGGATATCAAGTTTGGTTTACTGAGAAAACTTGTGGGCTAAAGGATAAAGATGGAAATCTGATTGGAATTGGATCTAGAACAAGAGGTAATGTATTTCAGTTGAATCCTACTGAGATGGCATGTTTGATTACAAAGATTGATGATAGTTGGTTATGGCATAGAATTTTTTGTCATATAAACTTTGATAACATTGTGAAAATAAGCACTACACTTGTAGTGAGAGATTTACCTAAGATTATGAAGCCTACTAACATGATTTGCAAAGAATGTGTAATGGCTAAACAAAAGAGAAGTTCTTTTCCTAGTAAGAAGTTTACATCTACAGAGAAACTAGAGATTGTTCATACATATTTGAGTAGTCCTACCAGGACTAGAGGATTCTATGGAGAAAGGTATTTTATGATTCTTGTTGATGATTTTACAAGAATGATGTGGATTGAATTTCTTAAAGAAAAATCTGAAGCATTTGATAAGTTTAAGATTGTTAAGAATAAAGTTGAGAATGAATCTAGAATGAAGATTAAATGTTTGAGATCTGATAGAGGTGGAGAATTTACTTCTAGAGAGTTTAACACCTTTTGTGAAGAAAATGGCATTAAGAGACAGTATTCAGCCCCTAGAACACTTGAACAAAATGGTATTGTAGAAAGAAGGAACAGATTAGTGACTGAAGCAGTAAGAGCTATGTTGTTTGAGAATGATTTGGCGAAGGTATTATGGACAGAAGCAGTGAACACAATAGTGTATACAATGAACATAGTACAAATCAGAGTAGAAACAAACAAGACACCTTATGAATTATGGTTTGGACATGTACCCTCAGTTAAGTATTTTAGAATTTTTGGAAGCAAATGTTATATAAAGAGAGATGATGATATTGGAAAGTTTGATCCTAGAAGTGATGAAGGTATATTTCTTGGATATTCTTTGAAAAGAAAAGCATATAGATGTTTCAATAAAAGAACTAAGACTATTATTGAAAGCGTAAATGTTAAAGTTGATGAAAAGTTCAAAATTTAGGAAAGAATGCTTGATTATGAATCTGATGAAGAAGCTCATCCTAAACCTAATATTGGAACTACTGAATTGTTTTATGAAACTGACAGTGATTTGTTGAATGAAAACCACAGTGAAGTTACTAAAGAATCTACACCTGAAGAGAGATCTGAGACAGTGACACCTAGCAAGAGTTTGTTAAGGAATCATCCTTTTGAGCAGATTATTGGAAGCATCAAAAGAGGAGTTCTAACTCAAAATAAGGTAAAAGAATAGTTATGTTTGATTTCTCAAATTAAACTTAAGACTACTAGTGAAGCTTGTGAAGATGAAAGTTGGACTAATGCTATGAAAGAAGAACTAGATCAGATTGGAAAGAATAAGACATGGGAATTGGTCCCTAGACCTAAAGACAAGAATGTTATTGGAACTAAATGGGTATTCAGAAACAAGATGAATGAAAAAGGATAAGTAGTAAGAAACAAAGCAAGATTGGTATGTAAGGGTTACTCGCAACAAGAAGGAATTGATTATGAAGAAACCTTTGCACCTGCTGTAAGAATTGAAGTAGTAAGAATGTTTTTGGCTTATGCAACTTACAAGAAATTCAAAGTATATCAGATGGATGTGAAGTCAACATTTCTGAATGGAGAATTGGAAGAAGAAGTCTAAATTTAGCAGCCTGAAGGTTTTCCTTTGACTCAAGAAGGATACATGGTATGTAAATTAAAGAAAGCTTTATATGGACTTAAACAAGCACCTAGAACTTGGTATGCAAGACTGGATAAGTATTTGTTAAAATTGAGATTTATAAAAGGAACAACTAATAGCAATCTGTACACAAAATAAATTAAAAATGGTTTGTTAGTTATAGTTATTTTTGTTGATGACATTATCTTTGGAGGAGAAGATGAAGCTAGTGATAAATTTTTTGATGAAATGAAGACTGAATTTGAAATGAGTATGATTGGTGAGATGAAATACTTTTTGGGATTATAGATAACATGAAACAATGATGGTATCTTTGTAAGTCAGATAAAGTACTTGAATGACTTGTTGAAAAGATTTGGAATGGAGGACTGTAAACCAATTGGAACACCTAAGGTGACCGAACATAAGTTATCTAGCACAGATGAGACACCTGTAGTGGAATAGAAGAAATATAGATCTATGATTGGAGGATTACAATATTTGTCTCATACAAGACCTGATATAGCACATTTAGTTGGAATGGTAGCAAGATTTCAAGCTGAACCTAGAGAATCACATTATGCAGTGGTAAAGAGGATATTGAGATATTTAAGAGGCATAATGAACTATGGACTATGGTATGAAAAATTTGATGATTTTACCCTATGTGCATATACAGATCCTAATTGGGGAGGCAATGTTGATGATAAGAAAAGCACCAGTGGTGGAGCATTTTTCCTTGGAGGAAGATTAGTTTCTTGGCTAAGAAAGAAGTAGAATTATATCTCACAAAGCACAGCAGAAGAAGAATATGTAGCAGCAACAAACAATTGTAACCTTATAATTTGGATAAAGCAAATGTTGAAAGATATTGGTATAAATTTTTTTGAACCTCTTGTTATACATTGTGATAACACCAGTATAGTTAGTATGTCTAAGAATCCTGTATTACATTCTAAGACAAAGCATATAGAGATTAAGTATCATGTTGTAAGAGAGAAAGTTGCTAAGAGAGAAGTTAGACTTGAGTACATAAGTACAAAGGAGCAGATAGTAGATGTGTGCTATAAATGTGTCACACTTCTATGGATCATTACATGTAAGGAAACTCAAGAATGAGCCCTCACAAATCGATCCATAGCTCCCTAGGCATGGAGTGCAAGGGTTTTTAAGAATGCTCTCAGCTATAGCTATTTAGCCTATAACCTTGCTAGTAAACCATGCAATGGGAGATTCAATGAAGACAAAGGAAAGAATGCCAATATCCTCAAGAATCAAGAATGAAAATGCAATGCAATGCTATGCTAGAAATGGAAATGTAAGCTAAGCTATGAAAGGAAATATGCAAGTGTTACAACCCAAGCTAATTAATCTATGTGAGCTAATCTAGAGCATAGAAATGAAACTAATCTAAGAAAGCATAAATATGAAGCTAAGCTAAGAATGCAAGAATGAGATGTAGAATGCAAGAATGCTCCAAATCTTCAAAAGCTCCAAAGTGACCTAGAAATCCTGCAGCATAAAGTTAGCATAAAAAGTTGGGGATCTAGAATGAAGAAGAGAGCTCTCTTTTTATAAGAAATGAGAAGGAATGGACCATGGAGATTAAGAGGAAAAAGATTTAATCAATGGTGGAGCTTAAAAGAGGAGCAATCCATGTGCACAAATATCCTCCAATAGGAAAAATAAGAGTTGACTTTTGTGTCCATATAAGACAAAAAGTGCTTTTTCTCTTTTTATAAAGTAAGAATAATGCTTTATTTGTACAACTTAGTATAAGAGGAAAAGTGGGGGCTTTTTATTTAATAAAAGGGGAGGAAATATTCCTTTTAAATAAATAAAAACTTAGGGTAAAATGGTTAGCCCAAAATAATCGAATAAATGATAGAGCTAGGATTTGATCAAGAACAAGCAATTTATGATTTAGCAAAAGGGGCTAATAGTCTAGGTGACCATTTTTAGGTGTATACATTTTCCCCTCTTTGACTAATGTTTGATCGATTTGGGAACACATGCTGTCAAAGAATGAAGTTGAAATGTGAGATCGATTTGGGATCACAAAGCAACTCAGATCAGCCAAGAAAGCAAGAGATAGCCAAGAAGGCAAGCAAATAGCGATCTAACTCCAAAGAATGAAGTGTAGAGAGATAGAAAATCCTACATGGTCAGCCTGGTAGTGACAGTACTGAACACTTAGGAAAGAGATAACCAATAAGATATGATGTGTCTGCCCCCTCGGGATCAAAAGTGAAATTCGGGTAGAGGGAATGCAAAAGCAAGAGAGACATGATCAAATCACTAGAAATCATAATCGAAGCTGAAGAGAATAGAACAACCATCAAGTAGTGAAGGTATGCCCACACACATGGGATCCGAGGCACGAACCAAGTGGTCGCTCAACCCAGAAACACCACGGAGGGGGATTTGAACTTGGGATTTGAAAGTGAATGAAAGATGGGAAGTTTGAAAGAGATGGAGATGAAGAGGTGAAGAATGCCCCAGCGAAGATCGAAGGATCAGGCCTCAAAAAGGTTAGCCAACTGTGCAGAAGAGGGGGAAAAGGTGATTTGGATGATCAAGGTGATCTTGGATTTCGGTTTTGATCCTGAAATGAATAGAAAATGATGGGATATGAAAGACAAGAAGTGAAAGACATGATTAGGAAGAAGTGAAAGGTGAGCGCAGTTGATTAACAAGTCCATGAAAGATGAAAGGAGAGCTCTCTCCATATGCAAGATGCAAAACTAAACTAACATGAACTTAAGAATGCAAGCTACATGAAAAGTGGTTTACTTGCAAGGTCACAAAGCCAATAGACATCTAATATTCATCATTGAGCGTTATTGGTAGTGTCGCAAGATCATACAATACACACTAGCATAACTATGTGGATATGAATATGATCTTTATCAGATAGGAATGTGGAAATCTCACCTAGGTATCAAAGACATGTAGGTCAAGATGACTAGTGTAGTGAGATTACCTAAGTTTGATATAGCAAGATTATGCTCGCATCGAGACACAAGAAAGTCAAGATGACTATAAGCATGCACTTGCAAAACAGTCAAGGATAATACCTTGGAGGTCCATAGTGTCAAGTAAGACCAGCATAAATGCTCATGACAGTGAGGACCAACAAGATATACCCACAAGCAGATAAAGAAATAAAACATGTTCTCATACCCTTAGTCTTCTAGCTATGCATCATCAAAAACAATCATAGGGGGAGAACACTCAGCAAAGAAATCATCATAGACAACACGCAAAGAAATAAAGTCAAACAAATCTCAGCAAGTCAAGTGCATGTGTGTAGGTCATAGAGTCAAGCTTTGAGTATCACATCTGCCAATGAGAAATATTGCATCATCCAAGACGACGGGAAGGATATCTAATAAGTGTTAAGAAACACTTGATGCTAGGGCAGTGTTGAAAAACACAGTTGGGGTGGTGTTGAAAAACACCATTTGCGAGGTGCCTAAGAGACCCAGATGCACAAAGAGACCCAAGATAAGCTTAAAACAATGTATGCCCCCTAGACTAAGACAAGAGTCAATTCCAGGCTAGGAGAGGCAAAGTGAGAAGTGGAGCGAATGAGCGCCATGCAAGACTGATAGACATAGGTGCAAAGGGTCTCAAGCAGTGCCCGTTTCTAGGTTTTCACCACTTGATAGATTTATTACAATTTTTTCAGGACTTTTTATAATTTTTTTTTTTGTATTTTTGCTACCAAGGCGCCTGTTTCCAGGTTTTCACCAAGGCACTTTTTCAATTTTTTTATTTTTTCAATTTTTTTATTTTTTTGTATTTTTTAGCATCATATATGAATTTTTTTGGTATTTTTTCAGGATCATAAAATATGTACAAAGAATGCCCTAGACAGAAATGGGCATCAAGAATCTACTTCCTCTGATGTAGAGAACTGATAGGCCCCAAGCCTACATGTTGTAGCTGTGACAATAGGAGGTCTCAACCAGTTCGACCAATAATAACCAGCCCTAAGCAATGTCTGAGCTAGCGGAGGATCGTTAGAATGTGATCCACACATACCATCATGGATTTCAGCTAGCACTTTTTCTGACTCCTCTATTTCTAGACACTTAAGGAGAGTTTCGTCTAGACCCTTCCTATACAAGTCACCAGAGACAAAGGAAAAGTGTAAGGGATGGTGGAAGGAATGGCGTGGTGGATTTTTAGGAGGAATATGAGGTGGAAGATATGAAAAGATGGTAGGATTGCAAGATTTGTGAGCAGGATAGCGTAATTCATCCACCAGGAACTTGAAGTGAAATTTATGCTTTTTCATTTGTAAGATGGATGTTGAAGTAACCAAGGCATTAGCAACTTTGTTCTCAGCTTTAGGAATAGGCTGAAATATAACAGATATGAGATCATGCTTGAAGTAGTGCACCATTTTTTTGTAGAGAATCAGCTTGTCATCTTTTATTTGAGAATCATTATTTTTGAGCAGATTTTTATTTTTACTTTTCTTAGGTGTGGATACCGTCACAATGTGGTTTTCACCATCTGACCATTGCCCTTTTCTTTTGACTTGATGACCGTGATGTTTGATTGCTGATTCAATATTTTTTGTTGCTAGTTCGCTGGTGGAAGAAGTAACAGGTGTTGATGCAAGATGAAATGAAGTGACTGGTTCAATAGAATTTATGTGAAGGATGTCATCTCTGGTGACACGAGAGGTTGAGCCTATAGAGTAAGCTCCAAAAGTAGCTAGATCTAGACTTGTCATAGAAGAACCAACATGGTCCACTAAGGCAATATGAGGAACAAACTCATCAGACCCCACACAAGACCCATCAACCACGTCAGGTGGGTTACGAGAGGTATGAACCACATCAACATCCATATCTGTCATGGGAGGATCTTCTGGAAGAGGCTTAAGATGCCGAGAAGTAGAGATACTCATGTCATTATGTGAGAGATCACCTCTTTGTAGCAGTCATGCAATGTTGCGACATTGTCTATCATAGTGCAATGATTCTTTAGGCACGTAGGTTCTAGACATAGAGGCCTCAGCCATATCATCAGTAGATATACATTCTTCTCCCCAAAGGAGTGAAGTAGAAGGAAGATCATCTCCCATTTGAGCTATAGTGTGTAGTGGTGACTCATCTATATCTGTGTCTGAATTACTGAGCATGGGAGTATTTCTAGAATCCTCTCTATAGATCCACTCTTGAATAGCTTGTTCTTCTCTTTCTGCTTCTAAAGGAATGGATGAAGGAACAAAAGTATCAGAGATCATCATAGCAGAAGTGGAAGGCTTCATTTGATCAGAAGGTTTCCCATATGACCTAGGAGAAATAGGTATAGAAGCAAAAGAATCCAGTTTATATTCACCCATACCAAGGCTCATCATCTTAAGTGATTTCTCAGTAGCAGCTAGAGACGTACTAGGATCAACAAAAGGTTCATTATGAGGAACAAATTTTTTAGTAGCAGCAAGAGCATTGATAGCAATAGTATGGTCTCCAGGAATCACAACCTCAGTGCCATTGTACGAAAATTTGACGCACTGATGATAAGTGGAAGGAATAGCCTGCATGTCATGGATCCAAGGATGACCCAAAAGAATGTTATATGCAAGTGGGATGTCCAATACTTGGAAGCTAATATCTTTCATGATAGGGCCCACTCGGACAGGCAGCGTGACAAGACCTTTGGAAGATCTTTCGACTTCATCATAAGCTTTTATAGTAATCTTCTTCTTGGAATCCACAGCCAATTTTGACAAACCCAATTGTTGTATGACATTGAAAGAAACAATATTTAACCCTGCACCATTGTCTATCAGGACTCGGCGGACTCGGGTATTGTAGACTAGAACTTCAATGTGTAAAGCTAGATTATGTGGGTGAGCAATAGATATGTCATCTTCTACAGAAAAGGAGAGAGATAGCAGAGATGAAATGTGGTTGACCATAGCCTAAAATTGATCTGGATCAATATCATTGGGAACACGTGTTGTATGTAGAGCCTCATCAAGAATCTCTCTATGCGAAGAGGATAACTGAAGCAACTCAAGGATAGATATCTATGCTAGTGTCTTTTGCAAATGTTGGACAAGATCATAGCTAGGGGTGGCTGAAGGAGCCACTTGTTTGGAAGGCAAAGCTTGCTTGGGATTTTGTGTAGTTTTAAGGACAATCTTGGCTTGCCCCCTAGTAACAGCATTCAGTGTCTCACTTTGGGAAGATGAACTACCACGTGTTTGCAAGACTAATTTTGGCTTACCATGATTGGTGTTATTATCATCTTGAGACCTCATCATTAGAACACTCTCAACGAGCTCTACCATGTTAATCACAAGAGTATTAGAAGGATACGTGTAATTGATCTTTGCATCATGATTCTTCTTATGTGTTTGAGAGGTTTCCCCCTTATCATGCTTAGGTAGAGGATCTTTGAAAGCTGTGTGATCAAAATTTTTAGTTAAGCCATCAGTGGAGATTGTGCCATTCTCAATAAGATCCTAAATATCATCCTTAAGCCTAAAACAATTATCTGTTGGATGGCCCTTGTTTCTGTGATAATGGCAGTAATGATCTTCTCTCCACCAATCAGGCTTATTTATCGGATCCCAGTTACCAGGTTTATCAGGAAGCGTAAGATATCCATTGTCAACCAAAGTCTTAAGGATCACATCGTAAGGTTCTGCCAACTTGGTATAGACTCACTTTTGAAATGACTTCTTAGGCTTATCTCCATATTGAGTTTTAGGATCATTGTGAGTGTTTCTAGCTTCTTGTTGTTTTGATGCATAGATAGCGTTGGAGAGATTGAAAGCGGGCTCTTTAACTTTAGGAGCATCAACAACCCCATCATTAACAACATACTTGTTTTTATTCCAGGGTTTGTTTTTGTCTTTGCCATTGCCTTTAGCATCTTTATTAATAACAATATCCCCTTTTCTTATAGCTACATCCTCAATTCCATATGCACTTTCAACCATGTCATGGAAGGAGGAGAACAGTTGCTTCCTTAGATCATAAAATAGCTTAGGCACAAGTGTGTTGACAAAAATGTCAATCTTTTCTCTTTCGGGTAGCTGACGAGGATATCGAGAATACAATGACCTCCAACATTGTAAGTAAGTCACAAATGGCTCACCTTGATGTTGTCTTAGATTACCGAGATCTATCATAGTGACAGGTTGTTGGATGTTGTAAGAGTATTGCTGGGTAAATCGCTGAGCTAACTCATCAAAAGTCTTAAGCGGTGGTGTCAATTTCGCAAACCATTCCAAAGCTTGGCCTCTTAAGCTTCGAGGGAATAAGTGTAGGAGATATGTGTCTTCATGAAGAAAGTCCATACTAAGAGCATAAAAATGACGCACATGGTCATGAGGGTCACCATTTCCATCATACTTGTCATATTTAGGAACCTCAATATCCTTAGGAAACGGGACCATGTATAGATCTTTATCAAAGGAAAGAGCACAAATTGATTCTACAAAAGAAACCTTTGGAGGCTCTCTTTCTAATGCCATTTGGGTAAGGCATTGATTTGTTTGACGTAATTCTTCTTGAAGGACTTCCAATTTAGTTGGTACTCTTTGTTGGACAATTTGTCTGACATCATAGCTGGGAGGAAGCTTGTATCCTCTAGAAGTCATATATTGAAAATATTGATCGCCATTACGCTCTAAAAGCTTATGCATCATTCGTTGGAAATCCACATCTTGTTCACATCTCATAAGATCCTCACTAGAAATCTCATCATTAGCCTCTGCCTCATGTTGAGAGGGAGGAGGTCTAGGTGGTGAAGAAGGCATAGCAAAAGTTGGCCTTGGAGGAGATCTTGGTGGCGTGTTGTTGTCATTGTTGTCATTGTTAAAAAGAGGTCTATGCTCATGATTACTAGTCTTAGGTTGCTCATGAAATGTCCCTCTATAAGCCATGTGCCTAGTATCATCCATCCTTTGTTGATTGTGTTCTTTGTCTAAGCGCGCTTGATTATCCTTACGATCAAAGTGTTCTTGCAAGAGTTGAACTTTTTCTTGTTCAGTCAAAGTAAGTGAGACACTATCTGTGTTTTTGGGGGTCTTGAATGTGGAAAAGATGAAACCTCCTTTGTACCATGGTGTAGCCTTAGATTTCTCAGATTGGTCAGAACTAGAACTGTCGTTGCTAATGGGTGCTTTGGAACGTCTAGTTGGAGAAGGTAACTGTGTATAATTGAACGGAGGATGACTCTCCTGCTCAAATTGAGACCGAGTTGTAACCGGCATGAAAAGAGATGTTGGTTGACTAATAGAATGAGACAAAGTTTCTTAGATTTGAGATAAGCAAAGCTAATAAAGATCACTTGTCAAAGTAGAACAATAGAGAGATGGCTCGTCAAAAGTGCTCAAGCACTTACAACAATCAATTGACTAAAGCCAAGCAACGAGCAAGAAGCTCAATAAGCAAGTAGCTAGAGAGGTAACCATGATGCGACAAGTGATCAAGAGTAGCATTTGTTAAACTCAAACCCAATAGTTTTAGCTCATTTGTTTTAGTCTAGAACAAATCTAAGCATGTAGGTAACAAACTAGTTTCAGGTAAGAACAGAAAAAGACACTCTACGACAGGTTAAAGTGCAAGTTTAGCCACTCCAAATTGCAGCAATGATAGGACAACAAAAAGATTTTGGGTGATACTTTCCAGGCAGACAGGGTGATACTTCTCAGTTAGGGCGATACTTCACCTTAAGCTAGGTGATAGACTGCAGTATGGTTGGGCGATAGACTCCAGGCTAGTGGGGCGATAGTCCAGAAGGCACGAACTATCGCGCGATATACCTCAGTAAAGCGCGCGATAAAATAGCAGGGCACGAACTATCGCGCGATATTTCTCAGTAAGGCGTGCGATACTGTTGCAGATTTGTATGACTTTTTGACCAGTGAACATAAAAGTCTCAGTTTTGAAGCATTTTGATCAAGTTTGAAGGTTGGATAGTGCAATTTCTCAGTTTGACAAGCAGTAACAGAAAATAAAAGATAGGTTTGCAAATAGTATAGGATCAAACATGTCATAGAACACTTGAAACAAGGGCAAAAGCAACCTTGCCAAGATAAGCACTTGTGATATCAAAATAGAAAAATTCTATGAGTGCTACCGTTTTGTTTGAATGTTGAGAACGTTTACACTGGTATAGCACAATCGAAGACAATTCAAGCAATTACTACCTAGAAGGACAAGGCTCATTACTTAGCAACGTGGCCCACAACTTGATACTCCCTTGCCTCACACCAAGTGGTTGCCCACAAGAGATATTGGTATTGTCATGGAAGTGTCAAAAACACAACCAAAGGAACACATACGCTAAAATTTCCAAAAAATTTCAAAAAGTTAGCTGAGAACCTGAAACTTGCAAGATGGATAAAATAACTCAAAAATAGGTCACTACCAGGTACAGACATAGTATCACGTGATACTTCACATTATACTGGGGTGATACTTATCAATCCGCGTGATATTTCACCCGACACCAGGTGATACTTCGCCCGAGACCAGGCGATATACTCTACTATAGCCAGGCGATACTTCTGACAGGTGAAGTATCACACGCACATACAGAGGTATATCGCGCGATACTTCTGGAAAGTATCATGCGACAGTCTGAGACAAAAAAAATAGAGACTAAAAATTAAGCTAAAAACTTGCCGAAAAATTGACAGAAATTGAGGAAAATGCAGAATTTAAAGGACAAAGTCTATCTACTCTGCCCCACTGTGGGTGCCAAAAATGTGTGCTATAAATGTGTCACACTTCTATGGATCATTACATGCAAGGAAACTCAAGAATGAGCCCTCACAAATCGATCCATAGCTCCCTAGGCATGGAGTGCAAGGGTTTTTAAGAATGCTCTCAGCTAGAGCTATTTAGCCTATAACCTTGCTAGTAAACCATGCAATGGGAGATTCAATGAAGACAAAGGCAAGAATGCCAATATGCTCAAGAATCAAGAATGAAAATGCAATGCAATGCTATGCTAGAAATGGAAATGCAAGCTAAGCTATGAAAGGAAATATGCAAGTGTTACAACCCAAGCTAATTAATCTATGTGAGCTAATCTAGAGCATAAAAATGAAACTAATCTAAGAAAGCATAAATATGAAGCTAAGCTAAGAATGCAAGAATGAGATGTAGAATGCAAGAATGCTCCAAATCTTCAAAAGCTCCAAAGTGACCTAGAAATCCTGCAGCATAAAGTTAGCATAAAAAGTTAGGGATCTAGAATGAAGAAGAGAGCTCTTTTTTTATAAGAAATGAGAAGGAATGGACCATGGAGATTAAGAGGCAAAAGATTTAATCAATGGTGGAGCTTAAAAGAGGAGAAATCCATGTGCACAAATATCCTCCAATAGGAAAAATAAGAGTTGACTTTTGTGTCCATATAAGATAAAAAGTGCTTTTTCTCTTTTTATAAAGTAAGAATAATGCTTTATTTGTGCAACTTAGGATAAGAGGAAAAGTGGGGGCTTTTTATTTAATAAAAGGGGAGGAAATATTCCTTTTAAATAAATAAAAACTTAGGGTAAAATGGTTATCCCAAAATAATCGAATAAATGATAGAGCTAGGATTTGATCAAGAACAAGCAATTTATGATTTAGCAAAAGGGGCTAATAGTCTAGGTGACCATTTTTAGGTGTATACAATAGATATATTCACAAAGCCTTTGCCTAAGGATACATTTAAGTATCTAAGAGGTATACTTGGGGTTATGCCCCAACCTACTTTTGAGAAATGATGTAGTTGGTTGCATCTGTCCAGTGGTATATTAGCCTTATCTTTCTTCTAGACTAGATGTTGGTACTAACTCTATGGGGGAGTATGTGTATCTTAGCTAAGTCATGAGGACTCTAGTAAATGTATTTTCTGAAAAGTGTCTTTTGACATTGAGTTATTGTTGAATTAGTGATGGAAACTCTATCATTGATGTCAATGGGGGAGAAGTATACATGAAAACTAATCTGAGACATCTGTTGGAAAGAACTGAATAGGATAACGAAGCAAGATTCGATTGATGAAGAGGATTTGAAGAAGCAGTGTTGTAGTATTGGATTTTTGGAACATTGGATATTTTTCATCTATGTTGCCATCAATGCCAATGGGGGAGATTGTTAGGAATGAATGCTAAATGCTTGGCAGCCATTCTATAGTGGTTGTTGTTGCATTCATGACTATGATTGTCATTGATGTCAACATAGTGATTTACCAAAGACTTGCAGAGAAGCAGATAGAGTTTGGATTAGCACACGTGGGTTATTGAAGTTGGAGTTATGTGATGTTGAGGTTATAATATTTGATATGTCATATGTCTATGGTTAAGAGCACATATAGTAATTCATTTATTCATGGAAGTTATGATCATTTTGATGGAAGCAGTATTCAGGCAGTGTTCCTGAGTAGCGGTTTGTGGAAATTGGATGATATCTCCTAATCGGGATGGAATATGGTTTTGCATAGTTAAAGGGAATTTGGAGACACATTGATAATGACATATATGATAGCACACAATTCAAGGTCACACAAGTGAAGATTTATTGTATTTGGAAGCTGACAGTTTTGTGTAATTTTGATATAGCGTGTGAAACTTTTATTTTGTAATTGTATGTTGACTCATTTGTAATTATTTGAGTGTGGTATAAAGGAAGGAATGTATTTCCTTGTTGGAATATAGTTGTGATGTGGAAGTTGTGATTATGTGTGATGCTGTATGCATGAAGTGAAGAATAGAGCTAAGTATGAAAGCGAATTTGTGAAGGAAGACATGCGAGGTACAAAGATCTGAAATTGAGATCTGATGTAATAGTGAGTATAGTTTGGCATAGTCAAAGAAGAGGTAACATATTATTCTATTGAGTAATGCAAAGATTATTTGGATAGTGTGTTCAGTGATCTTAACCTGAAGCAGTTTGGGCAGTGGGTCCTTCTGTCTTCCATAACTCTTAACAGGGTTAGAATCTTTTAACAGGGATTCAAAATCTCCTAATAGGGATTCCTATGTACTGAATGTATTTCATAAGAGTCCTAATAGAGTCCATCCTCTCACAAGGAATATTCATATTAGTGCATCTTTTGTGGGCATCATTCCCACTGGGGTTTACTCTTTGATCAAGAGGTTCCCTAGTCAACATATCTTGTGTTATTGTGTTGTTGTGTATGAATATCTTTCTATGGTTGGTAATTATATTGCTTATATAGTTTAATGTTGTTGAAGATGATAAAATTTATAATTTTTTGATAACTAATTCACCCCCCCCCCCCTCTCAGTTATCTTGGTGGACTTTACTTTCTAACATTTGATTCTTCACATGTTTTCTAAGGAGCTTTATATCTACATTTCATATGCATACTCTTTTTACATAGGAAAGTTCTCTCAAAATGCTTGGTGTGTCTTTGTACACAATTAAAAATCTCTTCATAATCAACATAAGGATTTGTAATGATAATGGATGGGAGACAACAGTCAAGAGGGAGGTTGTTTGAATTCAAATTTGATAGCGGGCGAGAATCCAGGGCTATAGGTCAAGGATGTTGTTTGTAATGGTGTCTCTACAGATTAGGGAGAGGGGAACTCAGAGGGAAAGGAGGGGGATCCAAGTGACAAATAGAAAGATCTAGGTAATGATGTAGGGGTAGGAGAAGGGAACCTTCCCTCTTCTTCCACAACCTTGAAGACACAGACAAGGGATCATAATGGTAAAGCCATTTATCGCTGGTGGTCAACTCTTTTAGGAGTTCAACCTATAGGAAAGTCCTCTTTCCCTTCTATTAAGGATATTTTTGATAAAGAGAAAGGTAATTTTATCATTGAGTTCCTGATGAGTTGGTGGATCAAAATATTGCCTCAATGGACCATACTCTTGTAGGAAAATTTGTGGGGTCCAGACCTAATATAGATATTGTGAGAATCTTTGCTAAAAAGAAGTGGGAGATAAAGGGGCAAGTCCTTGTCATGGCTATGGCTAAGGGCTTTCTATCCTTTGAGTTTACCTGTAAAGAAGACTTAGACAAAATCCTTTATACGGGTACCTAGTCAATAGGAAAGGCCACTCTAGTGTTGCAAAAATGGACTCTGAAGCTTCATCTCAATTATTCTTTCTTCGTCCAAGCCCCAGTGTGGGTAAGGCTCATAGAACTCCCTTTGGAATTATGGGTTGAAGATGTCTTCGATGGTATTTCCAGATCCTTTGGTACCCTGCTCTCGATAGATCCAGTGACTGTTACCAAAAGCTACCTCACCTATGCCAGGATTTGCATAGGGGTGTAAGAGGGCCAAGATATGCCAAAAATTATTGTGCTCCAATCCAAACTGGGCAAACATTTGCAAAATTTGGACTATGAAAGTAGGGCAATCCCAGTTCTTTACTTCCCATCCATCATCGGCCGAGTCCCCACATCCTCCCCCGGTCTGTGGATAAGCATACGGCCTGTTCACCATTGGACCCCTATCCCTCGACTTTCCATTCATTCCAAAGCTTCAGGTGCCCCCCGTCCTTACTATTCTATGGGGCATGTGGTAACCTGTGTTCCGAATAACCAAGAGTTGGTGCTCCGGAAGGCTCTGATTCACTCTGCCTTATCATCTCCTGCTGCTTATTATTCACATACTCCATACTTGGCTTTGCCCCTATCTCCGAACGCTTCTGGTCTCGGATCAACTATAGTAGTTTCTCTGGTACTCGCTTGATTGATTGTAAGGCAAGTGCACCCCGTGATAGAGGCAGAGGCTTCTTTGACAGCAGTAGGAGCCCCAACTATATAAAAAAGGGCATATTATTGTAGCGGATCCAATTGTATAGCCGGGCATCCTTACCAGATCAAGACCCAGTCGCAGGGGCACTCCCTTTTTCTTTCTTCCACTGTAAGAAAGTGGGACATAAAGCCAGACTATGTCCAGTGTGCATAAATCTAGAAAAAGAAAGGAAAGGTATAGCTGTTAAAAAGATAAAGTTAGGTAAAACCACTGAAAAGGATATCCTCCCAAGGGAGACAACCATTCCACAACTTGACTCTAATGTTAAGGCTCACAGAGTGTGGAAAAAAAAGGACAAACCAGAGGACACTTTGGCAATTCTTGACTGACCAAAAGATAAGAAAAATCCTCATGAAGGGGAACATAAGGAAAACACCAAGTCAAACCAAGAAATCTCTGCTCTTAGAGTGGAGTCTCCCCAGTCTGAAGGCATTGACTTGGAAGTCAAAATTAAGCATGAATCCATGATCGAAACCAGAGACAATGGTCTAGGGGAAGGAGGTGACTCATGCCCAGGTTCCATCTTTTTTTGCTTCATCCCAGACTCTCTTGAATCCCCATTGGAAGAATGTTTTTCAAGCCTAGCAAGGGTCATACCTGGTGGTTCCCCAGATTCTCACCCTTGCTTGGAGATACAAGATTCAAACAAAGTCCAACAAATGGACTTTATTCTGGGTACTATCTCTCCAAGGCAACTCACCAAGATGGAGGAGCTCTTTGCCAAATACAAAGATGAAAAAGAGGGTTGGTCAAAGGTTCAAAGTAAAAAGAGAACCAAAAGTAGAGACACCTCTCCAATTTCTCCTGTAGCTACTAGGAGTAGAAATAGAGTAGACATCGGGGCTAGAATAAAATCCCTAGGCAGAAAGAAAGCTAGTCAAATTAGGCAAGAGGAAGCCAGTAGGAATATCGTGGATGGAACCCAGAAAACCATCCAGGCTGCCTGCACCCCTAGTAAGAAATGATAGCAACTCCAAAGGACTCTAGTGAGCTCATTAGCTCACACAAGTAGATTATTTCTTGAATACCTCTCTACTCTTCTCACCAGGGAACCTTAACTCAAAAGGTTAAGCTAGTTCAAACCCAGTTGTGGTACATCTCACAAATATTCTCTATAGCTTTAAAAAATGATACGATAGCCATGTTTGAAACTCAACGGGGAAACAATGATTGGTTTGCCCAAAGCATGGGTTGCAGACATGGCTATGATCTTGGCTTAGTCATCACTTTTTTGGCTACGTGGACCACTCTTTCTAAGGATGAATTTAATCATCACGTGTTCACCACTATCACCAACTGGGTTGCTGATGGGATTGTCTTTCTGGCCACTAGCAAGGAAGCTTACATCATTTGGACCCATGCTGATACTTTTCATCAAGCAGAGTTGGATTCTCTAGATGGAGACGATCTTTAGAGTACAGGTGCAATAATTAAAGATAATTATTATTGCAAAGGGCTTGTTCAGAGGAGTTATTTCACTCATGTCAAGCTGGGGAGGAATTGTATGAATAATTAGAACGCGTCACCTCCTCACACTTTAAGGGCCCTATTCCCCATATTTGGTAATCATTTCAAAAAGACAACTTTTAGAAAGCCCTGCATGAAGGATTTCTTCTATTGATCTATGAATTCTTTAAAGCCCAAATCCTGGGCAAGGAAATTGAAGATTGCAAACCCTAATACTGAGGACTCTAGGTTGGATTATGTTCCTTTGGGCACTTTTGTGGGAAAACTTTCAGATGACAATGAGGAAGTCAAAAATAAGAAATGGAACAAGGGATCCCCTTCCAAGAAGCGACCCCTGAAAGATGTCAAAATTGAAAAACCCTCAAAAAATAGGATAGGAAGGAGATTCACTTGGAGGAAGAGTACAATGACAAGGTGGAAGAAATGGATACGAAAGATGAAGAGGGTAATCCCAAAATGGAAGCTGTAGACATGCAAGAAAAGGTCAAAGAGGAAATTCCCAAACCAATGTAGGAATTGTTGGGTCGTCTATCTGTTGATCTTACAAGTGAGGAAAAAATCCCTACTCCTCAGTCCCCGACTAGCACCAATATTAAGAATCATGACCCTGTTACTAAAGACCTTAATGATGAGTAGGGTACTAACCAATCACCTATAAGGATAGATGATACTGAAGATGCCTCTGGGGGGGAGTATAAAAGTAAGGACACCGAGAAATGCAAAAAGGTCTGGAGAAATTTCAACATCAACACTGTGAAAATGGGAATAATTAGGGAGGCCATTTACCCACAGATTATGGAGGATAATGAAGGAAAAGTCCATAAGGAAGAGTTGATTGACCCAAATCTGGTTGTTCTAAGTGATAAAGCCAGGGAAATGGATATGGATTTCCACAACAAAACCAATAACAACATGCTGTATCAGTATAGATATTTCAAATGGCTCTACCATGAGATTGAGGACATCAAAGAAAAAATTTAGAGCTTGGACAACAAGGAACACACCATAGAGAGAAAGATAAGCCTGGAAACTAGGGTCCAGCATTTAGAAACCAAAATGATAAGCCTTGAAAAAACCCTAAAGGGAATAGCTAAGAAATTTTTTAATATCCTCAAAACGTCTAACGAGAACTTGAAGTTGCTAATTAAAAAAAGGGAAGAAAAAATGGAAACCACAGCTGATTAGAGGACTAGGGAGAAAGAGAAGGAGCCCACTGAAGGACCAGGAAAAAGAACCAGGGGAAGAATTAGGAAAAAAAGGGAGAAAATTGATCCCCAAGGACCCCAAGTTCAGAACGTGAAAGACACTGTTCAACTGATGGAGGCCCTCGAAAGCAATGCGGCTGTCATGCTCAGGAGCTTGGAATAACTTGATCCGGTGCCTCTCTTTTTTGCCTAGTTTTGATTTTTTATTTGTTTTTTCTTGTTTGGCCCTATAGTTGCCTATTCCTTGGTACTTTGATTTGATTACTCTATTTTTATTTCATGCTTATCTTTTAGTTTCTTACACTGTTGTGGGTTTCAGGCTCCTTGTAAAACCTATTTTACTTAATAAAAAATATAAGGATTTGTAGAAAATATTTCAGATGTGTTTAGTAGGCATGGATCATCTATTTGATTTGTGTGTATCATGTTTCCTATTTCAAAGATGGAGTGAGGGTTCCAAGCAATGACAAATTTATCAACACATATTATTTCTCTATTTACTTTAATAGGGTTTTCTCAATTCAATGTATCCATGTTGGGTGCATTTTTAGCCACATACATCCATGGATATATGTAGAATGTATTTTTTAAGAGTCAATATATTTTTACAAACCATGAGATTATTGCAAGTTATTTCCAGATTCAATTTTGTAAGTATTTATTTGCATAAACATTTTGACTTAGTCTATTGCTTTTCTCATTTTACCATTTGGCTCTCTATCATTCATCCCGATGTTGGATCACAGAGTGTGATATGAAATATTGATGCAAAAAATACTTATGTAATTGAATCCAAAAACAACTTGCAATAACTTAAAAATTGTTGAATTATGATTAGCAATTTGAGCTACCTACATTCAAAATTCACGATTTTCAAAATTAAAAATATAAAAACCTTGAAAGGTGAAAATTTAATATAATCAAACATTAATATTGAAAGGAACTTATGGTTCTTCATATGATTGTATATTGGGTATGGAGAGGAGTACGAGAGCATGCATATGTGTTAGGGCTTCTCCTTCTTCTTATAGATTTGGAGATACAAAAGGAGAAGATGATCTAGCTAGAAAAGCCATGGTGTGTTCGATTGAAGTGGTGCATGCTTAAGATAGAGGTTGAGTTGCTTTGTCACTTTCCCTCTTGTTTTCTACATGCCTCTCAACTTCTTTGCAGAATGGGGTTTTTTTTCCCCTAGGTGTTTATTTGAGTGGGTGAATTCTATGGTCATGATCCCCAACTATGGGTGGTTATTTGACATCTTTGGGGGTAGACATTGCTCCCCACACTAATACATATGGGGTGAAATTGCGATGGAAATTTGCAACAGTGGGCAAATGTTATGTCTTTTTGGCTTTTTTTTTTCAATTATACCCCGACAATGTCGCAATTGCGACGTTAATGGGATATAAGAAAAAAAAAGAAAAGAAAATGTTGGTCATTTCTGTAATAGCACCGAGAGGGATTTTTGTAGCCGTTGGATGAGGAGATCTCTGTGGCTAGGCATCTCTGTGGTGAAAGGGATCTACTGGATTGTACATTCAGAATCCAAAAGGCCGAGAAAGGTATGATTTTAAACTTCACTTCCTACTCATTTTGTGTCACCCTCTCTTCCCTTTATCATGCAAACCTTATATTTAAGGATATGCAACATGATCTTGTTTAACAAGAAAAATGTTTCTGCTATTTCTTCTCAGAAACCCTTCTTCAAACCCTAATTTACCATCGGGTAGTTTTGGCTGGCCGCTACTAGGCGAGAGTCTACTATTTCTAGCTTTCCAAAGGGCCAATGCATTTCATGAATTTTTGGAGTGGAGGATGTGTAAGGAAACTCAGGTGCAGAAATAGCTTCCTACGCTAATCTCTATAGGAGAGTATTGTGCAAATTCTTATAAATCCTTACAATTTTAGATTCGTTAACTACTTTAACAAAGATATTGCAACCACATATAATGCATACAGAAAAATAGAGAATGACACAATGATATACCCTGGGGAAAACCTTTCGGTAAAAAAACCCCAGCACTCCAAAACCTGCACAATGTATTATCTTCAACACAAAGGTTACAATACACTTGCAATGCAAGTTTTTTTAGGAGATGAGAGACAAAGCCAACAAGACTTAAATTTTTGTTATATTTCTCCCATAGGAGCAGCATCATATATATAGACTCCTCTGGACCCAAAAATAGGCACAACCACCAAGACCCATGCACAAAGCCACATGTACATAGTTGTTACATGCAATCCCAAGAATAGGCGTCCATCCCTAGAATAGACTATGACAGCTTGTCATAGAATCCACCAAAAATAACGGTCACAAGAGAAGTGTAAGAGAATCTGTCATACCAACCTATTTTTGGCATATTCTCTTACACACACCAACCACTTCTTCTTGGGCACCCAAATAGGCCCAAGTCATAAGATGCTCTTACACTTGTCATAGCACATTCCTTAAATAGTTCTTATGCATCATAGGAATCCATCATGACTATTTCAGTCATGATCTCCTTATGCACAAGATGCCGACACATCAAGTGGAGTGACACATCAACATGCCAACTAGACATGTACACTCACACTTAATTATATTATTTGCAAAAAATACATTTACAAAACAAATAATAAGAATAGGAATTATCCAAGGTTGAGACACCTTATTCCTAACATTCTCCCACTTGTCGAACACCTTGTAAGAGCAATAGGAACATAACAGGAACTTTAACCGCTATAGGCCAAAAGGCCCATAGACTCCAAACACCATCTGAACTTCTCAGTGCCCACTAGTTTCATTAATGCATTTGCAACATTCTTCACAGTATCTACCTTCTCCAAATTTACCTTTCCATCTTCCACCATATCTCTGACAAAGTGAAACTGCACGTCAATGTGCTTCGTTCTGGCATGGAAAGTTGGATTCTTTGCAAGGAAAATAGCGCTCTGACTGTCACACCAAATAGTAATTTGTTCTGCATCAACACCAACATCAAAACACAATCTTCTAAGCCAAATGGCTTCTTTACAAGCATGAGTTGCAGCCATGTACTCAGCTTCTGTAGTGGACAAAGCAACCACAGGTTGTCGCTTACTCATCCAACTAATGGCACCACCAAACATAGTGAACACATAAGCACTAGTGGATCTCCTGCTGTCAATATCACCTGCCCAATTTGAATCCACAAACCCATGAATACAAACTGAATGCGGAGATCCAGAAGAGTTACCATGATAACATATGGATTAATCTGATGTACCCCTCAAATATCTGAAAACTCACTTAACTGCATCCCAATGTACCCATCCAAGATTAGCCATAAACTGACTCAAGACTCCCACTGCTTGGGCAATGTCTGGTCTAGTACAGACCATAGCGTACATAAGACTACCAACTGCACTAGCATAAGGTACTCTACTCATGTCCTCCACCTCACTAGGAGATTTTGGACAATCATCTACAGATAAATTTGTTCCCACAGAAATAGGAACACATAGTGGTCTACAATTTGCCATGCTGAACCTGTCCAACACAGACTTCACATACTTAATCTGACTCAACCAAAGTTTTCTGTTAGACCTGTCTCTACTGATTTCCATACCCAAGATGTACCTAGCTGCCCCAAGATCTTTCATCTCAAACTATGCTGACAACTAAGATTTAAAATCAGAAATCATACCCTTACCCTTCCCAAACAACAACATATCATCAACATATAATGCAACAATAAGAAGGCGATCATTTTCAACTCTAAAATAAACACAATGATTTGATTTTGATCTTACAAATCCAATTGACAACACAAAGGCATCAAACTTAAGGTACCACATCCTAGGAGATTGCTTCAAACCATATAGAGATTTCTTTAATCTGCAAACTAAGGATTCTTTACCTTTAACAATGTAGTGCTCAGGCTGTGACATATAAATCTCTTCCTCTAAATCACCATGAAGGAAAGCTATCTTCACATCCATCTGTTCTATCTCTAAATCATATGATGCAGCAAGAGATAACATAAATCTAATGGATGTCAACTTTGCAACAAGAGAGAATATTTCACCATAATCTATTCCCTCTACCTGTGAATACCCCTTTGCAACCAATCTAGCTTTATACCTTTCAACACTGCCTTCTGCATAGAATTTCTTCTTGAACACCCATTTACAGCCAATAGATTTTCTCCCTTTAGGCAAAGGTACAAGGTCCCAAGTTTTTTTTTTCTCCAATGAAGCCATCTCATCATTCATAGCCTCAATCTAGGAACCTGCATCTTCCATGCCCAAAGCCTCTTTCACAGATCTAGGCTCATCAGTGTTAGTAATAAAAGCAAAGGCACAACTAGAATCTAACATAGAATAACCAAACCTTTCTGGTTGCTTTCTTTCTCTCATGGATCTCCTCAAGGGCTGCGGTTGAGATTGTTCTTCCTCTTCTTCTGAACTATCAAAGCTGCTAGAGCTCTCCTCATCATTAGGCCCAACATGGTCTCTCTGTTCAGTCTTCTCAGGGGTAGGAGGAAACTGAACAACATCTTTTTCCTTTTCTTTTTCATCTAGTTGTAGCACAATAGGAGAAGATGTTAGCTCTCTAAAAATAACATTTCTACTATACAACACCTTACTAGTCATAGGATCCCAAAGCTTGTATCCTTTCACACCAGCACTGTATCCGATGAAAATACATTTAACAGCTTTGTTTTCCAACTTAGATCTTTTCTCCTTTGGAACATGTGCATAAGCTTCACAACCAAAAACATGAAGATGTCTAATTGAAGGCTTCTTACCAGACCATACCTCCATGGGTGTCTTACCAACAAGGGCTGATGTAGGAGATCTGTTAACCAGATAGCAAGCAATGGCCAGAGCTTCGACCCAAAACCTTTGTTCTAAACCAGCTCCACTAAGCATACTCCTAGCCTTCTCCATCAGTGTCCTATTCATTCTCTCTGCAACTCCATTTTGCTGTGGGGTATAAGGAGTTGTCTTATGCCTCTCGATACCTTGTTCTTTACAGAACTGTTCAAACTCTGCTGAGAAAAACTCACCACCATTGTCAGTTTTCACACACTTAATCTTCTTACTAGTCTGATTCTCTACAAGAGCTTTAAATTCCTTGAACCAACTAAAGACTTGTGTCTTACTTTTAAGGAAATAAATCCACATTCTTCTACTGTAATCATCTATGAAAGATACAAAAAATACAGACTTGGAGATTGAAGGAACTTTTACAGGACCAAATACATCAGAATGAATAAGATCCAAAACATCAGAAGATTTGTGAGAACTAGAGTAAAATTGAACATGATTTTGTTTACCATAGACACAGTGTTCACAGAAGTCAAACTTGAGATTGCAATCATTTAACCCCTCAACGAGATTTTTATTTTTTAGGGTTCTGAGACCCTTTTCACCAATGTGGCCAAATCTCATATGCCACAACATTGTCTTTTCTGTAGGAAGCTTACCTTCCAAAGTGTTTGCACTACCATCAAAACCAATAGCCATAGACTTCTTCACTGCTTGTTTAGATGGTGAGGATGAAGAACTATTACATAGAGGAATACATTCATCTAGCTGAAATAAGGTACCTCTCCTAGTACCCCTTGCAAGCACTATCGATCCTCTTATCATCTTGCATCCTTCTTTCAAAAAAACAACTTGCACACCTACATCATTTAGCATACTTACAGATAATAGGTTTCGTGCCAAACCCGAAATGTGCATAACTCTGTTGATTCCCTTTACTCGTCCATCAGGAAATTTGATAGTGACCCTTCCGCATCCAACTATCTTTAGGTGAGAATCATCACCCAAGTACACCTTTCCACCATCGAACTCTTCATATTTTGAGAACTAGTTTTGATGAGAGGTCATGTGAAAAGATGCACCCGAGTCAACCAACCACACATCATCAGATGCCTGGGCTGCCAAAGCTGCAATGAATGCATTGCCATCTTCTTGAGATCTTTCTGAAGCTGAATTTGAACCTTTCTTCTTCTTCTTCGGCTCTTTGCAGTCTTTACAGAAGTGCCCAGATTTATCACAGTTCCAACATTTTGCCTTGGACTTATTGGAAGTCTTTGACTTCCCACAGGATTTGGATCTACCCTTATTGTCAAACTTATTGTCATTTTTCTTCCCTCTTTCAATGGATCTCCCATGAACAACAAGGGCTTCTTTTTTCAAAATGAAAGCCTTTCTCTGCATCTCCTCTAATAGCAGCAAAGACACCACATCATCCATTTTGAAGGTGACTAAAGTGCTTCCGAGAGCCATCACAAGATGGTCCCATGAATCTGGTAAAGAACACAAAAGTGTGTAGAAACGATCCTCCTCCTCTAACTTGACACCAGCTGATGTCAATTATGCAGCCAGCAGATTAAATGCATTTAAATGATCTGTTAAGGATCCACCTTCCTCCATTCATAGAGAGTACAACTTCTTCCTCAGGAACAACTTGTTCACCAGAGATTTGGCCTGATACACGACCGCAAGTCTTTCCCACAAACTATTTGCAGTTTTCTCATCTAGAACATTCAGAAGGACTGCATCGGTTAAATAGAGTCTTATGAGACCCTTAGCTTTATGGTCTTTGATATCCCAATCTTCTTGAGCTATAGTTGCTGGTCTTGTAGCATTTGAAGTCACTTCCCATAGGTCACGATCTTCCAACATGTCTTCCATCTTGAGTTTCCACAACTCAAAATTAGTGCCATTAAATTTCTCCACCTCCATTCTTCCATATGATGAATTTGCCATCTCAATCTGCAAATAAGATTCAAAATGCTCTGCAAAAAACTCCCACTCAAACTTGAGATTAGCTCAAAAAACCCTACCCAACAACTAGGATCAAAATTTGGTCAAGCTCTGATACCACTTGTAAGGAAACTCAAGTGCGGAAACAACTTCCTATGCTAATCTCTATAGGAGAGTATTGTGCAAATTCTTATAAATCCTTACAATTTTAGATTCGTTAACTACTTTAACAAAGATATTGTAACCACATACAATGCATATAGAAAAATAGAGAATGACACAATGATATACCCTGGGGAAAACCTTTCGGTAAAAAAACCCCAGCACTCCAAAACCTGCACAATGTATTATCTTCAACACAAAGGTTACAATACACTTGCAATGCAAGTTCTTTCAGGAGACAAGAGACAAAGCCAACAAGACTTAAATTTCTGTTATATTTCTCCCATAGGAGCAGCATCATATATATAGACTCCTCTGGACCCAAAAATAGGCACAACCACCAAGACCCGTGCACAAAGCGACATGTACACAATTGTTACATGCAATCCCAAGAATAGGCATCCATCCCTAGAATAGACTATGACAGCTTGTCATAGAATCCACCAAAAATAATGGTCACAAGAGAAGTGTAAGAGAATCTGTCATACCAACCTATTTTTGGCATATTCTCTTACACACACCAACCACTTCTTCTTGGGCACCCAAATAGGCCCAAGTCATAAGATGCTCTTACACCTGTCATAGCACATTCCTTAAATAGTTCTTACGCGTCATAGGAATCCATCATGACTATTTCAGTCCTGATCTCCTTACGCACAAGATGCCGACACATCAAGTGGAGTGACACATCAACATGCCAACTAGACATGTACACTCACACTTAATTATATTATTTGCAAAAAATACATTTACAAAATAAATAATAAGAATAGGAATTATCCAAGGTTGAGACACCTTATTCCTAACAGGATGAAGGCCCATGGAGGAGATATCTTTAAAACCCACTTGCTCGGATCCCCTAGAACTGTATTGTGTAGTCTTACGAGATATCATGTATGCTATGTGACAATTGCAGGTATGCTTATGTCTATTGCTGTGTATTTTCTTTAGAAGATTCATTTTGATATGTATATGGAGGCTAGTTTTCATAAATTTTGTTTCATAATGCGTCTAATCATATCAATGGGTCAACAAGTTTTTGAGTTACAATTCATACTCTAGCACCATTTTATATCATTGAATTGTTGTGGGATAGGATGCCATTTTGTTAAGCAAGTCATAATGGCATTGAAATTGATGCGTTGCTCCTCCTTATTCAACAATCTACAATCTAAGTGACCAATAGTTCAACCCAAACTGAACTAATGGTCATATTGAAAGAACTTTTCCTACCTATACAATTTTGCTCATCAATCACTGCTTTATACTTTATTTTGCTCACTGGTCCATTAAATTGAATTGCATATTCATGTTCTAAGATAACCCAGCTTGTAGAATCATAGACAGGTAAAGGGATTTTACAAGGCATGGACAATCATGTTGCTAATGGAGACTCTCTCCCACAGGGTAGAATGAGATGAAATTCATTTTTTACAGTGAAATTCTAACCGCATATTTTCTGTAGCAGATTCATTTTGATATGTATACGGAGGTGGAGATTTTTTAAATTGTGTTTCATAATGCATTTGATCAGATCAATGGGTCAACAAGTTTTTGAGTTACAATTCATATTCTGGCACCATTTTATATCATTGAATTGTTGCGGGACATGATGTCATTTTGTTAAGGATTTTTGTCTTCTTCATTTTTCCCCTCTCCCACAACCCCACAAATTTGGTTTTCAAATTCACTTCTACTAAAATGGATTTTATTTTATATAGTGTATAATCCCATAAATTAACAGATGTTTTATGATGTATAATCCTAGAAACTTAGAAATCTTTTATGGCATAAGCCTACAAACTCTTCTTGAATTTATCATTGGTGGCACTTTTATGGGTAGTGAGATTGCAAGCTAGCCAAAGGGCCTGAAATGCTTGCGAGCGTTAGCTCTTTAGATAGGGCTCTACCTCACAATTATGCATAGAGCAGTACATTTTTAGTATAGTCAACAAAAGCACAAAAAACCCAACCAACAAAACCACCACCTTTGATGGACTTGACAGGTACTCCCAATAAAGTTCAGACAACTGAGTGTTAATCTTGATTTTATAGTAATTTTTTATGAGAACTTTTTTGATTTACTTACTAGGTTCTACGTTCCTTATTCTTGTCATAATAAACACATTTCTTATCCCTATTTTGGTTTTTATTACCATCTAGATTGAAGTGTTTGGAGTACTTCAGACTATAGGCTAAATCATAAAATCTCTCAAAAACTTAAAATTCTAGACACTATACTTTTTGCATGTTTGATCAGTCAAAATTTGGGATTAATTACTCCAAATGGTAACTATTAATTAGTTCATGATTTACTCTAGTTCTTGGAACTCTAGTATATTGATTACTTAATTTTGAATATACCAACACTCTGGTTTTTTGCATGTGTACCCATTGATATTTTAAAGGTGTGTATTCACACATCTTTGAAGGAATGATGTTTTCTCTACATTATGGATTTGTTATCCATGCAAGAAATCTTTTGCCAGAGTTGGGATGTTAATTAGTTTTTACTTATTTTTCATGAAATATGTTGTAAATGTTAATGGGATTTTTTTATGCTATGTTATTGGCTGAATAAACAATTTCTTAAGGTAGTCATTAAGTTTGTAATTGTAGTTTCATGAAATTACACCTTTGACTTGTAATATTTTTTGCATGTAATATATGAATTCACTATTGATTCCAGGTGCATTAAGGGAGGACGAAATCAATATTGTCAAGGTGCATAAAGGGGGGATAAAGCCAATATTAATTTCAGGTGAGGTTAATAAACTATACTAAGGCAATGACCCATAAATTCTTAGTTATAATTGGATTCATATTTTGTTTTTATTCAGATTCATATTTTTCTTTTCCTTTTTATTTTTCCATTTAATTATTCTAATCAAACATATAGGTCAATAATATAGGTTAATATGTTGGAAATATGAATTATACATGCTATCTTTGAAGAAATAGATAAATCAATGTGATTCATACAAAAAAATAGATTGGTACAAACACACACACACACACACATATACATATAGATATATATATATCTATGTGTATATATATATATGTGTGTGTGTGTACCAATCTATTTTTTTGTATGAATCACATTGATTGATCTATTTCTTCAAAGATAGCATGTATAATACATATTTTCAACAGCATATAATTAACCTATATATGTGTGTGTGTGTGTGTGGACATATATATTCATGTATTTATACATACATACACACACACACACACACACATGCATGTGTATATATATTACAAACAGACTGGTTAATATTTTTGTACATGTGCATATATATGGATGCATGTGTGTAAAATTGGATGTATATGTAAGTAGATACATAATAGATAGACATATGGAGAATGCATACATATTTGGACCAAAAACTTGGAGTAATATTTAAATATATAGATATGGACCAAGCATTGTATCGGCAAAATATAATGTTCAAGTTACATTGTAATGAGAAGAGCAAAATGCATGGCATGATGAATCATCTACCCGCCTTACAAAAAAATACAAATTTCTGGGACCTCTGTAAGTAAATAGGGGAATGGTTTTTCTTCTACAAAATATAAATTTTTTTTTTTTGTCAAATAATCATACTAGTTCTGACGGAAAATTTTACTACACCATCCATGGGGGAAGCATGGAGCAATGACCATCCGTAGCAGTGGCTGCAATGTCAGAACTTGATCCTGCATTTGTTTTCTCCTTGGAAGGTGTTATGGGCATTTGCAATTGGTCTATAGAAACTTGAGTGTTGATTGTGATGCAGAGTGGCATGTAGATGTGGTGGAAATAGTATAGATGTTTCTTCAACAATGCACTTTCCTTACTAACCCTTTAGGCCTATTAGAGGCTAAATACCCAAAATGACTCAACTTGGCTTCCAAACAGACAAGATAGATTTAGATGAAGTTCACAACACATATTCAATGGGATTCAACCAATTTTGTGGACCAAAGAAATACCCATTTGACAGAACTCTTCAAATCCCCTTCTAGCCATGTGAACCCCAATTAGCCCTCCTGAACCAATTTTCCACCTTTTTCCCTGACTTCTTCCAAACAAGTAGACAAAAAAATTATATTTTGGGATACCCTTTTCAGGGATGCAAAACATATGTCAAATTTAAACCACACTCCTTTGGACTAGTTTGTACTTCCTTCACAATGTGGCCTTCAAATGGCATCAAAATCAAACAAATAACAAAGAAACTATGTTTTATCTCACTCTTCACCACTCCAAATTCTTAGAAAAATCATATTATAGCATAAAACTACTAGATCCAAATGATTTCAGTCACATTCATCAAGAATCATTCAACTCACCTTTATAGGCTCTCCAAACCCTTGTTTCATGAGGGTTTCACCAAAATCCTATCTCCACTCACCTTGGAGATCAAACTATTTTTCAAACACCTTTATGTCAACACCCTAGGGTCTTCCAAGTCATCACACAACCCTCTTCTTCAGGTAAATCTTCTGCTGCTACATGTTAGCCATCAATTTCCTCTTGGAACACTCCCTTGTCTTCAACATTCTCACTATCCTTTCAGTATTTCTGCATCATAAACTGTTAGGCTGATATTGTAAATGTTAGAAAACATTCCTCTCATGCCTCCTGGGCCCTAGAAGATCATGAGAGGCTCATTATTCACTAAGAAATCAAAACTGTCCCCAAAACTGTGAGAAATCTATTTGTTACAGTGTTTGTGGCTTGTGAAATCCTTCAAAAAAATTTGAAATCTATATAACAGTGAACCATGTAACAATAAGAACCCTCCTAATTCATATTCATGACAAGAAAAACCAAAGAAAAGTTCAAGATACCAATGAAATAGTGCAAAATGGAATGTTATTATTCACTGTTTGAGACAGTCCGTACAAATCAGTAATTGTCCTCCTTCAATCTACCCGTACAATGGTCCTTTGGGTATTTATTAATCTTCCCCCCACCTGCCTCAACCAAATTTAGGTAGTTGGGAGGCTCAATTAAGCATAAAACAAACTAATACTACTTTCCATCCAAAATACTCATGTAGCCGTTACATACAAGATTTGAATTTTTTATAAGCAACAAACTATGTTTAAATGAACTTATTGAACATTTTAACTTATGCAATGACTTGAGACTATTATAACATCCTACTAGACCCTACCTAATGACTTCTCTATCCTAAACATCCTCTAGATCCTCTTCCAGGGATCAATTACAACTTTTGCAATATGAATTTTAATAAGACATCATCCAACATTGTAACTTTTTGTGCTTTCAAATGCCATGATTGGCTTTAGGATTGACCAATTGATCACATGATATGCTACATGATCTCTTTGATGGCCTGGATCTCCACTATGACCATGAAGAGCATATGATGCCCCTACATCAAATTCACCACCTTGAAAGTTGCTCTTGTCCCAAGAACATTGTCTTGCATTGATGACTGCTCTTTCTCCATGTCTCTGCACTTGATGCTTGGGAATGAAGTCCCCTAATGTAAAATACCCTCTCTTCCTAGTACCTGGATGTAAAAACTTCAAACATGGGTTAGCCTTTATAATCTCTGCCTTTGAGGCAGTCACCCCTGTTGTTTCAGTTATATTCATTACTATCTGAACAGTCCTCTTTTCTGCCTACCTATGATAGTGCCTTAACTGTCCTTTCACCTGATATTTCTTCATCTCCTTACTATCCTTATCATGTCCTCAGATAGGACAGTACCAATCACCCACCATTACTTCTTCACCACCTTGAAATTCTACCCTTACCCCTGTCATAGAATTCAGTATTTTCTGTCTTTTACCCTTCATCACTTCTTGTTGTCTTATCTTTGTTATATCCTCTGTCTGACTAGTATCAAGTCCTTTAATACTTCCTATGAGAAGAGACTCATTCCCTTTGCAAGGTAATGGTGTCAATTGAATCTTTTTTCCATTACTCCATAAGGTATAAACATTGGTGTAGCAGTCATGTGCAACTTGCCTAGAGACTTGCCAAGTTCTACCTAGGATGACATGTGCACAGTTCATATTGACAACATCACATGGTACTTGATCAGTGTACTCACCTATTGAAAAGCTTACCATGGTCTGATGATGCACTATGAAATTTTGATTGTCTTCCACCCATGTAGCATAGTATGGCTTAGGATGGTGTTGAATAGGCAACTTCAATGCATTGACAACATCCCATGAAATTAAATTGCTGCAAGTACCTGAATCTATGACTAATTTATAAAATTCACCTTGTATCAAACAATTTGTCCTGAAAATACTTACTTGTGGTGTCCATTCCTTACCTCTCCTAAACATTAAGAATTCTCCTGTCTCAGGGTTTGCATTACCTTTTGGCATTTCTTCCTTGTTGTCTTCCTGGACTAGGTGTACCCTCTTCTCTTTGTTAGGACACTGGTAGGATTGATGCCCCACCTTTCCACATGTGAAGCATGTACCTATAAACAAACCACTCCCCCTTCCTTGTCCACTCCTACCACCTCTCTGATTTTGTCCTCCTCTAGAATCAGAACTAGGACCTTTGCCCTTCTCCTCCCAAACTTGAGTTGTTCTTCCTCTTCCTCTCATGGAAGATCCTCCCCTAGCATTGTGTCTTTCACTTCTCCTTTTCAGTTTCTCCTCTATCCTTAAAGCAATCTGATAACACTCTTTCACACTCCTGGGATTTGCAGCAGTAAACTCATCTTGAATGGCAAACTTCAAACCTCCTAAATATCTTGCAACCTTGACAACTTCTTCTTCATCCAAACCTGATCTCATGCTCAGTTTGTAGAACTCATCCGTGTATGCCTTTACATCCAAGTCCTTTTGCTTTAAGCCCTTCATCTTCTTATGCATTTGAACTTCAAAATCTTTAGGAAGGAAATTACTTTTCATTTTTGAAACCATTCTATCCCAAGAAGTGATTTTAGACTTACCTTTTTTCCTTCTTTCAGCCTCCTCATGATCCCACCATAGGAGTGCATGCCCTTTCAATTTGGTCTTTTCCAACTTGACCCTCTGTCCCTCAGGTATATCATCACTTTCAAAATAAGCATCCATAGATGCAATCCAGTCTAGTAGGTCCTCTTCTTTCAGACTTCCATCGTACAAGCCATCGCAGTTGCGTGGGTATTCATCACACCAGTGACGATTATCGCATGATCGCATGCGGCTTCCCAAGCGACAGATTGAAGTCATAATTGCGATGGAAATGGAAAGATGCCATATTTTGTGACTAAAAAATAGTGACGTCTATTGCTGTCACAATTGCAACACATGGCTGTCACAAATTGCGACACATAGCCATCGCAAATTGATGCCAAATTTATTAGTGCCAATTTTCTATTTCTGTATTTTGGGCTGATTTTTCTTGCCTCTTCTCATATTTTTTTTTGACCATTGCATCTAATTTTCTTCGTGTGGTGGTAATCCTAGGGGTTTCTAACTGCCATTTTTTAAAGATGTCAAATATGGGGTTCCTCCCCATTAGGTTTATTGGTTTAGTATTGGCTCTGGCACCTATGCTTGTGAATGGAGATGGTAGAAACATTTGCATTACCCATCATGTTTTGTGTTTAAGCTCTATTTGTGGTTGCAGTTTTGATCTACCTACTTATAACGTAGATTGTATTTTCCTTTGGCTATGCATTTTATGTCACCTCTGACAACATAAATTCCCATTGGGGCTAACTTTTTTGACTAATTGCACTCTTTCTTGACTTTTCTATACCATATTAAATATATGGTTGTATGTATATTTACTTTTATAGTTAAGAGTTGCATCTATTGAATATTATAGTTGAAAAATTGGTGAATATGGTTGAACTCCATAATGTCACCTTACTTTTGGTTTTCTACATAATGGATTCCTTGCCTCTCATTTATTCAAGGAAATTTGGCACGTTTATATTTTTGTTTATTTTGTGATAAAAAAATCACCTATTATTTGATTCATTTTTCTTCATTTGGTATCAGAGCCAACTTAAAAGAAAGTTGTTGTAGATAAGGGAAAATCATAATGAATTTTCTCTAGGAGCCAAGTTGAAAACCATGCTATAGATATCCAAAAGGAATTGAGGGTTTCATTAGTGCACTCACCAATTGTATAGAGATTAAAAGGAATTCCCTAGGGAAATCTGTTAGTAGAGATTATAGTCTTTTTAAAAGAAATGACAAAGCCTACAAGGCAACGTGTAGACCGCCAAGAGGAAATTTGCATGTGAAAATGAGGAGGTAATGTGCAAAATTTTCTCTTTTCTTTTAGTCAAAACTAATTTCTTTAAAAGTATTTTAAACATTTATTTCTTTCCATGTATGAGAAGTTTTATGTTTTAAAGTTTTTTATTATTAAAGTTTTGATTGGAATGTTATTTTTGGAGGAGGAGATTGTATGATAAATTTATTTTTAAAAAAGTATGGAAATGTTTTTTTTAAATAAATTCTTTGTATAAAAATAAGATGATCATCTAAGGTGGTGATATATTGAGGAACTGAGTTCACTTTGAAAAAAAGGATTATCAAAGATTTGTTGTAAGAGGTATATATTCTTTTTTAATTGAGTACATTATTTGTTACCGACACTTATTTTTTAAAAAATAATAATAATAATTTTTTAGCATGTGGATCCCTATTGAAGGGACAAGGAGAGTATTCATTTACTAATCTCTCCTAGATTTTTTGTTGAGCAACTTGGGTCATTGCACACATTTTGATGGTAAATGTGAACGGAAATGTAAAGTGCAATGTGTTGATTCTCATCTTTGAAGGAGACAATTTTACATATTGGTGTAGTAGAATGAAACTTTACTCAAATATACTTGAATTTGTGTGATATTGTTCAACATGGCTATGTTGAGATAGCATATGTAAATGCATTAACTAACCAAGAAAAAAAGGAATATAAAGAAAACATAAAGAAAGATAATAAATCTTTACTCTTGATTTAGGGTCCTTGGATAAGTGGTGTTGTTCATGCTGGAAAGTAATGTCTTGGGGCACTAGGGATCCCTGAAGGGTTGTCATTTATGGAAACACTTATGTTGGAGTGATCGCATGCTGAGATTTTTGGTACTGGAGTCACAGTCATGAAAATGACTAAGTACAAAATCAGGATAATAATGTACTGTGGTACAGTTTTGGTTAGCGATGATAATGTATGATGTATTATGGCTTGTGAAGTTAGTAGAAGGTATTTTGTCACCCTTTTACAAAGGAAAAGGCTAACAAAATCAAAGTTGTTCAACTTCAATTGTATAAAAATGATATTTATGTTTGGAATTTGAAGATGATGTAAACTAATTAAATGTGATAAAATGGATGAAGTTTATGATTAATATTTTTAATAATTTTTTTGAATAAGAATTGATATGTTTTTTTAATTTTTAAAGACAATTTTTCAGTTGCTGAAAAATGCTGAAAATTAGGGGTTAGTTCCTACAAAAAAATTATATCTAAATAAATATTTTTCCCCCTAATTTCAAAATATGTCATAGATGACATATATATCTAGTGCATGAAGAAATAAAAATTGGTTTGTGACCTATATTTTGTCTTTTATAACAATTCCAATTTCAACTCACTGAAATCAACAGTTTTCATCTTGCAACATATTTTTCATAACAAATCTATCCCAATCAAAAAAAGAAATATATATTGTTGAAGAGGAGTCTCTCCTCAAGTGCACCATATGTTTTTCAAATTTATTTAATATGATTTACTATTTTTTTCTTTCTCTGAATCAACATCTCCTTGACTGTTAAAATACCTACTTGCAATCTTTTTTAATTACAATAAACTATGTATAATTAAAACACTATAAAATCTATAAGAGGATATTCTTGACTCTGATCTCTACAAAAGGGTATTTTTTTATTTTAAAAAAAATATCATTAAAAAGATTAGAAGTTATTGGAATGCCAATTTTTTGAAATAATTTTATTTTTATGGTAATTGGACCCAAAGTGGTATAAAACATGCATTTAATAGATATTTCCAATTGGAAAAGTTAAAAAACTTATCTAACTTAGCTAGAATGAATCTAGCTAGACCATATGTTTGATCAAAATTAATTTTTAGTTAGAAATACTTAAATTTAGGTGTACTAATAAGAAATCTTAAAAGGTGACACTTGATTGTGCTTTTACCATAGGACCTTCAGTTAAGGTCTCATGTGTTTTGGTGATCAGATCAGTGAGATTCAATGATCTGAAGGTATGTGAAGACAAAGAATCAGTGTAATAGGGCACATGAATAGTTGTGATGATTAAGAGAAGGATAGTGGATATGGTAATGTGCTAAGTCAGATGGATGAAGTATATTATCAACACTTTGGTAATATAAGATCGCCGAATCTATGTTTATCATTCATATAATTTATTATTATGGTATTTGTGAAGCCGACTGGATGGAAGATTTTGTATAAGTATAGAGTGTTTTGTGGAAGTGATAAAGTGTATTATAGAGAATATGATGATGATGTGAGGGATGCAAATCTAAGAGAAGAGAGAAGATACGAGATTAGTGTTTGACAAAGCTATAATTGGAACTATCTAAGAAAAGGAAGTTCTTGTATTGTTCATTTTTTAGAACTCTTTTAAGACAATTTTTTATTGTAAGAGTTGTATTTTCACCACCTTTTAACCATGTGTTTGTATCTCCTAACAGGGTTTTGTATTCCTCTAACAAGGAAATGTACTATGTAATAATCAACTCCTAACATGGCTAGATCTCCTAACAGGGATATAATATTTTAGTGCATAGTTGTGGGTACCATCCCCACTGGGCTTTTCCCTTGGCTAGGGCTTCCTTGAGAACAAATATTGGTGTCATGAGTTATGTGTTGTGCTTATATGTTCTTTTCATTTCAGAAATTTTATGGTTTATTTATAATTAGTTGAAATTTAAATTAAAGTGCAGTAATAATGATTTACACCCCCTCTTAGTATTACCTAATCCTAAAAATTGGTATCAAGATAACTATGTATGATGTATTATGGCTTGTGAAGTTAGTAGAAGGTATTTTGGGATATGTAGGACCTTCAGTTAAGGTCACATGTATTTTGATGATCAGATCAGTGAGATTTAGTAATCTGAAGGTATGTGAAGAAAAAGAATCAGTGTAATAGGGAACATGAATAGTTGCGATGATTGAGAGAAGGATAGTGGATATGGTAACATACTAAGTCAGATGGATGAAGTATATTGGAGACACTTTGGTAATATAAGATCACTGACTCTATGTTTATCATTTAAATAATTTATTATTATGGTATTTGTTAAGCCGACTGGATGGCAGATTTTGTATAAGTATAGAGTGTTTTGTGGAAGTGATAAAGTGTATTGTAGAGCATATGATGATGATGTGGTGGATATGAATTTGAGAGTAGAGAGAAGATACCTTAATGAACAATACAATAACTTCCTTTTCTTAGATAGTTCCAATTATATCTCTATCAAACACTGAACTCGCATCTTCTTTGTGCTCTCTGATTCGCATCCATCATATCATCATTATATTCTCTACAATACATGTTATCGCTTCCACAAAACACTCTATACTTATACAAAATATTCCATCTAGTTGGCCTCACAAATACCATAATAATAAATTATGTAAATGATAAACATAGAGTCGATGATCTTATATTACCAAAGTGTCAGCAATATACTTCATCCATCTGACTTATCATGTTACCATATCAACTATCCTTCTCTCAATCATCGCAACTATTCATGAGTTATGTGTTGTCTAGTGATTGAAATGGATAAACAAGCCTCCAAGATTTTGGATAAAATCAGTGCACTGGAAATGGAGAAAGGGAGAGTGGTGGATAGATTTGGCTTGTTGAAGAGCCTAATAACTCCTAAAATTTCAATGCTTGAAACTCATCTAACAGAGATGGAAAATGTGGAAGGATCAATGTATAAAGCTATACCTGCTGAGCTTAAGGTAGTAGAGACAACATCATATGCATTGAATGGATTGATCCATGTCAGTTGAGCTTTTGATCAAGTCATGGGGTGAGGAAGTGAGGACCTTGGAAAACTCTTTCCAAGATATCTTAAAACTGATGAGTAAGAACTAAGTCTTTTCATGCTTAGAAAGTTTTTGAAGTGTTGTAAGTGTAATACCCTAAAAATGGGCTATAAGTTCATTAACCTCCTATATCATCAAATCATATGAAATCGACATCAAAGTCCTAATCTAAGGCACATCTAAACATCATTAAATCTAATTGATTATCTTAAATTTTGCATCGGGGAATATTCCTAGTAATATTCCTAATTATCTTAATTATCTTTAATTTTATAATTATTTGGCAATAAATCACATTTATCCTAAAGTTTGATTAATTGAATATTTTCATATTTAATTAATTAGATTTAATATTTGCCACTTAATTGTGTAATTAAATTTAATTATATCTATTATTAATTGTATTATTTAATTTTGACAATAAATCTAATATCATATGAATAATTGATTAAATTCTTATTTAATTAATTAAAGCAAGTTGTCATTATTTAATAATATAGTTTTTAATAAAAGTTTGATTAAATAATTGATTAACCCATAAATCAATTGTTTTATTTTTAAAAGCAGTTAAGTTGGAAATAAATCACTTTATTATTAAATTAATTCATAAATAAAACATGCACAATCATAAAAGCAGACAACTATCAATTATCAATTAAAGCTAAACTCTATTTTGAGTTAAAACTTAGCTTTTGCATGTTTTTGTGAGTTAATTATCTTTTATTTAAAAATAACTCAAAAATCAAGTTGAGTTATTTGAGTGATTTATGGCTTTTTCCCATGCACCTCCAAAGCCCTGGATTTCTATAAATTAAGGCTTTAGCTCTTCACAAATCATCTCATATTTTTGCACAATCACGCTGGAGAATTGGAATTGAAGAATCAAAGCTCTTGCGAATCGACATCTTTGTGAGATCAATATTATTTTTGCATTCATATTTCATATCATTGTTAGATTAGCATAGCATATCAGTTTTTCATATAGATAGTATCATATCAGTTTTCATTCTTTATTGCATAGAAAATATCAAAAAAATAGCTTAATTGCATTCAATTTCATATCCATCTTTTGCATTCAAATCCTTCATTTAAGTGTCGTCTAGGTCACTGATCTCGATTACAATCTGAGAACATTAATCTCGCACCTATTAGAAGGCAGTAAATCACTTGGTTAGATAGTTTTTAATTTTGCACGATTTTGATTATTGCTAACCTCTAATGTTTTACTGAGTGTTGTGTCTACAGATCAGGTACAATTTTCACACACACAGTAAGTACCTTTGCCATTGATGTCAAAGAGAGAGGAAGAGAAGAGAAAAATGAAAAGAGGAAGAGTAGAGAAGAGTAAAATAAAAGAATTAAAAAAAAAAAGAGAAAAAGAACAAAAAAAAAAGATATGTATATAAGTAGAAAGGAGATAGTGCTTAAACACTTAGTCATTTTTTGCTAAGTGTTGCCATCAATGCCAAATGAAGATATTGTTGGAAAGTGATGTTTTGGGCCACTAGGGATCAATTAAGGGTTTTAATTTATGAAAAAACTTATGCTGGAGTGCTCACATGCAAAGAGTTTTGGTATTGGAGTCACAGTCATGAAAATGACTAAGTACAGAATCAGGATAACAGTGTACTGTGGTACAGTTTTGGTTAGTGATGATAGTGTATGATGTTTTATGGATTTCCAAGTCATTAGAAGGTATTTTGGCATATGTAGGGCCTTTAGTTAAGGTTTCACATGTTTTGGTGATCGAATCAGTGAGATTCAGTGATCTGAAGGTATGCAAAGATAGAGAATCAGTGTAATAGGGAAAATGAACAGTTACGATGATTGAGAGAAGGATAATGGATATGGTAACATGCTAAGTTTGATGGATGAAGTATATTGCCGACACTTTGGTAATATAAGATCATTGAATCTATGTTTGTCATTTATATAATTTATTATTATGGTATTTGTGAAGCCAACTGGATGGTGGATTTTGTATAAGTATAGAGTGTTTTGTGGAAGTGATAACGTATATTGTAGAGAATATGATGATGATGTGATGGCTACAAATCTGAGAGCAGAGAGAAGATGCGAGATCACTATTTGATAGAGCTATAACTGGAACTATCTAAGTAAAGGAAGTGCTTGTATTGTTCATTTTTTAGAACTCTTTTGAGACAGTTTTTTATTATAAGAGTTGTATGCTCACCACCTTTAACCAGGTGTTTGTATCCCCTAATAGGGTTTTGTATTCCTCTAATGAGGAAATATACTATTTAATAATCAACACCTAATCAGGCTAGATCTCCTAATAGGGATATAATATTTTAGTGCATAGTTGTGGGTACCATCCCCACCGGGGTTTTCCCTTGGCTAGGGTTTCCTTGAAAACAAATCTTGGTGTCATGAGTTATGTGTTGTGCTTATAAGTTCTTTTCATTTCAAAATTGTTATGGTTTATTTATAATTGGTTGACTTTTAAATTCAAGTGCAGTAATACTAATTCACCCCCCTTCTCAGTATTACCTAATCCTAATAGTTCATTCTAAACAAGCATGTCAAATATTAAGTAATGCATATCAAGGTGCACAAACAACTAATTTACAAACAATGAGATTTTTTTTTGAAAATGTAAAGATGATAACTAGTGAATCTTATAATTAATTTTTTGACCAAGGTAGAGGTCTGGTGAATAAGATGTAGATGAAAAGCATGTTATTTAAAATATTTTTAGAAGTTTGATTCCAAAATTTAAACATTTGGTCTCTACAATTGAGGTTTCAAAGGATGTCTCAAGCACACAAATTGATGAATTAAGTGGAATTTTGATAACTGTTGAAGAAAGAATGAAAATTAATGAACAAATCTTAGAGCAAGCATTTTTATCTAAATAAAATATAAGAGGAAAAGGAAATACATTCTTCAAGAGTCACAATAAAAATGATAACAATAATAATGAATACAAAGGTAAATCTAACAATTCTAGAGGAAGAGGAAATTAATCCAAAGGAAGAAGTAGCAACTTAAAAGGAGATGGAAGAGGAATAGGTATAAGTAATGGGGGAGACAATACTAAAAGGAATGTCCAATCCTTTCATTGCAACAAGTTTGGACATTATGTTTCAGAATTTTTGAGTAAACAAGGTGAAACTAAAAATAGATGTTCTCATAGAATTATTGAAGATAAGAAACATTTTTTCATTCCTTGCTTCAATACAAGTGTCAGTAAAAATAATGTGTGGTATATAGACTCTGAATTTTCTTCAAAAATGACATATAATGAGAATATATTTCTCAATTTGGATCAAAAGCATCAAATTACTATAGTCATAGGAGATAATAATTCTCATGGAAAAAAAGGTAAGGGTACTATTGCAATTACAATATAATATAGTAAAGTGAAGCATATCAATGAAATACTATTGGTTCTATCACTTAACATGAATTTTTAGTCTATTGGAAAAATGTTGGAGAAAAATTATTAAGTGACTTTTGATAAGAATGAGTTCATAATAAGAGATAAATAAAAAAGAAATGCAATTGTTGCAAGATAAAACATGACAGGTGATAGGATGTTTCCTATTCATTTCACTCATGGCAACCAAACACTAAGTACTAGTGAAATGAATGAAAATAAAATCTAGCACAAAAGATATGGCCACCTTAGTTTTAATGGGTTGATTTTACTCAAAAGATTAAAAATGGTTGAAGGTATAGCATTAATTGAAGACACGAAAGATGTGAAAAGTGTATTGTTGGAAAACAACATAGGATACAATTTCCTATTGGAAAACAACATAGGATACAATTTCCTGTTGGAAAATCCAGTAGAGTTAAACAACATCATGAGATAATTCATACATATTTGCATGGTCTTATGGAAACACCTTCGTTGAAAAAATCCAAGTATTTTTTAACCTTCATTGATGATTACTCAAGAAAAATTTGGGTCTATTATTTGGTTTCAAAATCAAAAGTATTTAAAAAATTTGTATAGCTCAAGAGTTTGGTTTAAAAAAAAAGTTGTAAGTATATCAAAGTGATAATGTCAGACAATGGAGGTAAATAAAAGTCAAATTAGTTTATTCATTTTTGCAAAAACCATGGAATCAAGAGAGATTTCACTAATTCCTACACTCCATGACAAAATGGAGTTACTAAAGGAAGAATAGGAATACTATTTCAAAATGAAAAAAAGTATGTTGAAAGAGAAAATATACGATTTTTTTTTTGGGTAGAAGCAATATACATAACAATGTATATTATAAACAAAATTCCTCCAAAAGAGGTTAAAGGAATGGCACTTGGACAAGAATGCTCTGGGGTAAAGCCAAGTGTTGATCACTTCAGAGTATTTGGGTTTGTTTCTTATGTGCAGATACCAAAATAAAATAGGTCTAAGATAGATGATAAAGGCCTCAAATGTATTTTTATTGGTTATAAAATTGAACATAAAGAATACAAGTTGTATGATCCAGTAGGGAAAAAGATTGTGATAAGAAAGGATGTGGTATTCAATGAACTAAAATAATATATCAAAGAAAATGAAACAAATGGAAAAGAGATAGTAATTGATGATATTGAAGAGGAGAAGGAAGAAGATGAACCTAAATCATCCAGTGCATGAGCAAGAAAATATAAAAAAGTATCAAAGAAGGAAAAAAAAAATCATCCATCAACTTTTATTTTGGATTCAAATTTTGAAAAAAATAACAACAAGATCAAAAGAAAAGTGAATTTTGCATTAATATATGAAATGATGGAAAATAATGAGCCAAAAACATTTGAACAAGATCAATAAAAATAGCAGTGGAATGAATCAATTAAAAATGAAATATACATAATTGAAAGGAGTGATACATGGGATTTGGTTTGATTACATCCTGGAAAGGAAGTTATTTATACAAGATGGGTGTACAAAACTCAATATAAATATGATGGAAGGATTGATAAGAGTAATGATAGATTTGTAGCCAAAGGGTACAGACAAAAGGAAGGTATTGATTATACTAAGACATTTACACTTGTAGCATGAACGGGTACTATCAAATTACGTTTGGCATTAACAACTTAGTTGAGCTGGATAAGTTATAAAGTGGATGTGAAGATTTCTTTATTGAATGGATATATTTATGAGGAAGTGTATGTTTCACAACCTAAAGGTTTTGAAATGACTTTTGAAGAACATTATGTTTGCAAATTAAAGGAGGCCTTGTATGGTCTTAGCCAGTCACCAAGAAAATGGTATTCAAGAATAGACTCATACCTATAGCAGAATTTTTTTTCATGAAGTTAGTTAGATCAAAATCTCTATATCAAAAGTTCAGCTTGACGCAAGATGGGTAAGGAGGATCCAATTAAGCACAGTCCAAACTTGGAGCCAAACACCACAATGTGGAATAAAATAACATGATAATGTTTCAACAAAATTTTCATTAACATGCCTAGCTGTAAGGTCTTCCGAGTTAGGGACAAACACAATCACAAGTATTTATGCAATCTTCTAGCTAGTCCAGCTTTGAGACAAATCAACAACTAATGGAAACCCTAAGGTAGATCTAAACTTGAGCTCACAAGCCTCCAAGAAATCTCCTTGTCTCCAAGCATGCAAAAAACTAGCTCTTCTATCACAAGTATCAGATAAACAATCTAATTTTTATGATCTCGTAGGATCCATATCTATCCTTCTATCTTCTACTTCCACTAACTCCCTAAACATCTACCCAAATGCTCCTTAAATACATTTCCTCAACAAAATTCGGCTGGAAGAAATAATTAACTCCTAAGCCAAGTTGGCTTCTATTACAAACAAATATTAAATGCAACAACAATTGGCTCTCAAATAGACTTACAAATTTAATTAATTCTCCATGTCACCCTCTAGATCTACATAGGAGAATACAACAAAAGCTACTAATAATAAATGCACCAAGTCAGCCAACCAAATCTTCAAGAACTCTAGTTGGTAAACCAGAACTACTAAGTGCTAGAGAAACAACCGAGCACCAGTGAAACAAATGAGCACACCAAGAAACACCAAGAAACACAGGCATTGCTAAGTAAGCATCATCAAGTACAAGTTCCACCAAGCGCCAAACGTTTCACCGAGTTCCTTCAATAACTAAGATCGTTAGTTAAAGCTGCAACTGAGTAACACAGAACCAAATCAACACACCACATTGAATTTTTTTTGAGTACACTAGAATGCCCCTGCATTAGACACCCCAGGTTTGAAAATATTTTCTCATACGCTAGAAGAACATCTTCTGGGATTCAGCACATAAACCCTGAATTGGTTCTTCACATACAATTCATTCAACTCTTCACCTTTCACACTCTTCCACTTATGTTTCCTCTATCTTTTCAAGTCTTTCCTTGATAACACACATGATTTTTCTCCATACTGATCCATCCTTTCAAAATTATTCAACTCATATCGGCTACCAAAGCTCAGTTGTCTCCTATCGAGTGTTGTATCCAGCAAAGGAATCAGGGAAAGCTTCATGTTATTCTTCTCAATAGTAATTACATTCTTGACACAATCATACATAACTCTACAATCATATTGCCAAGGTCTACTAAGAAATATATGAAAATTATTCATCTCCACAATATCACACAACACTTTATCCCTATACTGGCCAATATGAAAATCAACAAGACACTGCTCCCTCACTTCTAGAGCATGAACATCTTGTAACCAACCAATCCTATAAGAATAAGGATGTCTCATTCTCTTCAAACCATGTTTCTAAACCATGTCCTCAGCAATAAGGTTATCAGTACTATCACTATCAACAATTACGTCACAAAGTTTACCTCCTGACTTGCACCAAATTTTGAACAAATTACTCCTCTGACAAGGTTCCTCCTATGCATCGAGAAATTTTCTCCGAACCAGAAAGTTCTCAAATTTAGGTTCATTCTGAATGTTCTCATTTACTACAATAGTCCTTTGGTCACCAAATTTATTCTATGTACACTCAAAAGATCGATGTCCTTCTTCACCACAATTATAACAAGTACCCTTAAAGATAATCCCACATGTCTTCTTTTTTCAATTCCACAAGTTCTGGTTCATCTTCAATAGTCAGTTTATCCTTCACCGAGTGATCAATCTTCTCATTTCCTTGGGGATTATTATGTTGTCTCATTTTCAACTTATCTTTTACCTCTGGAGCATACAGATAAGAATCCTCAACCGAATCAATCTTCAGCATACCAAGCTCATCCTGAATATTGAATCTCAAATCATTCACATACCAAGCTACTTTTTCTTTACCAGGTTCTCTATGTCCAGACCGAATAGTCACCTTATAGAACTCCTCGGTATAGTTCTCCACATTCAAATATATATTTTTAGGTTATGCAACTTCTTAAACAAGTCAAGCTCACAATCAACATGTATGAACTTAGCTTTTAATTTAGTCACCATCAACCTCCACAAATTGATCTTCATTTCACCTTCATCTTCTCTATCTCTTTGTAATTCTTTCTACCAAAGAGTAGCATGTCCTTTCAACTTAGTCTATGTCAATCTTACTCTAAGAGGGTCTACAATTTATTCAAGCTCAAAGAAGTATTCTAATTCACCAATCCAATCAATCAAATCCTCGGGTCTCAAAGTACTAGAGAAAGTAGAAACTTCCATTCGGTAACTAGTGATGAACCACAACTGATTGAATACCTAAATGACTTGAAGATTAGTGATTAGAGTTCACCGAGTTACTAAAATGATATGTAAGATAATTAAATCAGTCATTATATTGTCATTAATGTCACCTAGTTTCGATAGTACTTATCATGTTAGTTACAAGCATCTAAACATCTGTAAAAGAGAGAAAAGATGAAGAACTGAGATATCTACATGGAGAGAGATGGATATGAAAAATGAGGATAAGGAATACTTTGGGTAACTTATTGATGAGTCTATCATCTCATATTGTTGACTTGATTATGTTGCATTCATCTATTATTAAGAAGGAAGGAAAATTGTACAAGGCAATGTGGTCGGTAAATGAACCACTTCAGTATACACCGAGATAATGTTGTGTATACCAAGCTTGTATTTGCTGATGCATTCCTTTCTTAACTGAGTATGGATGAAAGTATTAAATGCTTAGTTCAATTGATAGAATTTGATGAGCTATAAATTGTTATGATTTTGAGATTGAGGATAATGTTTGTTATGAGATCCACAACTGACAAAATTTGAAGAAGATCAAAAGGATGGAATTGAAACATGTTATTGACACAACTGCTGAGGATGGTTTAAGAGGATAAATCAATGAAGAAGAATAAGAAGCAAAATATGATGGTTGATATGAAAATGGTTTATTTGTGTATATAAGAGATATGAGTTTCTTTATTGAAACATGCTGGGAGAAGGAAGACTACAGAGATTTTGCATGAATATAGTTTAGTGCATGCCTAATCAGATTGGTTGAAGGAGAACCGAACTACAGAACAATACCGAGCATTAGAGAGCTATTACCGAGTAAAAGTAAGTTAAGGAAATGAATTGAAATATTGATCAAAGGATTTGTATGGGCTTAGAATAGATCTGAACATTTGCAAATTAAGTTGTATTGTAATTAGATCAACTATTGTTTCAGTTTAACCATTGATACAGAAAATATCCTAACCGAGTGAACTTAACTGTATTATGTTATGCCTCTATGTCATTCAAGGAATGTACATTGTTATCTTATTGACTCCATAGTGAATGTTGGTTGAAATTTAACTGTTAGTCTTAAATCCTCTAACAAGGTCACACCTAACAGTGTGTTTGTAACCTTTAACAGGATTGGCTCTTCACCGAGCTCACTTCAGAAGAGTGAAAATTATTTTGGGTTATTGGCCCCAGGTGGTTTTTCCCTTAGCAAGGTTTCCACATTAAATCATTGTGTTATGTGTTTATGTGATGATTTTTTTATTGTCATACTTTACATACTCCATATTTGATTTTCTCGTTAATCATAGTAAGTTAATTAATTGGTAATCGGTAAAAGGAACATATAGTTTAATAGTTTATGTTACCGAGATGCAGAATTTACTAAAATTGTTTTTTGTGTTACATCTTTGTATTTGGGACTGTAGGATAATTTATCTAACTGGTTCACCCCCCCCCCCCTCTTAGTTTTTCTAACAATTGGTATTAGAGTGTTGGTTGCTTGGAACAAAGTTTTAAGGACTTCAGCAGAAATATTACAAGATGTATAAGAGGGAAGTGTCAAAGCTGAATAAGGACAACTTTACTATATGGAAAAGTCAAATGAAACTTCACATATTCAAAGTTGGAGATTCTACCTTATATCTACTTGAACATGGCTACTTACAACCACTTATTGGAGCTTTAACTCTTGATCAGTTGAGAGACCGACAAGAACAAAACTTTACTATGATAGATATTGTTTCTCCTCTATCTGATGCTAAATTTGAGGATTTCATGACTTGCACTACTACAAAGAAAATGTGGGATAAAATTTCTCTAGTCTATGGTGGTTATGCAAATGTGAAGAGAGCCAGAGCTGAAATCTTAAGAGGTAGGTTTGATGATATGAAAATGAAAGAAGGAGAAAATATAGTATGATATACAAACTGAATCAAAGAGGTAGTCAATGCTATCTGAGGAGCTGGTGGTTTCATTGATGAAGATACAACAGTAAGTAAGATTCTAAGAACCTTGTTGCTTGGATATGGAATCAAAATATCTACTATACATGAAATGAGGTCTGCACCTAGCATCACTCTTACTCTTGATAGTCTGATTGGTAAGTTAACAACTTTTGAGCTGAACAATTTTGATAATAGTGTTGTACCATCTATTGAGTCTACTTTTATGTCTTCTTGAAAGATCAGTAAATATAGTAGTAGATACAATATAAAGAATGAGATTGAAAGTAATACTGATGATGAGCTTGATGAACTTGAAGCTCTTATGGCCTGAAGACTACCTAAAGGTAAATGTAGATATAAAGGGAAGTTACCTTTAGCTTGTTTTAATTGCAAAGAAGTTGGCCATATTACTTCTAGATGTCCTAACAAGAGAGAGGAATATAAAGACCAAGACCGATCCGGTGATGGAAGCTATGGAAGAAGAAACAAAAGAGGTTATCGATGCTACAACAGAGACAACTATGATCACAAAGATAAAGGTAAAAGGTATGTTACTTTGCTGAAGAGAATAATACAGACACTGATACATATGATGATTTTGAGGTAGTTTTTGTTGTGATGAAAGATGACTTTGAGGAAGAGGAAAGGTATGTAGAAACATCACTCATTTCTAAAGTTAGTAAAAATGATAATTGGATCATTGATAGTGGTTGTACACATCACATGACTGGTGATGAAGATAACTTTGATCATCTTAAGCATTATAATGGAGGTTTAGTAAAAATGGGTAATGATACACCTTGCATGGTTAAAGGAAAAGGACCTTTATTGATAAATGATAAAATCATATGTGATAATTCTTATTGGGTAAAAGGACTGAATTGCAATTTTCTAAGTGTAGCATAGCTTAACAACTTAGGTCACCGAGTGGCATTTGAAAGCAGGAAGGTGAGGATCTATGATGAGAGTGGAAATCTTATTGGAATAGGAGGACAATCAAAAGGTAACTTATTTTATCTTGACAATGGTGAGACTTCTTGTTTACTGGTGAAAAATGAAGATGCATGGTTATGGCATAAAAGGTTATGTCATGTAAATTTTGATAACATGATTAAGATCAATAGAAAGAGAAAAGTTAGAGGACTTCCTAGCCTAACTAAACTAGATCATGTTATGTGTCATCAATGTTAGAAAGGGAAGATGACAAAATCTAGTTTCAAAAGTAAAGACTATTCAACAAAAAGAATCTTGGAGTTAGTTCACACCGACCTATGTGGTCCCATGAGAACTCAAATCTACTATGGTGATAGATACTTTATTCTATTTTTTGATGATTATAATAGATTGATGACTGTCATGTTTTTAAAATATAAATTTGAGGCATTGAAAATGTTTAAATGGTACAAGGCTAAAGTAGAAAAAGAAACTGGAAAAGAACTAAAATGCTTGAGGTCTGATAGAGGTGGTGAGTTTATTTTTGATGAACTCACTAACTATTGCAATGAGCATTGCATCAAAAGATAGGTTTCTACACCTAGAACACCGCAGTAGAATGGGATTGCTGAAACGAGAAATAGATCTATAGTGGATTTTGCAAGAACACTAATGATAGAGAAATTTTTTGCATAGATGTATTGGAGAGAAGTAGTTAGGATAGTTATATATGTCCTAAACTGAGTACAACTAAAGAAACAAACAAAAATGACACCCTATGAGTTATGGTTTGGATACACACCAAGTGTAAGTTACTTCAAAATTTTTGGTAGCAAATGTTTTATTCTGAAAGATGATAAGAATGGGAAATTTGACTCGAAAGAGGATGAGGGAATATTTCTTGGATATTCTACTAAAAGTAAAGCTTACAAGTGTCTGAATAAAATTACTAATAAGATGATTGAAAGTGATAATGTTAGAGTTGATGAATTTGCTGATAAAAATGATGAAGAAAGCACTAAGGATCTGGAAGACTATGGTAGATTTTCTTATTGTTGGTAAATAGATTGTCCTTCTTCTTATCCTCCTTTTATTTGCCTAATTTTATAATGAAGAACAACTTTAAACAATAGTTGGGAAACTATTTCTGAGAATATCTAGTTTCCCTCTAAATTGAGGTACAACTCCCTATCTGAAAAATATTCAATAAATTATGTTTTATCCCTAATTCCTAATGTAGGGTATGTTCTTAACCAGAGAACAATAGAGGAAAACTGAGTTCCATCCAGGCAAGTGAAATCTCAGGCAGGGTCTAAATGCAAAGATGTTATGTTGATGATCTCCATAATCTTATGAATTTCACAACACAACAATATGAAAATGCATATTATGAAAGTATGATTATGTATGAAATGCAAATGGAGTATGTTGATGCAATTTCACAACTAGTTATAACTCTCTGATTATTCTACTGATTGATCAAACTGAAAACAATGAGAAAAAACTCTGTTCATTCACCATTTTCAATTCAATGTAATTAAATGACATCAGATACAATTGGACAATAAATAGATGGTATCAGAATTGATTGTCTCTACAATCAATTTCACACCAAAATTTTCTAACCTTTGTATTTACTTTTTCATCAGTTTATATAGAGATTACATCATATGGCCTTCATGAGAATATGAAGTGTTTCAAATTCTAAAATTTGGAAAGACTATAGACAACCGCTTTTGACATTACAACAAAGGAAGCTAGATGACTTTGTCTCTTCATCTAATTTGCCTTCAAGAAGGTGAAATGAATAGACTTCTACAACATACACTTGAAGATGCTACATGAACAGTTGCATGATTGTTTCCATGAAAGAATCATCACTACCAACATCCCTATTCTATGTTTTATAAGAAATAAACCTCCAACTAGCTTTGGTTATAATTTTAAATTAATGGTGAGCCATGTCTTATCATCATGAAAATAAAAGACATCCAATAAGAACACTGTGCTTGACATATCTATACTATTATTCTTCCTGTTTGCCATAGCTGATACAGTGACATTTATCACTTCCTTTAAGCACTTCAATACTGGAATCATCTTTAATTTATTCCACTGAGAAACCCATCTATCTCTAAAAAATACATTATTGATACCACAACTGACAGACTACATCGCTTTCAAATGTTCTTTGCAGAAATCATATATAACAAGTGCGGAACCCGTAATAGTGGAGTGGTGGATTAACTATTTTCCACCCATCAACTTTAAGTGCTTATGTAACTTAAAGCACATGCCTTTAAAATTTTAAATAATAACCTTTTCTTTTATGCCAAGCTCGGGTGACAATCCATGTGGTGAAATCCCGCTTTGCCTTGAAGCATATTCCTTCCACTTCTGCACACCTACCGGCATTAACTATTTACCTTTTCGCATGATCGCAAGACTTTTTTTATTCCTTGCGATCATGCGACTGCTTTACTATTGGCACACATGGATTCTAGCAGAGCACCATCCATTTAGTCTTTCCTATCATTGACTTTTCTTACATGCCCGAGCTTCCATTTCACCTTGTCGCATGATCGCAAGGCTGTTATTAATTCTTGCGATCATGCGACCGCTCTATCATTGGTCAAGTTCACACATCTTCCACACCATAGTGGAAAAGTGGTCACCGTCGATTTAACATCACAAACAAACCTTTTGGACCCACCACCACGTGTCTTCATCTCGTATGATCGCAAGACAATTCTCTCAGTCATGCGATCTTGCGGGGACCATAGATCTGGAGACCGCAAGGCTTCCACTGTCTTGTCGCATGATCGCAAGACAATAATTTTATTTATGCGATCATGCGAATGTTCCATGATTGGTCAACTCTACAAGCATGATCACATCTGTGCTGTTAGCATATGCAGGTCCCAGCAAGCTTTATTGTCACATGATCGCATGGTATTATTTTAATCCATGCGATCATTCAACCGCTCTTTTCTAACTGTCAAAAATGCACGGTGAGGTTAATGCTTAGCTCTCCTCACAAAGCTCCACCATCCTGGATGCATGGAAGTATTTCATGTTTTCATAAAAGTAAACTTCGCACAATTTGAATCCTGTGAAAACACGAAAATCATTGATTCTGCCAGCTGGAAAGTCCTTCTTCAACCTGCACCGTAGATTAAAGGGCATGTGGAAAATCTTTAAATTAAGTGACGTTGCCAGATGAATAAAGAGACGTGCACCTACCTGTCAAAGATGAATCAAAAGGTAATGAAAGATTATAAAACCCAACATAGGCAAAGACTGTTGAAACATTTCAAGCTCGGGTAGAAACATTGAAAAGATGCTACGGCTAGCTGAGCTCAGGTGGTGACAATGTAATAAGATTGAACACATGGCTCTATCAATGCATCTTCTTCCTGATTCTTTGCACACACTTGAAGATCATGTATTTCAAACATCTACCTGCTTGAGAAAAAGAATCAATTGGAGCATCGAGACTTTGCCAGGTTAGGAACTATAACCTACCCAATGATAAAGAGACTTTAGAACCACCCAACTAGCTTGAACTAAGAAGGCAAAGTGAGGGGAACCTGGAAAAATCATCCTACCCTAGGGAAGACTTAGACTTAGACATAGACATGACTGTGACACCAAAATTTTCCACTTGACAACATAGCCATAGGATGAAAAGTGGGGCAACAACTGGCTCCGACTGGGGACTTGAACATTCCCATGTTTAAGCAATGAATCTTGAATCTCTGGTTTCACACATGAATGAAAGGGCAGCAACACAACAAAACTAAACAAGGGAAACAAAATAGCAAGGAAGCTAACACACACGAAAGAAAAAGGGAAAACCAAACTAGGAAACACACACTAGAACAAAACAAAACTATAGTACAGAACAGGGTATACCTATTTTCAATTAATCATTTGATATAATTTTAGATCTTGACCATTGTAGGTCAAGGGAAGTACCTCTCCATCCAGATATGCCAGCTTGAAAGAATTCTTCTCAAATGCCTGGTGGATAGTATAAGGACCCTTCCATAATGTTTCAAACTTTCCGTGCATCCCCTTGGGAGCTCTCCTCTTATCCCATAGTAACACAAGATCTCCAACCATGAATTTACAGGGCCTAGCTTTCTTATCAAACAAGTTCTTCACCTTCATTTGATGTTGAGTAATATGATCCACCATTCTTTCTCTTTCTTCTTCTAGTTTTCTCAAATACATGATCCTTTTCTCCAAACCATCCTTGTAAATATCATCCTGTATGACTGTCCTCAACTTACATGTTTCCAACTCCAGCGGTAGTGGAAGGTTTGCTTCAACTCCATACACTAGCTCAAATGGAGATATCCCAATTGCTCTCTTTGGAGTCACTCTATCAGCCCATATGCTTCATGTATCTTTTTTTGCCAATTCTTATGATTGTCTAACACTAATTTCTTAACAATATTAATCAAGTTCTTATTACTTGACTCCACTTGACCATTTCCTTGTGGGAAATAGTCAGATGAATGACTGATTGAGATACCATACTCAAAACAAAAATCAGTAATTTCAATAGATGAAAAGTAGGCAACATTATCCATCACCAATTTATGAGGAACCCCAAATCTTACCATAATATTCTCCTTTATGAATTCACACACTACCTCGGAAGTGGTCTTCCTGGTTGCTTTAGCTTCAACCCACTTTGTGAAGTAATCAGTGGCTGTAATTATGTAAGAATGCCCTGCACTAGATGCTGGATTTATTGGACCTATGAAGTCAAGGCCCCACTGTTGAAATGGACCATCTATGATAACTAGTTTTAATGGAAGTGCTGCTAACTGTGGTTTACCGAAAAACATTATGCACTTTTCACATTTAGCCACCCGATGATATGCATCTCTGAACATACCAGGCTAGTAATAACATTGCCTCAGAATTTTAAAAGCTATAACTGAAGAAGAAAAATGTCCTCCACAAGCCTCGTCATGAAAAGTTTTTAGCAAACACTCCTGTTGTTGCTTATGAACACACCTCAAAAACGTGCCATCAATTGATCTCTTGTAGAGCTTATCTTCCCAAATCACATATTTAGCAGCTTTTAATTTTAAATCCCTTCTCTATTTGGCTGTCAATCCTTCTGGACATTCTCCATAAGTTAAAAAGTATGCAATATTTTCAAACCAAGGATCTTGGAGACTTACATTTAAAACCAGTTGATTTGCTGTCGGTTCTTCTTCTTCCAAATTTTCTGCTATGGCTTTACATAATGCATTTCCTCTGACTAATTTTGCAGACTTAATTTCAATATCATATTCTTGAGTTTTGGCAATCCATGAACCTCTATTATTGCAGCCAACATCTTGTTGTGTTAAAATACTTTTCACAGCAATATCAAGCACAAAAATTAAAGAATGTGAATGTAAAATATAGAAATGGAAATTCTTCAATGCTTTCACTACAGCATATGTGTGTTTCTTTGATTGTGAGTACTTCAATTCATGCTCCTTCAAAGGTATACTCATGAATGCTATAGGTGCCTGAATTTCTTCTTTATTTTCTTGTATCAAAATTGTAGACAATGTATGTTCTGAGGCATAGAAATATATAATAAAATCTTTTTTATAATCAGGATGGCTTAAGACTGGTGCATTAGCAATTGCTTCCTTAATTTCATTGAAAGTTTGTTTTCCCTACTCATTCCATTTAAAAGAAGCATTATCTTTCATCATGTCCACAATACATTTGGTAATCTTTGAAAAATCAGGAACAAACCTTCTAAGAAAATTAACTTGGCCAAAGAAAGATTTAACAACAGTCTTATTGGAAGGCAAGCTTAATCTCTGAATAGCCTTCACATGTTTTGGATCAATCCTTATTCCTTCCTGTGACACAATATGACCCAATAGTTTTCCTTCCGTTACACAGAAAACTATTTTTTTTGGATTTAGAGATATACCATGCTCCCTGCATCGCTGCAGTACTTTTTCCAAATCATCTATGTGATCTTTCCTCTTCTTAGAAAACACTGTTAAGTCATCAAGGTAAATCACAATTATTTTGTTCTTCATATCAGCAAATGAAGCATCCATACCTCGCTAAAAAGTAGCACCAGCATTAACTAAACCAAATGGCATTCTGTGATATGCAAAGGTACCCCAAGGAGTTGTAAAAGCTATTTTGTGTTGATCTTTCTTTTCCACTTTAATTTGATTGTATCCGAAAAATCTGTCTAGCATAGACATCATCTCAGCTCCAGCTACTATTTGTAATAGATGATCCATGTTTGGCAGTGCATAGTTATCTTTCAACGAAGCTTGATTTAAATTTTGGAAGTCAACACATATTCTTATTTCACCATTTTTCTTTCTCACCGGCACAATGTTTGCAATCCATGTTGAATGATGTATTGGATAAATAATTCTAGCTTTCAACATTTTATCAATCTCCCTGTAGATGGCATCTGCTACCTTTGGATTATAACATCTCTGCTTCTGTTAGATAGGTACAACATCTGGTTTCAGAGGAATCGTGTGTTTGAAATTTCCACTCATGAAACTCTTTAAATCTTCATAGCTCCAGGCAAAGACATCTTGGTATTCTTGAAATAATTTCTTTGCCTTCTCCTTTTCCTCTAGTGTACAACATTTACCAATATTTATCATTTTGGGATTAACATCTGTCCCAATATTTATATTTTCAAACTCTCCTGTAGTTGGCCCCTTCTCTGCTCTTTTCCTCTTTACATACATATCATGCCGATTAAAGAGCTTTTCTAGAGACACAAAATAAGGTGGAATTGTATTACTTTTTAATTGTATAATCTCTAAATTTTTATGTTTATCTTTCTCTATAGAATCATTCAGATAATTACTTCCTTCTTCCTCATCAAGACTTTCAGCGTTCTCCAAAAATAACTGCAGACCCTTATCATCATTGAAAATCTACCAATCTTCTATATTGTCTGGTATTGATGGCCTGCAGATGAATTCAATTTGGTATTTCTTATCTTTAAAATCTAGATGAGGAAGCAATAAGGATGCTGATATAGCCAAAAAGTCCACCTTCATATTCATTTCTCTAGGGACATAATTTATAGAAAATGCATCTAATGTTTCGATTTCATCCCAAACTCTGTTCCGGTAATTTTTCAACTTATGATTTTTTACTAAATATTGACCTCTTACTTGTTTTACAACCAACTCTGCATCACCTTGAGCTTTTAGAATTTTAATTCCTCTTTCCTTAGTTGTTATGATGCCAAGAAGTAATGCCTCATATTCAGCACTATTATTGGTGTTGTTAAATTCTAATTTGAACGCTAGAGGCTCTGATTCACCAGTTGGAGAAATTAAAACAATACCAGCACCGAAATTGGATGATGAACAACTACCATCAAATTCTAGTGTCCAGATTTGTGTTTCTTTTCCAGAATTTTCAGATTCTAATTTTTCTAATTCATTTTCCACAGCATCATCCTCTATATACAGCATGTAATTACCAAACTCCAACTCTTGATATAAAATTTGGGCCTTAGGATTGTCTGATTTTTGAACTGTGAATTTAGATTTCTTCTCAAGTTCTAATTTCACTCTTTTGTTACCAACAAGAATTATTGCTTGAGACCAATCTAATTTAATCTCTCCACCTAAATCCCTGCAAAAACTTCTGCTCAACAATAGGCCATAACTAACAGGAATGTCTACAACTAAAATGGTTAGAAGTATTCTCTTTTTTGGATATGCCACCAATGCAACCTATATGTCTTTGATTTGACCCACCAAACTCACTTGTTTAGCATCCATGATGTAACATCTACAATTGGCTTTAGTAAGAGTTAAGCCTAGAGCTTTAGCCATTGTATAAGGCATCACATTATCCGAAGCTCCGGAATCAATAATACAATTGCTTAACTTCCATCCATTGATAAACAATGAAACATAAAATGGTTCTGGTTTTTGTCCAGGAGAAGTGGCTAGGATAGAATTCTCAACTTCATTGAAAAGGTTTGCAGTCAATGTTTCATCCTCTAATTCAGAACTTGCAGCATGATTTAATTCTATATTTTCATCTTTACAATGTTCAATAAATCTTTTCAATTCATTTGGATGTGATTTAAGATAATCAATGGAAAAAACCTAAATTTTAGAATCTTTACAAAATTGAATAAAGTCAAAGGAATTGCACTCCTTACTAGACTACAAAGTCTTCACTCCTTGATTAGTGTCCTGTGTTTTAGGTGCTGGCTGACTTTGTTTTGCTGGAGCATCTTTTGAATCAGCAACCACCTTTGCCTTTTGTCCTCTAGTGAGCACGTTATAAGTGTGTCCATTGATAGTGGCATAACATTCTCCCTGCTTCTCTAAGTCTGATTCATACTCTAAAAATAAATTTCCAGAGTTGCCATTCGAGTATGACTTAGTCTCATCATCGGACAGGGGAGAATTGGGCTCATTGGTAGTCAAAAACTGCATTCTACTGATCACATCTGGACAACTTTCACTGTCATGATCAGTAGTCAAATGAAGCACACATCCATTCACTTTTTTAGGTGGATCCTCTATTGCTAACCTTTGTTGCAATCCAGGCAATTGCAAAGGTTTATTTTTATTTTCTTGCTCTGAAAAATTCCTTTGGTATGGATTGTTAAATCTTGGGAGCTGCCTTTTCAAAGCAATCAACTCATTTGATAACTTTTGAATCATTTCTTTTGATGAAGTGGTTCCACTTGTACTAGCTCTATTCTAAATTTCATGCTTCCACCTTCCTACAGAAATCATGTCATCCTCAAACTCTACAACATTTCTCTGAGCTGCCTCTAAATCTGCAGGTCTAGATCTCCTTAGTTCAAAATTAACCTCAGGAGGCATAGCACTGATGAAGAATGTTTTTAAATTTCCTGCTGTAGGTCTACTTGCTACTGGAATTCTATCAGTAATTTTGTTGAAACTAGCAACAAAATCTCTCATGCTCATAGAAGGTAATTTCTTCACTGATGTCAATTGAGCCAACAAAGCATGCTCATCTTCAGTGGTTTTAAAACGGTCATCAAAAGCAGCTCTCATAGTATTCCAACTTGTTATAGATCCATTAGCCAAGTGATAAAACCAATCTGCAATAGCTTCAGTAAGAGTTTCAACAAATAATCTAACTGCAACATCTTCATGATTAACTCCTAAAATATTTATAGCTATGAAAAATGCTTTTATATGTTCATCTGTAGTAATCTTCCCATCTCCTGCAAACTTGGGTATATTCTTCCAGGAACCAGAAGGAAGAGGATGGTAAGCTACAAAATTGAGTGGCCCAGTAGCAGCTACCCAAGGTGTAGCCATATTCAGTTGATTTTTTAGAGGATACTGTGGAAAATTGATAACTTGTGGAGGAACAACCCCATGCAAAGTCAATACTTGGCAAGTTGTAGAAAATGTACTTACTACTTTTGGTGGTGATGAAGGCCTACTTCTAGCTTGACATTCACCTTTCCGATGAGGTACTTCTAACAAGGGAAATCCAAGTACTTCTAAATTTTGGAAAGTTAGGTCCTTTTCACCTTGTTCCCTATCACTCCTTAAGTATCTTGATTGCTCCAGAGTGACTGTTTATATAAGTACTATTTGTAACTCACTCCCTGATCTTCTTTCAAGTTTTATGTATATTTTCAAATGCTTTCTGATCAAGCGACTATTTTTTCTTCCCCAGTAGAGTCGCCAAAAATCTATTGGTAAACAAATTGTCCTTCTTCTTATCCTCCTTTTATTTTCCCAATTTTATAATGAAGAACAACTTTACACAACAGTTGGGAAACTATTTCTGAGAATATCTAGTTTCCCTTTGAATTGAGGTACAACTCCCTATCTAAAAAATATTCAATAAATTATGTTTTATCCCTAATTCCTAATGTAGGGTATGTTCTTAACCAGAGAACAACAGAGGAAAACTGAGTTCCACCCAGGCAAGTGAAATCTCAGGTAGGGTCTAAATGCAGAGATGTTATGTTGATGATCTCCACAATCTTATGAATTTCACAACACAACAATATGAAAATGCATATTATGAAAGTATGATTATGAAATCCAAATGGCGTATGTTGATGCAATTTCACAACCAGTTATAACTCTCTGATTATTCTACTGATTGATCAAACTGAAAACAACGAGACAAAACTCTGTTCATTCACCATTTTCAATTCAATGTAATGAAATGACATCATATATGGTTGGACAGTAAATAGATGGTATCAGACTTGATTGTCTCTACAATCAATTTCACACCAGAATTTGCCAACCTTTGTATTTACTTTTTGATCAGTTTATATAGAGATTACATCATATGGCCTTCATGAGAATATGAAGTGTTTCAAATTCTAAAATTTGGAAAGACTAGAGACAACTGCTTTTGACATTACAACAAAGGAAGCCAGACGACTTTGTCTCTTCACCTAATTTGCCTTCGAGAAGGTGAAATGAATAGACTTCTACAACATACACTTAAAGATGCTACACGAACAGTTGCATGATTGTTTCCATGAAAGAATCATCACTACCAACATCCCTGTTCTGTGTTTTATAAGAAATCAACCTCCAACTAGCTCTGGTTATAATTTTAAATTAATGGTGAGCCGTGTCTTATCATCATGAAAATAAAAGACATCCAATAAGAACACTGTGCTTGACATATCTATACTATTATTCTTCCTATTTTCCATAGCTGATACAGTGACATTTATCACTTCCTTTAAGCACTTCAATACTGGAATCATCTTTAATTTATTCCACTGAGAAGCCCATCGATCTCTAAAAAATCCATTATCAATACCACAACTGATAGATTGCATCACTTTCAAATGTTCTTTGCGAAAATCATATATAACAGGTGCGGAACCCGTAATAGTGGAGTGGTGGATTAACTGTTTTCCACCTGTCAACTTTAAGTGCTTATGTAACTTAAAGCACATGCCTTTAAACTTTTAAATAATAACCTTTTCTTTTATGCCAAGCTCGGGTGACAATCCATGTGGTGAAATCCCGCTTTTCCTCGAAGCATATTCCTTCCACTTTCGCACACCTACCGGCATTAACTATTTACCTTTTCACATGATCGCAAGACATTTTTTTATTCCTTGCGATCATGTGACCGCTTTACTATTGGCACACATGGATTCCAGTAGAGCACCATCCATTTAGTCTTTCCTATCATTAACTTTTCTTACATGCCCGAGCTTCCATTTCACCTTGTCACATGATCACAAGGCTGTTATTAATTCTTGTGATCATGTGACCACTCTATCATTGGTCAAGTTCACACATCTTCCACACCATAGTGGCAAAGGGGTCACCATCGATTTAACATCGCAAACAAACCTTTCAGACCCACCACCATGTGTCTTCATCTTGCATGATCACAAGACAGTTCTCTCAGTCATGTGATCTTGTAGGTACCATAGATCTAGAGACCACAACTAAGACCCTACGACCCCACTGAGAGACACATGTTCGCATCTCGCATGATTGCATAGCAGTTCTCTCAGTCATGCGATCTTGCGGGGACCGTAGATCTGGAGACCACATGGCTTCCACTATCTTGTCCCATGATCACAAGACAATAATTTTATTTATGCGATCATGTGACCATTCCATGATTGGTCAACTCTACAAGCATGATCGCATTTGCACTGTTAGCATATGCGGGTTCCAGCAGGCTTCATTGTCGCATGATCGCATGGTATTATTTTAATCCATGCGATCATGCAACCACTCTTTTCTAACTGTCACAAATGCATGGCGAGGTTAATGCTCGGCTCTCCTCACAAAGCTCCACCATCCTGGACATGTGGAAGCATTTCATGTTTTCATAAAAGTAAACTTTGCACAACTTGAATCCTGTGAAAACATGAAAACCGTTGATTCTGCCAGCTAGAAAGTCCTTCTTCAACCTGCAGCTTAGATTAAAGGGCACATGGAAAATCTTTAACTTAAGGGACGCTACCAGATGAATAAAGAGTTGTGCACCTACCTGTCAAAGATGAATCAAAAGGAAATGAAAGATTATAAAATCTGACATCGGTGAAGACTGTTGAAACATTTCAAGCTCAGGTAGAAACATTGAAAAGATGCTACAGCCAGCCGAGCTTGGGTGGTGACAATGTAATAAGATTGAACACACGGCTCTGTCACTACATCTTCTTCCTGATTCTTTGCACACACTTGAAGATCATGTATTTCGAACATCTACCTGCTTGAGTAAAAGAATCAATTGGAGCATCAAGACTTTGCCAGGTTAGGAACTATAACCTACCCAATGATAAAGAGACTTTAGAACCACCCAATTGGCTTTAACTAAGAAGGCAAAGTGAGGGGAACCTGGCAAAATCATCCTACCCTAGGGAAGACTTAGACTTAGACACAGACATGACTATGACACCAAAATTTTCCACTTGAGAACATAGCCATAGGATGAAAAGTGGGGCAACACTTATGTTGAACATTTAGAGTACCTACCGAAGCCACAGGCTGAGTCGACTGAGCATTAGGAAAATAACACTAAGGCTCTAAAAAAGGGAAACCAAGGATCAGGAAGAAGCTGTTGAGAAAGGAAATGAACCTGAACAGAATGAAGAACAAAGAAGAGATTAAGTACTAGCAAGATTTGTCAGAAGACATCACCCTGAAAACCAAATCAATGGAGACAAGAAAGCTGGCATGCTGACAAGAAGTAAGGTAAGAAAAAATGTATGGATAGTTTGTGAGTTTGAACCAAAGAATGTTAAGGTTGCACTTGAGAATGATTAATGGATCAATGCTATGAATGTAGAGATAGAACAAATTGAGAAAAACAAGACATGGATATTAGTACCTAGACCGAAAGATAAAAATGTTATCAGTACTAAATGGATTTTTAGAAATAAACTGAATGAGAATGGAGAAGTTACTAGGAACAAAGCTAGACTTTTTTGCAAGGGATATGTACAAGAAGAAGGTATTGATTATCGTGAAACCTTTGCACCTATTTCTAGACTAGAAGGAGTCTACATGTTACTTGCATATGCTGCACATAAGAAATTCAAAGTCTATCAAAAGGATGTTAAGTCAACTTTTCTGAATGGAATACTAGAAGAGGAAGTCTACATAGACCAACCAGAAGGGTTTGTTGATCCGAATCATAAAGAAATGGTATTTAGATTGAACAAACCTTTATATGGATTAAAGAAAGAACCAAGGGCATGGTATGAAAGGCTACATACTAATCTTTTAAGTATTGGTTTTGTAAGAACTAGTGAAAACAACAATTTGTACATGAAAGGAGGATCTGATGATACTATTTTGATTATTGAAATATTTGTGGATGATATAATTTTTGGCTGACAAGATCATATTTTTAAATCATTTGCTGATGAGATAAAAAAGGAATTTGAAATGTCAATGTTTGGAGAGATTAAATTCTTTCTAGGCTTGCAAGTTATTTAGCAGAATGATGAAATTTTCATCACACAATCAAACTACATTAAGGAAGTATTGAGAACATTTGGCATGGAAGATGCTAAACTAGTAGGAACACCAATGGTTATAGGCTACAAATTGACAAAAGAGGATGAATCTACAAAGTTAAATCGGACATTGTACTGATCTATGATTGGTAAACCAATGTATGTAGTACACAGTAGGCCTGATATAGCACATGTAGTAGGGATTGAGGCTAGATTCTCTACCAATCCAAAGGATTCACATATGGTTACATTAAAAATAATCTTGAGATACCTAAAGAAAACAAAGGATTATGGTTTATGGTATCCTAAGAAAGGAAATTTGAACTAAGAGTTTACACTGACACAGATTGGGCTAGAAATATAGATGACAGAAAGAGCACAACCAGAGGAGAATTTTTCTTTGGTGAAAGACTTGTAACTTGGAAAAGCAAGAAAAAATCTTGTATTTATCAGTCTACAACTGAAGAAGAGTATGTTGCCACTGCTACAAACTATTCAAACATTGCCTATATCAAACAAGTGTTGGAAGGGATGAATGAGGTAATCACTAAGCTGGTGATTATATACTGTGACAACACTAGTGCTATAAATGTTTCTAAGAATCCTATAATGCATTTGAAGACAAAGAATTTTTCAATTAATTATCACTACTTAAGAGAACAATTACATGATAAGAAAGTAAAACTCGAATATGTTACATCAAAGGTGAAACTTGCTGATATTTTTACCAAGCCTCTACCGAAGGACACTTTTGAATACTTGAGGACTAGACTTGGGGTCTGTCCCCTGTCTATCGGTCACTAATGGGATCTAGAGGTTGTATCAGCCTATTCTTATTAGAAGATCACTCATGTTGATGCAAAATAGCTCACACTTTGGATCATATCTAAGGTTGTGAATGATTTGAGGAGCTAGAACATAGATTTGCATATCACTATATAGAGATACATTGTCAGCACCGAACAATAGAGAGTTACTTGGCTATTGCAGAGCTGTATGTTTTATGTTTTTCTTTGGCATTGTTGTCAAAGGGAGAGATGGCTCAAATATGAAATATCTATCTAAGGGAGAGATAATCTGAGAAAGTCATGGAGAGATTTGAATATTTGTTGCTGAGAATAGAAGGAATCTGAGAGCTAAAAAGATCAAATCCACATAGGAGATTCTGCACTTGTAATGTTGTTATGTAACGTAGTGATTAAACATATTAAATATCAAGCTAGAGAGATCTTACCGAGCTACAACATTTACTTACATAGTTGTAGAATATATGTTTGGTATGTGCATGGCATATTTTCATATTGCTTGTGTTGCCATCAATGCCAAAGGGAGTGATTGATGAACTACAACTGATTGAATACCTGAATGACTTGAAGATCAGTGATAAGAAATCAATGAGTTACTAAAATGATATGTAAGATAATTAAATCAGTCATTATGTTGTCATTGACGTCAACTAGTTTTGACAGTACTTATCATGTTAGCTACAAACATCTAAACATCTGTAAAACAAAGAAAAGATGAAGAACTGAGATATCTACATGGAGAGAGATGGATATGACAGATGAGGATAAGGAATAATTTGGGTAACTTATTGATGAGTCTATCATCTCATATTGTTGATTTGATTATGTTGCATTAATCTATTATGAAGAAGGAAGAAAAATTGTACAAGGCAATGTGGTTGGTAAATGAAGCACTTTAGTATACATCGAGCTAATGTTGTGTATATCGAGCGATAGTGTTAACCAAGCTTGTGTTCACCGATGGATTTATTTATTAATTGAGTATGGATGAAAGTATTAAATGCTTAGTTTAGTAGACATAATTTGATGACATGGAAGTTGTTATGATTTTGAGATTGAGGATAAAGTTTTTTATGACATCAATGGCTGAAAAAATTTGAAGAAGATCAAAAGGATGGAATTGAAATGTGTTATTGACATAATTGCCGAGGAAAGTTTAAGAGGAAAAATCAATGAAGATGGATAAGTGGAAAAATATGATGGTTGATATGAAAATAGTTTATCTATCTATATAAGAGATATGAGTTTCTTTATTAAAACATGCCAGCAAAAGGAAGACTGTAGATATTTTGTGTGAATATAGTTTAATGCATGCCTGATTAGACTAGTTGAAGGAGAACTAAATTGTAGAATAGTACCAGGCATAAGAGAGCTATTACTAAGTAAAAGTAAGTGAAGGAAGTGAATTGAAATATTGATCAGAGGATTTGTATAGGCTTAGAATAGATTTGAACATCTACAAATTAAGTTGTATTGTAATCAGATCAACTAGTATTTCATTTTAACCATTGATACAGAAAATCTCCTAACCGAGTGGACTTAACCATCTTATGTTATGCCCCTATGTCATTCAAGGAATGTACATTGTTATCTTATTGACCCCATAGTGAATGTTGGTCAAAATTTAACTGTTAGTCTTAAATCCTCTAACAAGGTCACACCTAACAGTGTGTTTGTAACCTTTAATAGGATTGGCTCTTCACTGAGCTCACTTCAGAAGAGTGAAAATTATTTTGGGTTACTGGTCTGAGGTGGTTTTTCCCATAGCAGGGTTTCCACATTAAATCATTATGTTATGTGTTTCTGTGATGATTTTTTTATTGTCATACTTTACATATTTCATATTTGATTTGGTCGGTAATTACAGTGAGTTAATTAACTGGTAATCAATAAAAGGCACAGACAGTTTAATAGTTTATGTTACCGAGCTACAGAATTTATTGAAATTGTTTTGAGTGTTACATCTTTGTAATTGGGACTGTAGGATAACTGATATAACTTATTCAGTCCCTCCTCTTAGTTATTCTAACAACTAGTACTTAACTAATCTCTAGATCTATGCAACCGACCAGTTCTATCTTCACCAGGTCTATCTCTCTGGTCATCTCCACTAGATCTAGTAGCTTCAAAGACTTGAATAGCTTCCTCATAACCATCATCAGTACCAAGATTCCTTGGCATACTAGTAATAGATCTCATGACCTCAATGATCATGTCATTCTTCATCAATTCCATCTCTGATCTGAAATCAACTTTAACCTTCTCTGTAATCTTTGATTCCACAACATTACAAAGATCTGCAATTACTCTAGGCTCCAATGTTCTTAGAGGCATCCTTAAAGATATTTGAAAACCCAAAGCAATAAATCACTAACAAGGTCTTGGTGCAAACAACCTTGACTCGGAGATCTATTTAAAAATTTAAGAGCTTCAATCACTAATACCTCCTAACCCAGGACAAGTAAGGAGGATCTAATTAAGGACAGTCCAAACTTGGAGCCAAACACCAACAATTTAGAATAACACAACAAGACAATATTTCAATGGAATTTTCATTAACATGCCCGACTGTAAGGCCTTCCAGGTTATGGCCAAATACAATCACAAGTATTTATGCAATCTTCTAGCTAGTCCAACTCTGAGACAAATCAGCAACTGATGGAAACCCTAAGATAGATCTAAACTTGAGGTCGCAAGCCTCCAAGCAATCTCCTTGTCTCCAATCATGCAAACCACTAGCTTTTCTATCACAACTATTAGATAAAAATTTGATCTTCAAGATCTTGTAGGATCCAGATCTATCCTTCTATTTGCTACTTCCATTGACTCCCTAAACATCTACCCAAATGCTCCTTAAATACATTTCCTCAACCACAAGTCAGCTAGAAGAAATAATTAACTCCTAAGCCAAGTCAACTTCTATTACAAACAAATAGTAAATGCAAAAATAGTTAGCTCTCAAATAGCCTTACAAACAATTAATTCTCCATGTCAGCCTCTAGATCTACATAGGATAATAGAACAAAATCTACCAACAATAAATGCACCAAGTCGGTGAACCAAATCTTCAAGAACTCTAGTCGGTAAACCAGAACTACCGAGCGCTAGACAAACATGTTAGGAATGGGAACACTGAGAGGGGGGGTTGAATCAATGTTTACTATATTTAATCTTTTTCTTTACTCTTGAAACTTAATTTGAATGCTTAAGTATTGAAATGAACATCAACATAAATAAGATACATAAACACAACACATAACACCAATATGGTTACGGGGAAACCCAAATAGGTAAAAACCCCAGTGGGAATTGATACCCACTAAGAACTGCACTAGTGTCTTATGATCCTTGTTAGAAGATCTACAAACCTGTTAGGATTTGTTCTTTACAATGCTTTTAGTACAGTGACCTTGTCAAGGGTTGGACCCTATTAGGAGTCTTTTACAATAACCCTATTAGTTGTAGGGACATACTATCCTAGAGCTCACTACTGAAGTGGTGAAGGATACAACCTTCTGATCTTAGATACACACTATATCTGTTGGATGAACTACTACTGTGACACTTCTTGTCTGATCAATTCCTTTGATGTGCTGATGCTTTGACCTCTTGAAAAGCTCTAATACATTCTTATTTATCTTCGCACACTTCTTCTCTACTTATCCTATCTCTATTTCAACTTCCATACCTTATTACAAAGGCACATCTAATATTTATATGCGCTACCAAAACAATTAACTAGGTCAACCTATAACCGATTACATACAACACTTCCAAGTGAATAGGCTCAAGCGTGTTTACAAACAAACATAATTACATGTCTACAACTTAATTACAATAGGTGCATAGCCTTTACAAAATAATAATATCATCGCTAATAAAATTACTAATAGTCAGCTGCATACTCTGGTCTATTTTGGCATTCACTATCTGTGCTACTTCAACTGTTTGTATCTTTGCCATACTATATCTTTTGATCATGTGCTCTTAGACTTAGCATGAATACACTCTTACCAACTTATCTTCTAGGGTTCATACCATAACTCTATCGTACGCACGTGCGCTGATGCTCTGATCTACTGGTGCTTTGTTAACTGTCCAGTCTTCTATACTTAACCAAATTCTGATAATGTGCACTGATTCCAAAACACTATATGAATTTGTTAGCATAATGACAACACTAAATCTAGTCATCTACAATAGTGTAGTCAACTTTCCAAAAAAACAACCGAGCACCAGTGAAACAATCAAGTATGCCAAGCAACACCAAGCAACACAGGCATCGCCAAGAAAGCACATCGATCGAGCACCACAAGAATCACTGAGTACAAGTTCCACCAAGTGCCAAAGGTTTCACCGAGTTCCTTCACTGACTGAGCTTCCTTCAATAACTGAGACCGTCAGTTAAAAAGGCAATTGAGTAACACAAAACTAAATCAACACACCACGATGTAGATTTACCGAGTACCCTAGAATACCCATGCATCATAGCTAAATATAATTTTATCTTAGTTCTCTATGTTGATGATCTTATCCACATAGGGAATAACTAAGCTTTATTTGTAGAGTTTTGAACAACCATGATTATTGAAATCAAAATGACTAATTTGGGACAAATGCACTGCTTTCTTGGTATAGAAGTATGGAGAAAAATAGATGAAATATTTATGTCTTAGAAAACATACGCTTCAAATATCGTACAATTTTTTTAGATTCAGTATTGTAAACCAATTGCAACACCAATTTAATTTGGAATTAAATTGTCTACTTTAGATGTGTCAGATCTAGTGAATCCCACTCTATGCAGACAATTGATTGTATGTTTGATCTACTTAACTACTACTTATCCTGATATCACATATGTAGTGAGTTTGATATCTAGCTTCATGTCTGAACCCAAGGAAACACATTGAGATGAAACTAAGAGGATTCTCAAATATGTTAAACATAATTTAGGTTATGGTCTCAAATTTTAGCATTCAAAGGATAGTAGATTGGTTATCTATATAGATTCATATTGGGCATGTTCTACTAATGATCAAAAGTCTACTCCTAATGAAAATTTTATCCTTTATTTTGTAGTATTCTCTTGGAAGTCAAACAAATAACCACTATTATCACTCTCTATAGTAGAGGAAGAATAAAAATCTACAACATCACCAACTTTTCAAACTATATATTTGAGAATACTACTAGAAGAATTATACCAAATTCAGAATGAGCATACCTTGTTGTATTGTGACAACAAGAGTGCTATATTAATTAAAATGAATCTATTATTTCATAGTAGAATCAAACATATTGAATACAACATCACTATATCAGGAAATTTGTTGAACAATTTTTTATCAAGCTTACGTACTGCAATACAAAATATCAAATGGTAGATATTTTCACAAAGGCTCTAAGATCATTTCAAGTAGGAAATATCTAATCAAAGAATATTTTAATGTACATTATTGAATCAATCAGATGCTTTAAATAGACAAAACAAAGTAGGACATAGGTATAATTGTAGAAACAAGTGATGGTTTACATAATCACATAAACAAGGTGAAATTCTTATTAATGAAAACTTAAAACTAAAATGTACTAAATTAATGAAATACACCAACATTCCCCTCCTTATTTACATTAATTCAAACAAGAGTAGAAATTTTGATTGTCTTGAACCCCAACTCTTTGGATACTTTGATGGAGAACCTTCACCGATCCTCCTCGCTTGCTCAAGAAACCCCAAGTTGACTGCAACAGTGTATCTCTTAACTTCCTTGTTTATCCAAGAGACACCAAACTACCCACATCAATAGATATCCAAAATGTAGAACCTGAAACCATTTTTATAACATGAGTTCTCCCTCCTCGAATGCACAATGAGAGACATCTCCTAAAAAATTATACATCTCCTCCAAGTGTATCTAATGCTTCCTCCAATGCTTCACATGAGATTCCTTTCCTCCAAAGGTCCACATCTCCTCTAAGTGTGTCTAATGCCTCCTCAAGTGATATGGAAACAACTTGATCTCATCTAATTATCAAATCACCATCAACATTACTCCACATGAGACACATTTCCTCCAAAATTTGACATCTCCTCTGAGTGTGTCTAACACCTCCTCAAGTTCTTGACATATCACCAACCAAATCCTACCCCCATTTCTCCTTGAAGGGACACTCAAAATGCCAAGCCCCCTCTTCTCTTTAGGTACATGTAAATATTGTTGGATTATAGAGAGAGAGGGGGGGGGGGGGGGGGTGGGGGGGTGAATCAATAATCCTTGATTCTTTGTACTTTAAAAACTTTCTCTAATTCAACTCGGTGTCAACTCGGTCAGGCAACTTCAATATTCACCAATAACATTAAATTAACTTTATCAATCAACAATAAAATTCACAAAAAAAATTCAACACATATAACACTAGTATCTAACGTGGAAACCCAATTTGGGAAAAACCACTATGGGAATTTTCACCCATTAAATAAATATTCTTCTGAAGTATGTTCAGTTAAAAACCAATTTGGTTAAAGATTACAATGGACATTGTTAAATGTGACCTTGTTAGGGGATTTTTCTTAGATCTTTTAGGGTCTTCACCCTATTAGGAATTGTTTGGTTACTGGTATTCAAACACTCTTCTATAGTGTCACCTCTTGCAAGGATTTACAATCAGACTGTTAGGTCCACTCAGTAAAGAGATTTTTTTTGTTATAATGTTAATAAGAAATAGTATATAAATTGATCTATAAATCTGCAACTACATTTTTCTTAATCAAATCCCTTGTGCTCTCTTTTTCTTCACTTCATTCCTTCATTGTCCACTGGCTTTAGCACTTCAATAATGTCAGCTTTTTGACTTAGATTTTAACCTTTTCCTTCTTCGGTGCATTAGTCGGTGACTTAATCAACACTTCAACTTGCCAACCTTCTCTTCATACAATTTAATCCTTTATATAAATTTTTTTTTTCCTCCTAATCTCATTTATTATGTTTTCCTTTGATTAATCTTAACCATTTGATCATCCTCATAAACTAATTCAATGAATTTAGAGCTTGGTAAAATGTTTTATCATCACCTAAGAACTTGAACTTTCTTGGAACTTGTACCTTCACTTTTTGCTTCTTAGATCTATACCATAGATCATCACCTTTAATTTTCCTAATCGTAGATATTTTCAACTAACTCTTTCTCATCATTAGAATCTTCCATCTCATCATAGCTCATCATTAAATGTCATTTTTATCCTTGTATTTAATTTATGTTCCTTTCTTGGAGGCCAACTTCTTTTTCTTCAACCAAAATTCTATTTACTTCACTTGGTAACTAAAACCTTCAACTCGGTGTCTTGACTTTGTTTCTCTTTACCAAAAGTTACTTTCCTTTTAGCAAATGACTTTTCCCTACTCGGTAACCAAACTTTTTTGTTTACTGACTTGACTAATCTTCTTTACCGACTTGATATAATCAAATGTTTGGTAGAAAAAAATTATATCAACATAACCTTAACATTGTCTAATGTGTATTTGCTTCCCAATTAAGTTCTTAAAATTCACAACATTTCACTTTCTCTTTTGCCTTAACTCACTCAACTTATATCATACTCTGAATGATATGGAAACTCAATAAAAATGAGAAATCAATTGCATAACATTAATTAAAAGATAATAACTAATCTAATCCTTCTAGAATCTTGTATACCTCTGATTTTAGTCGGTCATTATCATCATCACCATTAGTTATAGTAATAATCTCACTCTTTGGCATTGATGACAATACTCACTATCAATTGATGATGGAAACACTTGCTGATTTGTGTTTGTCCTTTAATCCCTCTAAGCTATATCTTATTCTCTCTACTTTTTGTGATCTCCTCTATAATCAATTACATATTCTCCCTCTATCACTGTAATCATCAATAGTAATATTCTCCTTCAATAGCATATTCTCCCTCTTTGACAACAATGTCAAAGACACATACTACTAAAAAAATAAATTTGGTAGTGAATCATACCTCAATTGTACCAATTTCTCATTGCATACATAAATTGTACCTTAATTGTACCCCTAAGTTACCTCTGAGATTCTCAAATGCATCCTTCGATAGTGGCTTTGTAAATATATCTTCTAACTGCTCCTTTGAATTCACATACTCCAATATCACATGCTTGTCTCGAACTTGTTCTCTCAAGTAATGATACTTGATAGAAATGTGCTTTGTCTTGGAAAGAATCACCAAATTATTTTATATGTTGATAGAACTTATATTATTATAGTAAATAGTAAATGAATTAGTAATCTCCTCTTTCATACCTTCAAGTAGTTGTTTGATCCACACAATGTTTGAACAATTCATAGCTACAACAACATACTAATCTTTGATAGTATCTTGGAAAGTGATGTTTTGGGGCACTAGGGATCACTTAAGGGTTGTCATTTATTGAAACACTTATGTTTGAGTGATCACATGTAGAGATTTTTGGTATTGGAGTAATAGTCATGAAAATGACTAAGTACAAAATTAGGAGAACAGTGTACTGTGGTACAGTTTTGGTTAGCGATGATAGTGTATGATGTATTATGGCTTGTGAAGTTAGTAGAAGGTATTTTTGGATATGTAGGACCTTCAGTTAAGGTCACATGTTATTTGGTGGTCAAATCAGTGAGATACAGTGATTTGAAAGTATGTGAAGACAAATAATCAGTGTAACAGGGCACATGAACAACTACGATGATTGAGAGAATGATAGTGGATATGGTAACATGCTAAGTCAGATGGATGAATTATATTGCCAAAACTTTGGTAATATAAGATCACCGAATCTATGTTTATCATTTATGTAATTTATGATTCTGGTATTTGTGAAGCTATTTGGATGGAAGATTTTGTATAAGTATAGAGTGTTTTGTGGAAGCAATAAAGAGTATTTTAGAGAATATGATGATGATGTGATGGATGGTAATCTAAGAGAAGAGATTAGATGTGAGATCAATATTTGACATAGCTATAATTGAACTATCTAAGAAAAGGAAGTTCTTGTATTGTTCATATTTGAGAACTCTTTTGAGATAGTTTTTGATTATAAGAGTTGTATGCTCACCACATTTAACCATGTTTTTGTATCCCCTAATAGGTTTTTGTATTCCTCTAACAAGAAAATGTACTATGTAATAATCAGCTCCTAACAAGGCTAGATCTCCTAATAGGGATATAATATTTTAGTGCATAGTTGTGGGTACCATCCCCATCGGGGTTTTGCCTTGGCTAGGGTTTCCTTGAGAACAAATCATGTTGTCATGATTTATGTGTTGTGCTTATATGTTCTTTTCATTTTAGCATTGTTATGGTTTATTTATAATTGGTTAAATTTTAAATTAAGTGTAGTAATACTTATTCACCTCCCCTCTCAGTATTACCTAATCCTAACAATTAGTATCGGAGCTATTTTACCTTGGAGAAAAAGACTAATAGCTTAAGGGAGATCAGAATGGATTCAAAAAGTTTTCAAGAGAAATTTAAAGTAGCACATGAATATCTGGACAAAGAGAACGCTGAGAATGGTGTATTGAAATTCAAATTTAGAAGAGCAGAATGTTTCATCAAGAAACTAAAAGAACAGCTTGAAACTTCAAGAAATAATAAACAAGACCTTATGGATAAGATCAATGAAGATTCAGACAATAATACATGAGATTAAGTAAAGAAGCTAGAGCAAGAAAAAGAGAAAATCAATCTTCTAATGATTAAAGAGATTTAACATGACAAGGATGCAAGGAACAAAGTTGAAGAGTCACTAAAAGAAGAAAATGAGCAGACAGGACAAATGAAGACAAAACTTGATCACTACAAGGATAAGTGTCTAGAATTGGAGAAGTACAATCAGATCATAAAAGGAGAACTTACTCAATCCAAATTACATATTGAGAAGCTGCACATGAGCAGTGATAAAATTGATGAGAAAAGAGTGAGACAAAAAGCTAAAGGAGATATGACTAGAGTTGGATTCAATGAAGCAGAATGTTCTAAGACCAATGAAGAAGAAAATGAAGTGAAGATTGAAGAACCTGAAGAACATATTAGACCTTTCAGAGGTAGATTCTTTGGATGCAACAAAGTTGGATACATGAAAAGAAATTACAGAAGTAAAGGTACCTCTAAACCCTTTACCATCTAATGTTATAACAGTTATGTTTATGGACACAAGAAAGAAGACAAACAAGATTATTTTAGAGAATAGTGTTGGTTCTTCCCTTTGATCTTCAACTTGTAGATTTATACTTTGATGGATAAATTTAATATAACTTTGACTCTATCACCACTCCAAAGTCTACAAGGAAGAGAGCCAATTAACAAGGATCAACAATGAGATCCTTCTACACTTTGAGCCTTAATGATAAGGCAGGTGTACCCATGATTCACTTCTTCAAAGGAATCACAAAATATTATACAACTATACCCCTTACTAACTGATTGAAAATTTTTATCATTTAAATGTGTGTATGTGATTGATGATGATGGACTGCTTCTAGATAATAGATCAGTGCCTTAACCTAGGGCATAGAGTCACTAAATAACTTATACCAACTAAAAATTCTAACTCAAGCATACTTGAATTTAGGATAAGTGCTTTGCCTATTATCCCTCTCACTCACATACCAGGACATCAAATTCTTATCAAACCATGAACTCACTAAAATTACCTGAAAGACTTTAATCCTAACCTTGTTAAGAACTCAAAGATAATTTCACAATACTCTTTGTTTACCATATGCTAACTCACTTTGTGATATTAACATATATGAGCTCAATATCAAAACAAGAAGACATACACCACTATGAGATTGGAATTCAACTATATTCTCATCAAGACTTGCAGAATAAATACATTATTTAGACAAAAAAATGCTAAGAGAAACAAAACCCTGAAAACAAGCTCTCCTTGTTCAGTATAATACCATCAACAACCCTTACAAAATACTACCTTTTCAATATATACCACCACTAGTCATCTTGGAATCCCCAAAATAGGATGCAACAAGCTTCGGATGACTAGGGTTAGGGTTTTACCCACTGAAACAACCAAATTAGTCAAAAATTAAATGCAGGGGAAGAAACCTACGCAACTAGGAGAAGACAGATCTCAGAGTGATCCTCAATCATGACAAAATCCCTGAGAAAGTACTGAGAACCACAAAAATGCCTAATTGTCAACCATTCAGGCACCTCTAACACACCTCGAGCATAAGGAACATCGTACAGACCTCCGCAAATGATCATGGAACAAACCCAACCACACTACAATAGTCGGCAAAACCAATTCTACCAGATCCGACCATAAAAGAATTCAATTTCAGTCCTTCCTATCGCTGGAAACCCTCTGCAAATTTGAATTTGAATTTAAATGGCTATATCCATGGTGCTAGCAGAAAATCAGTGGTCAATATTTAAACTTAGGTCAACTTTATATCATGACCATTGGATCTTTGCTTTTCATGGGCTTTATGATTTATCTTTTAAAAAGACCCTAGTCACATTTAGCAAATTAGCGACTAAAGGCTACCTCCCAGTCGTAGAACACCTTAGCACATTACTAGATAGTTTAGTGATTATGCAAACACAGTGTTTGCTAAATTGCCAGCCTTTTAGAACTCCGCTACTTTTCTTCACGAATGAGAAAAACCTTTGAAATATTGTCGGGCCTCCAAAACCTTATCCAAACTACCAAAAAGAATGAGAAACTTTACTGGGCCCGCATCAAGAAAATCGACGGTTGTCTCATCTTCGCATAGACCTCCAAGATTCCTCAAGATCATAAGACAACTTTCGGATGAAGAATCTTACCCTACTCTGACAACCCTCTGACAGGATATGAAATCAATGGTTGCCACATCTTTGCATGTGTCAGAGAAAACCCATCAAACTATATGCCGACCGTTGATGCTTTGCAAGTGTCAGAACCCACTGAACCTTGAAAAACTTGGCCCCACTAACAACATGTCTAGTCACACTATGTGGACCAATCAGATAATGAAAAATAAGCACACCTAGCATGTGGACCCACTACACTTTATCCCCTCTAAAAAATGTAGAATCGATGGTTGTCACATGATCTTAAACCTCTGACACATTCCATAAGATCATACACCTGTCGTTGATTTTCTGACAATGTCAGGACCCTCTGATAAGCCAAAAACTCAGGTCCCACTGACACTTGCCAAATCATCATTATGTGGACCAATAAGAGACCACCAAATGTGCATGTGTGGCATTGGACCCACTGAGAACATTATATCACCTGGAAGATTGGACGAATGACACCTGATCTTAAGGGCTTGGAAGATTCCATGAGATCATGTGCCTGCCGTTGATCATGAATCTTCTGACTGAGATATCGAGCCCACTTAGAAAAGCTACGTCATGAAAAGGAATCAACAACTATCACAAAAGTGCATGCCTTTGACACATCCTTCATGAAAACATGACAACCGTTGGATCAATATGTTGTCAGGAGACCGGGCCCAAGAAATAATAAGCTGGAACATTAGGGAAAAATAAAGTGCAAGACCTAGGGAAAATTAAAGGCCACTGGGGGTTAGAGACTTAGGAAAAATTAAAGGCATGACCCCGCAGGGTGACAAAATATTAAAGCACCTGCACTAAATGGATTTTAAGTGACCCAAAAAGTAACTTAAAATTAGACTAGGGCCAGGGTAGACTTAGGGTTTTTTGAATGTAACAGCTAGATTTTTAAATTTTTGCCTAGGGTTTAAGGCCAGAGACCTAAAAGCAACTGCAGAGACTAGAAGAAAAATTCTAGAGCCATGAAATTTTTTGCAGATGCTAATAGTGGCTCTATTTGGGGATGTATGCCTCCTATAGGCATAGCAAGAACTTAGAATCACTGGTTAAAGTAGATCATCCCACTGGAAAAACTGACAATGGAGAGCGACAGGACCAAAACCCTATAGACTAGGACAAAACAGGGCAGGAGCAAGCAACTTTACAAAATTTACAAAATGTACAGACCTAACCACTTTTCATGGAAAACAAAATACCTTCAATTGAAGTATTTCTTCAAGAATTTTCCATGAACTGGCAATTCATGAATATCACCATTCAGTTCTTTTACAACATATGAATCCTGGCCCCATTTTTCATGAATTTGATATGGCCCTAGCCAGATCAGATCAAATTTACCATGTTTTCCTTTATCCTCCAGTATGGCATTTCAAATTAACACCAAATCACTAGGCTCAAACCTTCTTTCAATAGTCTTCTTGTCATACAAATTCTTAACCTGTAACTGCAATTTGGCATTTCTTGCAACTGATTCTCTTCTAGTTTCATCCAACCTAATGAGGTCCTCAATTCTCAACTGCATCTCATCATCTATATCATCACACAAATTTATACATTTCCAGTAGATTATTTTGAGGCATTCTTGCATGTATTCCATATACTAGGTCAAATGGTGCACAACCAATTGCCCTCTTCACAGTTACCCTATCAGCCCATACAGCTAATGGTAATTTTGAATTCCATGCCCTCTTATTCTTATCAAGAATCCTCCTGATGATCTTAATCAAACTCTTATTAGTAGATTCTACTTGACCATTTCCTTGTGGATGATAAGGTGAGGAAAAAGAAATCTGAATTCCTAAACCTTTGCAAAAGTCCTTATATTCAGCAGATCTGAAACACATTGCATTATCATTTACTATCCTCTTAGGGAAACCAAACCTTGTGACAATATTGTTCAATAAGAAATCAATCACCACTTTACTATTTGAATTTCTTGTAGGTATAGCCTCTACCCACTTAGTAAAGTAATCAGTGGCAACTAGTATCCAAGAGTGTCCTCCACTAGAATTATTTGGTATCTCCCTGATGAAATCTATTCCCCATTGTTGGAAAGGAGCTTGTAATTCTACTGGCCTTAATGGCATGTTACCTAAAAATTTAAGCTTACCAGAGAACTTTTGACAAGCATCACATCTCCTTTCCAACTGTTCTGCATCCTTGAAGATTGTGGGCCACCAGAATCTTGCTCTCAGGATTTTATGAGTAGTTGTTTTACCCATATAATGCCCACCACAAACTCCCTCATGCATTTCCTTTAACAACTTTTTAGCCTGATCCTCATCAACACACTTCAAAAGTATGCAATCTAAATTCTTTCTATACAATTTACATTTCACAATTACGTACTTGATGGCCTGTAATTTCAATGTCCTCTTCTTATTGTCATTCATGTCTGCTGGACATTTCATATTTCTCAAGTAATAGATGATATCTTGATACCAGATAGAATCATCCATGTCACATGTATAATCAATTTTAGCTTGATTTATCTGATTTGCATCAAGATTGGATTGAGCCATCAGTTTTGCCAATCCTTGTCCTCTAACCAATTTAGTAATTTGGATATCAATGTTGAATTCTTGGATCCTATTGATCCATTTGCATCTTCTCCTAGACGCCTCTTGCTGTGAGAAAATATCTTTGACTATTGCACTTGGTACAAAGGCAATCACAACTGCTCCCATCATATAACATCTAAAAGATTTCATAGCCTTGACCAATGCATAAGCTTGTTTTTCATTGATGTCATATTTCAATTCAGTAGCTTGCAAAGATTTACTGAAAAATGCAATAGGCTGCTCATAACCATCCTTATTTTTCTGCAACAACACTGCAGCAATAGTGTGAAAAGATGCAAAATAGAAGATATGCATTGGGACATTATAATCAGGTGCCTTAAGCATAGGTGCATCTTTAATGGCTTGCTTGATATTTTTGAAAGCCTCATCAGGCTCACCCTCCCATGTAATAGCAGATACTTTCTTTAACATCTTAGAAATAGGTCTAGTAACCTCTACAAAATTTGTTACAAACCTCCTTAAGAAATTGGCCTGACCAAAGAAGGACTGAATCCCTTTAACATTCCTTGGTCTCTAAATTTTATCAATAGCTGCTACCCTCTCAGGGTTAATTCTAACTCCTTGCTTGCCAACCAAATGGCCAAGCAACTTACCCTCAATGACACCAAATGCACATTTTTGTGGGTTTAATGAAATGCCATATTCCAAGGCCCTCACACATATCTTCTCTAAATGAGTACAGTGGCCTTCTTCTTTCTTAGAATAGGCAGTTATATCATCCTGATAAACAACAAGGAAATCATCAATAAAATCTGAAAAGGCAACATCCATTGGCCTCTAAAAAGTAGCACCACCATTTATGAGACCAAAAGGCATTCTCACATAAACATGTCCCCCAAGGTGTTGTAAAAGTTGTCTTGAATTGCTCTGATTGCTTTACAATTACCTGATTATAACCAGAGAAACCATCCATCATAGACATCAATTCTGATTCGGTCACTCTCTACAACATAGCTTCCATATTAGGCAGACAATAGTTATGCTTTAATGAGCTGATGTTCAAATTCCTAAAATCTACACAAATTCTAATGCCACCATTTTTCTTCCTAACAGGGACAAGATTTGACACCCAAGAAGAATGCCTAATGGGCTTGATAATGCTAGCATCTCTTAGCTTCATCAATTCTTCTTGCATCTTAGGTGCCAAAGTAGGATTAATAGGCCTTTGTTTTTGCTTGAAAGGTTTAGCATCTCCCTTCAAAGGAATGATATGCTGAAACAAGTCTTCTCTATAAACCTTTACTTCATCATATGACCATGCAAAAACATGCCTGAATTTTCTCAATAACTCAATCAAAGATTTTCTCACATTGTGAGACATGTCCCTACCAATGTATACCCTTTTAGGTGCCTCATGTGTTCCAAGATTTATCTCCTCTAGATCAACATGATCTTCTCTTTTGATATTCTTTTGAACTCTATCTTGGTTATCAAAGACAGTCTCCAAAACAACAAGCCCCTTGGGCACCTTGTTAGTTTTAAGTTGAATGACCTCATTGCCAAAGACAACCTCCTTTCCTTCTATAGACTCAACCAAAGTTGAGAAATCAAATTCCTAACCATGATACTGATCCTCACAACTCATAAACTTCAAGATATCATTATCATCATCAAAAAATTTCTAATTTTCAATATTATTTGGTACACTAGGCCTAGCCTAAATTTCAACTTTAGAAATAACAGTAAATGTAATATCATTGGGATTGATTGCAATATTGGCTAACAAATTAGCCATCTTATTATTACTCCTATCCTTCCATTCAATATTGAAGGCATCAAAATATTCAATCAAGTCCCACACAACATCCTATATTGTTTCAACCTCTTGTTCTTGGAAGCATATACTGACCTGACTTGGGACACGACCAACTCAGAATCATCAACAACACTTAAGCACTTAATACCATGTTTTTGTGCCAACCTCAGTCCTAACAAAAATGCCTCATATTCTGCTATATTGTTGGTACAAAAGAAATTCAATATGAAGGAAAATTTGTAGGTGTTTCCATTAGGAGAAATAAGTAAAATACCTACTCCTGCTCCATCCTTGCAACTTGCACCATCAAAGTACATTACCCACAAATCACCCTTCATAGAATTAACACTTACCTCAACAAAGATAGGTGAAAAAATAGGTTCCTTCTCAAGTACAAGGATCTCTACCCTAAAAGCATTAATATTAGTATCCATAAAACATGTAGTTTCATTATCAATACTTCTCTTAATCATGTGGCATACTCTTGGTTCTCACTCAATCTTGACAAATCGATCATCAATCTTGAAAGTGGCATAGTACAGATCACACTGTAAACTTCCACCCATCGCAGCACTCCATCTTATAGATAATAACATCCCATAATGAGGAGGGATATCCACCACCAAAACACTCATTATTAACTCTTTCTCTGGATATGTTGCTAGCCTATATGGCATTGCATTGATAGTCCCAATGACTGGTACCTCCCTCTGATCCATTGCACAACATCTTCCTTGAACTGTATCAACTTTAAGGCCCAACTTTTCCATAATCTTAAAAGGAATAACAATATTAGAGGCACCACTATCAATCATACAATTTCTTAATTTCATTCCATTCACAAGGACACTTAAAAAGAATGGATCTATGTTCTCAAGGCTGGCATTGATAGAACTATCCAAGTATATAGGTGGAATTTGAGATACAATTCCCTGAGCAACAACACCATTCAAAGTTTTAGCCTGAGATTCATTACATGCAACATCATTGTTATGAAAATTATCTACCCATGCAATAGCTTTGTCTTTGTGTTTAGGGATCCTCAAAAATTATGACAATGGAACCTTAACTATAATTTGGGACAATACATATAACATATCAACAAGAGCAGAGGAAGGAATCTCAATCTGCACTCCTTTAGTATCTCTTTGCTTATTTGATACATTAGGTGTATTGACCACCCTCATTTTTTCATTCTTAGCCATTATGTTAACTAGCTTCTCAATCTCACTAGAAAATCTTTCAACTCCAACTCCCTTAGGCTCACAATTCTTACCTTTTACATTCTTGAATTTCACCATGTGATCACCTTTTGATTTGTTCTCATTAGGCTCTCCGGAGTTGGTACTCTTTATAAACATTCCTGCAACTTTTCCATTTGTATCCCTTGCCACCATGCCCCTAGTTTGCACTTGGGCAATCATTTCTATAGTAATTCTATCCATCTCTTCCCTTGAAGGTCTTCTTAAATTTACTGGCTCAGAGGAAGAGTTCATGTTACATGTCTTTTCATCAATGCCTTCATCATCAGAAAATACCTCTTGATGAAAAAGGGCATGAGTGTGTCTCTTCACATTTACATCTGCTTCTTCATCAAAATCAAAATCATCTTCATATCCTAGATATGAAGTAGCCATGTTGCATCCAACATCATCTTGATCTTCTTCTTGATCTATCTCCTCATTGCCACAATCTTGATTTGCAGCCATAGAATGTGCAACCACACAATGCTCTGCAGAATGAGGGGACTGGCATGCAACACACCAAGGTATGTCCTCCATGACATTTATTGAAGCTTTTTGTAGAGGGTCAGGGACACCTCTATCATTTTTTCCTCTTGCAACAAGGACACCAGGCTTTCCATCCTTCCATTGGGTGTTGTAGGGATAATTCTGCAATCTATTCTGCTTATTGAAATTGTTGTTGAACTGAGGCCTTTCATTGGTAGGAGCACTGATGTTCTTATTTGTAGGTGCCTTCAAATCATTCAATGCATTGAGCACCTTATCTAATTTATCTTCTTCTTGCCTCCTAGTTCCAACATTCCTTTCATTTTCTTTTTTGTATTTCTTATCCCCAAACAACTTAGGGTCATCTCTCTTCCCACCCAACTTCCCTGATATCTTCATATTGTTCTCAATATTGATAGAAACCCTAAAAGCATCTCTAAGGGTTCTTGGTTCCTTGTCCCTCAACAAGTATCCCACTTTTCCATCAAATGCATTGAAGTATGTGGTTAAACAAACATTATCATCTAACCGCATAACCTAAAATAACTTATGCATGCCCTTCTGAAATCTCATATTAAATTCAGTTGCAGACTCATTCTAATTTTTCCTTATGGTATTGAATTCATTCAACATGAAACTAGCATTAGGCCTATCACCATACTGCTCTTTAAAACATCTCTCAAAGGAATCCCAAGTATCCATACATTTATCAGGAAGTCTCTTAAACCAATCTCTAACATCCTCCATTAGAGATTGAACAAACAATTTCATGACTACATCCTCATGCTCTACCTCATAATCATTAAGCATATCAACAAATAGCCTAAGATTCTCCTCACAACTAATAGGATTATTACCAGCAAACTTAGGTACCTTATCTCTTATATCATTTGGAAAAGCATTTGGGTAGCCTGGTATCCCATCAAAACTAATTTTCCTATAGCCTTCTAGATGCATAGGTCTTCTTTGAAATCCTAAACTAGTGTTCCCACTAGAATTATTATTTTTATCTACATTCCCACCCATTTGCACATTTGACTATCTATTAGGATCAACAAATGATTTGGTAGATACATTAGGAATTAGATTACTAGTAGTAGCATTGCTAAGTGGAACAGTAGTGTTCATAGATGGCATAACTAGTTCAGTAGTAGAAGGGCCATGAACATTAGCTGATGAAGCCTTCAAGAATTGGATCTTTCTTCTTTTCTCTGCAATAGCAGCATCAACTTCAGCTCTTTCCAACTCTTGAGCTAGAGCTTCATCCTCTTTTCTTTTTCTTTCTATCTCTGTCTCCCTATTTGATTTAGGTGGTGGGATCCCTGGTATTATCATTGGTTTTCTTATCTAGACACCCACCATCTTTTGCTTTCCTTTCTCACCAGTGGCAACAGCAGGCCTAGTTATCTCATGCCCATCATTATCTTTTGGGAGGGAAGCATAGCTTTGAACCTATCTAACCACAAGGCCTTCCTTATCAAATTCATGATCTTGTAGTAAGCACTCCTACTCACTCCTCAAAGCATCAAGATCACCAAAGACATCATGTTGCAAAGTCTTAGGAGTAGAAGCAAGCATCTTGTTTCTCTCCTTCATTTCATTAATCTTTTTAAGGAGAGACTATCTTTCTATTAGAGCATTCACCTTTTCAGCTTCTCTCTCCTTTTGTAACCTCTTATGTATGGCATCCTACTCTGCCAATAGCAACCTTAGTGCATTTAAATCATCTGGGTCTATGATAATGTCATCAGAACCTGATGACACATCCATATCAGTGAGATTTTGATATGGGAAATGGACTTGCCTCAGTTTCATGGGCTCCCTTCTAAAATTATCCTCATCAAGATATAAATCAATCTCAAAACCCATCTCTCTAGCTTGTTCATCCTGACCTGTAGGCAATGAACCCTTGTCTTGAAATACAGCCTCTGGGGTATCATAAAATTTATCTTCAGAGTGACCTCCATTTGATCTAGAAACTCTATCTTGTGAACCTTCCTCACTTGAGGAAACATGTGGTGCTCTACCTCTAGTATTTCTTTGTTCTCTAATGGGAGAACTAGTAGACTCACCATTCCTCCTGATCCAACTCTTCTCCTATCTAGGTAATTGTTCCAGAGTGACCTCTAGATTTTCCCTGACAAAGGACCAAGTATTCCTTCTTTTTTCCATGATTTGTAGTCTATAACATTGGTTTTAACCCTTTTGAGTCGCCACCCACCAAAGTGGGAAATCTTTAACTGAATACAATAGGAAAACAAGAGTGCACTTTGCAAACTTCTATTTCTAGACTCTCCCCAGTAGAGTCACCATTTTGTTGGTTCTTCCCTTTGATCTTCAACTTGTAGATTTATACTTTGATGGATAACTTTAATATAACTTTGACTCTATCACCACTCCAAAGTCTACAAGGAAGAGGGCCAATTAACAAGGATCAACAATGAGATCCTTCTACACTTTGAGCCTTAATACTCAGGTGGGTGTACCCTTGATTCACTTCTTCAAAGGAATCACAAAATATTATACAACTATACCCCTTACTGACTTATTGAAAATTTTTATCATTTAAATGTGTGTATGTGATTGATGATGATGGAGGGCTTCTAGAGAATAGATCAGTGCCTTAACCTAGGGCATAGAGTCACTAAATAACTTATACCAATTGAAAATTCTAACTCAAACATACTTGAATTCAGGATAAGTGCTTTGCCTATTATCCCTCTCACTCACATACCAGGACATCAAATTCTTATCAAGCCATGAAATCACTGAAATTACCTGAAAGACTTTAATCCTAACCTTGTTAAGAACTCAAAGATAATTTCACAATACTCTTTGTTTACCATATGCTAACTCACTTTGTGACATTAACATATATGAGCTCAATATCAAAACAAGAAGACATACACCACTATGAGATTGGAATTCAACTATATTCTCATTAAGACTTGCAGAATCAATACATTATTTAGACAACAAAATGCTAAGAGAAACAAAACCCTGAAAACAAGCTCTCCTTGTTTAGTATAATACCATCAACAACCCTTACAAAATACTACCTTTTCAATATATACCACCATTAGTCATCTTGGAATCCCCAAAATAGGATGCAACAAGCTTCAGATGACTAGGGTTAGGGTTTTACCCACTGAAACAACCAAATTAGTCAACAATTAAATGTAGGGGAAGAAACCCAGGCAACCAGGAGAAGATAGATCTTAGAGTGATCCTCAATCATGACAAAATCCCTGAGAAAGTACTGAGAACCACAAAAATGCCCAATTTTCAACCAATTTGGCCACCTGTAACATGCCTCGAGCACAAGGAACATAGTACAAACCTCTACAAATGATCATGGAACACCCTTGACCACACTACAACAGTCAACAAAACCAATTCTACCAGATCCAACTGTAAAAGCATTCAATTTCAGTCCTTCCTATCATTAGAAACCCTCTGCAAATTTGAATTTGAATTTAAATGACTATATCCATGGTGCCAGCAGCATATCGCCAGTCAATATTTAAACTTAGGTCAACTTTATATTGCGACCATCAGATCTTTACTTTTCACGGGCTTTATGATTTATCTTTTAAAAAGACCCCAGTCACATTTAGTGAATTGGTGATTAAAGGCTACCTCCCAGTCGTAGAACACCTTAGCACATCGCCAGATAGTTTAGTGATTACGCAAACACAGTGTTTGCTAAATTGGCAGCCTTTTAGAACTCTGCTACTTTTCTTTGTGAATGATTGAAACCTTTGAAATATTGTCGGGCCTCCAAAACCTTATCCAAACTGCCAAAAAGACTGAGAAACTTTACTGGGCCCGCATCAAGAAAATCAACGGTTGTCTCATCTTCGCATAGACCTCCAAGATTCCTCCAGATCATAAGACAACTGTCAGATGAATAATCTTACCCTGCTCTGACAACCCTTTGACAGGATATGAAATCAATGGTTGGTGCATCTTCGCATGTGTCAGAGAAAACCCATCAGACTATACGCTGATTGTCGATTCTTTGCAAGTGTCAGAACCCACTGAACCTCGAAAAACTTGGCCCCACTGACATGTCTAGTCACACTACATCGACCAATCAGATAACATCAAATAAGCACACTTGTCATGTGGACCTGCTGCACTTTATCCCCTCTAAAAAATGTAGAATTGATGGTTGTTGCATGATCTTAAACCTCTGACACATTCCATAAGATCATATGCCTGTCATTGATTTTCTAACAATGTCAGGACCCTCTAACAAGCCAGAAACTCAGGTCCCACTTACACTTGCCAAATCATCATTATGTGGACCAATAAGAGACTACCAAATGTGCATGTGTGGCATTGGACCCACTAAGAACATTATACCACCTGGAAGATCAGACGGACGATGCATGATCTTAAGGGCTTAGAAGATTCCATGAGATCATGCGCCCGCTGTCGATCATGAATCTTCTGACTGAGATACCGGGCCTGCTTAGAAAAGTTACGTCATGAAAAGGAATCAATGGCTGTTGTGAAAGTGCATGCCTCTAACACATCCTTCATGAAAACATGACAACCGTTCGATCAAGATGTTTTTAGGAGATTGGGCCCAAGAAATAATAAGCTGGAACATTAGGGAAAAATAAAGTGCAATACCTAGGGAAAATTAAAGGCTGCCGGGGGTTATAGACTTAGGAAAAATTAAAGGCATGACCACACGGGGTGACAAAATATTAAAGCACATGCGCTAAAGGGATTTTAAGTGACCCAAAAAGTAACTTAAAATTAGAATAGGGCCAAGGTAGACTTAGGGTTTTTTGAATGTAACAGCTAGATTTTTAAATTTTTGCCTAGGGTTTAAGGCCAGAGACCTAAAAACAACTGTAGAGACCAGAAGAAAAATGCTAGAGCCATGAAATTTTTTGTAGATGCTAAAAAATAGTTAGGAGCTAAGATAAAATGCCTCAAATGCAATAACTTTGGTCATATTGCAAGGTATTGTAAGCTACAAGTAAATTAGGATGGAAGGAAACCTCCTACATGTTACAAATGCAACAACATTGGACACATAGTGAAGTTTTGTAGATACAATGGAGAGGACAACATAAGAGGAACATGAGAACCAATAGGACCACATCCTGTGGCTATAAGGAAGAATGTTGGTGATAGTGGAAAAAGTCTTAATGAGTATATGAATCATTTCAAGAAATCAAAAAGTAAAGAGGATGAAAAGATATGGAAGGTGAAAGAATTCAATAAGGTATTGGTTCAAGGAGAGACAATAGATGATATTGTGTCTTTGCATGATGAATTATTTGAGACATCGACCTAGAAGGTTGTATGGCCTTAAAAGGACCATTGGATGCAGATAACAAAATATATCTAGCCCCTTTGTATGTGGACTAAGCTCATGTGAGCTCAGGTATGGTATGTATAGACACTATAGAGTGTGTGGTTGAGAGTGCAGCACTTGGAGATTCATTTTCCATGTTCGTGAGATTTGAATTAACTAGACAACTTGCGAAGTTGAGATACTTGTGATTAATGTAGTTACTCAACTTGTGAAGGATAAAAGGGCTTGAAACATCTCTTTTATGCACTGTTTGATTATGAATAACTAAGGAGAGTAGAGTTGTGAAGTATTTCAATCATCTAGCAGAGAGATTGTGTAATCGTGTGAAGCAAAGTTGTAGATTTTTGCGTGTTAAAGGTATTTAGACTTATACTTTAAAAAGTTATGGATGCACCAGTTATCTTTGATGTTGTGGATAGGCCTAAGAATAAGTTTAAGAGACATCCATTTAACTCTTGTGAGAATGATTTGGAAGGAGCATTTTCACAAACTCCTGTAGTTGTTTTTCATGTAGAAGACATTGGGGCATTTATACTTTACAAGTATGAAATCATAGGAGATGTAAACATTATAGTGAATTGGATGCAATGATAGAAGAAGATGGTTTAATGGTAGAGGAGTTTAAGCACCTAGAGGATCAATCTATCATTAAGCTAACCCTACTAGCGGAATTCACAAAAAATGAATGGTTTAAGATAATCCTTAGTAGAATCCATGATCAATTCATATGGATTAGAGAACAACTAGTGAAGATATGTGCATAGATGATTCATGATATAAATGGATTAGACAATGATGGAGCCCTTCCAATAGAAAAAAATAATATAAGAAAACATGTGGAAACCCTAACCTATTCAAGGTGGGGTAGAGAAATGACAGTCAATGACATCTTTGAGCAAGATGTTAGGTTGGTGGAAATGATATTGGGCTACAAACTATTCTATAGCAGAAAACCTAACTCTATATCTACTAGAGTTATCATGATGTCTTATAGGATGGTCAAGGAAAACAAGAAGTACAATCTTTGCAAAGTTCTTGCACAACAAGTTCTAGAGAATGTAAAGGTTGTTAAGAAAGATAGGACCAAGGTATTCGGGTTTGGAGTATTGTTGGTTCATATGTACATTCATATTATTCACAAGTTCCCTGGAATGCACCCTAGGGCATGGAAAGATAATGTACCCACTTGAATTCAGATGTCAGAGAGCTATCGAAGATAGGATAAGAATTGGGTAGATGAAGAGTTATTTGGTATGACTAAATTCTACAAAGGCAGATGAAGGAAAGATATAGGATACCTGAGGATTTAGTTTAAAATTATAAGGACACTATCTATTTCATGGTTGAAACTAATTGTGTATGCTTTGAGGCAGTGGAACCTAGAAAGAAATGGTGTTATCCTATGGGGTATGAAGTCATTTATGAGATTTTGACCATGCAAGTAGAGCATGTACTGGCAGAAGAATAGACCCTACTAAAGAGAGATGGGGAACATATAGAGAAAATTATGAAAAATTTAGAGAAGAACAAGAAAAGGTAACAAGAAAAAGAAAGATTAGTAAAATTGTTGAAGATATCACTACGAAGGTAAGAATCACTAGGGAGTAGCTGAAAAACATAAGAACTAAGATGTCTGAAGTATATTCTAGCATGGTGATTGATGCACCTACTCCTTCTGATGCAGAGAAAATAGTAAGTCTTATACCAGACATAATTGACTTATCACTTACACAAGAGGAGACATCAAAATAAAATGTACCTATGAACATTCCTAGAAGATCTACAAGATCTACTAAGTAGAGAAATCCTAAGGAAAAAGAGGTAGAAGTGGAAAAGAAGAATAAATAAGAAAAGGTAATTGAGAAAGAAGAGGAAAAAGTAGCACAGAGGGATCCACAAACTCTGCTGAAGCCAAACCTTTAATCACTGTAGAAAAGATTATTGAAAGATGAAAATTTAAAGATAGTAGACATATATTATGTAAGATATGATTCTTAGAACTGAGAAATCATTGAAGATACTATCATTGATCATCTATTGGATTTTAAGACAAATCTATTAGAAATAGAAGGGAGTGTCCCTAGGGAACTATACAGTAAACTAGAGATCAAAAAGTAGTTGGAATAATCAGAAGATGAGAACATAAGCAACAAATCTATTAAGGACATGTTACCTGTTGTCTCAATACAAGAAAGGGAGAGGATAATAAATGAATTGAAACCCCTATTGAGGACCAAGGCTAGATTGGTGAAAATCATGGCTAGGAAATGTGATGAAGTAATTGAGGACACTCAAAAGGAACTGGGTCAAATCCTTATGAGTGATATGCCAAAGAAGACCTCACTTCCCAAGGTTACCAAGCCTACACCTTTGGGATTGGGAGAAAGTTCCAAGGATGCAGAAGTAAGTGAACAAGCAAGCGAGGCTAGCATGGAACCAGACTTTTTTTATATCTGGTGTGCTTGTGACCCTTGACACTTTGCATGATATAAATGATCCATTTCTGGACAATTTTGACAGTGTGATGGAAGTTAAAGTACAAGGACCTATAGAGGAAGAGAAAATAGAGAAGAAATAGGAAGAGAAGTTACATGAAAAGAAAATTCAGCAAGAAGAAAGGTAGAATAAACTAAAGAAGAAAAAGTAGTTAAGGTTAGAATGGAGCAAAAACAAGAACCTAACACCTCTTCTACTTTATTGTTGGAAACTATGGTGAAGCTAGTAAGTGTTGATGTATAGAGCATGGATGAGGATGAGCTCATGAGGCTATCCTGCATGGCCTTCGCTAAGGCTAAGGATGTTGGAAATCTATTGGGAAATGTGATGCTGAGAGGGGGGGGTGAATCAGATATCACCTATTAATCCATTTTACATTACAGAAAAACTTTGCATAGCATTGTCACAAACTTCATCAATGTAATGAAACTAATATACTAAACATCATTCATGAAAGTACTCATAACACAATAATTTTCGTTACCCAGAAACCCTTGAAAGGTAAAACTAGGGTGGGGATGACACCCACAAATCTTCACTACTACAGTATAAAGTTTTCATGTTAGGGCTACAAATTGGATCACAAAATATGATCTACCCTATGAGGGGTCTACCCTGTTAAGAGCTAAAAGACTTATACAATATACCTTGCAAAAGGATTTAAAACTTACAACTAAGTAAGCACTCGGTTAAGAGATTACATAAGGTATGTTAAAACAAATCTATCAAGAGATTTAACCTGATACACTTGTTAGAATGTCTCAATACCTGATCCTTTGGTCTGCATTGTATCCTAATTACAGATTTTCTCCTTCTAGTGTTGATTTGATCTTATTTGTCAAGTTTATCTCTATTCTATCCCTCTATGCTTTGCTCTGTTACATTTGGTCATTGAACTCTATCAAAATACTTCACTGATTTGAAGATATTCCCTCTTTTCTTTTGTATCCACACACATATTAGGGTTCAAATCTTCTCTTATATAGACAACTAGTTCATCCAAGTTTTGATATCTACGATCCACATTAACTCTTTTTTCCACTTAACCTTTCCTAATTCTGATTGGCTCCAAGTGTTGCATAGGGATTAATGATTAAAATGTAGAAGTGTAATCACCTTTGTGATTTTCTCAATAAATGGTAAACAAAATATGAATATCGGCCAAAATATTTTACCTCGGTGATTGTTCCTTAACAAACACATATGTCAATTTTGGCTTTCTTGGCAGTCGATATCTCTTGAATTGGGCATTCACGGTTCCTTATACACTGGCACTCAGCATTTCCTTCTTTACATAACTTGGTAAAAACTTACTTGGCTAATACAAAAGTACTTGGTGACCATAGGTTTACTCGGTAGTGACTACTGCTCGATAAATATACATTATATGACTCAGCCTATACATGAAGACTCGGTCACAGTGATGAGTGACCAACATTTCCTAGATAATGAATAAGTGTAAGACACTAATAGACAAAAAAAAAATAGGGATCTACAATCTCCCCCTTTGACATTAGTGGCAAAAACACTATGACATGACATTTATAATACATTTACATAGAGTACTTAGTATTAACAGATTACTCCCCCTAAGATATATAAAAATACAAAAATGAGTATATCATACCATTCTACTTCAGCTTCTGCCCTTTGATTCTGGTACCTCCCTATGTGCCATGATATGTCATTTACTTGTTTCCCCCTTGTTTTTGGCACTTATGATTTCTTCATTAGTAGGGATCGTGCAATATTTTTCCAAAAATGGTTTGTGAAGCATCATAACGATATGCAATGCAAATTCCCAACCAGATGTTGCAACTTTTAGGACCTCTAATTGCACTTCTATCCCTTATCTTACCATCATTAGCCATTAACTCCGCTATCCTCACTTGACTATATAGAAGCTTGGCATAATGTTTGGAACTGGAACTAGCATCTAAACCCAATGATTGACCAGTAGACTTTATTTCTTGCTGTATTTTATCTACTAGTACCTAGTTATCTTTGGTAAATTCTTCTACATTGCACAATTTTGTGTACAAAGATTGTGCATTGAGTACAACTCCTTTTGATTCGGTTATTTTGGTAGAAAGTGCTACCTGGTTCACTGCTATCTCGACAGAGACCTTATTGAGTACCTTTGTCTCAAATTTTCTTTCTGACCACTGCAACAACTTATTGTTTGATTCGATCTCTTCATTTGTCACTTTCTTCACTATGTGAACAAGTTGTTCCAGTATGGGATTAGATTCATTAACATCAATCATGTCAAAAGCATCAATAAATATACCTTTTATCTCATGCAAAACTTGCTTTTGCTGATGTTCCCTTCTCAATTCTTCTTGCCTGCTTTTTCTCTTCAGTAAATCTTGCAATATCTATATCTTTTCATAGGATAAGTTATCTGTGTCCCATTTTGGAATCACAATAACTTCATCAATTGTCACCTCAGGTGTAGAAATCTTTCCTTTCTTTTTAGTGCCTTGATCTTCGGTGTACTTGCACTCAACATTTGTACAAGAGATTTTATTGCCTCTTGCTCCTTAGGCTCTTGGATGCCAATTTATTTTCCCTTCTCTTATTTTCCCTTATCCTCCACATGAGAGTCTACAATCACTAGTGCAGACTGATCTACTTTTTCCTTTTGTAACTCCTTCGCAGATGTAGACTGAAGTGTTGTTGCTGACTAATCCTGTTCCTCAGTAATGCTAATACCGGCTAGCATGTCAACTACAACAACTAGAGGATTAGTAGGGGTGATGTTAACAATTGATATAGCATCAATTTTTGGATAATCCATGACTTGTAGTAGCACAGGGTTACTGCTTGGCAAAGATGTAGCTTATGCTTCCTCAACTTGTATGTCTTCCTTGGTTAGTACCTAATTTTCACTGGGGTATCCTTGATGATGTCAACAATAGTTACCTCAGGTAACTCCTAACTATTTTCCTCCTTAGGAGCTTCCTTATCCTAAATTTGTGGATCATTTGCATCTTATTTATTATTTAACTCGGTGAACTTAGATGTGCTAGCTTCCTATTGTGCACTTTTATCAATTAACAAACCAAAGAAAATCTTCCAAGTCCTAAGACTTTCCTGAACAACATCCTCAACCTTGTGTTGAAGGATAGAGTAAGCTCTTTTCTTAGGATCAAATTTGTTCCTATACTATTCTAAAACTTCCTCAATACTAGCAGGGGGTAGGTTAGATGCAACTTGAGCTAATGTGCTCTCCCTTATCTGCTTCTTAGTCATCAGGGAAAATTCCCATTTCTATGAAACTCTCTCATATAACTCATTAGGGATCAACTTCCCCATTTGTATTGGTAGCATCTTGAAAGTGCAAAGCATCTCAAGTATAGCTTCTTAGATTTTCTCCTTATCTCCTATAATCATCCTCTCAAATCTTATTTTCTTCAAACCTTCACGTCTAGCAGAGTTCTTGATGTTGTGGCATATTTCATCCACACTTAGTGTTTTACTCTATACTTGTAATTTCTTCTTCTTTAACTCCTCATCACTCTCTGTTTCCTCATCATCTTTCTCCAAAATAAGTTTCCTCCTAGGCTTCTTCTTTGACTAGCTCGACACTACCTTAGGCTGAAGAACTTTCCTTTTCCCTGATACAGGACTTTTGTTTTGTGGCTCGGTAGCTACAGTTGTAGATACTACCCTTGTTCTTGGCCTAAGAATAGGTAATGAAATAGCCTTCAGTTTTTGTACTGTCTTGCTCATAGGCTTGGAAATTACTGCCTTCTTTCCTTTCTTCTCCACTACCTTCTCCTCTTCTTCACTCTCACTAGATTCACTTTCTTTGTCTTCTCCTAGTCCTTGTGTCAATTCAAGAGGTGCATCTACCTCTCTTTCTCCTATCATTTTCACTAGGTTCTTTACTATCTTCTTCCTCTTTCTCTCCATGGTAGAAAACTTCAATCCCATGGTTATTTTTTACTTAGCCTCCTCATATGTTCCAAAGTAGGGAGCCTTTTGATCAATTTCCTTGGCTAACAAGGTTGTGATTTCTGCTATGGTCTCATCAATATTAACCTCATAAGGTAATGGCATTAGCCATGATACACTTGGTAAAATAACTTGAGCATATGTAAAATTTGTATCTACTAAGAAACATATATCCTAATTGTACTTCTCAACTAAAGACACATGAATCCTACATCTCTTCTTCATTTTCTTCTTGAATTCAACAAATTAGTTTTCCATTAATCCCTCAAAATTATCTCCTATCTAACTTACAAACTCATTAATTTGGACTGTGATTGGCATGTTCTTATCCCAAATTACTCCTCCAATAGTAGGAAAACACTTCTGAATGTAAAAGAATAGATAGACGAGTAGGGAACTAAACTTACACATATCATTCTTTGCTTTCTGGATAGAAGTAAGGTTCTCAGCAAGTTGAGTTAGTTGGAGCTTAGCTAGGTCATAGGTATGGCCCTTCTTGATGATTTTGCAAGCCTGGTCCACTGCTATATACGGGAAGTTGTCCAATCGACTTAAATGATAAAATTTTTGAGAAATTACTCTTACTACAAACTCAATCTCCAGATCAGTGATAGTGGAGATTGTCATTCTGTGCTTATTCTAGACTCCCTGAGTACTCTCCTAAATCTCCTCCTTGCTTAAACATTTCATTGTTCTCTTACCAGATATTTTAGGGTATCCAGTTACCTAGTGAATCATGTCTTTTTTTATCTGAACTGGTCCATCCTCTAGCCAAAATTGCATGTTGTGTACTCTACTAAGTACAATTTTAATCCAGTCCACTTTAAAGTTTTGCGGAAAATCTAGGGCATGAACTAACCCTTGTTCAACAACCTTCTAGTGTGCCGTCTTCAATACCCCGTTGCTACATAATTTGTTGTATGCTTTCCTGATTTCATAACCTCTAATTTCTCCAATTTTGCACATGTAACATGACCTAATGTCATTTATCATTAAAACATTTTTTGGTATTGATGACAGAGCACTAGTAAGATCTCCTTTGATCACACTCTCTGGAACAACATGAAACTTCTACGGCTTATACACTTCATTCCTTACCAATTGGACATTGAAAACCTCCTTTCCTTGTTTCTTCACTGCAACAGATGAAGATGATGCTATATCTCTCAACTAAAAATTATCAAAAAATATTTTACTCAATATGGTACCTTTTCTCAAGTGTTCAACAGATGATTTAATGATGGCACATTGAGAAGAATTCAAAATTTCCCTTAAGCTCTAAAAAACCAAGTTACACACACTTGAATCACTCAAAGAAATTCTCAAATCCCTTGGTGAAATGAAATAAATAGTAAAATCCTACTTTATAGACTTCAAATGGTTGGATTAGGGATTCATAAATGTTCTGTACACATTCTAGGTGAAATACAGTTGTCTCAACACTCTTATGTTTAGCTCAACTAACACAAGCTCGGTCAACACAACCGTTAGATACAACTTAGTGTACATCACATCTCAGCTATCACAAGTGCTCAAAAAATATTGATAAATCGGTCACTACTGACTCAAACACTGATGCTCAGCATCAAAAATGAATTATTATACTTTGCTCAAATATGTCCTAATACATCTCTATCTATGTAGATATGGAATTTTTCTCAATATATGTTAAGAACTGATATAAAATAAAGCTTTGTAAGATTCAGTTCCATACATACCTACTTTTCTTAGTTCAAAGTAGTGTGATCACCTGATCCATCAGATTGGGTGACCTCAAGTGCACTGGCTTCACTAGTGCTTCCTTCTTCTTTCTTCTTCCATATTTTGTTCATTTGATTTCTCATTTTCTCAATGATATCTTCATTCTTTCTTGGATCATTGCTCAGTATGGGTGATCTATAGTCTTTCTTTAGATGACCTATCTTGTTACATTTGTAGCATACCATACTTCCATTCATCCAACTTTTAGATTTCCCTCTGAAATGAGTCTTTAGATAATTTGCTCCAATGTGCCCATATTTTCCACAGTAATGACAACTATACCAAGTGTTATAATCCCAGTTGTATGTGTTAATCTTCATAGGTGACTTAGTCTGTTCATTTCATGACCATTTATGTTTAGATCTGCATTCAAATGCTCTATGTCCATACTTCTGACAGTTGAAACAGTGTCCTTGAAATTTTTGAGAGTTAGGTGGATTGCTGACCTTAGACCTGCATTCTTGTGCCTGATGTCCAAATTTCTTACAGTTGAAACATTGTCTATTAAATTTAGGTTTAGAATCAGACTTACCATATTTTATTTTGTAGATGTTGGATGTATGTCCTGGCTTTCCACAGTGATGGCATGTAGGCTTGTTTTTCTTTGGTTTAGCATTCCTTTGCTCTCCACTTTTTGATTATTGTCCTTCCTTAGTGGATGATGATGGCTCATTTAGTCCAAGTCTAGATCTATCACTAGATCTCCTACGTGACCTTAATGGTTCTTCAAAGTATCTTGTAGCTTCATTAGGTTTTTTCATCCTTTCATTTGTTTCCTTTTCAGATCTCAGTTCATTTCTTAGTTGATTATTTTATGATCTCAGATTGGTGATTTCCACATCTTTCCTTCCCAATTCTTGATTAACCAATAGCAATTTATTTACCATGTCTAGTTGATTATTGGTCAACCTTTGCATGTCACTTGTCCTTTAATCAAGTCTCATTGATACTTGTCTTTTGTCTTCTTCTGCCATTGTCTTGTCATCTTCAGGTTTCTTCTTTTGTTCAACTACTTCACAGAGTCTGATAGATTGAATTTCTTGTACTCTCTTCAGATTTCTGATGTCCTCATTTAGTATGTTATTTTTCTCCAGTAGCTCTTTTATGGCTTTGTCACTTTCTATATATTTCCCATTATAAAATATTCAAGTAGTATCTTCTTCTTGATATTGTGATTCATTTTGCTGAATAGCAATTTCTCTTCTCCTGCTTAAGGATTTTTTTAGTTCTCCTCTGGCTGCTTCAAGTTGTTGTAATGCAAGCTGACCATCAATCTTCTAATTTTCTATAATTTTTCCAAACTTATAAATTTCCATCTCAAGATCTTTTCTTCAAGTGATTAGACTTTCTATGAGAAACCCTAGAGCTTTGATACCAATTATTGGAAATCTATTGGGAAATGTGATGTTGAGAGGGGGGGGTGAATCAGATATCACCTATTAATCCATTTTACATTACAAAAAGAATTTACATAGCATTAACACAAAATTCATCAATGTAATGAAACTAATATACTAAACATCATTCATGAAAGTACTCATAACACAGTAATTTTTGTTACCCAAAAACCCTTGAATGATAAAACTAGGGTGGGGATGACACCCAAAAATCTTCACTACTATAGTATAAATTTTTCATGTTAGGGCTACAAATTTGATCACAAAATATGATCTACCCTGTGAGGGGTCTACTCTGTTAAGAGCTAAAAGACATATACAATCTACCTTGCAAAAGGATTTAAAACTTACAACTAAGTAAGCACTTGGTTAAGAGATTACATAAGGTTTGTTAAAACCACTCTGTTAAGAGATTTACCCTGAAACACTTGTTAGAATGTCTTAGCACCTGATCCTTTGGTTTGCATTGTATGTTGATTACAAATCTTCTCCTTCCATTGTATATTTGATCGTTATCTATCAATTTTATCTCTGTTCCATCCCTCACTACTTTACTCTGTTACACTCGGTCACTGAACTCTATCAGAATACTTCACTGGTCTAAAGATATTCCTTCTTTTCTTTTGTATCCACACACATATTAGGGTTCATATCTTCTCTTATATAGACAACTGAGTTCATCCAAGGTTTGAGATCTACGATCCAGATTAACTCTTTTTGCCACTTAACCTTTCCTAATTCTGATTGGATCCAAGTGTTGTATAGGGATTAATGATTACAAAGTAGAAGCGTAATCACCTCTATGATTTCATCAACAAATGGTAAACAAAATATGAATGTCGACCAAAATGTTTTATCTCAGTGATTGTGCCTTAACAAACACATATGTCAATTTTGGCTTGCTCGACAATCGATATCTCTTGCACTTGACATTCATGGTTCCTTATACACTGGCACTTAGCATTTCCTTCTTTACATAACTCAGCAAAAACTTACTCGGCTAATACAAAAGTACTCGGTGACCATAGGTTTACTCAACAGTGACTACTACTTGATAAATATACATTGACTCGACCTAAACATGATGACTCAGTCGCAGTGATGACCGACCAACATTGCCTAGATAATGACTAAATGTAAGACACTAATAGACAACAAAACTATAGGGATCTACAAAGGAAAGGTCAGTGCAAAAAGGAGACAAAAGAATAAAAGTAAGGACTAGGGATGTAGAGATAGTAAACAAATTACTTCCTACATCGATTATATTTCAAGGAAAGGATGAAGTAGAGAACCTAGGCATGGCACTGTATAGCTTTGACAGTCACTTTGAGTCATTGCTGAAGACTGTGGAAGATAAGGAAAAGAAGAGGTGTTGGTGCTCAAAAATGCTAGACCATTTTGAGGCCAACTAACAGGCACACACAAGTGCCTCTACAATTTTGACTCGATTGAGCCAAGGTTGGTAGGCCTGAATTCACCAATGCCCCATGCTGCAAAATGCATGTGTAATACCTCTCCTACAGTGATACTATGATTTGATATTTTTTTATTATGATGGTTAGAACTATGCACTCATGTTTATGTTTTCATGGAGGATTATACGTTCATCAGATGATATTTATATGCTTAGTTATAGTTACATTGATTATATGTTTATGAGATCCTAGAAGAATGTATTAGTTTTACATGTTTTATCTCATGAATGGTATACTAACCCTTATCTCAATTGGTTTATGGATACATATGTGTTTTTCATGACTAAGGACGAAGTCGTAGTTACTCACTCGGTGAGGTCCACACGATGTATCGATCCTAGTCATCTGCTTGCATATATCTGATGTGTATATCTATATGTATATGTATCTCTTCTTGGTGATGCAAGATTTGCAGGTACCGGGTATCGTCTCCACCTGGCTCCACAGGTCTGAGCGATCCCTTAAAAATCCTCGATCGTTGTTGTTGTTATGGAGATATCACCAAGCTTCACAAAAGAAAACCTTTATCCTTGATCATTCACCTTAGGTGGGAAGCACTGGGTCAGTTCCTGGTAGGGAGGTATTATGTGGTTTATCAGTTATTAGGGTTTGGATCTTGCTCTTGCGGTTAGGGTACACTCAACTTTGTCAGTAGGTTATCTATGTGAGTCCTTGTTGGTTGATTTCTATTTTAGTGACTTATCCCTGTTAGATTATCATGTTAGTAATTAGGGTCAAGCTGTTATTTGTACCTTGCATCTTCTGGTTATATAGTTATAATGATAGTGATGCGAATAATAAGTTAATTGTACTATATGTGTCATAAACATATGGGTGCACACATATGCTTATGAACACATATACGTATATATACTTATAAGTATAAATAAATATATAATTTATATTAACAGGATTAACAAAATAGCACTAGCTTTATAATTGTTGATAATATATATATATATATATATATATATATATATATATATATATATATATATATATATATATATATATATATATATATATATATATATATATATATATATATATATATATATATATATATAATTAAGAAATAAATAAAATAAAATAAAATAATAAAATTGCCTTTGGTAATAAAACTAGCTAGCTAGGAGGGAGTTGAACTCGAGACCTCCTAGTAGTTGGGCTAGTTTGTTACCAATTGTGCCATGTGAATTCCTTGTGAGGTAATTAATTAAATTTGTTATTAAACCTTGTTTTGGATAATACTTTTAATTAAAAATTAATAAAACTTTATAAAGGTGTACGGGGAATGCGGTTGGAGAAGTTGGAGAAGTTTCTCCCGTAGAGAAACTCCAACTACCATGTTGGATATAAAAATCAAATAGAAGAAGGCTGGAATTTGGGGGGGAGAACAGGAGAATTTTGGAGGAAGAAGGCTGGAATTTGGAGGAAACAGGGGACTGGAAAAAGGTTTTCATCAACCAGGCTGTCAGAATCTAGGTTGGATCCTGAACCAGAAATAAATTTAATTTTGTTAGATTTGTAATGGAAAAGTATTTAATATTTTATTTGTTTGAAATTAATATCTATATATATATAATATATATATATATATATATATATATATATATATAAATATTAATATTCATGCTTGAGAGAATATAGATATAACTTTATAATTTAAGTTATTGTTTATTTTATTACGTTAGAAACATTTGTTTTAAAAATATGTTATAAAAGATTTCTTTAAAAATATATATATAAATTTTAATATGTCAAAGTTCTTTTTATATGTAAATGTTTTCAAAATATATATATATATATATATATTTTATGTAAATGTTTTGTTTTTAAAATATTTCTTTTAAAAAATATATATATATATATTATATTATATATATAATATATATGATATTATATATATAATATAATGTGTACATATATATTTTATGTTTTAAAAGGTTTCGTTATTATGTAAATAGTTTCAAAAAAATAAAAATCATTTCATTTGCTGCAAAATATGTCTGTGCTGTGGTTGTAATTAATATTCATATATTATATATATATATATATATATATATATATATATATATATATATATATATATATATATATATATATACAAATATTAATATTTATGTCTTGAGGAAATATAACTTTATAAATTAAATTTATTGTTTAATGTTGAAAACATTTGCTTTAAAAATATATATATATATATATTATATATATAATATATATATTATATATATAATATAAGGTCTACCTATATATATTATCTTTTAAAAGTTTTTGATTTTGTAAATAGTTTCAAAAATTTTATTTAAAAAAAAATATAAAATCAAAATTGGAAGTTGGATTTATATTATATATATATATATATAAATATATATATATATAATATAATACAATATTATAAAATAAATAATATGATATAATATTATAAAATAAATAATATAATATAATGTTCATGTTAATTTTGTTGTTTTAAATATAAAATAAATTAACAAAACAAATGTTGTTTGTAAGTGTCGTACGGCAGCAGGCCAGCTGCCGCCGGTACCACTCAGGGTACCGCACGGTAGCAGGACCCCCACCCTTGTTGCCTTATGTTATATCAACAAAAAAAAAAAACAACAAAAAAATATATAATGCATTTTGATTTCGGTGGGAAATATTTCGGTGACAAAATATTTTGTTTCGGCATTTTGACTAATATATATTATATTATATATATATGATATCTATGATATTATATATATAATATAATGTATATAATTATATTTAAATGTATTTTGGGTAATTTATATTTGAGATTATATTATATATATAATATGGGTAATATTATATATATAATATAATATATTTTATTAATTAATTTAAAATTTAATATTATATTATATATATAATATATGTAATATTATATATATAATATAATATATGTTTTTTTTTGGGTTATAATAATTATTTAATTGAAAAATTGAGTATTATATTATAATACATGTAGTATTATATATATAATATGATAGATGTATTTTTAAAAATTATGGGTTATAATGGTTATATTATATTATATATATATATATATATATATAATATAATATATGGTTTTGTAATTATAAACCATTTCTAAGGCATATGAAATTCAATTAGCAAATTATATAAGATATTATGTATGTTGCAATTAAGATGAAATAAAATTCAGGAACTAGATGTAGTGAGTAAGTCATATTTATCTTATTTGCAATTTATAGTGAAAACTCTTTTTCTACTTAGATAAATGTTAAGTGGGGACTAGAAAACTGAAAACAAAACCCTTTTGCTTTCTAACTTATCAACAATCAAACCTGCTAAACTTTAGGATCTCCTAAGCGTCCTAGGTAGGTCTGTTATATTGAGAATGTTGAACATGTTAGTGGTTTGCTAGGAAAACCTAACGGGAATTGGTTAGGGTAGGAAACCTAGGAACCCCTAAGTGAGTGGCTCTCAGTGCGGGGCCGGGGCCCTAAAGTGGCTAGACTAGGATAACCGACTGATGAGTTAGTTAACCAAGTGATAACCTAATAAAATTTAAGGGATGGGTTCAAAACATTAAAAAGATTAAATTGTGCCTCGCCCATGCTATTAGCGCTAGGACAGGCTATGGATGGGAGTGGGAGAAGGTACCTATGCGTAGGTACAAATTGAATGGCGCTTGTCTGTACGAAAGGCATTCGATTCCGCATGTGCCTACTTGGGGGCCGGGGCCCAGTGTGGCTAGTACCAGGACAACCCAAGGGGTGAGGGCTATGCGATGACACTCACTTAGGTTGTTGCTTAGGATTTCCTACCCAAACCTTAGAATCCCTTGTGAAATGTACTTTACTTGTGTGAAATGTTATCCAACCCTTTTGGTACAACCTAGTAAGTCCCTTCTTTGTGAGCTTGGTGTTTATCTCCTAGCACGGGGGGTGAAACTTTACCAGTTTCACATGGTTGGGTGGAAAAATCTTTCTATCGAGGTATCTTGTGCAGATGTAAACAACTGAAGATTCATATTTGTCTGTGCACCTGTTGAAGAATGAAGACTTGTACTTATTCATGTTGTTGTAAACTTATGTATTCTCCTATGAGGAGTTTAAATGTAATGTAAGTTTCAAATGATGTAATAATGGGTAGACGTAGGAAAAGGGTTATATGGGATGTTTATTTAATGGAAAGATGTAATCTTGTTATGTATCAAGTTATGTAAAATGTTGATGAATCATTTGTTGTACTATTGCAATATGTTAGTTAGATGAAATGGAATTATAGTAATTGATCTTTAGATAGAAATTAACTATGAATGTGTTTAAGTATTTTCCAATAAAGGACTTGAAATGGAATTTGTATGGTTAGTAAATGTTGTTAATAGTTTTTTAGTTTTTAATAATTTATACATTTACATCTAAGGGAACCTTGGAAAGAAGTTAGACTATGTTTTTTTTATTTGCAAACTTTAAAAGTTCAAAATTTTTCGTAAAACTCTACTTAGGTTTTCTTTTACAAAGTAAACCTTTGTGCATTTCCCTGGTTCCCTTGCGGGGCATGACAGCATGCACATACAATACAATAATTCCTTCCAAAGGGGTAAACAATCCTTGGAGGAAAAAACTATAATCTCCTAATAGCTAAATTGCTTGAAATCTAAATTAAATCTTAGAATTATTACTAAAACCTAATTGAATGCTTTGTAAAGAGATATATTAGATTTAAATATATAAACTACAGAAAGAACCAAATAACAATTTTAAATGAAATGAGATTAGTGCCTGATGCAAAATTGGGAATAGAGTCAATTAATTTCAATCATACGTATAGTCAGAGATAGTTTGAAGGGAACTCACTCCTGTAAAGTGAGACCATCATCCTATAGGCTTCCATTGAATTATAATTCAAAACAATTCATTGAATTAGTCCTATTGATTTTAACCCAAATTAAGAGGCTGAAAGGAACAACAAAAGGTTCACAGACCATGCAATTGCTATTCAAATTGTACAAATTAACTATGAATCATAGAAATCAAGGAAAATAATACAGTAGAACACCCTGGTGTATAGAGCATCTGAAAAAATAATAAAAAATAACAACTATATAGCCTCAAAAAGCATAAACCACTTATCTGACATTTGCACTTGAAAATTTGAAAATTAGGTCCACATATGTAGTTCAAGAGATTTTTCAATTGTGTTGTGATTATTTTTTTTATTTATAAATTTTTCTCAATATAAATATGATTCCCAAAGGTTCTCTGTGAAAAGACATGCCCTTTCATAGGACCTAATCCCGACAACTAACCCAATAAATACAAAATAAACCATAACAATGGTTTTTAGGGAAATATTTCCTCTACAACTAATTTGATTTATTATACTTTAGGTGTTCATGCATAATAATCTGACGTTTAATTTTCTACACAAAAACACCCCGTATTAGTAAATAAAATTTTAAAATAAAATTTGTCATATTCTATAATATTTTAGGTTTTAATTTGGTCCTCAAAATCAATCAAAATAAAACATAATAAAATTATGATATAACTCACATAAATATATTTGATACATAAAGTGAAAATAAAATAATCTTAATCCAACCACTTTATTAATATAAATGAGTTATATTTATCAAAACATAAAACAACACCTAAAATATTTAATAAAAAAATGGCATTATAATTTTAAATTCAAAATTTTATTTGCATAACATATTAACCGTAACATATTGATTTTAAATTACCCTTTGAACAAATATAAAACAATATAAAAACACATAATAGAAATACTCCTTCTCATTAAGATAAAAGATTTGTAATTCACCCTAAAAGAGGGGCACTTACCATAACAATTAATAAATATTCAAAATAATTTACATTAGGGCAAGTATTAGTTTTCTTTTACAAAATAACAACCCTAGTGTTACGAAAACTTTTAATGCATAAAACCATCTAGTAGAACAAATTTAAGGTTTTATAGAAATAAAATAGTTCAAAACAAAAACCCTAATATACATGAAGGTGAGAAATCAATTAATTACTTTTTACAAATAAATTGGAATAGTAATGTAAAATCACTCAAACCTTTTTACCCTACAAGTTAAAATTTTATAATTAAAAATAAAATTACAATAAGGTAAAATTATATGATTACAATTAGGTATATGAAAACAAAAATTAATATCAAAAATATTTCGCAACCCTAAAACATAGTAATCTTTGTCATATTATTTACCTTATCATATTTTTCACTTTAGGGTTTTTTAGGAGTAAATTATAAATTAAAATTAAAAACAATTATATTGGTAAGGCAATAATTTCACGAAATATAATTTTTTTATCACACACATACTAAAAAAACAATATATTCATTCTCTTAATAATCTATTTCAAAAAAGGAAATAAGATTATCTTTAATTAATCCCTTTATTTGCTCCTACATTCTCAAGGAATAACATAGGTCAACCGGTAAGGGTAGAGTTGGGTAGTTAGGTAGGAAAACAGATGGGCCGAGAGGTCGAGTGTTCAACTCCCTCTCCCCATTATTTTTTCCTAAAATCAAGAAAATAAATAATACATGGAAAAATAATATTTCATCATTGATTTAATTCAAAACGTAATTAAGGGTTACTCCCTATGTAAGAAATTGTGTTGACTTTTCACCTGCACACAAAAACATAAATAAATTAATTTCTCCTCCTAATCCTCTTGGAAAAAATAAATAGACTAACTGGTTAGGGGGTAGGAGGGTAGGTAGGTAGGAAAAAAGGTCGGCTTAAGAGGTCGAGGGTTCAACTCCCTCTCGCCACCTTTTTAACTTAATTTATTTTATTTATTATTTTTAGAATAATTATTTATTTCAAAATGCATATACATTAAATAAATTAAAATAAAATAATTAACAACCTAATACATGAAAATAGAATAATGACAAACAAATATGCCCTTTTATTCATTTTAATTTTTTAGCATAGGGAAATTATATAAAATTGAAATTGAAAATCATACATCCCTGACATTTCGTTCATTTAGAACCTGAAATTTTCAGTGTCAACAGTGGCTCTTATTGGGGACGTGCATTCATACCTGGATGCAGTGAGATCAAAGTTATCTCTGGAAAAGAAGACCATAGTGAGAAAAGAAACATGAGGCTTTAAATAAGATAAAACAAAAACAATAACATACAAGTTAGAGAATACTTCATATTTTTAAGAGAAAAATGGCTTCAAATACTGACCGTGAGTTTGGAAATCCTGAATAACTTCATTAGTATCATTTAGATAGTATGAATTCTCACCTACTTTCGATACGACCATGTAAGGTCCTAGCCATAATGCCTCAAACTTACCATGTTTTCCTTTATCTTGGTCTTTTACATTCCATTTTAGTACCCAATCACCTTCTCTGAAAGGCCTGTTTGATGCTCTTTTGTCATGAAGGGTCTTAATCTGTCGTTGTGGATGAAGATTCCTTTCTTGTGCTATTCTTCTCATCTCATCTAGCTCTGATAACTGGCTCAACCTGTCTTCCATAAAATTTACATCCTCAAGCTCTTCTTCCTGGATGAACCTGTAAACTGGCAGGAGATTGTTCAATGGTAACCTTTCTTGTTTTCTATAAACCAACTCATAAGGTGAAAAACTTGTCGATCTTTTCACTGTTACTCTTTCTACCTATAAAGCTAGATTTAGCTTTGAGTCCCATGGCTTTTTGTTATTACTCAACATTCTTTTGATAATCTTTAGTATATTCTTATTACTTGATTCTTCTTGACCGTTCCCTTGCAGATGATATGGAGATGAGTATGATAGGTTGATGCCATATTTTTCACAAAATTCTAAAAATTCCTTAGATCTGAAACACATGCCATTGTCACAAAGAATCTTCCAAGGTACTCCAAATCTAGTAAGTATCTTGTCTGTCAAAAACTTGATGACCACCTTGCTTGTATCTTGTCTCGTAGGTATAGCTTCAACCCATTTTTTAAAGTAGTATGTCGCAACCAATATCCACCTGTGACCTCCACTTGAAGCATCTGCAATTTCCCCAATAAATTCTATTCTCCACATTTTGAAAGGTTCCTCAGTTTGTAAAGGGATAAGGGGTAAAGAACCATTGTATTTCAGTTTCCTAGAGAACTTTTGACAAGATTCACACTTTTTATCATATTCATAACAATCTTAAAAAACATGGGGCCAATAATACCTGGCTTTCAATATCTTATGAGTTGTCTTAGCCAAAAAATGACCACCGCACACCCCATCATGTAACTCTTTAATAAATGACTTAGCCTGATAGGTGTCTAAACAAAAAAGGAGGATATCATCATTATTTTTCCAATATAGGTATCCTTGAATCAGTACATATCTTGACACTTGCAACTTTATAGTTATTTTCTGATTATCACTTAGACCTTCTTGACACTTTATATGCTTTAAGAAGTAGACTATGTCAGTGTACCATGGACACTACTCAATGCTCATTTCTGCACTTTCCAAATTTGTGTCTCCCATGAGTTTAGCCAATCCTTGTCCTCTGATTAACTTAGTGATCTAAATCTCAATATCGAATTCTTGAATTTGATTAATCCATTGACATCTTTTACCTGTGACTTCTGATTGCCTCAATATATCCTTAGTTGCTGCATTAGGTACATACGCCACAATCTTAGCTCCAACCAGATAGGGTCTGAATGATTTCACTGGTTTAACTAATGCATAAGACTTCTTTTCATGTTTATTGTAGTTCAACTTAGAAGATTGTAAGGTTTACTGAAGAAAGCTATTGGTTGCTCATATCCTTCATCATTTTTCTATAATAGAACTACTGCGATGGTGTGGAAAGAAGCAAAGGAGAATAACTAAAATGGTTTGGAAAAATCAAGAGATTTCAAAACTGGAGCTTCTTTGATTGCTTTCTTAATTTTGGAAAATGCTTCTAAGGCCTCATTTGTCCAATTTAGAACTATATCTTTCTTTAACATCTTTGCAATAGGTTTTATGATTTCTAAAAAAATTGGGACAAACCTTATCACAAAGTTGATTTGTCTAAAGAAAGATTGAATCCCTTTAACATTTTTAGGAATCTGAACCCTATCAATTGCTTCAATCCTTTCTAGGTCTATTCTGACTCCTTCCCTAGAAATGATGTGACCAAGAAGCTTACCCTCGGTTACCCCAAAATGACATTTCTTTGGATTTAAGGATACTCCATATTCAAGGGCTCTTTTGAAAATTTTCTCTAAATGATTGCAATGGTCTTCTGCCTTCTTGGAATAAGTTGTGATGTCATCCTAATATATTACCATGATAATATCAATGAAATCCCCAAAAGCCACATCCATGGCTCTCTGAAAAGTAGCTTTGGCATTCGTAAGTCCAAATGACATTCTTGCATAAACATATGTAACCCATGGTGTAGTGAACACTATTTTGTACTATTCTTCTTCTTTAACCTTTACCTGGTTGTACCCAGAGAACCCATCCATCATGGATAACAATTCATTTCTTGTAACCTTCTATAATAATGCCTCCATATTTGGTAATGCATAGTTGTCCTTTAATGAAGATATGTTTAGGTTTCTGAAATCCACACAAAGCCTGATATCTCTGTTCTTCTTCCTAACAGGTACCAAGTTTGAAACCCAAGTAGAGTGTCTAATCAACTTGATGATCTCGGCATCCCTCATCTTAACGAGTTCCTCCTTCATCTTAGGAGCCAAAGTCAGATTGATCAGTCTTTTCTTTTGTCAAAAGGGATTTGCATCAAGTCTTAAGGGTATCTCATGTTGGGACAAGTCCTCTCTATAAGCCTTAAGATTGTCATAGGACAAAGCAAACACATGTCTATACTTTCTTAATAAACTAACAATATTAGCTCTTATTTTAGGAGTTAACTTTTTACCAATGAAAACCTCTTTAGGAGTATGTTCATATCCTAAGTTTATCTTTCCTACTTCCTCTATAGTAGTATTTTCCATGTTAACCCTACCACTAGAATCCTTATTATCAAACATTCTCTCTAATGCAACAAGGCCCTTAGGAATTTTATTAGTTTTAAGTTGAATTACATCTTTTCCAAATAAAGTATCCTTTTCATCCATTGTTTCAACATAAGCATTTAAATCAATAAACTGATCTTCATACCTTTCTTCACATGCAAGGAACTTTATGACCTCTCTATCATCCTCAAAGATTTGCCAATTATGAACATTATCAAGTATTGTTGTCCTTGATTTGATCTCTACCTGTGCAATATCTTCACAAGGAATATCATTATGCTTAACTGCTAGGTTAGCCATGAAATAAGAAAGAATATTTTCAGACCTATCTATCCATGTTATTGAAAAAGAATCAAAACATTCTATAGAATCCCAAACTTCATTCTTGTACCTTTTTAGGGTATGATTCTTAGTAACAAACTTATCCCTAATCTGAGACACAACCAATTCAGAATCACCATAAACACAAAGAATTTTGATACCATGCTTACCTACTATTTTTAGACCTAATAGGAGTGCTTCATATTCTATAGTATTGTTAGTACATTCAAAAGCTAACAAAAAATATTATTTAAAAGATTTCCCATTTGGGGATATGAAGACTACACCTGCTCCATTACCACTTTTTCTACATGACCCATCAAAAAACATTTTCCAAATGAAATCACTATTTTCCTTAGCACATATTTCAATAGGACTAGTATTTTCAATGAGATTTTTATGAATACTTACCTAGAAATTCTCCATGTCGGTATGGCAGAAGTGTGTAACCTGACTTGGATTAATATCTTTAATGATGTAAGTAGATCTTGGTTCCCTATCGATCCTTATAACCTTGTCATTCATTGGGATAGAAGCATAAGATTAATCTAATTGAACATTTACACCTACTAAATTGGACCACTATCTAGATAATAACATTCCATAACTAGGTGGTACTTCTACAACAGTAATATATATTTTATAAGATTTTTTAGGACACGAAGGAAACTTAAATTCAACATTTTTCATTATTCCAATAACTAGAACCGACCTATTATCCATAGCATAGCATTTTCCATAAGTAGTATCCACATTCATTCCTAATTCTTTCATTACCCCATGAGGCATAATATTAACCACTACCTCAGAGTCTAGCATACAATTTTAAACTAATTTATTGTTTATCAACAAAGTTAGAAAGAATGGATCTACTTTAGTAGCATCTTCATTAACAGAAGTTCCTAGGTAAATAAATGGTAATTCTTCATTATCCTTTTGTTCCTTTGAATCTTTTTTAACAACATCATTTATTATCTTGATCATTTCATTCCTGCAATCAATTAATTTAACTATTTCTATTAGAGGGATAGAAATTTTTACCTGAGATAATGCTTGATACATGAATGAGGTAAAGTTTGAAATTTTCTTACCATTGCTTTGCTTATCCATGGGTTTGCTTATCTTTGATGTCTGATCAACTTTCTTTTTAGGGACATTTGTCTTTACCTTCTTTATCTCAGCATTCTTGTTTGAAATCTTGTACATGCCTGCTGCTTGTTCATTACCTGAGTTCACATTTCTGTTCCTTAGGTGATAGTTGCTAAGAACCTATTCCATTGCTACCACAGTGTAATCCTCTCTTTCCTCTTTCATTGTCCTTCTAATATCTAGATTTTCATCATTATCTGAAAAGACTTGCTGCTCCCATTGGTATCCTAACTTCCTATAACTTTCATCTAGCATATATTATCCATCCAAATCATCACTATCTCCTGACCAAAAGGGTGTAGATAAAAGAGCATTTATCACAGGCCTCTCTTCACATCCTTGGTATTCTTCCTCTAGAATCTTTTGTGCTATAAGGAATTTCTCCTAGGGGTGAGGCATCTTGCAAATGTCACACCAAAGTTCATCCCCTATAAAATGGTTATTCTTCTTAAGAGGGTATGGAGTGTCTGTCTTCTTTTTTAAAGGCTTTCCATCTTTCCATTCGGTATGATAAGGCATGTCCTGCAACCTATATCTATCATTCCTATGGAAGTTTCTACCATTCTTTCCTACTTGAAAATGACTTTTATTTGATTGCAAATTGTTCATCAAATTCATTAGTTCATCCATCTTATCATTTTCTTCATTCTTCTTCAGGACTATAGGATTGAATAGCCTGGGATCATTTCTCTTATCAACTCTCCCGACAACTATTCTATTGTTTTCAATATTTAATGCAATCTTGAAAGCCTATTGTAATGTTACTGGGTTATGAAACCTTATCTCATAATTTGTTTTGACATCAAAGGTTTTCAAATAAAAAGTGATTAGAAAGGAATCAACAGGGAAAATTTCTTTTGGAATTTTATTCAACACCTTATTAAATCTTTTGTTAAATTTTGTCATTGTCTCATTCACATTTTTCCTTATACTGGTTAATTCATGAGATGTAAAGGATGGGTCTCTGTGATCCCCAAACTCTTCAATAAACTGATCAACAAAGCTTTTCCAACATGTAATAGATCCATTAGGTAAATTTCTATACCATTCATCTGCACTATCCTCGAGTGAATGTAGTAACATTTTCATATGCACATCTTCATATGTTATATCAAATTCGTAAACAACATTTTTAACACTTATTACATGTTGTTATGCTAACTATGACCCATCACCCTTAAATTTAGGGATAGAAGCCTTTAACTTGTTAGGTATTGGGTCAGGATAGCATAATATATTTAAAAAATCCAATGGTTTATATCTCTCATTAATTTCTTGAACTCTGGCATCAAATAGATTTCTATTATTGTTATTCTGAAAATATAGATTTTGGGGAATAGGGTTACCTCTCTAGTGTTGATTTGTTAGTTTACCATATTGACCAGTGTGAGGTTGCTGAGCCATATTCATTGGATTGTGTGCCCATCCTTTGTGTTGTTGATGTTGCTACTGTACATGATTCCTAGGTTGCTAAGTTGTGACCATACCATATTGTTGTGCATGGTTCATTTGATATGCTTGACTGTTGTTAATTTCATCTTGTGTATGGATTTGATCACAATGCCATGACTGCATATCTCTCCCAGTTTGCATAGGAGCATGAGCATCTTGACTGTAATGGTTGCCAAAACTTGGAGCCTGTGCATAATTCTCAAATTGATGTTGGTTATGCATTTTATTATTAGGTTGTGCATGAAAATAATTACAACCTCCCTGGCTCTGTGCATTTCCCGAATACATATGAGCCCCAGCACCCCGAACATGATTATTATTGAAATAATCATATTTATTTCCATCCTCAATATACTGGCTATACATTTTATTTCTTCCCACATCAATGTTTCCGTCATATAAATAATTACCTTGCTGTAAATGAAATTTTTTATTACCTTTTATATCCTCAAGGCTAGCGTGAATATTTTTATTATTATATTCATTTTCCATGTGCCCAAACTGGTAAATATTATTTGGCATGTATTTACCTTCAGTTTTTATACATTCACTATGCTTTCCCCAATCATGTTGCGTGTTATTATCATTTATTTAATTATTTCTTTTGAAGTATTCATTTTCACCCTGCGTGAATCTGTGTATTTCATCTGGCTGCCTATCAGAATAATTTTTATATTGTTTATTTTGAATACTTACACATCCCTCCTTCTGCGCAAGTGAAAGAAGTTTATCTGGCTACTTATATAAACTCTTATCTCTTTCCCTCTCTGCTCGCGCGTGAGACCTAGAATGCTGCATTTGTTCTTGGTAATACATATTATTATCACGTTGATTATTATTTTTTCCCAACGTCATATTTGTTGGATAGTTATTCTCATGCTATGCAATGTAATTCAAATCATACCAATTGCCATGCTCATGGTATGTGTCTTGAAGTTGTTTGTAAGCCCCGGCATGTTGGTCATCAAAATCTATATTATTATAATTTTCACAAACCTTCTTTTCACCATGCTCATCCTTTATTTGTGTAGGTTGGCAGACTTTATTATGTTTTGTGTGATGCACACCACCACCCAGCCTATGAATATCATTGTATATTGTGCTTTGCGTATTGTGCTGGGAATGACCGTATTGATCATGATCTCACAAGTCACATATATTTTTCCCTCTTATCTCATGTGCCAAGGTCCTAGCCTGTTGCACATCATTCTGGTTTGAATTAATCTGCAAGTTACATGGGTTATTCACATGATAATCATGCTGTGAATTGTGCAGGTTGTCTTGTGTATGCTGGCACGTTGCTTCTCTTCCTTCAACATGCCTGTGCTTGAATCCATCATAACTCGTGTGAGTACCATAATGTCCATCCTTCCCTTGCATAAGTTGGTGCAGATTTGTATGTTGTTGCACAAGTATATAATTATAAACATCAGTGGGCTGCATATCTAAATATCTCTCAACATGCTGGTCACATTTTTCACCATAGAAACTAGGTTTTTGATAATGTATTTTTACAAGTAGTAGTTGTCATTGCACCAAAAGATCGACCTGTTAATGCCTGATACAACCACTAGAATTATAGAAGGCACAGGAGGTGGTTAAGCCATGTCATGAATCCTGAGGGGAGCACTAACCATTTTTCCAACAATCTCCCCCTCAGCGTTACTCGAGGGGATTCAAACCTGTGACCAAGCTTTGATACCACTAGTTACAAGTAGTAGTTGTCGTTGCACCAAAAGATCAACCTGTTAATGGTTGATACAACCACTAGACTTATAGAAGGCACAGGAGGTGGTTAAGCCATGCCATGAATCTTGAGGGGAGTGCTGACCATTTTTCCAACATGTATAATATCAATTTTCTTATTTGGAATATTCTCATTCATATGTTCCTCCTTTTACGTAAGGTAGCATCTATTACCATGTTTTACTCCATTCTGCAGGCTACATCCCTTTTCATATTGCAACATATCTTTATACCTAACGTGACCATCCTCCTTTTGCACGAGATAGTGCATGTTACCATTATGTTTTTTGTTTTCATCCTTATACAAATCAGAATAATGTTGATTGTTGATATTTTTATCTATTTGATAATTACTAACACATTGAATATTCTCACACAAGTCAAACCTGTCATACATTTGTTTTGCATGATTATTTACTAGATAATGGGGATTACCACCTCCAACTTCTTCCTTTTGCACAAACTTAGAGCCATATTGCTACTCCCACATATTATTTCTAGTAGTATCATCATGCTCATCTCGTATTTTGACTTGAGATAGCATATAATATTTATTTTTACCTTTATTTTTAACGTGTTGGCCACATTCAACATCTTGAATATTTTCTTTACAATACTCACCTTCTCTTTGTGAATATTTGCCTTGATAATAATAAGTTTTTTTTATTAAAATCACTTGGCTGCAAGGTAAAGTCATTTTTTTCTCCCACATAATCATTAAATTTACCTGCCATCTCACCACCGTTTTACTGATTGTGAACATAACCAACATTTTGAAAATATTTATCATTATTTGATAAACTACAGACATTTTTACCACGCATATCATTTTTATTTTCTTTTTAATACTCATCCTCTACATGTAAATATCCTTTATTAATATTTTTATTTTCGTGTTCATTTTCATAATGCTTCTCATTATGATTTTGCTCAAAATTATTAAAATTATGACCAAAATGATCATTATTTCTCTGCTCTTGTCCACCTCCACCATATTGGGAGTGACTGTGTTGACCATTATTGATTAAACTGTAGATATTTCCACTACACATAGGATGTCCCTGCAAATCACATTCATTATCACGATCTTGATCTTTATTACTCTGATAAACTTTATCTTGGTGATTAAACTGTGTATGTTGATCATATCCCAAGGAATTCATTTTATTGTTTTGATTATGATGTTCGCTGTCACTTCCTTTTTTCCTATGACCTTCATCATGGTTATTTTTTCCCATTCCAATTTTTGTACATTCTTCATATTGCCGCAAATGGTTTTGGTTCATCAAACTAGAACCCTTTTTGTGATTCCAATTATCTAAATCACTATCCTATCGTTGCCCAATTAAACTTGTTCCTTCATTGGCATCAAACAATGGATTATTATGATTATTTAGAATACGCTCAACATCCATCTTATGTGGGGGAGTATACTTTAATATTTTGATATTTTAATTTATTTCCCCTTCATTAACCTTTTCTCCTTCATTGAGTTTCTCTAATCCTTTAATACTCTCTGGAGGAGTGACAATATCATCTCTCTGTAATCCAGAACATTCTAAAATATTGATTGGCTATTTTTTGAAATTCTTTGTGAATATTTTCTTATCATGAATATGTTCAGCAAATTTTCAGATTGATTATTGCATCTGGATAGCAACTTCATCATGTTCTTCCTCATTTTGGTAATTGCATTGATTGGTGTTTGAATGAAAAGGATTTATATTATTTTCCTCACTACTCTTACTACTCCCACTATGATGAGGATCTTTGTTCTCATATGGCTCATCTGGGGATTGTTTAGAACCAATATATGATACCTCCATGTCAGGATTTCTGAGTTTCCTTGGCCGATTCTTGAAATCTAATTCAGTATGGTTGTATGTTTCTTTATGCAAAGATCTTCTTCCCCACATTAGTTTTATCATGCTTCATTGAAAAATGATTGTAGAGTTGCCACCACACTATCGTGCATAATATATAATTGTTCCAAGTCCTTTATCCCACTAGCATCTCTGTAATAGTAACTGTTACCCCAAAAAATTCCTCTTTCCATTTTTTTGGCTAGGCTACAAAAGTCAAAGATCCTCATGCTTTAAGCCCTATTGAACACCTCCAAAAACTTTCATGGCTTTAGCATCTTTCCCCTGGTCTCTGCAGCGTTTTGTTCTATCTTTGGCATCAATGACCTAGGTCAAAATTCATAAATGTAGTCGTTGTAGCAAAAAACCCTAAGCCTGTTATGTTTCTTCATTACCTTTTTGGCCGCTTAAGTGACTTTCATTTTGCATGTGTGCAATTTATTTCTTCAATCATGGAATCTCTTATTCCTAGTAGTTAACCCCTTAACACCTAGTGATCTAGTGAGTGGTTATGGTTCGGTTGGCAATCTCAGCTTAGCAGCTAAAGTCCATTGGTCAAGGGCTGGTGATGTGTTTCCATGTCAGAGCGGGCCCAATGTGTTGTCTTTCTTGAAGATCTATGACTGTCGTATGATCACATGGAATATTCTTGGCCCATGCGATCATATGCCAACCGTTGATCTTACTTTATCTCCGGGCTCTGTCAAGTGGGTCCTTTCCTGGTGATGTGCTTGCATTTCATTGGTCGGCTAGGTTGTGAGGTGGAAGTTTGTTAGTGGGCCTGCAGTCTTTGGCTTATGAGGTGGGTTAAGATTCATGTAAGATCAACGATCGTCATTATACCATTGAGGAAAAGTGCTTGAGAGTTAAAGCTGTGGTATAACGACAACCGTCTAATGAAGATTGATGCCATGGGTCTGTGTTGCCAGAAGGCATTGATGCACTTGTTTTTGATTAGTTGATGACTATTACAAGTGGCATCTAGTGTGGGTCTGAGTATCTTAAGTGAGGTGGTGGTTGATTAAGATCTACGGTGGTCTCATGATCTCATAGAATCTTCTGACCCTATGAGATCATACGACAACCGTCTGATGAGAATCTCAGTGGGTCATGGGTCCGATGTGCTACGTGTTGCTAAACTATTTGCTTCTCATTGGTTTTGACTGATGAGGTGGCCAAGACTTTTCAAAGGATTTACAACTTTTTTTTAAGTTGATCTAAGCCATTCATCTACCGGGAGAAGCTGTGATTGACGATCACATTTTAAATTTGACTTGCTAGCCATTAATATTTAAATTCAAATATATCTCTGCAGGGTTTTGCTAGGGTTTTGATCCAGCAGTCGATTGTGACAAAATGGGTAGCTCAAATTGAATTCTTCAGGACAGTTATAGTTGAGGGGTTGATGGAGAAGATCTGATTGCCAGCACTGTGGATTTTCTCAGGTACCATGTCCATTGTTCTTATGCTGCAGAAGTATTAAGGGTTGGCGCCACCTGTTACCAGTTTAAAATTTTAAAATACAAATATCTGTAAGGATCAGATTTGGAGCATTCATGGTGAGTTTGAGTTACAGAAGGGTGGATAGATCAAGGTGGCTTGTCTATAGGCAGATTCAGTATAGGCATGGGCATGCAAAGATAGTTTTAATCTGATCGGCCAGATTTTCTCAGAGAGATAATGATGCATTTACATTCAGACTTGATAGAATTAGGGTTTTTGATTATTATATGGCAATCCATGTAACCCTAGTTAGGTTTTGCTTCGGCCTGTGTGCTCAGAGTTGACATATTGTAAAAAGAGGTTTTTTTCTCTTTCTAGGAGTTATCTGTGGCATTTGTTCTACCCTTTGACTTTTACAATTTGTGATCTTTCATTGAAATCTCAGACTCAATAGAGGCTATCTGTGGTAATTGTTCCTACCCTCTAGTCTTTCCCTTGTCTGTATTTCTCTTATTGAATATGATATACTGGCTTTGTTAGATAAATCTTGGAGTTCCAAAGCCCCTCTTTCTTTCAGCTTATATGTGCACTAATGTGTCTGATTTGATTTGAATGAGTTTGTGGGTATACTTCAACCCCCTATCATTTTGTCTCATTCCTGTGCCCTTTTGCTGAAGAGAACATCTACTTGCAGGTCATAGTCTATGTCTTTTGTTCAGACCCCTCTGTGAAACACTTATGCAAGCATGTTTAGAAAGATTGTGTTCTATTAGATTTGAGAGCTTTCATGCTGATTTGGGTCAGTGTATCATGTTCCTTATTTTTGGTGTATCACCTAGTAGGTAGTTTGCTTTCAAGTTATTTCCCTTTCATGCATTCCTTCTATCCCTTTCCCTCCAAAATATTTTACTTTTCATGTCAAAAAGAAAATTAAGGTGATTATCCAAGAGGAACCAGCCTAGAACCTGGAGGTCTCATCTCAGTTAGCATAGGTCCCACACCTGGAGATGATTCCCATGTTATACTAGGTTATCAAGACCAAGAGAGCTTGAAACAAGGGTGCAAATTTAGTGTATAATAGTAACCAAAGATTTTGAAACCATCCTTTACTGATAGCATCCCCAACAGAGTCCCCAATTTGTTGGTGCTCAAAAATGCTGGACCGTTTTCATCCAAACTGACAAGCACACACAAGTGCTTCTACAATTCTAACTCGACTGAGCTAAGGCTGGTAGGCCTGAATTCACCAATGCCCTATGCTACAAAATGCATGCATAGACAATACAATAATTCCTTCCAAAGTGGTAAATAATCCTTGGAGGAAAAAACTATAATCTCCTAATAGCTAAATTGCTTGAAATCTAAATTAAAGCTTAGAATTATTACTAAAACCTAATTGAATGCTTTGTAAAGAGATATATCAAATTTAAATATATAAACTACAAAAAGAACCAAATAACAATTTTAAATGAAATGAGATCAGTGCCTGATGCAAAATTGGGAATAGAGTCAATTAATTTCAATCATACATATGGTCAGAGATAGTTTGAAGGGAACTCACTCCTGTAAAGTGAGACCATCATCCTAAAGGCTTCTATTGAATTATAATTAAAAAAAATTCATACAATTAGTCCTATCAATTTTAACCCAAATTAAGAGGCCGAAAGGAACAACAAAAGGTTCACAGACCATGCAATTGCTATTTGAATTGTACAAATTAACTATGAATCATAAAAATCAAGGAACAAAATACTTTAGAACACCTTGGTGTACAGAGCATTTGAGAAACTAATCGAAAATAACAACTATATAGCCTCAAAAAGCATAAATCACTTATTTGACATTTGCACTTGAAAATTTGAAAATTAGGTCCACATTTGTAGTTCAGGAGATTTTTCAATTGTGTCATGATGATGTTTTTTGTTTACAAATTTGTCTCAATATAAATATGATTCCCAAAGGTTCTCTGTGAAAAGACATGCCCTTTCACAGGACCTAATCCCAACAACTAACCCAATAAATACAAAATAAACCATAACAATGGTTTTTAGGGAAATATTTCCCATATGATTAATTTGATTTATTATACTTTAGGTGTTCGTGCATAATAATCTGACGTTTAGTTTCCTGCACAAAAATACCTGGTATTAGTAAATAAAATTTTAAACTTAAATTTGTCATATTCTATAATATTTTATGTTTTAATTTGGTCCTCAAAATCAATCAAAATAAAACATAATAAAATTATGATATAACTCACATAAATATATTTGATAAATAAAGTGCAAATAAAATAATCATAAGCCACCCACTTTATTAATATAAATGAGTTATATTTATCAAAACATAAAACGACACCTAAAATATTTAATAGAAAAATGGCATTATAATTTTAAATTCAAACTTTTATTTGCATAACATATTAACCCTAACATATTCATTTTAAATTACCCTAAAAGAGGGGCACTTACGCTAACAATTAAGAAATATTCAAAATAATTTACATTAGGGCAAGTATTAGTTTTCTTTTACAAAATAACAACCCTAGTGTTAGGAAAACTTTTAACACATAAAACCATCTAATAGAAAAAATTTAAGGTTTTATAGAAATAATATAGTTCAAAACAAAAACCCTAATATACATGAAGGTGAGAAATCAATTAATTACTATTTAAAAATAAATTGCAATAGTAATGTAAAATCACTTAAGCCTTTTTACCCTACAAGTTAAAATTTTAAAATTAAAAACAAAATAAAATAAGGTAAAATTATATTATTACAATTAGGTATATGAAAACTAAAATTAATATAAAAAATATTTCACAACCCTAAAACATAGTAATCTTTATAACATTATTTACCTTATCATATTTTTCACTTTAGGGCTTTGTAGGAGGAAATTATAAATTAAAATTAAAAACAATTATATTGGTAAGACAATAATTTCACGAAATATAAATTTTTTATCACACAAACATACTAAAAAAACAATATATTCATTCTCTTAATAATTTATTTCAAAAAAGGAAATAAGATTTTCTTTAATTAATACCTTTATTTGCACCTACATTCTCAAGGAATAACATAAGTCAATCAGTAAGGGTAGAGTCGGGTAGTTAGGTAGGAAAAGGATGGGTCAAGAGGTCGAGTGTTCAACTCCCTCTCCCCATTCTTTTTTCCTAAAATCGAGAAAATAAATAATACATGGAAAAATAATATTTCATCATTGATTTAATTAGAAAAGTAATTAAGGAAAGGGTTACTCCCTGTGTAAGAAATGTTGGCATTAAGTATGATTGTCATTAGTGACAACACTTATTTAGACTCTGCGTGTTTACCGAGCAGAATAGTGTTTATCGAGCAGAATAGTGTTTACCGAGCAGAACAGTGTTTACTAAGCAGAATAGTGCTTACCGAGTTATCTTCACCGAGTGATGAGATGAGCAGTGTTTACCGAGTGCCAGCATGGTAAACAGGGAATTCAGTCTCTACCGAGTGACACTATATCTACCGAGTCTCCAGTATATACCGAGTTTGAAACTACAACTGAGTGGTTAGTATGGACCAAGCCTCCACTTCTACCGAGTGCATGACAATGCTGAGTAACGCAGTGGATGTCGGGTATCAGAAAGTCACCAAGTTAGTTTGTAGTAACCGAGTCACTATATTTGGGCCGACTTAGTAATACTTGTGTTTGCTTGTTTAGAGCCAACTTTGCTATTGTTTTGTAATTATTTTGGATTGATATATAAACAATGTTTTGTATCATATCCAAAGTGTGAAAAAGGAAGAAACGAAAAAGAGAAGAAAGGTAGAGATAAGCGAATTACAAAGGGATACAATAGTATAAGAAGCAGCAGAGACATATCTATCACAGAAGGTGATCAGTACATCAGAGAATCTCAATCAGCAAGCACAGTTGCAAGAGATCTATTGTTTCATCCTAACAGGTGAATCAGCCCCAAATCCTTTAACCGGGTAGACTTAACAGTCTTTGCAAAATCTCTTAACTGAGTGCATACTTCTTTGTATGTTTGTAAATCCTCTAACAAGGTGGATCTAGTAGTCCTTATTGCTCCTAACAGGGTAGATCATCAGAAATGATCATTGTAAGCCTTAACCGGAAAACTTTCTAAGCATGCAAAAAGACTTACAATGATCATTGTAAGCCTTAACCGGCAAAATTTCAAAAACTTTCTAAGCATGCAAAAAGACTTAGAAAGTTTTTGAAATTTTGTAATTACCTTTGCCATTGATGTCAAAGGGAGAGGAAGAGAAGAGAAAAATGAAAAGAGGAAGAGTAGAGAAGAGAGAAAGAGAAGAGAATAGGAAGTTAAGAGTAAAATAAAAGAATTTAAAAAAAAAGAGAAAAAGAGAAAAAGAACAAAAAAAAAGATATGTATAAAAGTAAAAGGGAGATAGTGCTTAAACACTTAGTCATTTTTTGCTAAGTGTTTCCATCAATGCCAAAGGGAGATATTTTTGGAAAGTGATGTTTTGGGGATCTAGGGATCACTTAAGGGTTTTCATTTATGACAACACTTATGTTGGAGTGATCACATAAAAAGACTTTTGGTACTGGAGTCACAGTCATGAAAATGACTAAGTACAAAATTAGGATAATAGTGTACTGTGGTACATTATTGGTTAGTGATGATAGTGTATGATGTATTATGGATTATGAAATTAGTAGAAGGTATTTTGGGATATGTAGGACCTTCAGTTAAGGTCACATGTTTTTTTTTATCAGATCAATGAGATACAATGATCTGAAGGTATGCGAAGATAGAGAATCGGTGTAATAGGGAACATGAATAGTTGCGGTGATTGAGAGAAGGATAGTGGATATGGTAACATGCTAAGTCATATGGATGAAGTATATTGCCAAAAATTTGGTAATATAAGATCTCTAACTCTATGTTTATCATTTACATAATTTATTATTATGGTATTTGTGAAGCCGACTAGATGGAAGATTTTGTATAAGTATAGAGTGTTTTGTGGAAGTGATAAAGAGTATTTTAGAGAATATGATGATGATGTGATGGATGTGAATCTGAGATTAGAGAGAAGATACGAGATCAGTTTTTGACATAACTATAATTGGAACTATCTAAGAAAAGGAAGTGCTTGTATTGTTCATTTTTTAGAACTCTTTTCAAATAGTTTTTGATTGTAAGATTTGTATGCTCACCACCTTTAACTAGATGTTTGTTTCTCCTAATAGGATTTTGTATTCCTCTAACAAGGAAATGTACTATGTAATAATAAGTTCCTAATAGGGCTAGATCTCCTAATAGGGATATAATATTTTAGTTCATAGTTGTGGGTACCATCCCCACCGGTGTTTTCCCTTGGCCAGGGTTTTCTCAAGAAAAAATCATGGTGTCATGAGTTATGTGTTGTGCATATATCTTCTTTTCATTTCAGAATTTTTATGGTTTACTTATAATTGCTTGAAGTTTAAATTAAAGTGCAGTAATACTAATTCACCCCCCTCTCAATATTACCTAATCCTAATAGAGTAGACTATGAAATACAACTCTATTTCTTACTTATCCATGTCTCTAATATTTCTCCTAAAAATAAATCTCCCGCACTTGTAATTTTCTTGTCATCAATGTTTTCGGCCTAATCAACATCAATGTATACTTATAGATCAAAATATCCTCCATTCTTGTATAGTAGAGTGAAATCTTCAGTCACTTTTAGATATCTAGATATTCTTTTAACTATAGACATGTGTGTTTCCTTTGAACTGGCAAAAAATCTTGCAACAATACAAACTTCATGAGCAATATTAGGTCTATTGTGTACACAATACTATAACTTACCAATCATTTATTGGAAGAGTGTTTGATTTACTTGTTTTCTCTCATCTTCCTTTGTCAATTTGCAACTAGTAGCCATCGATGTACCAACTAGTTTTAACTCTTCCATGCCAAATTTCCTAAGGATCTCCTTGATATACATTGATTGTGTTATGCAGATCCCATCTCTGACTTGTTGAATTTATAGTCCTATAAATAATTTTATCTCTCCTATCATGGACATCTCAAATTCCTTTTGCATCTCTTCAGAAAATGATTTAAACATTGACTCATTTCCTCCAAATATGATATCCTCAACAAATATTTCAGAAATCAAAATCTTATCATTACTATCACATTTCAAATACAAATTGTTGTTGTCACTTATTCTTTGAAATCCAATCTTGTTTAAATATGAGTGTAATATTTCATATCATGCTCAGGGTTTTCTTTCAAACCATATAGTGCCTTATGTTGTTTACATACCATGTCTTTGTTAGTATTCTCAAAAAGTCCTTCAGCTTGTTCAATGTAAACTTATTCTTCAAGAATTCTATTAAAAAATGAAGACCTAACATCCCTTAGATAAACTTTGAAATCTTTATAAGTAGCATATGGTTCAATAAAATTATAACACCTTATCATCTAGCAACAAGAGAAAATGTCTCACCATAGTCAATACCATCTTCTTGTGCATACCCTTTGCAAACCAATCTTTCTTTATTACTTATCAAATCTCCATTTTCATTTAGTTTATTCCTGAAAATCCATTTTGTACCAGTAACATTCTTTTTCTTAGGTCTCGTTACTAGTGACCAAGTATTTTTATTTTCAATCTGATTAATCTCTTATTTCATTGCATTAACCCAATCCTCATTTTCAAGTGCATTCTTGACTAGTCTTGGCTCAAATTTAGAAATCAAACATGTAATATCTCTCAACTTACTTCTTGTCATGACTCCTGCATTCTTGTCTACAATTATTTTTTCATTGTGAGTGGTGTCTTCTTACATTGCTAAAAAAAGACTTGGTAGACTATGGAAATCCTCCATTTTTAACATTTTCATCTCTTGAAGGAGGATTAACTATTTCCACATTTTCTTCTTGTAGCTCAAGTAAATTATCATAAATTCCTTCTTGTACATATATAAATCTTTGATAATCTTCTAGTTCCTTTTTTCTATCTTCTTAATTTCTTTCTACAAACTCATCAATCCTTACATTTTCACTTCCACAATTTTGTTAGTAACCTTATTTAGACATTTATAAACTTTTCTTTCTATGGAGTATCCTAGGAATATACTTTCATCTCCTTTAGAATCAAACTTTCCATTCCTAGTATCTTTCACAATGTAACACCTACTTCCAAAATTTTTAAAGTAGCTAACATTAGGTGTATACCCATACCAAATTTCATAAGCAGTTTGCTTTTTACTTTTCTTCAATTGTAATCGGTTGAGAGTGTAAACTTTAGTAGTAATGGATTCTCTCCAAAATGTTGGTGCAACCTCCTTTTCAATCAATAATGTTCTAATACAATCAACTATCTATTTTTTCCTTCTTTTGGCTATGTCATTCTATTATGGAGTCCTTGGTGCAAAGCCTTATCTTTTGATTCCATTCTCATTGTAGAAGATGGTAAATTCATCAGAGATAAATTCACCTCCTCTATCTGATCTTAACCATTTCAATTTCTTACCTGTTTCCCTCTTAACTCTTTCTTTTAAATACCATTTAAACATTTTGAAAGTATCATAATTTTCTTTTAGAAATATTACCGATATCATCCTTGAGTAGTCATCAATAAACAAAATGAAATACCAATCACCATTATACCTTTGAGATCAATATGAACTAATTATAATATACCATTATATGAGTAATACTTTCTTGACAAACTTGATTTTTTCATCTTACCGATCTGACATTCCTTACACATAACTTTGTTAGGATTGCTAAATCTCGGTAGACCTTTGACTCTATTCTTTTTTTTGACTTTAATTAATTTGTCAAAATTCACATGGAAGAATCTTTTATGTCATAACCATACATCCTCAAATTTAAAAAACAAGCAACTTTTTGTAGTAGTATCAAGGTAGAATAAGTTACCTTTTGATTATTCACTGGTTCAAATCAAATCTCCAGTAGTATCATAGATCTTCACTTTTTTGTTCTGAAACTCTAGTTGGTGACCAGTGTAATTCAATCATGCTACACTCAACAAGTTATACTTTAGTCTTTGAACCCAATAAGAATTATCACATTAAAATTTTTCATTCAACATAATGAATCATTTTCCTCTTACACAACATGGATCATCATTCCCAAGTCTAATAAATCCTCCATCACATTCTTCTAAGTTTCAAACTTATCAATGTCACTAGTCATATGATGTGAACAACCACTATCAATTATCCATGGGTCAGTCTTGCTAACTTGAGAAATAAGTGTTTTTTTCATCTTCATACCTTTCTTCTTTTGAATCATCTTTCATAGAAACATAGACAACTTCCTCACTTTATTCTTTGTCTTCAAATTCAACATTAGTCATTCCTTCCTCATCTAGGCAGTATAATTTCTTTCCTTTGTCCTTGAAGTCTCTAAAATTTTGGTATTGGTTATCCTTGTTATTTTTTGTTAGAAATAGGAAATACTGAGAGGGGGGGGTGAATCAGTATTTCACAAACTTTTACTTTTGCCCACTTATGGATATAACAGATTACTTTAGTGCATACAAAGCATAAGAAACTAAATAGCATACATAATAGTAAATGTAAAGAACTCATAACACATGATATGTTCTCAAGGAAACCCTAGCCAAGGGAAAACCCTAGTGGGGATGGTACCCACAAAGATTCGCTAATCAAAAGATATCCGGTTAAGGATGTTGACCCTGTTAGGAGCCTGTTACAATCATATAGTGTATCGGTCCTGGTTAAGGGACTATAGGCCTTGTTAGAAGCCTCAACCCTGTTAGGAGTTGTAGATACAAAACTTGATTACCAGATGAGCTCACTGCCCAAACAAGTAATAAAAATGTTTACTGATTACAATATGGTACTGCTTACAACTTCGCATCAACAACTTTCACTGCTATCACAATTTACATATATTACATGTTACATTTCAAGTATGTTTGGTACATCTTTATTTATACAAGATACAAACATGATATCTTTCTCTTGTCAGCTTGCATATCTTTATCCAAGAGTAAACATCTAGGATGTCATCTCTTTATAATTTTAAGTTATTATTTTGACAAGCAAAATAATCCCTTAATTCATTTACCAGTTTTGTCTTCAAAATTGCACTGTCAACTATACTTTGTCATCGGTAAAATAGTCATAACTTTGTCCATACTATCCATACTCTTCTATGCACTAAGATGGGGTATCCTTAGACACCATAGAGTCTATGTTCAACTGCGCAAACTTTGATCATGCTCCAGTGAATGTCACCAAAACAAACTGTATCGGGTGCTCTGTCAAAATCATTGTTTCATACTTAGACAATTTTAGTCTGCAATCTTCCATACTTACTTTCCAGCTTATGCACTCTTCATAGGTAACATATGTTTCCATAATGACAACATCTATGTACATACCTCAGCCAAATTGCCAACAATCCCCCCCTTTGTCATTGGTGGCAACATATGAGAAAATTGGCTAAGTGTACAAGTCAAAATCTCAAAATTTGTATCAAAATTGTGGCCATAGTATAAAATAAGTATACTATCCTTATATCTCCTCAAAATATACACATAATCTATAACACTTCATAATACTCCATAGAACTCCCCCTATGAGTATCCTTCCTTATCATATATAGACAATTTTCTAATTATCTCTCCCCCTTTGACAACAATGACAAAATAAAGGGTGGAAAGGGATATACAAAATTGTGTCAAAACTTTTTCCTTACTGTCTTATTGCAAAGCCGGTAGGCTTGCAATAAAATCTACAAAATATGTCTTCCAAGTCTCAAAATCTTTCTCCCATGCCTTCTTTATTGATTCTACTACATTGAGTAAAGTACTCAATCCGTATGCTGCAATCTGAGAGGCTTGAAGGGATTCAAAATTGAATTTTTGAAATGTTGTCTTAGCAGTAAGACATTCATCTAGCTACTCTTCTATTATAGTCAACTTGATTGAGACATGCTCTCTCAAGATGTTTATTCTAATAATTTTCTTGTTCTTCTCATCATTCAAAGTCCTTATTTCATCACATAATAGTTTGATCTTATTCTCAACTGTACTGATCTTAATGTTTAGGCTGGCCAAAGAGTTTGTCTCTACTGCAATTTCATCTTGCTTCTCTTTTATCTTCTTTTCTTCCTCAATTAAAATATTTTCAGATTTTGTACACTAAATGTAAAAACACTTTCCAGTCTCAAGATGTTTCCTTAAGTTCTTAATGTGTCTATCAAGGCTGTCAATGTCATTTTTGATATTCTGACTTATATTCTGCAACATCTCAGCTTCATAAGCTGCCTGAGCCTTAACCTTAGCAATATCAGTCAAATTAGTGAACTCAACATCAAAAGAATTAATTACCATCTTTTCTCTTTCAAGTGGATCTGAATCAAAGACTTTTGTAGATATGACACTTTGTAGCTTCTTAGTCAAATCTTTCAGACTACCTTCCAAATTCTTAACTTTCTTGTTCTTTCCAATAATTTTGTTTAAAGAAGTGATCAACTCTAATTGATCATTGTCATCAACTTCCTTGCTCAAATCTTCAATCAATGTTCCTATTCCTTTCTCCTTTCCAGTCTTAGGAGTAAGACTGATGTCTTCTTGTGGTTCAACAGGTGTATGGGTCTCTGTTTCCATTTGCACTTCAGTTTGTGTAGTCTCTATTTCAATAGTCTTTTCTTTCTCTCCCAAAATCAAATTGTCAACAATGTTATCCAAGCTGATGAGTACCACATCATCTGAATCTAAAATAACTTTAGTTCCTTCAATGTCCATAGATTTTGTGCCAATGTTTATGGAAGAAGAGGGAATATCTTCAACTTCAACTACCTCTGCTTGTTCTGAACTCTGTTTCTCTGCTGGTTCTGCAACTAATTGATCTTTTCTATCTTTTCCTACTACCAAGTTTGCTAGCACTTGCACAACTACCTATTCAGTTTCAGTCTTCACTTGCTCATACTATCCTCCCATTATTTGTATAATTCTTCTTTTGGTTCTTAATAGGGTTTCAAGTGGCTTGAGGATCTGTTTAAGATGGTCATCATCTCTTATCTCACAGAATTGTCTAATCACATTCTCTCTCATTTTAGTATCTTCTTCTTGTGCTCTCATCTTTCTTCTCACAAGTCTATTGTACAAATCTTCTGGTATCTTTCCATGAATAGTATCAAATTTCTTTTTTGAAAAAATCATATGTGTAACCATTTCATTCTCAAGATTTAATCTGTTAGAGGATCCATATAAATCATAGTATTTATTCATTTTGGTAAAGTCACCATTCTGCATTATATCTTCATTAACTCTTTCTATCCTTGGTTTCCATGATTTCTTCTTTATTGTCACTTCGTCATCTTTTATCTTTGCAACTCTTCTAGGTACTAGTGGAATAATTGTTTTATGTCTTTTACCTGGTCTTGAAGCACTTGCCTTCATTCTTTTGCTCAGTGCTAAAGAAAAGGGTTTCTCTATCTGACTCATTTCTTATTCCTTCTTAGGTTCTTCAACCTTTACCTTAACTTGAATAGGTTCTGCACTTGATGCCAAAGGTGGGACTGATAGTATCTCACTTTGCCTTATTGCTTCTGCAATTTTCTTTGCAATATCAAATTCCTGCTCACTCATACCTGATTCTTTTAGAATTTTCTTTATTGTAGACTCCAATCTCTTCTTTGATTGTTTCTCTTCCTTAAGTGTCTTTTCTGAACCAAAGTTTTCATCATATGTTCCAAATCTATTGCTATGAGCATCAACTTTACTTTTCAACAATCTACTAACATAACCCTCTATTTCAACTTCAGAGATTTCATAGCCAAGAGGGTCTATGAATTCATGTCTAGGTTCTACTACCTCAATGTAAGTGAAATCAGTATCAACCATAAAACATATATCATCTTTGTATTTCTCAACTAGGGATGGAGGAATTCTTGATCTATTTACCACAATGTTTTGAAAATTTTTCAACACTAACTTTACACTGTCATTAACCTTCTCAATAAGATGTTTCATGTAAACTTTATTGATTCTTGCCATAGTATTCTCACCATCATTCCATTCAATAGTGTAAGGAAATCTTCTTAGCAAGTGGAAGAACATGTAAGTAACCAATGAGGAAAATCTAAAGTGAGTGTATTTAGCTTTCTTTATCTTTTCCAAATTCTCAAACAACTGTATTCTCAAAATTTCACACATATCCACAGGCTTCTTCTCCACACACATCAAATAAGCAATGTGTACCATACCTACTGGCATATCATCTTCTCTAGAGCTTCCACAGAACTTTGTTGTCAAAATATTACACAAGTATTTTACATCATCTTGCTTAATCTTACTAATGACTATACCTCTGCCATTGTATACTGAACCGGTGTTTTCAATCACAATCTTTCTCATGTTTTTCTCATTCAGTGGAATTGCACCAACTTTTGATAATCTAGTCACATCATGAATTAGGTCTACAGTTATGTCTATAACTCTATCTTCTAACCAAAATTTACCATTATGTATCCTACTCAAAATGATCTTAGTACACTCCTCATCATCAAATTCATATTTCATAGAGTACTCAATGATTTCATTGTTTTCTAGATGTTCATAATCTTGTTCCACTGACATATCCAAGTTGTACAATTTCTTATATTCACCATTAAAATGACTCTCCCTTAGGGTTTCATACTTGCATCCAAGATAACTTTTAACATTCTCTAAATGAAGAACTCCATCTGGTATGGATGATAAGGCTAAACTAGCATCTCTTTCTGAGGGTTCAACTAGATCTTTCTTATTTCTAGGTCTGTTCTTATACTTAATGTTGTGAATCAATGACACATCCATGATTATATCTGATTACTTAAGCTAATTCAAGATCATAGCCGGATAAATACCTTAAATTCACAAAATTAGGGCTTTCGCTAGATCGGCGCTTCAAACTTCTGCAAGTCACTTCCAAACTTCTTTCTTCACTTCCAAATCACTTCTAATCTCTTGATAATCATAATAACTTCAATTTTAATCTTTTAACACTTAGCATTTACTCGATCTGACATCACACTCAATTATTTTGCCGCCAAAATGCCAAAAAGCTGATTTTGTAAACTTGCAACCATAAATCTTCTTGCGACCTCGCAAAACACAATATTTCTTTTTGCGCACTTAACCATAGCATTAGTATAACATAAAAAACCTTCATCTAACTATGCAAAACTTAACTCATTCAAAATCTAATTCTATACTAATTCTAAGTTCCTAAACTACAGAAATTTACATAATTTAAGTGCTTAAAGAAGGGTTAGGTAAAGACTCATTCTTACCTTCAGATACATTACCTTCCTGATTACCTTCAATGCTGAATATAACTCATTGATCTATGCCTTTAACAAATTTTACTTCATTTTCATTGCTACAACAACCTTTCTCTTTGTTTCTTGCATTTTCATTCCTTCTTGCATAGTTTCTAGGGTTAGGGTTATGATGATAACCTCCATTGTTCATTCTAAAAAATCTTGTTGTGTCCAATCTTGTTACATATCTGACAAGTGATTCCATTGGTTCCATATCTAGGTGTTTGCTAATTGATTTGTGTCCTGCAATTTCTAGCAATATGTCCAATTTTGTTGCATTTGAAACATACTATTCCATTTCCTCTTTTCATGTCTTCAGTTGATCTTTGATCTACATTGTTAGTATTTCTAGGCATTCTTCTATTGTAATTATTCTCAATAACTTTAGATCTTCTACATTCAATAGCTCTATGTCCAAAACCATGACAATTATAACCATAACCATTAAGAGGTTTGAATTGTTTACCTGTACAATCTCTCTTCATATGACCAATAGTATTACAAGTAAAGAATCTACCTTTGAATTCTCTTTGCATACCTTTGGATGATTCTTCTTGCTTCGGTGGTTCTTCTTGCTTGTTGCATCTTCTTGCTTCAGTGATTCTTCTTGCTTTGGTGATTCTTCTTGCTTAGGTTCATCTTTAGATTTGTTCTCATCTAACTTCTTTTCTTCACTACTTTCACATTCATTCAGATCTAGTTTCTTGCTTTCACTAACTATCTTCAATATGTTAAATCCAAGACCAGTTTTGTCATAAAATGGTTTTCCATAAGATACTTGCTTATCAATCTTCTCAATGTTTGAATATAGCCTCTCAAGTTGTTGTTTGGATTGAGTCAATTCACCTTTCACAATTTTGCTGTATTTCTCAAGTTCATCATACTGCAGTTTGACTTTATCAAATTCAGATGTCACCTTGCCAAGTTTAGAGTTTAGATCTTCATTTTCATTCTTTAAACTTTCATTCTCAGATCTCAAATTGTCATTTCCATCTTTCAAGCTAAGCTTCAGATTTGCTATCTTCAATTCATGTTTAAGGATCACATTTTCTTTTTCTAAATCATCAAAATCTTCAACAAGAATTTCAGATTCCTTCTTAGATTTTAGATCTTCTATCTTACCTTTCAATTTGTCAATAAGGTTCTTTGCATCATCATACTTCCTTTTCAAAGTGTTTCTTTCATCAGTAAGCATATCAATTTGCTCAAGAGTTTCTTCAAGATTCTTTTGTAATTGATCCATATCCATTGAGATCTTACTCAAGCTGCTAGGCTTTCCTTGAATGTTTCTTCTTCGAGTAACTATGCTTTGATACCAATTGTTAGAAATAGGAAATATTGAGAGGGGGGGTGAATCAGTATTTCACAAACTTTTACTTTTTCCCACTTATGGATATAACAGATTACTTTAGTGCATACAAAGCATAAGAAACTAAATAGCATACATAACAGTAAATGTAAAGAACTCATAACACATGATATGTTCTTGAGGAAACCTTGGCCAAGGGAAAACCCTGATGGGGATGGTACCCACAAAGATCCACTAATCAAAAGATATCCAGTTAAGGATGTTGACCCTATTAGGAGCCTATTACAATCATATAGTGTATCAGTCCTAGTTAAGGGACTATAGGCCTTGTTAGAAGCCTCAACCCTATTAGGAGTTGTAGATAAAAAACTTGATTACCAGATGAGCTCACTACCCAAACAATTAATACAAATGTTTATTGATTACAATATGGTACTGCTTAAAACTTCGCATCAACAACTTTCACTACTATCACAATTTACATATATTACATGTTACATTTCAAGTATGTTTGGTACATCTTTATTTATACAAGATACAAACATAATATCTTTCTCTTGTCAACTTTCATATCTTTATCCAAGAGTAAACATATACTATGTCATCTCTTTATAACATTAAGTTATTATTTTGACAAGAAAAATAATCCCTTAATTCATTTACTAGTTCTGTCTTCAAAATTGCACTATCGACTGTACTCTGTCATTGGTAAAATAGTCATAACTTTGTCCGTACTGTCCGTACTCTTCTACACACTAAGATGGGGTATCCTTAGACACCATAGAGTCTATGTTCAATTGCACAAACTCTGATCATGCTCCAGTGAATGTCGCCAAAACAAACTGTATCGGGTGCTCTGTCAAAATCACTATTTCATACTTAGACAATTTTAGTCTGCGATCTTCCATACTTACTTTCCAGCTTATGCACTCTTCATAGGGAACATATGTTGCCATAATGACAACATCTATGTACATACCTCAGCCAAATTTCCAACATTTTTATCATTTATGTCATTATTAGAACCCCTAGAGGCAATATAACTAATCTTGTTGCAATTAAAACATTTTAGAGGCAATTTACCTTTATACTTTTCTTTTCATCTTGGTAGCCTCTTGATGGAAGCTATAATTGAAACAATTATTATATTGTCATTGATGTCAAACCTTAACTAGTGAGATAGTTTCTATCTAGGAGAGTAACATATCTATTAATTGATGAAGAGGATTTGGGAAAGGAGATAAGAAGAGAACCTAACGAAAGGTTGGGTTATTTTATACTTCAATGGGTACTTGATTAGTTGGCACATTGAGAATATATTGTATTGTTTATCTAAGTAAGATGAAAGATTGGAGAGGTAGGCTTAACTGAGAAAAATTGAAGAAATCTAGTTTAAGCTAAGTGATGTTAGTGTCGACCAAGTGCTAGTATATGCTGAGTAAATATAGTGTTGATTGAACATTAGTAATTTCCAAGCGACCGAAAATTACTGAGAAAAGATAGTATTTTTTGAGGAAGACAGTTTGTAGTGCTGACCGAGATACACAGTGATGATGAAGGAGAAGAACATAGTATTGACTGAGTGTCAGTAAATTATATTTGGAGAAATAATTAAGATTCCCAGCTGACATAATTAAATTCTTGAGATATGTAAATTGTGTTGACTATATTAATAAATTGTGTGGAGCATTTATTGCATGGTAAATCATTTTCTCATGGATTCAAAGAGATGTTTGGAGATGTATTTAGAAGGAAGGATGAAGTACATAATGATGGAAGGATTTGATGAATCTAACCTAAACCTAAGATCTACAAAGGAGATTAAGAGACAAAAGATGGATCTACCTAATTGAAGAGGTATAAGATTAATGTAATGGTGAGGTTAAGGAGAGAGTGAAAGTGGTTGATGTTATTGACTGATAATTCTAAGTAGAAGGATGAAGTTGAAATTTTGAAGGAGCTGAATAGAGTTGTGATTTCTTGAAGCTAATTCTGTGTAGATCTGAGATGGAGATGGAAAATAAGATTAGTTAGTAAATCAACATATATGTGCGAAGTGGATCTTTATTTGCAAAGTAAGTTGTATGTTTTTTAGATCAGAAACTACTGTTACTTTCTAATCATTGTATCAGTTTAAATCCTTTAATCAAGGTTGACCTAACAGTCATTGTATAAATCCTTTAATCAAAGTAAAATTCTAATGGGATGTTCTTAAGTCCTCTAACAAGGCCATTCCTAATAGGGTGATTAAATCCTTTAACAAGGTCACACCTGACAGTGTATTTGTAAAACTTTAACAGGGTTGTCTTTTCATAGAGCTCACTTTAGAAGAGTGAAAATTAGTAACCTGTTACAAAGTGTTTTTTCCCAAATTGGGTTTCCACTATAAATCCTAGTGTTATACTTGTGTGAATGTTGCTATATTCTACAAGTTAATAACTTTTGGATAGTGGACTGCATGTTATATGTTTCTGATATATGTTATAGAGACCAAGTTGAATTGCTGATTAGATCTAAGATCATTGAAGTACTAAAAATTTCAATTGGTACATCTAGACCTAAGGATAACTAATTTCCCCCCACTCTCAATTATTCTAAATCATTCTAACAATTGGTTGTTAGGAATCAATTTCCACAATACAACTAAGGGAGGGGGGGGGGTTGAATTGGTTGTATGATAAATTATTAAACTTTAATCTTTGAATAGTAGCAATATCAAATCCAATGAACACAATAACACAATATTTTTTTGTCAAGGAAACCCTGTTAAAGTTAAAAATCCAGTGGGAATTAACACCCACTAATGATGTACAAATAGTATAGTATCCTTGTTAGAATATCTATCCCTATTAGGAGATGATTAAAACATTACAGTACATAGTCCTTGTTAGAGGACAGACCCTATTAGGACAAAATAAAAAGGGTGGGCTCACTGCTTTAAGAAGGTTAAGTCCACATTCAGAACTCATTGTTCACAACACAAGTGTATATCAAGAAATACATAATCTTTTGAACTATTTGCTAGAAACGGTCTTTTCTTGATCAGTTCTAGTGAAATACTCAAGAGGTCCTCTTCTCTACATCCATTAGACAAGCTCATAGCTTCCACAATCTCTTTTATATCACATACAATCTTTCCATATCTTTTCCATAAGAAAAGATCTTATAAATATACCCTATTACATTCTACATGATTAGGTTGGCCAATTAGGCTTTCCTAATATAAAAATAATTACATAACTCTTTCCTAAGCTACACATGGTATCTAAAACAAGAATACAACATTTACATTACAAAAACTAAGAACCAACTTTCTTAATTCAATTTTTCCATCCATAATACATGCTATAGCCCTCAAGTCATCTCTTAAATAAGTCTTCTCTAGAACACATGTCATAATTAACATCATCCTTCTTTCTATACCTTGTGCTAACTGTCAAACATTATTCAGTACCTTATCTGTCATCCCTTAAGCTCTCATAGACTGTATCCATACCTTCTATAAGATATACTAGAAACACAAAGACTCACTCTGTCAACTTCCACTGTCACAGTCTAGTAACTAGTGTTCACCAAAATATTTGTAACTCATCTAATATGAAACATTACATGATGTGATCTTAGATATAAGATTAAAACATCTTCTTGTACTCTCATCTAACTTTGGATGTCCTGAAACATCCATACAATGTTCGTACACTGTAGTAACTAGTTTGTTCTCTTCACATAAACATATGTTGACATCAGTGACAAAACACTAATGACAATAGTAGAATCTCCAACATCACTCAACGTAGTGATTAAAAATATGAAATGTATCAACCATCTCCCCAATGCATTAGAAATATCCAACAATCTTCCCCTTTGGCATTGCTAGCAACATATGTGAAAATCCATCAACCCAAACAATATTCTCTCAGTACCTTCTTCCTTATACAATATCTCTCCCCTTTAGGTATTTTCTCATAGTAACTCTCCCCCTTTGAAAGAAATGGAAAAGGGTGCCATAAGTTATCAACTATCTTAAACACCTGTCTCCAATGAGCACTCCCCATGAGGAGTAGATCCCTGTACATCAAGTCCAGAATATGATAAGGCTCTGAAAAACTCTCGACTGATGCATCCCTACATTAATTAATTATGACTAGGAGGGGTCTAAACTCCAACCATACCTCTGAGATATTAAAAGGTATCTTTTTGCATTGGCTTTGTAAAGATGTCTACTATATGTTCCTTTATGTTGATGTATTCCAAATTTATTTCCTTCTCTGCTACATTGTCTCTCATGAAGTGATAATAGAAATATGCTTATTTTTAGAATGCATCACCATATTGTTTGACATATTCACTGTACTAGTGTTATCACAATGGATAACCACTAGTTCATCAAAATTTATTCCAATGTCTTTCAGCATTTATTTCATCCAAACAATTTGAGTGCAGTTAATGGCAGCAGTAACATACTCTGATTCTATAGTAGATTGAGCTATACAATCTTGTTTCTTACTTAGACATGAAACCAACTTTTTCCCAAAGAAAAATGCACCTCCACTAGTACTCTTCATGTCATCAATATTCCCTACCCAATCAGCATAGTATAAGCATGAAGTTCAAAGTCATCCTTTCTATCATACCATAAGTCATAGTCCATTGTTCCTTTCAAATATCTAAGTATCCTTTTCACAATAGCTAGATGTGTCTCTTTTGGTTCTGCCTAATATCTGGCCACAATTACAACATTTGCAATATCTGGTATGGTGTGAGTCAGATATTGTAATCGTCCAACCATTGATCTGTATTTATTCTAAAAGACACACTTTGATTCATCATCATTTGTCATCTTATTACCAGTCACCATGTGTGTACCAATAATTTTACATTATTCCATTCCAAACCTTTTTAGCATTTCTTTAATATATTTAGTCTAAGAGTAAAAATTCCATTCTTGCTCTAATTTATTTGCAGTCCAAGAAAGAATTTCATTTTTCCTATCATGGACATCTCAAATTCATTTTCGATCTCTTTACAAAATTTCTCACACAATTCATCATTGCCTCCAAAGATAATATCATCAACAAAAACTTCTATTATCAAAACTCCATCTTCACTAGTTCTTAAATACAAATTACTATCAGCTTTACCTTTTCTGAATTGAAGCCAAAGTAAGTATTGGTCTAACCTTGTATACCAATCCCTTGGAGCTTGCTTTAGTCCATATAGTGCCTTCTTGAACTAGCATACCATGTCTCCACCTTCCCATAAAGGAAATCCATTAGGTTGTTTTATGTACACCTCTTCTTCAAGATTCCCATTCAAGAATGCAGATTTCACATCCATCTGATATACCTTGAAGTTCTTATGTGCAACATAAGCCAAGAATAATCTCACAGCTTCTACTCTAGCAATAGGAGCAAATGTCTCTTCAAAATATATGCCTTCTTGTTGTGAATAGCCTTTACATACCAATCTTCCCTTGTTTCTTACTATACAACACCTTCTTCATTCATTTTGTTTCTGAAAACCCATTTAGTTCCTATTACATTTTTGTTCTTAGGTCTATGAAAAAATTCCCAATTATTATTTTTCTTTATATGATCTAACTCTTCCTTCACAGTGCATTTATCCAAGATTCATCTCTACAAGCTTCATATGTAGTCTTTGGTTCAACTTGAGAAATCAAACAAATTTCTTCTCTAGCTTTTGATCTAGTCATTACTCCTTGATTTTTGTTACCAATAATTTATTTTTCAGGATGTTTTTTCTTAACATACCTTAGAGTCTTAGGAATCTCAGTAGCCTCATTTTTTTCATCATCAAAAGTCTCATTTTCGCATCCAACCTCAATGAGTTCTTCTTCTTCTATAGCAAAAACCTCTTTGATCTCTATATTATGATTACAGTCATACATTCTCTCTTGTATTTGAAACCTTTCATCTATTTTAACATTGTTACTTTCAATCATCTTCCTTAATCTCATATTGAAACATTTGTAAGTCTTTCTCTTAGTAGAATAACCAAGGAAAATTCCTTCATCACTTCTAGCATCAAACTTCCCTATCTCATAATCTCTCTTGATATAGCACTTACTACCAAATATTCTGAAATATTTTACAGTAAGAGTATGATCAAACCATAATTCATAAGGAGTCTTACTTGTACCTTCTCTGATTTCAACTATGTTCAATGTGTACATTGCAGTCCCAACAACTTCTCTCCAATGCACATGAGATGTTTCCTTCAAACAACATTGTTCTAGAAGCATCCAATATTGTTCTATTTATTTTCTCTATTATCCCATTCTATTGTGGAGTCCTAGGAGTAGATGTCTATCTTTGTATTCCATGCTCTTCACAGTATGAATTGAATAAATCTAAAGTAAACTCTCCACCTTTTCCTGACCTCAAACATTTTATCCTTAAACCTGATTCATTCTCTACTTTTTCCTTGAATATCTTGAATTTATCAAATGCTTTTGATTTCTCTTTCAAGTAAGTAACCCTCATCATTCTAGAAAGGTCATCAACAAAAAGTATAAAATACCTTTCACCATAGTATGATTTTGTCCTTGCAGGTCCACATAGGTCTTTATGCACCAGATCCAACTTTCCTTTTGATGTATATGCTTTACTTTTGTAACTACTTCTAGTCTATTTTCCCATAACACATTCTCTTCATACAGTCTTAGATGGTTTCACATTTTTTGGTATATTTCTTATTACATTATTCAAAATTGCCTTCAGAATATTATCAAAATTAACATGACAACATATTATGTACCATAATCAACTTTCATCTACCTTCGCAACAAAACAAGAAGCTCCAGATTTATTTAACTCAAATACATTACCTCTAGATTTAGTACCGGTTGCAATCAAGTTTCATGTCTTACTACTGATAAAACATTTCCCATCAAGGAATTTTAATTTCAATTTCTTATCCATTAGCTTTCCAACACTCAACAAGTTATGCTTAAGTACATCAACAAGTAATACATTATCAATATTAGTCTTTTCATCCAAAGTAATAGATCCTACCCCTATGATAGATTTAGGAACATTGTTTCTGAATCTTACAACACCACCATCATACTTCACTAAATTAACAAAAAAAATTTTGTCTCCAGTCATATGATGTGAACAACCAGTGTCTATAATCCATTCAACTTTCTTATCAACATTTGATACTAAATATTTTTCATCTTTTATAGCAATAAATCCAATCTCCTTATAATCCAATTCATCATCATCAAAAATACCTTCACTAGCATAATAACTTTCCTTATCCTTTGAGTATTTAGATTTGAAAAACTTAGGCTTGTGCTTAGGAACTCTTGTAGGACATCTAGATGCAAAGTGTCCTATCTTATTGCATGAAAAGAATTTCAAAGGTAACTTTCCTTCAAATTTACCCTTACCTCTCTTTTCTCTTCTAACAATCAATGCAACAAGTTCATCCATCTTTCTTTCTTCTTCTTGTATATGTTCCCATTCTTCAACATATTCACCGAGATCTTCTTTTAGGTTCTCATTCCTAGTTCTCAGAAGTGAAAAAATTATCCTCTTATGTGTAGAAGCTTTAAATACAGATTCAACTTTATTTACAGAGTGTCCCATTTCTACAGCTTCAAAAGTAGTTATCTTTGAAATTAACATTTCTCTACTAAAGTTTGGAGTCAAAGGTATAATCTCTTCTATAGCCTAAATTTTAGTCTTGTAAATATGTGTCAATGATCTAAGAATCTTCAAAATGACTTCTTCTTCTTCAAAGGTGCTTCCATAATTTATGATTCCAATCACAACTATTATACACTAAGTTTGCACCCTTGTTTCAAGCTCTCATAGTCTTGATAACCTAGTATAACATGGGAATCATCTCCAGGTTGTGGGACCTATGCTAACTGAGATGAGACCTCTAGGTTCTAGGATGGTTCCTCTTGGATAATCACCCTAATTTGCTTCTTGACATGAAAAGTAAAACTTTGAGGGAAAGGGATAGAAGGAATGCTTGAAAGGGAAATGACTTGAAAGAAAACTACCTACTAGGTGATACACCGAAATGATGGTATGAATTGTAGCATGAAAGATGGATTCAATGAATAAACTTAAGTCTAGGAGATCATAAATCATTGAATAGGCTTGCATAAGTATTTCATAGAAGGGTTTGCAAATAAAAGAGGGTAATCAGGGAAAGGGAGAGATTCTTTCTCAAGCAACAACACTCTTAGGATTAGACAACAATCTATGACCTACAAAAAAACATTCACCTCTGCAACTAGGTATAGGAATGAGACAAGATTGCTAAGGGGTTGTAATATACCCACAAAAGCATTCACATCAAATCATCCACAACAATACACAAAATTACAGAAAGAAAGAAGGATCAAGAACCCTAAGATATCACTGAGAAACATATAAATACTGAATTCATTAAGATAATTTAGAAAATAAGCATAAGGACATGAAGAATATCACAAAATACCTTACAATATCTGAATAATCAATGGGAATTTAGAACTGTAGAAAACCAAAGGGAAAGAATAATGCCACAGATAGATTTCTAAGAAAAGATATATTTTTCTCTTTACAATTGTCCAACTTTTCTTTTACAAAAAGTCCATTCTCTTCTCTAAAGCTCTCTAAAAAACATTATATACATCTCCTCCAATGCACACAGGCAGGAGCCAAAAAATATCTAATTAGGGTTACATAATTTTTCATATAATAATCAAACCCTAATTCTATCTAATTCAGCCATAAATGCACATAAAAATATCCCAGCCAATCAGATATCTATGTTTGTGTGCCCATTTCATGTTTATACCTACAAAAATCTAGCTGCCATGATCCATCTACCTACCTGCAACTCGGGCTCACCATAACTATTCAAATCTGATATTTTGAGATATTTGAATTTTAAAAATGATAAAACAGTCATAGGTGGTGCTAAAATTCCCTATTGATGGTTGACATTCAAAAATTAATCTCACTTTAAAACGCGACCGTCAGATCTTCCTTTTTACTTGGGCTCAGCATTTGACTACAAATTTAACCTTAAGTCTACCTTGGGTTCTATTTCCCTTCATTCGCAGAGTCATTTAAACTTTTGGTTGACCCTGGTTAAGTCTAGCGAACACGGAAAAGCTATTTAGTCGTAGATTCATGGAATACTCTTAACCCTAGGCCTAGAACCACCACATGTCATTCTTTTATTCACCCTTGACTGCTCTGTAGGCATACACCTTGGCAAGTTCTAACATGGTCCCACTGCAGCTTAGATTCCAATCTAACGATGGGCGCATGATCTCATATGGTAGAAAGATTCCTTGAGCTTTTACACCAACCGTAGATCTTTATTAGACCAGGACCCTTCTGACAAATGGACCCACTAAAATTTCAATCATCACCACACAGACCAATCAAATTTGAGCATGTCAGAGGACCCACCTAGCATAGGCACCCTAAAATAAAGTAAAATTGATGGTCGGCGCATGATCTCATAGTTCTGACAAAACTCATGAGAACATACGACAACCGTAGATTTCCTGTAGATGTCAGAGCCTTTTGAAATGTTGGAAACCTAGTCCCACTGACACATTGCTGAATCATTACCATGTCGACCAATGAGAAGCCACCATTTGTGTACACATAGTAGTGGACCCACTTGGCATGAAGAGTTATGTCACAAAGGTGAATCAATGGTTGTCTTATAATCATATACCTCTGACACATTTCATGAGAACACATGCCAACCGTAGATTTCCAAGCTTCTGACATCCCTAGGCCCACTGATAAAAAATACAAGTCATCATCCCTCAACCAATAAAAAGCCTCCAAGTAAGACGCCATAGTAGTGGACCCACAAAAGCATGAAGCGCTGAGAAAAAGGGAAGATCGATGGCTGTCACAAGATCGCAAGCCTCTGACAGACCCAATGCAAATTCTTGACAGCCATTGATCTTCTCTAACTGGGACCCCACATAAAAGACCGCTGGAAGATTTAGTGACTACACGACCAAAGGAAATTTTCCCAATCGCTAAATGTTTAGAGGCTTCACTATCTTATTCCAAGATCCCGCAAACACTATTCACCCAATCGCTAAATGCTTTAGAACACCGCCAATTTATCCTGTGATTAAGAGAATTACTGCAGTCACTAGTTCACCGAAAGCAAAAGGTAACCACCAAAAGAATAGAAGAACTAGTGACCGAAGGAAGAATTATGCACATGGGAATTGGGACTTTTAAGTTGCCAGTAAAGTAACGAGAAAATAGAATGAGGGGCTTAGGGTTTACAGGGTTTATTTAGCTCAAATGGCTACTTGAATTTTTTCAACTGCAGACCAGGGAATAAAACAATTTGTAGAGGCCAGAGGACATGGCATAAATCATAAAAATTTCAGGGACACTTGGCAGGATAAAAATAGAGACCTTGGGATAGATATTAGCCAAATTTGCATGCATATGAAAATTAGGGTAACATTTTGGTGATTTTTGTTGGATGTCAGCCTACTAGACATTGATCAGTGGCATTAAAGCAATCCATTGGGCATGGAGTCATTTCGAGGAACACCTAACTTGATAGAGAGACAAAACTAAAAACTAGAAAGACAAACTTGTGCACAGACACTTCTTGAAAAGAAAGAAACTAACCTAGAAATAGGGAAAGAAGGCAGGGAAACATATTTACAAGAATTTACAGAGAGGGATTAACCTCAAAGCAGGGCTTCAAGTGGAATCCATTGACTGAGATTGGCAAGGCAACTCCTTCAAGATTTGATAACTGGAAAGCATTGGATCCCTTGCACTCTGTTATAACAAATGGTCCACCCTAAAATGAATCAAATTTTGTATGCCTGCCAGGTCTGGACCTGAACTCATCCCACTTGAGGACTATGTCTCCAACCTTGAAATCTATGATCCTGGCTCTTCTATCAAAGCTCCTCTTTGTTTGAATCTGATGGAACTCTGTATCCTACATTGATTTGTCTCTAAGTTCTTCCCACTCCATCAACTGAGCATATCTGATCTGCAAGGGATCTCCTTCTTCAAATAGAGCACACTGAGTGGCCAAGTCCACAGCTGGTAATTCAATTGAGATGGACAACTTAGCCTCTCTGCCATACACTAGCACATAAGGAGAATTTCCAATGATCTTCTTTGGAGTAATTCTATCTAACCACAAGGAAAACCTCAGTTTGGTATGCCAATCCATTTGGTTGTCTTGCAGAGTCTTCTTGATTATCCTAATCAAATTCTTGTTTGTTGATTCTGCTAAGCCATTGCCTTGAGGGTAATAATTTGAACTGGTATTCAGATAGATTCCATTCTTGATTGCCCACTCTGAGACTTTGAGGCCTGTGAATGCCAATGCATTATCTGATATTATGGAATTTGGAGTGTCAAATCTATGAATTAAATCATCATAAAAACTTAATACAACACTCTCATTTGATTCTTTCAAAGCAACTGCCTCTTTCCATCTAGTGAAATAATTTGTTGCAGTGATTATCCACTTATCGCCTCCACTAGATGGAGGATTGATCATGCCAATGAAGTCTATACCCCATTTCATGAAAGGTTGCTCTGTTCTGACTGGCTATAGGGGCAAAGCTGCAAGCCTTTTTTTTCCTGCAAACATGACACACTTGATGCATTTCCTCACATACTCATGACTATCCTTGAAGATAGATGGCCAATAATATCTAGCCCTCATGATTTTAAAAGCAGTAGTCCTAGGAGAAAAGTGACCTCTAGAAGGTCCATCATGAAATTCAAATAGGACATCAGCTATCTTTTCTGAATCAATGCATCTTAAAAGGACACCGTTGTGATCCTTTCTAAAAAGAACTTCATTTATCAGCACAAAAGGAATAGATTGCAATCTATAATACCTCCTTTTTGCTGAATCTAGATCTGCAGGACATTGTCATGTCTTCAAATAGTTGATCATATTAGGCAATCGGCTTGTTGCCTTGGCATGTTCTTTAGTAGAATGCATCACCAGAGATGCATCCAATTGCTCTAATTTCTTTGAACTTTCATCCTCTACCAAATGTTCACAAAGACCTCTTCCTCTAACCAGCTTGGTAGTTTGAATATCTATGTAATACTCCATCACCTTGGTGATCCAACCAGCTCTTTTCTCATTTAGGTCTTTGGAAAGCATAAATTCTTTGACACTTGGATGAGTAACCTTCAAGTGTACCTTGCTATGGGTCAATAGATATCTGAACTTTTTAAGGCTCTTTACCATATCAAGTACATGTTTTTCTACAAAAGAGTATCTCTGTTCATACTCTTCTAAACCTTTGCTAAAGAAAGCAATAGGCTACTCCAATCTATCTAAATTTTCTTGGGTTAGCATTTCAGATATAGCATCATGACCTCCATAAGCATAAAGGATAAAATCCTTACTAAAATTTGGGTTTAGGAGAGCAGGGGATTCTGTTAAGGCCTCTTTGATAGCTTGGAAATTAGCTTTTCCTTCTTTAGTCCAGCTGAAAGTTGAACTCTTCTTTAGCATGGCTGTCAAAGGCTTGAGTAAATCTGCAATGTTAGGCAAGAACCTCCTAACAAAATTAATCTTTCCTATGAAAGATTGGAGACCTTTCTTGTGATGTGGTAGGGGTAGCTCTAGGATAGCTGCAATTCTCTCAAGATCCACTGTAATTCCTTCTTTGGATACTACATATCCCAACAATTTTCCTTCATGAACTGCAAACACACATTTCTTGGGATTAAGAGATATCCCAAATTCTCTACACCTTTCAAAGATCTTCCTCAAATGTTTGATGTGATTTGGTGCATGCTTAGAATAGATAGTTATGTCATCCAAGTAGACTAGTAAAAACTTGTACATGAGGCTTTTAAAGGCCATATCCATTGCCTTTTGAAATGTAGCACCTGCATTTGACAAACTAAATGGCATCTTTTGATAAGCCATGGTTCCCCACTTGGTTGTAAATGTAGTCTTATATTGATCCTCTTCATTAACTAGGATCTGATTGTATCCTAAATAGCCATCCAATAATAAAAATCTCTCAGATCTAGAGACACATTGTAAGATTTGTTCCATAGAAGGTAGTCGATGATGGTCTTTTAAGGAAGCTCTATTAAGATCCCTAAAGTCAACACAACCTCAGCTCCCCATTCTTCTTCCTGACAGGAACAAGGTTAGAAACCCAACTAGTATGCTTAATGGGATAGATGATACCACTCTCTATCAATTTGAGCATTTCTTTATGCATAAGTGGCTCAAGCTTGGGATTAACAGGCCTTTGCTTCTGCCTCACTGGTTTGGCATTAGGTTCTAATTCAATTGTGTGCTGAGCAAGAGTAGGATCAAAACCCTTGAGGTCTTCATACTGCCATGCAAACACATCACTGAATTCTTTGAATAACTAAGTGTAAGCTTGCTTTTCCAATTCAATGTTTATCTTTCCAAATTGTAAACTCTTACCTGGTTCCAACTCTAATTCGACACAATGTTCTTGTTGAACTACCAGGCCAGCTTTGTTCTTCTTAACTTCATCATCCTTGTTGAAGACAGTCTCTAAGGTGACAAGACCTCTAGGCATCTTATTAGACTTAAGTTGTATCACTTGATCACCATAATTTTGTGATAACCTATCTTGATTATGCTTTGAAAAATAATCTCTTCAAACAAGAATTGTAGAATTTGTTCATCATTGTCAAACACCTATCAATTGAAATTATTATCAGGAATAGAGGGTCTAAAAATCACTTTGATATGTTGTTGATCCATCTCTTTTGAAATGCTATTGGGGATATCATACTAAGATCTGATAGCAGCTAATCTATCTACATTTTGATTTATCTTCCTAGGGATAGCAACAATATTGAAAGCACAAAAATCTTCAATTGCCTCCCAAACTCTATGCTTGTATGCTTTCAAAGTGTCATTCTTGGTTGCACTTATCCCTCTTACTTGGTTGACAACTAACTCACTATCACCATAAGCTTTTAAGGCCTTAAGCCCTCTTTTTCTAGCCCACTCTAGCCCATTGACTAGGCTCTCATACTCTGCAGTGTTTCTAGTATAGGAGAAACTGAACCTAAAGGTAGTATAATACCTTTCTCCTTTTGGGGACACTAACATAGCACCACCACTAGAACCATGTCTACTTCTAGCTCCATCAAAAACTAGTTCCCAAACCTGATTGTTCTGATCCTCTAAATCAGTGTCTCCTTTGAGAAGGCTTGGTTCTATAGACCCACTTTCTTGTATTAAATAACTTCCCAAACCAAAATCCCAAATAATATTTTCTTGGGCCTTTGAAGTTCTTTCATCTAGTAAAATATCAGGGATATCTTCTATCTTGGTGTTTGCTTCTCCAATGGCTTGGAAGTCATTGTCATCAAATATGGGGCAATTTACATTGATGGTATTGGACACATATGGCTCAATATGGTGTGTTGCCAATGGTTCTGACGTAATGGTGACCTTGGTCCCATACCTTGTATGAAATAGCATGTGAGACTAGTTAGAAGATAGGTAGCCTCCTATCTTGTCTGTAAACTCCCTTGAAAGACATATATCAAATAATGCAAGGAGATCTATGATATATATATCAAGGAGGATGGAAAAATTAGGACTAGCATGAAGGACCAGACTAGTGTCCTTAGCCACACCTATAGTATTGAATGAGGACCCATCAAGTTGTGTAACCTTCTTTTGGAAGGGTTCATACTTTAGTCCTTATTTTGTCAGCTACTTTCTTGGGCATTACAGTGCTAGTAGCTCCACTATCTACCATACAATTATGCACTAAAGATTTTCCAATAATTAGAGATACATAAAAGGGAGGTGGCTTTGAATTCCTACCTTGTGTGGCATTTCCTTTGGAGTTGCTACTTGGAACCTCCTTTTCTTGATCAGTGTTAACTAACACCGGCTTTGCAGCTTCTTTTGTAGGTTGAGGAGTTGTTACTTTAGTCATGGCCTTCTTCAAAATTTCAAGTTGTCTTGGAAGAGCCAAAGAGTCTCACATAGACATGGTGACATTCACCTTCTTCATGTTGTCTAAAATATTAAAAGGTGTTACACTATGTACTCTTTGTTGTGCTTTCACTATAATGGGCTCCACTTCTTTGGAATGTTGGCTCTCCTTGCTTGTAATAGCAGGAACCTCCTTAGGTATGATGGGATTAGCTTGTTGCACTGGTTCTGTAGATGTAGTGACTTTGGCACTAGAATCTACTCCCTCCATGTCTTGAGCTCTCCTTTTTTCTCTTGTATAAACAAAAAAAGAAACCTCATCATTGACTCCATTGAAGTCTAGTTGCTCCCAATTGAAAAGAGAAGTCTCATTTTCTTGTGGTTCTTGTTGAGGAATTGATCCACTGGATGAAGCCTCTAATTGAGCTTGTGAGGCATTTTGAACCATTAGAGCTTGGTTCATCCATCCATTTGAACACGTAGCCTGGTTATGAGGCTGATTACAAGGAAAACACCATTCATTATCCATAGCCATATTTTTTTGACTAGGAACCATATCCCTCACTGGATTTGTAGAATTGAGAGGTGCAGTGTTATATGGTTGGAATGGTCTTTGATTAAAATTTTGTCTTTGTCCTTGATAGCCTCCTTGGTATGGTGGCCTATTTTGTTGATAAGGTTGTCCCTAATTTTGATATTGTTAACTAGGACCTTGGCCTTGTGATTGGAAGGGTGGTCTAATTCCTTGCCCTTTCCTTTTAAGGTTTGTGACCTCCTTGGTTAGATTTTGTAGTAGATTTGTCATTTCTTGCTTACTGCTTTCTTGACTATCCTTTATTTCTTGCAACTCTTGGGAGAGGTTTGTCTTCAATTCTTGACCACTAGTACTAGCCTAAGGTGCTAATATGGTGGGAATAAGGGTAAATGGGGGTACTTGTGTAGGTGAAATGGGTTGAAGGCTAGGAAAAATGGGCATGGGTGGCCTTCTTTGTATCATGCCTACTTGGATCAAACAATTTTCAGCCTTGATAGCTATGTCAAAAGCCTGGGGTAAAGAAGTACCACCCATAGACTAGATCATGACAGAGATTTGGCCATTTAGACTTTGCAAGTAGTATAGAAAATCATGGTTAGCTGATGGCCTTACTGATACTAGAATTCTATTCCATGTTTTGAGGAATCTACTATTATAATCTGTCATTTGTTCTTGAGGGTCTCTCTTAATGGTTGTTAACTGCTCTACCAGAGACAAGTTATTTGATTTATCCTCAAAATGCTTACTTAATGCATCCCCTAACTCATCACATGAATTAATAGAACCAACAGTTAAAGTTCTAAACCATTCAAGAGCTTTACCTTTTAGAGAGGCTGCTAATAATTTGGTGGCCACATCTTCTTGGGTTATGTTGTGTATGTTGCAGATGGTGGTCACATCTCTTATGTGCTCAAAGGCAGTTGTCTGCCCTTCACTTGTGAAATTAGGTATACTCTTTAGTGCCACCAAGGGCACATCATGATGTTGAGAAAATACCAAGGGACTCCCTTGGTTGAAAGGTGCAAAAGCAAACTATCTTGCCATTGTAGGGGCTGTGATCTGAAGATTGACAACTATATGAGCTGTATTTGTTGTTGGGTTTGAATCCTCCTCTAGATCACTGGTTAGAGATCTACCTCTTCTTATGGAATGAATGGGAAAAGGTCTCCTTTTTGAGGTATCAGGAGGTGTAGACTGAACTCTCCTTGCAGGGGATGTTCTTTGAGTGGACCTACCTTTGTAACTTCTTTTTGAGGGCAACTCTAAAAATTTAGTGGGCTTTGAGCTCCTAGTCTCAATCTTTCTCATAAACTTTGAATAAGCTTGTCCTGGACCTTTGAAATCAGTGGAGTCGCTAAATATACTTGATAGAACAACTTCTAAAAGCCTATGTTATGCAATCTGTATATCAAAGATAACATAATTTGAACACGAATTAACTTCTTTTGTAGTCCCATTGAGCGTGCCAGAATTGTTATACACTGGCACCAAGGTGGGGTATCCTTGAGCTTGAGTCTATACTGATAGCCCTTGTGTATTGAACTTCCTTGATCCTTTTGCAGATGAACCAATAGGAGCACCTTTGAACTTCAATCTGATCTTTTGTCCCACCAGGCGTGCCAGAATTGTTATACACTAAGTTTGCACCCTTGTTTCAAGCTCTCATAGTCTTGATAACCTAGTATAACATGGGAATCATCTCCAAGTTGTGGGACCTATGCTAACTAAGATGAGAACTCCAAGTTCTAGGCTAGTTCCTCTTGGATAATCACCCTAATTTTCTTCTTGACATGAAAAGTAAAACTTTGAGGGAAAGGGATAGAAGGAATGCTTGAAAGGGAAATGACTTGAAAGAAAACTACCTACTAGGTGATACACTGAAATGATGGTATGAATTGTAGCATGAAAGATGGATTCAATGAATAAACTTAAGTCTAGGAGATCATAACTCACTGAATAGGCTTGCATAAGTATTTCATAGAAGGGTCTGCAAATAAAAGAGGGTATTCAGGGAAAGGGAGAGATTCTTTCTCAAGCAACAACACTCTTAGGATTAGACAACAATCTATGACCTACAAACAAACATTCACCTCTGCAACTAGGTATAGGAATGAGACAAGACTACTAAGGGGTTGTAATATACCCACAAAAGCATTCACATCAAATCATCCACAAGAATACACAAAATTGTAGAAAGAAAGAAGGATCAAGAACCCTAAGATATCACTAAGAAACATATAAATATTGAATTCATTAAGAGATAATTCAGACCAGAAGCATAAGGACATGAAGAATATCACAAAATACCTTACAATATTTGAATAATCAATGGGAATTTACAACTGTAGAAAACCAAAGGGAAAGAAGAATGCCACAGATAGTTTTCTAAGAAAAGATATATTTTTCTCTTTACAATTGTCCAACTCTTCTTTTACAAAAATTCCATTCTCTTCTCTAAAGCTCTCTAAAAAACATTATATACATCTCCTCCAATGCACATAGGTAGGAGCCAAAAAATATCCAATTAGGGTTACATAATTTTTCATATAATAATCAAATTCTAATTCTGTCCAATTCAGCCATAAATGAACATAAAAATATCCCAGCTGATCAGATATCTGTGTTTGTGTGTCCATTTCATGTTTATACCTACAAAAATCTAGCTGCCATGGTCCATCTACCTACCTACAACTTGGGCTTGCCATAACTATTCAAATCTAATATTTTGAGATATTTGAATTTAAAAAATGATAAAACGGTCATAGGTGGTGCTAAAATTCCCTATCGATGGTCGACATTCAAAAATCAATCTCACTTTAAAATGCAACCGTCAGATCTTCTTTTTTACCTGGGCTCGGCATTTGACTACAAATTTAACCTTAAGTCTACCTGGGGTTCTATTTCCCTTCATTCGTAGAGTCATTTAAACTTTTGGTTGACCCTGGTGAAGTCTGGCAAACACGGAAAAGCTCTTTAGTCACAGATTCATGGAATATTCTTAACCTTGGGCCCAGAACCACCACATGTCATTCTTTTATTCACCCTTGACTACTCTGTAGGCATACACCTCAAAAAGTTCTGACATGGTCCCAGTGCAGCTTAGATTCTAATCTAATAGCGAGTGCATGATCTCATATGTCAGAAAGATTCCTTGCGCTTTTATGCCAGCCATCAATCTTTATTAGACTAGGACCCTTCTGACAAATGAACCCACTGAAATTCTAGTCACCACCACGTGGACCAATCAAATTTGAGCATGTCAGCATTAATTTTCAGAGGACCCACCTAGCATAGGTGCCCTGAAATAAAGTAAAATCGACAGTCGGTGCATGATCTCATAGTTCTGACAAAACTCATGAGAACATACGCCAACCATAGATTTCTTGTAGATGTCAGAGCCTTTTGAAATGTTGGAAACTTGGTCCCACTGACACATTGCTGAATCATTACCATGTGGACCAATGAGAAGTCATCATTTGTGGACATGTAGCAGTGGACCCACTAGGCATGAAGAGTTACATCACAAAGGAGAATCAACGGTTGTCTTATAATCATATACCTCTGACACATTTCATGAGAACACACGCCAGCTATAGATTTCCAAGCTTCTAACATCCCTGAGACCGCTAACAAAAAATACAAGTCATCATCCCTTGACCAATAAAAAGCCTCCAAGTAAGACGCTGTGGAAGTGGACCCACAAAAGGATGAAGCGCAGAGCAAAAGGGAAGATCGACGGCTGTCGCAAGATCGCAAGCCTCTAACAGACCCAATGCAAATTCATTATAGCCATTGATCTTCTCTAACTGGGACCCCACATAAAAGACCGCTAGAAGATTTAGCGACTATGTGACCAAAGGTAATTTTCCCAGTCGCTAAATGTTTAGAGGCTTCACTATCTTATTTTGAGATCCCGCGAACACTATTCGCCCAATCGCTAAATGCTTTAGAACACCACCAATTTATCCTTTGATTAAGAGAATTACTGCAGTCGCTAGTTCACCAAAAGGAAAGGGTAACCGTTGGAAGAATAGAAGAACTAGTGACCGAAGGAAGAATTACACACATGGGAATTGGGAATTTTAAGTTATCGATAAAGTAACATGAAAATAGAATGAGGGGCTTAGGGTTTGCAGGGTTTATTTAGCTCAAACAGCTACTTTTTTGAATTTTTTCAACTGCAGACTAGGGAATAAAATAATTTGTAGAGGCCAGAGGACATGGCATAAGATCATAAAAATTTCAGGGACACTTGGTAGGATAAAAATAGAGACCTTGGGATAGATATTAGCCAAATTTGCATCCATATGAAAATTAGGGTAACAAAAACCTCTGTAACTCTTCGTACATAAGCCCTAACACTTTCATCATCCTTAATTTGTAGCTTCTCCATCCTAGTCTTCCATTTGTGTAACTTTTCATGCTTTGTAAACTTTTATCCTTCATACAATCCTTCGAGTCTTGTCCAAATATGGTGTGTTGAATCCAAGTCTTTAACCTTAGTAAATTATCCTTCAGAGAGTGCACTGATCATTTTTTCCCTTGAGACCATGTTGTATGAGAATACATTTTTTTCATCATCAACAGTCTTTAGTAGTTCATCCTTAGCCTTCATAGCTACCTAATTCTTTGTAACCAACTAGAAGTCAATGCCCAAACATAGAAAATGAGTCCACATCTCGTTCTTCCAACTGTCAAAGTTTTCAGGATCAAATTTTGGACTATCCTTCCTATAGAACACCATATGCAAGATCACCTCAAGATGTTAATCTTTCTCTCTAAGGACCAGATGCTTTGATAATAATTTTTAGGAATAATAGTCCACAATACAACTGAGAGTGGGGGTGAATCAATTGTATGATAGATTATTAAAATTTAAACTTTGAATAGCACCAATATCAAATCCAATGAACACAATAAATTCCAACATAATAACACAATATTTTTTTATCGAGGAAACCCTATTAAATGTAAAACCCCAGTTGGAATTAACACCCACTAATGATATACTGAGAGTATAGTATGCTTGTTAGAAGATCTAGCCCTGTTAAGAGCTGATTAAAACATTACAACACATAGTCCTTGTTAGAGGAAATACCCTATTAGGAGTCAAGAAAAAGGGTGGGCCCATTGCCTAGGCTCACTTCCCAAAGAAGGTTAAGCCACCTTCAGAACTCACTTCTTGCAACACAAGTGTATATGAAGAAATACACAATCTTTTGAACTGTTTGGTAGAAACTATCTTTTCTTGATCAGTTCCAATGAAATACTCAAGAAATCCTCTACTCTACATCCAAAAGACAAGCTCGCAGCTTCCACAATCTCTTTTACATCACATACAATCTTTCCATATCTTTTCCAAAAGAAAATATCTTACATATATACCCTAGTACATTCTACATGACCAGGTCGGCCAATTAGGCTTTCCTAATATACAAGAAATTACATAACTCCTTGCTAAGATTCAAATGGTATCTAAAATAAGTATACAACATTTACATTACAAAAATTAAGGATCGACATCATTAATTCAAGTTCCCCATCCATAATACACACTAAAACCCTCAAGTTGGTTCCCAAATAAGTCTTCTCCAGAACACACATGACAACTAATGTCATCCTTCTTTTCAGACCTTGCACTGACTGTTGATAATTCTTCATTACCTTTTATTTCATCCCTTAAGCTCAGATATAGTGAATCCATACCTTCTATAAGATATTCCAGAAATAAAGAGACTCACTTTGTCAACTTCCACTGTCACAATCCAATAACCAATCTTCACCAAAACATTTGTAACTTAGCCAATATATAACATTACATGATGTGATCTTGGATATAAGATCACAACATCTTCCTATACTCTCTTCTGACTTCACACATTTTGAAACATCCATACAGTGTTCGTACACTATAGTAACTATCCTACTCTCTTCATAGAAATATATGTTTACATCAAAGAAAAAATACTAATGACAACAATAGCAACTCCAACATCACTCAACATAGTGATTAAACATATTAAATGTATCAACTATCTCCCCAATGCATTAGCAATATCCAACATTGGTATCAGAGCTTTTGGTGCTTACAAAGAAAAGTTTAAAGGTACTTGAAGCTAATGATCAAGATGTATAAAAAGGAGGTACTGAAGCTAAACAAAGAGAACTTCCCTACATGGAAGAGTCTGATGAAATTGTATTTAGTTGGTATTGATGATTTGGTGAAGTACTATGTAGAACATGACTATGTTATACCTATTGCACATGACTACCAAGGAGATGAAAGTAAAACAAGAACACAATCAAGAAATGTTGGAGATTGCATCTTCTCTAAGCTATCCTAAATTTGAAGATATCAAAGACTACACTACTGCAAAGAAAATGTGGGATACTCTTGCAACTATCTATTGTGGAGATGTAAATGTACTAAGAGAAAAATTTGAAAGTTTGAGAGGTAAGTTTGATGAAATGAAAATGCAAGAAGGTGCAAATATTTCTCAGTATTGTGGTAGAATTAAGGAGGTAGTGAATGCTATTAGAGGAGCCAATGGATATATTGATGATGAGACCGTTATTGGTAAAGTATTGATAACCTTGACTCCTATCTATGCTATCAAAATTTCTATAATTCAAGAATCTAGATGTAACCCTAGTAATGTTCTAACTCTAGAAAGTCTTGTTGAAAAGCTTACTTCTTTTGAGCTATCTAACTATGATAACTACACTATTCCTAAAGTTGAATCTACATTCAAGTCACAAATTGTATTGCACAAATCTAAGAAGGAAAAAGAAAATTGTATGAAAAGTGATAGTGATAGTGACAGTGATAGTGATGCAGGAGCATCCTGGGTGTAAGAGCAATCTTGCATCACCCAAAAAAAAATATTTCTATTTTTATTTTCAATAACGGCTATTTTGTGCAGAGCTGCTATTTATGGAAAGTTACTATTTTTGGTAATTTTTGTATGTGCTCAGAATGATCTGATTTCTTTCTTGGAGGTTCATTTTCATCATATAAGTCTGCCAGTAAAGTTTCATTGCTAGATCAAGTGTATATTGGAAGATATTGAAGATTTTCAGTATTGGCAATAGGGTACAGAAACTTTGAACTCAGTTTTGAAGGCTTTAGAGGCCCCAGATGAGGTTGAAAATTTGGGTGACGGGCGCTTGCGTGGGTCAAGCCTGTAGAGCGCTTCGTGGCATTTCTGAAATGGGGTTATAATAGCCGATCAGGTCAACTAGTGATGACTTATGGTCTTCAGAAGTTGGGCCACCTGAAATGGAGGAAAATAATTTTCTTCAAAATTTCTGTTCGGGTTTCAATGGTTATCTTGAGCCGACTATGTTGTAATAAAATGTAAAATAAAATAATTCTAAGTTTGGTCGGCCTTATTGGCTAAAATTCTGGAACCTTCCCAGGCGGTGGAAAATTGCCTATATAAGGAAGGCTGTATTATTATCTTAGGCAGTTCAGAATAGTTCTGGGTAGTAGATCTAGGTAATAGTTCGAGGCTTTGTCCTATAGAATATTGTAAGGGAATGCCCATGTGGCTTTGCATATTGTAATTCTGAAAGTTTGTAATTTCACATTTGTGGAGATAATAAGAAGCCAATTTTCTGTTCTTGCGTATTGTTGTTGTTTCTCTATTTCTGTTATGTGTTTGTGGTATTAAGGGGAGCACCCTTCATCAAGTGGTATCAGAGCAGGAGTTCTTGAGTGTGTAAACAGATCACTGACTGTGAGGCAGTTTGCACCAGGACCGTGGCTAGGGTTTCAGCGTGCATCGCGAAAATGTCTCCACGAAGGGAACGTGGCGGAAGAGCTGGTGTTGTAACACCTGAGGTTAGAGAGCTACAGAGACAAGTGCGAGCATTGCAAGAAGAGATTCACAGAGGAATGAATCTTAATGTCAAAGATGAAAGCGAGGATGAAGCCGAAGAAGAATATCAAAAAGGAGAAGCTGAAATTGTGAACCAGGAGGAAGAAAGACTTTTTCGGATGATTTCTAAGATTGGGAAAAGACCTAAGATTGAGGTTCCTACATTTTCTGAAAATCTTAACCCAAAGGAATTGATCGACTGGATCAATGAATGTGAGGAGTATTTTGAGTATGAAGATGTTGAGGATCTTGATAGGGTCAAATTTGCGAAGGCCAAACTGAAAGGTCATGCGAAGATCTGGTGGCAAGAAATTCAATTGGAGTGAAATAGAAGAGGGAAAGATAAAATCACAAGATGGGATCGGATGGTGGATAAATTGAAGCGACAGTTCATTCCTGTTGATTATGAGCTTGACCTACTAAAGAAAATGCAAAGTTTGAAGCAAGCAGGAAGATCTGTTCAGGAGTATACAGAGGAGTTCTATCGACTCCTCATCAAAATAGGCCATGCAGAAGTTGATAAGGAGAAAGTTTCCCAATACCTTAATGGGTTAAGGCCAAGCATTCAGGAGGAGTTGAATCTAGTTCGAATGAACAGTATTGAGGAGGCATACTAGTTTGCCCTAAAAGTAGAGGAAAAGCTGAACAAGAAGTTTGAGAGCAGACAAACTGGAAGAGGTCGTGGTGGAAGATCTAGTGGACGATCATATGGTGGCCGAAATGAAGATTTGAAAAAGAAGGATGAGGCCAGTAGCAACCAGAATCAGAGAGGAAATAATTCTAATCATTTCCAAGATCAAAATAATAGAGATCAGAGGGGAAGAGGAAGAGGACAAGGTTTAGGAAGAGGAGGCTTCCGTGGAACATGTTTTCACTGTGGAGAAGAAGGTCATAGGGCATTTGAATATCCTCAGTGCCAAGGAAGAACAGACAAGAGAAATGAAGGCCAGGCCAGAGTTGCACATGTGGATGAAGATGCCAGATCATCAAATTCTAAACATGCTGAAAGAGGAGAAACGTTGATTAACAGAAGAGTCCTGTTGAGTGGTGAGAATGAACCTGAGCAAAGGAGGAGCCTGTTTCGCACCAGGTGCAAGTGTGAAGGTAAACGTTGTGATTTGATCATTGATAGTGGAAGCACTGACAATTTGGTGTCAGAAGAGATGGTGACAAAGTTGAAGCTCAAGAGATAGAAACACCCACATCCATATCAGATTGCCTGGGTACAGGATGACCACAAGGTCATGGTCAATGAACAATGCCTAGTGAAGTTCAAGGTTGGCGAATACCAAGATGAGGTATTGTGTGATATCATATCTATGGATGCATGTCATATGTTGTTGGGTAGACCATGGTAGTTTGATAGATGTGTTGTACATGATGGCCGTGCGAATACCTATTCCCTGACAAAGGATGGAGTGCGACATAAGCTAAAACCATTGAAGGAGACTAAAGAAAAGGTATGTGGTAATGCAAGGATAACTTTTGTTGATGGAAGAAATTTCCTAGATGGTATGAGGCATGAGCATGTATGTTTTTCTTTAATTCCAAAAGCTGGTAAAGAGGAAGTAGAAGATGTTCCTGTAGAAGTTGCAAATTTGTTGAATGAGTTTCAGGATATTGTATCTAATAACGTGCCTGATGGATTACCACCATTCAGGAAGATTAATCATCAGATGGACTTGATCCCAGGAGTGAGTTTTCCGAATAAGGTAGCACACAGAATGACACCTGTAGAAAGTGAGGAGTTGAACAGACAAGTACATGAGTTGTTACAAAAAGGATTGATCCATGAGAGTCTGAGTCCTTGTGCTGTACCAGCGGTATTAGCACCAAAGAAGAATGGAGAATGGAGGATGTGTACAGATTCTAGGGCAAGAAACAAGATCACAATCAAGTACAGGTTTTCATTGCCATGAATGGATGATATTAAGGACTGTTTGAGTGGAGCTGTGTATTTCTCAAAGATAGATCTGAAGAGTGGATATCATCAGATTCGGATCAGAGAAGGAGATGAATGGAAGACTGCCTTCAAGACAAAGGAAGGACTATATGAGTGGTTAGTCATGCCTTTTGGGCTAACCAATGCACCGAGCACTTTCATGCGGCTCATGAACGAGGTTCTGAAGGAATTTTTGGGTAAGTTTGTTATTGTTTACCTAGATGATATTTTGATCTTTAGTAAGACATTGGATGAGCATATGATGCATATTCGTATGGTATTTGAGAAGTTGAGAGAAGAGAAATTGCTGATTAATTTGAAGAAGTGCAGTTTTGTGAAGAAAGAGTTGGTGTATTTGGGGTTTGTAGTTTCAGGAGAAAGTCTAAAAATGGACCCAGAGAAGGTACAGGCTATCCTTGAATGGCCTACTCCAAGGAGTGCTACTGAGGTAAGATCTTTTCATGGTTTAGCTAGCTTTTACAGAAAGTTTATCAGAAATTTTAGCAGTATTTATGGACCCTTGACTGAGACAATGAGAGGGGATAGAAAAGAGTTTAAGTGGACTAATGGGGCAGAAAAGAGTTTTCGATTGTTGAAAAAAAAAGTTACAGAACAACCTGTTTTAACACTTCCAAATTTTAATAAGGTGTTTCAAGTAGATTGTGATGCTAGTGGTACTGCAATAGGAGTTGTTATGAGCCAAGAAGGTAAACCTGTTACTTATTTCAGTGAGAAGTTAAATGATGCCAAGAGGAAATATTCTATTTATGATCAGGAATTTTATGCTATAGTTCAGGCATTAAAGAAGTGGAGACATTATCTACTTCCTAAGGAGTTTGTTTTGTATACTGATCATCAAGCTTTGCAATATTTGAATAGTCAAGGAAAATTGAATCAAAGGCATTTGAAATGGGTTGAGTTTTTGTAGAGTTATACATTTGTTTTGAAACACAGGAGTGGAAAGTCTAATAGGGTTGCGGATGCTCTTAACAGAAGGCAACTATTGCTGGCAAAAATGCAGATTGAAGTGGTTGGGTTCAAGGAACTCAAAAATTTGTATCCAGAGGATCCTGATTTTGGTGAAGCTTGGAAAGCTTGTACAGAACCTGTTACTCTAGACAGGACGAAATGGCTGGATTTCATCATCCAGGATGATATGCTATTCAGAGGGAGTCGATTGTGCATTCCACGAAGTTCTATGAGGGAGAATCTCATCAAGGAGAAGCATAGCGGAGGATTGGCTGGACATTTTGGTCGTGACAAAACCCTTTCTTTGGTTAGTGAGAATTATTATTGGCCACAGTTGCAGCAAGATGTGAAGAAGTTTGTACAAAGTTGCAGAGTATGTCAGATGGTGAAAGGAGTGAAGTAGAATACAGGGTTGTATCAGCCATTACCTGTACCAGAGAAGCCTTGGGAGGATATCAGCATGGACTTTGTTCTTGGTTTACCGAGGACTCAATGGGGACATGATTCAATTTTTGTGGTGGTTGATAGATTTTCAAAAATGGCACATTTCATTCCCTGCAAGAAGACTAATGATGCTGTTCATGTAGCAGAATTGTTTTTCAGAGAAGTAGTGAGACTTCATGGTTTGCCAAAGACCATAGTTTTAGATCGGGACACTAAGTTTGTTGGATATTTCTGGTGTACATTGTGGAAGAAGTTGAAGATAGATTTGAAGTTCAGTTCATCACACCATCCACAGACTGATGGACAGACAGAGGTGGTTAATAGGAGTTTGGGAAATTTGCTGAGATGTTTGGTTGGAGATAAGCCAACAGGATGGGATTTGATTTTACCACAGGCAGAATTTGCATACAATAATTCTGTCAACAGGAGCACTGGTAAATCACCATTCCAGATTGTATATGGAAGTAGTCCAAGAAATGCATCTGAATTGAGGAAGATAGATAAAGGAGAAATAAGTAGTGCTGAAGCTGAAAATTTTGTAGAATACTTGAAGAACACATAGTATAAGGCTAAGGCAGATGAGAAAAGGAGGTATAAGGAATTTCAAGTTGGTGATGAAGTCATGGTTCATTTGCGGAAGGAGCGGTTTCTAGTTGGTACATATAACAAGCTGAAAATGAAAAAGTTTGGACCATGTAAGATATTGAAGAAGCATGATTCAGGAAATGCATATGAGGTAGAATTACCTAGTGAGCTGAATATTTCACCAGTGTTTAACATTTCAAATTTGACAGAGTATCATGAAGGAGGTCTTGAAGATGAGGTTGCAACAGCACAGTGGAGTATTCCAGCAAGTAGTTCAGATACCAAGGAGATTGAAGACATACTGGATAGTCGTGTTGGCAGAAGCACAAGGAATAGGACATATGAAGAGTATTTGGTCAAATGGAAAGGATGACCTGTTGAAGATTCATCATGGCTAACAAAGGAGGAGGTTAACCATCTTGGTTTTCCTCTGCACACCTGAGTCGTGACAAGGTCACTTCTCAAATTACCCTGGGTGTCTGATGCAGGAGCATCCTGGGTGTAAGAGCAATCTTGCATCACCCAAAAAAATATATTTCTATTTTTATTTTCAATAAGGGCTATTTTGTGCAGAGCTGCTATTTATGGAAAGTTACTATTTTTGGTAATTTTTGTATGTGCTCAGAATGATCTGATTTCTTTCTTGGAGGTTCATTTTGGTCATATAAGTCTGCCAGTAAAGTTTCATTGCCAGATCAAGTGTATATTGGAAGATATTGAAGATTTTCGGTATTGGCAACAGGGTACAGAAACTTTGAACTTAGTTTTGAAGGCTTTAGAGGCCCCGGATGAGGTCAAAAATTTGGGTGATGGGTGCTTGCATGGGTCAAGCCTGTAGAGCGCTTCGTGGCATTTGCGAAATGGGGTTATAATAGCTGATCGGGTCAACTAGTGATGACTTATGGTCTTCGGAAGTTGGGCCAACTGAAATGGCGAAAAATAATTTTCTTCAAAATTTCTGTTCAGGTTTCAATGGTTATCTTGAGCCGACTATGTTGTAATAAAATGTAAAATAAAATAATTCTAAGTTTGGTCGGCCTTATTGGCTAAAATTCTGGAACCTTCCCAGGCGGTGGAAAATTGCCTATATAAGAAAGGCTGTATTATTGTCTTAGGCAGTTCAGAATAGTTCTGGGTAGTAGATCTGGGTAATAGTTCGAGGCTTTGTCCTACAGAATATTGTAAGGGAATGCCCATGTGGCTTTGCATATTGTAATTCTAAAAGTTTGTAATTCCACATTTGTGGAGATAATAAGAAGCCAATTTTCTATTCTTGCATATTGTTGTTGTTTCTCTATTTTTGTTATGTGTTTGTGGTATTAAGGGGAGCACCCTTCATCAGATAGCGACACTTCTGATGAGGAACTAGAGGATCTTGAGGCACTCAAGGCTAGAAGGATACAAAGAATAAAAGGGAAATATAAAGGTAAACTTCCTATAATCTATTTTTCATGTAAAAAAGTTGCCATATTGCAGCAAGATGCCTTGACAGGACTGACAAGGATGAGAGAAGGGAAATAAAATACAAGGACAAGAGAAATGACAGAGATCACCAAAGGTACAGAGACTACAAAGACAAAGGTAAGAAATCCTACTATATTGTTGAAGAGGAAACTGATTGTGACACTAATGAATCTGATGAATGTGATATTGAAATGATTTATGTTGCTATGAAAGGTGATTCTGATGAAGATGAGAAAATTGAACTTATTTCTTATGTGAGTAAAGGTGATAAATGGATTATTGATAGTGGTTTCTCACATCACATGACTAGTCATAAAAGTAAATTTGAAACCCTAGATCACTACATAGGTAGAAGTGTTAAGTTTGGTAATGATGCACCATGTCCTGTGAGAGGTAAAAGATCAATTAAGATGATTGATAAGATCACATCTGAAAATAATTATTGGGTTGAAGGTCTTAACTACAATTTGTTGAGTGTTGCACAATTGAACAATATCAGTTACCGAGTGAAATTTCATCACAGAAAGGATAAAATATTTGATTCCATTGGTGAACTAATTGGAAGTGGAGAACAAACTAGAGGTAACTTGTTATATCTAGACCTATCTAAAGAAACATGTTTGTTTGCATAATTTTATGATGCATGGTTATGGCATAAGAGGTTGTGTCATGTGAATTTGGACAATTTGGTAGCTATTAGTAAAAAGAATAAAGTTAGAGGTTTGCCGAGATTGAAGAAACCTGATAATGTGATGTGTAAAGACATATACTTCTGAAAATATTTTGGAATTGGTTCATAATGACCTTTTTGGACCTATTGGTGTACAAAGTTATTGTGGTGATAAGTATTTTATTCTTTTTTTATGAATACACTAGGATGATGACTGTAATGTTTTTGAAAGAAAAATCTGCTGCATTTTAGTTGTTTAAGTGGTAGTTAGAAAAAGTTGAAAAAGAAATAGGTAGAAGCTTGAAATATTTGAGATATGACCGAGGTGGAGATTTTCTATCAAATGAGTTCAATTTGTTCTATAATGATAGAGGAATAAAGAGACAAATGTCTTCACCAAGAACACCTCCATATAATGGTATAGCAGATAGAAGAAATAGGTCAATTATGGATTGTGCAAGAAAACTGATGATTGAAAAGAATGTTGCACAAAAATACTAGAGAGAAGCTATATGTACAACTATTTATACCTTAAACCGAGTACAAATTTAAAAAAAAGGTACAAATGCTACACCTTATGAGTTATGACATGGTTATGCACCTAATATGAAGTATTTAGAGTATTTGGGAGTAATTGCTATATACCAAAAGACAATAGGAATGGAAAATTTGATACAAAAAGTGATGAAGGCATATTTCTAGGATATTCCACTAAGAGAAAAGCCTATAAGTGTTTGAATTCTAAAACTAATAAAGTTGTGGAAAGTGAAAATGTTAGAGTTGATGAATATGTAGAAAAGAATGAATTAGAGGGAAAACAAGAACCTGAAGACTACATATCTTTTGTTTACATGGAAGAAGGTGAGGCAAGTAATACAGCTGAACCAGATGCAAAGTCACAGGTAAAAAATGTTGAGCATTAGGAGGATGCTACCAAGAAACAAGAAAGTAATGTCAAGCATTAGGAGAGTGCTTCCAAGTGATTAGTAGAAGAAGCAGATGAATCTAAAGATCAAGAACAAGGAGAAAAGAAATCTGAACCTACATTGGCACAGTATGTGTGAAGACACCATAAACCTGAACAAATCATTGGAGATAAAGAGTCTGGTAAGTTGAAAGATCCTTTATGTTTACTATGTGATTTTGAGCCTAAAACTATTAAAGATGCATTAGAGAATGATGACTTGATACAAGCCATGAATGGAGAGATTGATCAGATAGAAAAGAATGATACCTAGACTCTGGTGTCAAGACCAAAAGACAAGAATGTTATTAGAATAAATTGGGTATTTAGAAACAAACTGAATAAACATGGAGATGTCACAAGAAATAAGGCAAGACTAGTATGCAAGGGGTATGCACAAGAAGAAGGAATTGACTATGGAGAGACATTTTCCCCTGTTGTAAGATTAGAGGGAGTAAGGACTCTACTTTTGTATGCTACATATAAAGGTTTCAAAGTATATTAGATGGATGTCAAATCTGCATTTTTGAATTGTATACTGGAAGAAGAGGTATACATTGAACAACTTAAAGGATTTGTTGACCCAAGCAAGAAAAATATGGTTTGCAAGTTGAACAAGGCATTGTATGGATTGAAGAAAGCTCCCAGAGAATGGTATGAGAGACTGCATAATTATTTGATAAATATTGGATTTGCAAGAAAAAATGACAAAAATAATTTGTATATGAAGACAGAGAAATGTAAAGGGATTTTGTTAGCTGAAATTTTTATTGATAATATCATATTTGGAGGACATGATGCCCTATGTTAAAAATTTTCAAATGAGATGCAAACTAAGTTTGAAATGTCTATGTTTGGAGAGATCAAATTATTTGTTGGTTTGCAAGTTTATCAGATGGAGAAAGGTATCTACATTACTTAATCTAAATATGTTAAGGAGATACAAAGAACTTTTGGTATGGAAGACTCTAGACCAGTGAGTACTCTTATGGCTACTAGACATAAACTATCAAAAACTGATGACATTGTTGAAGTAAATCAAACCTTGTATAGATCTATGATTGGAAAGCTACAATATATTGTCCACAGTAGACCAGATATTGCCCTAGCAGATGGGATTGTGGAAATATTTTTTTCCAATCCTAAGGAGAATCATATGATGGTAGTGAAAAGAATCTTGGGATATCTGAAAGGAATTGAGGATTATGGATTATACTACAAGAAGAATGCCAAATTTGAACTGAGAGTTTACATTGATACAGATTGGGATGGAAATGTTGATGATAGAAAAAGTACAAGTGGTGGAGAATTCTTTCTAGGAAAGAGATTAGTCTCCTAGACAAGAAAGAAATATAATTGTATTTCCCAATCTATAGAAGAAGCTGAGTATGTAGCAGCAGCAGTAAATTGTTCAAATTTAGTGTGGATCAAGAAATTGTTAAAAGGAATGAAAGAGGAAATCACTGATCCAGTTGTTATTTTATGTGATAACACAAGTGCTATTAATATATCAAAGAATCCAGTAATGCACACAAAGACTAAGCATATTTCTATCAAGTATCATTACTTAAGAGAATTGGTTCAAGAAAAAGAAGTAAGAATGGAATATGTGAATATAAAGGAACAATTAGTAGATATATTCAAAAAATCTTCAGCTAAGGATGCTCATGAATATCTTAGTAGTAAATTAGGGGTGATTCCCCTAACTGAGGCTTCCTAGTCAGCTAGGAGTACTGCATCAAATGTGCTAAAAAAAATATTTGACAAATTGATGCACAAAAGGTCATACTTTAGGAGTTTCCTAGAGTTGTGAGAAATGAAGCAGAGATGATAATTAGTCATAAGAAAGATGACAGAGGGAGGATACAACATACAAAGCTGACATGAAGATATCTACATATGGATGATGGAAGTGATAGATACAAATTTGGCATTATTGTCAAAGAGGGAGAGATTTAGATGAAAACACAGAGGGAGAAGATTCAATGAAACCCACGAGAGCGACACAAAAAAGATTCAGAGGGAGTAATTGTGTATGTAGTCAAGCTAAAGAAAGTTGTGAATCAGAACGAAGCTAAGGATATTATAAAAATTTGATGCATAAAGATTTTTTGGATTGTTTGGTAGATCATGTGTTATCCATATGGTGTTTCCATCAATACCAAAGAGGGAGATTGATGGAAACTACAATTGAAGCAATTGTTATATTGTCATTGATTTCAAACCTTAATTGGTGAGACAATTTCTATCTAGTAGAGTACCATATCTATTAATTGATGAAGAGGATTTGGGAAAGAAGATAACAAGAGAACCTAAGGAAAGGTTGAGTTAATTGATACTTCAACGGGTAGTTTATTAGTTGGCACATTGATAATATAATGTATTGTTTATCTAAGAAAGAAGAAAGACTAGAGAGGTAGGCTTAACCTAGCAAAAGTGAAGAAATATAGCTTAATTCAAGTGATGTTAGTGTCAACTGAGTGCTAGTATATGCTGAGTAAATCTAATGTTAATCAAACATTAGTAATTGTCGAGCGATAGGAAATTACTGAGAAAAGATAGTGTTTGTTGAGGAAGACAGTTTGTAGTGGTGACCGAGATACACAGTGATGACAGAGGAGAAGAACACAATATTGACCAAGTGTTAGTAACTTACATTTGGAGAAATAATTAAGATTCCCAGCCAACATAATTGAATTCTTGGGATATATAAAACATGTTGACATTATTAATGAATTATATGGAGAATTTATTGCATCGTAAATCATTTTCTTATGGATTCAAAGAGAAGTTTGGAGATGTATCTACAAGGAAGGATGAAGAACATAATGATGGAAGGATTTGATAAATTTGACCTAAACCTAAGATCTACGGAGGAGATAAAGTGGCAAAAGATGGATCTACCTAATCAAAGAGGTATAAGATTAACCTAATGGTGAGGTTAAGGAGAGAGTAGAAGAGGTTGATGTTATTGACTGATAAGTCTAAGCAAAAGGCTGAAGGTGAAATTGTGAAGGAGTTGATCAAAGTTGTGATTGCTTGAAGCAAATTCTAAGCAAATATGAGATGGAGATGGAAAAGAAGATCAGTCAGTAAATCAACATATATGTGCGAAGTGGTTCTGTATTTGAAAAGTGAGTTGTATGTTTTTTAGATCAGAAACTACAGTTACTTTCTAATCATTGTATCAGTTTAAATCATTTAATGAAGGTTGACCTAATAATCATTGTATATATCCTTTAGTCAAGGTGACATTCTAATGGGATGTTCTTAAGTCCTCTAACTAGGCCACTCCTAACAGGGTGATTAAATCCTTTAACAAGGTCATGCACCTAACTGTGTGCTTGTAAACCTTTAACAAGGTTGGATTTTCACAGAGGTTACTTTAGAAGAGTGAAAATCAGTAGCATGTTGTGTATGTGCAGGATCATGGTATGCCAAACTAGGTCCTTAAGTTGAAATGAAAATTTAGAAAATCAGGTTTAGGAAAGTTGACATAAACATTTGAACAAGTTATAAATATTATATCAAAAATATGTAAGAAGAGAATCTATACAAGATTGAATTTATTTTCTAAGATACTAGGCCTTTTTTTATAAAAAAAAATTCTATATTTTAAAAATTTCAAATTTCAATGTACTAGTACGAAAATTTCATGAAAAAATAAGAAGTAGGTGTATGTCTGACCACCTTAAACACAATCAAATGAATTTTTTTTTACAAGATTCTAGATATAAGTAGTAGATTCATGTTTGGATGTAGCATAGTTTTTTGTAATTTTTTTCTAATTAAATAATTAATTATGATTTTTCTTCTACAACTTTTCCAGAATACAATAAATCTTGTGTCTGACCACGTTAACTTAGTCTAAACTTCATCAAATTGAAAAAAATTTTATTTTTCTTGTAGTTGGAAAAGCATAAAATGTGACACTTGTTTTGGATTTCAAAAATTTTATACAATTTGAAAGTTATAGCTATTTTTCAATAAGTCTATCAATCAGGACTAGAAAGATAACAAGTAGGTGTATGTCTGACCACTTTAAACAAAATTAATTTATAATATTTTTTTATAAGATTCTAGATTAAAGTAGTAGACTCGTGTCCAGATGTAATGTATATTTTTTTGTATATTTTTTGCAAGTAAACAATTAATTATGATTTTTCTTCTACTAATTTTCCTGAATATAAAAAATCTCATGTTTGACCACTTGAACTTAGTCTAAACTTCATCAAATTGAAAGAATTGTTTATTTTTATTGTATTAGGTGCAGCATAGAATGTGATGTATATTTTAGATTTCAAAAATATTATATTGTTTGAATGTTATAGTTATTTTTTAAAGAGTCTATCAATCAGGACTTCTTTTTCACATCGCCACTTTTTGGCATACCATGATCTTGCACATTGTAATCACCCAAAAATGGTCATCTAGACTATTAGCCCCTTGCTAGCATTATTTTCTAAAATCATCAATTGCTTATTCTTGATAAAATCCTTGTTCTATCCTTTATTCGATTATATTCCATGGGCTAACCATCTTATCCTAAGTCTTTATTTAATTAAAAGAAGTTTCCTCCTCTTTTATTAAATAAAAAGCCCCCCACTTTTCCCCTTATCCTAAGTTGCACAAATAAAGCATTGTTCTTATTTTATAAAAAGAAGAAAAGAATTTTTTGTCTCATATGGACACAAAAGTCAACTCTTATTTTCTCATTGGAGGATACTTGTGCACATGGATTGCTCCTCTTTCAAGCTCCACCCTTGATTAAATCTTTTGCCTCTTAATCTCCATGGTCCATCCCTTTTCAATTTCTTATAAAAGGAGAGCTCTCTTCTCATTTTAGGATCCCTCTTTTGAATACTAACCTTATGCTGCAGGATTTCTTGGAGACTTTGGAGCTTTTTAAAGACATTCTTGCATCCATCTTTCATTTCTGGGATCATAGCTTCATATTTATGCTTTCTAGATTAGCTTCATTTCTATGCTCTATATTAGCTCACATAGATTAATTAGCTTGGATTGTAACACTTGCATCTTTCTTTTCATAGCTTATCTTGCATTCTAATTTCTAGCATAGTTGTATTTCATTATCATATTTATTCTTGAGGATATTGGCATTCTTGCCCTTGTCTCCATTGAATCTCCCATTGCATGGTTTACTAGCAAGGTCATAGGCTTAATAGCTCTAACTGAGAGCACTCTTAATATCCTTGCACTCCATGCCTAGGGAGCTCTAGGTCATTTTTCAAGGTTTCCCATTCATGGATTCCCTTGGAAGAAAAGACTTAGAGAAGTGCACATCTTAGTGTGTACATTTTTGGCACCCACCGTGGGGCAGAATAGCTTCATTTTGTCCTTCTTTTTATGCGTTTCCACACTTTATTTTCATCATTTTTAGCTTGCTATTTTTGGCTCTATTTTTTTTACAGATTATCATATGACAATCTTCCAGTATTGTGTGATACTTTATTCTATAGTTGTGTGATATTTTTCTAGTAAAAATATTGCTCGACCTTGCAGGTTCTGTCACCCAGTCATACATTTTTCTGTTGCCTAAGCACAGTGAGAAGTGTCGCCCAGAAAGGAAATATCGCACTAGTAGCCTAGAAAGCATCGTACGATTCTTTTGGTGACTATACAGTCACCTCACTAGTACATTTGACATCATTTTTCTATGAAAATTATCGACCATTAATTAAAAAGGTTTAGGTTGGTCGTTATAGAAGGAAAAATTAGTTTTTTTTAAAAATCCATGCTCGTGTTGGTCAAAATTTTGACCAATATGGTGTGTGTCAAAATTTTGACCAACATGGCCATATAACCTAAAAAAAAAACATTTCAACTCATTTCATTTTTACGGGAAAATTAGGATTTCATTTTAGGGTTGTAGCGTGCAAAGAGATATATGAATGGAGCGAAGGGATATAGGAATGGAGCGAAGGGATTTCAAATTGTGTAGACCACAGATTGCAGGAGACAGAGTTCTAGAGATTTGGCGGTCCATGAGATTGAGCACACTTCATATCTAGCACTCAACACTCGAGGTAGATTGTGACTCCCTATCTATGGTGAAGTAGATTGTTAGATTGATAGTTCTAAAATTCATTCTTATTCATTACCGAGCATGTTTTATTTCTAATTCATGTTTTGGCAAGTTACAACTAGAGAGAGTTGAACATCTCTATGGATTGACTTGCATTTCATTTAGGGTTTTTGAATTCATGTAATAAGTCTGTAACATTTCATAAAAGCTCAGGACTATACTCACAAGAATTAAAACCCCTTGACAGTCCGACTTGGAAACCCTATAGTCAGCCCTGTCATGGGCATTTAGTCTTGACCTGCATTTCTTCCATTGAAACTCGATGTCGATGGATGGAAAGCAGGGAAAGACCATTTGTTTCATTTTCTCAAACACTCAACGGTGGATGAGATCACACTGCTTCTAGATTTGATGGTTCTTAATCTTCATATGGGCCTCTTGTAGTGCGGACTTGCACACATGTAGATGGATGGTTCACCCCCTTTACTCCTTTTCAAAGATGACTTATTATAAAGACTGGTGAATAGTTTGTTGTTAAGTTGTTTCAATATATATATTCAAGAACAAGATTTAGCCTTTGACTCCATTTCTCTGTCACATAAATTCATTCCAACATCCCATTTGAAAATCAAATAAAATAGAGCACTGTCTTCATTCTAAACCAGAATGTCTAAAGCACAAACCCGCAACAAATTTGAAGTTAAAATGCATACAGTCCCACCATACTATTATGAACCTTCCTTTGTTATCAGGACTGGTTACAAACTAATTTCAATAACTATTAAACTTCTTCTATAATACTTGATACATAAGCCACCGATAGTTCTTGATTATCATTGTCAAAAACCCATTCATCAATAAAATAAACTCCCTTAATAATGCTTTCTCAAAACCGGGTTTCATCCAGAAATTAATATATATCTTTGAAACCGAACTGCATAAAAAATAACATTTTGAATACAACATAAATCCAACCTTAATCCATCTTACATCTACACAATCATTTAGATAATTTAAAACAGAGAATCACAAACATCGAAGAACCAAAACTCTATACAGAGAATTTATTCCTTCATTCCATTATGAAATTTCCTGTTACATCTTTCTTTTCCTTCTTTGATACCCAACATTCTATTCTTGGAGTGATCTGATTGAATGTGTTTGTAACTAGAATTTTCTGATTGGTTGAAGACAACTAGGTGTCACTTCAACATCTTTATCTTGTAGACTTGATTGATCTTTTGGTGAAGGAAAAATATCTCTTGATAATCAACATTATCAAGCTCTCCAATGTGATGGCATATTCCCAAATTTCTTCATCTTCTCAAAACTTCTTCATCTTCTTTCCTAGAAATTTTCTCATTGCTATGACTTGAATCACTCACATCTTCATGAACTCAGTCTTCATTTTGCCTTGAATTTGTACTTTGATAATCTTGATGTTGAATTTTCCTTCTCACTTGATGTCCTCGAGCTTGAAATCTTGAGCTTAACTTCACCATCATTTCCTCACCTTCCTAGCTTCTCCTAGCTTCTCCTCCAATTCACCTTGCAAAACAAAGGAGAAAAAAGCATTAAGTTTCATAAAATTGACAAGTATAAGAAAATGAATAGAGTTTCAAATAGTCATCGAATTGTAGAGAATAATAAAGTTTTATTGTCTTTTCATTCACCAAAACATACACCAGTTTGTTCTCACTGTTTTGTAACAGAGACTCCCTATGACCATTCATAACATAACCATTCCAACTAACAGGGAACATAACCATCCCATAACTTCCTAACATAACCATTCCAACCAACTATCATCATTCCCTCAATGTTACATCTCAGTGAATGACAATAAGGTTCCTAATGCATCTCCACTTGGAATCTATTGTTCCTAATGTACCTTGAAATATATGAATCATTCATGTTTGTGCATCCTCATTGTCTATCTCATATTCATGTGTAGTTGATTTAAACAATAGAGAAAGTTACCACCACACATCAAACATAAGGTGCATTTGATTGAAAGATTGGTCATTGTCCCTATAATGACTGTCCCAGAATGACAACATTTTGGTGAGTTAATTTGTTTGTGTAGAAGTATGAATGGATTGGCCGGATCAATGGATTGGAATGGATATGGGTAGAGTATATAAGAGTTTAGAATGATGTTAGAATGATGTTAGAGAATCATAGGTGTGCATGTATAGTTTTTTTAGACAGTAAAAATTGACATTCAAATTAAAAGATATATTGATTTGATGAGTACTTGGCAAGCTGATTTTTGACTTACACTTGGATTTGGATTTGGTTTTGGTTAAAAGAATTAGCCAGTAACTTGGCATTTAAAAAAAATACTGAATTAAAAATTTGATTTAAAGCTATTTTCTCTTTCTTTTCCATTGTATTCTTTATTTAAAGTGCTCAATATGTTTGACAATACTACAAATGAATATGAGATAGACAATGAGTATGCAATGATAAAATTGTTTGTGAATTCCTTAAAAGAAAGTGCCAAAGAATGGTACAAAATATCCTAGACAGTAGTACTATTTCTTCATATTCATATTTCTTCATATTTCTTCTAAATAGTGTGATGACTGTCCCAACTAGAGAATCACAATTTTATATTATAGGTTCTTCATGGCACCTTTAAACTTGTCCAATTATGCAAACTACCTTGCCTGGGGCAGCTGTATCTAGTTGTGAGATTTTCATATCATATTTCTCTTAGTAAGAATAGTTGTGGCATAGGATCCTTCAACTATTTGTGGACCCTTTGTCTATCTAGGAGATTTTTGTACCTTGAAACATATGAATCATTCCTTTTTGTGCATCCTCATTGTCTATCTCATATTCATGTGTAGTTGATTTAAACAATAGATTCGTCACTACAATGAGAAAGTTACCACCACACATCAAACATAAGGTGCATTTGATTGAAAGATTGGTCATTGTTTACAAGACAAAGGGTCCACAAATAGTTGAAGGATCCTATGCCACAACTATTCAGCTTACTGAGAGAAATATGATGGATTCTCTAGTTGGGACAGTCATCACACTATTCCCCTAAGCACTATGGCTTTGCCTTCTCATCCACAAGAAACTCTAACATCATTCTAAACTCTTCTATACTCTACCCATATCCATTCCAATCCATTGGTCCAATCCATTCATACTTTTCTCATTGACCTTTCCATCATCCATCATTACCAAACTTCTCATTTTCTAGTACTGTCCTTTGCATAATGCTACCTTGGATGAATGTCCTTTAGTGGATTGTCACCTTATCCTCCAGACTGTTAGTGAGTCATGCTACTGAGCCTCTAAAATATTTCATGTACTTCTTGCAAAAACTTGACTTGTTGTCTACTCTCCTTTGATCTTCCATCAAGAACTACTGCATGTTCATTGTTGTTTGGCATGACTGTCATGGGATGATTGTCCTCATTGTGATGTTTCTTGTGGCTATACTTGGATTTTTGGTTGTCTTCAGCTATCTTCAAAATTTTACCTTCACGGTTAACTAAAAATCCTTTGAGATCAACGTTCTTTTGACACCAACTTGTTTAACATTGACTATTATACCTATTAGTTCATCATTCCCTTGGCCTAGTTTTCTTTGTTCAACTCCAACAACATTTGTGATTGTCGCATGACCATTTAGATTGTCTTCCATTTTAGCCTTTTAAATTCTTTATAGGACTGACTGTTCTATGGTTTTCCTTTTCTATTTCTATATGGCAACCATTATCAACATGCCATCCAATGTTTTCAAAGGTCGTTCTTGTCTTGCTTGTAAGCTTTTATAGACTATTTCTACACAACCTTAATGCTTGGACTTACAATTGTCTAGTATTTTCTTAGGCAAGACTGTCACTTCAACATGAAGGCTATCATAATTTTGTTTTAGCACCATCCACTGATATTTATGGGACTTGAATTTCCATCTATTGGACTGTCATTTTTGTTCACCATCCTTTTATAGACTGAATTTCTCAAAAATAATGACAAATGCCAAGGCAAAAAGGCAGCAAATAATATAAGCTCCTCAAGCATGAGTTGGATGATGTGGATACATTAGTTATTATATCTACATAATCCACATCATCCAACTCATGCTTGTGGACCAAGATTGGATGTAGATCGTATTTACTATCTCATAATGACTTACTAGGATAGGTACCAATCTTACTATTATGAGACAGTAAATAATATAAGCTCCTCAAGCATGAGTTGGATGATGTGGATACATTAGTTCTTATATCTACATAATCCACATCATCCAACTCATGCTTGAGGAGCTTATATAATAATCAACTGATTAGTGTTTTTGGTTTTGATGTAGCCCTCTCCAACTCATGCTTGAGGAGCTTATATAATAATCAATTGATTACTGACTTGAGGGATGTTTTAATTGTCTGTTCTAATCATTGATTTGAGGAACATTGACAATGACTATGAATGAAGACTGTATTATTATTTTTTTGAAATTTTATGAGGGGTTTTATGTAATCTTAGGTTGGAATAAAATCCATTGTTTGATTATGGGAAGAAGCACTGTTGTAAACCAATAGAGAACTGCCAAGGATAGTGAACTCCACACTTGGAGACTTGAAATATCTACTAATCAGTGAATGTTGACATTACATATAATGCAGAAAAAAATGTAGTCAACCTTATTGAGAAACCTAAACATATTCCAAAACCTAGGCTTGCAAGGTTAAAATGACCTTTTTTTCATCCCTCCTTGAATAGACCCTTACCGTCTTGCACTTGTGCAATGATAGGACACCAATGTTGCTAATTAAGGTTGGTGGGATGATTATGCCTATCCTAAAAAAAGACCATCAAATCATTACACTTTCAAATCAATTACCTATCGACGTATCCCTTGCGAGGGAGAGAAGCCAAACACATAAAGAACATGCACATAAACACGACAACTAAAAAAATTAAATGGAATACACCAAGAAGTACCAAATGATGAATGCTCAATTTTTGTAATGGCAAAGCAATATCAGAACCGTCCATTTATAGTCCTAATGATTTTGGAAATTGTTGACAAAGAGTGTTTCTTTTTTTTATTATAGTATAAATGATTTTTCTATAGTCGTAATGATTTTTATTATTTCTTGTCTTTTGTCCCTTTTTTATTTCTTATGTCTGTGCTTCGTGATAGGATTTTGTCACCTTCTTTTGATGGTATATTTCATTCACTCTATGTGGAATACTATTTTGTTCACTATTTTATTTCAGCTTCATATTTCTTTCATTTTTCATATACACACAGACTACACATGCTGATTAAAAAAATGATCTATTTGATTTAGGTTTACTTTTCATTATTGTAAATGGTTAATATTTCTGATGGTACTCCTTGGTGTATTTGGACTATAAAAATAATCATATAAAAATAATAAATGTAGTAACGATGGTGTGGTGCATTATTGATATAGGTTCGATGACTCTTGTCAATGTGCCAAACTGTCAATGTGGTGGTGGGAAGTGTGTGTTGAAGACTTCACGGACATTGAACAACCTTGGACGACAATTTTGGTGCTGCCCTAATCGAAAAAAGGTTGCTAATGTGTATATATTTAAAGTTTCTAATGTAAATACTATTCATTATAATATAAGAACTAATGTAGACTAGGTATCACAGGGAAATAATGGCTATGGATACTTTAGTTGGGTCGATGAAAACTCATCTGCATCTACCCACCCATCTCCACTTATCCACGATGAAGGATTTGAGTGCAAAATGTGTTAGGCTAGGGCAAATTCTGAAATTATATTTTTACGATGCCTTCTCTATATTGTAATCGCATATCTAATTTGTTGCGACCATATGCAGAGATGAACTCAGGAATTAGTTAGTTTAGTATTTTCATATTGTAACTAATATTTTAATAATTCTTCATGTTTATGGCTCATGGGAGCCCCAATCTGCTATCAATCACATGATTTAACATATAGTGTTTTATTGGTTGTTCCATTTGTTCCTTGACCTTGACTATGGATTGACTATCTCTTTTGCATGTTTTCAAGAGTTTTCCCACCAATACAAGCGTAAATAATGCATTGAACGTAATCTACAGACGTTGCATGGTATGAAGTCTCATTGAAGTTTAAGCGTAGCATGGTATCAAGTCTCGCTGAAGAAGAATACTGTAGAGAGTAGGCCTACCGTACCGAGGAAGTTTGACAAGAACAAGGAATATGGCTTAAACATAATGGGAAGACATCTTTCTAGCCTGGGCTTGGATCCTTCAAAAATTAGCTTGATAATCAATGAAGCAAATGAGAGCTGAGCAATTAGCTTCCCAAGAAATTTTTTGTAAATGAACTATGTGTACCCTAATTCTTGTGCCTTCTGTGCATACCTAAATGATATATTTGAAACAACAAGGGTAAATTTAGCCTTACCATTATTGTTTCAAATATATCATTTGGGTATGCATAGAGGGCACATTAATTGGGGTACATATAGTTCATTTATGGGCTTTTTCTTGGATAGCTAATTGCTCATCTGTCATCTACAATTATTATAAAGCTAATTGTCGAAGGATCTAGGTTTAGGCTAGAAAGATGTCTTCCCAAACACATAAAAAACATACACATAAACATGACAACTAAGAAACATAAATGTAGATTTCACAATAGCTGAGAAACATAATTGTAGGCATCATGGTCACAATTTTTTGGAGACAACATAATTGAGTTGTATACCTAGACGATGGAGAGCAACCTCTGCTCCTCCGATTCCAAGTTGACATTGCAAGATCCAAAGACCATAGATAAGGAATAAATTGAGAGAGCGGAGGAGGGCCTTAAAAGACCAAAATAATATAGGATGAACCTCAAGTTAAATGAGGCAACTGTAATTCTATTAAAATGTTTACAGTTGCCTCATTTAACTTGAGGTTTGTCCTGTATTATTTTGGTCATTATGGCCCTCCTCCGCTCTCTCAATTTATTCCTTATCTATGGTCTTGGGATCCCGCATTATCAACTTGGAACCGAAGGAGCAGAAGTTGATCTTCATCATCTGGGTATACCACTCAATTACGTTGTCTCCAAAAAAATGTGATCATGATGCCTACAATTATGTTTCTCAGCTATTGTGTCCTAGGACCCCTTATGAACCTTTACGACCATTTACGACCTCTAAGAATACATCTTAGAGGTCTTAAAATGTTGTAAAGGGTCATAAGAGGCTCCTAGGAGGGGCCAGATGAGCTTCCACCTTCACGTGGTTGACCCTGTTAAGTAGAGAATGTTAATTAAACTATTCTTGAAACATAATTGTAGGCATCATGGTCACATCAAGGATGAAACTATTCCAAGTTGACACTGTGGGATGGAGAACAACTTGGAATCAGAGGTGCAAAAGTTGCTTTCCATCGTCTAGGTATACCACTCAATTACATTGTCTCCAAAAAAATGTGACCATGATGCCTACAATTATGTTTCTCAGAGAATGTTAAACTATTCTTGAAACAAAGAGAAGCTGGCAACAACCAACAGAACAAGTGTGGACACCTAAAGATAAATATCAAATAGGGGAAAAGAACCTACAACAATAGAGGCAATAGCTATAGATATAGATGAGGATATCATAGAAATCCCTAATTTAGTGTTTCAAAGAACAAACAATGGACTGTGAATTAGGCATTTCTACGATATCGTCATCTAAATCTATTATTTACATTGGAATGCAGCCTGTGGATATTGATACTACACCGGCCGAGCACGATGGAGGCGTCGATTCTAATGTGAATTGTAGTACTCAAGGTATACATTTTCTATTCAAATTTTGATTAATGAATATTTAATACAAGCAAACATATTCAATTGTTTAAGGTGGATTAGTTGTGATGATGAGACGTGCCATTTAGATGTTAACTATGATAGTCTCTTGGTTTCAGGCAATGTAGAAGGAGAAGCCTAGTTCAATATGCAATCTCAATTCATATACATAGGATATCAAGCGGAGTTGAAAAACACAACAGGGTTGCATTTGTGATAGAGGTCTTTAATTGCGTATTTTAAGTTATAGACCATCACAAAAATGTAAACGTGTTGTGTTTTTTCAACTCCACTTGCTATCCGTGCATATTCTACTGGTGTTACACGCGCATTCTCGATTCAGAGTGGGAAAAATCTTATTTTCAATGTGAGGGAGAGAAGCCAAACACAAAGAACATGCAAATAAACATGACAGCTACAAAACATAAATGTAGGTATCACAACAGTTGAGAAACATAAATGTAGGCATCATGGTCCCAATTGTTTGGAGACACAACATAATTGAATGCTATACCTAGAAAATGCAACACAACCACTACTCTTTTAGTTCTAAGTTGACACTGTGGATCCAAAAACCATATATAGATTCCTTATCTTTGGTTTTTGGATCCCACAGTGTCAACTTAAAACTACAGGAGTAGTGGTTGTGTTGCATCATCTGGGTATACCACTCAATTATGTTGCGTTTCCAAAACATTGTGACCATGATGCCTACATTTATGTTTCTCAGATGTTGTTTCCTAGGACCCCTTTATGACCCTTTATGACCATTTATGACCTCTAATAATACATCTTAGAGGTCTTAAAATGTCGTAAAGGGTCATAAGAGGCTCCTAGGAGGGGCCAAATGAGCTTCCACCTTCAAGTGGTTGGCCCTGTTAAGTAGAGAATGTTAATTAAACTATTCTTAAACATAATTGTAGGCATCATGGTCACTTTTTTTTGGAGAAAAAACAATTGAGTTGTATACCCTACACGGAGAGCAGTTTATGCACCTCCGATTCCAAGTTGACACTGTGAGATGGATAACAACTTGGATTTGGAGGTGCAGAAGTTGTTCTCCATCATCTGGGTATACCACTCAATTACATTGTCTCCAAAAAAATGTGACCATGATGCCTACAATTATGTTTCTCAGAGAATGTTAAACTATTCTCAAAACAAAGAGAAGTTGGCAACAACCAACAAAATGAGTGTGGACACCTGAAGATAAATATCAAATAGGGGAAAAGAACCTGCAACAATAGAGGCAATAGCTATAGATACAGATGAGGATATTGTAGAAATACCTAATTTAGTGTTTCAGAGAACAAATGATGGACTGTGAATTAGGTGTTTCTTCGATATCATCATCTAAATCTATTATTTACATTGGAATGCAGCCTGCGGATATTGATACTGCACTAGCCGAGCATGATGGAGGCATCGATTCTAATGTGAATTATAGTACTCAAGGTATACATTTTCTATTCGAATTTTGATTAATGAATATTTAATACAAGAAAACATATTCAATTTTTTAAGGTGGATTAGTTGTGATGATGAGATGTGCCATTTAGATGTTAACTATGACAGTCTCTTGGTTTCAGGCAATGTAGAAAGAGAAGCCTAGTTCAATATGCAATCTCAATTCATATACATAGGATATCAGGTGGAGTTGAAAAACACAATAGGGTTGCATTTTTTATAGAGGTCTTTAATTGCGTATTTTAAGTTATAAACCATCATGAAAATGTAAATGTTTTGTGTTTTTTCAACTCCACTTGCTATCCGTCAAAACATTTAAATAGTCTTTTAAACTGCTATTAAAAATAAAATATTTAATCAATATTTACTTACAGATTTGTGTGCTTGTTTGAGTTTGATATGCAGATCTGCGTATCAAACTCAGACAAGCACACAAATCTATAGGCTGTGAATATACAGTACAATGAAAATTCTTTGTTCAATCTAATTGTGCTAAATAGAAGAAAATAACTAAATCAAAGCTTCATAGATTCATATATGCATACTAATTATAGACAAGCAATATATTCAACTAAAAGTAGGAATATATTGAAAATGGTGTCACATTTTTTTTAAACAAAAGTTAGTATTGGTCGAAATTTCATCCTTTACACAGCACTAAATTCGACTAGAATGCTATACATTTGACGATCCTTTCGATGAATTTTGGTGGAAAATTTGATGAAAATGGACTAGATTTGACCAGGATGTAATATATTCGATGCTCAATTCATTGAAAAGGCATAAATAATTCGATGACATAATGGTCGCAATTTCAACCATTACACCAATCAATGGACCAGTTATTCTTCCAGTTCCAAGGGATTGTTGCAGTCGATAATTCGACTAGTTTTGGGGTCAAAATTTCAACTATTATATACCATGTAGAAAATTTGATGAAAAAAGATCGATGATATTTTTAGTCACCTATTCGACCAATTGTGGTAGAAAATTTGACTAATTCTTGTTGAAATTTAAGGTAAAATTTACTAGTGCCTAAGTCTAGCAGTGACTAGTTTTGATCATTTCTTTGCAAAGTTTGGCTTGATTGTTCTGGTTTTCTGATTTGTTGTAGTTAAACAGTGGTTTATTTGCAGATTTTACTTTCTTTTATTATGCTAACTCTTTTTGGGGCTAACAAGTTGTGCTTGTAGGTACCTCCATTGCTTAAAAAATTTGCTAAAAACAAAAGATCGTATGTCAAAGCTCCAAAGGCAAAAGGGCTACTAATTGTGTTTTGCAGGGCTGCCCAATGCCTAAAAACAACCAATTGCTTGTTTATTACTTTCCTTTTAAGTGTGGCATATACTAGTTGTTTCATTCTTAGGCACTTAATATCTTGTTGTAGGAGTCTTTTGGTGGTAGGAAATTATGCTCTTCACCCTTGTGGTGAACCAGAAATCCTGACCCACTTTTAGATTTTGAAAATAAGAGGGTAATTGAACTCTTTGTTTGGTGTGTTTGGGAGATATTTTTGAGCTAGGAGATTATGCTCTTCACCCTTGAGGTGAACCAAAAATCCTAACACTAAAAAGTTAATCCACTCTTTGTTTAGTATTAGGATCCTTTAGTGGGCCTGCTCTTGAGCAATCAAGAGGAACGACCCAAGTGGGGATAGGCTTTTCGCTGACTATTCCAACCCACTATAAACTCAAGGCTATCAAGGACACAAAACCTTGGTAGATGTAGTACTTGTCTTTGCTTAATGTGAGTACCTGTGGGATTGTGGCCATGAGGAAAATGTTGAGCAAGAATGCTTAAGGTACTCTTGTGGCCATGAGATCCGTTACTTGCCACAAGGTAAGGAGTCCCTTCGGGGAGTAAGCGGGGTATTACGAATGGAAGCCCTTCCTAAGAACCATAGGTAGAGGCCACCCTATTTTTCCGCTTAGCTTCTTGGTGCAAGGATTGATCCAAGTGGAATAACCTGAATCACCCCAAGATTACTCACCATCTGTGTTCCTTTGGTTGTGTCATTGACACCTCCATGACAAAGCCAACATCTATTGTGGGCAACCTCTTTGTGTGAGGTGATGGGACATCAAGTGTGGGCCAAGTTGCTAAGTATTGAGCCTTTGTCCTTCTAGGCTAGTAAGTGCTTGAAGTGTTCTCATTGTGATCTACCCATGCAAAAATTCTCAAACATACAAACATCACGATAGTGCTCATAGAATTTTTCATTTTGATATCCCAATTGTTTGTCTTGGCAAGGTTTCTTTTTCTCTTGCACAAGTATTTGATGACATGTTCAATCACCTACTATTTGCAAACCTGCCTAAATATTGTTGTCACTGTGTTTGAAATCAACAAATTACCCATCATATTGCAAAATTGACAAAATTACCTTCAAAAACTGAGACTTTTTACGCTCACTAGTCAAGATTCGTATGACACTAAAAACCAATCGCACACTGTTTCAAAATTTATTGTACGATATTTTGCTTCTGATTTTTCATCACCCTGCTTGCCTGGATTCTATCGCACAGGCTGCCTAGAAAGTATCACCCCACCTGTGTCAAAAGTATCACCTGGTAAAAATCTGTCGCCCTAGTACCTTGCAATCTATTGCCTAGAATCCTTTTGCTATCTCACTACTGCCGAATTTGAAATTTAGTTTGTTGAGTGTCTTTTCCTATTCTTACTTGACCCTGGTCTATTATCTGCATGTTTAAGTCTATTCTAGACTGAGAAAATGAGTTAAAACTATTGGATTTGAGTTTCCCAAATGCTACTTTTGATCACTTGTCACATTACGGTTACCTCTCTAGCTACTTGCTAATTGAGCTTCTTTCTCATATCTAGGCTTGATTCAATTGATTGCTATAAGTTCTTGAGCACTTTTGACTAGCCATCTTTATTGTTCTATCTTGACAAGTGGTCTTCTTTGGCTTTTCTTATCTCAATATCTGAAAAACTTTGTCTCATTGTATTAGTCAACCAACATTCCTTTTTCATGCTGGTTTCAACTCAGTCTCAATTCAAGCAAGGGAGTCACCCTCCATTCAACTATACATAGTTACCCTCACCCACAAGATGCTCATGAGCACCAGTTAGCAATGATAGTTCCAGTCCTAACCAATCTGAGGTTTCTAAAGCCACCCCATGGTACAAAGGGGGCTTCATCTTTTCCGCATTCAAGACCTCCAAAAGCATAGATAGTGTCTCACTTACTCTGACTGAACAAGAAAAGTTTTGCCATTTGCAAGAACATTTTGAGCATAAGGACAACCAAGCACGTTTAGACAAAATGGATGCTACTAGGCACATGGCTATGAAGGGAATGTCTCAAGAACAACCTGAGATTAGTGGTTATGAATATAGACCCCCTCCTTTTGGTACTATGGGTAACTATGGCAACAACATGCCACCAAGATCCCCTCCAAGATAGACTTTTGATGCTCCTTCTTCACCTCCTAGACCTCCTCCCTCTCAGCATGAGGAAGAAGCCAACGATGAGGTTTCTTGTGAAGAGCTTATGAGATTTGAACAAGATGAAGCCTCCCAATGTATGATGCTTAAACTTTTAGAGTGAAATGGAGATCAATACTTTCAATACAAGACTTCTAGGGGATACAAGCTCCCTCCTAGCTATGATGTGTGCCAGATCATTTAAGAAAGAGTACCAACTAAATTGGAAGTCCTTAGAGATGAATTGCAATGAACAAATCAACGTCTTTCTCAACTTGCAATGGAAAAGGAACCTCCAAAGGTATCTTTCGTAGAATCTATTTGTGCTCTTCATTTTGATAGGAGTCTATACATGGTCCCATTTCCTAGGGATATTGAGGTTCCCAAATACGACAAGTATGATGGAAACAGTGACCCCCATGACCATGTGCATCACTTTTACACTCTTAGCATGGACTTCCTTCATGAAGACACATTTCTTCTCCTATTGCTCCCTAGAATTTTAAGAGGACAAGCTCTAGAATGGTTTGCAAAGTTGACACCACCTCTTAAAACTTTTGATGAGTTGGCTAGGTGCTTCACCCAGCATTATTCATACAACATCCAACAACCTATCACCATGATAGATCGCAGTGCTCTAAAGCAAAATCAAGGTGAGCTATTTGCCACTTAATTACAACATTGGAGGTCATTGTATTCTTGATATCCTCGACAACTACCCGAAAGGGAAAAGATTGACATTTTTGTCAACACTCTTGTGCCATAATTGTCTTATGATCTAAGGAAACAACTGTTCTCCTCTTTCAACAACATGGTTGAAAGTGCATATTGGATTGAAGATGTGGCCATAAGAATAGGGGATATTGTTATTAATAAAGATACTAGGGGCAATGGCAAGGACAAAAGCAAACCTTGGAATAAAAACAAGTATGTTGTTAATGATGGTGTTGTGGATGTCCCAAAAGCCAAAGACCCTACTTTCAACCTCTCTAATGCTATATATGCAGTGAAACAACAAGAGTCTACCAACGTTCATAGTGCTCCTAAGCCTCAATATACAGACAAGCCAAAGTAGACATTTCAATGACGAGTCTACACTAAGTTGGCTGAACCATATGATGTGATTCTTAAGACTCTATTTGCCAACAAGTATCTTATGCTTCCTAAAAATTCTCATCCCTATGATCCACCAATTAAGCCTAATTGGTGGAGAGAAGATCATTTCTGCCATTATCACAGGAACAAGTGACATAAGATAGACAATTGTTTTAAGCTTAAAGACACCATTCAAGATCTTATTAATGGAGGCACAGTTCTCATAGATGGCTTAGTTAAAAATTTTGATCACAAAGCTTTCAAGACTCCTCTACCTGAATACGAGAAAGTAGAATCCTCTCAAGAAAATAAGAAGAATCATGATGCAAAGATCAACTATACATATGCTCCTGATTCACCTGTGATTAACATGATAGAACCTCTTGAGAGTGTTCTTATGGTGAGATCTCAAGATGATAATAATGCTAATCATGGTATGCCAAAGTTGGTCTTGCAAACACTAAATGGTTCATCTTCCTGAAGTGAGACACTGAATGCTGTTACTAGGGGGCAAGCCAAAATTGTCCTTAAAACCACGCATGATCCCAAGCAAGATTATTCTTCCAAACAAGCAGTTCCTTCAGTCTTGTCTAGCTATGACCTTATGCACCAATTACAATGGACACCCACTCAGATATCCATTTTTTATTAACTTGAGCTATCCCCTTTGCACAAAGAGATTCTTGAGAAAGCTCTTCGTACAACAAATGTTCCCAATGACATTGATCCAGATCGATTCCAGGCTATGGTCAACCACATCGTGTCTCCCCACTACCTATCCTTTTCTGTAGAAGATGACACATCTCTTAGTCACCCTCATAATCTGGCTTTACACATTGAAGTTCTAGTCTACCATACCCAAGTCCATTGAGTCCTGATAGACAATGGTGCTAGGTTAAATATTGTTTCTTTCCATGTGGTGCAATAGTTGGGATTGTCTGAATTAGCCGTAGATCCTAGGTGAAAGATTACCATAAAAGCATATGATGAAGTGGAAAAATCTTCCAAAGGTCTTGTTGTGCTACCTATCCCAGTGGGTCTTGTCATGAAAGATATTGTGTTCCAAGTGTTAGACATCCCGCTCTTATATAATATTCTTTTGGGTTGACCTTGGATCCATGAAATGCAAGGTGTCCCTTCCACCTATCATCAGTGTGTCAAGTTTCCACACAATGGAACCGAGATTATAATTCTTGGGGACAATGCTATCGCTATTAATACTCTAACTGCTGCTGAGATGTTTTTTCCTCACAACAAACCTTCTCATGATCATAATGCATCCCTTATTGCTGCTAAGAAAAAATTAAAGATGATGAGTATTAGTATGGGGGAATATAAATTGGACTCTATTGCTGCTATGCCTACTTCTCCTAAGTCCTATGGTAGACCTTCAGACAAGGTAAAGCCTTCTACTTCTACCATGATAGTTTTTGGTACATTTGTCCAATCATCCATACCCTTAGAGGTTGAAAAAGAAGAACAAGCTGTTAGGGAGTGGATTTATAGAGAAGAAGAAGATAGTATGATAGTTTCTACTCCCATTTATCCTAAATGCTATGGTAAAGGCTATAAATTTTTGTATCAAATGGGATATCAAGGTCACAGACCTTTAAATAACAATGGGCATGCCCTAGTTGAACCTTTGAGTCATACTGATGGCCGACCTTCTAAGGATACCACAGGTCTAGGATATGGTGTTGACAATGACATCCCTGAATATTCTAGAAATACTCCCATGCTTAGTGACTCAGATATAGATGTTAAGGAATCACCACTATGCACTATGGCCCAAATGGAAGATTGTCTTCCTTCTACTTCACTTCTTTGGGGAGGAGAATGCATGCCTACTGATGATGCAGATGAAGCCTCCACATCCAAAAATTTTGTACCTAATGAGTCATTGAGCTTTGATAGATAGCGTAGAAATATTGCACGGCTGATAGAAGTGAGATTGCCTACTACATCAATGTCATTGAACCTGTTACTTCTTCCACCAGTGAACCAGCAATAAACATGACTGAATCAGATATCAAGTACCTCAGTCATAAAATTAAAAGAAAAAAGAAATGGTCAGATGGCGAAAACCACATTGTGGCAGTATCTGAACCTCAAAATAGTAAAAATAAAGATGTATCTAAGGGTGAAAACCTTGCTGAGATGCCCAAGGATGAGGTACTTGGTAGTCTGCCAAGCTATTTTCAAGAAAGGTCTTTAGTTCTAATAGAACCTACACAACCCATCAACTTGGGGAAAGAAGAATCTCCTAAAATCATACATGTGGCTCAGTCTCTCTCAGCAGAAGAAAATGAACAATTCGCTACATTCTTTCAAGAGAAAAATATCAATTTTGCATGGACATACTCAAACATGCTAGGTTTAGATACTGAGCTTATTGTGCATCATCTCTCTATTGCTCCAGAGGTAAAACCTGTCAAACAAAAATTGAGAAAGATGCATCCCCATGTGGCATTACTAGTTAAGGCTGAACTTGAGAAGCTCCTAAAAGATAATTTCATCAGAGCGATTGACTATGTTGAGTGGATTTCTAACATTGTCCCTATTTCCAAACATGACAAGTCCATTCGTGTATGCACTGATTTCTGAGATCTGAATAAAGCATTCCCTAAGGATGATTTTCCACTTCCAAACATTGACATGATAGTGGACATGATGACGGGCTATGAAATGTATTCCCTTATGGATGGCTTCTCTGAATATAACTAGATCAAGATCACCCCTAAAGACCAAGAGAAGACAACCTTCACATGTGCATGGGGTACCTTTTGCTAGAATGTCATGCCGTTCAGGCTTATAAATGCTGGTGCAACCTATCAAAGAGCCATGACTACCATCTTTCATGATATGATACACAAAAATAGAGGACTATGTTGATGACATGCTTGCCAAATCACACAAAGAAGCACTCATTTGTCTAATTTGAGTTTGATATTAGATCACATGGAATGATTTCAACTCAGATTAAATCCTAAGAAATGTGCTTTTGGTGTCACTTCTGGGAAACTGCTAGGATACATAATATCAGCAAAAGGAATAGAAGTAGACCTAGAAAAGGTGCAAGTTATCATGGAGATGCCACCTCCTTGTAACATCAAACAATTAAGGAGTCTTCAAGGCCATCTCCAATCTATTAGGTGGTTCATTTCTTAGCTAGCTAACAAAGCTCAACCATTCAATTAGAATTTGCATAAAGGAGCTACTTGTATATGGAATGAGGAGTGTCAAAAGAACCTAGACCAGCTCAAGGATTACCTAGCATGCCCTCCTATTCTTATGCCACCTATCCAAGGGAACCCTTGATATTATACATTTCTACCACAACAAATTCCTTAGGGGCTCTCCTTGCACAACATGATGATAAGGGAAAAGAACAATCTATCTATTATATCAGTCACACTCTGGTTGCTTATGAACTCAATTACACCAGTATTGAAAATTCTTGCTTAGCTATGGTGTTTGCATTTTAAAAACTTAGACATTACATGCTTGCATGTACTACACAACTGGTTGCTAAAATTGATCCTTTAAAATATCTCCTAAGTAAAGTTGTGCTTACTAGATGCCTTGCCAAGTGGATGCTAATTCTTTTAGAATTTGACATTCAATATATTGAGAGAAAAGATATTAAAGGGAAAGCAATTGTGGATCAATTGGTTGAGTTTCCCATGATTGATAATGCTCCTCTTCAGATAGATTTCCTAGATGCCTCAATCATGAATATCACAGGGCATACATGGAAAATGTTTTTTGATGGTTCTCACACATAGAATGGTGTTGGTGCTAGAATCCTATTTGTTACCCCTCACAGATACACCATTCCTAAATCATACAAGCTTCTCTTTCCATGCACCAATAACATAGCTGAATATGAAGCCTTGTTGAATGGTGTTAAGCTTTCCCTTGAATGGAGGATTTCTGAGTTGCATATTTTTGGAGATTCTCAACTTGTCATAAACCAAGTAAATGATGATTACCAAACCAGAGATGACAAGTTGATTCCCTACAAGAGGATGATAGACTCACTTAGGAATTATTTTACATCTATCACATTCCAACAAATTCTTAGAGCTAAGAACAAGGCTTCTGATGCCATGGCTACTTTGGCATCCATTCTGTAACTGGAAGAGCATGAACCATGCTTTGAGTTCCTAATGGAAGAATTGCGCTACCCTACCTACAATTCCCCTGATCACCATGTCATTTACACTATGGTCGGTCATGACTCCTCCCACTATGCCACCATCTTTTCCTATCTCTAAGATCAAGTTATGCCTGAAAGTCTAACACGTAATGAGAAGCGCCAACTCATTTGTAATGCCTCATACTTTACCCTCATCTTTGGTGACTTGTATAGGAAGGGTCTAGATGGAACTCTCCTTAGGTGTCTAGAAATAGAGGAGTCAGAAAAGGTGCTAGCCGAAGTTCATGACAACATATGTGGGTCACACTCTAATGGTCTTGTGCTCACTCGTAAATTGCTTAGGGCTGGCTACTATTGGCCTACTATGCAAGATGATGCTATTCAATATGCCAAGTCCTGCAAAAAATGTCAACTACATGGGAATCTCATTCATGCTCTTGGATGTGAGCTCATTCCCTCTATTACTTATTGGCCATTTCAACAATGGGCCTTTGACTTGGTAGGCAAGATTTGTCCTAGTTCTTCAAGTGGGCATAAGTTCATCATTATAGCTACTGAATATTTCACTAAATGGGTTGAAGCTATCCCACTGTCTACAGCTACCAAAAAATATGTTACCCTATTTATTTTGAATCACATCATTTTTTGCTATGGTATTCCTTCCTCCATAGTGTTGGATAATGGTGGCCAATTTAAGAACAAAGACCTAAAGCACTTGTGCAAAAAGTTCAAAATCAAACAACATTGGTCTTCTGTTTACTACCCTCAAGGGAATGGCCAAGCTGAAGCCTCAAACAAAACATTGCTGAAAATTCTCCACAGAATAGTGCACAAATCAGGCAAGGATTGGCATCTGTAGATCAATCCTATGCTATGGGCTTACAAAACTTCTATCTGCACTCCTACAGGTGCAACACCTTTTTCCTTGGTCTATGGTTCTAAGGCTATCTTACCATTAGAGGTTGAAATACCTTTGCTAAGAGTCTCTCTTCATGGTTTTCTTACCGATGAAGACCAAAGGACCATGAGAGTGCATGAGTTCACTACTTTAGAAGAATTTCACAAGGCCACTTTTGATCACATGCATACCTATCAGAAGAGAATGTCTATTGCTTACAATAAGAAAGTCCATCCTAGAGAGTTCCAAGTGGGTGAACTAGTTCTTAGAGAAAATCCCAAAAATCAATAGAATAGGGAGCAGAAAGGCAAATTTGAGCCAAAGTGGTTGGGGCCTTACATTATCATAGCAGCATTTGGGTTCGGAGCCTATCAGCTATCTACACCTAAGGGAGAAGAGCTTACTGAGCCTATCAATGTTCTATATCTAAAAAAGTTCTATGCCTAAGGTTCTTGAGCTCTTTGTACATATCTTTATTGATCCTGAAAAAAAATTTTTAAAAAAATCATATATGATGTTGAAAAAATCCTAAAAAGCATAAAAAAAGTATTGAAAAAATGAGCATCCTAGTGAAAACCTAGCAATAGGCACTTTGATGTCTCACCAAAAAAATCAAAAAATGCAAAAAATTCAAAAAAATAGAAAAAGTGCCTTGGTAAAAACTTGGAAACAGGCACCTTAATAGTAAAAATACAAAAAAATTGAAAAAAGTCCTGAAAAAATCTATCAAGTGGTGAAAATATGGAAACAGGCACTGCTTGAGACCCTTGCACCTATGTCTATTAGTCTTGCGTAGCACTCATTCGCTCCACTTCTCTCTTTGCCTCTCCTAGCCTAGAATTGACTCTTGTCTTAGGCTAGGGGGCACATGTTGTTTTAGCTTATCTTGGGTCTCTTTCTGCGTCAGGGTTTCTTAGGCCACTTGATTCAAACAAGTTTTTCTCAACACTCGCCAAACTATTTTTTTTAACACTACCCTAGTGTCAAGTGTTTTTCAACACTTATCAGATATTTACCCATAGTCCAGAATAATGTGATATTTCCACTGGCAGAGGTGATACTCAAAGATTGACTCTATGACCTACACACATGCACATAAAACACTTGACTTGCTGAGACTTGTTGGACTTTCTTTCTTTGTGTGCTGTCTATGATGATTTCTTTACTGAGTGTTCTCTCCCTAATGGTTTTCGATGATGCATAGCTAGAAGACTGGGGGCATGAGGACATGTTTTATTGCTTTCTCTACTTGTGGGTATATTTTGTTGGTCCTAACTATCATTAGCATTTATGCTGGTTCTACTTGACAATAGGACTTACAAGGTATTATCCTTGACTGCGTTCCCAAGTGCGTTCTTATAGACATCTTGACTTTCCTATGTCTCGATGCGAGCATAATCTTGCTATATTAAACTTAGGGAATCTCACTACACTAGTCATCTTGACCTACATGTCTTTGGTGCCTAGGTGGGATTCCCATATTTCATCTGATATAGATCATATTCATATACCCATAGTTATACTAGTGTGTATTGTATGATCTTGCAATGCTACCAATAATGCTCGATGTTGAATATTAGAGTCTAAAAGCTTTGTGACCTTGCAAGTAAACCACTTTTCATAGTAGCTTGCATTTTTAGGTTCATGTTAGATTAGTTTTGCATCTTTCATATGGAGAGAGCTCTCCTTTTCATCTTTCGTGGACTTGTCGATCAACTGCGCTCACCTTTCCTTTTCTCAATCATGTCTTTCACTCCTTGTCTTTCATTACATCCTTTTCCTATCATCACAAGGGGTTAATCTTATCATCATATCTATATCATCACAAAGATCATTTTCAGAAACAAGAGTCTATATCATAAAAATGAGAACTAAACATACATCTATGAGAGAGAATATATATGAGCATATAACATACATTTTGAGCAATATGACAAGACAATATAAAAACTAAAACATCCATCACAAGTGGGACAAATACACAAGCTATATCATAAATCTAGTAATCTCATATATATAACAATGTCATGATACAATGTGGGATACAAAAAATCTAGATCAAGTCCCAGGATATGTCTCTATACATCTATCTAACCTAAACCTAGGACTTGCTAGCTCCATCATGTGGAGTTGGTGGTGGAGGAGGTGGTGTTGCCACTGCATCTGGTACCATATCAGATCTCCCAACTATTGTAGAGTAGGGTGGTTCTCTCAAACCCTTTGGTATCACCTGTATATAGAGCCCATGATAGTATGCAACTTGTGCTACCTCTCTCCATGAATCTGCAGTAGCAACCTGTATGGCCCTATCCCGCCGCTCGAGCTCAGCTCTCAAATCCATTAGCTACTACTCTTTGATAGCTATGGTGATCTGTAACTATCACATCTCCACCTCTAGAGCCTAGATCCTGGCTCTCAGATCCCCTCCCCCTACAAGCTACTCCTGCTCTGTGTCCACCCTGCGATGAACAACTCTCGTTGCATCATCCTCCTCAAGGCTCACTGACCTATGTCTCTATGCCCACCACTGGCCACCTAATCTAGAACCCTCTCCTCTCTCTCCACCCCTCCCTCCCCCATCATCCCAGTCATTTTCATCTCCACCCTGTGCTTGTGGGTCTACATTTGGCACAGTAAACTTGGGGAAATGACGTCTCCATCGCTCTACCTTGTAGGCTACATCTGCTGTCCCTGTGAGGTATTCCCATGGATCCCTCTGTATCCCAGTTGTCTCCTATACTACTTGCTGGTAGTCCAACATCAGTAGCCATCCATGCCCCTCCTTGTCTTGAGACCTAGCATAGGTGGTGGTCTCTATAGATACTCTCTGCTATCGACCAAACTATCTCCAGACGTGAGTGATGACAAATCTCTCCACAACCTTAGTATGGTGGCCTACCAATGGTTGGTTGCATAGCATATACCCCATCTTGCACTCTTTGTTGCTCCACTACTCGCAAGCCCTGTACGGTCTCCACTCAAAAGTAGTCAACTCATTAAGGAGTCTCCTATAATATGTCAGGTCACTACTATGAGCATATGATATAAACCCCATATATCTAAAAATTTAGGGGTGCCTCCACTCCCTTGGCTATACATGTGGGCACACTACAATAATGTGCTCCCATGCCCATATCTGAGAAAGCACGGCTCTGCATGCCCACGTCCTGCCATCTATCTCATGGAGCTCATGATACATATCGGCCAATATGGCTGGGCCCCATGCTAATCACCATGGATGCACAACCAAATCTGCTACTAACCCACCCCATCCCAGTGGAAACCCCTTCTAACTCCTGTTAGTAATGAGGGCCTGTGAAACAATAGAACAAACAATGCAAGGCACTGGGAAGTCCCTACCATTCTCCTCCATTAGCCACTCCCAGTTGAGGTGTCTATCAATAATCATAACATCCTGGAACAGGTCCTGGATGGCCTGCCATCTCTCAGTCAAATCCTAATTGTAATATACCTATGCCAACAAAAAATCATGTTAGTTTCTTATCATATGGAAATGTTACATCTCTAAATATTCAGAAACATGATTATACTCATGAGATCTCCATGACTCGGCACTCGTAGGATCCTATAGACATCCTCTAATGTGATGGTCACCTCTCCAGTATGTAGATGGAAGGTGTTGTGCTCACTCAGTCACCTCTCAGCTAGAGCAGTCAACAACCCATGATTTTCTTGAATATGAGGCATATCAAGGAGGAACCCAAAACCCATGCTAGCCAAATCATCCTTTTCGAGATCGTCTAGATCCCAGACGCACCATAAGCTAGTCACTCATGGTGCTCTAATTAGTAGCACCAAGAAAGTCTCCTACAAGCCATAAACTAATCTAGATGTCAGAACATATCATGATGGATGATCAAAATCAATACATCAAAACTTAAACGCAAAAATTGTCTAGACCCATGTCATATTGCTCAAAATTTAAACATGTGATATTTCTTATTAACTAGTGCGACACTATTTTTTAGAAAAGTATCATGCGATACTTTCTTCAATAGTAGTGCGATAATCTTTTCCCATGTGATATTTCACTGAGTATCATACGATGTTTTGCCTAGTATCATGCGACACTGGACTGTACAGTCAGGCGATACTTTTTGGTCCCACGAACTATCGCATGAGAGAGTTTCTCAAACTATGCGATACTTTTTAAGTATCGTACGAAATTTCACACCAAGAAAATTTGAAATTTTTCAAAAAAATTAAAAACATGTTTAAAAAACATTAAATGCTCATTAATGACTCAAAAAAGCAAAGTTTTTCTGAAAACTTACCACGACACCATACTAAGGAGGCTGGTTGTGCAACCGACTGCACTTGAATTGATGATGGTGAACCAGAACTACTGCTTATTGAGCCATCTTCTCTCTTTGAGCTCTTAAGATTCTCAAAATCACAAAAGACAAATGAATTTGAAAATGACCTTTTTACCCCTTATATAGCATTTTGACTTTTTGACCAATTTTCAAAACATCTCAGAATTGTGTGAAAATTGCACCCCTAGCTAATTTCGATGTCCTGGATCCATTTTTGGGATCAAAATCAAAATTTGAGTTTATCTTGATAGTCAAAATCACATTTCAAATTTTTTTCCTTCTTTTGTGCAGTTGGCTGACCATTTGAGGCGCGATCCTTTGATCTTTGTTGGGGCATCTTCATTTCTTCATCCCCATCTCTCTCACCCTTCTAGTCTTTCATTCATTTCATTCATCTCTCTCTGAGGTCTTGACTGGGGCATGTCTTCACTACTTGATGGTTATCCTATCATTCTTCATTTCTTCGATTATGATTTCTAGTGATTTGATCATGTTGCTCTTGCTTCTGCCTTCCCTCTACCTAATTTTGATTTTGATCCCGAGGGGGCAAACACATCATATCCTGTTGGCTATTCTCCAAAGCACATGCTTGACCATTCCATTTGCTCTGGTTGATCTATCTTTATGCTTGACATGTTAGTTCTCATCTCGAGTCCTGATACTATCCATCTCTTTCCTAAGCGCTCAGTACTGTCGCTACTAGGCTAACCATACAGGACTTGCTATCCCTCTGCACTTCATCCTTTGGAGTCAGATCTTTATTGCCTTCTTGGCTGATCTATTCTTTGACATAATGTGTTGCCAAATCGATCACACATTAGTCAAAAAGGGGAAAATATAATCACCCAAAAATGGTAATCTAGACTATTAGCCCCTTGCTAGCATTATTTGCTAAAATCATCAATTTTTTATTCTTGATCAAATCCTAGTTCTATCCTTTATTTGATTATATTCCATGGGCTAACCATCTTATCCTAAGTCTTTATTTAATTAAAAGGAGTTTCCTCATCTTTTATTAAATAAAAAGCCCCCCACTTTTCCCCTTATCCTAAGTTGCACAAATAAAGCATTATTCTTATTTTATAAAAAGAAGAAAAACACTTTTTGTCTCATATGAACACAAAAGTCAACTCTTATTTTCTCATTGGAGGATACTTGTGCACATGGATTGCTCCTCTTTCAAGATCCACCCTTGATTAAATCTTTTGCCTCTTAATCTCCATGGTCCATCCCTTTTCAATTTCTTATAAAAGGAGAGCTCTCTTCTCATTTTAGGATCCCTCTTTTGAATACTAACCTTATGCTGCAGGATTTCTTGGAGACTTTGGAGCTTTTTGAAGACATTCTTGCACCCATCTTTCATTTCTGGCATCATAGTTTCATATTTATGCTTTCCTAGATTAGCTTCATTTCTATGCTCTATATTAGCTCACATAGATTAATTAGCTTGGATTGTAACACTTGCATCTTTCTTTTCATAGCTTAGCTTGCATTCTCATTTCTAGCATAGTTGCATTTCATTCTCATATTGATTTTTGAGGATATTGGCATTCTTGCCCTTGTCTCCATTGAATCTCCCATTGCATGGTTTACTAGCAAGGTCATAGGCTTAATAGTTCTAGCTGAGAGCACTCTTAATATCCTTGCACTCCATGCCTAGGGAGCTCTAGGTCATTTTTCAAGGTTTCCCATTCATGGATTCCCTTGGAAGCAAATACTTAGAGAAGTGCACATCTTAGTGTATACACACATACCCTATTACAAAGTAGTTTTTCCCAAATTGGGTTTCCACTATAAATCTTGGTGTTATACTTGTGTGAATGTTTTAATGTGAATATTTTTATATTCTACAGGCTAATTACTTTTTGATAGTAGATTGCAGGTGTGTATAGGATCACGGTATGCCAAACTAGGCCCTTAAGTGGCAATGAAAATTTAGAAAATTAGGTTTAGGAAAGTTGACATAAAAATTTGAATAAGTTATAAATATTATATCAAAAATATGTAAGAAGAGAATCTGTAGAAAAATGAATTTAGTTTCTAAGATACTAGGCCTTTTTTGAAAAACAATTATTCTATATGTTGAAAATTTCTAATTTCAATGTAGTAGTACAAAAATTTCAAGAAAAAATAAGAAGTTGGTGTATGTCTGACCACATTAAACACAATCAAATGATAATTGTTTTTTACGAGATTATAGATATAAGTAGTAGACTCATGTCTAGATGTGACACAAATTATTTTGTAATTTTTTTCTTAGTAAATAATTAATTACGATTTTTTTTCTACAACTTTTCCAGAATACAAAAACTCTCATGTTTGACCATATTAACTTAGTCTAAACTTTATCAAATTGAATTTTTTTTTAATTTTTCTTGTAGTAGGAAAAGAATAGAATGTGACACATGTTTTGGATTTCAAATATTTTATACAATTTGAAAGTTATAGCTATTTTTTAATAACTCTATTAATTAGGACTAGAAAGATAACAAGTAGGTGTATGTCTGACCACAATTTAAAAAATCAACTGATAATATTTTTTAATAAGAATCTAGATAAAAATAGTAGACTCATGTCCAGATGTGATGTATATTATTTTGATTTTTTTTTCCAAGTAAATAATTAATTATGATTTTTTTGCTACAAATTTTCCTGAATATAAAAACTCTCATGTCTGACCACCTTAACTTCCTGCCCAAGCTCTATTTTCAAACTACAAGCTCCCATGCCCGCATCCCCTGGGGGAGAATCTTCCCCCTTGGAAGGCCCCCCTTCTAGACCCCATGCTGGTCCCATGATTACCTCTATCATGAACTCATCAAAAGAGTCAACAAAGGGAATCCATAGGGCATCCTCTTCTGCCAATGCCCTTTCATCCCCCCCAAAATCCAGCTGGAAAGGTGCTCTTGTTGGTGAAGCCCATAAATCTCTGGATACTCTCCTAGTGGATTTCATTCAAACTGAGGAAGGTGCTAAACTTTCACTCCTAGATTCTGTGGTGAATAGGACTATGGTGGATTTTCAATTGGCACTGGTGGGTTGATTCTTCAGCTTTTGACCTACCATTGAAATGGTCAGAAAATGGGTGTCTACCCAATGGAAGATTAAGGGATTTGTCCTTGTCTTTTCTATACTCAGTGGGTTATTCTTATTAAAGTTCACTACTCTAGAGGACTTGGCCTTTGTACTGTTAGGGTCATGGGTCTATGGAAAGCACTTCCTTGTCTTGGCAAAATAGAAACTCGGGTTCAACCCGATGACTGAGCTGACCAGAATAACCCCAATTTGGGTTTAGTTCTCTAGTCTTCCACTTGAATATTGGGATGAACAAGTGTTTAGATGGATTGGAGACTCCTTTGGCATGTTTATCATGGTAGAATAGGTAACCTACTCTAAATCTAGGTTGGTGTTTGCTAGGTTATCCGTGAATGTCACCCTGAATAAAACCCTCCCCAACTTTGTTATTTTGAAATCCAAACTAGGCAGATGGACTCAAGCGCTGGTGTATGAAAATGCCACTCTCTACTGCCAAAAATGTGTTACCGGAGGTCATTCTAGTGATACTTGCAAAGCTTCCCTGCTGGGAACCAAGAAAGGGAATAAGGATAAGGGAACCACTAAGGAACCACCCTTGAGTGAAGGAGAGGAGAAGGAGAAGACCAGCCCACCCCCAGTGGCTGAAGTGTTGGAAAACCCAGAGTGGGAAAACTCAGAGATGGAAGAAGGCAAGATAATCTCCCCTCTAGAGAATGAAGTGGTATACCCTAAAATCAATTCTCCAAAACCCTTGCCAATGGAGGATCCAAAACCCCTACCAATGGAGGAGCCATTGGAGAACCCCCTAGTGGCCACCCCAGAGATGATTGAGATTAGCCATACTATGTTGGACCAACCTACCATTACGGTTGCTCTTGAGCTAAAATCCCCTAAATCTAATACAAAACCTCCTTCATAGTTGGAGAAAAAGAACTACCCTTCCTCTCCCAACTCTCTGGGTGTAGATTGTTGTGTGGAGGAAGATGATGGGGAATGGAAAAGATAAAAAAAGAAAACCAAGCCAAAGAAGGCTGATGCGGGGATGGAGACACCCAGAGGAAGGCCATCATATCATGCCAGGAGATCTTGAGGGACTACAAGGGATGTTGCAATAGGTAGGTAGAAAACCCTAGAAACATGCTTTAGAAATAAGAAATGATTTGTCTTTCTTGTAATGTTAGGGGTCTAAACAGCTCCCTCAAAAAAGTACTGTTAAACATTACATTTTTTATCATACATTGGATATTCTTCTCATCCAAGAAGTTAAGATGTCTTTTAATAAATTTTCCACCCTGGCTTCCAATCTCTGGCCGGGGGCTAAGTTTCTCTACTCTGAAGCTTCTGGGACTTTTGGGGGCATTGCTACACTCTAGAACCCCAATACTATCACTGGTCAACTACTCGCCTCCTCCCTGAACTTCCTTGCTATTACTTTCAGGAAAAAATGCTTGAGTGGCACCTGTTCAATATATATGCCCCTAATACTTGGTCTGGCAAGGCTTCCCTTTGGAATGATTTGTCCCTTTGGATAGAATAGGACATTTCTGCTAATTACTTGATGGCTGGAGACTTTAACACCCCTCTTTACCCCTCAAAAAAGTGTGGTGGTTTAATGGAATACTCTAATAGTATGGGGGATATGACATATTTTATCTCTTAACCGACCTTTTGGAAATTGTTCTGAAGGGTTACCATTTCACATGGACCAACAATAGGAAAGGATCTCATCTCATCCAAGTGTGGATTGACCATGTCCTTGCCACCTCTTCGTGGGACCTCTACTTGACCTCCACCTTGTCCTCCCTCTCTAAATCTACTTTTGATCATAACCCACTCCTTCTATGTTGGCAAGAGTCCCCTATGATTGGCACGACCCCCTTCAGGTTCAAAAATTATGCAGTGCTCTCATCCCTCATTTAGAGACCAAGTGAAATCTTGGTGGACCACTAACATCAAAGGCATTGCCATGTTCAAGATTACTTAGAAAATGGAAATCATCAGAAGAGAGGTCAAGGGCTAGAGTAAACATAACTTTGGTGATTTCCATAAAGAGAAAAAGGAGCTGACAGAGACCTTAGAGTCCCTCCAAGCCCAGTTGGCTACTGGAAATCCCCCAGCCCAGATATAGGTGGAAGAAGAAACATCTAGACTCAAATGGTAGGAAATTCTAAAAAAAGAGGAAATCTACTAGAAGCAATGATCCAAAATACAGTGGCTTGCTGAAGGGGATAGAAACATGGCCTTCTTCCACAAGTCTTCCAGCAACCAAAAAATAAGAAACACCATCAACAAAATTAGGGATGTGGGAGGGAATAAAGTTACTGAGAAGGACAAAATCAATCAGGTTGCGACAAACTATTTTAAGGGATTGTATTCAAATGATGGACAAATGTGCTCGACCAACACCCAAAATCAACTTTTGGATCACATCCAAAGTACTATTACTCATAGTGATAATGATTGGCTCATGAAACATGTGTCTGATGAGGAGGTCAAGATGGTGGTCTTTGCTATGGGTGCCTATAAAGCCCTGGGACCTGATGGCTTCCCCCCATCTTTCTTTCAGGAATACTAGGATATTGTGGAACTAGATGTTACCCATGCTGCCAGAGACTTCTTCAGAATGGGGTGTAATACCCCTCTAACCCTAATATAAGTTTTGTGTTTTTTGAAAGAATTAAGATCTTTCGATGTTTTCTTACAGCTTAAGTTGTTCATGATAATTGTTTGATCTATTCCTATAGTTTGTTTATAATAATTTCATAAGCTAGTACTCAAGGATTCTAATATTAGACATATTGTCTAAAGGTATCATTTTTTTATTTATTTATCTCTTTGTATGTATTGAGTACCTTCAAGACCTTTATGAATATAGTTAGGATGTTATATGATATATATATATATATAAGTGATTATCTATATTTTCTTCTATTAAGGTTACTTTGGATGAATCTTGTATCTCACTTGATGATTTGATTATGTTGATTTATTATTAGTATTGATAAGAGACTAACACAATGCTTGAGATTCTAACCTTCGTTATGATGATGCTACATGCTTTGAGTGTATATATATACATGATGTGTTTTTATGATTCAGGATGAAGTCGTAATTACTCACATAACTGAGGTCCACATGATGTATCAATCCCGGTCATCTATATGCAATGTCTTCTTTTATATGTATATCCATGCATATGTATTTCTTCTTTGTGATGTAGGCTTGCAGGTACCGGGCATCGACTTCACCTGGCTTCACAGATCTGAGCATGCCCTCATATCCTTGATGGTTTTTGTTATGGAGATAGTACTAAGGTCCCTGCATGAGTCTTCCTTTGTCATTATTCCAATTTGGGAATATTAGGGTTCCTTCTTTGTCAGTCAACCTTTGGGTGAAAAAATCTAGATCCAGTGCACCTAGATGGGCATTGTTGTAGTTAGTGCCTTGTGGCCACTTGAATTCATTTGGTTGTATGATTTGTTTACTCATTTTATTTATTTCTCCTTCTTGGTATGATTCTTAGTTAATCTTTCTATGTTGTGTTTCAAGGTTTCATGCTTGGTTAGGAGTTTGGCTTGACTTTCCTTGTTGACTTTGGTTGACCTTGGTTGATCTTATGATTTTTTCGATATGTTTCATAGTTGATTTTTATGGCCTCTTTGGATGATTAGATTTATTTTGAGGCATGCGATTTTATTCTACCTCAGTGTTATATCCTATAATAATTATAAATAGGTAATAATATTGTGATCTATTACTTCATAATCTTATAGATTATAGTGTTTGGTATTTGGCATATATATATATATATATATATATATATATATATATATATATATATATATATATATATGGGTGCACACACACACACACACACACACACACACACACACGTGTGTGTGTGTGTGTGTGTGTGTGTGTGTGTGTGTGTGTGTGATTATATGTTAATTATTATAGATATTGTTGATGGTGTATATTTTGGGATTAATGTAAAGTATAGTATTATTAATAAGTAAATATTAAATAATGCAAGGTATATTATTCTCAATTGTTAATTATTAATAATGTGGATAGGTTATATATATATAGATATTGATGTAATTAATGATGTAATATGCATATATGTTAGGATAATATTACATATGTGTATGAATGAATACAAATCATCTTTTATTGTATATTTGAGTAATATAGTTGTATGATATTAAATTATTTTATAATACTCTTTAGTTAAGAGTTAGTTGGGAGTTGGTTACTTTTTCTCTCAACCTTTGGAAATCTATTTATATGCACTACTTTCTCATTTGAAGAGAGGGGATTTTGGGGCTGAAGCATTGAGGAGAGGATGGCCTTACTTTTCATGGAGATTTTGGAGAGAAAACTTGGGGATGTGAGGGAGAGTTTGTAAGCATATCTCTTTAAGAATTTTTGGTTATCTTTACTTTTGGGAGAGATATTTTTTGTGAGAATTTTAGTAGTTGAGAGAGGGATTCTTTGCTATGGAATTATTTCTTTCTTTCATGGAGATTTTTGAAATTGGATAGGGTTTGAAGGATGCATCTCAAGTTTGGATTTGTCTTCTCTTTTGTTTCCTTCCTTCTTCGATTCAACCTTCGTAGGACATGAGGTATGGATTGAATATTTTAGTTACTTTATGTCTCTAATATATTATAGATCTATTTATATATTATCATTATTTATCATATCTATACTTTTAATTTCTATGGTTACTTTAAATTTTTGAGTTTTTGTTTGTAAGAATTGGCATGTGTTTTCCTAGGGTTTTTAGGAACCCATTTTTTGAGATCTATTATTATAATAATTTAAATTGCATCTATGGTTTTACTAAATTGATTTTATAGAAGTAAAATTCCTAGATATCAAATGGGTATCTCTCTGATTTTATTTTTAGGGTCAAATTAATGCCTTATTTTTGACATTTTGGTAGACTATGCCTATCCATTCTTGATTCCAAATTTTTTGTCAAATGTATTCATATGCTACAGGCTGATATGATTATATTAAAGTCTGAATTTGATATCAAAGATTATCCTAAGTCTTAGCTTTCATTTCCAATTGTTTTGGAGAATTTTAATTATGTTTTGTGAAAATTACAATCGTTTTAGTGAAGGCAAGTCTGAACCCTAACCAGAGTTTTTTGTTTTAAACCAGAAGTCATAACTTTCTTTCCCACCATTGGATCTTCCTAAAAATCAAATTGAGAGTCCATAAGTATGTTATCTAAATCTCCACCAAAGAGATTGTCTTTATTATTTGTTTTTTGGAAGATATGGATGACTGTTCTATGATGACTATTCTTTGCATTTAATCCTTGCTTGAAATAATTCAGTTTAAGAACATCACTAAGTTTTAGGGCTATGCGATGAAACTCACCTAGTTTTTAGCTTAGAGTCTCTACCAAATTTTATCATGCCTTTGGTAGTCCTTGTGGTCTTCTTGTCTTTTCTTTTGTGTTGTGACTTTGGGGAAATTTTATCACCACCTTAGGAATTTTCTAGTTGTTACCTCTTGTATGGGCCTTTGGTTCTATCTTCTAGCTCGGGGGAGTGGGCCTATTGGTTCCACGTGGTTGGGTGGTTAATATTTATATTGAGGTATTGTTTTTGATTCTCTGGATGATCCTAGCACATATTCCTTTCCAGATCTGTAGTTGAAGATTTCTTATTGGATATTTTAATATGTTGAGATGTACTTATGTATCTGTATTCATGTAATTTTAATCTCCTAAAAGGATTCTTGTAGTATTGATGTAATCTCAATTCAAAGCAATGCATAAGGGAATGGGTAGTTCTAGGTAAAAGAAAGGAAAAAAAATGTGGAATATTGGACATGTTACTAGCATTAAAAGAAAGTGTTTATGTTATTTCTCCTATCCTCTTATGGTGTCCATATGTAAAGGAAATAATCTTAAATATAGTTATATATAATTATGTATCGCAACAATAATGTATTCTCTCTTAATGAAAGGATCCAAGGAAATTATTGAGAAATGATAGATTAGTGATTGGAATTATTAACAATGAATGGTTGTGAAACAATGAAATAAAATAGTAACTTGATTATAATGTTAATATTTGGTTCATGTTAATGAAGTACCTAGGATAATGCCTACCTTAATGAATATTAATCTCTTGCCTAAATTATTAGAGAAAAGTGATATAAAGGATAGTAGATGTAGATGATATCAATATGAATTTATGGAATGAGTTGATAAAAGGAATAATGATGTTGGATGATTAACTTATGTTTAATAAAAGAAATAAGTTAGGGACATTTAACTTGATGCATTAAAATAAACGTAGATCTTTTAAGCTCATGATTCCATGAATATCTTATGCATGTAAATGGTTTATATGATGTTTCTTTAGTAGCGACGTTAGGGAACCCGTGAGGACTTAAGTTGTATAAATCTTACATTCAAGTAGTAGAAAATTATTTCTTCTTTTAGAAATATGAAGTGTAATGATGAATATTATTCTAGTTAAAATAAAAAAAGAAATTTACTACTTGCATTTTATAGAGGTTTATGTCTTGTCCTCTTGGGTTGCCTAGCAAGGCGTTACATGGGGTGACTATTAAGGAAACATAACAAAACCTATATTGTGCTGGTCCATAATAATGACAACCCCACCTCTATGCCAAATTTTAGGCCCATCAACCTTTGAAATACGTTCTACAAGATCCTCACTAAGATCTTGGTCAACATAATGAAGCCCCTCCTGGATAAGATAATCAACACTACTCAGAAAGGTTTTTTTTCTGGGAAGGTAGATCCTTGATGCGGCCATCTCCACTCATGAAATCATCCACTCCATGGATAGGAGCAATGCTCCAGGTATGGACTTCAAACTTGATATCTCCAAAGCCTACGATAAAGTTAATTGGTAATTCTTGCTAAAAATCCTTACTAGGATGGGGTTTAATGAGAATATTATTCACATTATCCAAGAATGTACTCAAACTATCAGCTTCTCTATTTTAGTCAATGGCACCCCTGGTAGTTTTTTTCAACCTGAAAAGGGGCTCAGGCAGGGTGATCCTCTCTCCCCCTACCTATTTATTATGGTGGCTGAAGTCCTTAGCAGGAATTTGACTATGCTATCCTCCATGGGGAGAATAAAAGGTGTCAAACCTACTTCCACTCTACAACAATTTGTGTTGGAGCAATTTGTGTATGACACTTTCCTCTTTTGGTATTCTTCGGCTATTGAGGCCAAGCAGTAGAAGCAAATTCTAGAAAATTATGCCTAGGCTTTCGGACATCGTATTAACTATCAGAAAAGCAGAATGTTCTTCTTCAATACTCTCATTGAGACACAAAATAGAGTGCTTCAAATTATGGGTTGTTAGTCAGCTTCACTCCCCTCTACCTACTTAGGCCTCCCCCTCACGGTTAAAGAGGTGTCCCATGAATTATGGAACTCCATCCTGGAAAGAACCCAGAGAAAACTTGTTGGATGGAAAGGGAATATCCTAAGCAACACTAGTAAACTTTAGGTGGTGGCTTCTACTACCCAGGGGATCCCAGTCTACTTTCTGTCTCTCTTCAAGATCAAAAGAAACATGGCAAACAGGTTAGAAAAAATATAGAGAAATTTTTTATGGGTTGGCTCTAAAGAGAAAAAGAGGATGTCCTTGGTCAATTGGGATACAGTTTGTCTCCCGAAACATCTGGATGGTTTGGGCCTGAGGAGAATTGACTTGATGAATAGAGCCCTCACCATGAAAGTGGCCTGGAAGCTCATAGAAAGGAAACTAGAGTGGTGTAAGAAAATGGAAGCTAAGTACCTTCAAGGGCACCCCTACGGGATGATGTACCAAGATAATGACCTCCCCAATGGCTCCAAACTTTGGGTGAACATCTGCAAATGTAAAAACTTTCTCTCTAAAGGTTCTTTCTAGTAGCTTGGAGATGGGAGATCCATTAGATTCTGGAATGACTATTGGATTCTGAACTGCCCTAACCTTGGTAGTAGATTCAACCCCCTCATGAACTACCTCAGGCCTATCCTTGGCAATAGAATTTCCAACTACATCGCTCGAGGGAATTGGAAAGATATATCTAATTTAGTCAGAGATAGACTAGAACTAAAGCACTTGGCTAATGAGCTCATAGAAATTTTGAGAAATGTTAGAATCCTGGGAATTGGTGGCCAAGATTCCATCATTTGGGCCCCCACCCAAGTGGGTACCTTCTCCATCAAGAATGCTTACAACCTTCTTCTGAAGGAAGAGAATAATCCAGAGGATTAGATGAAGGTGTGGATTCCTCAGTTCACACTGAAAATCAACTTCTTCTGGTGGACCCTTATGCATGGTAAAGTCTTAACTTAGGACAACCTCATAAAAAGAGGCTTCTCCATGGCTAGAAGGTGCGTCTTGTGCAAAAAGGAGGAGGAAACATTGAATCACCTATTCATACACTATGATGACACTACTAACATTTAGTAGTAAGTTATTGGAAAATTGGGAATCTTGTGGGCTTTGGGTAATGATGTCCACCAGTTCATTGTCTGGAGATCTCCCTCCAATCATCCCCTCCTCCAGCTCCTATGGTGGATTCTGCCTCTGCACATCTACTGGACTATTTGGAAAGAAAGGAATAACAAGATATTTAGGGAGTCTAGTTCCCCGCCTGAGGCTTGCCTCTATCTTGAAACCAAGATCCTATGTGAGAATGCTAGTGAAGCTAAGTGGAAACTCCCCTCGACACCCCCATCTTCCTGGGAAATTAAAATGGCTAATAATTGGAACTTGCTGACGGGCTTCTCCAAGTTTGATGACTACAAGTTGATGGCTAGGAAAGCTACCCGATGGGTTTCCCTACACAGAGGCTGGACCAAATTAAATTTTTATGGGGTGGCTAATAATCTCACCTAGGGTGGGGAAGGTGTGCTAAGAGACCACAATGACACTTGCCTCTTGGCTTATGCTAGGCTGCTTAATAATTGCACTGTTAATCAAGCTAAGGGCATGGCTCTTTTATGGGGGATTAAATTTTCCATTCAAATGAACATCAGACTGCTAGAAATTGAGGGGGATTCCAAAGTGGTGGTGGAGGGTATCAAAATAAGAGCTAATGAGGGGTGGCATGTTAACACCATTATTTTGGAAATCTGTGATCTTCTCAACAATCTCCAATGCATGACTATTTCTCACACTTATAGAGAGGGAAATGCGGTGGCATATTCAATGGTTGCTATTGGTCTTAAGAAAACTAGGCTAAGTAATTGGGAGGAGATCAATGAGCTACCTAGGGAGACTCAGAAACTGATCGGGTGGGAGAAAAATGATACCAATAATATTTAAAATGTGCCAAGCTATCAACTTTGCTAAAGGCCCTACCTTGATTATGTGTCAGCATAAGTTGGTGATTTTTTTTATTATGAATAAGTATGCCCAAAACCCCAGAAAGGATCATAATTTCCTTTCATGTGAATACATGTGGAAAGATAGCTGTCTGCATGAGAAGGTTTTTTTGGTTAACAAGGACACTAAGTGCAGCTCTGGCGTAACTGCTAATTATTGCACCTGGAGATCTGATGGATATCGCCATATGGAGCCCAGCTCCCCAAAAACCACCCAAGGCCTACCTTTTGATTATATTTTCCCCTTCAAATGGCTAACTCAAAACAACTAGTTTTATGCTCTGATTCATGAAGCTCGGCCCTACAATTCTCAGGAAAATCTGGCTCAAGATAAGGAGATTATCAACATGGGAGGCAATACCTTACACATTGAACCTAATAAGATTGATGAGGTATTCACCTCCGACCCTCTGGCGACCCACTACTGTAAAGAAAGTGGTATCTGGGGTTTCATGGAGCATATGAAGGGGGGGCATGATGAGCTATTATCCAAGCAGTTCATCTCATCCACAACAATAGGAAAGTTTCTATTGGAGGTATTCACTTCCAAATTAACAAGTTATTGCTAAGGCATCTGGCCTCTCCTTGGAAGGAAGAAAATATAAAAAAACTAGGAGGATGCCAAACCCTACCAGCCTCAACCAATTCTTCAGAGTGGGGGAGAAACCTATGAAGAAGTCTAGAAGTTTCAATCACGAGGAGCTCCCAGAGTTCTGGCCCAAGGTGTGCCTCATTGTGATGAAGTATTTCACCCTGGAAGGTAAATTTACAGTGTTTTACTATTACCATTTACCTTTGCTCAATCATATCAGGAATAGGGATCTCATATCCATTCCCTTTTATCTCCTTCATTCTATTGAAAGTAATATTCTGGATATTAGGGAAAACCCTAAAAAGTTGATCCCTATTCTCCATCAGGGCCTCTTCCTTTGTATTTATAACTTCCATAAGGCCATCTGCCCTCTGCCCCAACCTTCCCCTGTTATCCAAGAAGTCACCTAGGAGGATTCTCCTTCAAAAGCTGACAATCCCACTCAATCCACCTTCCACTCTATTGAGGAGATCTTGGAAATGGATCTTGTCCCAAAAGAAGGTAAAAGCTGCAAGAGATACGTGAAAAACCCTTTTAAAAGGGTGGAGGAGCTTGAGGAATCCCATGTATTAGAGTCCTTAGAAGCTAAATATTTGAAGGAGACTGATAGTACCCCTGAGACAGAAAGGAAGCCCAAAAAATAGAGGATTTTAGATAGCCAGGTCAAGTTGGAGGTGGATTTGGGGGGCTCTATCTACCATTCTAATAGAATTTCTAAGGAGAAATTCAAAACCAGAATTAGGAAAATGGCCTCGAAGGAGAAGTCCCTTTCACAAAATGACTCCCATAGCACTGAGTGGATTGAGGGCTCTTATGATGATCACTTGAGCTCGCACAGGACTAGCACCACTCCCCCCTGAACCCCAAGCAAACCATGGAGATTCCCCAAAGCATTACCCCACCCTCGGCCTCGCTCCATGATCAATAGACCAAGTCCCCCACTACTAAGCACAATTCTATATCTCTAGATGGTAATGACAGGTTTAAGGGCTCCCTTAAACTGAAGTTCTCAGAACTGGACAATGAGATATTAGGCCTCAAACAAGACATGTAGGACATCAAAAAATGCATCATGGATACTAACAAGTTTTCTCTCAAGTTCATGCAAGCGTTGGTTGTGACCCTCTGCACTGTGCAAGAAAAGTTGGTTGGAGGCAAACTGGAGGTAGATGAAGACAAAAAAGACCTCTTCCTGTTCCCGTAGGAAGAGTGGGCCACGACCCTGATGTCCAAACATTTGGGTAGGAGATCTTAGCTTTTGCTGCTGTCATGAGGTTTTTATTTTTGATTAAGCATGTTGGCCCTAGTTTTTCTATGCTGCTTTCCTATTTTAGGGTTAATCTATCTAGTTCCTAGTCTAGCCCTGCATGGCACAATATTGTTAATATGATTGCTACTATTTTCTTAAGATACTTTGGATTGATTTTTTTCAAAAGAACTATTTTGTTTGTTTTTTATAGAGGCAGACTAGACATTGGTTTTTCTACTGACAAACTGCTAATGAAATGCTTTAGACTAGTGCTATTAATGTGCTTCTAGTCCTTCTATACCATGGGCCAACACCCTCTTGCTACTTTTATCTATCAAAGACTTAGTTTAAACTTCATCAAATTGAAAGAATTGTTTATTATTATTGTATTAGGTGAAGCATAGAATGTGATGTATATTTCAAATTTAAAAAATGTTATATTGTTTGAAAGTTATAGTTGTTTTTCAAAGAGTCTATTAATCAGGACATCTTTTTCAGATCTCCACTTTTTGGCATACCATGATCCTGCACATACCCTTGCATGTTATATGTTTCTGATATATGTTATAGAGACCAAGTTGAATTGTTGATTAGATCTGAGATTATTGAAGTGTTGAAAAGTTCAATTTGTACATTTGGACCTGAGGATAATTGATTCCCTCCCCTCTTAGCTATTCTAAATCATTCTAACAGCCTCTTTTCCATATTTTCTTCCAATTCTTCATTTTATTTTTCTTCGGTTAGGATTCTATCATAGTCACTTCCACCTGAACTATAGTGATTCTCTCTTTGTCTTCTTGAATTTCCAATGCTTAAAGATGATTTAAAAGTTTTTTCAATATTTGATACACTATTATCAAAATAACTAAGCTCAAATGTAGTCAACTTATTGATCAAAGCATCAAGAGTAACAATATTATTAGGTGTGGATCTCAATTCCTGAATAGCAAAGACTCAAAGAGAATATTTAGGTGATAGATAATTTATATAAAGTTTTCTTACTACCTCTTCTCTAGTTAATGTTCCACCAACACCTTTGATAGTAATAACAACTTCCTTAATTATGAAACTATTTTGTGCAATGTTTTCTTCTTCTTTCATTCTCATCTCATTAAATTTTCCTCTGATAATATCATCCTTTTCTTTCTATACAAGCATATCACATCCATAAACAAGTGCAAGTTTATCCGACATCTCTTTTTTTGTAATACAATCCTTTATGTCATTGAACTCAACATTAGTCAGGGAGGAAACAATTTTGATCATTACCGAGTTGTGTTCCTTCTTTTCTCTCATCTTATCAAGTGCCATAGGTCCAAGAGGTGGTAGAGTGTAGTTATTATCCAAATGGTTGAGTGCAGATTCTCCAATTTCAGATAGGTATAGCCTCATCCTTCTTTTCCATGTAGAGAAACTATCCTTGTTCAATTTAAGTACTTATCTCCTATACATATTTGGATCTTTTACTCAAGTCTTTCAAAATTATCCCTTTAGAGTACTTAGCTCTGATAACAATTGTTGGATTTCAGAGAGGTGGGGGGTGAATCAGTAATCCTTGATTCTCTATACCTTAAAAAATTTCTCCGATTCAACTCGGTGAGACACACTTCAATATTAACCAATAATAGTAAATTAACTTTATCAATCAATAATAACATTCACAATGAATATTCAACACATATAACATCATTATTTAACACAGAAACCTAATTTGGGAAAAACCACTGTTGGAATTCTCACCCACTAAATAAATACTCTTCTCAAGTATGCTCAGTTAAAAACCAATCTGGTTAAAGATTACAATGCACATTGTTAACTATGACACTGTTAGGGAATTTTCCTTAGATCTATTAGGATCTTCACCCTGTTAGGAGTGGCCTGGTTAAAGGTCTTCAATCACTCTTCTATAATGTCACCTCTTGCAATGATTTACAATAAGACTATTAGGTCCACTCAAATAAGAGATTTTTCTATTACAAATGTTAATAAGAAACAATATATAAACTGATATGTAAATATGCAACTACCTTTTTCTTAATCAAATCCCTTGTGCGCTCTTTGTCTTCACTTCATTCCTTCACTGTCTATAGGCTTCAAAACTTCAATAAACTCAGCTTTTTGACTCAGATTTTAACCTTTTCCTTCTTCACTACATCAGTCAATGACTCAATCAACACTTCAACTTGCAAGCCTTCTCTTCATACAATTTTATCCTTTATATAGACTATTTTTTCCTCTTAATCTCCTTTATTACATTTTCCTTTGATTAATCTTAACCGTTCGATCATCCTCATAAACTAATTCAATAAATTTAGAGCTCGGTAAAATGTTTTATCATCACCTTGGAACTTGAAATTTATTGGAACTTGTACCTTCACATTTTTCCACTTAGATCTATACCATAGATCATCACCTTGAATTTTACTAATTGTAGATATCCTCAACTAACTCTTCCTCATAATTAGAATCTTCTATCTCATCATAGCTCATCATTAAATGTCATTCTAATCCATGTATTTAATTTATGTTCCTTTCTCAGTGGCTAACTTATTTTTCTTCAACCAAAATTTTGTTTACTTCACTCAGTAATTGAAACCTTCTACCCACTATCTTAACTTCATTTCTCTTTACCAAAACTTACTTTCCTTTTACCGAATGATATTTTTGTGCTCGGTAACCAAACTATTTTGTTTATGGACTTGTCTAATTTTCTTTACTGACTTGATATAATAAAATGTTTAGTAGAAAATAATTATATCAACATAACCTTAACTTTGTTTGATCTGTATTAGTTTCCCAATTAAGTTCTTCAACTTCACAAGATTTTGGTTTCTCTTTTTCCTTAACTCACTCAACTTATATCATACCCCGAATGATATGGCAACTATATAAAAATTAGAAATCAATTTCTTGACATCAATGACAAGATAATAAATGATCTATCTTTTTTACAATCTTGTATACCTCTAATCTTAGTTGGTCTTCAGATCACCACCACCATCAGTCATAGTAACAAAATATATATAGTCCCATCTTTACTTCAAGAAAAAATCTACCAAGCCCCAACTTTTTAGGGACAAGCACAAGTTTCTTCTCATGCAATAAATAATCCCTAAGTGAGAAGCTATCTCAAGATAATAGAAAATTTCTTTCCTCCAGCATCTTGTATATCCTATTAGTTTCAATCTATCTAATTCCACTTTAAAATTGCTGATAGAAGAAATATTAAGCCATTGAAATCATTAAGATCCTTAACACAAATGGCCCCGTGAATGAAATAATTTTTTTACAAATGTGCAAAGATGTCATGTTGACATCAATTAGTAATGGAACCAATATTATATCTCTTGAATACTTTATTTGAATATTAAATATAGAAATATCCTTGGTTTATGGACAATATATGAAAAATATAAATGAGTCACCTCAAGAAGGTAAAAATAACCACTCCAACTATGATAATACATTTGTGGAGATAGTCACATATAATAGAACAAATTTATCCTTATAACACCTAAACCTCTATATTGACCCATGTCATATTGTGTAACATTATAGGCTATTTCAGCCACACATTGACAAAGAACTAGAAATGAACTATATCCAACTAATGGTAATAAATATAACCAAAAAATATATATGTCAAAAGTGTTTTATTTTGTACTAAAAAATAAGTGTCATGAATCCAACGGATATTACCTCCCTTTTACTATATTTTCTTCTAATTTTTCTTTGGAAAGAAAATCAAAATTGTTACATTAGCTCGCCCAAGAATCTTTGCACCTACATAATCACCAAACCTTATCAAACATTCAAAAAATCATGACTTTTATTATATTTGTGCAATCTACAGAGGACCAAGATTGAAGTGTTCTCTAATACATGAAATTTTCTTCTTACTAATTTTTTATGGCTTCAGAATTATACCACAATTCAATGATGCTTCCAAATTATATCGCAATTCTTCCCATCAACAGAAAAATGTGTAAACTAATTTATTCTCCTACATTTACCAACAACAAATCTACAAACCACTAATCCACAAACTGCACATTGCAACAAGTTAGGACAGGTAGGTCACAACAATCATGGGAGAGAAAATTTACCATAATCCATAGAAAATATAATCTTATTTATCCAAATCTTTCAATCTTCCATGCTATTAACAATAAAAACATCTTTGCACAAACTATCATCTCATTTTTTCTCTATCTAGACAAGAATAGAAAAGATTAATCTCAAACGCACATTAAAAAAATAACACTGACAACCACACACAAAATAATCACCTTTAAAGACCATTTTTTTATCTCCTCGAGGAAAAGAAAATATTTCTCTTTCTATGGAATTTCATACCTCACAACTTCAAGAGGATATATTCGCTTTGATAAAATATAAGACCATTTAAAGAAGAAAACATTTAATCAAAGTGTATTTTAATGTATATTATTGAATCAAGTGAGTTCCTTAAATAGGCAATACAAAGTAGGATAGTTAAATATAACTAGAGAAACAAGCGATGGTTTACATAACTGCACACCCACATAAATAAGGCATTATTCTTATCAATGAAAAACTAAAACTTAAACCTACTAAATATAAATAAAATACACCAATAGGCTCTAGCTCGTGAAATGTTCCAAAAAAATTGATATCTCCTTTATGTTCTTCTCAATGGTCATTATGGAGGAGAATGACAACATAAATACCCATTGGGGCTGCCTTTCTTGACTACTTATAGTCTTTCTTGACTTTTCTATACCATATTAAATATATGGTTGTATGTATTTACTTATATAGTTGATAGTTGCATCTATTAAATATTGTACTTGTAATAAACTAATGAATATGGTTCAACTCCATAATGTCACCTCTCCTTTGGTTTTATATCTAATGGATACCCTGCCTCTCATTTCTTCAAGGCAATTTGGGGATTTTGTTTTTTTGTTTGTTTTGTGATCAAAAGATCACCAATTGTTTGATTAAGTTGCATTTAGATTCCCTAGCATATGCTATTGTGGGAATTGAAATATTTTCTCTTTGTTTTTCTAATATTTGGTCAATGGTCTCATGTTTTTGAAGAAATTAGGAAGACACTAAAAGGAAAACTGCTACATAGTAATAACAAGATTTTAACACAAAAAAACTCTTTTTATTAATTCAATAGAACATAAGAAATCTCTTGACCATGTAATGAATCAATTGATCAAAATGATAGAGATACTGAATGTATTACTATAGCCTCAATCGATAGAGTTGTTAAGAAAAATCATAAGATATGGAAAGTAATGTTAGAGCTACTAAAATTTTCATGTAATGAATGCAAAAATATCTTCATTAAGATTATCGTTAGATTTATGAAACAAATTATTGGATCTAATTTTAGTATCTATACAAAAACTACACAAGACTACAGTTCTTCAAATGTACGTTGGAGTAAATTACGATGCCAACAATGTTTCACTCCATGTGACCATTTTTATTTTGGTTTCTTCTTTTAATTGGTTCTGTTGTCTCCAAGAATACATATATTTCTATTGGTGTGGCTATATTGTGATGTCGCTAATTTCAGGTCTTGTAGACTTGGTGCTCACAACCCCATCATTCTACTTTCTCCAATAGATCACATCTCTTTTAATTTTTTAGGAAGGATAGATAACAATTTTTTGAATCCTAGAGGTATTTTTTTAAAGATCTTGTGTTCCTTGGTAATGAGTGAAGGGTTCTATTTCCATTGTTTTGTTTTGTTTATCTCGACAAAATCTTGGGGGATTCATTTCTATTTTTGGATTGTACATATTTGTCATCCCTCTTGTAAGAAATTTTTGTTTGTTGTTGTTTGTGTTTACTTTCTTTCCTCTTCTCCCTAAGTTTCCTATATATGCGGAGTTCATTCTCTTGGATTTAACTATATCTCCATTTAAGTGATGGTTGGAAAAGGACATTTTTTTACTTCTTCTATACTTATTAAGGTATCTTCTTCTTTTGTGTCTTATTCTCTAGTGCCTATGGAGGTGTTACCTAAGGTGAATGTCATTTTTGAGATCCTATTGATGTGTATTTTACATTTACAATTGATCTTGGTCCTATTGAGGTAGACTGCTAGTTACCCTTATTCTTTGTTCTATTAAGGTGAATTATTTGATGCAATTTTCTACTCCTAAATTTATTGAAGTGATTTCAGTTGTAGTGATTTCTTGGTTATTATATTTGACTATGTTCCTTCTCCTTCTATAGTGGTTGGTTTATTTCAATTTATTCTACTTTCTAATATTATAGTTTTGTTCTCCTCTGGTTCTAGTTAGCAAGTTTTGTATTTGACTAATTTTGAACTTCATGTTGTCTTGTTCTCCATTTGTGAATTTCATTTATTAGGGTTTTTCTTATATTATAAGATTTTGGTGTTCCCTTCAAAACCCATTAGTATTGTATGATATTATAATTTCTTTGGTTAATTTATCAACAATTCAAAGATTCTAATTGTCATAAGGTCTAGGGCTCCTCTCAAAATCTAGCAACATTTTCAATTTTAACCCAATCCTTGGTTGCCTTATTTCCATCTCAAGGTGTCTTTAGAATAAGGTCTTAAGATCTATTTGAAACAATACTAGTTTATATTGATTAATTAAGGTTTTTTTTTCCCTTATGTCCTTTTGGTTGACATCCTATCTCTTTGTTAGTGTCTAGTTCCAATAGTTTATTTTCATTGTCTTACTTCTTGTGAGACCCCTCTCTCCTTCCTTGAATGATGATATGCAAAGATATCATGACCCATATCCCAATTTAATTACTCAAAACATCAAAGATCAAACTATTGAAAAAATTACAAATTCCCTAATATGAAAATATGTCATGGATGAGGTGAGTGTGAGGTCAATGATAGAAGAGAGAGTGAAGAATACAAAAATAAATATGTATTGAAAACTACTATAAAGAATAGTAAAGTGAATAATCCTACTAAAAAATGGGGGCTACTTCAGAGAAGTTGGTGGACTACTTGGATTCCATCTATTAAAGTCATTTATTCCTTAATTTTTTGGCTTATTTTTATGGGTTGGATATTGCGATGAATGTTCCTCTCTTGGTCATTGTTTCATAATACTATGATGTTATCTATCTATACTCTAGTTGTTTAATATTTATGCTTATCTTCTAGTTTCACTTTTTTGTTAGATTTCTTAGAGAGCCCATCTAATTTTTTTCTATAAATTGAACTATATAAGTTTAGGTCCCTTCCCCCACTTATATTAATCCAAAATATTAAGAGCACAGTAATTTATTTATATTTTTATCACAAAAAATTTATATATCATATGGCATGCTCTTTCTCCTTTCATCCTTCTCCTACAAAACTTTAAAGATCCAATAAGTATTGTAAACAATATTTTGGCAAAAAGTTGGTTACTATCAACAAGAAGATGGATTTGTTTCTTATAATTTTATAACAATTATACATATATTAAAATAAGGAATATTATAAAAAATAGCACATTAGGCATTTCATCCTCGTAAATTTAGGTAAAAATAACTATTTTTTAAATTTGTATGGAATACAATATAATAGCTAATAATTGATTTTATTCAATTTTGGGTAATAAAATGTTAGCAAGAAATTGGACACAGACTAGGGTTTTGAAACCCAATGAATTTCTTACGTATCAATCTTATATACGAGACTCAATCCTAACAAAGGAGCATGGAATTGGATCATGATAAAAAGATAATTCATCTAATAGAACATTAGGAGCATATACAAAAAAACATATTGAGACCAAAAAGTGTTTTCTATTATTTATATTCATTCAATATGTCATATACACTCTTATACCTCTTTGGATACCTTCATAGAGTCATATCTTATATCTCCTTTCTCTATATTCTATCTTTTCACACACATGTATTATATCTTTCTAGTACATCCTTATTGAAGAAAACAACAAGATCTAAGAGATAAAATAAAGAACAATGTCACAATGAGAAAATTTGACTATTTCATTGATTGAAGAAGTAAGTAAATATAGATGTGAGTGATTGAGTCAAATTTGAAGTCAACTCTAAGACTCAATTAGTGGTGGTGAGTTACCTCCTGCGAACCTAGGATGAGGTGTCAAAATAGAATCGACACCTCTCCATACACCTCTTTAAACAACTCCTAAACAATGACAACTTGTCTAGCTAAGTGTCAAATGGACATTCACATGGATAACTAAGTAGGATGAATAGGTGTAAGTGAAATTAAATTAAATAATTTCACTAACACCCCCACTTAAGCATAACTTAGGAGGAGACAATAAAAAAAATGGGTCCCGGCTACTAACTTGGTAAGCATAGTAATTTTTAGTGGCTAATATTCACCAATTGGTTAATTTTGGAAATTTAAGAATCCAAATTTGGCTAATAATTCATTATTTAAGGCAACTTAAATTGTCACATTTTTACAAAAAATTTATTTAGAAATATTTAAATCGCAAAATAATTTATTTTATAAAAAACTTAAACTCAAAAATTTGCCACAATATTTGATACATGATTAGGTTTGATTCGCCAAAATTTTATAAGTTATTGTAGAAATTTAAATTAAATCTCCAATAATATATCATGATTATGAGTTATAGTATGGATCTATCGCCAACTTTTTGTTTCCATTATCGACTTAAAGTATAATCTAGTGACCTTCATTATATTCCATGAGGTAAAAATGTTACTATTTGGTTTGTAATGCTTATGGGAGCTAAAATTTCTTTCTGATTGTTGATCTCAATATAAATCAATGGTCTTGAAGAAACTTTGGGCCACATTAGTATTTAAACATATCAATACATTTGTCTCACACAATACAATGAGGTTATTAGATTATATTTTAAATAAACGGTAGCAACTAATTATTACAGAGTCTATTCCTTAAACCCATCAAAGATTTCCACATTAAGCCTAATAATTTTCTGTAAGAATTCTATTTTTTAAATTAGAAGTATTCGCCATTGTGATTAATTTATTTATTTTAATTGTTTGAGATTCACCAATATATTCTACAAAAAAATTGTTATTAAAAAATAATCGCCAATAAGAATAATTTTTTTTTCAAAAAATTTGAGAGATTTGCCAATAGAAAGTAATTTTGTTTTTTCAAGAAAATGAAAGATTCGCCGAGATTTTATATCTTCTTTAATAGGGGTGTTTCTTAAAGTTTTCCCAATTGGTAAGGTACCCCATCTACAATGCAATCTCTCATAAAATGAGGAAGATAGAAAACCCAATGGGAAGAAAACTATCATTTAAAAAAGAGATGAGAAAAGAAGAAATCAGAAGTATGTTGAAGTTATAAACTTTTCTAATGATGGACTCTACTTAGGTGGACATGAAAGATATGCATCCTATCTAATCAAGATATAATTTCTGGAATTGTTAAATCGTCAAGATATGTGGATCAAGATTTACTGCATGACTGAAAAGATGACACTAATCAACTAGTGTACACAAAGATGATTAAACTATGTAAGTCGATGATGCAAATAGTACTTTTGATGAGCTGTATTTGAACCACAAACTAGTCCACTAAATCAATCCCCCATATGATCGATCAAAAAATGAAGTATATTTTATGCCTTCCAAAAGAATATTATACTTCATTTAATGAATCTTTATCATACTAATGCATTATAGTCCTCCTTGATTATGACTTTTCTGTACCACTCCTAACAAGCATAAAAGTAACACTTTATATTATGAGTGCATACCTATGCTTAAAGGATTCAGGATGAAAAACATTTTTAAAAAATCCACTTTTGCAAAGAATGGTACTCAAATTCGAGTTGCCTAACAAAAGTTATGGCCAAAAGAAGTTTTGTCAAAAATACACTTGATAATTTAAAAATAATAATAATTTATAATAAGTTATTTTGCTTCTGAACATTAATAAGAAGGATTATTAGGAGCTTTCGGAAATATTTTTTTCCCCCTTTATTGGTGAGCAATAGGATGAAAACACATCCCACACCCCTCCTTCAACGACGACCGTGGTGATAAAGGTTTGAAGGACCCCCAATTTACTAAACTTCCGCCGGGTTTCTCGAAATCAAAGCTCTTCGACGTAGAGAGGCCGAATTTGGTCGTTGCAGATTTTGCTTGATTCGGCACTTTTGAAGCTGTAGTTGTTGCCCGAAGAGATGAAGGAAATCCTGGGGCATTAAGCGCAACCTGAAAATGCTGAGAATCGCGATACTGGATGTGTCAGTGGAGATCAAGGAGAGGATGGTGGTGCTGTGTGAGACCATGCAAAAGGTAGAGTTCAAGGTGGAGGTGGGCACAGAGTCTCTGAGGGGGGGCAGATCGAGTGGGAGATGCAGCTCCAATTCATTGTGCAGGTCGCCAACACTGTGGACATCGATATCATCCACTCTTCCCTCCATGACGAAGTTGAGAAGGTTTCCCAGAAGAAGGAGGCGGAGGGTTGCATGCACATGCGGATACATGCCTTCCTCTACTGCTCCCGTATTGTCTCTGTTTCTACCGACTTTCACATGTATAGGGGCACACTGCGCCAGAAGGATGTGATGGGTCCACGGGACAAATTACAGTCTAACACTGTCGTAGATCCGCAGATGAGCAGATGAGGTTTGGGTAGAGGTGTTCTAAGCCTTCCAATAGTGTGCATATAAGACAATCCAATCTTCCTTGTGTAACTCCCCTATATTGGAAAATAAAGACCAAAACCACGACAGAAGAGTAGGTCTCATCTTGCAGAGGATGAAAACATGAAGAACTGCCATTATACCGCCTAGCGACCAAGATTAGAGTTGCACAGGGCTGACTAGGTGAGCCCAAGAAGTAGGGATGCCCTGCGAAACATCTGGGGCGACCAGATCTGACGGATGAGCCCTGACCAGACTTCCCTCTTCTCGCACAATACAGATGGATGTGTTGCGTAAAAAAATAGGTTCTCTTACAAACGCAAGTAGCCCGATGGAAGCCAACACGCACAGGCAATCGACTGCTTGTAGATATCCGGTGACCAAGACCACATAACCACCATTTAAACACAGACATAAAACTACAGGATGTGCGTTATACGCTTCAACATATCTCTATTATGCTCTGGTACTATGAAGAAAACCACAATAACATAATGAGAAAAGTCGACCATTTTATTTTGTAGAAGTAAGTACATATAGATCTGATTGATTCAGAAGTCAACTCCAATACTTAATGAGTGGTGGTGAGTTGTCTTCCATGAACCTAGCATGAAGTGTTGAAATGGAATCGACACTTCTCTAGACACCTCTTTAAACAACTCCTAAAAAATAACAACTTGTGTAGACAAGTGTCATTTGCAAATAGATGACTAAATAGAATTAATAAGCCTAAGTGAAATTAAATTAAATAATTATACCAACCCTTACTATTAGTGATTATTGTTAGAAGGAAATTTTAAGGATTCAAAAAAAAGTTCTATTCCCAAAATATATCTATTGTTGTAGGTTATTAATCCTAGACTGAATTCTATTGAAGAAATGAGGAAATTATTTTTGGATCTTGCTTAAGATTTAAATTAGAATGAAAAGTTCATAAAAATACACTGGGCATATAATCTAATGTATCTTTACTCATATGTCAATGCAATGCCATTACATTATTTAAATGTCACTTGTACATCACTTCTCTATATTATCTCTCCTAGGAAAGAAAAACTGATCCACTACAAAGGGTGATTAGACTTCTCAAGGATTTAGGATTCTACTCTCCACTAGGAAAAACCTTCAGGATACATTACAACCTTAAGAGTAATCGGAACTCTTTAAATTAGCATGAGATCCCTTCGATACAATATCAGTTGTGTTCTTTATTAATGCATCACCCCACATTTATTTTAATTCAAAAATATGCAAAAGAGCATTGGAGATATAAGTTGTTAAAGGGCAGAGTTGACTTTGGTTTGAACCTCACATCTGATTAATTATCCTTCAAATTGAAACTCAATGTTTTCCTTAGATCTTTTTGTTACACATTTGAAATCCACTTCTCTACACTCCTTTACTGCCCCTCTAATGAAGAACTTGTGACTATCTTTTATGCAACTATTGTCCACTCCACAAAGACTAACATTTTATTGAATATTGTTGTAATGCCCTCTTGTTAGATGTTTTCCCTTCAAATCTATACTATTATAATATTGACATGTTGTTCCTCAATGAATACATAGCCTTTTCTATAAAAAAATTATCGTTCTTTTCTTTGATCTATTATTATTTGATTGAAAACTTTGCATTTCATTTCATTTCAACATGAAAGCTACTTTTCTTTTGTTTAGAATTCTTATTCTTTGAGATGAATATGCTGCTCCTTGCTTTGAAAATGTAAGACTTTTGTTAATTCTTGTACATGTCTTATTAAGGCTTTCTTTTTTTACTATGAGTACATGTTTTTCTTTGTAAGAAAAGCATAGAGAAACCCTAAATTCACTTGAAGAGTCATGGTTTAGACTATGTTTTCCCCTTAAAGTAGTAATAAAATATTTTATTTGGTGTTCAGTTATATAGAAAGTGTTTTCCAAAGTCTTCTTGCCAGATTTTCAATAAAATAAAAGACCTATTTAAACCTTTATTTTAAATTAAAATATAAAATTAAAGGTACTTATATATGTACTTTGATTTTCTTTAAAACTAAAAATCACTCTAAATCTTTTTAAACAACTTAAAACCCCTTGTAAAATTATTTTGGGCTTTGAAGAATAAAATAGGTAACATTTTGCCAACCTCTCAGTGGTGTTTTCTCATTAAACAACTTAGATTAGTTTCCTTATGCAATCCGTTGGGCATGGAGTCAATATATGGATTGGAAAACTTAGATCAAACCTTGACAATTTTATTAGAAATATTAAACAACAAGAACCTAAAAATTAGTAAACTAAAGTAGACTAACAAACATGTGCATCAACACTTCGAGGAAAGGAAATGGAAACAAAACTACCCTGCTCCTAGACTAGTGACATGATGGTGACCCAAATGAAATTATTGAGTGGTTTTTGGAAGTAACATCCTTTCATTCTCAACATAGGATGCTTTACAAACTTTAAGAGAATTGAGACAAGATGGAGATATAAAAAATGTTGGTGTAATTAATTATTCCTAATTACACTTTAGTTAAGCTTAGTTAGGATAATCTATACATAGTAGATTTCATATTAGACACCTAGGAGTTTGTATCTTATTCTTGGACATAGTGTAGGAGAAATTCCACTTTATGTGCGACATCCACCTTCAATGCACTTATCACATTATCATTCTCACATTGTTGTATATGTTTGAACATACTTCATTATATAATGGAGGATGATCCACCTTTGATGGATATGTGATTTCACCTAGTGTGGATGATAGGTTATCTCTTGCTAATCTCCTAGTTATAATGCCTTGCCTATATAAGAAAGAACATCTACATTGTACATCTAATTGGGTTCAATTAGATCATTCATTATCAATTAATTATTGATGCATTATTGGTTGATATAGTTGATCATATTTTGTCTCCCTTGTGCAATTCATTAGGCCTCTAGATCTTGGCATATTCATTCATTACATCAAAGTAATTGTTACATGGTATCATAACTAGATGCAAATTCTTTAAAAAAGTAATTGGGCAACTGTTAGAAAGTTACATCAAGAATGAAGAAATATTTACTTGTACCCCTTAATGTTTATTGTATATGCTAACCTCTTCTTGAGGGGTAAGTGAGTGAATGCTACTTCTCTCTAGCTACAACTTCATGCTTAGGTACAAACATGATATGTGGTATCCTCTCTGCCTTCAAATGGGCTAGATGCATTATAGGGCATTCCTATGAGATCACCATGTTCAAGGAATAAATACTAATTTTACTTTTATGCTTTGTTACTCTATCATCTTGGTATTTTTCATCTAATTTTTCTAACGCCTCATTTAGAAACATTACCCTTGCAGTTCCTCTAGACGATGTTCATGAATTACTGCTACAATGGGTGTTTCTTTAACCTCCATATTTTTAAAAAATGGTCTCTAAATCATCCCAAAAAAGCTCTTCTTCAATGTATTCCTAACTTCTTTGTAGAATAGGACTGATTTTCATGTTATTGTAGATCGCTTCCATATTTAAGAAGATATAAAAAACCTGATTCTTGAATTTGATCACAATTTATTGATTTATGAAATGATGGTTTGACATCAATCTTTGAGAAAAAATCCTCTATTATGGTTAGGAAAATGCTCTAATCATAATTAGCCTCTTCAATCATAATATGTCCTAAATTATTCTCTTGATTTCTTTCTTGACCATTAATGACATCAACACTTTTATCTTGACAAACATGTCCTTGTTTTTCCTCTTCTTCAATATGGACAACCATGTTTTTAGAGTAATCCATATATTCTTTGTTATCCTCTAGTTTTCATGACTATGTTGGAGTTTTACATTAATTAAGTCTTTAGATTTAGATTAAATAAATATATTAGTTTGTAGTTTAGATTAATAAATACATGATAGTTTATAATTTTTAATTGGAAAGTTATATTTACGTAAATAGTTATTCATGAGAAAATAAGGTTTTAAAAGCCTCATGAATGTAATAGAAATATCATCCAATTGAAATCTAAATATAACTTATCTTGAATTTGATCATTTCTACTATCTTATTTTTTACATTTGGTATCAGAGCATATATTTTCTTTCTGTTCCTCTAAGATTTGAAATGACGGAGAATTTGAGAAAACACAAAGGTATTCCCTTTATGCAAGGAGATAGATATGGTTATTTAATACATTCTAGTCTGCTTAAATGAGACGACGATTGCTGAATTTGAAGAGCCTTTGATGAATAAAAAATCGATTGGTATGTCGTACATGTTAGACATTGTGTATGGCATAGATGTTAGAGGTTAGATTTCAAATGCTATTAGAAGTGTCTTTAAAATCATGCAGCCTGCATCAGTAGTACACGGAGGGAAGGAGTTAACTCTCTTCTGTGGAAGGTAACGCCATACAGGGGGACGAGTTGTGTAACTAGAGTGATAATAATCTGAAAAAAAGAGACAGAAGATAGACTAATTAGAGAGAGGAAAGAACGAAAGTGATTTGTAGCCTGTGATTTTTAGGAGGTGAGTAATCTTGCATGAAAATCTTTTAAAGAAATAAAATAAGAGTGTCGTAAGGGGAGAACATTAAATTTTTGGAAATACACAGAACAAAGAAGAGGAGCCGACATGAGCATCGTCAAAGTAGAATCTGCGGTTGATATAAACGCTAAGAATGGTTGATAACGAACATTCTATGAATGCATTTTCTTGCATTTTAATGTCGAACAATTTGTTTTTCTGGTCCAGAATGTCTGTAAAGATTAAGGATTTTTCACATTTCTAAAGCTTTAGAAGAGAGGTCATTTTTATAATATATTGGTTTCTTCTTGGAGTAAGATTTTAGTTTTATTGCATATGGCATGAAGGTGTTTAATATTTTTAAAGGATATCTTTTGTAAGGTGGGTATAATCTTTTTCTTTTACATACAAAGACTTATTTTATGGAAAATTCACATAGTATTTGTAGAATTGAGACCCACACTAATGCTTTTAGAGGCTCACATGGAATATCACATGATTAGATTATAACAAGATATTATAGGAGGCTGGAGGCAATAGAGGTAGGAGGGAACCTATCATCCCGTGGTAGATTCTCTCTCAGGGGTGATTCATTGCATGAGAAGAAACATATTTGTGTCCTTGGAAAGTCAGGGCTTGGAAGATTCATCCCTAAAGAGAAGAGTGGGCTTGAATTATTTATGTCCTTGAAGAGAAGAGGGGGCTTGGCAGCATGATTGTCTCTTCAAGGAGCAAGGGCGGTAGGATTTGAATATGATTTATCGAACACTTGAGGAGCTGTTAGACACACTTGGAGGAGATGTTGAATTTCAAAGGAAAGACATCTCATGTGCAGGCATATTGGTGGTGATTGTTTCCACAACACTTGAGGAGGCATTAAACACTCTCGGAGGAGATCTAGACTTTCAAAGGAAAGGTGTCTCATGTACATCACTAGAGGAAGCATTAGACACACTCGAAGGAGATGTGGAATTTTAGAGGAAATGTGTTTCATTGTGTAGGGGAGGTGGGAACACTCATGTTGTGCAAACAATTTTAGGAACTACAGCCAGAAGATCCATTTATGCACTTAGTTCAGTGTTTCTTGAGTGAGCAAGGAGGATTGGTGAAAGCGCTTCATCAAAGTCTCCAGAGGGTTGGGTTCAAAACCCTTGCAACTTCCACTATTTTTCAAATAAATGTATTAACAGGTGAACGATGGATTTTTACATTAGTTAAGTTATGATTAAGTAAAAACAGGTTTACAAGTACCCAAAACCTATAATAGAGAGTTAAAAGTATAGCAATAAAGTTTTACAACACCTAGGAACAGAAGCCAAAACATTAAAGTAAACAATCATAACAACAGTCGGTAACCAAAAAAACCCAGACATGGACAACAAAAAGATATGACAATAGAAAAATAGACAGCTAAATGCATTTCATCAAGTCTTCAGCCTAGATCATCATAAGTTGCATCTGCCCACCTGAGTTCTTGAGCTCTTCCAGGGCCTTGTCCTCTTTGTCCTCTTTGATACCAGTTTTTCTTGTGCTAGCCCGTGTACAATTTCACAGCCTCATAGTGTCCTTCAAATCATCTACATTAGTTAAGTTAGTCTTTAGGTTTAGATTGAATAAAATATATTAGTTTGTAGTTTAGGTTAATAAATAGATGATAGTTTATAATTGTTAGTTTGGAAGTTATATTCCCGTAGGTAGTTATTCACAGGAAAATAAGGCTTTACTAGCCTCATGAATGTAATGGAAAGATCATCCAACTGAAATATAAATATAACTTATGTTGGATTTGATCATTTCCACTATCTTATATTTTACAGACTATAATAGGTTTTTCATACAATTATATAGGTGGTTGGTCCCACAATAGTGGATTAGACTTTTTGGCCAACTTTGACACTAAAATAATTATTAAAAAAATAAATATTTGGACACCTCTTCCCGGTAAACCGCTATGAATTTGAAGATAAAGTAAATTAAAGTTCTTTAGTATTTTGCGTGTAGATTCTATATAAATATTATTAAAAATTTGGAATTTGTTTGTATCCATTTTTCCACCTCCTTCAAAAACTAGCTTTTAACAAAAAAAAAAATTTTTTAAAGAGTTTCATTCACTTACTACTGGATAGATTTTTTTCTTAAATGGATAAAGATCTAATCCTTTAGCATTTAGATTTACAACCTTGATGTCTAGTGATTGTAATTAATCTATTTTATTAATTTAAATATTTTTTATTTTATTAAGCTTTTAGGTGACATTAAGTATAATTTAGACACGGGCCCATTTACTACTACATAACTTATTCTATATGTGTTGAAATTCAATTATTATTTTTCTCTCTAGAAAGAGGACATCAATATATATTGAGAAAATATTTTTAAAAATTTGTTTCATTTAGTTTGTTATTTTATGATGAGCATTGAGCATAAAAGTTGATATATAGTGGAAAACCTATCTTAAGTAAAACTAGAATACAAAGCCATAGTAAACTCAATATATATCAAAATCATAACCATAATTTTTTTATTTAGAATAGAACAATCATGCATCTTGGTTGTGTTGACAAGTTGACTATACTGATATATATGACTATGATTTAGTGTTGTCATTATGGAAACAAAGTCATATGATGTTATGGAGTCAGTGAAATCAGTTAGAATATCACATTTGGTTAAGTATGAAAGACTGGACAGTCAGCAGAGCACCAGGTAAATAGAGCATCAACGCACGTGCATATGACCGAGTTTTTAGATGCGCCCTTGAAGATAAGTTTGTTGATATGTAATCATGCTAAGTCTAAGAGTGCATGATCAGATGATTCAGTATGATGAAGATACAACCAGTTGAAGTGGCACAGACAGTAAGCGATAGAGCATAACAGAGCATGGAGCTGACTGTTAGTATTTTGATTAGCGATTATAATATTGTTTTGTAAAGGCTATAAACCTATTGTATTTAGGTTATAGACATGTTATTATCCTTTTTTGTAAACACGCTTGAGCCAATTCACTTGGAAGCATTGTATGTAATAGGTTGAAGGCTGACCTAGTTAATAGTTTTGTTTGGGCATATAAATAAGACATGTGCCTTTGTAATTAAGCATGGTAGTTCAATATAAAGTTGATCAGAGTAGAGTAGAGGTATGCGAAGAGCATTTAGAATGTTTTAGTGCTTTACAAGAGGCTAAAGCATCAATGCACAAAAGGAACTGATCAAACAAGCAGTGTCACAGTAACAGTTCACCTTGCAGATATAGTGTGTATCTGAGATCTAGAAGGTTGTAGCCTTCACCACTTGAGTAGTGAGCTCCAAGACAATGTGTCCCCACCCCTAACATGGTTAATTCTAAAACACTCCTAACAGGGTCCGACCCTTGACCAGGTCACTGTACTAAAAGCATTGTAAAGATCAACTCCTAACAGGGTTGCAAGATCTTCTAATAGGGATCATAAAACACTAATGCAGTTCTTAGTGGGTGTCAATTCCCACCGGGGTTTTTACCTATTTGGGTTTCCCCATAATCATATTTTGTGTTTTGTTTTATGGTTGTTTATCTTACTTGCATTGATATTCATTTTAGTACATAAGCAATTAAGTTAAGTTTCAAGAGTTAAGAAAAAGTATTAATATATGGAACACTGATTCACTCCCCCCCCCTCAGTGTTCCCATTCCAAACAATTGGTATCAGAGCTTTGGTCTTCTGAAGATAATTTTACCCACTTGAGGAGATCATGGATAAGGGAGAAATGGAACATCTGAAAAAGAATCTTGCAGCAACTCTTGAAGACCTTGACAAATCCGAAAAAGAAATTGAAGAACTGAAAGAAAAGGTTAGTGATTCTCATGTAGTCATAAAAAAACTAAGAAAAGATTTGAAACAATGTTCCACAAGTTATTTGGGAAAAATGGTTAAAAATCTAAATGAGGAAAACACATCTCTGAAAGATTAGATTGAAGAATTGGATGAAAAGTTACTTAATAATCAAGATGCCTATGAAGAGAAGATCAAAGAAAATAAGTAGTTGGATGAAGAACTAAGGCAAGAAAACATGAAAATCTTGGAATTAGAAAACATCAAGAAGCAAGTGGAATCTGAATTGACTGAAGCAAAGAATCATATTGACAAATTGCACATAAGCAAGGATCTAATAGAGTCATAGTCGTATGCACAGAAGGTTAAAGGAGACACCAACGGTATTGGATTCAATGAAGAAAAAAATCAAATCAATGACATGCAACCAAGAAAGAAAGCATTAGAAGAATCTACAGAAGCTTAAGCTAAACCACCCAAGGATGAGCACAAGCTAGTAAACAAGATTTTTTATGCTTGTAACAAGCATGGAGACATAGAACACGATTGTAAAGAGGTAAGACCATTCAATGGTTACTATTAATCATGCAATAAGTTTGGTCATAGAGCTATGAATTGTAGATCAAATCAAAATCAGAAAAATCAGAGAATACATCCACAAAAAAATGTAAGAAATTATCAGAACATTACATGTCAGATATACAATTATATTGGTCATACAGCTAGACAGTGCAATATGGTAACCCATATGAATGCACCGAGGAATATCAGGCCTCCAATCATTTGTCACTCATGTAACAAGGCTGGACACATCTCTAGGTTCTGCAGAACAAAAGTGCAAAGACAGGAAAGCCCTAAAATTTTTCAAGGATCAATATTGGATGAAGCAGGAGAAGTCAAGTTTGTACAAGCTACAGAGGATGCAAACTTGATTTGGAAGGAAGAAAAGAAGGATAATGTCGATGAAATAGTTGAGGATGCATCAGCAATGGACGCACCTCCTATTTATGGTTAAAATGACTATCATGGTCATAGGGGGAGCAAGATTAGCTCTAGACACCTGCACGGCTGGTATACTCACCCTCAGAGTATGTGCCTTGGACTAAAACTAATTGGAGACTATGTGAAGAAGTATGCAAGAGCATGCTGCCTCATTGTTAGCAGTAACAAAGATTAAAATTCTTAGTTGCATTCTGTGTTTACATGGTAAGCATTAATGGCAAAAATTTACTTTATAGTCACCAGAGATTCACTAATCACTCATTTGCAATTAAATTTAAGAGTTTGGAGATCACAGGAGCACTAGCAATTGAGTTATGAAGCGTTGTAGTTGAATTTATCAGTGAAGAAGGAAGATTGATTGTTGGAAGCCCTAGTTCAGACGCGACAATTCAGAAACCCTTAGAAACCTCTATGAAGCGATAAATCAAGTAAGTCATGGCTACACCAGTTGTTTTTGATGTTGCTAAAAGGAAAATATATGTGTTTAAGAAGCATCCTTTCAAGTCCACCCTAGATGACCTAGAAGGAGCCTTTTCTAGAACCCCAATGGGCGTTATGCATGTAGAAGACATACACGCATATGTGTATTGCAAAAAGGAATCGGTTGGTTTGGAAAAAATTTGGTCACACCTTGAGTCAATGATGAATTTTGATAAAACATTCTTGGATGAGTTTGTGCACCTTGAGAATCACCAAATCATTGAGTATGCTACAGCCTATGAATTCTATGAATTTGAATGGATTAAGATTATGTTGAGTAGAATTCATGATCACCTATTTTGGATAGGTGAAGTTCCAGTTGGAATCACAACTGATCTCATTTATGAGATGACAAGACTATCAAAGATAGGTGCCATTCTTCTAGTTGGTAAGGATGTCAAAAAATTGGCTGAGGAATCTTGTAAGTCATGCAATGACAAGCGCGACATGACCATAGAGCCGATTGAGGAGAAAGACATCAAATTGATGTCTATGATACTTGGGTACAGATTTCAACATGCAAATAGGGTCAATAGTGTGTCCGCAACCACTATTCTAGTAGCCATCAGATTGGTGAGAGAAAATAGAGAATTCAACTTCTTTGAGATCTTGCGCACACTGTTGATTGACTAAACAAGGGAAATCAAACATGACAAGAGCAAAATATTCAAGTTTGGATCACTGATTATCTATATGTACTTTCATATAGTTGGAAAATTCTCAGATTTATACCTTGATAAAAACATGCCTACTATGCCACAAATATCACTTAAGGCATCAATTGAGAGTTCTTTGAAAGATTTTATGGAGTTAGAGATAAAAACATTCAGGATAAATATGCAGATGAGGTATAGGATACCTAATAGCATAGTTGAAAAGTATAAGGACAATATTTGTTTTATGGTGGAAATAGACATAACCTGTATGGAAGTTGTTGAGCCTAGAACTAAGTGGATTCATCCACTTGGTTATGAAGTGGAGGAATAGTTTTTGGAAGCATATGCGCAAGTTCTACTATCAACACCTAAGGATTCCAATGAGCCTAGATGGGGAACATATGAGGAGAAAACCAGACAGGTAGATGGAGTCCTAAACAATGCAATGACCAAGAGGAAAGCCTCTAAAATCACATCAGAGATACTTAAGATTCATGGTGTCACTCATGCTGACCTAGATAAAGATAGAGAAGCTAAGATAGCTATGAAAATTGAGAGCGCATCCACTATGGAAGCAAAGATAGAGAATACTGATGATCCTAAGATGAAGAAAGTAAAAATTGAGAAAACTGATGATCCAAAGGAAAAAGAGAGTAAGACAGATGATATCAGTCCTGCGCCCACATACACAATTGACTTAGATTCCACTAAAGCATCTCTTGAGACAAGCAAGATGTCTAAGAGGAAGAATCAAACAGCTACAAGCCACCCATTAGCAAGAGCCAAAAGAAGCTGAGCCAAAAATGTATAAACACCTCCTGAGGTAGGATTCCTACCAAATTTACAAGTGTTGAGATCTAGAGTGGTAGATGAAGGTAGACTTGATCAGATATTTAAGTTTTATGACATATATCATGAGATTGACAATTCTGAGATCCATGATATGTTGATCAAACATATGATGAAATTCAAGAAGACTGTGCTAGAACTGAAGACAGTGATTCTAGATAAAGTTTGGGAAATTCTGGATACTTTGAAAAGACAAGCTAGTGAAGAAGACTTCAAAATCAAAGAGAAGACACTAGATGATAATCTACCAGTATGCTCAGTTGAAGAGAAGACCTTATTAATGGACTTAGTAAAGCCGCACCTTAGAACTAATATGATAACCTTACATATTATGAATAAGGATTATGAATTGATTGCCAAGGAGATAGAAAAATCCTTTGTGAAGGTGTTCCTAGAACAACACATGCAAGAAACATTTGCGCCCATAACTCATGCACCCATTGAGAAAGCCAAATTAGTTGAGGGTATAAATGCACCTATGACAGGTCCACAGGACTCAGTACCCACAGTGACAACACCCACATAGGCAATGATATCTGCACCCATGCCTAAAACTAAGAAAGACACTATCATGATAGATAACATTAATATATCTATGGCAGCCATAGATAAGAACTTGGATAAGTTCAAAGAAGCATTTGTGAGCACCGAGGAAGCATAAATTCTATGTGGTGATAATTCACCTATGAAACAACAAGAAGTGCAGATAGAAGACATAATAGGACATGGAGATATAGAGGAGAAGGAAGAAGAAAAAGAGGAAGAGGATATAGAAAATAAATATGAACATGTGATTGAAAAAATTGAGGTAATGGATGTCAGTCAACATTCACTCCTCACCCCAAAACCATCAGTATCATTGTTGTCAAGTTTGACTCTTGACACTACTAGTTTAGACTCATGGGGAGAAGAAGACCTGATCAAGATCAGTGTACTTGCAATGGAAAAAGCCAAGGAAAAATAGGCTATGAGGAATCCACTATTTGTGGAGTCAGTCAACATTTTGAATAACTTATTACCTTAAGACAAGAAAGTGCCAAGCATACACTCAGTAGATGATGCCAGCTCCATTATGACATGTTTCAAAGAAAACTTTTCTAGACTTGAAGAATCTACATCCAAGGTGGCATAAAAGATTGAGTGAACTGGTAGGGAACTTTGCACTTGAACTTAGCTCTTTGAAGGTTGGTCAAGCTATGTTAAAATAATTTGTAGCTAAAGGAAGAAAAATCATAGCAGATTGTATGAATAAGGATAAGTTGACTGCAGATCTCTAATAAGAAAATTCACAAAGCAGAAGATATGATAGACACAGTGAGGAAATAAGTAGAAGATCCCTCTACAGATGTAAATATGTGTAAAAATGTGTACAAATGACAAGTGGAAAAAATAGAAAAGACAGAGAAAGAAATGTTCAAGATAAGGGCAAGGCAAACACAACTAAGAAATGATCTTTCGCCCTCATCAGATGTATTAAACTAGAACATCAAGGAGATCGATGCCACTATGGTGACATATGATCAAGGTCTGAGTTTAGATTTGGAGAAGATGGAGAAGTTGACATATGCTTTGTGCACCCATCTCTAGACTGTAAATGCACTAACAGTGTTTTGGCAACAAGAGATCCAGAACCTAAAGATAGCATATCCGGAAGCACTCACCTTGTAAGTACTTATAGATACACCTTTTTAAGAACCTTTTTCATTAACATCAAAGGGGGAGTAAAGTATAGAAGGGAGAATATAGAGCTATGTATATGATATAAAGGGGAGTAGAGAATATAGTAGAAGTGAAATATAAGGTTAGTATATATGTTAGAAAATTTTGTATAAAGATACAGTTAGTAACTTGGCCATATTCCTTTGTTGCCATTAATGACAAAGGGGGAGATTTTTGGAAAGTTGACTATAATGATATATATGACTATTATTTAGTATTTTCATTATGGCAACAAATTCATATGATGTTATGGAGTCAGCGTAATCAGTTAGAACATCATATTTGGTTAAGTATGAAAGACTAGACAATCATCAGAGCACCGGGTAAACAGAGCATCAACGCATATGCGTATGACCAATTTTTTGCATGCACCCTTGAAGATAAGATTGTTGATATGTAATCAAGCTAAGTCTAAGAGTGCATGAATAGATAATTCGATATGATGAAGATACAACCAATTGAAGTGGCACAAACAGTAAGCGGCAGAGCATAACAAAGCATGGAGCCGACTGTTGGTATTTTGATTAGCGGTTATAATATTGTTTTGTAAAGGCTATGCGCCTATTGTATTTAGGTTATAGACATGTTAATATCCTTTTTTGTAAACACGCTTGAGCCAATTCACTTGGAAGCTTTGTATGTAATAAGTTGAAGGCCGACCTAGTTAATAGGTTTTTTTGCACATATAAATAAGACATGTGCCTTTGTAATTAAGCATGGAATTTGAATAGAAAGTTGATCAGAGTAGAGTAGAGGTATATGAAGAGAATTTAGAATGTTTTAGTGCTTTACAAGAGGCTAAAGCATCAATGCACAAAAGGAACTGATCAAACAAGCAGTGTCACAACAACAGTTCTCCTTATAGATATAGTGTGTATCTGAGATCCAGAAGGTTGTAGCCTTCACCACTTGAGAAGTGAGCTCTAGGACAGTGTGTCCTCACCCCTAACAGGGTTAATTGTAAAAGACTCCTAACAGGGTCTGACCCTTGACCAGGGTACTGTACTAAAAGCATTGTAAAGATTAACTCCTAATAGGGTTGCAAGATCTTCTAACAGGGATCATAAAACACTAGTGCAGTTCTTAGTGGGTGTTAATTACCACCATATTTTTTACCTATTTGGGTTTCCCTGTAATCATATTTTGTGTTATGTGTTATGGGTGTTTATCTTACTTGCATTGATATTCATTTCAGTACATATGCAATTAAGTTAAGTTTCAAGAGTTAAGAAAAAGTATTAATATATGGAACACTAATTCACCCCCCCTCTTAGTGTTCCCATTCCTAACAAGTTGCTCAATATTTTTGCCTTTGAGCCTTGAACCAGAACTTTGATTACCAAAAATATGTAGAAACAAGGTGACTTTGGGGAAGAAGCGCATTGTAAGGGGCCTTTGATTAAATACAAATTTAATCAATAGGGCTTCAATCAAATGCTTGAGGCTTCTATTGAACTATTCTTCAATCAAGCACAAGCTACATAAACATTTATGTAACGACCAACTTCAAGAAAACACGGTTTATATTAAATAACCATGTTTTCTCAAAGATTGTCAACTTATATTATTTTTTACATAATTTATTCATTTTATTATAAATATAATTTATTTTTTTCATTATGTTTAAAAATAAAAAATAAAAAATTTAGACTTTGTGGAGTAAAAGTTTCAATTTTTTCATTTGGTGAGATTTTCAAGTGCATTTTTTTCAAAATAAGTATAGGGAAAATAAAATAACTAGGACAAATAAGTCATAAAGAAATTGGTCAACTGGAAAAGAAAAAAAATTACAACAAAGAATTGGGACACTATTATAGAACTAAAGTGTGTATGCATCTTTAATTTTATCATTGTAGATTATTCCTCTCTCTATAGTTTATGCTTGTATATCTCTCTCTATTAGGTTCTTTATGCTTATTGATCTCCATATTTTTCTCTCTCTATTCTTTGCTAGGACATCTCTCTCTCTCTCTCTCTCTCTCTCTCTCTCTCTCTCTCTCTCTCTCTCTCTCTCTAGGTCATTTATTTATTTTTAACACAAACTCTCTTTCACAATCCACTTAAGGATCTCTCTCACTTTTTTATTTTGGATTTTCCTTCATATTTTTGTGATCCCTAACAATGGTTCCTTTCTTTGTGTGGCAATCTTTGAAAGTTTGAAATCTTATTAATTTTATGTGGAAACATGAGTCAATTCATCTTCTTAATGGCTTCACGAATATCCTTCAGATTACACTAACACTTCATAACTTTGAGTCCATGTATCCTAATATGGTGATTATCTTATTAGGAGAAGATATTGTGATTTTATTTTTATTTTTTGCAGGACACTTATTCAACACTATCCATTATTTTTATAAGTACTAAAAAGGGATCCTTTCTCCACATAAAACCTTTACTAAAATATTCTCTAACTATAATTGAAATATTCCAAATTATAATGGGTTTCAGGAGATTAAAAAATACCATATGGAAAACCAAATTCAAAATCTAGTTCATATATTCTGATTCATTGTCATACCATGACACAAAATTAAATTTAAAAAAAAATTGTAGAAAAAAATAACAAATTAATAGAGAACACCAACAAAATCTATTTAAAACACAAATAATTATTTATTAAAATTATACCACCAATTATATTTTGCATGCCTATATTCAAACAAAATTAAGGATATATTTTCTATAGCTCACACCCCTTTATGTACATTTTGTTAATATGAAAGTCAAAATAGGAGAAAAAGCTATTAAAATTATCTTTCAATGTGCATTTCAACATGCATTATTCTCTCAAATTAAGCACTAGAAATGACTAAAAGCTAAATTGTGGTAAAGATAATATTAAATTAAATATTTAAAAAATCACATGAAAATTGGATGATGAACCACAAAAAACATTTTAATTGAATTTTATGCATGGTAGTGAGGCTCATGCATTGTTTCACAACACCAACTTGATGCTAAGACTCACACTTTAATCTCAAAGTAGTCAAAACTGAACTTTGCAACTTACAATGATACTTTTAATAACTATAGTCTTATAGAGCCACTTAGAAATATTAGGCCCAAAGAAGGAACACAACTAAGAGGGGTGGAGGGTAAATCATTTGTAAAAATTGAAGCACAAAGCCTCTTAAAAATAAATATATTTAAATGATAAATAGTTTATACAAGATCTAGAATACATAACACAATAACACAATATTTGTTCTTGAGAAAACCCATTAGGGAAAACCCTAGTGAGGGTCTAACCCACTAGATGATGTACTCTGTTAAAAGTATTGTCTAGTTAAGAGAATTAAGATAGAGAACAAAATATTAACATACACGCAAAGACTTAAAACCAAATTTTTAGGCACACTCCCAAGAGAACAGTTCTCACAATACAATCTTAGATTTAGCTCTTAGTCAGGTTCACTGATCTTTATAATTATATCAAGATGGACAAGTAATCAATTGAAAATGAACTAACAAATAGCATCTCATATGTCTATACAGTTCTAATGAATTGCATTTTGGACATACCCCCACATACATGTATACATCCGCTTACTCATCTCCTATCTACACTGTCAATTACAAAATGATCTCTCATATTTATTGATTACAAAAAATAATCCTCCACTAGGTTGGCTAATACCTATTTACAATAAAAGATATACATAATAATCTCAATCACTAATGTGATCCAAATCAAGTTGGTTAATATTTAGATAGGACCCAAATCTTCAACCTCAAACACACTACACCATACTCAATGTAGAACCAAGAATCACAACAAGTTACTCTATCAAGTCGATGAGGACTCAAATGAAGAAACACCCACAAATTACCAAAATAGGAATTCAGATCTCCTCAGTCAATGCAAACCAATAAAATGATCATCATATGATCCAATAACATGGACAAGGAAAATGATTAACATCCAAAACCTTTGCATGAAATCCAAATCCAAATTGAAACTCATCTTCAACATTGATCATCAAGAACACTATCTCACTGAACTCTTTCATACTAGAAGATAGCTCAACTCTGAAAATTGTGAAAAAAGTAACTTCAAACACAATGATAAGGCACAATTATAGTACCATCTTTGTAACCTCTAAATCATCAAAGCTAGCTCATAGAAAACAAAATATTCAACTTCTACACACAGAAAAAATGTAACACCAACATCCAATAACTCAACCATAACTCACTCCCAAAATCATACGAACCTCTATAAGTTGACAAGCATCTACTATAGACATCTCAAAACCTCCAATAAGAATCACAATAATATATCTTAAATGTAGTAACCAAATCATACATTTCACCAATATTGAACATTTCTCAAAATACTATCTACAACAACAAATAGTCTGGTTACATCAATGAAAAAATATTAATTCCAACATACCTCAATCATCTCTGACCTACTCAACCAAACCTTTAATAATCTCCCCCTTTGGCATTGATGGAAATATATGAAGTGAAAAATTGATCAATTCACAAATTCATGATATATCCATCGAACTACTTTGAATATCCAGCTTAAAAATATCTCCCCCATTAGAAATCTCTCTCTCAACATGTTTCTTCCTCAACCTTTTTTTCCCACATATCTCTCCCACTTTAACATCAATAAAAAAGGGCCCAAGGAAATCAAAGAACTACACTAACCTCAAAAGGTTGACTAATACACTATAGTACTGAACCACATAGAACCTTCTTTGCCTAAGGAGAAGTCCCAAACATACTAATCCAGGGAAATATATTCTAATAATGTACTAGATTGATTCCATTACACGAATCTTAATTCTGACCAGGAGGGGCTATAACCCCATGATTACCTTAGAGATAATGAAATGTATCCTTTGGTAAAGGCTTCATGAAAATATATGCAATATTCTCTTTAGTAGGCACATGATCCAATCTGACCTCCTTCTCATTCATTTTGTCCCACAAGAAATGATACTTAATTGAAATATGCTTTGTTTTTTAATGTTGTAACAGATTCTTTGAAATATTAATAGCACTTGAATTGTTACAATATATAACTATTGGTTCATCAATGCACACCTTTAGATCTTTTAACATCTTCTTCATCAAAATGACTTGTGTATAATTATTGGTAGTATGAACACATTTAGCTTCAAAAATAGGTTGTGAAATAAAATCCCAATTCTTACTAATCCAAGAAACTAATCTCTTACCCAAGAAGAATTCACCACCACTAGTACTCTTTCTATCATCCACATTTCCTTCCCAATCAACATCAGTATATGTATAAAGTGTAAAATATCCATCTTTTTCAAACCATAATGCATAATCAATTGTTCCTTTCAAATATCTAAAACTTCTCTTCACATCAGCAACATGTGACTTTTTTAGTTCAACTTGAAATCTAGAAATAATAGAAATAACATTCATTATATCTAGTGTAGTTTGTTTCAAGTAAAGAAATCCACTGATCATAGATCTGTATCTAGTATAACTAGTACAAGTGGATTCCTCATCTTTTGTCAAATTGCAGCCAGACATCATAGGAATACCAACCAATTCAGAGTCTCCTATTCCAAACTTCTTCAAAAACTCTCTGACATATTTGGACCGTGAAACAATTTCATTCCTCTATCCAACTACGTGATTTGCAATCCAAGAAAGAATTTATTCTCACCTATCATATATATCTCAAATTCATTTTTCATATCCACAAAAAAAATCTTTCTCATAATCATCATCACCTCTAAATACAATGTCATTAAAAAATACTTCAACAATCTAAATATTGTCATTAGTAGCTTTCAAGTACAAATTACTATATGCAGTTCCTTTAGAAAAACTAATTTTTAATTAATACCTATCCAATATATCATACCAAGCTCTAGGATATTTCCTCATTCCATACAAATCTTTGTATAACTTGAAAGCCATTTCTTCTTCATCAGTTTGAGTAAATCCATCAGGTTGTTCAATGTAAACTTATTCCTCTAACTCAAAATTAAGAAATGTTGACTTAACATTCATCTAATAAAACTTAAAATTTTTGTAAGAAGCATAAGAAAGTAGTAATCTAACTTCGATAGTTCCTGAAACAGGAGAAAAAGTTTCATTGAAATCAATACCTTCCATTTGCGAATAACATTTACATACTAGTCTTTCTTTATTCCGAAACACTTTACATTGTTCATCCAAATTTTTCCTAAATACCCACTTAGTTCTGATCACATTCTTGTCTACGAATCTAGGAACACGAATCCACTTGTATTGTTCTTTTAAATCTGATCCACCTCTTCTTTTATATCTTTTACATAACTTTCATCATCAAATTCTTCATTAATATTACTAGCCTCAATCTCAGATAATAACCATGTTTCATTCCTAGTAATCTTTTCTATAGTTAGAACACCTATGTTTCTGTCACCAATAATGTCATTTTTAGAATGATTAATCTTTACTTATAGTGGAGTTCTCAGAGTAGACCTTATGGAAGACTCTTTTGTGTTAATATCATCCATATTCATCTCTAAATTCTCTAGTGGGCCATTCAACAATTGAAACTAATTTTTTCCTTCCTCATCCTAATTGTCTTCTTCATGTATGTCATATCTATAGTCACTTCCACATCTTGTCACTTTCTCATCAACTCTAACTTTAGCACTTTCAACAATTTTCTTCACAAAATGGTCAACACTCAAAAAATTGTGTTAAACCATAAACAAGGCATACATCATCAATATTAGTTTTATCATCCAAATTAATAGATTCAATCCCAACAATAGCTCAAGGAGTATTGTCACCTAGTCTGACAACTCAACCATTATACATATTCAACTTTAAAAATCTATTCTTATCTCATGCCATGTGTTATGAAAAACTATTGTCTATGATCCAATCAACCTTTTTGTTAATATGAGATACTAATTCTTTTTCTTCTCTGATAGGTTTATCTTCTTCAATTTCTACAAATCCAAGTAACTCATTTATCTCATCATCATCATCAGATGCACCATCATTATCATAGTAACATTCTTTATCCTTGATGTATTTCCCATATTTAGGCTTATGCTTAGGAACTCTAGTTAGACATATGGAAGTGAAATGACCAATCTTACTACAGTTAAAGCATTTTATGGGTAACTTTCCTTCAAATTTACATTGGCCCTTTCTTTCTCTTCTTGCGATCAAGGCTAAGACCTTCTCATCCACACTATTTTCAAGCTTTTCAATCTCTTCTCATTCATCAGCATAATCTCCTAACTCTTTGTTGTACTTACTTGATTTTCTAGCACCTGAAAAAATTGTTCCTACATCTATGGTTTTGTGCACAATTGCCTTGAAAGTTGTCTCCACCTTAGGTAAGGCATCTTTAATCTTTGTGGTCTCAAATGTAGTTATTTTGGATACTAACATTTCCCTTGTGAAACCTTTGGTCAATGGTATGATCTCCTCTATGAAATTCACTTTAGTTTTGTACGATGGTGTCAAAGATCTCAGAATATTTGCAATGACCTCATCCTCAGTGTAGGTTCCTCCATTTTTCTCGAGTCTTGTTACACATTTTGTAACCCTTTGAACAAACATCCTTATTGTTTCATCTTCTTTCATCTGATGTGTCTCCATCCTTGCTCTCCAATTCTTAAGCTTGTCTCTTTTAGTGTATCTATCTCCTTCATACACTGTTGATAACATTTCCCATATATCATGTGCCTTGTACATATCTCTGATCTCAGAGAATTCACCATCAGATAATGCACTTATCAATGTTTCTCTAGCTATCATGTTTTATTGAAACATCTTTTCTTGATCAGTTGTGGCAGGGTCTTCCTACTCATCTTCAATATTAAGTGTTGCATCTTTCTTGGTTACCATCCAATAATCCAAGCCCAAACAGAACAAATGAGTCTTCATCTTGTCCTTCCATGCATCAAAATTTTATGCATCAAACTTGGGACTTTCTTTCTTGAAGTAACACATCCTAGATCTTTTCCTCAAGCAGTCAAGCTTTCTCTTTGAGGACCAATATCTTTGATACCAATTATTAGGATAATAATGTCTCACAAAACTAAGAGGGGGGTGAATTAGTTGTTAACAATATTTTTAAAATTAATACCAAATAGAATCTTATGCAAAATAGAATGCAAAAGTACATCACATCATTGAGCATAAGTGACACCAAGATTCGTTCTTGGGGAAAACCTTGTTAAGGGAAAAACCTCGGTGGGGATGACATCCACAAATATATGCACTATATGAATGAAATCCTATTAGGAGATAATTAATATAATAGTTGGGTCCCTGTTAAAGGACATATCCTATTAGGAGTCACAAACCCTGTTAGGGGTATACAATTGGACATAGGCCCAAATACAATTAGAAGGTTAAATCCACCTTCAATCCTTTACAAAATATAATTTATTATACCTGAATTTCTTATTAGGACAATCCAATCCTTGTTCCCAGATCCACAACCTTCTTCTCTATTAGAATTAGATCTCATAGCCTTCTAGCTCACATATTACCATCACAATCCACACACAATCTCAAGGAAGAAACCTGTCCTTATATATACAAGTTACAAATAATATTTCATCTAGAGTTCAACCATTATAGGACCTCATTACATAACAAACAATTACATTATCCAAGGAGACAACATAAAATTCATCCATGATCATGTTACAATAATTATAATTCACCCAAGGTTGGCTCTATTAGTAATCCAGTCATAAATTAATCATCTACATGTTACTCTTCCTAGTCAGCTCTCAAGTACTTCCACACTAGAAAATACACCATAAATTATGTCAGCAATCTCATGAACATGTTGCAATCATAATGTATCTTCTCCATGATGTCATCTAACATTTACCAAGCACGCATACCGGAATTCATCATTGCGCAATAGTTTTGTTCCAAATATTGCAACTAGGTCTATGAAAACTTTTAGTCTATGTTCCTACAACTAGTCTTTACTAAAACAAACATATCTTTATCCAATGATCATATAAGCATATGTGGCCATAGGAATAATTTTTAGATACATCCTAAAACATATCTCTAATCTCACAAGAGCTAATGAATTGTACGGTGTCTGTACCACTCTCTACAATCTACATGTTTGTACTATCCAACCTTTCCTAGTGTTCATAATTGAATATATGTTGACATCAATGACAAAACTATTGAATGACAACAATTCCAATAGAAACCCCATCAACATTTCCTTATTCATTCTGTTACTTTGTTCATTGTACCTTCTATATACTCAACAAGCTGGCTAGATGAGAGTTTTTCTGGCTTTGGAGGTGTTTTATAACAACAAATTAGTTTTTCATTTTGTTCATGTTGAAATAATTAATTGACCTATGATTAACATTTTCCTACCTAATAGCAATAGTTATCCTTTCATCTCACAGTCATCATCTTTGGCATTTTGTTGATATGACTAGAATCTTCATACATTATCATTAATTTATCCTTTTGAATATCATATCCTTTGTCACTATATATTTTCCACTTTTAGCACTAATTGTAATGGTTTTCCCTCTTCAATTTGAGTATCCTTGTGCATCATATGATATGAAATGACTGATTTTAAAAACAACAAAAGAAAATATAAAGCATGAATACCCATGAAACAACCTAGACTCCTCTTCTCCTTGAAGATGGTTGTTTTTGTACCCACTATTTAATGCCTTTAACACCTTTTTGATATCATAATGAGAAAACTCCAACTTATAATAGTCATTTCATTACCTAATATTTGCATGACATATTGATTTTATCATTGTATGTAGTTCCATCATTATTCATTATCTCTTTTGATAAATGATTCACTGTGACAACTATTGTTGTTCATTTCTTTAACATTGATAAATACTTGTTCCAAACAAACAACATAACTCTTGTGACTAAACTTTTGATATCTTTTGTGATTGTTAAAAACAATAAATTATAGGTGAAACCTTCCTTTTTGCTCACTGCTCTTTCCTACCTACTTGCTTTGGTTTCATGATTTTTACCATAGACATTCTTTTATACCCACCATAAACAGAGATTTGGCATTCTCTTATTACAATTGCTTCTCCATGATGAATGTTTATTTTCTATGGTGCAGGAGCACCTAATTCAAAATTTTGATTTTAATATGTAATAGAGGTCTAGTGTCATGGACATGGGCATTTTAATGTAATAAGGTCATTTATAAGGTCTTTTTTCAGGTTTTATATTTGTAGTGTCATGTTGTTAAAAAAATGTCAAATGTTGTCATCAAAATTGTAAAAGTTTCTTGTCAAGTTTGAAACTTCTTGGAAGGTGAAAGCTAGTTGAGCTCAAATTTTGTATGACCTTTGGATTTCAGTTTGTAAACATTTGATGAAGGAGAAAAGTGAGATACCATGACCAATCTTGGTAAAATCATGTAATAAGGCCCATATAAGGCCATTTCTAATGTTTTTAAGGTTCAATAAGTCTATTGTGTTCATTTGGATCAATTTGAAATGCCTTTGACCTATTACGTAACCATTGGGCCTAAGAGACCTTGAATTGGTCAATGTTGGTCAAAGTTTCTAAGAGTGTTCAAAAGGGTAAAAATTAGTTGAAATGATATTTTTATGTCCTATTTAATGTTTTTTCAAGGTTGTGATTCAATCTGAGGTCATTTGGATGTAAAGTGTTAAAAGTGCAAAAAGTTGTCAAAAAGTTGCTTAACAACTTTTACAACTTTGCACACAAAGTTGTCATTAGTATATAATCCCAAAAACCAACTTGATGGTTGGTTAAAAATAGTTGTAAATTATGGTAAGAGGCTATAAGAACCCTCTTTGGGTTGGGGATGGAAGATCATTGAGAGAGAATGTAATGGGAAGGAGGAAAAAACTAATAAAAATCTGATTTTAATATATTTTTCTCTAATTTTCTGCTCTTAATTTACTTGTATGGATTGGAAGAGGTCTCTATCATACATGGATGAATATATGAGGGGGTTATATTTCAATATTTTTTTTTGTTTCATTGATTTTCATGATAAATTTAATGATTTATGCCACTTTTAGTCATTGTAGGTCAATTTTTTGGGGTTTGATCTTTTGGCAAATTCACTATTATTTTGCCTAGTACGGATTTGAATGATGAAAGAAATGGTTAGAGAATGATTTTGGAAGTTATATCATTGAAATAAATTTAATTTTAATCCACTCTCATATGTTTACATGCTATATTTTGAAAGTTGTGACAATTTTTCTATAAGATAGTCTTAAAACCATCCAATTTAAGGGCTTGGGAGAAGATTTGTTGATAACTTTTTAATGCACCGATGGAAAAAATTGAATCTCTAGTATTTACTAGCATTTTGAATTATATTTAAAATGGTTCTTGTCTAATATTGATTATTTATATCTTTGAAGAGAAATTTGATGCCCTAGCAGGCTTATCTTGGCAATTTTTAGTATTTCTAATAGTTAAATGTTTTATTTTGATTAATTTCAAATAGGATAGATCTCTCCCATAATTGCAAGCAATTGAATAAGAATGTAGAAGACCTAAATACATTTTCAAACTATATGAAAAAGGTTATGAGTGTCTTTAATCTCTATTTTTTATAAATGATGTCAAAATGTCTCATGATTGTGACAGTCACAGTCTAAAGGTTTTTTCGTATTATAACGAATTGATGTATTCACTTTATGTAGCCTGGGATCAAAGCCTTATACACATTGTATTTTGGTATTGGATGTTGAAATGGGTGAGTATAATAAGGATATGGTTATGGGAAGGTTCTTTTGGACTATCTTTACAATGAATTGATCAAATCTAATTCTTTTGAGTTGGTGTTGTAAGAAGTTATGATCAACAAAAAGAGGATGGAGGTCTAATGATCCTAGACCTAGTTTTGAGTCAGCTTGAATAAAGGTGAGTTTACTGATTTCTTAAAGTTATCAAGGGAAATTTGGAGTGAATTGGTGAGTCCTTTTGGGTTAAAGATGAAAGTATGGGTTTATTGAACCTTGGGAGAATCCTTTGCTAGAGATGGTTAATTGTCAAGTCGAGAAGTCATTAATATTGTTAGATGCCTCATTATTTAGATAAAGAACCTTAAATGGAGTTTGAGTCAGTTAGTACCCTTGGAGTTTGTGTTGGAGTGGGATTCTCTATATCAACATGTTAAAAAACCCCATTTTGGTCAAATTTGGGGATTGGATGGTGAATTTGAAGATAAATTAATAAGAATTCAAACACTACTGTTTTTGCAATTTCATTATTTTCTAATTTTTTATTGTTACAGTTAGTTTGTATGCATGGAACAGCCATGTATAGATACAAGAGTGCATGATACAATACCCAAATGAAATGTATATGAGTCTAGTTTTATTTTGTTCAATTTTGAGGTAATTTTATGGAGAAATGAATGAGTTGTGTCCATTTTAGTGACAACACCTTGTTCAAAAATGTTTTCCAGCACTTGCAACCAAAGAAAATATTGGTACGGCTATATATAGACTAGTAAGAACTTATAAAGTGGTGATAAGTAATATATTAATATCATGAACAAACTTTATTATTTCTATAAAAATCCATTTTGAGGTTTAAGGGGTCAACTAACTCAATTTCTAAAAATTATCCCATGGATGAGGGTTTTGAGGGTTTTGACAAGAAACTGTTTATTGGAGCACCTTTCACCATTGGAATCTTTATACATATGTTTGATTGAAGTTTTATGGAGTTTATTTCATTTTTTTGACGTAATAAGGGAAATTTGGAGGTCATTTGAATCATTATGTAAAAGTTGCAAAATCATGTAAAAGTTGTCATTGTCTAAAATGTCAAGAGTCCAACTTGGAGTGTAAAGAGTCATTGGGTAGTTATAAAGTTAAAAAGGGGGTTTCCATAAATTGAATGAATTATAATGGCTTTAAATATCTCATTTAAACATTGATAAATGATTTTTTTGGTGGTTTTTGAAGAAGATTAAAAGAAAGAAAACTTTGCCTTTGAAACCCTCACTATTTTATTTTATTTTTACTATTACAATCACTTTGCACGCATGGTACAGCCCTGTACGAACATATGAATGTATGATACCATACCCAAATTAAATATATGTGAGACTATTTTTATTTGGTTCAAGTTTTAGGTAATTTCATGAAGAAATGAGAGAGTTATGTCCATTTTCATAATACCACCCTATTCAGAAATGTTTCCCAGAACTTGCAGCCAAAGAAAATAGTGGTGCGGATAAATACAAACTAGTACGACCCTAGTATTTGGTGAGGAGTAATATATGGATGTTATAAAAAATATATATTGTTTCCAAAAAAATTCATTTTGAGTTTTAAGGGGTCAAACAAATTAATCTCTAAAAATTGTCATGTGTTTTCCTGTGAGAGATCTTGTCACTGGGCAACAGGAAGGTTGTAAAGGCTTTGTGGTTGCATCACTCTGTTCACCAAAGAACCTATCACAAAGAATATGTAACGCCCCGCCAGGGAACCCAAGAGAATTTAATCCTAAAAAAATGCTACTAGTAAGTGTAAAAGTATTTGCAAACAATAGGGAAAAAGACAAAATTTGTGAAAGACAAATTTGCCATGTAAATTATGCAAAAGATTATCTTTTTCCTTTTCTGGAAAAAAAAAAACTCAGAGCTTTTGATTTTCCATTTTTGGAAATATTTAATTTGTAAAAAATATATATATATAACAGAAAAGATCTGCATTGTTTATATGTCTTAATAAAAATGCTTATTAAAAAAAAATATTAAAATTACACTTAAAAAATGTGTATGCGTTAATTTAAGTTGGAAGTTTTTAAAAATATATATATATAAAATTTAATAAAGTTAGTGGGGTCGGGATCCCACTCCCCAACCCCACGGCAGCTCAAAGGCTGCCCACGGCAGCTTGTATTGTCGTGAAAGCCCAGGGCTGCGCACGGCAGCTGAGGCTGTGCGTGACAACCCTTTGGGGAAAGGTGCGTGAGGTGCTCGTGGCCCCCACGACACCCCCCCAACATTATTAATTTTATTTTTATTTTTTTTAAATTGTTTGAATTTAAATTCATTTTAGTATGTATTTTAATTTGTGTGTTATTTAATTATTATTAATTTAAATTTTGGTTAAATTAAATTTGTTAGTTAATTATAATTAATTTAATCTTTGGTTAATAGTTTTATTTTATTTAGACTGCTTTAGTTTAATTAATTTTGTTTTATATTTAATTCATAGTTTAATTAATTTGCAATTAAAGTTTGAATTTGTAAATTGTTTTATTTTTATAATGAAGATTAGAAAACCTTGGCTCATATAATCATTTTGCTATTTATTTTAGTAAAATAGATTATTAAATTTTAGTTATTTGAATTGAGATTCATAATCTAGATTTTATATAAATCTAACATTGGATTGGAACTATATGATTTAGTTTGAATGTAATAAACTTTTAGTGATCTTGGTCAATAGTTGGTTTGTATAGATAGGACTTAGCATATAGTTTCGTATGATTATATTTCCATAATATTTGATTTATAATTTTAGAATTCGATCAAATCAGATCTATTGTGTTATTACTCAAATGTTACGTATGTACATGCATGCCTAGGTTATATGAAATACATATATTTTGCGTATTGTAATACGTCTAGCTATGTATCATATTGGAAAATGAACTTAATAAGTGTTTAGTTTTATACTGAAATTGGGTGTTTTCATTAGGTTGTTACTGGAATGATTATTTTTTAGAATTTCCTAGTAGACCTTGTTATTTATATACTTGAATTCAATTATGATGAATATGGAATGCTTTTGGTTAAAGTTTTTATTCAGTTCGAAATGGCGTGAGTGTTGTATTCTTCATGTCTTCTTTCACATTATGGGATGTCGGGTACTAGAAGACCTAGGAGGATACAGAGGCTGGGGTATATGTCAGATGTTCTTTTTCAACTATGTTTTGATGTGTGTGTACTCTATCTGATTATCACTCATGTTGACCATTGGGCTCATGTTATACTATATTCTGTTTGTGGTATCTTTGTAACCATATCTAGTTCTTTTGTGTGAAAATGGATATGAGGTTACATAGTTGTATACCCGATTAGATCTAGGAGAGATCTGTGAGCCTAGGGTAGTTTACCTGGACATGTAATAGGAGGTGGCTTGCAATAAGCGTTGGGGCCCACAAGTGGCTGCCAGGATCACTTATTGTTAAGTTTTAGTAATCAAGTGATAACCTAATATAATTAAGGGGTATTTAATTGAACCTAATAAGATATGATTCCTCACCCATGCTTGAGTGCTAGTACACACTAAGGTGGAGTTGAGAAGATGACTAGCCCCCTTTTAAGGGATGAGTTGGCATAGTTAATGACTTCATCAGTACGAGAGGTCGTTGATACTGTGTATGGTCACTTGGGTGTCGGGATCCAGAGAGATTACCAGGACAAAACTCAAGGGTTAGATGTACATGATGACACCTTCCTATGCATAGTCTGGTTATTCTACATGTGTCGGTTGCCTCTGGTTTAGTGAGTTGTACATTTATATTTATCATGTGTATCTTAAGTTAGAGTGCTTTCAGGATCCTTCTGCTTAGGGTTTTATCCTTGTTTTGTATTGATTATCTGATTGGGGTTTGTGGTTATCTCCTCATCATGGTGGGGTAGGCCTTTGTGGTCCTACACGGACGGGTGGTAGTGATCCTTTACCATTTGAGATTCGACATCCTTGTGCTGATGCTTGATGGTGACTCTACAGATGGTTTCCTTTGATGCCTCTTCATTGATGTTTCTTTCATATCTTCTTATTTGTAATCCTGTATTAGAGTATCGCATGTGATACCTAATCTGGTATTTGTACTTTTATAGTTAGATTTATTACTACATACCCTGCAACATGTGCAGTGGATGTTAGTTTATTTGGATATCATGGAAGTCCATGAGAATTGTATTTATTGTTATCATGTAATTGTAATTTAATAGTTATGGAATCTTTTATTGATGTTAGTTCTAGTTGTCTTTTATTCTTACGTAATTCTATGTCATGGAACCCTTGAGTCTTGTAATCTGTATTGGATGTTGTTTCAATGTAAGTAAATGGTAATTGCTTCCGCACTGTTGTTTATCTTGTTTGTTAACTTTATAAAAAAAAATTGTTCACCAAACTTAGTAACATGTTTAGGGTTAAATTCTCTTGGGTTCCCTGGTGGGGCGTTACATCTGGTATCAGAGCGAAGTTTCTACACTGGGAACTCTAGGTATGTACGCCTATTAGGTTTTGTGTAGTTTAAACTTGGAACTAAACATAGACATATAACATTTTATTTTCAAACCATTGTTTGTGATTATGTTTCTTTTAGTTTTGTTTCTAGCTTTGTTGAGAGTTGTTGTTGGATCTCTGATGTTGCAGGAATTATGGCTGTGACTAGATCTGCTAGAGGTCAAGGTAGAGGTCATGCTGGTAACCGTGGAAGGGGTAGACAGCCTAGCCCTTCTACAAGTGTCAGTCAGAAGAGTCACCGGCAGCAGTCTAGGGGTCAGCAAAGAGAGGATCGTCAGGATGATCTTGATATGAGACAGCTCTTACAAGCTATTCTTAATCATCTTGGTCCTGAGCAGGTTAGAGCAAAGTGGGCTAGAGAGAGGTCTAGGAGTCCTCCCAAGAGGGACTTCACAGTTGATCCTACAGTGGTGGCAGCTAACCACATGAGGGATTTGATGAGAGGGTGACCCATTCCCTTTGATGGGAAAGGCACTATTTTAGAGGCAGAGACATTTTTGATAGCTTTAGAGCAGAGTTTTTCCATGCATCCCTTTAGTAGTAATACTAAAGCCAGGTATGCGATTATGTAGCTTACAAATTTTGCTGCTATATGGTGGAAGATAGAGGAGCAGAAGCTAGGGTTCTGGATAGACACTGTCACTTAGGAGTTGTTTCTAGAACACTTCTGAGATTGCTTCTTATTAGATCAATGGAGGCGACAGAGAGCAGATGAGTTTCATAATCTGAGACAGCTGACCCTGTCAGTGGGAGAGTATGAACGGTGATTTTTTGAGCTCAAACAGTATGCTGGCTTTGGTCAGGATATCTCTCTCCTAGTACAACACTTTGTGAGGGGACTAAATGCACACATCATTGGAGAGGTCCTACTATTTGAGCCTAAGACTCTTTAGGAGGTGGTCATTAAGGCCACCCTTACAGAGATGAATCTTTCTTTAGGTCATGGTAGTTAGAGAAGTGTTCAACATAGTGGTTCCAAGGGGAATCGGTCTCAAAGGAATGGGAATTTTTAGAATCCTTCTACCTTTTCAAAAGGTAATTAGAATCAGCAAGATAAGAAATTTTTCAATGGTTATGGTGGTGGTTCTCAATCAGAGAACTATCGCAATTGGTAGCATAGTGAGCGCAATCAGGATGTTCAACCCACTCAAAATTCACATCAAGATTTTGGTGGGGGTAGTTTTCAGTAGCCTAGTACTCCTTCAGCAAGGAGAGTCTTCAAGGGGGATTGTTTCACTTATGGCCAATAGGGTCATAAGTCGTACGATTGTCCCCAGTTTTTAGCTCAACATTCAGGACAGAGGTTGTTGGTTTCTAAGCCTACAGTGGGGGATGTAGGTAGATCTCATAGAGCCTTTGCAATAGGGAACGATCCTCAGTATTTGAACCCTAATGCAAGAAAAGGTCCGATGGGACCTACTTAGTGATCTTTTGTCTTAGTTTTCTTTTCAGAGTAGCGAAGTTTATGGGACTTACATCCCTACTTGTTCCAGGCTTCCAAGAGTAAGCCTAATTCTAGGGGGGGTGGATGTAGTACCTTGCCCATAGTTCACTTTTAGGATTCTTTATGTTTCAGTGCTTGACCAAATTCTGTTAGGTCACTTTCAATGTGATCGATTATTATGTTAATGAATGATAATTAAGGATTTATGTTCATTGAATGTGTATCAGGTTATTGCATGGATTAGATGTTGATATCATTTGATGTTATGTTTGTATGTTTTATATTGATTCATGGTACTGATCCCATACTGGCATGTGTATGGTTGTCATGTGTTTGCATCTATTTGACATGTTTTTTTGGTAGAGGATAGAGGCGTAGTTACTCACATAGTCAAGATCCACATGACTTATCATACCCTATCATTGTTTGATATATATTATTGTATGTACATGCTTCGTCTTGTGGTGACAGGTTTGCAGGTACAGGGCATCATCCTCCCTGAATTGGCAGGAGTGAGCATGCCCACAAACATTCATCTCAAATGGTAAAGAGGGGAGATAATACACAAACCCAAACCCTAAACCTAAGCCTTATTGTCCTAGGATTGGACAAGTGTCGGTTTGACTTCCCTACCCGAATTCACCTGGTTGGCATGAATTTGTGGATCCCTTCTCCTGAGTTTGTTTGATTTATTATGTTTGATTTTTACTCTGCATGATTCAGTTGATTTATGATTATGTGGGTGATTATTAATTTATTGATTATAGTTGAAATATGTTAATTTAGATTATTTTATGTGAATATCAATGTTAAGTGCATAGTTGTATTTAATGATTAAATATGTTTCTAGGATTTAATTGAGGAAATTAAATTAAAGTTAATTATTTTAGTATTGGAAATTAATATTGATTATGTCCTAAGTTTATTATGATGAAATTTAATTAAAATCAAATAATTGATTATTTGGATTTAATTGAGTATTTTATTGAGAATTGGATTTTATTATGTTTGTGAGTATTATTAAATAATTAAAATATTAATTGCATGATTTCATGATGCATTAAGTATTTAATTTATTTAATAATAGATTTTATTATTAACATGTGCTTTATTGAGTTGTGCACAATTATATTTATTTTTAATTATTAAATAGTAATTTCTCTCAACAAAGTGGGAGAGTTTGATTAGGAGCTCTTTGTGTGAGTCATCTAGGGTTTTGCATGTTTAGTGGAGTTGAATCCCTAATAGGGAGATTTTGCATTCATTTGGCATTCAATCAGTTTGTTGGAGCAATTTTGGAGAGAGAGCTTTTGGAGTTTTTGTGCTTTCTTGTGTTCTTGAGCTTTTGGAGATTATGCATGAATTTTGGGTGAAGGTCGTTTGCATTTGGATTCGGGGATTTGTATGCATTGTGATTTAGATCTATAGGTGGAGCTTTTCTGTTGTCAGATCTAAGGGTTTCAGTATTCTATAGGCTTCCTTATTCAGTCTCCAGCTTTGGAATTGAGGTAGGGGTTTGTGGAGTTTTTTTGTGAATTCATCAGTAGTTCTTTCTGCAATTTCTCTATGTTTGTTTCAGTATGTAGATGTAGATCTATTTTCTGTTCATACTTTAATTTAAGGGTTAGAAAACTTATTAGAATGCTATTTCATATTTTTATACTAACTTGGCATAGTAGGGTTATGTTGTCCAAATTTGGAGAGAAAATTCATCTTAGGGCACCTAGAAAATGAAAAATTAATCTCTTTATAGTTAGTTCTATAGTATGACTGAATTAATTAAATGGGTTGTTTAGGAAAAACAATTTTGGTTTACAAAAATGCAATCTGGGTGAAAAATTCATTCTCTATCAAAAATGACATTCAAAAAAAAATATTACCACAGTAAAATTATTTGCTTACTAAAGACAACAAAAAAATGCAATAGTAAGTGTAAAAGTATTTGCAAACAAAAGGGAAAAAGACAAAATTTGTGAAAGACAAATTTGCCATGTAAATTATGCAAAAGACGCTCTTTTTCCTTTTCTGGAAAAAAAAAAAATCAGAGCTTTTGATTTTCCATTTTCAGAAATATTTAATTTGTAAAAATATATATATATAACAGAAAAGATCTGCATTGTTTATATGTCTTAATAAAAATGCTTATTAAAAAAAATATTAAAATTACACTTAAAAAATGTGTATGCGTTAATTTAAGTTGGAATTTTTTTTAAAAATATATATAAAAAATTTAATAAAGTTAGTGGGGCGGGGGTCCCACTCCCCAACCCCACGACAGCTCAAAGGCTGCCCACGACAGCTTGTACTATCGTGACAACCCAGGGCTATGCACGGTAGCCGAGGCTATGCGTGACAACCCTTTGGGGAAAGGCGCATGAGGTGGTCGTGGCCCCCACGACACCCCCCCAACATTATTATTTTTATTTTTATTTTTTTAAAATTGTTTAAATTTAAATTCGTTTTAGTATGTATTTTAATTTGTGTGTTATTTAATTATTATTAATTTAAATTTTGATTAAATTAAATTTGTTAGTTAATTATAATTAATTTAATCTTTAGTTAATAGTTTTATTTTATTTAGACTGCTTTAGTTTAATTAATTTTGTTTTATATTTAATTCGTAGTTTAAATAATTTGCAATTAAAGTTTGAATTTGTAAATTGTTTTATTTTTATAATGAAGATTAGAAAACCTTGGCTCATATAATCATTTTGCTATTTATTTTAGTAAAATAGATTATTAAATTTTAGTTATTTAAATTGAGATTCATAATCTAGATTTTATATAAATCTAACATTGGATTGGAACTATATGATTTAGTTTGAATGTAATAAACTTTTAGTGATCTTGGTCAATAGTTGGTTTGTATAGATAGGACTTAGCATATAGTTCCGTATGATTATATTTCCATAATATTTGATTTATAATTTTAGAATTCGATCAAATCAGATCTATTGTGTTATTACTCAAATGTTACGTATGTACATGCATGCCTAGGTTATACGAAATACATATATTTTGTGTATTGTAATACGTCTAGTTGTGTATCATATTGGCAAATGAACTTAACAAGTGTTTAGTTTTATACTGAAATTGGGCATTTTCATTAGGTTATTACTGGAATGATTATTTTTCAGAATTTCCTAGTAGACCTTGTTATTTATATACTTGAATTCAATTATGATGAATATGGAATGCTTTTGGTTAAAGTTTTTATTCAGTTCGAAATGGTGTAAGTGTTGTATTCTTCGGGTCTTCTTTCACATTATGGGATGTTAGGTACTAGAAGACCTAGGAGGATACAGAGGCTGGGGTATATGTCAGATGTTCTTTTTCAACTATGTTTTGATGTGTGTGTACTCTATTTGATTATCACTCATGTTGACCATTGGGCTCTTGTTATATTGTATTCTGTTTGTGGTATCTCTATAACCATATCTAGTTCTTTTGTGTGAAAATGGATATGAGGTTACGTAGTTGTATACCTAATTAGATCTAGGAGAGATATGTGAGCCTAGGGTAGTTTACCTGGACATGTAATAGGAGGTGGCTTGCAATAAGCATTGGGGCCCACAAGTGGCTGCCAGGATCACTTATTGTTAAGTTTCAGTAATCAAGTGATAACCTAATATAATTAAGGGGTATTTAATTGAACCTAATAAGATATGAGTCCTCGCCCATGCTTAAGTGCTAGTACAGACTAAGGTGGAGTTGAGAAGATGACTAGCCCCCTTTTAAGGGATGAGTTGGCATAGTTGATGACTTTGTCAATACGAGAGGTCATTGATACAATGTATGGTCACTTGGGTGTCGGGATCTAGAGAGATTACCATGACAAAACTCAAGGGTTAGACATACATGATGACACCTTCCTATGCATATTCTGGTTATTCTACATGTGTCGGTTGCCTCTGGTTTAGTGAGTTGTACCTTTATATTTATCATGTGTATCTTGAGTTAGAGTGCTTTCAGGATCCTTCTGCTTAGGGTTTTATCTTTGTTTTGTATTGATTATCCGATTGAGGTTTGTGGTTATCTCCTTAGTACGGTGGGGTAGGCCTTTGTGGTCCTACACGGACGAGTGGTAGTGATCCTTTACCATTTGAGATTTGATGTCCTTGTGTCGATGCTTGATGGCGACTCTACATATGGTTTCCTTTGATGCCTCTTCATTGATGTTTCTTTCATATCTTCTTATTTGTAATCCTGTATTAGAGTATCGCAAGTGATACCTAATCTGGTATTTGTACTTTTATAGTTAGATTTATTACTACATACCCTGCAACATGTGCAGTGGATGTTAGTTTATTTGGATATCATGGAAGTCCATGAGAATTGTATTTATTGTTATCATGTAATTTCAATTTAATAGTTATGGAATCTTTTATTGATGTTAGTTCTAGTTGTGTTTTATTCTTACGTAATTCTACGTCATGGAACCCTTGAGTCTTGTAATCTATATTGGATGTTGTTTCAATGTAAGTAAATGGTAATTTCTTCCGCACTGTTGTTTATCTTGTTTGTTAACTTTATAAAAAAAAAATTGTTCACCAAACCTAGTAGCATGTTTAGGGTTAAATTCTCTTGGGTTCCCTGGTGGGGCATTACAGAATACACTAGTAATTTTTTAGATGCATGTTCCAATCATGTAGGATGATTTTATCTTGAACCTGTTGCATTCCTAATCACATTCTCTTTTCACTTGAGTGTCAAGTTCATATACATGGTCTTTGATAATTCTCTTGCATTGTACATGTTGATATTGTGCATCTTCAAGCTCTCTATTTATTTCTCTTGTAGCTACTACTACTCATGTCACACCATTGTGATTACATTAATGGGCTTGGTGGTCTTGAAGTTATGTTTCATACCACCTTTTCAACATTAAAATCATTGTTCATGGTGCAATGGTAAGATCAGAATGTATCTGAAATATGGATGCTAAAAAATTCACACAATTAAATTTAAAATAAAAGAAAAAAATTATTTTAAAAAAATATGAAAATTTTGGATTTTCATTTTTCCTCAGTTCTATACCTCTAAACACTGGATATTTTCCTTAGTGTTGCTCTTAAATAATCCTGTAAAATTAATGTAGTTGTTGTCACATCATACAAATCATATCCTATAGGTGCTCTCCAATGATGACATCTTTTTTACTATAGCATCCACATAGCCTTTATAAATACAGGAACACTATGAAATGCCACAACATTTATTAGAATTTGTTTCTCACTATCATACATTTTCTTATTTTATTATTTTTTCATTGAGTGGATAACATTTTTTCTTCTATTGGTATTTTTCATTATGTGTTCTATATTTGAAGTTCCAAATGTCAGACATAAAGTAAATTCTTTTGAGAATTCTAAAGTGTGTTACTTTCTTTTGACAACTTAATGCAGTCAAAAGCCCATTTTAGCAAACTTGTGTTGATCAGGTATGCACAATTTTTTTTTGCATCCAATACTTGTACAAGAAATGTTATTATTAGTGAGCATTTACATTCTTTACATGTAATAAGCATAATGATTGGTGGCCTTTCATTATTCTCTTAGTTTTAACCCTTTTTTATATACTTTTGAGTATATAACCTGACTTGTTCACTTATGAATATTAATATAGTTTCTTTGGATTCCTACTATGATAGTGATCTCAATAGAGGATCACAAAATTATCTTTTTCTTTAAATTTTTCTTTCTCACCAATCATACATGACAGTCCCTTAGAATCCTTATGATAGTGAAATGATTAATCATTTCTTTATGGCCTTTATTCCTGTCATTATTTTGACAAGATCTAGCTTACCTTTGTTCACCAAAGCACCTGCCACAAAGAATGCACTAGTAATTATGTAGCTGCATGTTCCAATCATGTAGGATAATTTTATCTTGAATTTATTGCATTCCAACTCACATTCTCTTTTCACTTGACTATCTCTTATGTACATGGTCTTTGATAATTCTCTTTCACTATACCTATTGATATTCTGCATCTCCGAGCTCTCTTTTTTTCTCATATAGCTGCTACTACTCATGTCAAACCATTGTGATTGCATTAATGGGCTTGGTGGTCTTGAATATATGTTTCATACCACCTTTTCATCATTAAAAATCACTATCATTTAATCATTTTTAAAACACAATGCTCTATTTAAAGTAACAAATGCTACTATTTTCTGATTTGTTATTCATGGTTGCAAACATATCACAACTACTTTGAATTATTTTTGTGTATTCTCAATGAATCTATTATTAATATGAAGACTCATTGCTCTTTTCATAAATTTTCTCTCTTCTGTTGAGATTTTTCATTCCTTGCATGCCCAAAATTTCTCACATGCAAAGATTTGTTATTCTTTACATGCACTGATTTTTTTTCTAAATACATGCATCTATTAATGATGTTCCTTTTCATTGATTCTCATAGCTGTTACTTGGAAGAAAAACTGATTTCATCATATTTCAATCATTTTTTTCTTAATGAATATGCTACCTTTTCATGATGTTCATGAATGAAAGACCAATTCTCTTTTAAACCCCTTGTTCTTTCCATCAAAACTTTATATTAGAATCTTTAAATATTCTCTTTTTTCATTTACCTTTCACACTTCATTTTAAAAATCTATTATTTCCTTTACAAAAACTTGTTATTCATTGGTAAAGAACTCTGATCTTTTTTTATTATCCTCTATTTATTCAAAGAGGTTGTCATTTTAGAGTTTTAAATCTTCTCATTTATGATGCACTTATTCTTGAAATGTTATTGTTCTTGAGTTTTAAAACATTGTTTACTCCTTGAAAATAATTCTTCTCATTAAGATTTTTTTGTTCCAACCAAAATGTTGCTCTCTTAATGATTTATATTGCTCCATTGTTAAAGCCTCTATTTGATATATTAACATTGTTTCTCTTTGGTTTGAATATGCTATTTTCATGCATCAAGGACACTACACTCTTAATGATTTATGCCTTCCCTTTCTCATGAAATTTTTTCCCTTTAATATGAACACACTTTTATTGTGTTCGCTACTATTTCAATCCATGAAACCACTAATTTTTGTATTAACAAACCTTCTTCTAAAAGGAAAGATGTTTAACTCACACATAGATCTGAACATTACTTATTAGAACCCTATTTTTTTTTACAAGAACTTTGAAAAACTTTCTATTCTCTTTGTTCACGGGTAACCTCTAATTTTTCTTTTCTAGAAAACTCCAAGTCACAATGAGGATAAATTTTTCAGAGCTTTGGAAAAAAAAAAAAGTACTTGTTTTTCCCTCTCAAACATTAGTATCATAAAACATTGACTTTTCAAAACTTTTTTTCCATGCGCTTTTTAGAGGTGTAAAAAACATCATAAGGGGATTTTGTTTTATAATTAGGACTTTGGAACAAGGGGGGCTATTTTAGAAATTTTAATGAAACTTTGAAGGTATGATTAAGGCATGTAACTCATTTTAGAGCACAAAAACTTACAAAAATCTAGCACTTAACTAGGGAACTATTTTGACATGAAAAGAAAAATATGTAACACTAGGCACGCACCCTAGACAAGTATAATGTAGGGAAATTAGTTGATTTATGTCTTCTTATGTTCCAAGGAGGCATTTATGTGTGTTTGATTTCACGTTTATTTCATTCATGTCATTTTCTATGGTCATTTCTACTTATCTAAAGGAACTTTGAATAGAGACAACATTTAGTATCCAAAGGGGGTATGCCTTCCTAGATTTTGGGTGTTTAATCCATGTGTTGTTTCCCACATATTGGATATCTAAAAGTACTTAAATTTTTAAAATTCAAAATAGTTTCACAATTTGTCCAGTATTGTACATCTCTTTGTTGTGGATTGGACAATTTTGGTTGTAATTTTCAATCTCCTCTAGATTGGGTGGACCTCAGATGAAAAAGAAAAAGATTACACATCGGTTACCAATATGGGTCCTAATATCAAGTGGAAGTCCCAATTATAATAGCACTAATATCCCTAATATCAATAAATGTACCTTATGATGACAGAAATTGTAATACTAGTATTAGGAAGTTGCATTTCCATATTTTGGATGTACTAGAAATTCTCTACCAATGCATGGGTATTTCAGGCATATTGTTTTGATTACTAAATCTTGAGTAAGATTATAGGCATAAAAGATAGATTTTGCAAAGATATCTTGAACTAAATCCTTAATAATTTCAAAATGTAGCCCAAATTGGTTAATCTTACATCACAAGCCATGTTTTCTTGATGTTTTCTCAAAGCCTTATCCATTTTGAATTTTTGAAATGCCAAGGAGTCTTCCCTAGAGAGTGAAACTTTGTAATATGAGTACTTATCTTATGATGGATATTATTGTTTTGTTTCTTGTAGTTGTGTACAGCTTGATGATCTATGTCTGTATCTTTTGATATCTTGACCATATGCTTTGACATTATATATATTTTCTCCATTATCAATCTTGTTTCTATCTTTGTATTAGATGTAAATAAGGCATCATGGTGATTTTATTTTGATGTAGCAGCAATGAACTTAATCTTTCCTTGTCACCTTGCATTGTGAATACTTAAAGATATGTCTTTTAGTAGTCTTGGATGATCCATTATGTTAGTCCATTTTCCAGTCATAGCAAAAATCCAAGGAAAATGGCCTTTTCCCTGCAAGCTTTGTTAAGTTATCCTGCTCGACCTGCAGTCATAGTTTTATCTTGCGAAGAAAATCCATAATGTTTCTTGATGTGCGCTCTTAGCCCTATGTTATTCATGATGTCACCTAGCTCTAGTTCAGATCGCATCTCATAAATTGCAAAACCCAGGGAGATATTCAAGTTTTAACGTCTACAGGAAATAATTTTAGAATCTGCCACAGTGTCGAAAACCCACAGTGTTTTTGAAAATCCATGATGTTTTCGGTCTGTGTGAAAACCTTCATTGTTTTTGACCTTATGTCTTCCCGCTTTCGTGCACTTATCTTCTGGCATCGAAAACTCTATGTGTTTTCAGTCTTTCGCTGTGTCGAAAACTTTGTGTGTTTTCGACCTCGATGTTAACTGTGCAAGTCCAATCGGTTGATGGGACCCAGTTCTTCTCAGTTCTTTGATGTGGTTAAAGTTCAGACAAAATCAGTGGTTGTCGCATGTTCGCATGGTGAAGATGCACGGTGTTTATCCTTCATGCTTTTGTGACAGCCATCGGATTTTCCTATGTGGGCGTGTCGTGGGTCCAGGTGGGTTTGCGTGTTAGAAAGTGCTGAGGTGCTCATTTCTGATTGGTCCATGTGGTGATGAGTCAGAAATGTTAGTGGGGCTTATGTTAGTGATTTCAATCTACGGTCGGCGTGTGATCGCATGGAATATTCTCACCCATGTGATCATGCACCCACCGTTCGATTGGATGCCGACGGGTTTGTTTGTAGTGGGCCCACTGTCAGAGGATGTTGAGGTGGCAAGGTTCTAGTGGATGTAGGGTAGAGATGTGGGCCCATTGTTAGAAGGGAAGTAGGGGTGCATGTTCTTATTGGTTGTCACATGATTGCATGTCAGGACTTTCTGACATCTGACCATGCGACCAGTTGACATCTATCTTGTGGGGCCGTTGGTGGAGAGGTGGTGGTCTTATGGCCTTGTCACATGATCGCAAGGGCCATTTTCACGGCTTGCGACCATGTGACAAGGTTCTTCCTTGCTGAGGCCCGGTGGCAGGTGGTGATGTGGCAAATCGTCAGTGGGCCCAAGAGATTAAGAGGGGAGGATGGCGTGGCAGATATAGTGGTTGGCGCATGGTCTCATGGGAGGTGTTAGACCCATGCAATCATGCACCTGTCGTTCAATTTTGAAGGCTTGTAAAGGTGGGTCCTGTGGTAGAGATGACTCGGCGGTTGCAGTGAGTGGTGGTGTGACATCTGGCGTTAGGGGGGCCCACGTCTAAGGCATGGCAGTTGTTGGTAGGGCCGAGGCATGGTAAGTAATGGTTTGTCACATGATCTCATAGCCTTTTTCTAGGCTATGCGATCATGCGACTAACCTTCAGGCTTAGCGGCGGTGGTTATGCAGAGTTGTGAGGTGGTAAAGGGTTGCAGGTGCAGCATGTCACATGTTCGCATAGCCCTTCTTCGGGCTATGTGATCATGCAACAACTATTGAGATATCATCGTTGCAGAGTTCTAAGGTGGGTCCACGGTGCCAATAGTGCTGACGTGCTAGATTCTAATTGGCTATTGACCGGCTAGCCGTTGGCGCCCAAATTCAAATATGATTGCAGGGTTTTTTGCAAAGGATTTTCTGCGACCTGGAGGTACCAAAATTGAATGCTTTAGTGGCTGATTTTGATCTCATTTGGTGGTGATGGTTGTTGTGATGTGGTCCAGGCTTCCATGATAGTTGCAGAGGAGTGTCTTGCCGTAGGGGAGTAAATGAAACAGTACCCTAAAGTGTGTTGCAGAGATCTTTTTGGTCAGATTTCTTAGGGTTTGGTGTTGATTTTGTACCTTGAACCAGTACAGGGCTAGTTGGCTATTGAAATTAGACTGTTTGAGTTTGCATGCTGCGGCTTGATCCTTGTCTTATCTATGTTAACTCCTTGGTGGGGTTAGGTGTTTTTGAATTTTTGAGTTGGAAATGATCATTGTGCTTGCATTGTAACCCTGGTATAAAGGGATTTTTGTGATCATTTTTGAATTATTGGGAGTTAGGTTTTCAAACTTTTCTGGTTGTGAGTCTTCTACCCAGTCTAAATTGTAATGACCTATTTTGGTATATTTTGACAACAGAAAGAAAATTGTAGGTCTAAGCTGTAGTTTGCAAGCATGGTTCCTTTAGATTGATTGTATACACTTGAGGATTCTTCATACTTAATACAGGCGCATGATTCTTATCTCTCTTTTGTGTCAACGTAGATGAATTTTGAACTTTCTAGTTCATTGCATAATAATTTATGTATAGGTCTTCATTCTTCAGTTCTAATCCAGGATTAGATTAAATGATGCTCCAGATGGGACATAGATTCATCTCTTGTCTATGTAAGGATATTTTGTAAGTAGTAGAGGAGATTGTAAATGTGTTTATAGCTTTGAATCTCAGATATATTCTGGTGTGTGTGTAGTCTGTCTAAGAAACCTTGCCCAATGGATGAGGAACTAGCCTAGATAAGTATTTCCTTGTTGACATGTCCTGATTGAGGTTGTTATGATTCAAACTTATAAATTAAGAACCATTCCTAAGTTTTCAATATTTGGTTGTGTAAGGTTCCACCCCATAGCAATTGAGATTCAATGAATGTCTGGTTAACATTTAGTAGTCTCTTGCTATCATTTACTTTGTTTAATCCAGTCCAAAGTCCTAAAATGCCATAAGTTACTGGATTAGGTACACCCACCATGGTTTTGCAAAGCCAAAAGTGAAGAGGGCAGTCTTGTCCCTATAGTTGGTCCAGTTGCCTTGCAGAGCTTTCACACTTGGATTTAACCAGTCCTAACATCAGTCTCAAGGCATATTGGCAGCCCTAAGTGGCATAAGAGTTTTCAAACACCAACAAGATGGCAACTCTGCTGGGGAGCCATGGTATAGAGTCATGTTTGGTAAAGAAAACATTCCTCATGTTTTGCAAAGTAAGTCAAGTCTGTTTTGCCTGTCATTGTTAAGTCTGAAAGTCCTAGTTCCTAAATTAATTTTTAGTAATTTCTCACATTTGGTGAGTGGCAACTCTGAGTTCTCTGATTTGCACCAGTGTGCATATTTGAAGGAAGGCTACAAAGAAAGAGGTGGACTTGCAGTGATAGAGGCAGCAGACATTTGGGCTCCTATGACTTAAAGTGTTAAGTCAAGAGAGGAATCATAAGAGGACTCTATGTGGGGTGTATTGTAAGTTGCTGATTTGAAGGTCTAAGTTGGAAGAGGTCTCGGCTTTCTTCTCTTTTCCTCTACAAGGAGGTGGCGGCTCTACAAAGTGTTTAGGGTGATTTGAAGGTGACTCCAAATTACATATTTCTTGCAGCTACTCCAATACATTCAAGTATTTCTCAAGAGTTGAAATGTTTCTTTATTAAGTGGTCAAGCACAATAAAAAGGAATAAGGTGTGAGTAGAGCTTTTCATGCTTCAAGTTTTTAGTTGTAATTATATGGAAGTATTGCATTAATAAGTTGTAATGGGTAAGCTTGAGGATGAGCTTGCATTATTAGACCAAGGCATCCAGAGGGATTGCATAAAATTGATAAGATTGAAGGTGGGATGCAGACAGGATCTATCCATATCTCTTTTTTATGATAGATTTTGTGGTGCATATGATGAGCTTCCAGATGACGTTGAGTTTCTTGAATCTGAATTCATTGGTTTATTCCTAGAGCTTTGTTTTCCTAAGTCAACCAGTTGGTCAGATGCTTTGTGGGAGGAGTATTATGGATGTATCAGGGATTGGGTACTTAGTGATGATAGTCTTGAGCCTGAGGATGCACTTGGGGTTTTTCTCTTTGGTACTAATAATGAGAATGATGGAAGTTATGAAGGAGATGTGTCAAGTGATGACACTCTTTCTTGCAATCATGAGAGTGATGCTCTTTCTTAGTATGGAGCAGAAAGTTTATGTAGTCAATCAGATGAAGAAAAGGATTGGATTGATGAATATGTTGCTGATGATTGTATGTCAGAGGAGGGTGTTCTTGTGGATAGTTGTTCACTTCATAGTGAACAAATTTCAGATCTCCTATCTTGTGAATATCTCAGGTATGCAGGGAGGGATGACTCTGAGTTCCTACATCCAACACACATTGATTTTGACCGAGAGCATGAGTCAATAGGGTTTGACTTTGACATGTGTGCCTTTGATTCTTTTACTACTCCTACATTACTAGATGACAACTAGGTTCAGTATGATATATTAGATGATGATGTCATCAGTATTTTTTTGGCCTCAAGTGATGCAAATATCCCTAATGAATGTGTTGATGTTTCCCCTCCCACCCACCAGCAAATTCTAAGTTTGTCAAGTGCTGACAAGATGCAGGATGCTCATACTTTTGATGATTCACGTTCATCAGAGTTCTCCTCTTGTAGTTACTTTGCAGAAGAAGAGGTTGAAGGCCATGACAGTGTGTTGTCCTGTTATGAAGATTGTTGTAATGAACAAGTTTCTTGTTCATATCCTTTTCCTTCTTTTGCCAAGTATGATACTAATTGTGATAGTGTTGAAGACTTTGCTTTCAGCAGTTGGGACAGAATTTATTTTGATGAAAATGATAATGCAGATCAGTTGTTCCCTTGTCACAAAAATTTTAAAATAGATCTTCACTTGGTTTATGATCCAATCAGTGAGGACATCATGGAGGAACCAAGTTGCTCAGTGGCTGAGGCAATGTATGAAAGTAAATCAGAGGATTCAAGTCCTTCTCAGCTAGCTAACTGTATTGTAATGCATGATGTTCCTCATGTACTATTTTATGATGCATTACAAGGTGAGTTTTTTATTCTTTCCAATCAATAGGAAGAAGTAAGTGACGTTCCTTACTTCTTGGAGTTTGAATATGAATGTAATAGTCATGACTAGAAAAACATGGGTAATGATCATTACATTTTCATTCTTCAGCCCATGGTTATTCACATACATTTGCAGCAGGATGATCATAAAATTTTCAGGTGGTGGGTCATGTATGTGGATGAGAATTAGATTTTTGATTCAGGAGGATCACTGGTTTTCTTTTGGGGCCTTAAGCCTAGTTGTAAATACTTGTAAATTCTGTAAATATCTTTCCCTTTCCTATTGTGTGTTTCTTTCCTGGCCTGTTCCTTGTGTTTTTTGAGGTCTCTTTATTTTTCCAGTGGGTGGTCTGCTTCTTCCTAGAGATCTGAGGTCCTCATTGTATCTACAAGAGATACATGTCCCCAACTAGAGCCATTGTTAGTCCATTTTCCAGTCATAGCAAAAATCCAAGGAAAATGGCCTTTTCCCTGCAAGCTTTGTTAAGTTGTCCTGCTCGACTTACAATCATAGTTTTATCTTGTGAAGAAAATCCATAATGTTTCTCGATGTGCACTCTTAGCCCTATGTTTTTCATGATGTCACCTAGCTCCAGTTCAGATCACATCTCATAAATTGCAAAACCCAGGGAGATATTCAAGTTTTAACGTTTGCAGGAAACAATTTTAGAATCTGCCACAATGTCGAAAACCCACAGTGTTTTTGAAAATCCATGATGTTTTCGATCTATGTGAAAACCTTCATTTTTTTCAACCTTATGCCTTCCCACTTTCGTGCACTTGTCTTCTGGCATCGAAAACTCTATGTGTTTTCAGTCTTTCGCTGTGTCGAAAACTTTGTGTGTTTTCAACCTCGATCTTAACTGTGCAAGTGCGATCGGTTGATGGGACCCAGTTCTTCTCAGTTCTTTGATGTGGTTAAAGTTCAAACATAATCAGTGGTTGTCGCATGTTCAAATGGTGAAGATGCACGGTGTTTACACTTCACGCTTTTGCGACAGCCATCAGATTTTCTTGTGTGGGCGTGTCATGGGTCCAGGTGGGTCTGCGTGTCAGACAATGCTGAGGTGCTCATTTTCGATTGGTCCATGTGGTGATGAGTCAAAAATGTTAGTGGGGCTTGTGTTAGTAATTTCAATCTATGGTCGACGTGTGATCACATGGAATATTCTCACCCCATGCGTTCATGTGCCCACCGTCTGATTAGATGCTGACAGGTTTGTTTTTAGTGGGCCCGCTGTCAGAGGATGTTGAGGTGGCAAGGTTCTAGTGGATGCAGGGTAGAGATGTGGGCCCAATGTCAGAAGGGAAGTAGGGGTGCATGTTCTTATTGGTTGTCTCATGATCGCATGTCAGGAATTTTTGACATGCGACCATGCGACCGGTTGATGTCTATCTTGTGGGGCCATTGGTGGAGAGGTGGCGGTCTTATGGCCTTGTCACATGATCACAAGGGCCATTTTCATGGCTTACAACCATGCGACAAGGTTCTTCCTTGCTGAGGCCCGGTGGCAGGTGGTGATGTGGCAGTTCATCAGTGGGCTCGAAAGATTCAGAGGGGAGGATGGCCTGGCAGATCTACTGGTCGGTGCATGGTCTCATGGGAGGTGTTAGACCCATGCAATCATGCACCCACCATTCGATTTCGAAGGCTTGTAAAGGTGGGTCCTGTGGTAGAGATGACTCGGTGGTTGTAGTGAGTGGTGGTGTGACATGTGGCATTAGGGGGGCCCAAGTCTAAGTCATGGCCATTGTTGGTAGGGCCGAGGCGTGGTAAGTAATGGTTTGTCGCATGATCTCATAGCCTTTTTCAAGGCTATGCGATCATGCGACTAACCGCCAGGCTTAGCGGTGGTGGTTATGCGGAGTTGTGAGGTGGTAAAGGGTTGCAGGTGCAGCGTGTCACATGTTCGCATAGCCCTTCTGTGGGCTATGCGATCATGCGACAACTATTGAGATATTGTCATTGCAGAGTTCTAAGGTGGGTCCACAGTGCCAGTGGTGCTAACATGCTAGATTTTAATTGGCTGTTGACCGGCTAGCCGTTGGCGCCCAAATTCAAATATGATTATAGGGTTTTTTGCGAAGGATTTCCTGCAACCTGGAGGTACCAAAATTGAATGCTTTAGTGGCTGATTTTGATCTTGTTTGGTGGCGATGGTTGTTGCGATGTGGTCCAAGCTACCATGATAGTTGCAGAGGAGTGTCTTGTCGTAGGGGAGTAAATGAAATAGTACCCTAAAGTGTGTTGTAGAGATCTTTTTGGCCGGATTTCTTAGGGTTTGGTGTTGATTTTGTACCTTGGACTAGTACAGGGCTAGTTGGCTGTTGAAATTAGACTGTTTGAGCTTGCATATTGTAGCTTGATCCCTGTCTTGTCTGTGTCAACTCCTCAGTGGGGTTAGGTGTTTTTGAATTTTTGAGTTGGAAATGATCATTGTGCTTGCATTATAACCTTGGTATAAAGAGATTTTTGTGATCATTTTTGAATTATTGGGAGTTAGGTTTTCAAACTTTTCTGGTTGTGAGTCTTCTGCCCAGTCTAAATTGTAATGACCTATTTTGGTATATTTTGACAACAGAAAGAAAATTACAGGTCTAAGCTGTAGTTTTCAAGCATGGTTCCTTTGGATTGATTGTATACACTTGAGGATTCTTCATACTTAATCTAGGCACATGATTCTTATCTCTCCTTTGTGTCAACGTAGATGAATTTTGAACTTTCTAGTTCATTGCATAACAATTTATGTATAGGTCTTCATTCTTTAGTTATAATCCAAGATTAGATTAAATGATGCTCCAGATGGGACATAGATTCATCTCTTGTCTATGTAAGGATATTTTGTAAGTAGTAGAGGAGATTGTAAATGTGTTTATAGCTTTGAATCTCAGATATATTCTGGTGTGTGTGTAGTCTGTCTAAGAAACCTTGCCCAATGGATGAGGAACTAGCCTAGATAAGTATTTCCTTGTTGACATGTCCTGATTGAGGTTGTTATGATTCAAACTTATAAATTAAGAACCATTCCTAAGTTTTCAATATTTGGTTGTGTAAGGTTCCACCCCATAGCAATTGAGATTCAATGAATGTCTGGTTAACATTTAGTAGTCTCTTGCTATCATCTACTTTGTTTAATCTAGTCCAAAGTCCTAAAATTCCATAAGCTACTAGATTAGGTACACCCGCCATGGTTTTGCAGAGCCAGAAGTGAAGAGGGTAGTCTTGTCCCTATAGTTGGTCCAGTTGCCTTGCAGAGCTTTCACACTTGGATTTAACCAGTCCTAACATCAGTCTCAAGGCATATTGGCAGCCCTAAGTTGCATAAGAGTTTTCAAACACCAACAAGATGGTGACTCTGTTGGGGAGCGATGGTATAGAGTCATGTTTGGTAAAGAAGACATTCCTCATTTTTTCAAAGTGAGTCAAGTCTATTTTGCCTGTCATTGTTAAGTATGAAAGTCCTAGTTCCTAAATTAATTTTTAGTAATTTCTCACATTTGGTGAGTGGCGACTCCGAGTTCTCTAATTTTCACCAATGTACATATTTGAAGGAAGGCTACAAAGAAAGAGGTGGACTTGCAGTGATAGAGGCAGTAGATATTTGGGCTCCTATGACTTACAGTGTTAAGTCAAGAGAGGAATCATAAGAGGACTCTATGTGGGGTGTATTGTGAGTTGCTGATTTGAAGGTCTAAGTTGGAAGAAGTCTCGGCTTTCTTCTCTTTTCCTCTGCAAGGAGGTGGCAGCTCTACAAAGTGTTAAGGGTGATTTGAAGGTGACACCAAATCACACATTTCTTGTAGCTGCTCCAATACATTCAGGTATTTCTCAAGAGTTGAAATGTTTCCTTATTAAGTGGTCAAGCACAATAAAAAGGAATAAGGTGTGAGTAGAGGTTTTCATGCTTCAAGTTTTCAGTTGTAATTTTATGGAAGTATTGCATTAATAAGTTGTAATAGGTAAGCTTGAGGATGAGCTTGCATTATTAGACCAAGGCATCCAGAGGGATTGCATAAAATTGATAAGATTGAAGGTGGGATGCAGACAGGATCTATCCATATCTCTTTTTTATGATAGATTTTGTGGTGCATATGATGAGCTTCCAGATGACGTTGAGTTTCCTGAATCTAAATTCATTGGTTTATTCCTAGAGCTTTATTTTCCTGAGTCAACCAGTTGGTCAGATGCTTTGTGGGAGGAGTATTATGGATGTATCAGGGATTGGGTACTTAGTGATGATAGTCTTGAGCCTGAGGATGCACTTGGGGTTTTTCTCTTTGGTACTAATATTGAGAATGATGGAAGTTATTAAGGAGATGTGTCAAGTGATGACAGTCTTTCTTGCAATCATGAGAGTGATGCTCTTTCTCAGTATGGGGCAGAAAGTTTATGCAGTCAATTAGATGAAGAAAAAGATTGGATTGATGAATATGTTGTTGATGATTGTATGTTTCATGCTATGCGAACATGCGACTAACCATTGAACTTAGCGGCAGAGTTCAAAACCAAAGGGTGGGTCTGTGTGTTGGGTCTTACCGACGTGTCTTCTTCTCATTGTTTGGCTGCATCGATGATGTGGTTTTTCTCAGTGGGGCTCATGTCTTCAGTGCTTGAGCATGTTTGACATTCGATGGTGAATGTTGGCGGTTAGTCACATGTTCGCATAGCCTTTTTCAAGGCTATGTGATCATGCAACTGATGTATTGCATTAACTCTCAGCATTGGCGGTTATGTGGTAGGGTAAAGGTTTGCAGCTTATCACATGTTCGCATAGCCCTTCTCCTCGCTATGCATTCATGCGACAACTGTTATGCATCACCGTTGTGAAGTTAGGGTAGGTCCACAGTGCTAGTGGTGCTGACATGCTGGATTCTAATTGGCTGTCAACTGGCTAGCCATTGGCGCCTGATTTCAAATGTGATTGCAGGGTTTTTTGCCAGTTTTTGGCAGTACGTTGTTCGGGACATGTGGGTAGCTTGGAATTTGAATTCTAAAGGATAGTAGTAGTTGTGATAATGATGAAGAGGATCTATGTGGCCATCTTGATCTGATTTTGCTGCCTGGGATGTCTTGTCGATTTAAATGCAGTGGACTGTTGTTTTAGTGCGGGTGGCTAAGGTTTTGATTGATGCCAGAGATCTCTATGTTTTGTACATGCGAAGTCTTCAGATTGGCTCTGGCATTGCAGTTGTTCTTCCTACAACAAGAAATCACTTCTACTTGTGGTCGCAGTTAGTCTATGATGATGAAACTTATACATTTGTACATTAGTTTTGACCTGATTTCTTCTCAGGTTTCTAGGCTTTTATGTAATCTTTCATTTCTTGTTGTACTGGGTGGTTGTAGACTTAATTTTTGTGTTCTAAATGATCCTTTTCTTGTTGCAATCCTTGTTCCTATAAAATCATTTTCAAGATCATTTAGAGGGGTTCCTTTTGGTCCCGATCTAGGGGTTCATTCCCTTGGTCCTATGAATGTATTCCTACAGTATTTTCCTTCTTCTCTACATATAGGGTGTTCTTCTTCCATTGTTGGTTTTGAGAATATGATGCATATTGCAATAGATTTTTCTTATGTATGAGGATTTGATATACTCTTACTGTTACCAAGCTATCTCCATTTGAATTCTAAGTCCATTAATCATACATCAAGGGTGTTTTATTTTTCTATTTGCATTGCCTAAGTGTTTGCAAGTGGAGTTGTCTTCGCAGAGATAACTAGTTGAGGGTTAGTGTTTATGTATGTATGAGCCGAGGTGTCAAAGATATTTGATGCTTGTCTTCTAGTGGATGCCGGTTAATGTATTGTCTGTTTATAGGTCTCTTCTAAGGGGAGGGTTAAAATCCTTTGAGTGGATAATAACATACTTAAATACACAAGTGGGTGCTAAGTTGAGGTTTGGTCATGGTGTGTGATTGATGTCAGGCATCAACACATTGAGTATATTGTGTTCTTATTTCATAGCATTCTCTTGCAATAAGGTATTTGATTCTGTGGCCCATTGGACAAGGCATTGGTCTATCAGAGACTTAGGATATCTCAGGGGTCCTTTCAATCCTTTCAAATCATTCACATTCAGTACCACCCTTTCCCTTTCATGTTGTTAGGATAGGTTTCTAGGTTTTAGACTCATTGTATGCAAGTAGGTCATTGCATCAAATTTGGTTTCGATGGGGTACAGGATACCTAAAGGAGTCTGAAAGCTATTCCACAATAATCTATCTGTAGGCCTATTGTTTGTCATGAGGTGTCTTGAGTGTGCAGATGAGGCAATACCCTCCTGAGTGATGTGGAGCTCAAAGAAGAAGGAGGATGCCCTCGGTCCTCATCAATTGGCACTTTTCCCTGTCAGACTTTGGAGTGAAGACTAACCAGTTTGTCAATCATAGTGTAAACCTGGCACCGTGTGGGAACAAGTATAAATTCCAACACATTATCTGCATTTCATTATTTTTTGTAGCATCTATTTCATCTTTAGAGAGTATTTTTCCAATGTTTCTTGTTGTCTTATAGTTGTTTCTTGTAGTGCCCACCCATAGTTTTCTTTTCAATTTTATATTGTTGTATACACTAAAAAGTGACTTCATTAATTAATTAAATATTTATTATTTAATTAATATTGACTTGATGAATTAATTAAATATTTATTATTTAATTAATATTTATTTCTTCTATTTATTAGATAAATTATTCAATTTATTTGATAAATTCACTATAGTCTAATTCTCTATCCTAAGTCTTCTAAATTGTCCTATTAAAGTGATTTAATCAATTATACAATCACTAAATATGACTAAGTCCCCTAGTCCACCTCATCCACCTAGTCACCTAACAGATCACCTTGGATAAAATAATTAATTATTATTAATTATTAAATACTCATTTATCCTCACCCACTAATGTCCTATCTTTAAGGGCTATGTGGCCTCATAAGACTTGGTCTCATGACCACATGTCTTCCCCTACACTAAGTCAAGAAGCTATCCCTATTCCTAAGGAGCTTCTCAAGCCACCTCTATGGGTCAAAGGTGACTCATGGGACACTTATACAAAGAGTCCTCATGAGGAAAAAGTCCTTCCCTCTTCCTCTCAATGGTCTTTGTGAGACACTTGACATGTGTCTTTCCCTTTCACCTTCTTCTTTTCCATGTCAATGTGAGAGGAACACAATCCCTCTTACTCTCACATTCCAACTACATCCCCCTTTCTCTCAACTCCTTCAACCAATTCAATCATAGCCCTAGGATCCTCTACCTTTCAATCTCCACCGTAGGATTGTGCCACCTAGGCTTGGGTCCTCCAAAAATATATAAAAGGAGCCTCATTTTAGCTTTGTGAGCTAATAGCTAATAGGAATTTTCAAGCAATCAAGAAATAGGCAATCAAGCATTCTAAGCATCAAGCATTTTAAAGTATTCAAGCAAGCATTTTGAGATCATTTTCATATCATTTGCACTTCATCCATTAATTTGCATTATCAAGCTTAGGCCATTTTACATACATTCACTCAATCTCCACACTTTGAGAGCATCTTGAGAAGGAGCTTCATTTGGAAATCTAAGAGCTCAACATCTTCAAGAAATCAAGGCAAGGAGGACAATGCAGATAAGCTACAATGGGTAGGTGAAGGTAAATTTGTTTTAGTTCTTCATTTGATCATCTTGTAATCTTCATTGGGTAGCATTTAGATTGTTTTATTAGCTTAGATTAGTTAATATTTCATTTAGAATTGTGTTCATCTAATTTGCATACATTTTTGGCCCCCACCGTGGGGCAACCCCACGTTTTTAACATTTTTGTTTTTAGTTTTTCGTGTGGAGAATTTTACAAATTTTTCTTGTGCATTCATCCACAATATCTACGCATACATCCATTCTTGTTGCGCATCCATTCTACTTGCTAGCAGGCACTATTTTTTGTTCTTTCTATGCAATTATTCTCCTTTTCTACATTTGTATCATGTTCTATTGTGCATCTATTAAAGCTACACATCAATACCATATTCCTATGCAAACATTGTATTCTGTTGCACATTCATCCTTTCTGCGCTATCATTTCCTATTTCTGTGCATCCAGACTCTATTTTTGCGCATTTATCATTTTCAGTAGTAAAATTCAATTTTCTAGTCATTCTATTTTTAGCTAACCATCTTAACATGTTTTTGTTCATTCTTGTAGATCTTAGGCTATTTTGCAGGTCGTAAATCTGAAGGCCCCATTACTAAATTTCTAATAGTTTATTTGCAAGTTCCTAGGGGTTTGCAAAATAAACCATAATCTCGTTTGGGTTTTAAAAATATGACATGCTTTTCATTTTCATGTGTCTTCTCTAGCTTAGATTATCTATTTGTTGTGTCTTGCTTTTAAAAGCTATCTATAATCCCAAGATTATAACAATGTATCCTCTCCCCTTGCCATTCATGGATCTTGGGTGTAAGAGAAACTGTTATAATCTTTAGAGGGTGGTCTTTGGTGGGAAAAGAGGTACTCACCCCAAGGAATGACCCAGCCAGTAACAAGCTAAATCCAAGCCCTTCCAAATTGGTATATAAAAAATTTCATTGTGATTAGTCTCACATTGGACATGTATGAATTCATTGTGGCAACCAAAATCTCCTCCAATACCCTAGTGGTGCGTTAAAGTCCCTACATTGTTAAGGTGAAATCTTACTTTCGAAGGATTGGGAGAGCCCCCATAATTGGGAAAATGACTTAATCACAACCACCTGAATGGATGTCCTTACTACAAACATTTGTTTAGTGGCCAAAAACCTTCTATTTGCTGGCTCAAGGGGTCACCCAAGCCCGTGAAGACACCCCACATTACTCACGGTTCATAGTAGAGATAGCAGTTCTTTGGGAAGTAATGACCCATTGAATTTGGAACTTGGTGTGCTAGAGAAGTGAGTGCATTGTAAGGAGGAGCCCATGCCTCCAAGTTCCTAGGTTGTCCATTGTGGATTTGTGTGGCTAGATTTTATTATCCAAGTGGGGATTCAGCAGATATTATCCTTGCCAACCTTAGGATTGTAAGCGTGTATGTGCATACATACTAGATAAATTTAGATTAGATCATTTATGTCTTGCGTGTTTATGTTTATGCATTTTACTTTGCCAAAAAACTAAACCATCAGAAAAACCAAAAATTCAAAATTTGCAAGTCAAAACAATCAAAAACCAAAACCTGTGCATTTGTCACATTTTGCTGTGCATTTGTTCAATCTTGTTGCACATCTATTCAAACTTGTTGCACTTTTGTTTCTGTCATAACGCATATGTCCAGCACTTTTGTGCATCCATATGATTTTGGTGCACATTTATTTGACTGTCCTGTGCATTTTTCATTGAGCATACACAACAAAGAGCATTCCTACAAATTTTGGAAATTTCACAATAACTTTTTCAAATACCCATTTTAGTCTTCAATAAGATTCTGGAAACACATTCAATTTTATCAGACCTTTGATCTTCAGTTTGACCATTTTCATCCTCTTTCACCATATTTCTTTCATCCAAAATCCTTAAAATCATTTCAAATCTTCAAAATTTTCCAAGTAGTGTTGAAACATAGTCTTACCTATAAGATTTTGATCTTTGTGAGTTTATCATATCATGATTTATCATCCTCAATCAACAAACTTACCTAGGTTATTATCTTTTGATTTTCTTTGTCACATCATAGTGAGATCCATACCTCCTATAGACTTAGATAATCAAATTGTCATCCTTATTTCAACACTTTTAGGTTCATTTCTACATCTATCCAATCAAACACATTCCATATTATTCATCAAAATCTTTCATCCCAACATCATCTTTCACATTTTATGGTTCAAACTCGATCTCAAAAACTCAAACAAACCATTGATCTAGAATCTGTAGACAAGATGGAAGGAAATAATAGCAATGAGGAAAACCCTTGGTCATCTGGAATTCCTAAGAAAACTTCAATTTTTACATCAGATGAGGAACCCACAGAACAAGGATTGAGAGATGCTATGCAAGATGCTAAATTCTACAATGTCATGGAAAGACTCTTGGACATGGATAAAGAGATGTATTTCCTCATGCTTGCTCAACAAGGGGCAAAACTACCAAGTGATTTTGATGTCTCCACTCTTAAAGAATCACCTATCATAAATATTCAAGAAATATCTAGTGGTTCTCAAGAGACACATGCTCATGGAGCAAAGAAAAACAATCAACAAAATAGTGCTTCCCAAAACACTCAAAAAAATAGTGCTTCCCAAAACACTCAACAACATGGTGTTTTCCTAAACACTCAAGGATCTACATTATCTTTGGATTCTATTTTACAACAAATCCAGATGCTTCAACAACAAATTTGTGACATCCAAACTAGATCATCAACAAAGAAGTACTCCTTAGATGATATATGTCCTTATCCTTTTGGTAAGAATTTAGCAATGATTTCATTCCCTCCTCATTTTAAGGTACCTAAATTTGACAAATACAAAGGGAATTTGGATCCACAAGACCATATTTGTGAGTTTTTTTATGCTTGTATTGAAGTCACCCACAATGACACTTATCTTATGTGACTATTTCCACGTAGTTTAGGAGGACAAGCCATGGAATGGTTCTCCAAATTACCCCCAGGCATCAAATCTTTCAATGAGCTTATTGACAAATTTGTGACTCATTACTCATATAGCATCAAACATGAAGTCACTATGCTTGATCTTTGCAATGCACATCAAAAGAATGGAGAACCTTTCCTTACTTTTTTGCAAAGATGGCATCAATTATTTTCCAAGTATCCACAAACAATTCCTGAACGAGAAAAGATGGATATCTTTGTGCATAACCTTACACCAGAAATGAGCTATAGGTTGCAATTGCAATGTCCTCCAAACTTTAACAAGCTCATAGAAAATGGAATCAAAATTGAGGAAGCTATGGTTAGAAAAGGTGAGATTAAGCTTTACTCTAAAGATAATGTTGTATCTTCAAATTCAAATCCCAACAACAACAACAACAATGACAAGTCCAAATTTTGGAACAAAAACAAGAATATCATCAATGATAGGATTGTTGATAATCGACATGCTAAACCGACACAACCTCTTTTGAATCTCACAAGCAAGACCAATGCTACTCAACCTACTTATATCAATCAATCTGCAAATTAGAATACCAATAACAATTCATCAAATTTGAGACTACCTTTTATGCCATGTAGAAGAACTTTTACTCTTTTGGGTGAATCACTTGAATTGGCATTAAGGAAGTTGATTACAAAGAAACTCATTGCACTTCCTGAAACTAGAGATTTTGAACCTAAAGTGAAACCTTCTTGGTGGAATGACAATGATTATTGTGAATTTCATATATGGAAAGGTCACAAAACCAATTATTGCCAAAGACTTAAACATGTGATATAAGACTTTATTGAAAGTGGTGAAATCAGTGTTGATGGACATACCTCGAATGAGTCACATATAGCTTTTAAAGATCCACTTCCTAAACATGAGAGAGGAAGTTCTTCCAATACTAAAGGTGGTAACCAAGCCGACTACAATATTGCATCTTATAAATATGTTGGTAACATTTCTGAATGTCATCCTTCTCAATACTATGCCAATGTGATTACTATAAAAGAAAATTTTGAGAGTCAACCAGTCAATGTTTCTACTCGAGCTCAATCCAAGGTTACTCTCCAAGGAGTTTTGTCCAAACCTACCACTTCACAAAACAAGCCTGTTTATGTTCCAAAGTCCATGCCAAATGTTTCCAATCAATATAATCTTTTGGATCAGCTAAAGAAAACACCAACTCAAATATCCATACTAGAGCTTTTGTGTCTATCACCGTCTCATAAGGATATTCTTGAGAAAGCTCTCCTAGAAACCCAGGTTCCTACAAATCTAGATCAATACCAATTTTAAGCTATGGTGGGACATTTGACAACCCTGCATTACCTTTCTTTTACTGAGCATGATGATCTAGTCATAAAATCAAGAGAGTACTAATAGATGGAGGAGCTGGCTTGAATATATGCACTTTGAAATTAGTCCTTGCATTGGGATTTTCTGAAAATGTTATAGATCCAAAGAAGAAAATCACAATCAAAGCTTATGATGAAGAGGAAAGTTCATCCAAGGGATCTGTTGTTCTTCCTATCAGAGTAGGTCTTGTAGTTAAAGATGTACCTTGTCAAGTTCTTGACATGGATCTCGCTTATAACATTCTTTTGGGGAGACCTTGGATTCATTCTATGCAAGTTGTGCCATCAACTTATCATCAGTGTTTGAAATTTCCTCACAATGGTCAAGAGATAACTATCAAAGGAGATCCTAATACTTTCCAGTATTGTAGCACTATGAAGACAATGCCTGATTCTTTGGTACCTTATAATCATGTTGGATCTTTTGTAACCACACCCATTGATCCAAGTGATATAGCATCAACCTCTAAATCTAATGGGATCAAGATAGACATAAGGGAACATAGTATGGGAGAATAAAATTTGGGCCAAATTTGTTTATCATAGAGCTACCTTTATCTCCTAGATCATATGGGAAATCCTTGATTACCAAACAACAATTAGAACCCCCTTCCACACTTGTTTATGACACATTTATAAGTGGGGGCACCATATGAAAAGAAGCAGCTGAGCGTAATGCTAATCATCTCCTTAAGTCACAGAAGAATGAAGAGGATGTCAAACATGAATATATATCACCTAATGTATATGGTAAAGGGTATATTTTGCTGCAAAAGATGGGATACCAAGGCACTGGACCTATAGGGCTACAAAGAGAGGGTGTTATAAAACCAATTCTGCAAAACCCAAATTACCAAAGAGATACCATAGGATTGGGATACAAAGGAGAAGGACCCAAAGAATCTAAAGGAAAATAAAAGATCATGCCTTTCCATGAGACATCTAAAGCTCCTACATTACAATTCCAAAAAAATGGTATGTATGTGGATCCTGAAAAATAAAGGATAGCGACATAAATCATCAATAGACTTAGGGATAACGATGATTCCAACTCTAATGATTATGAATGGGATTCATTATCTGACTATACTAAAGAAATAGGAGTTGATTTTGTTCATCCCTATAGTGGCAATTACCATGAGGGAGAGAGTTCAAGGATTGAATCATTAGGATTAGTTCCACATAATACTACTCTTGATGATTGTGAGGAAAGTGAGAATTATCTTTTCATAGATGATTCAGACAAGAGTATGGAAATAGACCTTGCTGATATAATCATAAACCTAGAAAATTTCTCTATAAATACCATCTCAGCCTTTGAAATTGACCCAAACAACCCGATACCCCTTGTACATCCTTAGCTTATAGATTGGGATTCTCCCAACCATCCAGAACTTGATGTTTTCCATAATGATGACACAATTATCAACTATCTTGGAATTAGAGATCATCTACCACTAGGGGATCATAAGTCAAGATTTTTGATAGAAATCAATGACATGGCTTACTTTGGAGAGAGTGCCAATCCTTTCAGTCATAAAAATGTTAAAATAATCAATAGATCTAATGGTGAAAACCACTCAGTGGTAGTGTTAGATCCTAAAAAAGTAAAAATAAAAGATGTATCTGAGGGTGAAAACCTCTCTAAGGTGCCTGACGGTGGAAGGATTGACACTCTTCCCAATTACATGTATCGAGAGAAATTTGTAATCCTTATAGAACCAACATTTCCTCTTAACATTGGAACAGAGGAATCTTTGTGCATTCTCAAAGTTGCAGCGTCCTTAACAGAATCAGAGAAAGAAGCTTTTTCAAAAAAATTCAAAGAAAGACAAATCAACTTTGCCTGTTCTTATGCTGATATGCCAGGACTAGATCCTAATCTTATTAGGCATCACTTATCTATTACATCAAGAATTAAACCAGTTAAGCAAAAGCTCAGAAAAATGCATCCTCATATTGCACTTATGGTTAAAGCAAAATTGAAGAATCTCCTAGACGTCAGATTCATTTGCACCATTGATTATGCTGAATGGATTTACAATATTGTACCAGTATCAAAACCAGACAATTCTATCAGGATATGTATAGATTTTTGAGATCTCAATAAATCTTGTCCTAAAGATGATTTCCCATTGCCTAACATTGATATCATAGTTGATTTGACGGTTGGACATGAGATGTTGTCTCTAATGGATGGTTTTTCTGGCTATAACTAGATCAAAATTGCACCAGAAGACCAAGAGAAGACTGCTTTTACGTGTCCTTGGGGTAATATTGTTGGAATGTGATGCTTTTTGGGCTTAAGAATGCTGGTGCAACTTATCAGAGAGCTATGACCACAATCTTTCATGACATGATGCATACAATTATGGAAGATTATGTTGATGATATTCTAGCATAATCCAAAAAAAGAGATGGTCATTTAAGAGTGCTGGATAGAATATTCACCCAAATGGAAAAGTATCAAATTAGACTCAATCCAAAGAAGTGTGCATTCAGGGTCACATCAGGAAAACTATTAGGGTACATTGTCTCAGCCAAAGGTATAGAGACTGATTCAGAAAAGGTAAAGGAAATCATGGAGATGGCTTCCCCAACTAACATCAGTCGATTAAGATCTTTGCAAGGATGTCTCCAATCGATCCGAAGATTTGTTTCTCAATTAGCAGATAGAAGTCATCCCTTTCAGTATTTTTTACATAAAGACATCTTATTCAAATGGGATGATAAGTGTGAGGAAGCCTTCACTAAAATCAAGCAATATCTAGAAAATCCTCCAACTCTGATGTCACCAATTCTAGGTAAGCCACTCTTGCTCTACATTTCAGCTACAAAAGTCTCACTAGGTGCTCTTCTGGCCCAACAGGATCAAGAAGGGAAAGAAAAGGCTATATACTATATCAGTCGCACCCTTGTGGGATATGAACTAAACTATTCTCTGATTGAAAGAGCATGTCTAGAAGTAGTCTTTGCTTCACAGAAATGGTGACATTATATGTTGTCTCATTCTATCAAGCTTGTTACAAAGATTGATCCTTTGAAATATCTTTTAAGCAAGACAACATTAACTGGTAGATTGGCTAAGTGGGTTAAGTTACTTAGTGAATTTGATATTGAATACATGGATAGGAAGGCTATCAAAAGACGAGTGATTTTAGATCAATTAGCTGAGGCACCACAGAAAGATGATCAACCTATACATATAGAGTTTCCAGATGCACGCATCTTGACATTATCTACACAAACATGGAAGTTGTATTTTGATGGATCATATACTCAACATGGTTCAAGAGCTGGAGTTCTATTTGTCACACCGCAAGGATACACAATACCAAAGTCTTACAAGCTACCTTTTCCTTGCACAAATGTAGTTGAATATGAAGCCTTGATAATTGGGTTGAAAATGGCTCTGCATTGGAAAGTCACTAAATTGATGTTTATGGAGATTATCAATCATGTTAATAATGAATACCAGACAAAGGATGACAAGTTGTTACCATATAAATGTATGGTGGATGACTTTAAGCAATATTTCTCAATCATCACCTTTGAGAAGATTCTAAGGCATGATAACAAATTTGCAGATGCTATGGAAACAATTAATTCTCTATTTGATGCAGAGGATACAAAAGCCCACTTTGAGTTCTTAGTGGAATCTCTAACTTATCCCACGTACGATGATCCCAATACAACTATCATATGTCATCTTATTGGACAATATTCCTAGATCTATGGGAAGATATATTCCTACTTGAAAAACAATATCATCCCACCAGACCTATCTTGAACCCAAAATTAAACCTTTTTACTCCAAGCCCCCCACTATCTCCTAATATCCAACACCCTGTATCGGCGAGGTCTTGACGGTACTCTCTTACGATGTCTTGAACATGATTAAGCTCAAATTTCCTTACGAGATGTTCATGAGGGTATTTGTGGGACACATTCAAGTGGTCCTTCCTTGGCTAAGAAACTCATGCATATGGGTTACTATTGGCCTACTATGGAGATAGATTCCTTTCACTTTGCTAGGGCATGCAAGAAATGTCAGATACATGGGAAACTTATTCATACACCAACACAGGAGCTCCATCCTTTTACAACCACCTTGTCATTCAATCAGTGGGGACTCAACCTTGTGGGTGCAATTCACCCTCCATCTTCCAATGGCCATAAGTACATTATCACTGCAACTAAGTATTTTACCAAATAGATTGAAGTCATTCCATTGATTACTACTACTGGAAAACAAATATCCATGTTTATCCTCAATTATATCATTTGTTGATATGGTATCCCTATGTATCTTATTACTAATCATGGGAAGAAATTCCAAAATTAGGACATGGATGAACTGTGTGAGAAATTCCACATCACCCATAACTATTCCACCATTTACTATCCCCAAGGTAATGGCCAAGCTGAGGCATCCAATAAAACCATTGTCAAGATCCTAAAAAAGACTGTCAATGACGTTGGTCGTGACTGGCATGTCCAATTGAATCTTGCCTTATGGGCTTACCGCACTTCCATCCATACCCCAACTGGAGCCACACCATATTCCCTCATCTATGGTTTTGAAGTTGTTCTACCCCTCGAGGTCGAGTTACCTACTCTTCATGTATCCCTAAAATATTTAATTCCAGATGAAGAGTATAGGGTTGCATGACTAGCTGAATTGGAATTGCTAGATGAACGTCATCAGAGAACCTATGATCATTTGAAAGTCTATCAGCAGAGGATGTCTCATAAGTACAATAGTAAAGTGAAACCCAAATACTTTCAAGTGGGTGATCTAGTCCTTCGTGAGAATCCCAAAAATTAGCACCATCATGAGAAGAAGGGCAAGTTTGAACCCAATTGGCTAGGTCCTTTTGTGATTACAGCAGTCTATGGCTCCGGGGCTTATCAGTTGTCTATGTCTGAGGGAGATCCCTTGGATGAGCCTCTTAACAACATGCACCTTAATAATTTCTATGCTTGAAATCCTAATGCAAGGGGTATGTATATAGTATGTATATAGATAAAATCAAAAACACAAAAAAAATTAAAAAATCTCAAAAATACAAAAAAAAATCAAAAGAAAATTGCAATAAAAGCATGTGGTGAAACCCTGGAAATAGGCACCGTGTGTGAAAAGTTATCTCCTCTCTCTATTAGGATTCTTCTAGTGCATCCACTCATTATATATAACCATAATAAAATGGCTAATCAATCACCTTTTTCCCGCCATGTATATATCATAATAAAATGGCCAGTTCATAACACTATCCACTATATATATCCATAATAAAACCCACCATGGCTTGGTCTATTGTCTTGGTCTTCATCCTATTCTTGTTGTGTCCTTCTTCATCCATAATAATTCACTCCATCACCTAGCTAGGGGCATGTCCTTGACCTAGTTTGGAAAGTGGATCTATGATAATCATGACTCTTAGAGGATAGAATGGATTACTTTCAGGTTAGACAAGCAAACACAATCAAACATTCTTACACAATGATATCCTCATGATTTATAATCTATGATCTATCCTTTGAAACGTGACTGCTTATCTATACATTTGACATGGCTATACATTAATCAAACCGATCAATACACCTACACACCATCTTTTGGCAAATAAATGTATATTCATGGTAGGCATGTTAGAATGATTTGTTGAAGATTATGTATTCATATATGGATTTTATTGTTATTATGTTTCCTATGCTATTCTGAGATATCTTTGACATGAGTTTAAAATTCCCATATGTCATTGATTAGAATGGTCGGGATGGGACATGATATTTTCTTTGATTGTTTTTTGTGGGATATTTTTCGATGAAGTCAAAGGAACAAGTAATTGGAGTGTTTGTGCATAAGTTCCTTTGTCAGTTTAATAAGCATAAAAAAATACAATTCATGTTGTTATGTGAATTTTGTAAATGGTGATACGCCACACATACCTTGACTCCAAATATTTGTTCCCTGATGGAGGGGAGAATATTCCTTGTCTGTTATGCAAATGAAACTCAGGTCATCTTGGTTTAATTATACCTAGATGTTTGTCAAGTTTTCTATATTAAACTCCATGACAGAAATGCTTAGGTCATCCTGGTTTAATTATACCATGATGCTTGCATTTCCTTGCAACATAATGAGCTCAATGATAAGAATCAAATTCCAGTTATTATGAAGTTCTAAGATGTTTCGTGAAGTTGTGGAGATACTCATTTCATATTTCATTTTGCATTACACTTAGATGAATCATGATTTCCTATCATTTTCTCCTTTTATAGGGATTTGTAGGTTCTCTTGCTTATCAAGTCATCTATTTTCTTTATCTATTCTTCTTATGTTGGACACATTGTTATTTAAGTTGAGGACATTTGGATATCAAAAAATAAAACATTTCATCTTGCATTTTAGAAAATTTTGCATATTCCATTTTTCATTATCACACTTAATCATTTTACATAGTTCATTACGCATGTGTCATTAGGTTTGTTTATTTGTATATAACCATTGTATATTTAACATGCATACTTTGGTTATTTAAAGTAACATTTCATTATAGCCATTATCTAATCACCTTTTACTTGTCATGTTTTAGGTTATCACATTTTATCTTATTTTATCATATTAGATTTTGTCCAATTCTTTTGTGATTTCATGAAATATACTTTCATTCATTACATACAATGTCATTTTCATTATATCATTCATTTGATCCATTACATACATTCTCATATGTTCACTTATTATCCATTATTTACATTGTCATATTCATCATTGTTTCTATATCATTGCATTAGTAACACATAGCATTAAATAACTAATCATTTAGGAACTACATTTATATAAATATCATCATTGTGTGCTGGACCATACATCATTATGCATTCAAAAGAAAGTAAACCATTTGCATTCTAGAACATAAGTACTATTCATATCAAAGTAAATCATCACATCCTGCATATGTCAGTACGCACATATATATAATCATCAAAGAAAATCATAATAGAACTACATCATCATGTATAAATAGTTGATCACATAGAGTCCATATAAAAAATAAATATCCAAATGTCCAATGATATCTCATAAAATGATAATGTGTCCATCAAGTCATAAACATAATGAAAAATAATGCTACAATGGTGATACAAGTGTATACAATATGACTATGAGCCACAACCTCCAGACTCAGTCTATTGCTACCTACGAGATGCAATAAGACCTAGTGCTGCTAGATCTCCTAACCCTGTGGAAGGTCTCAGAGGACGTGATGATACCCCCCCGCTACCAGTAGGTCCCTGCTTTTGATGAATAGTTGTCCTAACTACATTAGAGCTATCTCTAAAGCTCCCAATGCACTGATCACTAGGTACAACTTGTTTGTATATATCCTTCCAGTAGGTGATCTCCCTATCGGCCCGTACCATCACCCATAAGCTATCTGCATGAGGTCCTAAATCCTTTGTCCTCTATAGCTCATCCAATAAGGTCTCAGCCTCCCCTAGTCTCTCTATGGTGACATCTTGCTCATGCTTGATCTCGACATTCTCCCTCTCTAATCTCTCTACCCATCTCTCCAGTCTAGGGACATGGTCTGCATGTACCTATGTCATTGCTAGTCTGACTAGAAATGAATCAATGTTTATATCCTCCTCCTCAACAGCGTCCCTCTGTAGGTAGGGATCCTGTCCACCAATGTTCATCTCTGCCTACTCCTCCTAGATATCCACCTCAGGCATCTGCATATCTTGTCCTGCTATATCAAGCATATGCTCATCCTATATATCTTTTCCAGCCTACACCAGTCTCTCATGCCCAAGTATATCCTCCACCTCATCATGTCCTTTCTGTACTAGTACTTGTGCCTATATAGTTGGATCACCCTATATAGGGGCAGCTGCTGGTATCTATGTTGGAGCACCTACTGGATCTATGTAGGAGGTGTTCTATGTACCTATCTCATAGGGGGTGGCATCAATCCCCATGGTCGCACACCTCTACCTCTCATCTGAGGCCCATCTCTATCTCCCCTACCTCCACCATCACCACCATCATCACCATCACCTCCATCACCACCATCACCTCCATCACCACCTCTACCTCTCCCTTGGCCCCTCTTGTGCCAACCTCATCACCTATCTCGGCATCTCTCTCAGGTGGCCTCTCCACTAGGTCAGTCAACCTAGGGAATGGGTGCTCCCTAAGGTGTCTCTCATAGTCAACTATCATCCCTGGGTCTACAACCCCCTATCTCATGGACTATGCCTAAAATTACATGCCTAATAACTCCTATTGCATGATCTCAAATGATGCCATGGGTCCCCAATCATGCCTCTCCTGATGCATATGTGCAAACTCTGTAACTCCCTATGGAATCCCTTGCATCCTACCAAACTGTCAAAGGACCCAGCTAACCAATTGTCTCTCGATAATGTAGAGAGTCCTCCCTATCAACCATCTTGAGTCAAAGCAATATCCAAGCTTATGCTCATCATCCCATGGGTCATATCCTAGGTAGGGTCTCCAAATCATTGATTCTATAGTGTCAAAAATGTACCGCCAAAACTCTAGTCATCCCAGCTTATGTTGAGACTGGATGGATGAATACAAAAAGATGTAAGGTTGTCCTGCACCTCAAAATCACAAAGCTACTGGTTGTGTGACCGCAATATGCTCGCATACCCAAACATGGAGAAATGTAATGCTAGTTGATAAAGATGCACCTCTTTGGTATACCACCTGATGCAGATCATGATACAGGTGTGCAAGAAAACACACCCCCCAAGAAAAATAGGTCCCCTCATCCATCATCCTCTGAAGAGTCTAGACCCAACCAATTGCAAAACTGTGTGATCTTCGATCTGGATAGACGTAGCCTCTGATAGCTCCGGCTAGAACATGAAGTGGCTCATAAAAATCAACCATGTCCTCCCAACTAATCTCAGTCTCATCAATATCATCATCTCCAAACATTTCCCTACACTTAGTCAACCCTCCATGTCGATCATACTAAACCAACTCTCCTATGATGGGTAGTCAAAGGATGTGATAAACATCCTCTAATGTCACAGTCATCTCTCCTATGGGGAGATGGAAGGTACTCCTCTCTGAATGCCATCTCTCAGCCAGTCAAAATGCTCAAATTTTCCTAAATCTCAAGCACATAAATAATATGGTACAACCTAGTAGCCCCTATCAGTAGTCTGTCAGTCTCTGACAGCGCCGGCCTTAGATTCTAAGTCACAGGATATCTCTCTCATGACATCAAAGTATCTGTAATATCCTCCTATCATAATCAACAAATCAAAAGTATCATATTTCAGTCCAAATGATCTATCTATCTATCTTATCCTATCAATCAACTACATGTTTATCATGTGTACCAATAGATAATTCTATCAATTATCTTAAATTGGGAAGGTTAACTAGTGACCATACTACAATGTTACTTATCTTGACTTAATCGACCAACATTCAATGCTGACAGATCATATCATCTTATTGATATCAAGTTTAACCTAATTGACTTGCTTATTTGACCAAATTCTATCACCTAACACAAATGCACAGCATAAAAAAATGCTTGTGCAGAATCCCCTTGTACTTGCTCAGATTTAACATTTGTGCAGTTACCCTAAACATTTGCACCATAATTGCACATTTGTTCGATGACCTAGAACTAAAAATTTTCTATCCTACACCTAGGATTCAATCTATCCTACACATGCTAAAATTCTACTATAATATGCAGAAAATCACAAATTGACAAAGAAGGATGAGTCACCTACCGGCTCTCCTAAATCGGGTGGCCTCTGGAAATGTCTGACTCTCTCGAATGGATGATCGGATAGTGGGAATGGCATATTCATAGCTCTTCTCTTCTCTCTCTCCAAGCTCCAATCTCCAAATGACAAGTGTGCATAATGACCCTATTATGGACCCCTTAGCCCTATATATAGCCTATGGACCCATTTTTCTTGATGTGTGGACCCTACCTATCGATTTCTTTCTGATTCACCCCATTTTCACCCATTTTCTCTTTTGTTTCTTTCGTGAGATTTATTGTCAAACCGGACATAAAAATAAAAAAAATTAAAAAAAATATCAAACAAAATAATTTTTTATCAATCAATCTCTCGAGGGGGCATGCATAGGTCATCTGAGACATTGTCTGGGGCAGGGGCAAAAATGCTTGATTTTTCTTTGAAACAATGTGACCAGCACATCATTTCAAAGAGGGACAAAATGTATACACTAAAAAGTGACTTCATTAATTAATTAAATATTTATTATTTAATTAATATTTATTTCTTCTATTTATTAGATAAATTATTTAATTTATTTGATAAATTCACTATAGTCTAATTCTCTATCCTAAGTCTTCTAAATAGTCCTATTAAAGTGACTTAATCAATTATACAATCACTAAATATGACTAAGTCCCCTAGTCCACCTCATCCACCTAGTCGCCTGACACATCACCTTGGCTAAAATAATTAATTATTATTAATTATTAAATACTCATTTATCCTCACCCACACATGTCCTATCTTTAAGGGCTATGTGGCCTCATAAGACTTGGTCTCATGACCACATGTCTTCCCCTACACTAAGTCAAGAAGCTATCCCTATTCCTAAGGAGACTCTCAAGCCACCTCTATGGGTCAAAGGTGACTCAAGGGACACTTGTACAAAGAGTCCTCATGAGGAAAAAGTCCTTCCCTCTTCCTTTCAATGGTCTTTGTGAGACACTTGACATGTGTCTTTCCCTTCCACCTTCTTCTCTTCCATGTCAATGTGAGAGGAACATCATCCCTCTTATTCCTCTCACATTCCAACTACATCCTCCTTTCTATCAACTCCTTCAACCAAGTCAGTCATATCCCTAGGATCCTCCACCTTTCAATCTCCACCGTAGGATTATGCCACCTAGGCTTGGGTCCTCCAAAAATCTATAAAAGGGGCTTCATTTTCCCTTTGTGAGCTAATAGCTAATAGGAATTTTCAAGCAATCAAACAATAGGCAATCAAGCATTCTAAGCATCAAGCATTTTAAAGTATTCAAGCAAGCATTTTGATATCATTTTCATATCATTTGCACTTCATCCATTAAATTGCATTATCAAGCTTAGGCCATTTTACATACATTCACTCAATCTCCACACTTTGAGAGCATCTTGGGAAGGAGCTTCATTTGGAAATCTGAGAGCTCAACATCTTCAAGAAATCAAGGCAAGGAGGACAATGGAGACAAGCTACAATGGGTAAGTGAAGGTAAATGTGTTTTAGTTCTTCATTTGATCATCTTGTAATATTCATTGGGTAGCATTTAGATTGTTTTATTAGCTTAAATTAGTTAATGTTTCATTTAGAATTGTGTTCATCTAATTTGCATACAATTTCCAAACTCTTTTAGGCCACTTTTATGTGTGCATTGATATTTCAGTTTTATTATGGTATTGGATGTATGACACTACATGGTGAATTTTAATAAATGGATGATTATGGTGGTTATATTGATGTAGTTATATGTTGTTAGTTATGATGATGTTTTACATATTTTGAAATGATGCTTATTATTATGATTATACTTACCCCATACATGCATGTGTATGGTGTTCATGTATGCTTTTATTTTCCTATATGATGTTCTTGATATGGTTGAGGGACAAAGTCTTAGTTACCTGCTTGCAGGATCCACAAGATGTCCCCATCCCCACCATTGCTTGCTTTATATATGTGTGTGTGTGTGTGTACATGCGAGTCTTGTATGAAGGTTTGTAGGTATCAGGCATCGACTTTCCTGAATTGTCAAGATGAACGTTCCCTATCACTAGCCTTAATGGTAAAAGAGGGGAGATAATATTCAGATCCAAATCCTAACCTAAGCCATACTATTGTCTTGAAATAGTAGACAAGATTTTAATATTCTACCCTTTTTAAACTCATTCAATTGACGTGATTTTATGACCCTTCCCTTGAGCATGGATGTGGTCCTTTAGATTCATTTGATTTTGGTTATTGATGTGATTTCTATAATTAGATAATTTATTTAGATTTAATTGTGTAATTAAAATAAATTAGATTTTTGCTATTTTTAGCTATTTATATGTGAGATTATTTAAATAATTGAAAATTAATCAAATGCAATTATTAAATTTAATTTATTATTTAAAAGGTTTATTGTATGGTAGAATTATTTAATTAATGAGAATTAATTAAATACATTCACCTTAGAATTATTTAATTGTAAATTTAACCTTTTCAATTAAAAGGTATTTATTAATTTAGGAATTAATTTAGCTTGTGGAAATTATAGTAGACTAAATATTATATTTTAAATTAATTAGAATGTATTAAGTTGCACAATCAAAATTGAGTAAATTAAATTAAAAGAATTAGTCAATTTTGAGTTAAGTGTTTTCAATAAAGTCAAATTGGACAATAGACTTTAGTTCAAGTGAAATTAAACTAAAAATTAGAAATTGATTAAAGTAAAGCTTTTTGTGGAGTTGAGTTCCAACCCTTGCATGTGGAATGGAATTTCCTATATGTTGAGGATTTGGTCATTATTCTCAACACACAAGTTTTGAAGATGTTTGGGTGAAGGCTTTCAATTTAGAGCAATTTTCTGGTAGCTTGGTTTTGCCTTCATTTCTGGTCATCGTTGATTTTTTTTATTCTTTGGTGTTTGAGGTAAGATTCAATTTTCCTTGTGATTGTGTTCTATGATTTGGAAAGGACTGTATTCTCACTGCTTGTCAGATTTGCATGTCTAGAATTTTCTTTCATGAATTTTCTTTTCTTCTAGAATTCTGAAACTAGTCTTAAGGAGACCCTTGTTGCTTCCAAATCTTGTTTCTGAATTGTTGATTAAATTTCATTAGGGTTCAAAATTGTGTAATTCTGGTAAAAATTAGTATTAGTTGGAATTATGTGGTATATGATTGGTTGTCTGGAAAACCCTAGGGTTAGAAAATAATGAGTTTAATTATTAGAAAATTGAATTGTTATTTTAAATGAAAAATAGAAAATCAGATAAAAACCCTAGGGTGTGATTTAGATAAATTACCTAGTTAGATTCGTTTATAAGATTTCAATTTCATTTGGGAATTTAATTCTTACTTTTATTTTAAAAAAATTCCCTACCTTGTTGTTTGTACAGTAAATTTTAGTTACTAGTATTTTAAATTTGGTGATAAAATTAAATACATGCTTTTAAAAAAGGGGATATTAAATACATATGTTTCTACCCTTTTTTAAATATATATATATATATATATATTTAAAAATTATTTTAAAAGAAATATTTTTTTAAAAAAATGAATTAAAGTTTTGGGGAGAAGGGCTTGACCCGGCCCCCTGCCGCCACACGGCAGCCCAACATGGGGTCATGCGCAGTCCCCGCCAACTGTCACGACAACCCATGTGGGGTCATGTGCAGTCCTTAGGACTTCCACGGTACCCCATGTGGGGTCATGTGCAACCCTTTGGACTACCACGGTACCCCATGTGGGGGTCATGTGTAGTCCTTGGGACTGCGGCGGTAGGCCCATGGGCCCCTCTTATGACATGTCTTTTTTATAAAAAAAATTATTTTAAAATTTATTTATCTTTTTTTTTTTTAAAGTAATTGTTGGTTGTTGTTATATTAAAAAAATATTAAATAAGGTTTCTTGTGTGTGTGTGTGTGTGTGTGTTAATTCTATTATATGTATATATGTTGAATTTAAAATATACATGCATATATCGAAATGGAAATAATTAGATTTATTCTGAAATTTTTTAACTATGGAATTGGTAGTTTCTTTTTTACTTTTGATAAGTTATGCTAGTGAAAGATAATTTTATGAATGCATTTTTCTTTTCTTTTTGGGAAATAAATTATGCTTTATTTTGCATGGTTAAATGGACTTTTATGCGAGATTATTTATTGATTAAATGAGTCCACTTATTGTATTTTAGTGATTTTTATATTGTGTTTGCTATTGTATATTAAATCAGTTTGGGTGTATTTTGGACTATAAGATTATATTGAGTTACTAATTTTAATGCCTAGAATCAATTAAATTCGTGGATGTTATAAATTGATTTCTAGGGTTAGAATTTAATTGTCTTTTGTATAATTATAGTCTATTAGTAATTATTGGATAAATTAATTTTCATGATGGATATTACAAATTAGTTTATCAAATTAAATTCTATTATTGTGTAATGCCCCGCCAGGGAACCCGGAAGAACTTAACCTAAACATACAACCAAGTTTGCAGAATATTTTTTTTTTAAAGTTAACAATCAACAACATCAAAGTTTACAATGTGAAAGTAAAGCAAAGCATAAACAACCAACATAGGTTACAACTCTCAAGGGTTCCTTGATGTAGATTACGAAAGAGTTAATTAATTCAATATAAGATTAAGATATCAATCCCAAGATTACATCTGAAAGATAAATACAACATCATATGCATGATTACATAAATACAAATGGTACCTTAAGGTAACCATAATAATAAGCATCCACTGCACATGTCGTAGGGTATATGAATACAACAACTGAAAAGAAGAACAACATGATAACTTTGAATATCTAATACAATGTTACAAGATCATAGGAAGAAAGAAGAACAAGAAAGAAAAACTGCAACATGGATCATCCAGCCTCGATGCACGAACTTCAGAATCTCAAATGGTAAAAGAATCACTACCACCCAACCTCGTGAACCTAAATGGTCCACTCCCACCGTGATGAGGAGATAACATCAGAACCCACTTGGATAACAAACAACAACAATCCAAGAAAGAGGTCATGAAAGCTTCTAACTCAAGGATACCAAAAGTACAACAAGGTATAACATACTCTACCAGAGGCAAACAGAACACGTAGGAAACCTAAGATGCATACAAGAAGTGTCATCACATAAGTCAAATCTAGGGTTATCCTGGTAGTCCCTTCAGACCTTGACGCCCTAGTGACTCTATGTGGTTATAGTAACCTCTCGTGTAGACAAGGTACTACCTATGCCATCTCCAGTCCATATAGGCGACAAGCATCATCTCAACTCCCATCCTAGCCAAACTTAATCAGGGATCTCAGGCATGGGTGAGGCATAAATATCTTATTAGGTTCATTTTAGATTCTCAATGTTTATTAATTATCACTTATTAAACCACTTGTAATGGGATCTCCTGGTAGCCACTTCCGAGCTCCGGCACCAATTCACAAGCCACTTCCTGATATACACTTAGAAGACCTGCTCTAGGTTTTCACATGAATAATAAGAACTCTGAGTTATCACAACCCTTGAATCTTTACAACTAGATTCAACATGAAAAACTAGATACATCATAAAAACAAGTTCACCAACACCACATAACATGCATGGCAACCAAACATGACAGATAAAGTTAACCCAATCCCACCTCTAGATTATATCCCAAAAAATATGACTACAACCCTTAAAAATAATCAATCCAAAACTAATAGACCAAGGCATCAAAAGTCTTTATATAAAATTAATCAAATAGAAATTCATATTCAATAATTTTACAAACCAATCATAAAACAATTGAAGTATGAACCTATGTCTATAATTATTTGCCTCACAATAATTATTCAACAACTAAAAGAATCAAACTGAAAATTAAGCTAAACTAATTTCTTGTAATTTAATAAGAAACTAACTCCAAAATTAAAATTAACTAACATATAAAAGAATTAATTTTAAATTATAAATAAAATTTAATTATTAATTACAAATACAAATATCATATAAAACAATTTAATTAAAAGAAACAAATTTTAATTATCTAATTTCTAAATAAATAATAAAAAAAACTAAATAAATTTACTCTAATTATGAATATCAAACAAAACTATTTTAATACATATATCAAAATTTAATTAACCAATATAGAACACCGAAAATATAGTTCACATAAATTACAAAGAAAAAGTTTTGATTTTAAATTAAAAAAAATAATGAATAAAGAAATCGGGGGGGGGTACCCGCAGGTCCCCACACCCCCTGTCCTCCGTTTGCAATTTACACAAAGGTTGCACGACCTACACCGGCGACAGTACTAGCGGTACTGTCGCACGGCAACTGCTGAGGGCCCGCGTACAGCAGGGGGAAAAGTAATTCAAAACCCCAAATTATTATCACAAACACATTTTTTTTCAAATATGAATTTTTAAAAATAAACTTTTCAACTGTTAACTTTTGCGATTGTTAACTTTTCAAATATATTTTTATAAAACCCATGCAATATTAGATTAACCTCAAAAATTAATTTAATATTAAAACTAAAACTGATAATAAATATATATATATATATATATACACACACACCATAAATTGCACAATATACAAAACATAAAAATATTAAATCCACCATTTTTTTTACAAAGATCAAAAATTTAGTCAAATTGGGCTTTTTAAAGCCTTTCCTACAGATCCCTCAAGATCATCAAATCGCAAAATAGATAGATGAAACCAATTAAATCACATTGCAATAACATACAAAACTTTTCAACATTCAAAAATCGAACAGGCATGATGAAGACACACTTTTCTACAAAGATCTGAAAAGGAATAACAAGAGTAAACTTCAAAACCTACCTCAAATCAAAATTAATAGATTCGATGATGACCAGAATGAAGAACACAAAATCCAAGCTTTTCAATGAACTCTTCAAATCTGTCCCAAAACTGTCTCCAAAATTCCTCCTCCAAAACCTATGTACCCCAATAAAGGCTAAAATCCCTAATATTTAAAGGAATTCCCCTTTCACATGCAAAAATATAAACTCAACATCAAAAAGGGCTTGCATGAAGATGAACTTCAGTTCACAGTTCAGTCTCAGTTGAACTGGAGTCTCCTTTTCTCTTTGACTTGAGTTGAAAACACATAACCAAACTTCAACTTGAATTACTAATTCAATTTCATGCAATTAAGAATGTGCAACATAATGCATTCAATAAAAACATTTAGTTAATCATAAATAACACATGCCAAAATAACTTTCAATTTAATAAATATTTTTTTAATTAAACAAAGGTTAATTCATGATTAAATATTTCAAAAGTGAGGATATTTAATTAATTCACATTAATTAAATAATTCAACCACACTCAAATAAGCATAAAATTAATTTCCAATTAATTAATGCATCAGCTATATAATAATTAAATAATAATTAAACTAAATAAATACATTTATTTAATTACCATTTAAATACCATGCCACAGCTAAAAATAGAATGATCTAAAAATAGAAATCACATCAAACGCCACAATCAAAGAATCAGAAAGACCTAAAGACCCACATTCAAACTCAGGACTTAGGTGTAAACTCTTTCCAATTGGATGAGTTTAGAAGGGTGAAAACACAAAATCTTGTCCCCTACTTTAGGACAATAATTGGCTTAGGTTAGGATTTGGAACTAAATATTATCTCCCCTCTTTTACCATTGAGATTAGCGACAGGGTACGCTCATCTTGACAATTCAGGGAAGTCGATGCCCAGTACCTGCGAACCTGCATAAAAGACAAGCATGTGCATATATAAAAATATAACAAACAATGGCGGGGATCGGCCGATCATGTGAATCTCGCAAGCAAGTAACTACGACTCCGTCCCTCAAGCACATCAAGCAGAAATATAAAAGCATACATGAACACCATACACATGCAAGTATGGGGTAAGTATATTCATCACTATAAATAATATTTTGAAACAAATATAACATCATCATAAATAACAGCATATAACTGAATCAATATAAATATCATAAACATCCATTTATTAAAGATACATCATAAAGTGACATATATCCAATAATCAAAATAACACTAAAATAGCGAAGCACACATACAAGTGGCCCAAAAGAGTTTGGCAAGAAAACCAATAAGCAAACTATGGAGGGGTACTACATATTGTCTTTTTTTGCCTTATGTGATTTGGGGTTTAGAGGGATTTAGTATGTCAGCCCAGTAGGACTGTTACCAGAGGCGAGATTAGGAATTAGTATTTTATGTATATTTTTTTTGCATACTTGGATGGAATTGATCAATGAAACCCAACCCTTTGTGGAGATTTATATTATGATGGATTTTGTATATTTGTCTTCCTATCACTTCTTGGAACAAGTTGTTGAGTTTTCGAGACTTTGTTGACTTAGAGTCATGATTTGAGACTGTTAAACCTAGGGTAGGTTATCTAGGTGTTAGAAGGGAAGTGGCTTACTTTGGAGGCATCAGAGCTCTAAATTGGCTACCTAGGTATCCTTAGTAAGTTACTTAATCAAGTGATAACATTAAATTAAATGGGGATTAAAAAGAATTAATAAGATAATGGTTCATCGCTCATGGCTTGAGTGCTAGTATAGGCTAAGGATGGGAGTGGGAGAAGATACTTGCCCATCCAGTAGTGATGGTAAGTCTGGCATAGTTAGTTGTTCCTTGTCTACATGAGAGGACTACTGATCCACATAGAGTCACTAGGGGTTGGAGTCAATGAGGCTACCAAGTGACCTTAGAGTTGACTCATGTGATGACACTTCCCTAATTTCATTCTAGGTTTCCTACATTTGTTGGTTTCCTCTGGGATTATTATGTGTGTCGTGTACTTATGAGTTGTACCTTGAGGTAGGAGCTTCTAGGATCCTTTCTTAGTCTACCTGATTGTTTGGTATTGTTATTCATTCAGGATTTGATGTTATCTCCTCAGTATGGTGGGAGTGGAACTACAGGTTTCCACGAGGTCAGGTGGTAGTGATTCTTTTGCCATTTGAGACTCTAGCATCCTCGTACTAGTGTTGGATGATCATGGTTGTAGTTACTTCCTTTCCTATATTCTTGGAGTTCTATTCTTGATCTTACATTCCTCTTTCATAATTGTAATTTATTGTAATCACATACCCTGCAACATGTGCAATGGATGTTTGATGAGTATGTGTATTTTATTATTTAGATGTAACTTATGATGTATTATGTAGATTCTTAGTTGTTATTGTGTTCATAGTTTCTGCGTCAAGGAACCCTTGAGATGTGTAATCTACCATTGGAGATTATATTCATTATGTATGTTTATATGGACTTCATGTTTTACTCCCGCTTGTTTATTCATCATTTTTTGTAAACATTTAAGAAAAACTGCAAACTTAATATCATGTTTAGGTTATTATCTCTCGGGTTCCCTAGCGGGGGCATTACATTTCTTATCATCCTGTAGCTATCGTATTTGCCTTGTTTATTTTGTAGATATGTGTTACTATTCCTGTAACCATTTGAACTGTGTTCTTTGACTATTCCTACAACCAAGGAAGATCAGAGTTGATTGTTCTTGTAACCAAGGTAGAACAGAGCTGATTGTTCTTGCAACCAAGGTAGAACAGAGCTGACTGTTCTTGCAGCCAACGCATAATAGTGCTGACTATTTTAGTTTTAGCAGCTAACTATTCATGCAACTATTAAAACTTCTTTATAGTTGATGTTGATGCCACTCTTGTATTTCTTTTATATCTTGAATCTATTTACATGTCATCTACAAAGGGATTTTTACTAAATATAATGACCATTTTTTTTTTGCATATGACTTCAAATAGAATTGATTTATTTTTATCAACATTGATTTATAACATATAATCATTCATAAATTTCTAATTTATAGGATCAATACAAACAGCTTGGAGAATGGAGATAATGTCACTAAAATACAAACAGATATTTTGAAGGAAAAACATTCTATCGTTAGGACACATCTTGAAGATTCTTCTCGTAAACACAAGGTATGCATACTATTTTCATTGTCTATTCTTTATTTTTTATCATAGACTAGAGTTTGTCTATGGATGGAGAAGCTATATTTTGTGTATCATTTAGCTCCAAAATCTATATTACCATCTACTATAAGATATTTTCTGGTTCTCAAAGTATATTTGGTTGTTGATTTTCATTCAATTAGAATAGAATATGATCACTTTGGCATCATTTAGATTATATTGTTGCTTTATGTTTCTCCTCCATGTAATTTAATTTGTGTCAGGTTTTATCATATTATCTAGAGTCTGAATCATGGTAATACATTTGTGTAGGGACAATACCTACAAGTTAATGCATAAGGCACATGTTTTCTTGTCTTTCTCATGTAGCCAATGATAACCTATTTAGGAAAGTTAAGTATTAAAGCACATGATTTATTGCCTTTATCATTGCCTACACTATAACTTCAACATTCATTTTAGAGTATCATTAATCATCCTCCCCTTAGGATTTTTTTCCCTGCTTGAACTATATATTGGAAAAACTTGAAATCATGTTTAATGGAAAGTACTAGTGTATACATGGTATGATTATTCTTTAAAGGGTACTAGCTCAATGGAAGAGCACGTGTTTTACAAGAAAGAGAATGGTGGTTTGATTCCATCATTCCCTAATATCACTAAATATATGACTAAATTAATTAAAATATGGTATCTTCTTTACCTACAAACTCAAAATATGATTAAACCAACCTGCTCTGATACCACGTTAAAATAATAACAAAATATAAAGAAATAGGAAATTGTTTGATGAAATGAGAAAGGAATAAGAAGATTTACCATGAATAATCACAAAATTAGGAGTATTCACCAAAGAGAAAAGCAACAAAGGAGACAATATTTTGAAGGGGGAAAAGCATAAAAAAAAAACCCTTGTGATATAATGAATGTGGCAAAAATGCCTAAGAATGAGAGAGAGAGAGAGAGAGAGCTCTTAGCTCATACAATAGTGTTCAAGAAGAAGAAGAATTATCTCATGTGTAGAGAGAAGGAGAGCCATCTCTTTTAATAGAGATGTGAGAAAGGAGTTACTTGTAACTCCCATTTCTATGTATGCCACATTCACTAGTATGTGAGACAAGTGTAGGATTCCTCATAAGGAGGAATATCTATTTTCCTTAATAAAGGAATTACAAATATGACATGTCCTCCCGCTTGGACTAGAGGACAAATACAATATGATACCTTGGTTTATCCTTACATATTTACCAAGGAAAGATTAAATTCTAACAATAAAATCCATTAAATTAATAAATGGAAGTAAAACAAGAAGCATTTTTAGAAGAAAAAAAGGGAGCAACAATAGAAGCCAAACTAGAAGAAAAACTTGGCATTATCTAGGAAGTAATTTAGATTGTAAAAAAAGAAGTAATAATGGAAGCAAATTTAGAAGCAACAAAAGATGCAATTATACAAGTAATATCAGAAGTAATAAAAGATGCAAAAATGGAAGCAAAGATAGATGCAATAAGTGACGTTATATTAGAAGCAAAATTGGAATTAAAAATGGAAGCAAAATTAGAAGCAAACTTACAAGCAACACAAGAAGCAAAATTGAAAGCCAAACTAGAAGAAACAAAGGACTCCATAATGGAAGCAAAACCTGGTGTCAATTTGGAAGCAAAAAAAGAAGCTATTTTGGGCACCATACTAGAAGCAAAATAGGAAGTAAACTTTTTCGGCACAACATCTAGCGCAAAATAAGAAGAATAATCTGACACAAAAATCGGCACAAAACTTGGCACCAAAGGTTGGATGCACTTTTACACAAAAAAATTCTCCAAACCAAAGGCTCATTTTCAAAAGAAAAAAAAATAACACTAAAAGTTGGCACTATTTTAGGTGCTAATGACAAGGTTTTGTTGTAGTGTTGTCAACAAGCTATCAAGAAAAAGTGTTTGATTTTATTAGTATACTTAAACATTTGCGTGCTCAAATTGCTTTTGTTGATGTTTATAGCTTTGATTAGATAATATAGATATCATATTAATATAATGAGAAAAGATCAAATTATGCATACATATATTCATACTTAAATGATCTCTTCCAATATTATTAATATTTCTGATTGATTAAATTACATTGATCGAATAACATCAAATATTATATTTGTTGACCGAAATGTTTAATGATCGACATTGAAATGACTTTAATATAATCACCGATTAATATCTATTTGATTTAACTTACCTTATACACCAATTATTATTGAATTGTTTGCACCTATTACTATTGATAATGTTTGTTGTGCATACGATTAAGTATCGGTTAAAATAAAATAAAGTTCACACCAATTATAATGCAGTCTGTTAAGTCATTTGTTAGAAATAACAAAAAATAATAGAGAAAAAAGGAAAGAACCCAAGTGTGAGTGCATGAAAGGAATTTACCAAGAGAGAGAGAGGAACTGCTTCAAAGTATCAAGTCAAAAGATCAAAGTGCTCCAAGAATCCAAAGCAAGAACACAAGGATTTGAAAGGGGAAAAGCAAGAAAAAACCCCTTGTGAATTATGAATGAGGCTCAAAGCCTAAAGAAGAAGAGAGAAATGGAGCTCAAAGCTCATTACAATATGGAGAGAAAAAATGAGAGACTAGAGAAGATTATTGAGCAAGTGTGTGAGAGGCATCTCTTAAGTAGAGATGAGTGGATGAGTTTGCATGCAACTCCTATCTCAAATAAATGCCACATTCATATTGTGTGTGTGACAAATGTGAGATTCCTCTTAAGGAGAAATATCTAATTTCCTTATTAGAGGAATTACAAAAATGTGACATGTCCTTCTACTTGGACTAGAGGACAAATAAAATATAGGATACCTTAGTTTATCCTTTAATTACATATTTTACCAAGGAAAGATTAAATTCTAACACCCCCCTTTAATCTTTACTTGGGGTGATTACATCAATAGGTATCAAACCTAAATGTTTACAATGATTTTGAGATGTTTCTTTTGAAAGAGTCTTCACTAGGATGTCTTTGGCTTGATCATCTTGCATGTCTTCAACTTGTTCTTTGGAGCTTGAATGGTACATAGGACTTTTGGCTAAGTGGATAGCTCTTTGACAATACAAGGATGTAATTGCTTACAGAGGGGGGCCCAAATCTTCAAGTGACCATTGAGATTCTTGAGATGAATTTATGCATTCTATATATTCATTTACAGTAGAAAGTAGAGGTGGATCATAATCAACACCTAAGCCTGCCAAAAGGCAAGAACCACTAGTAGAGCGCCCATCATTGGGATCGCCTAGTGCTGAATCAGTAACACTTTGGAAAGAAAAATCATATTGTGAATCATCGGTCATAGAATCAAAAATGAAATCTTCAGTTGCATAAAACAAATTTGTAGTGTATTCATCCTAATATGAATCATGAGTCATAGAATCATAAATGCAATCTTCAGTTGCATAAAACAAATCTGTAGTGTATTCATCATAGTATGAAGCATCAAGAGGAGTAGAGCTAGTATAAGCATCACTAGTATTATCATTATCATCCACAAAAATCATAGGATTAGTACTATCATCATGAATTTCATCTTAAGTAATAAACATATCTTGCAGAGTAACTTTAAGAAAGTTAGATATAATTTCCTCTTCTTGGTCAAACATATCATCAACATGAGAGCAAGGATCATCAAATTCCATTGCATCATAAGGAGAGAGCACATAATCACTTTGAGTAGGAAGATAGTAATCAAGAGGGTTATTCCAAGAATATCCATCATCATGATATTCATCCCAAATAGTATTATCATAAAAATGAGGATTATTATCATCAAAATGAGAAGTAGACATCCCATAACGAATAGTAAAAGCATGAAGAGTCTTATTATTATGCTAGGTTTCATTATTAGCAGGAGATGACTTTTCATGTTTAAGTTTCTTAACACAATTATTGATCACATGACCAACTTTCCCACAATAATTACAATGGGGTCTATTATAATTGTTATGATAACCATTATTATGATTATTTGAATAACCATTATTATGATGATTGTTGTTATGATAATTATTGTTGTTATTGGAATAATTATTGTTATGATGATTAGTATGTGAGTTATTATTTGGATTTTGAGTTTTAGATACAAAAGCATGTTCAACAGATTTAATAGTACCAAATTGCAACAATTTAGCCTCCTCTTAACGTAACAAATTTTGAAAAATAGGATAAGTTAAAAGAGAAGCTAAACTAGAAATAGCAAGCTGAGAGTGGATGTTAGTGATAAATTGATGAAACTCTTTAGGGAGACATTTCTTAAGAATTATAGTAATTAATCTAATATCTGTAAGAGTAACATTTAAACCATTTAACTGAGTTCTAATAGCATCAAACCTAAGTAAGAATTCATCCATATTTTTAAAATCAGTATACCTTAAGTCTTCCAAGTTGTCTTGGAGCTGAATCTTATGTGATTCGGAGGAGCTATCGTAGGTTTGCTTCAAGATGTCCCATGCTACGTGAGCTTTGGTGCAATGTCAAATCAAGACATAGAGATTGGGACTGATGGAGAGTCCAATTAGACTGAGTGCTTCATCATTCTTAACTTGCCAGGCATCTTTGGCAGTTTGAGCAGCACTGGCAACTGGTTCAATAGTCGCATCTATGGCAATGTCAAGCAAATGTTTAAAATGAAATAGAAAGGAAATATGAGTTTTCCATTGATGATAGTTAGAACTTGTTAGTTTGATTTTAGGAATGAGGGTAGACATGTTGAAATAATGGAATGACGGAAAAAAATCCTCCTTAAAATTAAAGAGTTTGAAATAAATAAATAAACTCCCTTATGTAAATGAGATTGAGATTTTTTTTTTAAGAAAAAACCTTTTAATTTAACACAATTTTTAAAAAAAATTTTAAAAATACAATTTAACAAATTTAAAATTAGAATTTTAAAAAAAATATTCTTAATATAAAGTAATATTAAATTAAATTTTAATTTTAAAAGATAAATCATAAATTGTAATATTAGAATATTAGAATTGGAAATTTTATTATTCGAAATTATATTATAGAAACTCAAAAAGAAAAGTAATTAATAAAACTTATTTTTTAGATTAAAAATTAAAAAATTTAGAAAAGAAAGAATTTAAATTAAAAATATTAAAAGCTTTTAATCTTTTATTTTAAAACCTTTTACAATTTAAAATATTACTTGAAAAAAAACTATATTAAAAAACAATTAAAACTTTATTGAAAAAACTTGAATAAAACCTTTAAGAAAAAACTTTATCTTATTTAAAGTTTTCCTTTCAAAAAGTCACGTGTTATATTTAAAAGATTTGAGATAAAAAGGAAAAGGCTGAAATTTAAAAAGACTTTTTGAAAGTCTTACGTAGGAAGAAGAAAAAAGGTTGAGTACAACAAATTAAAACTAAGTGAGACACGTTACACAAAGACATAGGCTCGGGTAATGGGAGACGTTACCAGCCTGCGTTGAATATTGGTAGAGGTTGGGACACTTGACAAAGAGGTACTAATGAGGGAAGAGCTCTGATAAAAAATGTTAGTGGTATAATATTGCCCAATAAACTCTGCCACAATATTATTAACAATTACAAATTTTAATTTCTCACCAAGATTTAAGGTCATAATTTTATGAACATGTATGCAAGCTTCCTATATCACTGCAATTGTTGAATGGCTTTATAGTTTACCAGTAAACAGAAAATAGAATTTGATGATAAACGAGAAGAGGAACTATAGAAATTAAATTAAACGGGAACTTAATATAATGAAGCAAGCTTTCTGGACTAAGTTTTAGGATTCCAGAAAAAAAAAACAAAAGGGCGGCAACTAAAAGAAAGTCAAACGAGTTTGAAAAAAAATAGAGATAAGTTTAAAGGCTAGCAGCGATGAGTTTAAAGGCTGGCAGCGATACTTTAGAAGGGAGAAAAGAGGATTGGGTCACTCTGTCCAAACTCTGCCAAAACAAATAAGCAGCAGCAGACGTTAGAGATTCTAGCAGAAAACGTGAGTCAGGAGACGTAAATATGGGGCTTCAGTGGTGCTCCAATTGATGGCACAACTTCCAGAGATTGCATGCACAAATTTAAATAGCATGTGAACGGCAATGCTGAACCAATTTGAAGTATTGAAAAGGCTTCCTAGACATACGAGAATATAAATCGCCCCAAAGGGCCTTACACCATCAACAAATGATAGCACTCTGAAAGCCTACCTAGCTTCAAAGAACACAGATGTTAATGCAGCAAAAAAATGTTATAAACAAAAATGTTTCTTTCTTTTGGGTCAGCTCTACTAAGAATAGAGCCTATTCGAAATAAATTCCCTCTTAATTTACTGTAGGTATATTCTTTCTTTAAACCAGTGGTATTTCAGAAAAAATGTTACAATAGAAGTATAATAATGCTTTCTAAATAAAGAGCCTTAATCCAAATACATTTGACTGTAATAATGAAAAATGTTATATAAAAAAATGTTATAAATCAATGTTAAATGAGATTCAACGCTAATAAGTATACATCCTGGCACACTGGCACACAGATTAAAAAGGAATCAAGAGGCGCATGGCTAGTTCTGAGAAGCGCAACAAGGAAATGTTTGGGGACAATCCTAACACTACCAAGGCATTGCGAATGCTATTGAAAAATCATAGGGTTCAGTGGTTCAGGAGTGGAGGGAGATCAGATCCATTCTTGGATCAAATGAGAAACAAGCATAGACAACATATCAATGCAAGTTCCATTCATCCAATCAATACATAATTTAAATTCAGTTTATAGAAATATTTGATTAATTAATATACTTGTATATATTTATTACTATATCAGTTTTAAATATAAATATATATATTTTGTTTAAATATATATCATATATATATTGAGAGATCATATATAAATTGGATTTTGAACAGAAATATTAAAAGTCATATAGTCTGATCTTTAATCTTAACATGGTATCAGAGCCAGGTTCCTTCATTAGAAGTCTAATCGCTTGAAGGAAGATCTGATTAAATTGAAAGAAGATCAAATCATAATTTTTTATAAATTTGTATTCTTTAAGAAAACTTGTATTTACAAAATGGTGAACGGAATCAGACTCGAAGATAGACTTGAAGGTGCTTCAAATTTTGACTCTTGGAAACTATGAATAATGCTTATGTTGGTGCCCAAAAATGATGGTTTGGATTTGGCCAACTAATAGGTACAAATCGATACCTCTTCAATTTTGGCTTAATCAAGCCAAGGCTGGCTGGCCTAATTTCATTTTGAACCATTTAATTCTCTATGTCGCACAACTACGTACATAAACAAACAAAGTTCCTCTAAAGGTGGCAAATGATCCTTTGAGGAAAGAAACTAATCTCCTGAAAATCTCTATTCTATAATACTTGACTAAATGGATTATACTAAAGAATTAAAAGTAATGATTTTGAAATAATGATTTAATGATCTATAAACTACAAAGTATGAGCCAAATGACAATTTCCAAATAATGATTAGATCAGTGCCTTCTAAATACTTGGGCTATAGAGTCAAAAAAATTTCAATCCTACGTACGATCAGAAATGGTTTTAAAAACTTGCTTTAATAAGACAAGACCATCATTTCAGAGGCTTCCGCTTGATTCACAATTCAAATCAATTTACACAACTAATCCTATCGAGTTTAACTCAAATTAAGAGACTGATAAGAACAATGGTAGGTTCACAAACCATACAATTGATATTCGAGTTGTATATATTAATTTTGAATTATGATACTCAGGGAATTCAACACAGTGAAACACTCTATTTAATAGAATATCTAAAAAACTAATTGAAAACATATAACTTATAACCACAAACAAAAAGAAGAGCACTTATCTTTATTGATGTTGAAAAACTGGTACATAAGACTTCATAATTGTATTTGTTTATCAAATTCTATTCTATGAAAATATAACTTGTATTGTCTTGTATCTTTTCATTTTACATTATGTATATATACATGTTTGAGTGGCTTTCACACCTCTTTAGGGTGAAAAGACACACCCTTATTACAAATTATTTTGAAAAAATAATAAACTAACTAAAAAATAACTACCTAACTTTCAGATTTGGGTCTGGTTGAAAAATCAAAACACCTCATGGAAAGCTAATATTTTTATTGGAAATAAAATTTGATTTCCCGAACTGGGTCTTTTTTAGATTTTTAAAATTCGACCATCTTAAGCCTTTTTTGGCATCATCTTTGCAGCAGGTCGAAATTCCAGCATTTTATGAAGGCTTTGATCATAGAATTTTGATTGTTCCTGTCACAAAGCTTCCTTTCTTAATCTCTCAACTTTGAATTGAAAATTAATGTAATTTTTTCATGTCATTTCATGTACTCCATCATTAATTATTGGGCATGGAGTTTAAGAGGCCATTTTTTAGGGTTTTATCACTATATAGGACTCCAAATTTTGCCCAAAATTTAGAGCTCCAACAGCTTATACTAAAAAACAATGATTTAAAGACTATCGTTGAAAATCCTCCTAAATCTATTGAGAATGATGAGAAGAGAAAATGGGAAAAGGACAATACCAAAGAAATGGAACTATTAGTAAATGGAGTGAAAGATCATCTACTACCTATTATAACAAAATTAGACTCTTCATATGAAATGTTCAAAGCCCTAGAAAACATGTCTGAGATCAATAACACTAGCAGAATTCTCACTCTTAAAAATCAACTCTCTAATATTAAAATGAGAAAGGGAGAGACTATCACCTCATATTTTATGAGGGTAACGGATTTAAGAAACCAATTGTCAAAAATTGGTCACATCTATGATAGTAAAGAGTTAACTATGGTGACTTTAAATGGACTCCCCGAGTCTTGGGAAAACTTCAGACAAGGAATAAGTGCGCGCTCCAAACTTCCCAAATTTGATCGACTAAAAATTGACTGCATTCAAGAAGAGTGTAATCTAATATCTAGAGGAATCAGTGTGGAAACCACTAATGAAGATATTTAGATTCTCACTACTAAATTGAAAAGGAAAAAGAGCAAGGACCCAAATGGTAAACAGTCATTCAAGAAACATAGAGACATTTCTACAATACAATGTTATAGATGCGACAAGTATGGGCACACTACAACAAAATGTCCTGACAGAATCAATCATAACATGTCTAAAGTACAATGTTACAAATGTGACAACTATGGGCACACTGCAACAAAATGCCCTATCAGACTCAAGCATCAAGCTTCCCTTGCTGAAGTTAGTAATTCAAACTTGGATTCAGAGAAAATTGTGTTCTAAAAGGAACTTCAATTGAGAGGAAGTTCACTGATGAAAGTGAAATGCTTCTGAGGTAAACTTGATATGATTGTAATAATTGATTATTGTAATAATAAAATATATTTATTAATTAGACTCTATGTACATCATAAGGAAGTGATGACTTCCAAATGATTATCACTTGTATTAGTAAGAGTTATTGAAAGGTGACCTTCTATTATGATAAACATCATGTGATGGTTGAAACAGATCATAATAGATGATTTCTTGCATGGTGGATTCAGTTCCTTAAACAGACCATTAACTCTCTATTGTGATAGAAATCATGTGATGGTTGAAACAGATCACAATAGATGATTTCTTGCATGGTGGATTCAGTTCCTTCAATAGACCATTGACTCTATTGTGATAGACATCATGTGATGGCTGAAACAGATCACAATAAATGATTTCTTGCATGGTGGATTCAGTTCCTTAAATAGACCATTGACTCTTTATTGTGATAGACATCATGTGATGGCTGAAACAGATCATAATAGATGATTTCTTGCATGGTGGATTCAGTTCCTTAAATAGACCATTGACTCTCTATTGTGATAAACATCGTGTGATGGCTAAAATAGATCATAATAGATGATACCTTGCATTAAGGATACATTACCTATGGAATTTTTTGAGTTATGATGAATATCTGAGACTTGATATTGATATCACGATGAGGTGATATTTTCTCTCTTAAAAGTAATGAATCTTTTGTGAATTGCATTTTGATGAATTTTATCTTCCCTAGCTAAGAGGGAGTGTTGATGTTTATAGCTTCGATTAGATAATATAGATATCATATTAATATAATGAGAAAAGATCAAATTATGCATACATATATTCATACTTAAATGATCTCTTCCCATATTATTAACATTTCTAACTAATTAAATTACATTGATCGAAATAACATCAAATATTATATTTGTTGACCGAAATATTTAATGATCGACATTGAAATGACTTTAATATAATCACCGATTAATATCTGCTTGGTTTAACTTACCTTATACACCAATTATTATTGGATTGTCTGCGCATATTACTATCGACAGTGTTTGTTGTGCATACGATTAAGTATCAATTAAAATAAAATAAAGTTCTCACCAATTATAATGTGGTTTGTTAAGTCATTGCTATGAAATGGTGTGCATGATGAGAGGCATGTTAATAGAGAGACATGTCTATCTACTAACATGTCTCTCATATATATATATATATATATATATATATATATATGATCGAATGAGAAACAAGCATATACAACAAATCAATGCAAGTTCCATTCATCCAATCAATACATAATTTAAATTCAATTTATAGAAATATTTGATTAATTAATATACTTGTATATATTTATTACTATATCAATTTTAAATATAAATATATGTATTCTATTTAAATATATATCATATATATATTGAGAGATCATTTATAAATTGGATTTTGAATAGAAATATTAAAAGTCATATAATATGATCTTTAATCTTAACAGCTTGGCCTATGCTTGATATGGATGTTCAATGTATTTTTATTTATTTTTCAAAAAGATATTAAACATAATATATGGCTTTCCAATTTTACTTCTTTTATCCAATTGTGTGCAATGCTTCTTAATTATTAGCTTCAAGTGAGCTAGTTTGAGTCATCCACTCCAATGGCTCTGGTTGATAAGAGTGACACCACTCAGAAATCATCCTAAAATTTCCAAGAACACAAAAAAGGATTTATCATGATCAACACCTATTCCAACAATGTTAATACACAAGTGGTAGATGTAATATTGGGTGTGGCTCCTTTGTCACCCTTGTTTAATTAATCTCTTAATTTAACATCTCTTTTGGAATCTTTACATAATATTATGTTGAAGTTTATTAATGCTAATGTTTTAAAAATTCCTCCCATCAAATTTATTGACCCTTCCAAACTATTGAAATCTTTCCATCATTCCAAATCCTTTTGTTAATACCATTAGGATCTTGGTCATGATACTAAGAACTATTTTTGTTTGAAGACTATTATCCAAGACCTTATCAATAACAAAACCATCATTGTTGAGGGTATGAATGGTAAAGGAAACAATTATTTTTCACCCCCTAACCAAAATTTATAAATCTACACCAATTCTTTGCCTTTCCATTCTACTAATACCATTTATCCTATCACATTTCTTTCTTCAACCAATATTATTGTGTTAGGAATGGGAACACTGAGAGGGGGGGTGAATCAGTGTTCTACAATATTAGTTTCTGATTCTTGAAACTTAACTTAATTGCTTTAGTACTAAATTGAATGAAAATGCAAGTAAAGTAAACACATAACACCAAATATAATTACGGGGAGACCCAAATAGGTAAAAACCCCGGTGGGAATTAACATCCACTAAGAACTGCACTAGAGTATTATGATCCTTATTAGAAGATCTTACAACCCTGTTAGGAGTTGATCTTTACAATGCATTAAGTATAGTGACCTAGTCAAGGGTCGGACCCTGTTAGGAGTCTTTTACAATAACCTTGTTAGGGGTGGTCATCTCACTTCCAGAGCTCACTTCTCAATGAGAAGGCTACAACCTCCTAGATATCAGATACACACTATATCTACAAATGGTGAACTGTTGCTATGACACTGCTTGTCTGATCAGTTCCTTTTGTGCACTGATGCTTTAACCTCTTGTAAAGCTCTACAACATTCTAACTAATCTTCACATACTTTTTCTCTACTTCTATCAACTCTATATCTCATCCCATACTCAAATACAAAGGCGCATGTCTTATTTATATGCGCAAACAAAACTATTCACTAAGTCAGCCTATAACTAATTACATACAATGCTTCCAAATGGATTGGCTCAAGTGTGTTTACATACAATCATATTTACATGTTTACAACACAAATACAATAGGTGCATAGCCTTTCCAAAACAATATTATAACCACTAACCAAAATACTAACAGTCGGCTCCATACTCTATTATGTTTTGCCGCTCAATGTCTATGTTACTTCAACTCGTTGTATCTTCATCATACTAACTCATCTGATCATGCGCTCTTAACCATAGCTTAATAACATAACCAAAATCTTATCTTCCAGAGTGCATACCAAAACTCGGTCATACACACGTGCGTTGATGCTTTGTTCCTCAAGTGCTACACTGACTGTCTTGTCTTCCATACTTAGCCATTTTTATGATCTTCTAAGATATGCACTGACTCCAAAACTCCATATGACTTTGTTTCCATAATGAAAACACTAAATCTTAGTCATATACATCAATATAGTCAACTTACCAACAATCTCCCCCTCTGTCATTAATGGCAACAAAGGAATATGGCAAAGTTACTAAACTGTATATTACACAAAAACTTTCTAACATATACTCTATCTTATAGCTCCCTTTTTACATCATATACACTGCTCCATATTCTCCCTTCTACTATATATTCTACTCTCCCTTTGACATTAATGACAAAGGTGCTCAAAAATGAAACTTCATGTACTTACACAATGAGTACATTCGGGTAAGCAATATGAAGGTTTGCAATTTCTTGCTGCCAAAATGCCTTCAGTGCATTTACTGTTTGGAGATGGGTGCACAAAGCATAAGTCAAATTCTCCATGTTCTCCAACTCTAAACTCGAACCTTGATCATATTTCACCATAGTGGCATTAATCTCCTTGATATTCTGATTTAGCACATCTAATTAGAGCGTTAGTGCATGTCTTAACTAAGTTTGCCTAGCCCTTATATAAGCCATTTATTTTTATGCCTTCTCAATCTTATCCACTTGTCCTTAGTAGACATTTTTACACATATTTACATCTATGGAGGGATCTTCTATTGATTTCCTTACTGCTTATATCATAGTTTATGCTTCCTGAATCTTCTTTGAGAGGTCTGCAGTTAGTTTGTCCTTATCCATACAATTAGCTATTATCTTTCTTCCTTTAGCTACAATCTCGTTCAATATGGATTGACCAACCTTTAGTGAACTAAAGTCAAGTGCGAATTTTTCTATCAGCTCATTCAATATTTTCTTAAGATATTTTTCTTCTACAACCTTGGATGTTGATTCTTCTAGGCTTGAGAAGTTTGCTTTGAAACTTGTTATGATGGAGATGACATCATCTACTGAATGTATACTAGACACTTTCTTGTCTTTAGGTAGTAAGCTATTCAAGATGTTGACTGATTCAACAAACAATGGATTCCTCATTGCCCATTTCTCCTTAGCTTTCTCCATTGCTAGCACACTGATCTTAATCGGGTCTTCTTCTCCCCATGAATCTAAACTTGTTGTGTCAGGGTTTAAACTTGACAACAATGACATTGACAACTTAGGGGTAAGGAGTGAACTTTGACTAACATCCATTACCTCACTCTTTACAATTACTAGAATTTCAAGAGAGGGCTCATCTACAAGTTCATCTTCCTTCTCTTCTTCCTTCTCACTATCAAGTTTATCTTCCTTATGTCCTGTCAAATCTTCAACTTCTTTTTCTTCTTCTTGTCCTGTTAAGTCCTCAATCTAAACTTCTTCTTACTGCTTAGGTGAATTATCACCACATAGAATCTCTACCTCTTTAGTGCTCACAAATACTTCCTCAAACTTACCTAAATCTTTATCTGATGCTGCCATGGAAATTTCTACATTGTCAATCACTATAGTGTCTTATTTTTCTTCCATTGCTTCTATAGGTGCTATCACTGTGGGCACTAAATCCTGTGGACCTATTATAGGTGCATTAGGGATCTTTGAATCCTTGGCTTGATCAGAGGGAACTTGATTTGTAGGTGTAGTATTTGGATACATGTGCCTATCCAAGAACACCTTCTCAAATGTTTTTTCAGTCTCCTTGGCTACCAACTCATAGTCTTTGTTCATGATCTGCAGAGTTCTCAGCTTTGTTCTTAGGTGCGGCTTTACCAAATCTAAAAATAGTGTTTTCTCTTCAAATGAACATACAGGGAGTTTTTCATCTAGTATCTTCTCCCTTATCCTTAAGTCTTCTTCTATAGCATGTCTCTTCAAAATTCTAAGATATTCCATACACTATCCGGAATAACTGTCTTAAGTTCCAAGACTGTCTTCTTGAACTTAATCATGTAATTGATAATCATGGAGTGGATCTCTGACTTATCAATATCATGGTACTTATCATAGAACTTTTTAGTCTGATCCAACCTTCCTTCATCTATAATTCTAGCTCTTAACACTTCAAGATTTGGTATGAATCCTACCTCAGGAGGTGCTTGAGTGTTCTTCCTTTGACTTCTGATTGTCCTAGAGGATGGATGGCTTGCGTCGGTCTGTTTCTTCCTCTTAGGTATCCTGCTAGGATTTGGAGGTGGAGTGGACTCCAAATCAATAGTAGGAGTAGGCATTGAAGTGCTATCAACAGTCTTGCTCTTCTTTTCCTTGGGATCATCTATTTTCTCTATTTTAACTTTCTTCTCCTTAGGGTCATCAGTCTTCTCTATTTTTACTTCTAAAGAGGGTGCGCTCTCAAGTTGCATTGCAATCTTGGATTCTCTTTCTTTATCTAGGTGAACTTTTGTGACGCCAAGAATCTTCAATATCTCAGAGGTGATTTTAGATTCTTTCCTCTTGGTCGCAGCACTATACAAGACTAAATCTACCTGTCTTGTCTTCTCCTCATAGGTGCCCCATCTAAGTTCATTAGGATCCTTAGGTGCTGACAGTAAGACTTGTGCATAGGCTTCCAAAATGTGTTCTTCCACTTCATAACCAAGTGGATGGATCCACTTAGTCCTTGGCTCCACTTCTTCCATGCATGTGATATTAATCTCTACCATAAAACATATGGTATCCTTGTACTTCTCTACTATGCTCTTAGGTATCCTATACCTTCTCTACATTTTGATTCTGAATGTTTTTATTTCTAAGTCCATGTATTCTTTCAAGGTACTCTCTGATGATGCCTTGAATGAGATTTGAGGCATTGTACGCAAACTCTTATCAAGGTAAAGATCTGATACTTTACCAACTATATAAAAGAACAGATAGATTATTAGTGACCCAAACCTAAATATCTTACTCTTATCATGTTTGATTGCCTTAATAGTGTCCATCAACTATGTGCGCAAGATCTCACACAAGTTGAAGTCTCAATTTTCTTCACTAATCTAATAGCTGCTAAAATAGTGGTTGTGGACACACTATTTACCCTGTTTGCATGTCGAAATTTATAACCCAGTATCATAGACATGAGTTTGATATATTTCTCTTCAATCGGCTCAATTGTCATCCTGCTCTTATCACTCTAGGATTTACAAGCTTGTTCTACTTATTTCTTGACATCCTTACCAACAGGAAGAATGGCGTCGATCTTAGGAAGTCTAGTCATCTCATAAATGAGATCACTAGTTATTCTAACAGGGACTTCTCCTATCCAGAATAGGTCATCATGAATTCTTCTCAATGGGATCTTAATCCATTCAGATTCATAAAACTCATATGCAATTGCACACTCAATAATAGGTTTTTTTTCCAAGTGCATGAACTCATCCAAGAATGTCTTGTCAAGATTCATCATTGTTTCTAAGTGTGACCTAATCATGTCCAGTCCAATGGATTCCTTCTTGCAATAAATATATGCGCGTAGGTCCTCTACGTGCATTACTCCCATCGAAGTCCTAGAGAATGCTCCTTCTAGGTCATCTAAGACTGACTTGAAGGGATGCTTCTTAAATATGTACCTCTTCCTTTCAGTAACATCAAAAACAACTGGTGTAGCCATAACTTACTTGATTAATTGCTCAAATAAGATTCCAAGGGTTTCTAAATCGTTGCAACTGAACTAGGGTTCTGCAACAATCTTAACTTCCTTCTACTGATGAATTAAACTACAATCTCTCAACACAAACTTCTTTCATCTCTTGTGCTCTCCAAAGGCTCAATCTTGAATGCAAATGTGCAAATAAAAAATCTTTGATGACTTTAAAAACAACTTTCTCCCATTAATGTTTGTCGCGTAAACATAGAATGCAACAGAGAATTTCAATCTTTGTTTCTATTAACAATCAAGTTGTGCGCTGTCACATACAACATCAACTGGTCTTAAAACAATCATAACCAAAGGTGCATACTCGAAGGGTGAGTATACCAGATACATAGGGGTCTAGAGCTAATTTATCTCCCCCTATGACCATGAGGGTCATTCATCCAAAAGTAGAGGGTGCATCCATTACGGATGCATCCAATACATATTCATCAACATTATCCTTCTTTACTTCTGTCCAAATCAAGCTCGCATCTTTTGTAGCTTGCACAAACTTAACTTCTCCTGCTTCATCTAATATTGATCCTTCAAACTTTTTAGGGCTTTCTTGTCTTTGCGCTTTTGATCTACAGAACTTTGAGATGTGTCCAGCCTTGTTACAAGAGTGAAAAATAACTAGAGGCCTTATATTCCTCAGCGCATTGATGTGAGTTACCATTTTCCATTGTCTAGCTGTATAAACATTATAATTACATATCTGACATGTAATGTTTAGAGGACTTTTAACATTCTATTGTGGATGACTTCTCTAATTTTGTTGAGTCTAATTTCTTTGATTTGATCTACAATTCATAGCTCTATGACCAAACTTATTGCATGAATAACGGTAACCATTGAAAGGTCTTACCTCTTTACAATCTCTTGCTATGTGTCCATGCTTGTTACAAGCATAAAAAGTCTTGTTTACTAGCTTGCACTCATCCTTAAATGGTTTAGTATCAGCTTCAGTGTGATTTCCAGTCTTCTTAGCTTCTGTAGATTCTTATGATGCTTTCTTTCTTTCTCGCATGTCATTGATTTGGTTTTGTGCTTCATTGAATCCAATACCGCTAGTATCTCCTTTAATCTTTTGTGCATACAACTATGACTCTATTAGATCCTTGCTTGTGTGAAATTTGTCAATATGATTCTTTGCTTCAGTCAATTCAGATTCCACTTTCTTCTTGATGTTTTCTAACTCCAAGATTTTCATGTTTGCTTGCCTCAGTTCTTCATCCAACTACTTGTTTTCTTTGACCTATTCTTCATAGGCTTCCTGATTGTTGAATATCTTTTCATCCAATTCTTCAATCTGATCATTCAAAGATGTATTTTCCTCCTTCAAATTTTTCACCATTTTCCCTAAATCACTTGTAGAACAATCTCTCAAATCTTTTCTTAGTTTTTTGATGAATACTTGTGCGTCATTGACTTTCAATTTCAGTTCCTCAATTTTTTTTTCAAATTTTTCAAGATCTTCAAGAGCTGCTTCAAGATTCTTCTTCAGATGTTTCACTTCTTCCAAAACCATGATCTCCTCAAGTGTTTAAACTTCTCTTTAGAGGACCAAAGCTCTAATACCAATTGTTAGGAATGGGAACACTGAGAGGGGGGGTGAATCAGTGTTCTACAATATTAGTTTCTAATTCTTGACACTTAACTTAATTGTTTTAGTAGTAAATTTAATGATAATGCAAGTAAAGTAAACACATAACACATAACACCAGATATGATTATGGGGAAACCCAAATAGTTAAAAACCCCGGTGGGAATTAACACCCACTAAGAACTGCAGTAGAGTATTATGATCCATGTTAGAAGATCTTACAACATTGTTAGGAGTTGATCTTTACAATGCATTAAGTATAGTGACCTGGTCAAGGGTCGGACCCTATTAGGAGTCTTTTACAATAACCCTATTAGGGGTGGTCAGCTCAATGCCAAAGCTCACTGCTTAATGAGAAGGCTACAACCTCCTAGATATCAGATACACACTATATCTGCAAATGGTGAACTGTTGTTATGACACTGCTTGTCTAATCAGTTCCTTTTGTGCGTTGATGCTTTAACCTCTTGTAAAGCTCTACAAAATTCTAACTGATCTTTCCATACTTCTTCTCTACTTCTATCAACTCTATATCTCATCCCATACTCAAATACAAAGGTGCATGTCTTATTTATAATATGCGCAAACAAAACTATTCACTAAGTCGGCCTATAACTAATTACATACAATTCTTCCAAATGACTTGGCTCAAGCGTGTTTACATACAATTAGATTTACATGTTTAAAACACAAATACAATAGGTGCATAGCCTTTACAAAACAATATTATAACTGCTAACCAAAATACTAACAGTCGAATCCATACTCTATTCTGTTATGCCACTCACTATCTGTGTTACTTCAACTCATTGTATCTTCATCATACTAACTCATCTGATCATGCGCTCTTAACCATAGCTTAATAACATAACCAAAAGCTTATCTTCTAGGGAATATACCAAAATTTGATCATACGCATGTGCATTGATGCTATGTTCCTCAGGTGCTACACTGACTATCATCTCTTCCATACTTGGCCATTTTTATGATCTTCTAATTTATGCGTTGACTCCTCCATATGACTTTGATTCCATAATGAAAACACTAAATCTTAGTCATATACATCAATATAGTCAACTTGCCAACATATTGTGCCTCTTGGACCTACTACCATGGATCTTGATAATACATGTAATATAAACAATAATATTGTTAATCTCATTCATGAATCCAAACCTAAACCTAAACCCAAGATTTTCATTACACTTGATCATAAGGAGACTATTAAGGCACTTGATGGTCCTCTTTATAATTTTGCAAAGATTAATGACAATTTCTCTTGAGGAGTGCTTATTGATCTTACTTGCATGGTAAATGTTATAATTGAGGAACATATTTACACAAAATAATTTCATCAAGACTCAAATGATAAATTACATGTGATGATTAAGACTTTTAATAGTTTTACTTGTCCTACCCATGTTTTTATTACTTTTCCTGTAAACGTTGGTAAGAAATGCTTCTATGTCACCTTTATTTTCATCCCAACTTCTAATCAATTTCAAGTGAGACTTGGTCTTCATTGGATCACTAATATGAAACATATTTCCTCACCTATCCATAAATATTTGAAACCTCCTCATAATGGATTAATCATCATAATCAACCATGGTTTCTATCAGCCTTAAGTGAGCCATGGAAGCTTTGGCCTTGTCTTCTTTTGGCCTACCATACATCAACCATTACAACTATGTGAAGTTCATTTCTTCTTGTCGTACCAAAAAATCAAAGTCCAAAATATTTGTGAATTGAGTATTCCTAAGGATGTCCCATCTCCTTTCCCAGGACTTGGACTCCTTCCTACACCTCACATTCATCCTAAGTAAATTTCCTTTCCACCTCCTATATCTTAAAATCATTTTGCATCCTCTATCTCTCAACCTAGTGAGGTTCCTTTCGATCTTACTCCTAAAGAATAAAAGGATTTGATGTTGATTAATCCTAAAACTTCCCAAATATCAAGTGTATTAACCTAAAAATTTGGCATCTATAATTAGATGCTCATTTTAGCCCTATTTTAGTATGTATGGGTTCCCACCTTGATTTCATGTTGTCCTAACACTCATTAGATATTTAAATTAATATTAAAAGTCTTGTACTAGTTCAATTTCTTCAAAGATTAAGGTAAACCTTTATTTATAAGTGTACTTTATTATTTATCTTCTTCAATCATTTATTATCCTACATGGGCCCTATGTTACCATTTGTGGATTTTTTACCTTTTCCCAATCTCAAAATCAGTTGTGCCTCCTAATCTATCCACCCTATCATCTCAGCACCCAGTTCAAATTTGGGTTGATTTCCCTAAGTACATAGAACCAAATGTTTGAAATGTTTTGTTCTCTCATATTTTAGCTCAAATTTGGCCCAGAGCCCTATGTTGGGGTTTTAGTGTGAAATTAGATCCCATGGTTAGCCTAGCTTATTTTTAAATCTCAAAATGTGGGATAAGGTATATAAACACCCTAGCTCTCCTCGTTTTTAAAACTAACATGATCAATAAGAAATCAAGCAAATTGAATGCAATATGTCTTCTACAAATTTGCATGTAAGCATCCTCAAGGTCTCCAAGCAGCCAAGCCTTGAAGTTGTCGCAGCATTATTTTTCTTCATCATCCATTCTAACAAACTACAACATCCATTACACAAGGCTTATCTTTTATGATTTCATTTTGGGTTTTTTGTGGAGTTCAAGCTATTTCATTAACACTTGTGATTACATCAAAAGAGGCATTATTTCATCAAGGTATGAGGTTATTCACAATTCAGATCAAGCTTCTATTTCATCTTTCTTTTATCCAATTTCACTATATTTTCAAGTTTGATGCCTAAAAAAGGGTATGAAAAAGGAAAACCCCTTTCCACAACCCTATTCCCCATTTTTCTATGTGCAGGAACAGGCTATGCAACTGTCAAAAAAATTCAGGAAGATAAGGAGCTGCTGGAGAGACCCTAGAAATTCCAATCAAAAGCACCAAGAATTGAACATTTTAAACATTGTGTTCCTAGGTACATAACATTAAAAACACTATGTACCTCTAGGATAGGATCAAATTTATTATGAAGATAGGTTACAACCTTAGGATCTTAGATTATCTATTACAGGTGTTTTTGAGATCTTGACTCTCAAAAATTCATAATAGAATAATTCCTATTTCATTCCCAGGTGCACACAAGTCCTCTTCTACCTCCATATTTATCTTATTTATAGCTTCATAAAGTTCATAATAAGATATTTTTCATTGTATCTTTATCTATATTCCTTCATTCAAAATAGCAAAAGGAATCAAAACCACTAGATCATAGATAGTGTATTCGCACCTCTTCCATCAAGGTATTATCAATCATGTTTGTCTTGAGGGGGTTTTTTATTCCTAATATTAAATAGAATATTGGATTTATCCCCCTTGATCACCATTTCTTATTGTACATTTTGGTGAACTCGACTCACAACATTTCCAATTCCGATTTGGTGTCTAGATATGATATGTATGTGTTACATTGTTACATTTGAGGCATTCAGTTTTGATTTTATCAAATTTAGATCTATTTCATTCTTGAATTTCCTTTTCACTTTTTCATGTTTCAAAAAAATTAAAAATACAAAAATATTTCATTCCATGCATTATTTAATGTATTAGCATTTGCCTTCTATGAATGGAGTTGTTATCTTCATTTTCTAGCTCAATTTAAAGTTTGTTTCAAGAATTTTAGGTTGTTTTATTTCATCGATATGATGATTTCTTAGTTCTTCATTTCATCCATAGTTATAACATTCCATCCCCTAAAATTTATCCCAACCATGAGAACATTCTAGAACAAGAAGAACTTATCATTTTACCTACTCCTATCCATATACCTAGTACTCTTAATTATAATCTTATATTAGGAAGACCATAGTTACATGTTATTCATGTCATTCCTTCAACACTTCATCACAAATCAAAGTTCATAAATAAAAATACCATGTATAACCTTCTCATTGATGATAAATCACAAATTTTCTTACGAATTGAATATGATTATCCATCCATTCCTACATCATTTAAAAAAACATATCTTCTCCTCCTAAAGATACTTCTTCTCCTAGAAGTGCCCTTTTAGTTGGTTATTGGGGGTCATTAGGATTTATTCCATCTTTTTGGGTGAATACAAAGTTCCTAATTTTAACACAAAACATTTTAAAATTCCTAGTGTGTCATTTGTTCAACTTGATTCTCCTAACAATTCAACTACTAATCTTAAACATGGTTTAGGGTGTATGCAACAAAATGATGAGACTCGTGGGAAACATACCACACACTTTACTCTTTGAGGGTTTGGTTTCCAACCTTATCCTTTGTCTTCATCCCTTCCTTTATCATCTAACATTTCTTCTATGCCTAGCTTTAATCAAGAATCCAATTTGCCTAACCCTCTCCGTGCTAAGTGGATTACTCAACCTAAAAAAAAAAGAAGCATAGTCAAAACCTTGTGAATATTCCTCTTTACATGACTCATCAATATAATGACCACTCTACTAATTACTTTCAAGCTTTACATTACAAAATTTTTACACTCATTGATTATGACATCAATCACATAACTTATCATAATGAGTTAATTTTTAATTATGATTACTTTACACCAAATTTAAGTTCCTATTATGTTGCTCCACACTATGTGACATTGTTAGCCTATATCTTGGGGGATCATTTCCATTCATTGTGGTACAATTTCAAATGCATTCATATTTTCCAAGTAACATAATAGTCCTCCTTAATCTTATTCTTGTCTCTACACTTGGGGGGTAAGGGTGCTATGTCAATATGTCATCCTTTTATTAAGGATCCACTTTTCCCTTGGTTAAGTAGAATTTGTTTACCTTGTGATATCAATGTTACATATAATTTCACATTTACATTATATATTCTCTCTTATACAAGAGGTATGTATCCTTGATCATAACCTATTCATTTTTGACAATTGGGTATTCATGGTAAAAAAATCTCTTACTTTGGGGCTAAAAGTGTGTCATCCTTCCTCAATAATCCTTTTACCTAGAAATAGGGAAGGTTTGAATTCTTCCCTTCTATGGATCAATGATTATATCTCCACCCTCTTTTCAACACTCTTTAAAAGAATCCCTTTACACTTTTTGCATGGTATCTCTTTGCATTTGTCTCTTTCGTGACCTTATAAGAGTTGTGACCTCTTTATCTTAGATTGGGTGTTGCTTATGACATACCTCCTTAGTGTTAAAGGTGCTTTATTATTATTTGTATTTTCCTTAAGATTTCAAAATACTCCTCTTTTCCAATCTTAAGGGGTGACATATATGGCCTCCTTATTGAAAATATTTTGATTACTTCGAGCATTACAGGTAGAGTACACTAGCATAATACAAATTTCCAATGTAAGATCATCCTCCTTTTTAAATTTTTAATGGATTTCCTTGGAGGAAATTCTTTCCATATTTATCCTTAGGATTGGTTGAACTAGAATAATACAACTTGCTAGCCCATTTGACCTCTCCTTTGCATATATTTTTAGGATCAGATGACTAGCATAACACAATTTGATAAACCATTTAACCTCTCATTTGTATAGATTTCTATGATTTTACTAGTATGTGATAGACCATAAACTCCATCTTTATATTCTCTTTGATGGGTGGAACTAGAATAACACAAATTGCTATACCATTTCCCCCTCTCTTCCTTTCTCTCTCATGGACCACCTAGCATAACACAAATGGCCAGCTTGTGTCATCCATGATTGGATTTTTCCATAACATAATACACTTTTCTATTTGATTATATCATGGAGTCTTTCCTCATCTTTGATGTTTACTCTTGCTCTTTCCATGTGACCACTTGTTATTTTTTAATATCTTTTCGAGTGTGATGCTAACAGTGGAGACATTTTCTTTACCAAGGTCTCTTCAACTAGTTCACTTGACACCTTCATAATATTTAGGCTTTTTTTTTTAATATATCCTTGCACATGGATGTACAAGTTAATATCCTTTCTCTAGGTAATTTTATCCTTAAACTTAGATATATCTTATCTCTTTTCAATTTTCCCAGGATTACATCTTCATCTCTTTATCTCTCTTCCCGCTACTTTACCATAATCATGAGGTGACCTCATACTTTGCTAAAGAGGGCACTAAATGTACCATCCTATAAAGTTAGCATATATAATTAGATGGTCATGTAGTCCCCATTTAGTATGTATGAGTTCTCACATTAATTTTGTGCTCTCCTAATGCTCATTAAACCTTTAAATTAATATTTATAAGTCTTGTGTTAATTCAATTTCTTCAAAAATAAAGGTATGCCCTTATTTCTATGTGTACTCCTTTATTATTTCTCCCCTTCAATCATTTATTAGCCTAAATGGGCCCTATATTACTATCTGTGGTGTTTGTATCTTTTCTCAATCTCAAAATTTAGTTGTACCTCCTAATCTAACATCTACCTTATCATCCCAGTACCTAGTTCAAATTTGGGTTAATTTCCATATGTAAAAAACATTTCAAATGTTCCATACCCAGGAATAGAATGTTTGAAACATTTTGATCAAACATATTTTGGCTCAAATTTGGCTTGGAGCCCTATGTCGGGGTTTTAGTGGGAAATTAGATCTCATAGTCAGTCTAGCTTATTTTTGAATCCTGAAATATAATATAAGGTATATAAACACCCTATCTCTCATAATTTTGACAAAAAACATCATAAAGAATCAATCAAGAAATTTGACTTCAAGTGCTCTTCTAAAATTTTGCATCCAAGCATCCAAGTCTTCAAGTCCTTAAAGAATTCTTCTTCTTCATCAAGCATTGTGGAAAACTACAACATACATTACACAAAGATTGTATTTCATGTTTTCCTTTAAAGTTTTTTGTGGAGTTAAAGATATTGCATAAACACTTATGATTACATCAAAAGTTCTATTTTGTAATTAAGAGATAAGGTAATTCACCATTTAGATCTAGCTTCTATTTCAACTTTCCTTTATGAAATTTTATTAAATTTTTAAGGTTGATACCTAAACAAGGGTTTGAACAAGGAAAAACCCCTTCTAAAAAAATATTCCACATTTTTCCATGTATAGGAATGGGCTACATAGTTGTCAAAACTTTTGTGGGAAGATTAGGAGCTACCAGAGAGGCCTTGGGAATTCCGATCAGAAGTGCCTAGAAAAGAACATTTGAAATGTTCTATTACTAGGTAAAGAACATTCAAAATGTTGTATACCTCCTAGAATAGGATCAAATTCATTATCAAGATAGGTTATAACCTTATTATCTCATATTAGTGGATATAGGTGTTTTGGGGATCTTGGTTATCGAAAATAAAGATTTGTAGCAACATAATTCTAATTCCATAACTAGGTACACCCAAATCCTCTTCTACCTCCATCTTTATCTTATTTATATCGTAATGATACCATTTTCATTGTATATTTATCTCTCTTCCTCCATTCCAAGTATAAAAAGGAACCAAACCCCCTAGAGCATAGATAGTGTATTAGCACCTCTTTTATCAAGGTGTTATCAATTATATTTTTCTTAAGGAGGTTTTGTATTCCTAATGTTCAATTGGAGATTGGATTGATCACCATTTCTTATTGTACATCAATAAAAACCAAATGCAACCATTGTGCTCATGACCACCACCATATTCATCATGATAGGGCTCATGATCTAGCTTCCCATACTATTTCCAACCCTAAAACACCTCATAATATTTTGTTTCCCTTTCAATAACATATATGTATCCCAAGGGAAGAAGTTAATATCAATTAAATTAAATTTTTATAAACATAATGATTGCTCTTTTTGTATTAAAGATCATATTGTTAGTAATTTAGATGATGAATATACTTATGATGATGATATTAATGTTAATGGTATAAATTTTGTTGATACTAATTATTCTAATGACATGTATGAGGTTATTGAAATAAATCATGAATTATAGATACAAAATTTTAATAAATTTTATCCCTAGTTCCTTGTGACGAACAAAGTGATTCAATGTTAGAGCATGGTCCTTGTTTTGAACATGTCGTATCTCCATCTATTGTACTCAGCATTGCACTTCTTGTGTGTTTCCCACCTTGCCAAAATAATGATAAATAATATGGGGTAGGTGATAAACTTGACTCACTCCTCTTATACATTAGATTACCTAATTTGTGTAGATTTCTTTATAAGACCCTTGTTGCTCAATTGGTGCAAGGTGATAAAAGGATCAAACCCATTGAGACATTCTTCTATTTGTATCTCAATTATTCTATATGTAATATAAATGTTATGTCATGCATGTGTTATTGTAGTAAATGTTCCTTTATGCAATTTGTTTGGGGATGATGCAAAGTGGTAACAACCATCTATTCTTTTGGTCTCCACAATCTTGACCAAAAAAGACTCTTGTTTGTGTCTCTTATGTTCTCTTCTTCCATTTTTATCGTAGTTCTACTACCATTGGGAGATTATGCCAATTCATTTTTCCTTAATTCTTTGTGTTCACTTTGTCGTGTGATTCATTTCCCTTGGTTTTGTCCTTGTTTCAGAGAAATTCATAAAGGAAATGTGCTTTTATTTTGGGTGTATGCTACCTCAAATCAATTTCTCTTGATAATGTGTACACAATTTCTTTAACATGGGGACATACACTTTGCTCTTTGTTACACATTATGCACACACCATATTGATTAGTATTTTTCAAATTACTTGGAAAACCCTATTTGTTTCTTAGTAATATCATCCTTTATGGATTCCTTTAGAGACAATAAGTTCCTTATGCCTAATCCCCCTTTTGGATTCCTTTCAATAAAATGATTTCAATAGGGTAATTATTTTTTAGCATTATCTATTTAGCAAATTCCTTTGGAGACAATTCTTTCCTTAGGTATAGTCGTCCTATGAAAAATTTCTTTGTGGACAACTATTTACTTGGTTATCCTTTTGATGGGTTGACTAGCATAACACAACTTTCTATACTATCAACTCTATATTTTGGCACCTCTCTCTTTTTTCCTCTTTACATGACCCATCTTAAGTTTTACATTATTAGGCTAGTCTGGCCATATTAAGTATTACCTAAGTCACTTAGGGGCTTAGTGTTTTCCTTCTCTCTTTTACCTTGATGAAATCTCTTTTATAAGCATTTATCTACTTTACTATGTGTATAAAGTCATTTCATACTCCCACTAAAGTGGGGGTTAAATGTAGCATCCTTAATTATAAGCACATACAATTTTTCTCCTTAATTATATCATATTCTAGTGCCCAAGGCTTATGTGCTAATTATGCTTGATAAAACATTGATTTTGCCCATATTTTGGGCATCATCATATCAAAATTTGCCCCTACTTGAAATTTGAGCCTTTTTTACCTCATAAAGGGTGACCCAAGTCACCCCTACATCAAGAGGCACCCCATACATGCTAACATGGGCCTGGACTTGAACTAGAGGTTAGAATTTTGAGTTTCGATGGGATTTGAAATCCTTATTGGTCTTCTTAAACTTTTGAGCTTTGAAATGGCTATGAGAGATCTAAATACAAGGATAGATCCCTAACGTAGGAGGGAGGGCCAAGAGGGGCCAAACAATGGCACACCCTAATGAACCAGCCTTCTCAACAACATACAGAAGCAAATAACAACACAGTGAGAGGGAGAATACAGGATCTTTCACTAATTTTCATCAAATAGAATTATAATTCTAGGTTGTAAGGCCTTCCCAGTTAGGGCCAAATTTTACAATGAATTACAGAAGTCCTCAAACATGTGAGGATCTGCCAATGATCTACAATCTATTATCTTCTTACTTCTATCTCCCAAACTGCCCCCTAAACTACAACCAAACAACTACATTTATACAAGAGTCTACCAAACTGAGTCGGCCTTCAGATCCACAATCAATGGAAGGAACAGTTAGATCTAGGACCACACACTTCCCAATGATGGATTCTAGCATTAAATCTATGACCCATAATAAATGCACAAGTCAGCTCAACAAGAACTCAAAAGAAACTACTTGGTAAGCAAGGATGACCGAGCAACAGATAATCATAGTCGAGTGCTAGTGAAACAACTGACCACCCAAGAGATAACTAACCATACTTAGTAACCAAAGGAAACTGACCAACTACCAACCAACTCGGTCAAAGAAGGAACCGAGCAACACAAACAAACTCCAAAATGTTTCTGGTGACATAGGATTGCCAAGGACCTGAGATGCTCCTGCATCAGACACCTGGGGTTGTTTTGAAATGATTATCTGAATCATTCAGTAGGTATGGTCTGAGCTACATCCAACTCAGACTGTGAAATCATTGAACTATCCTCCATCAGTCTATTCTTCCATTTTACCAGATATTCCATATATTGTTTTCCTCTTGTACTTTTGCCAACTCTTTGCTTCAGGATTTGTTCAACTTCTTCATTCTGCTTCTTAGGATACTCTGTTGGTACTGTCACTTCTTCATCAGGTTCATGATACTCATACAAATCGGCAATGTTGAAAATTGGTGATATGTCCATGTCATCAAGTAACTCAATTTCATATGCATTTCCACTGTCAAATTTCCTCAAAATCTTGCAAGGTCCAAACTTCTTCATCTTTAGCTTCCCATATGCCCCAACAAGAAATTGGCCTTTCTTCAAATGAACCATCAGTTTATCACCAACATCAAAAGTATTGTGTCTCCTTGATTTATCAACTCTATCTTTGTATTTCTAATTACTCTCTTCCAGCTTCAGTTTCACATCTTCATGCAATGTCTTCATATACTCAGCAAATTTCACTCCTTCATCACTTCTCTTACTTTCATCACCAATGTCTCTCAAATCAAATATTCCGCTCAGTTGTGTGCCATTCACAATCTCAAATGGTGTTTTCCCAATACTCCTATTCACTGAATTATTGTATGCAAACTCTACTTGTGCCAATACAGAATCCCAATTACTTGATGTGTCTCCAACTAAACATCTTAAAAGATTTCCCAAAATTTTGTCCATAACTTCAGTCTGTCCATCAGTTTGTGGGTGAAATGTAGAACTATATTTCAACTTAATGCCAAATTTCTTCCAAAGGGTCTTCCAAAATTATCCAACAAATTTACTATCTCGGTCAGAGATAATACTACTCGGTAATCCATGCAATCTAACAATTTCCTTAAAGAAAAGATCTGCTACATATGCTGCATCTGATGTCTTTCTACAAGGTATAAAATGTGCCATCTTAGAAAATCTATCCACAACAACAAATATAGAATCATTACCTCTTACTATCTTTGGTAAGCCAAGAACAAAATCCATACTGATGTCAATCCAAGGTTTCTCAGGTACAACAATCGGTACATACAGTCTAGTATTCTAACTTACTCCTTTTGCAACTTGACAAATTCCACAACTTTTCACAAATTTCTGAACATCTCTATACAACTACAACCAAAAGTAATTCTCCTTAAGTAAATTCCATGTTTTATCAATACTAAAATGTCCAGCCAAACCACTACTATGTTTCTCCTTTATCAAATTTATTCTCATTATTCCTCTCGGTATACACAACTGAATACATTTAAACAATAAACCTTCCTGAATAAAATATTCATCTCACTTAGTATCTTGTTGATCTAGAATAGGTGCTCTGTGCTTTCTCCATGGCTCAAAAAAATCAGGGTCAAACTCATAAGAATCTCTCATCTCATCAAAACCAAGAACTTCAATTTTCATCTCGGTCATCAAATATCTTCTTCTACTCAATGCATCAGCAACTTAGTTAGTGACTCCACTCTTATGCTTTATCACAAATGTGTAACTCTACAAATACTCAACCCATTTCATATGTCTCTGATTCAACTTATTCTAACTACCCAAATGTTGTAAATCCTTATGATCAGTATACAACACAAATTCACTCGGTATCAAATAATGTCTCCATTTCTTTAGTGCTTGAATAATATCATAGAATTCTTGATCATACATAGAATATTTCCTTCTAGCATCATTCAACTTTTCACTAAAGAAAGCAATAGGTTTACCTTCTTGACTCAACACAACTCCAGTTGCACTTCCACTTGCATCACATTCTACTTGAAATACCTTACTAAAATCAGGTAATGCCAAAATAGGTAATTCAACAACCTTCTTCTTTAGAGTCTCAAAAAAATTTTCAACTCCATGTGTCCACTTGAATTATCTTTTGTCTCCTCTCATAGTCTTAGTCATAGCATTACAAATTGAGCTGAAATTCCTTATGAACTTTCGGTAAAAACTTGCCAAACCATGAAATGATCTTACCTCACTAGCATTCACAGGTGTAGGCCAATTCAAAATAGCTTCAACCTTTTTAGGATCCATCTTCAAACCATCAGCTGAGATCACAAATCCCAAATACACAATTTCCTCTTTCATGAATGAACACTTTTTCAGATTTATCAACAACTTTTCCTCTTTCAATCTCTGCAAAACTTGTCTAACATGCAACAAATGTTCTTCTCTAGTCTTACTGAATATCAGAATGTCATCAAGATATACAATCACAAATTTACGCAATAATTTCTTCAAAACTTCATTCATCAGCCTCATAAAAGTACTTGATGCATTAGTTAAACCAAAGGGCATAACCAACCACTCATACAAAAAAATTTTTGTCTTGAAAGTAGTCTTCTATTCATCACCTTCTCTGATTCTGATCTGATGATACCCACTTTTCAAATCAATTTTGGTGAAATACTTTTCTCTAGTCAAACTTTCCATTATGTCATCCATTCTTGGTATAGGAAACCTATACTTTACTGTTATCTTATTGATTGCTCTGGAATCAGTACACATTCTCCATTCTCCATTCTTCTTAGGTGCCAATATAGTAGGTACTCCACAAGGACTCAAAATTTCTCTAATCAAACCTTTGTCCAACAATTCTTGAATCTGTCAGTTCAATTCTTGATTCTCGGTAGGTGTCAATCGATGAGGTGCCTTGTTCGGCAAACTAGCTCCATGGATTAGATCTATGCAATGATCAATGCTTCTTTTAAATGGAAAACCATTAGGTACATTATCAAAAATGATTTTACTGTACTCGGTGAGTAACTTATCAATCTCCTCAGGGACATTATCCTTTGTTTTCTTACTCAGTTTGTTAGGGATCACAACAAAACATACATCATTCTTTTTCGAAGAGTTAACAAACTTTCTTCCCTCCATCAAACATTGTTTCACGGATGTGCAAACATTACTAATAGGTTCTTCCATCAATGGTAATAAGATTTGTTTCTTTCCTTCAGCCACAATAGTATACTTATGCAATCTCCCATCATATATAACATGTCTATCATATTGCCAAGGTCTACCCAAAAAATATGACAATAATCCATAGGCATGATATCACATAACACCTTATCATAGTACTTTCCAATCTTCAAATTCACATAACATCGTTCACTTACCAGGAGTGTATGCTCATCTTTGATCCATGAAATCTAATAGGGCTTCGAATGTACCAACCTTTCCAACTGAAACTTTGTGACCATCTCTTCAGATGCCAGATTCTCCAAGCTACCACTGTCAATGATTACCTTCCAAACTTTATCAAAAACTCTACATCTAGTCTTGAACAAACTTTTCCTTACCGGATCTTCCTTTTTGCTTTCATTCCATAGTGCTCTCCTTACCATCAAGTTATTTTGTTTCTCAGGTTCATTCGGTGACTCTTCTTGCACCAAAGCATTTCTATTGCTACCAGCCTTCTTACTAGCATGTGTACATTCAAAATATCTATGTCCTTCTTCTCCATAATTGTAACAAGTTCCTTGGAAACTTCCTCTGCTATAATGACCTTGGTAGTTACTACCTCTACCTCTAGATGAACTTTCACCTTTCCACTCGATCTTGCCTTTGTCCAGATTTGTCTGTTTCAATTCAAATATACCATTTTCACCATTAGATCTACCTCTTCCTCTAGGGAATCTACCACCTTGACCTCTTTGCCTTTGCTCATGTCTTTTGTTCAATTTCTCCTCGGCCTTCAACGCAAATTGATAAGCCTCTTCAATGTTCTCCAACTTGACCAAACTAATTTCCTCTTGGATCGAAACTCTCAAACCATTCAAGTATCTAGCAATTCTTTCTGCATCATCTTCATCATGTCCAGATCTGATATCTAATATATAGAATTCCTTAGTATACTCTTTTACTGGGCTATCTTTCTGCCTTAAACTTTGCATTCACCGAACTAGGTTAATTTGATAATCACAAGGTAAGAACTTTCCTTTCAATTTATTCATCATTTTATTCCATACCTTGATTTTGTCTTTGTCTTTCCTCTTCCTATCCAACTACAAATGTTCCCACCATAAAGATGCATGGCTTTTCAACTTTGTCCTTGCAATCTTCACTTTCTTGTCTTCAGGAATGTTTTCATACTCAAAATATTTTTCCATCTCGGTGATCCAGTCCACTAGTTCATTAGAATCCAATTTTCCACCATACTCAGGGGGATTGAAATGTGGTGTAGACTTTAGACTTGTCAAAGCTTTCAAAAATCTTTCTTCACCTTGATCCATAACAGGTGCAGATTTTGCATTTGCCTGTTCTTCCTCAACTTCATCATCACTAACATCTTCAAGATGTTTGCCTCTTCTCTAGGCTGTTTCAACGGCTTCTAATCTAGCAACAATTTTCCTTAGCATATTTTTCAATCCTAGATCTAAATCTCACCTCCCATGTACCATCTTGACAACCCTCTGCAATTACAGGTCAGATCGCAATCTACTACCCCACAACAAACAACTAGGGCTTCAAGAGGAACCTACAAACATAGATCTGTAGACCTAGATCAAGATCTCACCTCGCTCTAATACCACCTAACGCAGGGGGGAGGGCTAAGAGGTGCCAAAGAATGGAACACCCTAATGAACTAGCCTACTCAACAACACAGGGAAGCAAATAACAACACATTGAGAGGGAGAATGTGGGATCTTTCATTAATTTTCATCAAATAGAATCATACATGTTGGGTTGTAAGGCCTTCCCAATTAGGGCTAGCTTTTACAATGAATTAAAGAAGTCCTCAAACATGCGAGGATCTGCCAATGATCTACAATTTATTATCTTCTTACTTTTATCTCCCAAATTTCCCCCTAAACTACAACCAAACAACTACATTTATACAAGAGTCTACCAAACTGAGTCGTCCTTCAGATCCACAATCAACAGAAGGAATGGTCAGATTTGGGACCATATGCTTCCCAATGATGGATTCCAGCATTAAATCTGTGACCCATAATAAGTGCACAAGTCAGCTCAACATGAACTCAAAAAGAAACTACTCAATAAGCAAGGATGACTGAGCAATAGACAAGCATCATCGAGCGCCAGTGAAATAATGGACCACCCAGGAGATAACTGACCATACTCGGTAACCAAAGGAAACCGACAACTACCAACCAACTCGGTCAAAGAAGGAACCAAGCAACACAGACAAACTCCAAAATATTTTTGGTGACACAGGATTGCCAAGGACCCGAGATGCTCCTGCATCAATCCCTCATTTTGGGATCCATACACAAGCATTCAATAAATCCCATCAAATTTCAAGAGGTTATCATTAACTTTTTGTCACTATTTCCCTCTGGTTAGGGTTTCCATCATAATTATTCAATTGAATAGTGCCCAGGAAGCTAAAATATGTCAAAACATTCAAAGAAATGTTTTTGATGAGACTTTGTTGGGTCTCTTTGATCATGAATAGAAGCAATAGATTTCAATGAGACAAGTCCCTCATTTTTATCAATGGGAGCTTGTCGATATGGCTACAATGGTTTATGTAATCCATGAGTGTCTCATCAAAGTTATTCTTTCATCAAAAAAATTTATCCATGAGACATTCATCTTGTCTTATTTATGGATGTTTTCAACGCAAATGGGTTCTCTAACCAATGTTTAAGTGCTTCATCAATGAGCCCACTTTCATCGATCAGGATGTTATCGATGTAACTTCTGCTCACATTCATAGACATGGTCTTTTCAGTGGGAGTTGGAGATCTATCAAGTATATTTTGGTTTTATCAATGTGTTGACTTCTGTCGATACAACCATTTTTGGTATAGCTTTTCAAGTGTTTCATCGATGACATTTTTTGATGGAACTTTGTAATCTATGAATGACTTGTGGGTTTTATTGATGTGTTGAGCTCTATCAATAAGGTCATTTTCGATAAGCCTTTTTTTTATGTATCTTATGTTCTATTTTATCAATAATGATCTTTTCATTGTAGCTTCAAGATCTATTTGATGCCAAAAGGTCCTACCAAAATGATCACATTCATCGACAATGGATTTCAATAAAGCATGATGTGGTCTTATTATTTTTGTGGTAGACATGTATTCATAGTCTAAATGTAGAAATAGTTTTTTGCAGAGGTGGAGTTCATTGAAGGGACTCTCAACAATAAAGAACAACAAGAATTCATCACATTGATTACTCATGAATACATCTAGTGGCATTTTAATTCTATTGACTCTCCATTGGTGCCATATGTTGATTCACTCAAATGGAACCATTACTATAGTATAGTCTTGGTTAATTTCCTCCAATCGTTCCATGATTATTTATGGTTTCAAATGACCCTCAATCAATGTTTTTATGCCATAGAGGACATTCAAAGTTATAGGGTCATTTACGTGGCCTCTCCCTATCACTTCTCAATTTAGTGCTTCATAAAGAGACCATATATATTTTGCTCTAATCTAATTTTCTCCTTCTATAACTCAACCCTAATTCATGGATTCAACTCAATGATAAATATGAGTTATGACTGAGCTATAAAGGTAGGTTTTTACATATTTTTTATGACCTTCTCTTTGTTTATTTTGCAAAATTCTTTTGTGATTGTGATTTTTCCTTGCCTTAATTCAATACGATTGTTGTTTTAACTATTTTTGGATTCAAATAGTTTATGTACATCTTCTACCTGATTATTTGGATGCATTTCATCATCTACAACATAGTAGGAGTGTGCTAATCTATGGTTGATCAATCTTATTTACTAAATATTTATATTCTTTGCAAGGTTGTTTTGATCCTTGACCTTTTTACTAAGATAAGGTTGATAAATATAGGGAGTGGGGTGGTTATATGATGTTTTTTGAATTCAAAGAGAATTCATAGGTAGAAGAAGATCAAATATTCAATCTAAGTGTATTTCCCCTTTTCCCTTTATGAATATCCATATCCCTTTTCTCTTAAAAGATTAGTTTTAGGTGCACCCTAATTGTAAAGGAATTTGACCTTCTCTAGAGACCCAACCTCACATTTTGAGTCCCACACTTAGGAGGTATTTCTCTATTTCTCAGGGTTGTTTAATTCACTAACCATCACCTAAACAAGGGTGCAAACTTTTGTGTCAATAATTTTTGGCATGCCTGGTTAGACAAGCATTCAAATCAATTCAAGAACATCCTATGGTGGACCATATAAAGCTATAAATTCATTCAAAATTTTGGTGTTTTTCTTAGTGTTAGTAGTCTTTGGAGGTAGTTCATTCAAATAGCATGGTGACTCCAAGTGCAAATATACTGGTTTCAAGTAGTCCTAGTGTTTGTATGTAATAAGATCAAATCTAGTCTTTTATGTTTCTTTATGATTTATATAAAATTATTGGCTTAAATATTTTAATATGGATTCATTTCATAGAAATGCTTCTCATTATTCCCCATATAATGATAATTCTACCCTTTCACACTCATTTTTTCTATCTCAATCAAAGCTACAACCTAATTTTGGCCCAAATTTCCTTTCTCAATCTTTAGAACAACCCCATAATATTTCCAATCTAGGAGTTAGGGAACTCTTTGACTATGTACAAAATTTGGGCTTTCAGTTCACAGACCTAGGCCTATCTTTTGATAATGTACATAACCTATTCTTGGGTCTAGACAATGGAGGTTTCTTATGGTCAGTTAGGGAAAACAATTGCTTGAGACCAAGGAGAAACGATGGTTTGGCACACATGTGTAGGAGATACTAAAAATGGAACATGAAGTGTGTCTCATCTATATGGAGGCACAAAGGGGGCAGCAAGAGGATATGGTTCACTATGTCCATCTCCTATAGTTCATGGCTCACTAGGCCTATCTCAAAGAGTAGTAGGAGAAGGAAATAAAACAAAGGCAATTTAATAAGGATATTGCAAAAAGATTAGCTATAGAGGAAAATAAAGAAATAAAACTCAATCTTTCTTATTTCCAAGTATTTGAGGCTCCTCGACGTAAGTTTTCTAGCTTTAGAAAAGACAAGCTCCCAATATCTTGCAAGAATATACTACAAAGGCAACCCCTCCTCCTAAACTTTCCATTATAAGCTTCAGAGCCCCTTATCCAATTGTTAAATCCCCAAAGCCTACTAATCTCCAATAAAGGATGAAAGGGGAACTCCTGTAAGAGGATGTCAAGAAGTTTGTACATGAAAAGACATATCTACAAACTGAGACCAAAAGTGAAATAGAGGACCCCATCCTCTTACTTAAAGAGCTCCCCTCTTTTTTTCTAAGGGAAGAATTAGAGGATCCCAAGTACAACCCTATGCTTGAAGATATACACATGATTATGCATGGGGTTTTTCCCCAACCCATGCATAATGTTGGAATTGAGAAAATAATCCAGGAGAAAGAGTTTATGTCTCTTCTAACCCATCATGGAGGATGTTGTGACCTAGAAAATTTACAAAACATGAGAGAAATTGATTAGCATAAAATTTAAAAATCATTTAATGATATTAATCCATCATCTCCTAGACCATACCTACTATAAGAAAAAAAATTCAGAACCATCAGTTGCAGCACTAGGAAGACAAGCATGAGAAAAAGGATGAAGAAAAGGTAAATGCAAGGTATGAGTCAGAAGATGATTTTTATAGTGTCATAATGGATTTCTGCTCAAGCATTAACACCATACCAACAGCTCCCAAGGAAGTGGCTCAAGATAAAAATGAGGAAAATGTGGGAATCATCTTTTCACGAGGAATATTTTAGGAGCCACATTCAAGACAAGAGGATACCAAGGTTGTAAAGCACAACAATGAGGTCAAGGTTGATATCTTTTACCAAGTTCCATAAAGAGGATTCCCCATAAGGAATCTAGATCTACAACATATCAACAGGTTTCCCTTGGTCATGCTTGATTCAAAGCATGAGGAAGATTATCACAAGGAAGAGCAAATTTGTCTTGCTCATAAAGACAATGCTCCAATATTAGAGATTTTTTTTTTCTTAATATTGGGAGAATATTCCAAAAGGAAGAGGCATGTTTGTTATAATTTGTGTTATGTCTGATTTCTCAGATGTATGAAAGAAATAAGAAATTGATTAGGAAGGGAAGCTACTTTAATAAGCTAGTTAATGGCTTTGTTTAATTTATTTCTTGTAATTCCTTGTACATGGTAGATTAGATGTCTTTCCATCTTTCCAAGAAGTGCTAGTACATGAGTATTTCAAGGAAATGACAAATTGTTGATATATTTGTTCAGCTTCAGGAGGTTGCAGAGAGTATATTGAGAAGGTTGTATTAAAAGATTCCTCTTTTCCTTGTTCCTTCAGTGTGACTCCATGCCCAATGTATTTCTTCAGGCTACTAATCTATATACTTAGCTATACTTAGTAGGAAAGTATCCCTTTGAGACACCAAAATGGTAAATTTTTGTCACCATTTCCCTCTGATTAGGGTTTCCATCATAATGATTCAATTTAATAGTGCCTAAGGAGATAAAATATGTCAAAACATTGAAAGGAAATTTTTGATGAGACTCTTTTGGGTCTCTTTGATCATGAACAACAATAATGGATTTTTTATGAGACAAGTCTCTCATTCTGTAGATGGGTTATTATCGATATAGTTGTAGCGGTCTATGTAATATACGAGTGTCCCATAGAAGTACTTCTTTCATCAAAAAGGTTTATCAATGAGATATTCCTCTTGTCTTATCAATGGACATTTTGGGTGTAGCTGGGTGGTCTAATAAATGTTAAAGTGCTTCATCAACGAGGCCACTTTTATTGATAAGGATGTTATCGATATAACTTCTACTCACTTTCATTGACATGGTCTTTTCAGTGGTAGTTGGAAATATATAAAGTGACTTTGTGTTTTATCGACGTGATGACTTCCATCGATAGGGCTATTTTTGGCATAGCTTTTCACGTGTTTCATTGATGACAATTTTTGGCAGAACTTCAAAATCTATGAATGACTTGTTTGTTTATCAATATGTTGGCCTCCATCAATAAGGTCATTTTTTATGGAGCTTCTGTCCTATTTGGTTGACGTGGTGTTTTCATAAAGTTTTGTATCTAATGAGCCTCATTTTTTATGTATCTTATGTCCTATTTTATCGATAGTGATCTTTTTGACATAGCTTGAAGATCTCTGGGATGCCAAAAGGTCCTATGAAAATGATCACTTTCATCGATAATGGATTTCAATAAAGCATGGTGTGGTCTTATCAACCACCATGGTAGACATGTATGCATAGTGTGGATGAAGAGACAAATTTTTATGCAGAGGTATGATTCATCGAATGGAATCTTAGCGATAAAGAAAAATAGGAATTGATCACATTGATTGTTCACAATTGCATCCAATGACCTTTTGCATCTGTCAATTCTCTATTGGTGTCATTTGTTGATTCACTCAAATGGAGCCATTACTATGGTATAGTCTTTTTTGATTTCCTCCAATCGTTCCATGATCATTTATGGTTGTCGATGGCTCTTGAGCCATATTTATATGCCATAGAGGACAGTCAAAATTATAGGAGCATTTATGTGGCCTCTCTCTGTCACTTCTAGATTTAGTGCTTCACAAAAAGATCATATATCTTTTGGTTTGATATGAATTTTTCCTTTTGTAACTCAACCCTGAGTTAGAGTTTGAACTTAATGAACAATATGAGTTGTACCTAATCTATAATGGCAGGTTTGTACATATTTTTGAGGATCTTCTCTTTGGTTCTATTGTAGACTTTTGTGATTATTATTTTTCCTTGCCTTAATTCAATAATCTTATTGTTTTAACTATTTATTGATTCAAACACTTTGTGTAGATTTTATACCTGATTACATGGATGCATTTCATCATCTGTGGCATAGTAGGAGTGTGTTAATCTATGGTTGATCAATTTTGTTTAGTGAATATTTATATTCCTTGCAGGGATGTATTAAATCTTAACCTTCTTACTAAGTTAAGGTTGATAAATTTAGGGAGTAGTGTGGTTATATGATCTTTGTTGAATTCAAAGAGAATTCATTGGGAAAAGGAGATCAAAAATTCAATCTAGGTGTATTACCCCTTTTCCCTTTTTCATATCCTTCTCCCTTTTCCCTTAAAAGATTAGTTTTAAGTGCACCGTGATTATAAAGGAAGATGACCTTCTCTTGAAGACTCAATCTCACATTTCAAGTTTGACACTTGGGAGGTTATTTCTATGTTCCACAAGGTTTTTTATGGCATTATCCATCACCTAAACAAGGGTGCAAAATTTTGTGATAATGGTTACATTACAATCCACTTCAACCCAATCAAGAATTCAAGGAGAAATCAAGTTTAATTCAAGAATGTTCCTTCCTTGATGAAATTTTAATTCAATTTCAAGTTTAATTCATATATAGTGGTTTGAGTGAGAAAAGTTCCTTTCTCCCAAAAAATTTCCCATTTTTCGTGTGCGGGTTACATTTAGTAGAGTTTTAGATTCAGATTCAGGAAAGCATAACAATCTATTTTTTTTTCTAGCTTTCTCATCAACTTTTGGCAATGCAAGTGTAACTCCCACAAGCATGGATAATTCCAAACACCCCCCTCATTATTTCCCTTGAAAAATATATTGGGATAAAACTTTTTGTGTAGTTTAGTGGCTTTGTTTGTTTCTCAAATTTATTTTTGGAATTTATATATTAGTTTATTTTTTGTGTGTATATATAGATTATATCAATTGCATCGTATTTCATCCTATTTACCTTATTTCCCTATTTTGAATTGTATCAATCAATCTACTCTTAGTGAATGGTGAAAACACCTACACATGTTCAACACTTGAGTTCCCTTAAGTTGAGTGGGTACTTTTCCCTTAATGAACACAAGATGAAATTTGGGATGTGATGCTTCTTAGCTTGTTTGATTGTCCTAGTGAACATTCATCACTATCCCATTCATACACCTCCATATCTATTTTTTATCATTACACCTCCTAAGTAGTGAAAGCACCTTGTATACAAGTTCAAGCATGCTATGAGAAATGGATGATCTAGAAAGTAGTGGAAACCTAAAATCAAATCAATAAAAATAATCTTCTTTCTAGAACAAAATAATGAAGGACCTTTGCTATAACAATGATTTTATGCTCGTGACAGTGAACCTTAAGGATACAGTTACATGGCTTTTGAAAATACAAAAATAAAATGAAACTCATTCAATCACTCATGCAACAATAAAATAATAGATCAATGCATTTTTAGGGTCATGGGTTTTGCTCAAAACCCTACCTCTTCCTCTTGAAAACTTTGTGTTCTTTTACACCTAAATGCACTACTCGCATTAAGATCTTGCTATAAATATATGTTATTCAAAGATGAAATACTGCTATTCTAATTATGAAATATACTATTCCTTTAATATTACTATTCATCAATGAAACTTTGGCATTCATCTTATGCATTTACATCCTTCCCCTTATGAAACTTTTTATTTCATTAATATCTCTATTCTCCTCTTGAATCTCGGCATCAGGTGCAAGTCTGTTACTTGCCTCTTCTTCTTCTTCAATGTACACAAAAGATCTATAATCTTCTGGTTCTTTTTTGCTGTCAGCTTCATTTCTTTCTGCATACTCATCAATTTTGACATTCACACTTTCCATAATTTTGTTAGTGTTAGAGTTCAAACACTTATAAGCTTTACTTTTTGTGGAGTACCCTAGGAATATGCCTTCATCACTCTTAGCATCAAACTTTCCATTCCTAGTGTCTTTTAATATATAGCACTTACTTCCAAAGATTCTAAAGTATTTAACATTCAGTGCATGCCCATGCCATAGTTCATAGGGTGTCAGATTTGTACCTTTTTTGATTTGTACCTGGTTAAGAGTGTAGACAGTAGTTCTTATAGCTTCTTTCCAATATTTTTGTGCCACATTTTTTTCAATCATCAATGTCCTTGCACAATCCAAGATAGATATGTTTCTCCTTTTTGCTATACCATTCTATGGAGGTGTTCTAGGTGTAGACATTTGTCTTTTAATTCCTCTATCATTGCAAAACAGATTAAATTCATTTGATGTAAATTCTCCACCTCAGTCAGATCTAAGACATTTCAGGTTCCTACCTATCTCCTTTTCAACCTTAGCCAAATACCACTTAAAGAATTGAAAAGCTTCAAATTTTTCTTTTAGAAACATCACATGCATCATCCTAGTATGATCATCAACAAATAAGATAAAGTATCTAGCACCACAATAACTGTGTACACCCTTTGGTCCACAAAGGTCAATATGAACCAAATCTAAAATGTTTTCAAAAGTAAAGGATTTGCTCTTGAAACTTGACTTTGTCATTTTTCCTAACCGGCATTCCTTGCACATCACATTCTCAGGTTTCTTCAATCTAGGTAGACCTCTTACCTTTTTCTTCTTACTTATCTTTACCAGATTGTCAAAGTTAACATGACATGGCCTTTTATGCCATAACCAAATATCATCAAGTTGTGCAATCAAACATGTTTCTTCAGATAGTTCAAGATAGAACAAATTACCTCTAGTCTAATCTCCACTTCCAATTAGTTCTCCAGTAGCATTAAATATTTTAGCTTTCTTGTGATGAAATTCCACTCGGTAACCAGTTTTGTTAAGCTGAGCAAAACTTAACAAATTGTAGTTAAGACCTTCAACCCAACATGCATTTTCACAAGATATCTTATTAGTCAGTTTAATCAAACCTTTTCCTCTAACAGGACATGGTGCATCATTACCAAATTTTACACTTTTACCTCTGTAATGATGTAAGGTCTCAAACTTATTTTTGTCACCAGTCATGTGATGTGAACAGCCACTGTCAATAATCCATTTATCATTCTTGTTCGCATAGGATATCAATGCAGTTTCTCATCCTCATCAGATTCATCTTTCATTGCCACATAGACTACCTCAATTTCAAAATCATCACTATCAGTGTCAGTCTCTTTTTCAGCAATGTAACAAGATTTCTTACCTTTTCCCCTGTAGTCTTTGTTCCATCGGTAGCTTCTATCATCTCTTCTATCTTTGTGTTTGCTATACCTTTCATCATCTTTATCCTTCTTGTCAGGACATCTAGCAGCTATATGACCAACTTTATTACATGCAAAACATATAATAAGGAGTTTACCTTTATACTTTCCTTTTCCCCTTCTCAGTCTTCTAGCCATAAGAGCTTCTAGATCTTCTAGGTCTTCATCAGAAGTGTCATTGTCACTTTCACTATCACTATCACTTTCATTGATGCATCTTTCTTTTTCTTTCTTTGGCTTATTCAGAACTAGTTGTGACTTAAAAGTAGATTCAACATTTCTAATGCTTCCAACAGTGAAATTATCATAGTTAGAGAGTTCAAAAGTAGTCATCTTACCAACCAAACTTTCCAAAGTAAGCACATTAGTAGAGTTACATCTAGACTCCTGAATAGCTAAGATCTTAATAGCATATATAGGACGCAGGGTTCTTAGTACTTTACCAATTATAGTTTCATCATCAATAGCCCCATTTGCTCCTCTAATAGCATTCACAACTTCTTTTATTCTACCACAGTATTGTGCAATGTTTTCACCTTCTTGCATTCTCATTTCATCAAACTTACCTCTAAGACTCTCAGCCTTTGCTTTCAGCACATTTAGGTCACCACCATAGATCCTTGCAAGAGTGTCCCACATATCCTTAGCAGTTGTGCAATCCTTAATGTCCTCAAATTCTGGATAGCTTAGGGCAGATGCAATTTCTAGCATTGCCTGATTATGTTCTTGCTTAGCTCTCATTTCTTCGGCAGTCAAAGGTGCGACAGGTGAGACATAACTGTTCTCAATGTAGTACTTTGCAGAGTCACCAATACCAGCCAAATGCAGCTTCATCAAGCTTTTCCATGTGGGGAATTTTTCCTTGTTCAACTTCGGTACCTCCTTCTTATACATCCTGATCATTTGCTTCAAGCCCCTTTAAACTTGATTTCTGTCAACACTAATAATAAGCAACAAAGCTCTAATACCAATTGTTAATATGATTTAGAACAATAGAGAGGGGGGGTGAATCAATTGTTCTCAGGTCCTGATGTATAAAAAAATCTCAAAAACTTATCCTTAAATCAGATCCAAAACCAAAACAAACTCAGTCATCACTGATTCTATAATAGAAAACATCTAACAATGCAATCCACTACCTAGCTGTAACTTAACTTGCAAAACATAGTAATGTTCAGATCTAAACATTCACACAAGTATTAACACCAAGATTTATAGTGGAAACCTAATTTGGGAAAAACCACTTTATAACATGCTACTATTATTTTCACTCTTCTAAAGTGAGCTCGATAAAAAGCCAACCCTATCAAAGGTTACAATACACACTATCAGGTGTGACCCGGTTAAAGGATTCAATCACCTTGTTAAAAGTGAGCCTAGTCATAGGACTTACATACACTCCATTAGAATGCAACCTTGTTCAAAGGATTTAACATATGACTGTTAGGTCAACCTTTGTTAAAAGGATTTTGACTGTTACAATGGTTAGAAAGTAGCAGCAGTATTATCTAAAAAATATACAACTCACTTTGCAAATATTAGATCTGATTCCATACGCTAATGTTGGTTTACTGACTTTGAAACTTTGTCATTTCCATCTTTGATCTGCTCGAAACTTTCCTTCAAGCAATCACCACACTTCTCCTTTAGCCTTTTCTGCTTATTCAGTCAATAAAAATTTCTTCTTCCAACATTCTTTGTTCTCCATGTACATACATATCAAAATGTTTAGGTTCCCTTATATTTTCCTCAATTAGGTTAACTCATCTTTTGCCGCTCAATCTCAATCGTAGATCTTAGGGTTAGGTCATATTCATTGAATCTACCCGCTTCATGTTCTTCGGCTCCTTTTCTAGAATCATCTCAAATCTCTTAAAGATTTACAATAAAATGTTTTACAATGCATTTAATGCTTCCAAACAATCAATAAATAAAGTCAACACATTTTACATAATCCAAGAATTCAACAATGTCAGCTCCAAAATTAAATTCTCTTCAAATATAAAATTGCTAATGCTCGGTCAATACTATGATTGTTCACTCGGTCTTCATGTAGAAAGCTTGGTCAATACTAAAACTGTCTCCTCGGCTTACATTGTCTTCCTCGGCAATTTACTGATGCTCGGTCGACACTATAATTTTGCTCGGCATCTACTAACTCGGTCGACACTAACATCACTCGGCTTAAACATGATTTTTCCATTCTTTGCTCGGTTAAGCCTACCAATTTAGTCTTCAGTCTTACTAAGATAAACAATACATTATCTCATCATAGTGCAACATAGTCAAGTACACTTTGAAGTATCAAGATAACTCAACCTTTCCCTAGGTGCTATTGTTACCAACCTTGCTTAGCCCCTTAGCATCACTCAAATAGATATAGTACTTTCCTAAGTAGCAACAATCTTACTAGTTAAGGTTTGACATCAATGACAATACAACAATTATTTCAATTGCAGTTTCCAACACATCTGCACATCAGTTTATAAAAACCCTAATTAATTTTATCCTAATTCTGCATCAGAGAATATTCCTTGAACATTCCTAATTTATCTAATTATCCTAATTGAATATTATTTGGCGATAAATCATATTTATCCTAAAAATTTGATTAATTGAATATTTTGAATATTTAATTAATTAAGTTTAATTCTACCACTTTATTATTTAATTAGATTTAATTATATTTATTCCTATTTTATATTATTTAATTTTGATAATAAATCAAAAATCCTACGAATAGTTGATTAAATTCTTATTTAATTGATTAAATCCAGTTGTCAATATTTAATGATATAGTTTGGAATAAAAGTTTGATTTAATAATTGATTAACCCATAAATCAGTTATTTTAAACTCAAAATTAGTTAAGTTGAGAATAAATCACTTTATTTTTTAATTAAATTCATATTAAATCATGCACAATCAGAAAAGCAGTCAACTTCAAATCAATTATCAATTTCAATTTGTTAACTTTCTAAACTCAACATATGATTGTGAGTTGAAAAAGTGAACTAAACTCTATTTCAAGTTAAAAGCTACTTTTGCATGATTTTATGAGTTGATATTTTCCTGATTTCTTGTTGTAATACCCCAAAAATGGGCTATAGGTTCATTAACCTCTTACATCAACAATTCAATCGAAATTGACATCAAAGTCATAACCTAAGGCACATCTGCACATCAAATCATCGAACTCTAATTGATTATCCTAAATTCTGCATCGAAGAATATTCCTTGAATATTCCATATTTATCCTTATTTAATTATCTTTAATTTAATAATTATTTATCCTAAAGTTTGATTAATTGAATATTCTGAATATTTAATTAATCATATTTAATTTGGCCACTTAATTATTTAATTAAGTTTAATTCTATTTATTCCTAAATTATGTTATTTAATCATTGACAATAAATCAAAAATCTCATGACTAATTGATTAAATTCTTATTTAATTAATTAATGCCAGTTGTCAATATTTAATAATATTTTTTTAAATAAAAGTTTGATTTAATAATTGATTAACCCATAAATCAATTGTTTTAAATTTAAAATCAGTTAAGTTGAAGATAAATCACTTTATTTTTAAATTAATTCATAATTATCTATGCACATTTGAAAGAGCAGTTAAACTTTAAATCAGAAAATCAATTGAAGTTGTTATCTTTTGGAAACTCAACATCTATTTTGAGTTGAAAATTGATCTAAACTTCTAATTTGAGTAAAAAAGCTATTTTTACATGATTTGCATGATTTTGTGAGTTGATCTGTTTCTAATTTCTTGTTGACTCAAAAATCAACCTGAGTTTATCAAGAGTGGTCTATGGATTTTCTCAACGCATCCTCAAGCCCTAGATTTCTATAAAAATAAGGCTCAGCTCTTCACAAACAACCCCTCAAATTTGCGCAATTACTCTGGCGAATTTGTGATTGAAGGATTAAGCACTTGCGACAGGTGATTTGTGAGATCTTTCATTGTTGGTCATAGTTTTTGCATAGTTTTCATATCATAGCATTCATTCATATCGTTCTTAGATTAATCTACATATCATTTCGATTCATTCTAGATTAGATTCATTCCCGTTTTTCATCCTATTACATATAAAATCCAAAAAAATAGATTAATCTGCATCCATACAGTTTTTAATTCTATATTCATTCTTTTGCATTCAAATCCTTCGTTTAGGTGTTGCATTGTCACTAATCTCAATTTCAATCTGAGAACACCATACTCGCACCTACTAGAAGGTAGTAAATCACCTGGTTAGCTTAGTTTCAATTATTTGCAAATTTTGATTTTGCTAACCTCTAATATTTTACTGAAGTGTTGTGTCCGCAGCTAGGTACAATTTTCACACACACATCTCTGGCGCCCACCGTGGGGCCCTGAAACGGGTTTCTATTTCTCTTCTATCAATTTCTATCTATTTTCTATCATTTTTTGGTCAATTTTGTGATTTTACTCTCTATCCGTATAATTTTCGTATTCATTTTGTTAGAAACTCATGCCAGGACCCTTTGAGTGTTGTACAACATTTGGCATTTTTGAGGCTTGTATCAACAACTACAGATTATTGTTTGGAGACTTCATTGTCGTGCGGGCAGGTACCCACCATCATATGAGTTTCTCAAAAATCATGCTAGAGATGACCCACTGTCATATGAGATTTGGATTGTCATATGAGAGGTAACCCATTATCATACGAGTTTTGGTACTAGAATTCAATTATCATTTCAAATTTTTAGGCAATTTCTCAGATTTGATTTTCAGATTTCGACTAATGGCTAACCCTAACAATTAAACTCTATTGTTTCTGATTGATATTTCCTGATTCTAATTGGAAAAGCATAACTAAATTGCTAAAATAGGTAAAATCTACTAAGCGTGTTGTGAGGAATTCAGGTATTCTTCTACAACTGATAACACTTCGATTTGGACATTTAAAATGAACTCTCTTGTGTCAAGCTTGTGTTACTTTTCCTACTTTCATATCACAGAATTCAATTTTTGGGCTATAAAATGAACATAGATTTGCTTTATACATATCTGTTACACATAGTAAATAGGCCCTATGAACACTATTTATGGATAATCTTGAGAGAGTGGGATTCTTTCACTTGTTCATGCATGTGAAGCTCTTCTTGACAAAAGATCCCTTTGTAGGTAGGGAGGATACTGGGATTATCTTGTGTTCTACTAGGTTTTTGAGTCTTCAACTTTTAATCGATACATTCTCTCTCCTAAGAGATTGATGGACCATAAGTGGTAGACATCATAGATCTTGGTGAGATAATTTCAGTCTTAGCGTGTCAAATTAATCTGTCTGCTTTGTTTTGGTGAAGTGAAGAGGTTAGGGTATGATGCTCTACTTCCTTTTTGGATAGTACCAGAAACCTAGATCCTTGAATCCGATCTAGTCCCCCTATGGTATCTTTTGTGAGTCACCTTTAGAGAGGGTTAACCATAGTGGACACTCCCTTAATTGGGTCAACCACGTGGATGGAACCTTAAGCGGTAATAGCCATTTTCGCCATGGTAGCAGCAGCCACTATATAAATTTCCTTGTGGAGGAAATCTTCACAGGTGTGGTCTCTTGTTGGGCTATCAGATCTCCTTAGCAGCTCCTGATTGATTAAATTCTTAGACTGTGTCAAAACCCCGATGTGCTTGGATTGGATTTCGACCTCTTGAGATCGTAAAATTTGCAAAGTCAAACCATTACTACAAACCCTAGTGAGGCCAATTTTTCATTTTCTAGGATTATGTGCATTATTTAAAAACTTTTTGGAACATACACAACTAGCATTCCTAGGGATTAGCACATTAAGTCACTTGATTGTTCATGTGCAGGATTGCTTTGTCCCATGTTCATTATTTTTGGACGTGCTTGGAATCACTTGCCTGTTGTTCTATGTGCTTGTTTACTTACTTGGTTATTGAAAATGAATGATCCCAGAACAAACTTCAAATCTGGACAGAAAACCTTGCAAAAACACTGATTCTGAAAAACTAAAAATTGCAAAATCTGATGTAAAATTCCTTTCTAGAGTCAAAATTCATCCCACAGGATCAGAAAGTTGTATGAGTTTTGAGCATTTGTCGTATCTAATCCCCCAAATTGTCGTATGGTAGCTTGTATATTATCGTACGAGTTTTGTCAAAAATCACAAGCAAAAAGTCAAAATCTACTAACAACTATCGTGTGAGCTTTGCAATTGTTGTACAAGTTTTGTCCATTGTCATGCTAGGGCTTACCCACTATCGTATGAGCCTGTAGAAAGTCATATGAGATTTTTTGAAAAATTGCCAGAAAGTTGTCAGAAATTGCCAGAAATCCAATTTTTACAGCCTATTTCCAGATTTTGTCAAACAAATCAATGTGTCAGGAACAAAGCAATAACTAGAAAGAATTTGATCATTTTCCTAAAAGTGGTCTCTTGAGTCTGATTTAGCCTTCTGGTTTATCGATTTGAGTCTTTTTCATCTTGTGTCAAAACCTTGTCAAAATTTATCTTCAATTCAATCTTCGTCTAAAAATGGCTAAGTTTTGTGAGCTCGTGTCCCCCATCTTTTGGGTGTCTACCCATACTACTAGGGCACATTATCCTTCATTTATGTCCAATCTAATCTCCAATCAATCCAATCTTGACAAGGTTGCGTCATTCAATCTTCTTGAATCAATTCATTCTTTAGTTGTCTTAATCTTGCTCTCTTGCTTCACCTAAGGTTAATGGTGGAAACCAGAGCTTCATCATGAAAACAAAGAGAACAACCCAAAATATCTTCAGAGACATCTTCTGTAATTGCTCAGACCATTCACCAATCCTATGACACTAGTAGATTTGGAGAAGATGCTCTTGGTAATTTATTCTTGAAAGGTGGTTATGTCACCCCTCCTGCATCAATTCACGTAGGTAATCAACCAACTCATCCTGTATCAATTCACAGAAGCTATCAGACAACTCCACATCAATCTATCCCTGGTAGCTCTCATAAAAACAATATATCTCAAGGATGGACGAACCAAGGGTCTCAAGGACATCACTCTCAACATGGTGCGGATCAAGAACCCACACCTTCTAAAATTTCTCAATATCAAAATGATGATGACTTCAAGAAAATGATGAGGCATTTCTTGAAAGAAGACAAAGAAACATACTTCCTAGAGTTAGCTCGTCAAGGGGCTAAACTTCCTCCTAAATTTAATGTTGAAGATATCATTACCCACGAGGAAGAAAATCCAATCACTGCTATGATGAAATAGATGCATGCCATGCAAGTCAAACTCAACAAAATCAAAAAAGAAAAGGAACCTAAAGAGTTCTCCATGGAAGCCCTATGCCCTTTTCCATTTGATAAAGACTTGTACATGCTATCATTCCCTAATAGAGTGGAGATGCCTAAATATGATAAGTATGATGGAAACTCTGATCCTCAAGATCATGTCAGAGAATTATATACTCAATCTATGGAGTTCATGCATGAACCAACCTACCTAATTCATCTTTTCCCTCAATCTCTGGGAGAGTTAGCTATTTTATTGGTTCTCAAAAATGCCTCCTACAATCAAAACTTTTGAGGAGTTAATCAAACTATTCTATCAACAATATTCCTACAACATCCAACATCTGATCACTATGGTCGACATCTATAATCTAAAATAGAACTCAGGAGAACCATTCTTGACTTTTCTCAAAAGATGGAGGAAGAAGTTTTCTCTATATGCTCGACCTATTCCAGAAACTAAGAAGCTGGAGATTTTCATCAACAATCTTGTTCTAGAAATCAACTACCATTTTCAAATGCAAAATCATACATCCTTTGATAAAATGGTAGAAAATGCAATCAAAATTGAGAAAGTACTTGTACAAAAAGGAGACATGTCACTTCAAAAGGACATGTATGAATCTGGATCTAATTCTAAAGACAAAGGCAAAAACTAGAACAAGAATAAAGGTGTTGTCACAGATAGCGTTGTTGATACTATCTGTGCCCCATCTAAGGCACCTACTTTCAATCTCACTGTTGGCACCCAAGCTATCAAAGCCTTAGAATCAAAAGCAATAGAATCAAACAAGAATTCATCTGACTATAAACCTTGGGCTACAGATACTAAATGCAAGTTCACTCCTCTTGGAGAGTCCTTGGAATCTGTGATGAAAACTCTATTGTCCAACAACATCATCTCCTTGCCTGAGATAAAAGTTTTTGATCCTGAACCTAAACTGAAATGGTGGAGAGAGAATGATTTATGCGACTTCCATCACAATAAGGGTCATAAAACTAATAACTACATCTTTTTGAAACATGTCATACAAGACAAAATTGATAATGGAGAAATCGTAATTGACAATCATAAAAGCAATAATGATCATATAGCATTCACAAAACCATTTCCAAAACATAATCAAGGAGATTCATCTTCTCAGCCTAATGTGGGTGCTAAAGTTAATTATGCCTACTCTAGAAATAATGTTTTCATAAATATGGTTGAACCATGCCTATCTGAGCATTGCAATGTCATCATAATTGTTAGAAAGGATAGAGATAATCAATCATCAAATGTAGTTACTCGATCATAAGCTCAGGCACATCTACAAGGACAAATTCCTGATTCATCAAATGTCCCTAAGATGCCTTTCAATCTTTCGTCTACTTCTAAATGGAAGGCTGCCTCTAAATCAAATCCTAAAGACACAAGGCCAACATCATATAGTATTGTCCAAAAACTCCAGCATACAAATGCAAAAATCTCCATGTTTGAGTTGCTTCAGATATCTCCAGCTCGTAGATCCATTCTAGATAAAGCTCTACTCGAATCCAACGTTCCTGAAAACCTTGATTTAGATAGATTCCATACTATGGTTGGTCATCTGACGTCTCCCCAATATATCTCCTTTTCAGAGGAAGATGATAACTCCTTGAGTCATCCGCATAACCAGCCCATGCACATTGAAGTCTTGATCCAAAACCATCATGTCAAACGTGTGTTGATAGATGGGGGCACTAGTCTCAACATTTGTTCTTACGGCTTGATCACACACTTGGGATTATCTAAAACTTCCATTGATCCTAAGAAGAAAATAACTATCAAAGCATATGATGAGCAAGAAAGATCTTCCAAAGGAACTATTGTCTTACCTATCAGAATAGGGCTTGTTATCAAAGACACCATATGTCAAGTTCTTGATCTACCTTTGGCTTACAACATCCTTCTAGGGAGACCCTGGATACATGAAATGAGAGCTATTCCTTCCACATACCATCAATGTGTGAAATTCCCTTATGAAGGAGTAGAGGTGATGATTCCAGCTGACTTATATACAACTTGCAATGCTTTGAAAGAAAGTGTTGATAAACTTGTTCCTAATAACAGAGAATCTTCCACTAAGTAGCTGGATATTGCTTCAACCTCCAAAATGGAAGACATTGCTAAAGAAGTCAAAATCAAGGATAATGGCATGGGTAGATACATAATGGAACCTATTTTATCTCGCACATCTCTCCCATTGTCCCCAAAATCTTATGGACAACCATATGATAAAGTGAAACCTACAGCTAAAGAATCCCAAGTCATATTCAATGGAAGTTTTGTCACAAAGCAAGTATCTAAACAAGAGTTTGAGGAAGATGAAGTCATGCTTGCAAGGTTATACAAGGATGAGCCTCAACCCCAATCAGTCCAGAAATGTGACTCTACTTCAAGCAAAATTCCTCAAAAGTCATATGGACTAGGGGACAAATTGATCACAAAAATGGGATATACTGGAAAAGGAGCTCTAGGACTACAAGGTAAAGGTCTTCTATCACCTCTTGAACATCATGGTTGAACAAACAAGAATACAATAGATCTAGAATATAAGAAGAAGCCTTTCTATCTTAGCAAGAACTCCCCACATGTCTTAGAACAGATTGAACCAACAGAGGAAACAACACAACAATGATAGTGATGATTCAGACACCACTGATGAGCTCATTCCTTATGTGTGTTTTCCTAAAGAAATAAAAGACCTCCTTGAAGCTGAAGATGATCCAGTAAAAATAATCAATGTAGTAGAAACACAAGAACCTACTATAGAACATAAGACAATTGCACCATGATAACCAGCTGATCTTAAAGAAAACAACATAGACAAAGAGGATGGTGGTAGCTATTCTGAGACAAATTCTCACGAGTATGAATTCAAATCAAAATCTAAGGGTAACCCTTCTTGGGGTATCCATCCTGACTTTACACATGCTCTTAGATTTCCTAGAGGTCCAGAATCAGAAGATGAATCCAATGACTATGAATGGGGAGTCATTCCGAAAGAAGATGATCTTATTATAGAGAAACATGTTGATGTTATTCACCAATATGCACCTAAACCCAATGTAAGTCTAGAGAGAAATGATGAACTTAATGAGTTTGATCCACCAATGGTTGAAGTGGAATCCCACGATGACATTGAGCCTATTCATGAATTGAATTTTTTGAGTTGTAATATCACCTTCGAACTTGAGAGTTGGGTTAGGACCAATGATGATAGATCCATATCCATAAACACTATTTCCCAATCTTTCACCACTTTGACTATCCAACATCCAGAGCTTCTTGACCAAACCTCCATGAATCTGAGCTACGGTATCTATACCTTTCCAAATGACTATGCCCTTGCTTGCTACCTCAATGCAGTTGAGCCTATGATGACTTCCATTAGTGAACTGAGTGTTAGCATGACGGAGTCAGACATCAAGTATCTTAGTCAAAAGAATAAGAGTAAAAATAAAAAATAAAAAGAGTTATGAGGATGACAACCACTTTGTGGCAGTCTCAGAACCTACAAAAGTAAAAATAAAAGACGTATCTGAAAGTGAAAACCTCTCTGAGGCACCTAAGGATGAGATATTTTATGTCCTTTTGAGTCATTTATAAGATAGATCTCTAGTTCTCATTGAGCCCACTCAATCTATCAACTTGTGAACAACAGAGGAACCATAGTTGATTCATGTAGCACAATCCTTATCAAAAGAAAAAAAGAAAAAATTTACCACATTCCTAATAGAAAAGAAGATCAACTTTGCATGGAAATATTCAGATATGCCAAGGTTGGATCCTGATCTTATAATGCACCATTTGTCTATAGCTCCAAGCATCAAACCTATTAAGCAAAAATTGAGAAAGATGCATCCACATGTTGCACTCTTGGTCAACGCTGAATTAGAGAAACTACTAAAAGTCGGATTCATCTGTGTTACTGATTATGCTGAATGGATCTCAAATACTGTACCTATATCAAAACCAAACAAATCTATAAGAGTATGCATAGATTTTAGAGATGTAAACAAAGCATGTCCTAAGGATGATTTTCCACTACCTAACATTGATATGATAGTGGACATGATTGCGGACTTTGAGACGTATTCTTTAATGGATGGTTTTTCTGGATATAATCAAATCAAAATTACTCCAGAGGATCAAGAGAAAATAGCTTTCACATGTGCGTGGGGTACCTTCTGTTGGAATGTCATGCCATTTGGGCTTAAGAATGTAGGTGCTACATATCAAAGGGCTATGACATCTATCTTTCATGACATGATGCATCGAACCATGGAGGATTATGTTGATGATACTTTGGAAAAATATATGATAAGATCTAAACATCTAAATGACTTGAGAAAAATACTAGATCCAATGGAGAATTTTAGTCTCAGACTAAACCCTAAGAAGTGTGCTTTTGGTGTCACTTCTAGAAAGCTCTTAGGCTACATTGTTTCAAAGAAGGGAATTGAAGTAGATCCAGAAAAAGTTAAAGCTATCATGGAGATGCAACCTCCCAAGAATATCAGTCAAATGAGAACATTACAAGGGAGAGTACAATCTATTAGACACTTCATATCTCAGCTAGCAGACATATCACAACCTTTCACAATGACATTACATAAAGGTGTGACCTTTTCATGGAACGAGGAATGTGAAAATAACTTTAATCATATCAAGAAATATCTATCAAATCCTCCTATTTTGATGCCTCCTATTCAAGGGAAGCCTTTGATCTTGTATGTCTCCACCACAGATACCTCACTCGGTGTATTGCTAGCACAACATGATGAGAACAAGAAGGAAAGAGCTATATACTATATCAGTATAACATTGGTAGCATATGAGAAGAACTATTCAATGATTGAGAAATCTTGTCTAGCTATGATCTTTGCATCACAAAAACTGAAACACTACATGTTAGCCCATACCACACATTTGGTAGCTAAGATTGATCCATTAAAGTACCTACTAAGAAAAGTTTCCCTCACAAGTAGACTAGCTAAATGGGTGATGTTATTAAGTGAATTTTACATTGAATATGTTGAAAGAAAAGATATCAAGGGCCAAGTTATTGCTGATCAACTGGCTAACGCACCTTTGTTTGATGATACACCAATGCAAATGGAATGCCCAGATTCCTCTATCATGAATCTCTCTTTTTAGAGCATGGAAGTTATTCTTTGATGACTCCTATACATAGAATGGATCTGGAGTAGGCATATTGTTCATCACTCCTCAAGGATACTCAATCCCCAAAGCATTCAGAATCAAGTTTCCTTGCACAAGCAATATTGTTGAATATGAAGCCCTTCTTAATGGCATGAAGATAGCAATTGAATGGAGAGTAACAGAACTACACATTCATGGAGACTCACAACTTGTAATACACCAAGTCAATGATGTGTATCAAATGAAAGATGGAAAGCTAATCCCATACAAAAGGATGGTAGATGATCTAAAGAAATATTTCATATCTATCACCTTTGAGAAAATACCTAGAATAGAGAATGAAGTTGTTGATGCTATGGCAATGCTCTCTACTTTATTACAGTAGCCCGAACATGAGCTATGCTATGAGTTCCTATTGGAAGCACTATCTTATCCTGCATATGATTTTCCTGAAACCCGCATGATCTGCACTATTGTTGGTCATAATTAATCTAGATACAAAAACCTTTTCTCCTATCTCCAAGACTAAATCATTCCTGATACCTTATCTGCAATGCATCCCAGTATATCATCATTGGTCACGATCTATATAAACAAGGTTTAGATGGTACACTCCTTAGATGTTTAGAACGGGAAGAGTCTCAACGTGCATTAGAGGAAGTCCATGATGGTATTTGTGGATCACATTCCAATGGTTTAACACTAGCTCAAAAACTTATTAGGGCTGGGTACTATTGGCCTGAAATGGAGAAAGAGGCTATCAAGTTTGCTAAGAACTGTCAAAAGTGCCAAATACATGGTAACTTAATTCATGCACTAGGGAGAGATCTAATTCTCTTTACTACATAATGGCCTTTTTACCAATGGGCATTTGATCTTATAGGAGCCATACATCCTCATTCTTCTAATGGACATACCCATATTATTACAGCTACAGACTATTTCACAAAATGGGTAGAAGCAATCCCTTTGACTCAAGAAACTAGAAAACAAATTTCCATGTTCATTCTGAACTACATCATATGTCAGTATGATATTCCACACTCTATAGTCACAAATAATGATGGATAATTCAAGAACAGAGACTTAGATGATCTATGTGCCAAATTCAACATTACACAACATTGGTCATCTATTTACTATCCTCAAGGGAATGGACAAGCAGAGGCTTGAAATAAGAATCTATTAAAAATATTGCACCGTACATTTAATAAAATAGGAAGAGACTAGCATCTCATGATCAATCCAGCTTTCTAGGCCTATAGAACAAGTATCAAAATGCCCACTGGGGCTACACCATTCACTTTAGTTTATGGGTCTGAAGCGGTACTACCTATTAAGGTTGAAATCCCATCACTAAAAATCAAAATGCATGGTCTAGTAACTGATAATGACTATAGAGTGTCTAGGTTGCAAGAACTTGGACTACTAGATGAGCATAGACAAGCAGTGTATGATCATCTCAGAGTCTATCAGTAAAGAATGTCTAGAGGCTACAACAAGAAAGTCAGACACATAGAATTTCAGGTTGGCGATCTAGTCTTGAGAGAGAATCCTAAAAATCAATCACATAGAGAGCGCAAGGGGAAGTTTGAACCCAATTGGTTGGGTCCCTTTGTTATCACTCCTACTTTTTTCTTTGGTGCCTATCAACTCTCAACAACTGAAGGAGAACAGCTCTGAGAACCAATCAATGTTCTCCATCTGAAGAAATTCTACGCCTAAGGCATTCAACATTCAAAAATGTCCTAAAAATCATAAAAATTAGAAAAAAGTGCTAAAAAAATGATCATCCTGGTGAAAACCTAGCAAATAGGCGCCTTGATGTATCACAAAAATATAAAAAAATTGAAAAAATACAAAAAAATTGAAAAAAAAAAATACAAAAAAATGAGAAAAAGAAAAAGTGCCTTGGTGAAAACCTGGAAATAGGCGCCTTGGTAGCAAAAATAGAATCTCTGCCAAGATGGTGAAAAGCCGACAAACAGGCACCACTTGTTCAAAATGCTACATCTATCAGCACAATCTTGGTCTTTCCCAGTTTTCAGTCTTGCTTTAGTTTGTACATATTTCCTAGTTTGTTTTTGCATTCCTATTTTCAATAAAGTCAATTTGTACACCAATCAGCTCAAATGTCTATATCCTATCAATGTTCCAAGCTTGGGGGCAATCAAAGTCATATCCTATAGTCCTTAGTATCTCAGACATGTCATATCCAATCAGGGTCCTTTGAAGCTACATCCAAGTCTGTCTGTCTGTCTCCTCTCCATAAAGGATTTTGCATCTACAACAACGCAATCAAACATCAAACGAACTGAAAACAATCTATCCTTCACATGCTTTTATCTTCTTTGTATGCTTACCGATTCACATTGAGATTTTTTCATATTGTGTCCTTTCGAGCTCTTCGATGATGTCCTTTATGGGATTTAGAGAGTGATGACTGGAGGCATAATCTTTTCTTTGTCTTATGTTTGTATGTGAAAATCTAATAACTTTGGAAAATTTTGGATTGAAATGGTGTCCATCTATAAGAGTCTCCATCACATATTGGATGGCCATGAGTACCTCGACCATTGATACCCAGAAAATTCAAAGAAGTTTGATCTCACTATTGTCTTTTGAGTGAATTCTTACTCCTAATGTGAAATGGGATCTTACCTAAGGATGTGAATGATAAAGGGTCACTACGGGTGATTCACATTGGATTTAGAATGATCTCTTGACTGTTTGATGTGTTTGTACTGCAAGTCGTATTCAGGTCATCATGACATTTATGTTTTGATGCTTATACAAATTGCTATATCAAAATGGATATGATATTCAGGTCATCCTGGCGTTTATGCCTTGGTGCTTATATCTAATCTGACATTCTAAAAATAAAATCAATATTCATATGTCCATGGTTGTCTAACCAATGGGCATTGTATTGATTCTTGCACATACAAATCAATATTCATATGTCTATAGTTTCCTAACTAGTGGGCATTGTATTGATTTATCTGGTTACCTAAAAAGTTCAATGATGAAAACAAATTGACACATGATCAGTGACTAGGTCCTAGGTCTTAGGTTTGCATTTCATTCTGCATGTCATTTTGCACTTTGCATGATTGCATGATCTCACAAATTATTGAATGCACTTAACATGCTTAAACGATTCTTCAAAACTAAACTTAAACTTGACATGAAAAGCTGAATTTAACATGAAGGTTTCCTCACAGAATCGCAAGTAGTAACCATCCTGGGTTAAACATCCTTTTGACATAAGACTAAGTGCTTGTCTTCATCAATGCCTGCAAAACATATCATGTGTATCGTTGCATTTACATTATATTTCATGATCATTCCATCTATTGCATTGCATTACATACATGAGCATCATCAAAATCACATATTTCCATAATTAATTACATTTGCATAACATTCATACATTTGAAAGAAACCATTGCATTGCATCAATTCATACATACATTCTACACTACTCATAGCATTTACATCACATGATATCATCATAAATCAAAACATGACAAGTACAAATGAAGTTATAACCAAAATCTTGATCTGATATATATCATATAACTCGAACTAGTCAAGGGTGCACTACTAGCATAAAGGACAAAGGAATGAGCTCATGTGAGCTATCAGAAGACAGATCAATATCTATGAACAAAATGACAAAAATATCAGAATATCTAGACAAATCAGTTGTCTGCTTGATCCTCTACATCTGGTGGAGGTGGTGGTGGTACATCAGGCACTGCCTCGGCTCGAGGTGCCCTGGCTCCCTCTGAAGCTATCATATATTCGAAGTATGTCGATACTCTCTGACCAATAGGAACAACAACATAATAAGCAAAAACATAATAGATAGCTCGAGAAGTCTGATGTGTCACCTCTATCTGCAATCTCCTATTCTCCTCTCAGAGCTCTGATCGCTGTTTGTCAGCCTCTGTGAATCACTCCTCAAAATGAGCACTCCATACCCTCAAGTCCCTCACCTATAATCTCAAGCACCTAATGATCTCCTGAGGGGACTGTGCTACACCAAGATCTGCATCTGTCGTAGGCATGTCTGTATCTCTAGCTGGCTGATTAGTAGCCTCTACTCTCTGCACCTTATGGCATCTCACCTCAGCACCAAGATCAAAATATGTATCATCTTATATGGGATCAGGACCAGCACCTACATATTGCTCAGCACTGAGTACCTCATCTGCACTACCAACACTACCTAAAGTACCACTCTCTCCTCTACTCGATCTCCTCTGTAAAAATAGGCCTACCTGTTGTAGAGCTAGTAGGACGAGGTGGTCTCATATGATCAGATGGTCTTTATGGAGGTGTCATCACTACTCTCAGCCTTGGAGGTGTAGGTTGGGGCATCAAAATCTATGCATCTCAACATCTCTGCCCTTGACCCATAGGAGCACCTGTTACATCCATAGCCTCCTCCATCGAAGGTATCAACTCTGTGGGATCTAAAAACCTATATATAGGATGCTCGGCAAGCCAAGCAATGTATCTATCTGTAACTCTGACATCTATGACATCTAAATGGTAGTCCCAGTCTCTACCGACATAGCCGCTATACTCCTATGTACAAAGAGCATAAGACAATCGAGGGCCCCATCCTAATCCAAGCTCTCTAACTATCTGTGCATAAGCAGCATGATCCTATGGTGCATCCTGAATGATTTCGTACTGTCACCACACTCTGGTAATGATAAAATGCTCAAGCACTATGGTAGATTGCCCAATCAGCACTTGACTATGAAAAAAGTGACTAAACTACTCTCGAGTGGTAGGCCAGGCCTCTATCTAAAGATATGGATGCAAAATCACAAATGTACTATCATCAAGGTAGCATCTCCAATACTCAACATGGCCCATGTGCACTTGTGTGACATATCCTGAATATATATAAATCACCGACTCATGTGGCTAGTGTTGACTCTAGCATACTGGTCTACATATTGGGATATGCTCCGAGGCCCAAATCTAAAGTACTAATGCACTAGAAGCAAATGACTTACTCTCTTGATACATGATCTCGTGCATCTCAGAGAACATGTGAGCCAACATACACTGACCCCAACCCAACTCAGATGGAGTGGCCATCAAACGTACAATCATCGGGGCCCAGCCCATCAAAAGACTATTTTGCTAACAGTCAGACATAATAATACCTCCTATCATGCCAGCTATGATACACTCTAATCTATGGGTTTCCCCATAGCGCTGAACTAGATTCTCCCAAGAAATAGAACCAGTAAGCTATGTATCATCTCCAAACAATCATCTAAAAGCATGTAATGCAGAGTTCCCCAAACTCGCATAATCAGGGCGTGGACCATGGTATGGAATGTGGAGTATCCGATAGACATCCTTTGGTGTAACTATAATCTCCCCTATAGGGAGGTGGAAGGTCTAGGTCTTTGAGTGAAACCTCTCAATCAATGCAGTCAGAAGTCTATGGTTCACCCTAATCTCGGGCAACCGAATAAGATACTCAAATCCACATGTAACAAGATGTACCCTCATCGAGTTGGGCAGTGAAACACATAATCTTTGAGTCACCAGGTGTGATATGCGCACATGGACATCGGGATAAATGACCTACACAACACAAAAACATGAATCCTATCAGTAATTTGGTTGAAAAATAGGCTAAAGGTACAGAAATTGAAAAGTTGACAATCTCAGAAGGTACATTAAATGCTCAGGAATCAACCTATGAAATCAAAAAATTCAATATTTTGACCTAAAAAGGTGTTTTTAGCTTGTTTTCCATACGACAATATAGTCTAGCATGAAAACACGTACGAGTTTCAGTAGCTTATCAAATGACAAACTAGGGTTATACAACAAATTATGTCTTCCCGTACGACATATGAGGGACCCGATGAAATGTCGTATGACTTTTAGGTCCCTCTCATACGAGTTTCTATTGGTTCTGGGATGACACTCTAAATGAAAGTGAAAATTCATACAAGTCCCAGTGGACAATCATACGAGTTTCCATGCATGCAAAAATTGAAAAATTTAAACGTATGAAAAAAGTCCTAAAAATGCTAAAAAAATGCAAAAATGGAATTTACAAAGAGGAACAGAGGTCCACTTACCGGATGTCCATACTGCAGAGGTCTCTGATGTCGCTGGCTATGCTCAAAATGGTGTGAGGACACAGGTACCTTCATCTCCATTTTTCTCACTCAGAGGCTCCACAAAGATTTCAAAAGTCAAATGTGAATAATGAATTGAAAATGACCCTTTTGGCCCTTATATAGGTCTTGACCTAATTTTCAAAAGTGCTCTATTTTTCATGAAAATTGCACCCCTAGCTAATTTCGACGTTCTGAACCTATTTTCAAAATCAAAATTGAAATCTGAGATCATTTACTATGTCAAAATTGTGATTTAAAATTTTTGGACCCAAGACGACTGACTGCTTACATAATCGACCTTCTAAACACCAAAGAAATCTAAAATTCAACTTCACGATTATCTTACATCAAACTATTAAAATTTCAACTTGCTCAACCATGGTCAAACCTAGTCAAACTTGGTCACCAAGACCTCCAAATGATGCAGAACGCATTCTCGAACGTGTATAACCACTTTTCAAATCAATTAACATGCTTCTAAACCATTTCACGCTGATGTTTCTTGTCAGATTTCAATTTTCATCCCGAAGGGGGCATGGTATTGCACATCAATCAAATCTGTAAATCAAAAATCTTCTCTCGTTAATCAAGACAACAACCACGTCTAGTTGTTGATTCATTAGAAGTCCTTGTTGCTTGGGGCATATCAGATTCATTGAGATCCATATCAATTTGGTATTCTCTATCTTGTAAACTGTATCAGCTTTTCATAACCATCAGTTCATTAGTGTTATTTCCTTGGTTCTTCGTAACTAAAGGATTCAGATGTGATACCACTACGATTCCTCTAGACATTCAGGTCTGGAATTAGGTCACTCACTTCTTCATAATCATAAGGTTTAGAATCAGGCGTTTTGATACTTTTTCATAATCATCGGTTCACTATTGTTATAGTCAACATTATCTTTGGTCAATCAGGACCTAAACCTAACATCTTTCAAATCTTTCAATCGGATTCTATCTTGAAATCGGTTCATCTTTCAAATCAGTTCCATACATCTTCACCAAACACAGACTATATTTGAACCACTGCACTTCGCACAGTAATTCAAAGAGGGGCAAAATGTAATACCCCAAAAATGGGCTATAGGTTCATTAACCTCTTACATCAACAATTCGATCAAAATCGACATCAAAGTCCTAACCTAAGGCACATCTGCACATCAAATCATTGAAATCTAATTGATTATCCTAAATTTTGCATCGGAGAATATTCCTTATTTATCCTTATTTAATTATCTTTAATTTAATAATTATTTATCCTAAAGTTTGATTAATTGAATATGTTAAATATTTAATTAATCAGATTTAATTTGGCCACTTAATTATTTAATTAAGTTTAATTCTATTTATTCCTAAATTATGTTATTTAATCATTGACAATAAATCAAAAATCTCATGACTAATTGATTAAATTCTTATTTAATTAATTAATGTCAGTTATCAATATTTAATAATATAGTTTTTGAATAAAAGTTTGATTTAATAATTGATTAATCCATAAATCAATTGTTTTAAATTTAAAATCAGTTAAGTTGAAGATAAATCACTTTATTTTTAAATTAATTCATAATTATCTATGCACATTTGAAAGAGCACTTAAACTTTAAATCAAAAAATCAATTCAAGTTGTTATCTTTTGGAAACACATCTATTTTGAGTTGAAAATTGATCTAAACTTCTGATTTGAGTTAAAAAGCTATTTTTGCATGATTTGCATGATTTTGTGAGTTGATATGTTTCTAATTTCTTGTTGACTCAAAAATCAACCTGAGTTTATCAAGAGTGATTTACGGCTTTTCTCAATGCATCCTCAAGCCCTAGATTTCTATAAAAACAAGGCTCATCTCTTCACAAACAACCCCTCGAATTTACACAATTACTCTGGTGAATTTGCGATTGAAGGATTAAGAACTTGCGATAGGCGATTTGTGAGATCTTTCATTGTTGGTCATAGTTTTTGCGTAGTTTTCATATCATAGCATTCATTCATATCATTCTTAGAATAATCTGCATATCATTTTGATTCATTCTAGATTAGATTCATTCCAGTTTTTCATCCTATTGCATATAAAATCCAAAAAAATAGATTAATCTGCATCCATACAGTTTTTCATTCTATATTCATTCTTTTGCATTCAAATCCTTCGTTTAGGTGTTGCATTGTCATTGATCTTGATTTCAATCTGAGAACACCATACTCACACCTAGTAGAAGGCAATAAATCACTTGGTTAGCTTAGTTTCAATTATTTACAGATTTCAATTTTGCTAACCTCTAATGTTTTACTAAAGTGTTGTGTTTGCAGCTAGGTACAATTTTCACACACACACACTTGTTAACTCAAAAATCAACCTGATTTTATCAAGAGTGATTTATGGATTTTCTCAATGCATCCTCAAGACATGGATTTCTATATAATTGAAGCTCGGTCCTTCATCTTACCCCTCTCCATGAATTTGCATACTTGAACTCTGGTGAATTTGCATCTAAAGAATCAAGCTTTTGTGAAATAGGTGATTTGTGAGATCTTTGTTTTTAATTCATCCATTTTCATATCATAGCATTGTTAGAATAGATTCAATTTGCATATCATTTCAATCTATTCTAGACTAGTTTCATATCAGTTTTTCATCTTATTGTATACAAAATCCAAAAAAATAGATTAATCTGCATTCATCTTTCATACATCTTTCAATCATTTAAATCCTTTGTTTAGATGTTGCATTGTCACTGATCTCGGTCTAAATTTGAGAGTACCATACTCGCACCTACTAAAAGGTAGTAAATCGCTTGGTTAGCTATATTGTTCTTATTTGCAGATTTCTTTATTTGCTAACTTCTAATATTTTACTGAAGTGTTGTGTCTCCAGCTAGGTACAAAATTCACACACACATTTTTGGCACCCATCATGGGGCCCTGAAACGGGTTTCCATTCTTTTCTATCAATTTCTCTCAAAACTGTGATTTTTATTTTTATGTCCGTACAGTTTTCGTATGACATTTGACAGATTGTCGTACGATAGTTTGCATTTTTTAGAATTGTCCCGGTTGTTTGGAATTTTCATTTGGGAGTTACTCTATCGTGTGCATACAAACAAATTATCATTTTGTGCCTGGACTGTCGTACAGGAGATAGCACATTGGCGTACGAGTTTTCATACCAGAATTTCAATTGTCGTACCAGATTTCTAGGTTGTCTTTCAAATCTGATTTTTGGATTTGGACTAACAGCTAACCCTAACAAATGATATATGTTGTTTATGATTGGTACTTGTTGTTTTGGCTCATGAGAAAGCACAATAAAAATTGAAAATCAGGTAAAATCTACTAAGCACGTTGCATGGGAACTAAGGTTATTTGCTACATCTGATAACATTTTGATTTAGGACATAAAATGAACCTCTCACATGTGTAGCTTGAGTGTCTCTTGCTTTCATAAATCACACGTTCATTTTGGGCTCTAAAAAGAACATAGATTTGCTTTCTGCATATCTGTTACACATAGTAATTAGGCCCTATGAACACTATTTGTGGAGTTCTTGAGAGAGTGGGCTTCATTCGCTTGTTTTGCATGTGAAGATCTTCTTGAAGATAGATCCCCTTGTAGGTATGGAGGATATTGTTATTATCTCACAGTTTTACTGGGTTTAGTCCTCAACTTTGATCAGTACATTCTCTCTTGGTCCCTCTTAGAGAGCTCGGTAGACATTATTGTTGACATCACAAACCTTGCTGAGGTAGTTTTAGTCTTAGCATGTCAATTGATCTATTTGCTATGTTTTGGTGAAGTGAAGAGGCTAGAGGATTATGCTCTACTCCCTTTTTGGGTAGTATCAAAAACTCAGATCCTTGAATCTGAATTAAGTCCCCCTGTGGTCCTTTTTGTATATCTCCTTATAGAGAGGGTTAACCATAGTGGACATTCCCTTTATTGGGTCAACCACGTGGACAGAACCTCAAGCAGAAATAGCCATTTTTTCTATGGTAGCAACAGCCACTATATAAATGTCCTTGTGGAAGAAATCTCCATAGGTTTAGTCTCTTCTTGGGCTATCAGATCTCCTCAGCAGCTCCCGATTGATTAAATTCTCAGACTGTGTCAAAACCCTAGTGCACCTGGATTGGATTTTGCCCTCTTGAGATTACAAAAGTTTCAAAGTCAAACCATTACTAAAAACCCTATTGTGGCCAAATTTTTCATTTTCTAGGACTATGTGTGTGCTTGCAAAACTTTTGAGAACATACACAAGTAGCATTCTTAGGGATTAGAACAATAAGTCACTATTCTTGTTCATGTGCAAGGTTACTTTGTCCCTTGCTCATTATTTGAAGATGATTGCTTGTTCTCTTGATTGTTGTTCTATGTGCCTGATATCTACTTGGTTACTGAGAATGAACAAACCCAAGACAAACTATTACACAGATCTTCAAACCTAGACAAAAAAATTTGCAAACAATCTGATACTGAAAAACCCTGAAAACTAAAAAATTACAAAATCTGAAGCAAAAATCCTTTCTGGTGTCAAAAGTCATCCTAAAATTACAAAAGTCATATGAGTTTTCCAAACTGTCATGCCTGAACCCCCAGATTGTTGTACGGGAGACTCTATACTGTCATACGAGTGTTGTCATAAAATTCAAGAAAAATCAAAACCTGATGTCAATTATCCTACGAGCCTTGTCAACTGTCATGTCAGAGCTAACCCAAACTCATACAAGCCTAGAGAAACTGGTATCAAATTTTTATCAAAGTTGCCAAAAACCTCCAAAATTTGTCAGAAATCCAATTTTTATAGCCAACTTCCAAATTTTGTCAGAAAATTCACTGTGTCAGGGACAGAGCAGAAAACTAGAAGAATCCAACCAATTTTCTAAAAGTGGCCTCTCGATTTTGATCCATCCTTCTAATCTATCGATTTGAATCATGTTCATCTTGTGTCAAAACCTTGTCAACATCATCTTCAGAATCAATCCTCAAAATAGCTAAGTGTTGTGATCTCATGTCTGCTATCTTTTGGGAATCTACCCATACATCTAGGGCATAATATCCTTCATTTGCATCCAAATAAATCTTCAATCAATCCAATATTGACAAGGTTGCATCATTCTATCTTCTTGAAACAAGTCATTCTTCAGTTGTCTTAATCTTTCTCTTTTACTTCACTCGAGATTACTGGTGGAAACTAGAGCTTCCTCACAAAGAAAACAAGGAGAACAACCCAGATTCTCTTCAATAGCATCTTTTGTGATTGCTCAAACATTTCATCAACCTTACGACACCAATCTATTTGGAGAAGACACTCTTGGCAATATCTACTTGAAAGGTAGTTACAAAACTCCTCCTATATCAGTTCACGGAGGTCATCAACAAACTCCACATCAATCAATCCCTGGTAGTCCTCATAACAACACTATGTCTCAAGGAGGAGGAAACCAAGGTTCTCAAGGTCATCAGTCTTATCATGGTAGAGATCCAGAACCAATACCATCTGAAATTGAGCGGTATAAAAATGATGATGAATTTTGAAAAATGATGAAACATTTCTTGCAAGAAGAGAAAGAAACCTACTTCTTGGAACTAGCTCGACAAGGATCCAAACTTCCTCCAAAATTTAACGTTGAAGACATCATTACTCAAGAGGAAGAAACTCCTATCACAGCCATGATGAAATAGATGCATGCTATGCAAGTCAAGTTAAATGAGATGGAAAAAGAGAAAGAACCCAAAGAATTTTCTATGGAGGCTCTATGCCCCTTTCCATTTGATAAAAACTTGTACATGCCACCATTCCCAAAAAGAGTGGAGATACCAAAATATGATAAGTATGATGGAAACTCTGATCCTCAAGATCATGTCAGAGAATTATGTACTCAATCCATGGAGTTTATGCATGAACCAACCTACTTAATGTGTTTGTTCCCTCAATCTCTAGGAGGGTCAACTATTCATTGGTTCTCTAAAATGCCTCCAACCATCAAAAATTTTGAGGAGTTGATCAAACTGTTTTACCAACAATACTCCTACAATATTCAACATCTAATCACCATGATCGATATTTGCAATCTAAAACAAAAGATAGGAGAACCCTTCCTAACTTTCCTCAAATGATGGAGGAAGAAGTTTTCACTCTATGCCAAATCCATTCCGAAAACTAAAAAACTCAAAATCTTCATCAACAATCTAATTCCAGAACTCAACTATCATCTGCAAATGCAAAATCATACTTCTTTTGAGAAAATGGTGGAAAATGCCCTAAAAATTGAAAATGTTCTTTCTCGTAAGGGAGACATATTGATTAACAAAGATAGAAAGTATGAATCTGGTTCTAGTTCCAACAACAAAGACAAAGTCAAATTCTGGAACAAGAATAAGAATGGAATAATAGACGATGTTGTTGATCACATCAGTTCTCCATCAAAGGCACCCGCATTCAATCTTACCATGGGCACTTGAGCCATAAAAGCTTCCGAACAAAAGGCATCTGAGTCTTCTAAAAATACTAAAGACTATAAAACTTGGGTTACAACACCAAAGCTCGAGTTCACTCCTTTGGGTGAGTCCTTAGAATCTGCCATGAAAACTCTATTGGCAAACAAAATCATCACGTTACCTGAGATAAAACCATATGATCCGGAAGTTAAACCTAAATGGTGGAAAGAGACTGATTTCTGTGACTTCCATAGAAACAAAGGTCATAAAACCAATAACTTTGTGTGCTTAAAACATCTCATTCAAGACAAAATTGATGAGGAGAAATTGTAATTGACAATCACAAAACCAACAATGATCATACAGCATTCACAGAACCATTTCCAAAGCATACCAAAGGAGATTCATCTTCTCAACCTAACATGGGTGCTAAAGTCAATTATGCCTACTCTGGAAACAATGATGTCATCAACATGATTGAACCATGCCTATCTAAACATTGCAATGTCATCACTATTGTGAGAAAGGATAGAGATAATCAATCAGCAAATGCAACAACTCGATCACAAGCTCAGATACATCTACAAGGACAAAACTCGGGTTCATCAAATGCCCCTAAGGTGCCTTTCAATCTTTCATCTACTTCTAAATAGAGGGCTGCCTCAAAATCAACTCCTAAAGAGACCAGAGCGACATCATACAATATTGTCCAAAAACTCTAGCATACCAATGCTAAAATATCCATGTTTGAGTTGCTTCGGATATCTCCTGCTCATAGAGCTATTCTGGACAAAGCCCCACTTGGTTCCAATGTTCCTGAAAATCTTGATCTAGATAGATTCTAGACTATGGTTGTTCATCTAACATCACCCCAGTATATCTCCTTTTCAGAGGAAGATGACAATTCATTGAGTCATCTGCATAACCAGCCCTTACACATTGAAGTCTTGATCCAAAACTGTCGTGTCAAACATGTGTTGATAGATGGAGGCATTGGTCTAAATATATGTTCCTACAAATTAATCACACAACTAATATTATCAGAAGATGCTATTGATCATAAAAATAAGATAACCATAAAAGCATATGATGAGCAAGAAAGATCTTCCAAGGGAACAATTGTCCTACCTATCAGAACAGGTCCAGTTATCAAAGACATCACTTGTCAAGTTCTAGATCTTCCTTTGGCTTATAACGTTCTTCTAGGGTGACCATGGATACATGAAATGAAAGCTATTCCATCAACCTACCATTAATGTGTGAATTTTCCTTATGATGGAGTAGAGGTGACGATTCCAGCTGACATATCCACATCTTGCAATGCCTTGAAAGAAAGTGTTGACAAACTGGTTCTACATAATAGAGAATCTTTCGCTAAGCAAACAGACATTACATCTACATCCAAGATGGAAGACATTGCCAAAGAAGTTAAAATGAAGGACACGGGCATGGGAGAATATACTATGGAACCAGTCCTATCTCTCACATCTCTCTTGTTGTCCCCAACATCTTATGGACAACCTTCAGACAACATGAAACCTACAGCTAAAGAATCCTAGGTCATATTTAATGGGAGTTTTATAATAGAAAAAGTGTCCAAGTAAGAATCTGATGAGGAAGAAGCTATATTAGCATGTTTATACAAAGATGAGTCTAAATCCTAGATAGTATAGAAATGTGACTCTAAAATGCCTAAAATCCCTATCAAATCTTATGGACCAGGTCATAAACTCATGTCTAAAATGGGATACACTAGAAAAGGACCTCTTGGAACAAGAGGCAAAGGCATTATAAAACTAGTTGAACATTGTGGGAGAATGACTAAACATACTACAGGCCTAGGATATCAAAAGAATCCTTTTCATCTCAGTAAAAACTCTCCACATGTCTTAGAGTAGATTGAACCATCAACGGAAACTCAGCTAAAGGAAGAAACACAACAATCAGACAGTGATGATTCAAACACCTATGATCTTATTCCTTATGAATGTTTACCTCAATAAATACTAGATCTTCTTAAAGATGAAGAAAAACCTAAGGATAATATTAATGTAGTAGATACACAAGAACCTACTACTAAACAAGAAGAAGGAAAATATGCCACAATAGCTAAACACTTGGGATACAATAGTGATTTTGAAATAGACTCCCATGAATATGAATTCTGCTCAGAATCTTAAGGCAATCCTACTTGGGGGATTCGTCCTAACTTCAAACATGTTCTTAATTTTCCAAGAGACCCATATGAAGAATCAAATGACTATGAATGGGGAGTCATTCCAGAAGAAGATGAGTTTATCACTAAAAAATACATTGATGTCATTAACCAATATTCACCTAAAAATTATGTGAGTCTAGAGAGAAATGATGAACTTAGCGAGTTTGATCCATCTATGGCTGAAGTGGAATCCAATAATGACGTTGAGACTATTCATGAATTGAACATTCTGAGTAGTAATATCACCTTCAAATTCAAGAGTCAGGTTAGGATCAATGATGACAAGACCATATGCGTAAACACCATTTCCCAATCCTCCCCTACATTGAGTATCCAACATCCAGAGCTTATTGACCAAACATCTACCGATCCAAACCAAGATATCCATACCTTCCCGACGGACTATGCCCTTTCTTGCTTCCTCAATGTAGTGGAACTCTTGACAACTTCCATTAGTGAACTTAGCATTAGCATGATAGAGTCGGATATCAAATATCTCAGTCAGAAAAACAAAAGAAAAAAGAAAAAGAGTTCTGAGGGTGAAAACCACTTTGTGGCAATCCCAAAACCTAAAATAGTAAAAACAAAAAATGTATCTAAAGGTGAAAACCTCTCTGAGGCACCTAAGGATGAGATATTTGATGACCTTCCGAGTCATTTATAGGACATATCTCTAGTATTGATAGAGCCAACTCAATCTATCAACTTGGGTACACCAAAGGAACCACAACGGATTCATGTAGCACAATCCCTATCAGCATAAGAGAAACAAGCATTCACTACTTTCCTGATAGAAAAGAAGATCAACTTCGCATGGAAGTATTTAGATATGCCAGGGTTAGATGCAAATTTGATAATGCATCATCTTTCTATAGCTCCAGGAGTCAAACCTGGTAAACAAAAATTATGAAAGATGCATCCACATGTTGCACTCCTAGTCAAAGTTGAGCTAGAAAAGGTACTAAAAGCCGGATTTATCCAAGTTATTGATTATGCTGAGTGGATCTCCAACATTGTTCCAGTATCAAAACCTAACAAATCTATTAGAGTATGCACAGAATTCATAGATGTAAACAAAGCATGCCCTAAGGATGACTTTCCACTACCAAACTTTGATATGATAGTGGACATGACTGCAGGCATTGAAATGTATTCTTTAATGGATGGTTTCTCAAGATACAACCAAATCTAAATTGCTCCTGAAGATTAAGAGAAAATAGCTTTTACATGTGCATGGGGTACTTTTTGTTGGAATCTCATGCCATTTGGTCTTAAGAATGTCAGTGCTACAAATCAACGGGCTATGACATCTATTTTCCATGACATGATGCATCGAACTATGGAAGACTATGTTGATGACACCTTAGCTAAGTCTATGATAAGATCAGAACATTTGAATGATTTAAGCAAACTACTAGATAGAATGGAGAATTTTAGTCTCAAACTAAACCCTAAAAAGTGTGCTTTTGGTGTCACTTCTGGAAAGCTCCTAGGTTACATTGTTTCAAAGAAGGGCATTGAAGTAGATCTTGCTAAAGTCAAAGCTATCATGGAGATGCAACCTCCTAAAAATATTAGTCAAATGAGAACCTTACAAGGAAGGCTGCAATCTATCAGATGTTTCATATCTCAGCTAGCAGCCATATCACAGCCTTTCACAAAGACATTACATAAAGGTGTGACTTTTGCATGGAATGAGGAATGTGAAAAGAATTTCAACCACATCAAGAAATATCTACCAAATCCTCCTATTCTAATGCCTCCTATACAAGGGAATCCATTGATCTTGTATGTCTCTACCATAGATACATCACTGGGGGCATTACTAGCACAACATGATGAAAGCAAGAAGGAAAGAGCTATTTATTATATGAGTAGAACATTGGTAGCATATGAGAAGAACTATTCAATGATCGAGAAAGCTTGTCTAGCTATGATTTTTGCATCACAGAAACTGAGACACTACATGTTAGCTCATACTACACAACTAATAGCTAAGATTGGTCCACTAAAGTACCTACTAAGCAAAGTTTCCCTCACAGGTAGACTAGCTAAATGGGTGATGCTATTAGGCAAATTTGACATAGAATATGTTGAGAGAAAAGCTATTAAAGGCCAAGTCCTTGTAGATCAACTGGTTGAACCACCATTGTTTGATGATACACCATTACAGATGGAATTTCCTGATTCATCCATCATGAAAATATCTTCTAGGACTTGGCATCTTTTCTTTGATGGATCTAACACACAGAAGGGATCTGGAGCAGGCATATTATTCATAAGACCACAAGGTTATTCAATACCAAAATCATTCAGAATAAAATTTCCTTTCACAAATAATATTGTTGAATATGAAGCTCTTCTTAATGGCATGAAGATAGCAATTGAATGGAGGGTGACAGAGTTGTACATTCATGGAGACTCATAGCTATTCATACACCAAGTCAATGATGTGTACCAAACAAAAGATGAGAAACTTGTTCCATACAAATGCATGGTAGATGACTTAAAGAAATATTTCATATCTATCACTTTTGAGCAGATTCCTAGAATGGAGAACAAGGTTGTTGATGCTATGGCAACACTATCATCTCTACTACAGCAGCCTAAACATGAGCTACACTACGGGTTCCTAGTGGAAGCATTGTCATTTCCTACATATGATTCCCCTGAAACCCACATGATCTACACTGTTGTTGGTCATGATTCTTCCAGATACAAAAACCTATACTCCCACCTTAAAGACCAAATCATCCCCGATTCCTTCAGCCACCATGAGAAATGATACCTTATCTAAAATGCATCTTGGTATGTCATCATTGGTAATGATCTATACAAATGGAGTCTAGATGGTACGCTACTTAGGTATTTAAAATGTGAAGAGTCTCAACATGCATTAGAGGAAGTCCATGATGGTATATGTGGATCACATTCCAACGATTTAACAATAGCTCAAAAACTTATTAGGGCTTGATACCATTGGCCTGAAATGGAAAAAGAGGCTATCAAATATGCTAAGAACTATCAAAAGTGCCAAGTACATGGAAACTTGATTCATGCACCAGGGAGAGATCTGATTCCCTTTACTATATAATGGCCTTTTCAATAATGGGCATTTGATCTGATAGGTGCTATTTATCCACATTCTTCTAATGGACATACTCATATCATTACAGCTACAGATTACTTTACAAAATGGGTAGAAGCAGTTCCTTTGACTCAAGCAACTGGCAAGAAAATCTCTATGTTCATTCTGAACTACATCATATGTCAGTATGGTATTCCACATTCTATAGTCACAGATAATGGTGGCCAATTCAAAAATAAGGACCTAGATTCCTTATGCTCAAAATTAAAGATAACACAACATTGGTCGTCCATATACTATCCTCAGGGGAATGGACAAGCAGAGGCATCAAACTTGAATCTATTAAAAATCTTGCATCAAACAATTAATAAAATAGGAAGAGACTAGCATCTCATGATTAATCCAGCTCTTTGGGCCTACAGAACAAGTATCAGAATCCCACTCGGGCTACACCATTTGCTTTAGTTTATGGGTCTGAAGTAATACTACCTATTGAGGTTGAAATCCCATCACTAAGAATCAGAATGCATGGTCTAGTGACTGATGATGACTATTGTAATAACCCAAAAATGGGCTATAGGTTAATTAACCTCCTATATCAACATATCAAATGAAATCAACATCAAAGTCCTAACCTAAGGCACATCTGAACATCATCGAATCCTAATTGATTACCATAAATTCTACATCAGGGGATATTCTTAGTAATATTCCTAATTATCCTAATTATCTTTGATTTAATGATTATTTGGCGATAAATCCTATTTATCCTAAAGTTTGATTAATTGAATATTCACAATATTTAATTAATTAGATTTAATTCTGCCACTTAATTGTTTAATTGAAGTTAATTCTATTTATTTCTAAATTGTATTATCTAATTTTGACAATAAATCCAAAATCCTATGAATAATTGATTAAATTCTTATTTAATTAATTAAAGCAAGTTGTCAATTTTAATAATATTGTTTTTGAATAAAAGTTTGAAAAATAATTGATTAACCCATAAATCAATTGTTTTATTTTTCAAAATCAGTTAAGTTGGAAATAAATCACTTTATTATTAAATTAATTCATAAATAAAACATGCACAATCAGAAAAGCAGACAACTATCAATTATCAATTAAATCTAAACTCTATTTTGAGTTGAACTCTGCTTTTGCATGTTTTTGTGAGTTAATTATCCTTTATTTAAAAATAACTCAAAAATCAACCTGAGTTATTTGAGTGATTTATGGCTTTTTTTATGCACCTCCAAAGCCCTAGATTTCTATAAATTAAGGCTTCAGCTCTTCAGTTGAGATCCATCCATGAATTGCACACTCACGCTGTCATATTGAAGACTGAAGAATCGATCTTGACAATTCGAGTTGTTGTGAGATTTTCATTATTTTTGCATAGTATCCATATCATTTAGAATATTATTGTTAGATCATTTTAGCATATCAATTTTCATATCAGCATAGATTCATATCAAGTTTTCATTATCATAATTGCACAGAAAAACCAAAAAAAATAGATTAATTGCATTCATTCTATATCTAGATTTTGCATTCAAATCCTTCATTTAGGTGTCATCAAGGTCACTGATCTTGGTATAATTTGAGAATACATACTCGCATCTACTAGAAGGTAGTAAATCACCTGGTTAGTTTAGTTTTTCATTTATTGCACGATTTTGATTTTAGCTAACCTCTAATGTTTTACTGAAGTGTTGTGTCTACATATCAGGTACAAAATTCACACACATTTCTGGCGCCCACCGTGGGGCCCTGAAATGGGTTTCCCTTCAAATTTTATCAATTTCTATCATTTTCTTATCTTTTTCTGTTCCAAGCTACAATTTTTATTCTTTGTTCATACAATTTTCATATGAGTTTTGTCATAAACTCATACCAGGAGATACCCATAGTCGTACGATAGTTGATTTGATTAAGGATTGCACACGCGAAAACCCACTATCATCTGGAAGCTCGATTGTCGTGTGATCTGATACCCATTATCGTACAAGCTTATAGATTATCATCTGGGAGGTAACCCACTGTCGTATGAGTTTCAGTGCCAGGGTTCAATTGTCATTTCAATTTTTCAGGCAGTTTGTCAGATTTGGTTTTCAGATTTCGACTAACAGCTAACCCTAATAATTGAAATTCTCTATTTTTTATTTATTTTCACTAGTTTTTTATTGGAAAAAGTGCAAGAATTGCTAAAAATAGGTAAAAATCTACTAAGCTCATTGTGAGGAATTAAGGTAACCTTCTTAGCTAATAATGTTTCGATTTGGATTAAAATGAACATCTTGCATGTCTAGCTTGTGTGACCTTTATTGCTTTCATATCACATATTTCATTTTGGGCTATAAAAATGAACATATATTTTATTTTCAGCATCTTTGTTACACATAGTAAATAGGCCCTATGAACACTATTCATGGCTCTTGAGAGAGTGAATTTCCAGTGAAATTCTTCTCAACGAAGGAACCCTTGTAGGTAGGGAAGATACTGAGGGCATCTCACGTTCTACTAGATTTGTGTGTCTTCAACTTTTGATCAATGCATTCTCTCTCCAGAGAGGTTGATAGATCATAAGGGGTTGACGTCATAGATCTTAGTGAGATGATCTTAGTCTTAGCACGTCAGATTTATCTGTCTGCTTTGTTTTGGTGAAGTGAAGAGGCTAGGGGATTATGCTCTACTTCCTTTTTAGATAGTACCATAAACCCAAATCCTTGAATCTAATCTAGTCCCCATGTGGTATATCTTGTGAGTCACCTTTAGAGAGGGTTAACCGTAGCAGACATTCCCTTAATTGGGTCAACCACTTTGATGGAACCTCAAGCGGTAATAGCCATTTTCATCATGGTAGTGACAACCGCTATATAAATGTAATGTTGGAAGAAATCTCCACAGGTGTGGTCTCTTGTTGGGCTGTTAGATCTCCCTAGCAGATCCTAAAGATTAAGTTCTCGAACTATGTCAAAACCCCGGTGCACCTGGATTGGAGTTCACCCTCTTGGATCATAAAAGTTGCAGAGTCAAACCATTACTAAAAACCCTTGTGAGGCCAAATTTTCATTTTCTAGGAATATGTGCATTATTGCAAAACTTTTTGGAACATACACAATTAGCACTTCTAAGGATTAGCAAAAATAAGTCACTTGATTTTTCATGTGCAAGGTTGCTTTTGCCCTTGTTCATTGTTTTCAGACATGCTTGAAATCACTTGCTTGCTATTTTGTGTGCTTGCTTATCTATCTGGTTACTGAAAATGAACAAATCTGTTACAATCCTCAAATCTAGACATTGAAATTTGCAAACAATCTGAAACTGAAAAACCAAAAATTTGCAAAAATTGAAGTGAAATTCCTTGTTGGAGTCAACAGTCATTTTGTAAAGTCAGAAAGTCATACGACTTTTGGCTATAGTCATTCCAGAACCTCTTGATTATCGTATGGTAACTGGTATATGGTTGTACGAGTGTTACTGCCAATCATTTTCAAAAGTCAATTTTCCTATTGTCAACTGTTGTACAAGCTTTTCAATTGTCATTTCATGCTATACCCACTATCGTATGAGCTTGCAGAAAGTTGTTTGAGAAGTTTTGAAAAATTGCCAGAAAGTTGTCAGAATTGCTAGATATCCAACTTTTTTTTCAGCCTATTTCCAAAATCTATCAAACAAATCACTGTATCAGGAATAGAGCAGCAAACTACTAAGAATCCAATCATTTTCCTAAAGTGGCCTTTTGAATTTGATCGAGCCTTCTATTTAATCGATTTGAATCTTTTTCATCTTGTGTTAAAGCCTTGTCATAACTATCAATCTTCAATCAATCATCAAAATGACTAAGTGTTGTGAACCCATGTCTGCTATCTTTTGGGAGTCTACCCATACAACCAGGGCATAGTCTCCATCATCTATGTCTAATCTAAGCTTCAATCAATCAAACCTTGACAAGGTTGCGTCATTTGATCTTCTTGAATCAAATCCTTCTTCAGTTGTCTTTATCATATTCTTTTGATTCACCCAAGGTTAATGGTGGAAACTAGAGCTTCCTCTCATAATAAATATGGAGAAGCATCCCATACTTTACCTATAACCACTCTCCAAGCTCCAACTCTTGAGAAACTCTACAATTTTGGTCTTTACGAAGATGACGATCTTGGCAACTTTCAATTAAAAACTAGTTACATTCCTCCTTCATCAACTCACGGAGGTAATCAACAAAATCCTCATCAATCTATCCCAGGGAGAACTCCTACCATGTCTCAAGCAGGGACAAACTTTGGCTCTCAAAGAGCTCAATCTCAACATGGTGCAGATCAGGAACCCACACCTGAAGAAATTGCTCAATATCAAAATGATGATAACTTCAAATGAATGATGAAGCATTTCTTGAAAGAAGACAGAGAGGCATAATTTTTACAATTGGCTCATCAAGGAGCTAAACTTCCTCCCAACTTTAATGTTGAAGATATCATTACACATGAGGAAGAAACTCCACTCACAGCTATGATGAAATAGATGCATGCCATGCAAGTCAAGCTTAATAACCTTGAGAAAGAAAAGGAACCCAAGGAATTCTCCATGGAGGCCCTATTTCCTTTTCCATTTGACAAAGACTTGTACATGCCACCATTCCCAAAAAGAGTGGAGATGCCTAAGTATGATAAGTATGATGGACACTTGGATCCCCAAGATCATGTCAGAGAATTCTATACACAATCTATGGAGTTCATACACAAACCAACCTATCTGATGTGTCTCTTCCCTCGATCTCTAGGGGGAGCATCCATTCATTGGTTCTCTAGATTTCCTTCTACTATCAAAACTTTTGAGGAGTTGATCAAATTTTTTTATCAACAATACTCCTACAATATTCAACATCCAATCACCATGATCGATATCTGCAATCTAAAGCAATATCCAAGTGAACCATTCTTAACATTTCTCAAAAGATGGAGGAAGAAATTCTCTCTATATGCTAGGCCTATTCCAGAAACTGAGAAATTGGAAATCTTCATCAATAATCTTATCCTAGAAATCAATTATCCTTTACAAATGCAAGATCATACATCTTTTGATAATATGGTAGACAATGTGATCAAAATTTAAAAATTACTTATGAAAAAAGGAGAAATCACACTTCAAAAGGATAAGTATGAATCAGGATCCAGTTCTAAAGAAAAGAATAAAAATTGGAACAAGAATAAAGGCATTGTCATAGATGGTGTTGTTGATACTATCTGCACCCCATCAAAGGCACCAGCTTTCAATCTAACTATTGGCACCCAAGCCATCAAAGCTTCAGAACAAAAGGTGTCTAAACCATCTCAAAAGAAGCCAAAATACAAATCTTGGTCTGTTGATAATAAATGAAAGTTCACTCCTCTGGGAGAATCTTTGGAATCAGCTATGAGAACTCTACTAGCTAATAACATCATCTCTTTGCCTAAGATCTGACAATCTGATTCTGATCCTAAACCAAAATGGTGGAGAGAGAATGAATTATGTGATTTCCATCGGGGTAAAGGTCACAAAACTAATAACTGCTTACGCTTGAAACATACTATTCAAGATCTGATTGATAAGGGAGATATCACCATTGAAAATCACAAGAGCAATAATGATCATACGAAATTCATAGAACCATTTCTGAAACATGGTCAAGAAGTTTCATCTTGTCAACCTAATATGGGGGCAAAGGTCAATTATGCTTACCCTAGAAATAATGCTATTATCAATATGGTCGAACCTTGTCTCTCTGAGCATTGCAATGTCATCACAATTGTGCAAAGAGATAGAGATCATCCTTTAGCTAATGCAGTTACTCGATCACAAGCTCAGGCACATCTGAACAGACAAATCCCAGATTCATCAAATGTCCCTAAGATACCCTTCAATCTTTCTTCCGCTTCCAAATAGAAGGCTACTTCTAAATCTTCCAATCCTAAAGATACAAGGCCAACATCTTATAGCATTGTTCAGCAACTCCAACACACTAATGCAAAAATCTCCATGTTTGAGTTGCTTCGAATATCTCCAGCTCATAGAGCCATTCTAGACAAAGCTTTGCTCAGATCCAATGTTCCTGATGACCTTGATTTAGATAGGTTCTAGACTATGGTTGGACATCTTACATCTCCACAATATATCTCCTTTTTAGAGGAAGATGACAACTCCTTGAGTCACCCACATAACCAACCCTTGCATATAGAAGTCTTGATCCAGAACCGTAGAGTCAAATGTGTGTTGATAGATGGAGGCATTGGCCTAAATATTTGTTCTTACAGCTTGGTCACACAATTGGGATTTTTAGAATTGGCTATTGATCCTAGAAAGAAAATAACTATAAAAGCCTATGATGAACAAGAAAGTTCTTCTAAAAGCACCATTGTCTTACCTATCCGAGCAAGTCCAGTTATCAGAGATACTATATGTCAAGTTCTTGATCTACCTTTAGCTTACAACATTCTTCTAGGGAGACCATGGATACATGAGATGAAGGCTATTCCTTCTACATTCCATCAATGTCTGAAATTTCCTTATGAAGGAGTAGAGGTCACTATTCTAGTAGACATATCCACTACTTGCAATACCTTGAAGGAAAGTGCAGATAAACTTGTGCCCAATAACAGAGAATCTTCAATTGAGCCAACCAAAGAAGCATCCACATCTAAAATGGAAGATCTTGCAAAAGAGGTTAATATCAAAGAAAATGGTATGGGAGAATATACTATAGAGCCAGTCTTATCTTTGACATCTCTCCCTATTTCACCTAAGTCTTATGGACAATCTTTGAAACAGTCCAAACTAGACTCTAAAGAACCTCTTGAGGCGTATAAAAAGAATTTTGTAGCAGAACAAGTCTCCAAGAAAAAATTTGAAGAGGATGAAGTCGTGCTTGCATGGCTATACAAAGATGAATCTGAATCCCATGATATTCAAACTAGGAACTCAACAGTACCAAAAGATCCTTCTAAGTCATATGGCCCAGGAGATAAATTGATAGCTAAGATGGGATATCCAGGTAAAGGACCTCTAGGAGTCAGAGGAAAAGGTCTTGAGGCACCTATCCCACATACTGGTAGAGTAAATAAGACAAAGTTGGCTTAGGATTTAAAAAGAAACCCTTTCACCTCAAAGGTAATTGTTCTCATGTCATAGAGAAGATCACACCAGGAGAAGCCCCTCTTAAGAAAGAAGAAATAGAACCATCAGATAGTGATTCAGATAGCTCAGAACTCATCCCCTATGAAAAATTGCCTAAAGAGATCAAGGACCTTCTTGGTGCAGAAGATGATCTTAACAAAAGAATTAATGTAGTAGAAACAAAAGAACCTACTATAGGGCAAGAGATGGTTGCCACACAAGAACCAGCTAATCTCAAGGCTAATCAAATGGACCAAGAGGAAGGTGGTAGTTATTCTAAGATAGATTCTCATGAGTATGAATTCAAATCAGAATCTTAGGGTAACCCTTCTTGGGGTATTCATCCTGACTTTACTCATGTTCTTAGATTTCCTAGAGGCATAGATGAAGAATCTAATGACTATGAATGGGGAGCCATTCTAGAAGAGGATGAGCTTATTACAAAAAAACATGTTGATGTTATTCACCAATATGCACCTAAACCCAACGTAAGTCTAGAGGGAAGTAATGAACTTAACGAGTTTGATCCACCTATGGCTAAATTGGACTCCCACAATGACATTGAGCCTATTCATGAATTGAATGTCTTAAGTTGTAATATCACCTTTGAACTTGAGAATTGGGTTAGGACCAATGATGATAGATCCATATCCGTAAACACTATCTCCCAATCTTTCCCCATTTTGACTATCCAACATCCTGACCTTCTTGATCATACCTCCACAAATCTGAGCCATGGTATTTATACCTTCCCAAATGAATATGCCCTTGCTTGCTACCTAAATTTAGTTGAACCTATGAAGACTTCCATCAGTGAATTGAGCGTTAGCATGACAGAGTCAGACATCAAGTATCTTAGTCAGAAAATAAGAATTAAAAAAAAAAGAAAAGGAGTTCTGAGGGTGAAAACCACTTTGTGGCAGTCACAGAACCTACAAAAGTAAAAATAAAAGATGTATCTGAAGGTGAAAACCTCTTTGAGGCACCTAAGGATGAGATATTTGATGTCCTTCGGAGTCATTTATAGGATAGATCTCCAGTTCTAATTGAGCCCACTCAATCTATCAATTTGGGAACAATCAAAGAACCACAGTTGATTCATGTAGCACAATCTTTATCAAAAGAAGAGAAGCACAAATTTACAACATTCCTAATAGAGAAGAAGATCAACTTTGCATGGAAATATTTAGATATGCTAGGGTTGGATCCTAATCTTATAATGCATCATTTATCTATAGCTCCAAATGTCAAACCTGTCAAGCAAAAATTAAGAAAGATGCATCTTCATGTTGCACTCTTGGTAAAAGTTGAATTAGAGAAGCTCCTAAAAGCCAGATTCATCTGAGTTATTGACTATGCAGAGTGGATCTCTAATATTGTACTGGTTTCAAAACTAGATAAATCAATCAGAGTGTGCATAGACTTTAGAGATGTGAACAAAGCATGCCCTAAGGATGATTTTCCACTACCTAACATTGATATGATAGTGGACATGAGTGCGGGTTTCAAGATGTACTCTTTAATGGATGGTTTTTCTGGATATAACCAAATAAAAATTGATCCAAAAGATCAAGAGAAAACTGCTTTCACATGTGCATGGGGCACCTTTTGTTGGAATGTCATGCAATTTGGGCTTAAAAATGCTGGTGCTACATATCAAAGAGCCATGACATCTATTTTTCATGACATGATGCATAGGACTATGGAGGATTATGTTGATGATACTTTAGCAAAATCTATGATTAGGGCTGAACATCTAGATGACTTGAGCAAGATACTAGATAGAATGGAAAAATTTAGTCTTAGACTAAATCCTAAGAAGTGTGTTTTTGGTGTCACTTCTGGAAAGCTCTTAGGATACATAGTTTCAAAGAAGGGCATTGAAGTTGATCCAACTAAAGTGAAGGCTATCATGGAAATGAAACCTCCAAAGAATATTATTCAAATGAGGACATTACAAGGAAGAGTTCAATCTATTACAAGATTCATATCACAACTAGCGCACATATCACAACCTTTTACAAAAACATTACATAAAGGTGTGACCTTTGCATGGAATGAAGAATTTGAGAAGAACTTTGACCATATCAAAGAATATCTATCAAATCCTCCTATTTTGATGCCTCCTATCCATGGGAAGCCATTGATCTTATATGTCTCCGCAACAGATACATCACTGGGGGCATTGCTTGCACAACATGATGAGAACAAAAAGGAAAGAGCTATATACTATATCAGTAGAACATTGGTTGCATATGAGAAGAACTATTCAATGATTAAGAAAGCTTGTCTAGCTATGATCTTTGCATCACAGAAACTGAGACATTACATGTTAGCTCATACCACACATTTGGTAGCTAAAATTGATCCACTCAAGTACCTACTAAGCAAAGCTTCCCTCATAGGTAGATTGGCTAAATGGGTCATGCTCTTAAGTGAATTTGACATTGAATATGTGGAAATAAAATCTATCAAAGGACATGTTATTATTGATCAGTTAGCAGATGCACCTATGATTGATGATACACCAATGCAAATGGAATTTCTAGATTCCTCTATCATGACTCTTTCTTCTAGAGAATGCCAATTATTCTTTGATGGCTCCTACACATAGAATGGGTCAGGCGTAGGCATATTGTTCATAACTCCTCAAGGATACTCAATCCCAAAAGCATTCAGATTAAAATTCCCTTGCACAAACAATATTGCAAAATATGAAGCCCTTTTGAATGGCATGAAAATAGCAATTGAGTGGCGATTAATAGAATTACACATTCATGGAGACTCTCAACTTGTAATCCATCAAGTCAATGATGTGTACCAAACTAAAGATGAAAATCGCATTCCTTACAAGAGAATGGTAGATGATCTAAAGAAGTATTTCCTATCTATCACATTTGAGCAAATACCTAGAATAGAGAACAAGGCTGCCGATGCAATGGCAATGCTATCTACTTTATTACAGCAGCCTGAACATGAGCTAGGCTACGAGTTCCTGGTGGAAGCACTATCTTATCCTGCATATGATTCCCCTAAAACCCACATGATCTACACTGTTGTTGGTCATGATTCATCTAGATACAAAAACCTATTTTCCTATCTCCAAGACCAAATCATTCCCAATACCTTCAACCACCATGAAAAGAGATACCTTATCCGAAATGCCTCCCAATATGTCATCATTGGTCATGATCTATACAAACAAGGTCTAGATGGTACACTACTTAGATGTTTAGAATGGGAAGAGTCTCAACGTGCATTAGAGGAAGTCCATGAGGGTATTTATGGGTCACACTTGAACGGTTTAACACTAGCTCAAAAACTTATTAGGGCTGGGTACTATTGGCCTAAAATGGAGAAAGAGTCTATCAAGTTTGCTAAGAACTGTCAAAAGTGCCAAGTGCATGGCAACTTAATTCATGCTCCAGGGAGAGATCTAATTCCCTTTACTACACAATGGCCTTTTCACCAATGGGCATTTGATCTTATAGGAGCTATACATCCTCATTCTTCTAATGGACATACCCATATAATCACAGCTATATATTATTTTACAAAATGGGTAGAAGCAGTCCCTTTGACACAAGCGACTGGAAAACAAATATCTATGTTCATATTGAACTATATCATATGCAGATATGGGATACCTCATTCCATAATCACAGATAACGGTGGACAATTCAAGAACAAAGATCTAGATGATTTATGTGCCAAATTCAAGATTACACAACATTGGTCATCTATCTACTATCCTCAAGGGAATGGACAAGCAGAGGCTTCTAATAAGAATTTATTGAAAATCTTGCATCGTACAGTTAATAAAATAGGAAGAGACTAGCATTTGATGATCAATCCAGCTCTCTAGGCCTACATAACAAGTATCAGAACAAGTACTGGGACTACACCTTTCACTTTAGTTTATGGGTCTGAAGCAGTACTACCTATTGAGGTTGAAATCCCATCACTAAGAATCAAAATGCATGGTCTAGTAACTGATGATGACTATAGAGTGTCTAGGTTGCAAGAACTTGAACTACTAGATGAGTGCAGACAAGCAGTGTATGATCATCTTGGAGTGTATCAGAAAAGAATGTTTAAAGGCTACAACAAGAAAGTCAGACATAGAAAATTGCAGGTTGGTGATCTAGTCTTGAGAGAGAATCGTAAAAATCAATCACATAGAGAATGCAAGGGGAAGTTTGAACCCAACTGGCTAAGTCCCTTTGTAATCACTGCTACTTTTGGCTCTGGTGCTTATCAACTCTCAACGACTGAAGGAGAACAGCTCTAAGAACCAATAAATGTTCTCCATCTGAAGAAATTCTCTGCCTAGGACATTTAGTCTATGGTAAAATGTTCTAAAAAAAATCTTAAAAATCAAAAAAAGTCCTGAAAAAATGAACATCTTGGTGAAAACCTAGCAATAGGTGCCTTGATGATTCACAAAAAAGGTAAAAAATATCAAAAGTACAAAAAAAAAATTAAAAAATGAAAAATATAAAAAAAATGAGAAAAGGGAAAAAGCGCCTTGGTGAAAACCTGGAAACAGGTGCCTTGGTAGCAAAAATAGAATCTCTGCCAAGATGGTGAAAACCCAGTAAATAGGCACCACTTGTTTCAAAATGCTCCATCTATCAGTGCAATCTTGGTCTTTCCCAGCTTTCAGTCTTGCTTTAGTTTGTACATATCTCCCGATTTGTTTCTGCATTCCTATTTTCAATAAGTCAATCTGTACACCAATCAGCTCAAGCATTTGTATCCTATCAATGTTCAAACTTAGGGGCAATCAATGTCATATCCTATGGCCTCCAATGTATCTAAGACATATCATATCCAGTCAGAGTCCTTTGAAGCTTCATTTGAGTCTGTCAGTCTGTCTTGTCTCCAGAAAGGATTTTGCATCTACAAACAATGCAATCAACCATCAAAATAAACATAATCTATGTTTTTTACATGCTTTTATCTCCTTGTATGCTTGCTGATTCGCATTGACATTTTTGCATATTATGTCCTTTCAAGCTCTTCAATGATGTCCTTTACAGGATTTAGAGAGTGATGACTGGGGGCATAATCTTTTCTTTGTCTTCTACTTGTATGTGAAAATCTAACAACTTTGGAAATTCTGGATTGAAATGGTATCCGACTGTAAGAGCCTCTATCTCAAATTGGATGGCCATGCGTACCTGGACCATTGATACCCAGAAAATTCAAGGAAGTTTGATATCACTATTGTCTTTTTGAGTGAATTATTTCTCCTACTGTGAAATGCGATCTTGCCTAAGGATGTGAACAATAAAGGGTCACTACGGGTAATTCACATTGGATTTAGAATGATCTCTTGACTGTTTGATGTGTTTGTATGTAAGGTGTATTCAAGTCATCATGACGTTTATGTTTTGATGCTTATACAAATTTCTATATCAAAATAGACATGATATTCAGATCATCCTAGCCCTTATGCCTTGGTGCTTATATCTAATCTGACATTCCAAAAAATAAAATCAATATTCATATATCCATGGTTGCCTAACCAGTGGGTGTTGTATTCATTCTTGTGCATACAAATTGATATTCATGTCTATAGTTTCATAACTAGTGGGCATTGTATTGATTTATCCGGTTACCTAAAAATTTAATGATGACAATGACCGACACATGATCAGTGACTAGGTCCTAGGTCCCAGGTTGCATTTCATTCTGCATGTTTCTTTGCATTTTGCATGTTTGCATGATCTCACAATGGTTGGATAAACTTCAATGCTTAAATGATTCTTCAATCACATCTTCAAATCTAACAAGAGTTGAGTCTCACATGAAGGTTCCTCCAATGAAATAGTAAGTATAATCCTTTTTTGGGATCAAAATCAAAATCTGAGATCGTTTATATTATTCACTACTTGCATAATCGACCTTCTATCATCATAGAAATCTAGTATTCAACTTAATTGATTATCTTACATCAAACTATCAAAATTTCAACTTGGTCAACTGTGGTCAACTCATGGTTTCACCTAGTCAAACTTGGTCTCAAGGACCTCTAAACGATGTAGAATGTGTTTTTGAACCTGAATACCCACTTCTCAAATCAATTAACATGCTTCTAAACTATCAACGTTGACTTTTCTCATCAAATTTTAATTTTAATCCTAAAGGGGGCATGGTATTGCACATCATTCAAAGTCTGTAATCTAAATCTGAAATCATATCTTTATTGATATCATATCTTTCCTCAATAATCAAGACAACAACCACGTCTAGTTGTTGATTCATCAAAAAGACCTCGTCGCTTGGGGCAAATCAATCATCGCTCGGGGCATATCAAATTCATCAAGATCCATATCAATCTGGTATTCTCTTAATCTTGTAAATTGTATCAGTTTTTGTAACTATCGGTTCAATTGTGTCATTTCCTTGGTTCTTCAAAAACTGAAGGGTTCAAATGTGATACCAATGTGATTCTTATCGACAATTGGGTCTGGAATCAGTCACTCACTTCTTCACAATCATAAGGTTCAGAATCAAGCGTTTTGACACTTTTTCACAATCATCGGTTCATTGTTGTTATAGTTAACATTATCTTTGGTCATTCAGGACCTATTATCTTCATATCAACTTCAATCAGTCTCTGCTTCATATTAATTTCAATTTCGAACATCAGTTTCAACATCATACACAGACTGTCTTTGAACCACTGCGCTTCACACAGCAATTCAAAGAGGGACAAAATGTAATACCCCAAAAATGGGCTATAGGTTCATTAACCTCCTATATCGACATATCGAATGAAATCAACATCAAAGTCCTAACCTGAGGCACATCTGAACATCATCGAATCCTAATTGATTATCATAAATTCTGCATCAGGGAATATTCCTAGTAATATTCCTAATTATCCTAATTATCTTTGATTTAATGATTATTTGGCGATAAATCATATTTATCCTAAAGTTTGATTAATTGAATATTCACAATATTTAATTAATTAGATTTAATTCTGCCACTTAATTATTTAATTGAAGTTAATTCTATTTATTTCTAAATTGTATTATCTAATTTTGACAATAAATCCAAAATCCTTTGAATAATTGATTAAATTCTTATTTAATTAATTAAAGCAAGTTGTCAATTTTAATAATATTATTTTTGAATAAAAGTTTGAAAAATAATTGATTAACCCATAAATCAATTATTTTATTTTTCAAAATCAGTTAAGTTGGAAATAAATCACTTTATTATTAAATTAATTCATAAATAAAACATGCACAATCAGAAAAGCAGACAACTATCAATTATCAATTAAATCTAAACTCTATTTTGAGTTGAACTCTGCTTTTGCATATTTTTGTGAGTTAATTATCCTTTATTTAAAAATAACTCAAAAATCAACCTAAGTTATTTGAGTGATTTATGGCTTTTTTTCATGCACCTCCACAGCCCTAGATTTCTATAAATTAAGGCTTCAGCTCTTCATTTGAGATCCATCCATGAATTGCACACTCACGCTGTCAAATTGGAGGCTGAAGAATCAATATTGAGAATTCGAGTTGTTGTGAGATTTTCATTATTTTTGCATAGTATCCATATCATTTAGAATATTATTGTTAGATTGTTTTAGCATATCAATTTTCATATCAGCATAGATTCATATCAAGTTTTCATTATCATAATTGCACAGAAAAACCAAAAAAAATAGATTAATTGCATTCATTTTATATCTAGATTTTGCATTCAAATCTTTTGTTTAGGTGTCGTCAAGGTCACTGATCTCGGTATAATCTGAGAATACATACTCGCATCTACTAGAAGGCAGTAAATCACTTGGTTAGTTTAGTTTTTCATTTATTGCATGATTTTGATTTTAGCTAACCTCTAATGTTTTGTTGAAGTGTTGTGTCTGCAGATCAGGTACAAAATTCACACACACAACTATAGAGTGTCTAGGTTGCAAGAACTTGAACTACTAGAAGAGCATAGACAAGCAACATATGATCATCTTAGAGTATATCATAAAAGATTGTCGAGAGGCTACAACAAGAAAGTTAGACACATTGGTGATCTAGTCTTGAGAGAGAATCCTAAAAATCAATCACATAGAGAACGCAAGGGGAAGTTTGAACCCAACTGGCTGGGTCCCTTTATTATCACTATTACTTTTGGCTTTGGAGCCTATCAACTCTCAATGACTGAAGGAGAATAGCTCCGAGAACCAATCAACATTCTCCATCTAAAGAAATTCTACACCTAAGGCATTCAGTATTCAAAAATGTCCTTAAAAAAATGTAAAAATAAAAAAAAATCCTGAAAAAATGAACATCTTGGTGAAAACCTAGCAATAGGCACCTTGATGATTCACAAAAAAAATGAAAAAATACAAAAAAAATTGAAAAAATAAAAAATACAAAAAATTTGAAAAGATAAAAATACAAAAAAAATGAGAAAAAGAAAAAGTGCCTTGGTGAAAACCTGGAGATAGGTGCCTTGGTAGCAAAAATAGAATCTCTTCCAAGATGGTGAAAATGTGGAAAACTGGTGCCACTTATTCAAAAACATTCCATCTATCAACACAATCTTGTTCTTTCCTAGCTTTTAGTCCTGCTTTAGTTTGTACATATCTCCTAGTTTGCTTTCGCATCCTATTTTCAATAAAGTCGATCCAAACACCAATCAGCAAAAGTGTCTGTATCCTATCAATGTTTCAAACTTGGGGGCAACCAATGTCATATCCTATGGTCTCTAGTATATCTCAGATGATTCATATCTAGTCAAAGTCCTTTGAAGCTACATCCGAGTCAGTGTGTGTCTCCTTACCAGAAAGCATTTTGCAATCAAACACAAACAAACATCAACAACAAACTGAAAACAATATTTGCTTCATTGCTTTTATCTCCTTGTATGCTTACTAATTCACATTGAGATTTTTGCATATTGTGTCCTTTCGAGTTCTTTGATGATGTCCTTTCTAGGATTTAGAGAGTGATGACTAGGGGCATAATCTTTTCTTTATTTTCTACTTAGAGTGAAAATCTAACAACTTTGAAAATTTTGGATTGAATTGGTGTCCACTATAAGTGCCTCCATCATGTATTGGATGTCCATGTGTACCTTGACCATCGATACCCAGATGCTTCAAGGAAGTTTGATTTAACTATTGTCTTTTTGAGTGAGTTCTTACTCTTACTGTGAAACACGATCTTACCCAAGGATGTGAATGATAAAGGGTCACTGCAGATAATTCACAGTGGATTCAAAATGATCTCTCGACTGCTTGGTTTGTTTGTACACAAGGCGTATTCAGGTCATCATAATGTTTATGTTCTAATGCTTATACAAATTGCTATATCAAAATGGAAATGATATTCAGGTCATCCTGGCGGTTATGCCTCAGTGCTTATATCTAATATGACATTTCAACAAAAAGTCCATATTCACATGCCCATAGTTGTCTAACTAGTGGGCATTGTATTGACTTTTGATGTAACAATCAATATTCGTATGTTTGTGGTTCTCTAACTAGTGGGCATTGTATTGATTTATCCGGTTACCTAATAAAATATTCAGTGATGAAAAAGATCGACACATGATTAGTGACTAAGCCCTAGGTCCTAGGTCTGCATTTCATTTTGCACTTTGCATGGTTGTATTTATCTCACAATTTCAATTCAGCTCGATGCTTGATAATTCTCCAAAACTATGCTAAACATATCTGTTGGGAATATCGAACGCATTCAGAAGCCTCACACTTTCGTTTGAAGTTTTTATTCTTCCCATTGTTCTAAATCTAGTTTTTCACACTGGAGGGCTATCATGTATACGAACGTCATTCCAAAGGAGAAGATTCCAAAGGTGTTGCTCTAAGTTGGTCTTAGAAAGTTAAGCTTGATTTCCTTATCAAGAAAACTACTCTTGAATGAACTACTAGTTATCCACCTTCAAGAAAAAGGAGTCCCGTTCCAAGTGAGACTTCATTATTCTTCCAGAAACCCCTAGTTTCTTTTTCTTTTCCAAAGATGGCGGCTGCTATGGGTCCATGGGGAACGGCTTTTGGTCCTTTGAATCTTACTACACCGATACATCCATTGCCACAAGGATCACAAAAGGATTTTCCCAAATTCTATGGTGATGGCAAACAGCATCCTGATGAGCATATCAAAGTGTTTTACATTGCATGTGGAGTGCTTGGTGTGGAGTATCAAGATGTCTCTGTAAGGCTTTTCATTGAAACCTTGCAAGGGATTGCTACAGACTGGTTTTATAATTTGGCTATAGGATCAATCACTGATTGGGATTCCTCAAAGACCAAATTTGAAGAGCATTTCAAGCCTACAAAAGATGAGCATGCGTTGCTTGCATAGCTCACTCAAATGAAGAAAGATGCTCAAGAGGGAATGCGAGAATTCATTGCAAAATTCAATAAGTTGGCTAATTGTATTCCAGATCCATCTCAACCTATGGCGGAGAACCTCAAATGTTTCTTCATTAACACTCAACTTCCAGAAGTTAGTTTCTTGTTGAGGAGGGTTGTTCCTACCACTTTAGCAAATGCTCAAGTTTTGGCAACTGAAATCAAAGATGATCTTATCATGGCTAGTAAGATTCAAAGAGATCATTCCAAGGGTAGTTCCAATGATTCTTCTTCTTCAAGAAGTATGGATCCAATGGTACAAAAATTAGCAAATGAGTTGCTTGCTCTTAAAAAGAAGATTTCTCAAAATTCCTTTAATGCTCCATATAAGGATATTCCTCAAAGAACATTTCCAAATGCTGCTAACAGTTATGCAGCAAAGAATCAAGCCAAGCTCCCTCCTCCTCCAAAGAGGCTTGCGCTTGAGGCTACTCCCGTTAATCAAGCTACAGGATACTTTGAGCATGGTCAATCTGATGTTGTACCAAATGATTATCAAATGGAGGATAACTCTACCCTATACAATGAAAGTGATGGAGCAGCTGGTGACTCTAACATAGGGTATGTCTATTACGAAGATCAAGATCCTAAAGAGAGTTTTGGTCATGCTTACGCAGTTATGACACGTTCCCAAACACAGTTAGCGGGACAAAAGGATGAAGCTGCTAAAGCAAATGTTGATATACAAACTCCTGTCATGCTTGCTAAGAGAGGAACACCGCTGCCTACTTTGCCTAAGGATGCAGCAAAAGACCAAGTAAGTACAACTAATGCTCCTGGTATTTCTTCTAGTTTACCGAAATCCAGTATGTCTAATCCAAAATCTCAAGTTGAAGCTTTTTCATCTTCTCTAGCCAGTTCTTTTCAAGCATTTGATATTATAGATCATGCTAAGAAGACAAAGATTCAAATGTCTAAGGTTGAATATTTACAAACTTATCCAGATCAACTAGAAAGATTGAATAAATTTGTCAAAGAATCACAACCTACTCAAGCTCAGGTTGCCTCCGAACCTAAAACTTTGCTAAATAACTTAGTCACTATCCCATCATCTATCTCAGGAAAAATAGAACCTTTCTATATTTCTTTGCTTATCAATGGTTTTAAGTTGAGTAATTATGTTATTGATTCCGGAGCGTTTGATAATGTTATGCCGACTAAAGTAGTTGAAGCCTTAGGTCTTACCTTGACTAAGACTTTTGGAAACTGTTACTCCATGGAGAATAAACAAGTGCCTCTTTGAGGGCAAATCAAAGATGCCCAGTTTGCATTTGCCTCTTTCCCTGAAAAGAAAATCAAGATGACTGTTTTAGTCGCTGATGTTCCTGCTTCCTATGGTATGTTGCTTGGTCAGAATTTTTGTAAAGATGTGGGTGGTGAACTTAACATGGATATGTCTGAAGAATGAATACCTGTTAAAGGCAATATGCATAAGTTACTTCCCGAAAGGGAAACTAAATATGTTGTCATTAAGTCTGATGATCCTCATGCTCAGATGCTTTTTGAATCAGCTGGAATGGGTAATTATTATCTTCATATTGATGAAATTTCAAAATTTGCTGAAGATTGGCCTTCAGATGCATCTATGTTGTCATGTGATAATGAGAGATTTGCGGATGCAATTGAGGATCCGGTGGTTGATCAAGTTCCTACAATACCCATGACAGATGGAGAGGAAATGGAAGTCAATGATAATATAAGTTCTTCTTCATCTAATGATGCAGATACTTCAAGTTCAAATGAAGTATGGACATTAGAGTTTTATGGCAGTTGCTCATCAACTGGTTCTGGTGTTGGAGTTGTTTTGATTTCTCCACAAGGTGAGTTCTTTCCATATTCTTTCAAACTACAGTTTGAAAATACCAATAAAACTGCTGAATATGAAGCTTTGATATTTGGTATTGATGCTGCTCAGAATAAGGGGATTTGCAATCTACATGCTCAAGGAGATGTCGAGCTTGTTGTATGTCAAGTTTGAAATTAGTACCAAACAAAGAATGAAAGGCTGAAGCATTATAGAAACCTGGTTTGGGACTATATTGAAGGTCTTGATTCCTTTAATATTTCTATGGTCCCAAGAGAATTTAATGATAAAGCTAATTCTCTTGCTATATCTACAACTCTTTTGATTCCTCATAATAGCTTTGAACAAGATAGATATTCTATTCAGTTAGTTTTTCGTCCAAGTGTTCCTGATAATTCTGAACATTGGCAAGTCTTCAATGATGATAACTAGATCATCAATTTCCTGGAAATAGGAGAAAATTTTGAAGAATTGTATTTTGAAGGTAGTAGTTCTCCTCCTCGGGAGAAAATTTCTGGGAAAGATCCTGATACTAGTGAAGAATTCATTCAATTGAAAGGGAATAAAATTCCTCATGGCTTGGTTTCGCTAGAATGATTGTTTGATAAACATGATCGTTATGTCAAAAATCAACAAGAAGTCGGATCAAGCTCTGCTATGGAATTTGAAAAATATAATCTAGGGTTAGAGAGTGATCCTAAATTTGTAAATATTGGTAAATGTTGTACACCTAAGGAACGAGATCGATTTATTGATCTTTTGCATGAGTACATTGATGTTTTGGCATACTCATATGATGATTTGAAAGCTTTCTATCCCAAAGTGTTGCAACATGATATTCCTCTCAAAGCTGGAACTACTCCTTTTAGGCAAAAGCAGCGCCAGTATAATCCTAAAATCTTTGGCACTATTCTGTCAGAAATTTAGAAGATGTTAGATGCAAGAATAATCTTCCCAATCCATCATTCTACATGGGTGGCTAACATCATTCCAGTGCGTAAGAAGAATGGTGAAATCCACATTTGTGTGGATTTTCACAATTTGAATCAAGCATCCTTGAAGGATAATTATTCTTTGTCGATCATGGATCATGTTTTGCAAACAGTGACTGGTTCTCATATGTTATCTATGCTTGATGGATTTTCTGGCTACAATCAAATTGAAGTTAGGGAAGATGATCAGTATAAAACTGCATTTACAACTCCATGGGGTACTTTTTCTTACAACAGGATGCCCTTTGGATTGATCAATGGTGGTGCTACTTTCTAATGAGCAATGGATCTAGCTTTCCATGATATCAAGGACAAATTCATTGTGGTTTATCTTGATGATCTTACTATTTTCTCTAAGCAAAGGAAAGATCACGTGTTTCATCTGCGTCAAGTGTTGGAGAGGTGTCGGCGGCATGGAATTTATCTTAATCCTAAAAAGTCAATCTTTGGGGTTACAGAGGGAAAACTTCTTGGACATATTGTGTCCAAAGAAGGAATAAAGATTGATCCTGAACGGGTCAAGTCTATTCAAAATTTGTCATTACCCACAAGTAAAACTGCGGTTCATTCTTTCTTTGGAAAGGTGAATTTCCTACGGAGATTTGTTCCAGACTTCATAGAGAAAACTTGTCATATCTCAAATATGATGAAAGGAGCGTCTGTTTTTCACTGGAGTGTTGAAGGAAAGGCTGCTTTCAAAGAAATTAAAGAGGCAATTGCTCAAGCACCAGTATTAGTCTATCCAGACTATACTAAAGGTTTTATCATGTATAGTTATGCTTCTGAGCATACTATGTCAGCTATTCTCATGTAGAAGAATGCTGAAAATATAGAATCTCCTATTGCATTCATGAGTTGTCCTCTTAAGTCACACGAGTTGAAGTATTCATTGATGGAGAAAAATGCTTTTGCAGTTGTAAAAGTAGTCAAATATTTTAGATTCTATATTCTCAATTCCCATGTTGAAGTTTTGGTTCCTGATACAACTGTCAAGTCAATTTTGATGCAACAGGAATTTGGGACAAAGAGGGGCAATTGGATTGCCAAGATTTAGGAATATGATATTGAAATCAAACCAACCAAGTTAGTTCGTGGTAAAGGTATGTGTTAGATTATGGCTGAAAATGAACCAAAAGAGGTAACTCCTGAAGATTTACCCAAGGTCTTGTTTGTAAGTACAACTGATGAATGGTATTTTGATATCGCATATTTTCTTACATATGGTGAGTGTCTGGCTCATTTGACTTACAAGCAAAAGAGAAGTTTAAAGTTGAGAGCTACTCACTTTGTTCTTTGGGATAGTGGATTGTATAAGTGTACTATTGACGGCATATTTCTTTGTTGTGTGGATAAAGCACAACAAGACAGATTGCTAGAATCATTTCATGATTTGGCATGTGGTGGGCACTTTTCAGCACCTGTGACTGCTCATAAGATTTTGTGAGCAAGATACTACTGGCCAACTCTTTTTCAAGATGCATACAATTCGGTGCGTAAATGTGATCGTTGTCAGTAGTTTGTAGGAAAACAAAAGCTTGCTTCATTACCTCTGAAGCCAATAGTGATTGAAGAGTTGTTTCAGCAATGGGGCCTTGATTTCATTGGTACTATTAATCCAGTATCCAGTGCGGGTCATACATATGTCTTGACCACTACTAATTATTTCACTAAGTAGGTGGAAGCAATTCCAGTCAAAAGTGCAACGTCATCAGTAGTATGTTCATTTTTGAAGGAGAATATTATTTCTCGCTTTGGGATACCCAATAAGATTGTTATAGATAATGTTTTAGTTTTCTCTTCATCAGAGATTACTCAGTTTTGTTTTGAACATGGTATTACTCTTTCACAATCATCCAACTATTATCCGCAAGGAAATGGTCAAGCTGAATCTAGTAACAAAAATTTGGTTACTATCATTCGCAAGCTTGTGGATGATAATCAAAGGTCCTGACACAAAGCTTTGTTTGATGCTTTGTGGGCAGACAAAATTACACCAAAGAGAGCTATTGGTATGTCACTGTTTCAGCTTCTTTACGGCCTAAATTCAGAAATTCCCATAACTTTGGAACTTTCTGCTCTTAAGTTGGCTAAGGCCATAGAAGAAGGAACTTATGAGAGTTCTTTGGATAAAAGAATCATGTTCTTGCACCAATTGGAGGAACAAAGAACTCAGGTGGTTGATCGACTTATAGCATGTCAGCAATAAGTCAAGAAGCTTTTTGATAAAAAAGCTAACCAGAGAGAATTTCAAGTTGGTGATCATGTCCTGCTATGGGATAAAAGGCGAGAACCAAAGGGTATGCATAGCAAGTTTGATTCTCTTTGGCAAGGTCCTTTTACCATTCATCAAGTAGCTGGAGAAAACAGTTTCCTATTGGCTTATTGTGTTGGAACTCCTTTCACACTGCCATATCGTGCGTAGCATTTGAAGCATTATTTTGAATGAGCTCCAGATAAGTACCCTTTGTACATAATGTCAAAGTCTTTTTAGATTTTTCTTTTAGGTTTTTTGAGTCTTCTTGTTTTTGGTCGTCTGACTCTATAGCCCAATGGAGTAGATGAAGGCACTTAGAGGTCTGGATTCTACATTCCTCATTGTTTCTAAGAACAAATGAGGTACGTTCCCTAGTTAGAGCCAGCTGTTGTCCTCAATTTTGAGATCACAAAATTGTGGCAACCCTACGGATTTTTCTTGTTAATTCATAGAAGTATCCTCTATGTTTTGAACGTTTTGATGATGTGTTAATAAGAACGATTTGTTATCCTTGAAAAATCTTTTTGTAACACATGTTTCATGCATTCTTTGTGTTCTTTTCTTTGTTTTAAAACTTGATTTTCCCTTGAGTCGATAGCCCTTTTAATTACGCTCATTTCGAGCTAACTTAGACATCAAATGGAGTTCTACAGCTCAAATTATGATGTAAAAGGTGGGGTTTTTCCAGCTGACTGCATATTCTTTAAAATCCTTATAAAAGTGGGGTTTTTGAAGTCGATTGCATGAGTCTGAATTATTTTTAATATGTTAAATGGATTCTAAAGTCCGTTTTCAAATTTCAACTCATTTCGAGTTGATTTGACTATAGTTTTTAACGTTTTCATGAAATTAGCTTTTAATCTTCTAATTTCATGTTACTTTATTTAAATACTATAGTTATGTATTAATTAATTCAAATTGAAAAGGCTTAAGTGTTAAAAGTGTGGTTTTCCTTCTTCACTGCATATCATCCATATGCTAAACACTTTAAAAATCTCGTTCTTAAGTCTTTTCTATTAAATACGTTCTTTTTATTAATGACTGTATAACACATTTCATGTTTTTAAAACATATGCAGATGTTTTTCTAAAAAGCGTATTTTTATGTTTCTTCCCAAAGTGTTGAATTTTAATGGGTTTGCATATGCTTCTTCATGTCTAAACATGTTTTAAAAGTGCGTATTGATCTTCCTTTGCTATTTTCCTCTAAAAGTGTTGATTTTTAATATCATTACATATACTCATTGTATATGCAAATGAGTTTTTAATTGACGTTTTTAATGGCCTTTATATAGTGTCGATTTTAGAGGAGTTTGCATGTGCAAATGTATTCTTTTTTTTTAATTTTTCCCCCAAAGACGTCGATTTTAGAGATCATTGCATGTGTTTATAATATGCTAAAAGACATGTGTAATGACTTCCAAATAGAACGTTTTTAAACTTCCAAAAGGGGCGTCGATTTTAGGATATATTACATATGTTAATGCATATGTAAGTGCATTCAAAATAGGCATTTTGTTTTTAACCTCAAGTCTTGGCGTTGATTTTCAAAGACATAACATATGTATTTGAAATGTCGAAAGATATGTAAAGAGGCATTTTTAAAGTAAAGCCTAAGGCATTGATTTTCAGCTTCATAGCATATATGCATACGCATTTCAAACTTGTGTTTTCAGTATCCCAAGGTTGAGGGCGTCGAATCTAGAAGACTTTACATATGCATCTTCACATTTAATGACTTCTTTATATCGCATTTTATCATTCCCAATCTGAACGTTGTTTTTAGAAGGATATATATGCCGAAAGATATGTGTAATGTCATTCTAAAAAGGCATTTTTAATGCAAAGCATAGGGTGTTGATTTCAAAGACTTCCGCATTTGTATTTGCACTATCAAAACTTGTGTTTCCAGCTTCATTGAAGGGGGCGTCAATTTTATTATGTAATACATATGCTGTGTGAAATACATAGCATATGTGTTCTTATCAAAATAGTGCGCCTGGAGTTATTCTTTTTCCAAAAATGCCTCATTAAAGGAGGGTTTTCAATCATTTTTATCATCTTTCCAATCCAGCAAACTGATTTTGGTGAGTTCTTATTTCTTTTTGTTGATTTATTTCATCATTTTCAGTTGAGTAAAATGCCCTAGACGCCATTTTTCCTCTTCATTGCATTTGCAAGAAATAGTCAAACGGTTGCTATTTCTAGGCATTTTTCTTCTCATTCTTCCCCACTTGGTTGTGTATGATCATTAACTGTCCAAGTTTAAGGGAAAGAGACTAGGAATGTGATCTATTTATAATCTTTCTATCCAATCTTTTCTAAATCCGTGAATCAATTGGATTTATTTCAGATTTGGTTCAAGATTTTGAGAGAATTTTTCTTGAGGATTGAGGTAACTTCTTCCTTTCTCTTTTCCTTGTTTTTCTTCCAAGTTTATTTATTTTACATGTAAAGCTTTCAATTTTGATTTACATGTGATTGAATATATGTCTCTTCTACTTCTGTCTTCAATTCTCAAAGATGCATGTGTAAGAGCTTCATCTTTCTTGCATATGCAGTCGGGATTAAAAACCCCGTTCTATGAAAGAGACAAACCAAATGCAAGTTATTCATGTGCTATTTTTCAAAATCCACTTGCATAAAGTCGCTATCCCCACCACTGCCATATGACGTCAAACTCATAATGGTGGTCAATTTGACATTTCATTATAAAATGATATCCCTCCATTCATTCATTTTCCATTCATTACATAATTCTCACTGTCCGCACATGCAATCACCTCCAAAAAACCCATTTTTGGGTCTTCCTTATCATTTTTGAACTAAAATTCATTCACCTCTTCACTTTCCTTAAGTTTTCAAACCATTCCTCTTGTTCATACCATTCCAAAATCCATACTTGTGCATCAAAAAGCATGCAATAGACCCATCCATGCTTATTTTTCTCTCGCTGTCCCCATGTGTAATTACCCATGAGAAACTCATTCTTGAGTTTTCTTTGAGCTGAAAACCATCCATTTTCCCAAAAATCAGTCATCTCCATATGCTTTTGTCATTTTTTGATGAATCCCTCCCAAGAAGATGTTCTTATTTTGTGGGATTTCTATGTCACATCTTCTCAGTCGCATAAACTTGCTATGTATGAAGGGATTGCACTTCCAAAAGAAAAGGAGAAGAAAAAGATGAAGTATCAGTATGACTCATATCACAATTCAATTCCACCTTCATAGATTATTTCATATTATGACGAGGTCAGGGATACAAATGTTTCTCATATGAACTTTGAAGACTTTCTTCAAAGAGTAGATGTTGCAGCTACAGAGGCTATGCTTTCAATCAAGCAGAGCAGTGTACATCTTGTCTCTACATTTCAATTGGCTACCCTAGAGCCAGAGTTTGTATTTGCATGTGTAAGGAATTTTGATTCCGCTTCCAAAACCATCAAGGATCAAGATGGTAAAACTATCATTAGTCTTGATCCGGAGATAGTGGATAGAATATTCAAAGTGCCATTAAGTCCTATTACCATCAATATTACCAAACAGAAGGCTCTTGATAGATGGAATGAGGATACTCCTTCATGCATGAAGTTCATAAATGAAAACTGGCTGCTCAATAAGAGGCCAAACATTGCAAGATGGCCCAAGGGGATTCAACGCACTGAATTCAAAGAAGAATTCAGCAACCTCATTACCATATTCAGTCACCTAGCGGGGTTAAAGATGTCAAACACCTTTGAGCCCTGGATGTATAAGTACATTTCTCTCATTGTCCAGTCAAAAAAAAATATTTTCTGGGGAGAAATCATCAGTGATATGTTGTGTGAACAGCTTTCCCAAGTTGTAAACACTTGCACATTCTACATGAATTCATATCTTGTATATAGCACTGCCTCTCTTGGTTCTTTCTCTGGATTATCTACAAAGGGAGATAGGTCATTGGTTCTTGTATGGGAGTATTTTCCTCCGCTCATGTTAAAGGCTAGCCGTTCTCACTACCGCAGGGTTCAAGATGCCTTTTATGGGCATTTCATGTGCATGTTCAATAAGAGTCTCCCAAATAGGCATGTGTCAGATGAGGCATGGGTCAAGGTTAATGAATATGGAGATTTATTTCTTCAGTTTCCTAGCTTCACCTACATGCATGTAGGTTACTTCAAGGGAGATCCACATACACTTCTGAGGTATCCTACAAACAAAATCATACTCATGGAGTTGGCCAGGAAACTTATGTCTGTCCAGATGCACTAGACTGCATTACATAGACCAGGTGTGGGGATTTCTTAACAAAATCCATTGAAGATTGGGGGATACTCCATAGACACAGTCCCCAAAGCCAAAAACATGGAGTATGAGCTTCAGAGGATCACCTTGAAGAAGTTCATGGCTAGGAGTCACTTCGACTGGTGAGGGCTCAATGATAAGATGAGGAGGCAATTTGTACATGTGTACAGATTGGAGGATATATGGATTGATCTCCGCATGGAGGTAGATATATGGAGAATGGATTATCAACGCCTATCCATCAAGCAGATCATTGACTTCAACCTTGCAGATATTCCTCTAGGGGTTGAAGATGATGACAATATCCTTGATCATGATTATACCCACAATCATGTTGAGGACTTGCCTATTTTGTCTCCTTCCTGGTCAGGAAAGGAGAGTGTTTCTATTTGGGACCGTTTCCAATCCAGCCTTGCAAACACCAATATCTGGTTAAAGAGAAGAGGGCTAAAAAGTATCGAGGTAAAAGTAGGTAAGGATTTTGATCATGGTGGTCCAATTGGGAAGAGATCAGAAATCAAAGGAAGAGCCAAAGATGGCACATCTTCTTCAGTAGTTTATCCTGCCATCCCGATTGTATCCACTCTTCCTAAGCTTACTATTAAGGGAGGCAAGGACACTGGAAGAGTTCTCAAGGTCAAGAGTACAGAATCTGAGAGGATTCAGGTAGTATCTAGTGATGATGAGATGCCTGATTCACCTAAGGTATCTTCCCCAGATGTACCTCCTCCTGTGGATAATTCAGCCACAACCATGGTTCCTGATTTAGCACCAGCATCAGATGAGTCTCCTGATTCACCCTCGGGTACACTTGTGGATGAATTTACTACAGGGTAGGTGCCTCCTATAGATTCACTCTTGGTGACATCTGCATTACCAATCTCATCAGTTGCACCTATTGTCATACAGGAGGAGTCCTATCACAGCTTTGAGAATGTGTTTGATGCATACTCTATGACCATTCCTTGAATGGTTACCTCCTTTGTGACAATGTTGGACACCACTCTAATGCAGGTAGAGCACTTCATATCTGAGGTTACACATGGTAGTCCTACCCCTATGGAAATCATAATAGAGGCTCCTCCTCTTGTTGCCACAGTTGCACAGACAGACCCAATTACCACTCTGGTCGTTGCATCTACAGAAGTAACTTCCTCTTCTTTCTCTCTACCTCCTTGGATCACTGCCATAACACAAAAAAGAAAGAAGGAAGAGATTCCTTTGGAGGGCTTTGATTTCAAGCATGCTTATAAGCCAAGAGCTTCCAAGAACAAGAAGGCAAAGACAGTCTCAAGGATTGTGGTGGAGGACAATTCCAAATATGTTGAGATTTTTGAACCTTTGGTTGATGAAATTGTAGAAGATGGGTAGCCCTCTGATTTTAGAATCACAAGGGTGGAACTAGGAAAGCAGACATGTTTGGGTTGCCAACAGGATGCTCAAGATGCTATCATGCATCTCTCATAAAGAAATGACCAGCTTTGGGAGAAAAAGAATAAATTGAAGGAGGAGAATGCACACTTGCTCGAAGTCATCAGTATGATGAACAATTCCTAGAATGTTGCTCCTATTTTAGTTTCACATCCTAAAGATTATGATAGACGTCATAAGAAGGCAAAGGCAGTTGATGAATGGTGTGCATAGATTAAGACACAGGGTACACAAGTGATTAAAGATTCATTGGAAATCTTGAGGCATATACGCATCACTGCTAATGAAATAAGGGAACTTATTTCATCTTTCCATCAGCAGCTGGGAGTTCTGAATGATGATCTAAATGTGTGGAAAAATTTACAAGAACTTGACCTCAAAAAGTTGTGCCAGCTTGAAGTTATCTCTTCTGTTGATTCATACTTCAAATCTCTTGATTTGATGGTTAATAAGGAGAGAGTCTTGGGTAAGTTGATCACAGATTTACAAGTAGTTTTGAACTCATGGGATGAACAAGAATGTCACATGATAAAGGAGTTCAAGAAATTATCCTGTGACGTTTCTTCAAAGGATGGTGAGCTAATCGAAGAAGGGATTGTGATGGCAAGGTTCTTGGAAATGGTTCACTTTCACTTGGATACAAATGACTTCAGTCCTACTGCTTTTGATTGGTTTATGGAATGTAAAATATCCTTAAATCAGCTTCAAAGACAAGTGACTAGGTACACCAAATCTCATATTTTGCGCAAGGTTATTGCAGTTGCTCGTCACACAGGTGCACCAGATCCAGCCATGATACATGAGTCTCTACACAAGTTTGAGGCTTATGTAAATACCCTTTGATGTATTTTCCTAAGTGTTCGAGAGACTTTTTCCTTGTTTTATAGTATGTTTGACAGATTACATGTAGTTCATGTAATGGTTGTAAATGCAGGAAAACATATTCCTGTATACAAGAATTATGTAATCATGTTACAAGTGCTTTAGGTCTTGTGACATTGAATAAGTCAAAGTAGTTAGTTTGTTGAATAAGTCAAAGTGGTTAAGGGTTTCCCCTTTTCTCTCCACTTTTCTCTCTTCTATTTTCTTATATAAAGAAGAGTTCTTTGTAAATTTTTTCATCTTTTGTTGAAGCAAGCAAGGCTATATTTGAGAGCTTAGGTGATGAAAACTTTGTCCTTCATTGTATGAGTTATCAAAAGTGAATAAAAGAAACAGGATTCTTCAGACTTTGTGTTGTAGATCTTGAGATTGAATGGTGTTTTCTTACATTGCATTGTTTGATCTTTCTTAAGTTCATTTCTAAAGCTAAGCTTGAATACATCATTGGAGGTTTCAATTCATCTTCTGAGAGACTTTGAGCTATAGGAGGGGAATTTCTATAATCGTAGTGGCTACAAATACTGGGAGTTGAAGACTTTGAGCTTCAATTTTAAGTGTTTTTTCTTTTATTTTAAGGATTACTAGTGAGAGACTTTGAGCCTCACTATTAGTTCTTGTTATCTCAAAATAGGATTAATCGCAAGAGACTTTGGGCCCTTTTTATTAATTCACCAGATATATTAGTAATTGTTGCCTTAGAAGTTGTTCTTACGTCAATTGCTAAGTCATCGGTATTATTGTAGCAGTAGGTAATCTTTGTAGAATTTATAAGTTGTGTTTATCTGCAGATCTTTTCTTGAAAAAAGAGGAAAAGATTAGAAGTATCATTCTTATTCCATTTCAGTTGAAATCCTGCTGAAGCCACCTACGGTAAGAAGGGAGCCTCCCCTATTGCTGAGAGGAGAGATTTATCTCATTACACCATTGTCTAAAGTCACAATTTTGTAAGGTGTAGTTTTAGTAGCTTACAAAAATTTTAGCCAACAATATCATAAGGACTGAGTATTGCATGAAGGTCTTCTTAACAAATCACCAAGCAGGCACCCCTAGCTAATATAGACGTTCTGAATCCATTTTGGGGATCAAAATCAAAATCTGAGATCGTTTACATTGTCAAAATCATGATTTAAATTTTTTGGACCTAGGACGGCCGACTGCTTGCTTAATTGACCTTCTGCTCATCATACAAATCCAATTTTCAACTTAACTGATTATCTTACATCAAACTATCAAAATTTCAACTTGGTTAACCATGGTCAACTCATGGTCAAACCTAGTTAAACTTGGTCTTCTGGACCTCCAAACGATGCAGAACGCATTTTTAGACGTGCACAACCACTTCTCAAATCAATTAACATGCTTCTAAACTATTTAACGCTCACTTTTCATGTCATATTTTGATTTTCATCCTGAAGGGGGCATGGTATTGCACATCAATCAAATCTGTAAATCATTCTTTCAGTAATCAAGACAACAACCACGTCTAGTTGTTGACTCATCAAAAGACCTTGTCGCTTGGGGCATATCAAATTCATCAAGATCCATATCAATCTGGTATCCTAATCAATCTTGCGAACTGTATCACCTCTTCATAACCATTGGTTCAGTTGTGTTATTTCCTTAGTTCTTCGTAATTGAAGAGTTCAGATTTGGCATCCTTTCGATTCCTTTGGACAATCAGGTCTGGAGTCAGGACATTCATTTCTTTGTAATCATAGGTTCAGAATAAGGTGTTTTGACACTTCTTCATAATCACTGGTTCATTATTGATATAGTTAGCATCATCTTGATTCTTTGGTCAACTAGGACCTAAATCACCAACATCTTCAAATCTATCGATCGATTTCTGTCTCGGAATCGGTTAATTTTTCAGGATCAATTTCTCCACCACATAACTAAGTCCACATCATTATCAAAAATAGATTAATCTTTGAACCACTGCGCTTCATTCAGTAATTCAAAGAGGGGCAAAATGTAATACCCCAAAAATGGGCTATAGGTTCATTAACCTCCTACATCAACAAATCGAATGAAATTGATATCCAAGTCCTAACCTAAGGCACATCTGCACATCAGTTTATCAAAACCCTAATTGATTTTATCCTAATTCTACATCGGGGAATATTCCTTGAATATTCCTAATTTATCTAATTATCCTAATTGAATATTATTTGGCGATAAATCATATTTATCCTAAAAATTTGATTAATTAAATATTTTGAATATTTAATTAATTAAGTTTAATTCTGCCACTTAATTATTTAATTAGATTTAATTATATTTATTCCTAATTTATATTATTTAATTTTGACAATAAATAAAAAATCCTACGAATAATTGATTAAATTCTTATTTAATTGATTAAATCCAGTTGTCAATGTTTAATGATATAGTTTGGAATAAAATTTTGATTTAATAATTGATTAATCCATAAATCAGTTATTTTAAACTCAAAATCAGTTAAGTTGAGAATAAATCACTTTATTTTTAAATTAAATTCATATTAAATCATGCACAATCAGAAAAGAAGTCAACTTTAAATCAATTATCAATTTCAATTTGTTAACTTTCTAAACTCAACATATGATTGTGAGTTGAAAAAGTGAACTAAACTCTATTTCGAGTTAAAAGCTACTTTTGCATGATTTTATGAGTTGATCTTTTCCTGATTTCTTGTTAACTCAAAAATCAACTTGAGTTTATCAAGAGTGATTTATATCTTTTCTCAATGCATCCTCAAGCCATGGATTTCTATATAATTGAGGCTTAGTCCTTCATCTTACCCCTCTCCATGAATTTTCATACTTGAACTCTGGCAAATTTGCATATGAAGAATCAAGCTTTTGCGAAACAAGCGATTTGTGAGATCTTTGTTTTCAATTCATCCATTTTCATATCATAGCATTGTTAGAATAGATTCAATTTGCATATCATTTCAATCCATTCTAGACTAGTTTCATGTTAGTTTTTCATCTTATTGCATACAAAATCCAAAAAAATAGATTAATTTGCATTCATCTTTCATACATCTTTCAATCATTTAAATCCTTTGTTTAGGTGTTGCATTGTCACTGATCTCAATCTGAATCTGAGAGTACCATGCTCACACCTACTAGAAGGCAGTAAATCACCTGGTTAGCTATATTGTTCTTATTTGCAGATTTCTTGATTTGCTAACCTCTAATGTTTTACCGAAGTGTTGTGTCTCCAACTAGGTACAAAATTCACACAGACACTACACACACATATATTTATGTTGAACTTAATTAAATAAAAGTTTGCAATGGTCTTTAAAATTTTGCATTAAAGAAGAGAAACCCTAATAGCTCAATTGAAACTCTAGGGTTTGACAAACTTGAAACCTAGACCTTGATTCATAAAAATAGGCAAAGAAAGGCTTCAGAAGACTCAAATGGAAATTTTACCTTTCAAACATTTACACCCTCGACCTGATGATACTTCCCCTCTCTTCTAGGAGGCTGAAAAGATACCCGCATGCACTTATCTACAAGAATGTAATTAGCCAAAAAATATTTAATGTTCAAGAAAATATCTATCAAATCATAAATTAGTTAATTAAATATTAAAAAAAATCTTCAAAAACATATTGAAGCATTGTTCATTTCGATAAAAAATTAATCATGACATTCCAAAGTAATGCAAATATAGCAAAATAATTTGTGGAAAATATGGATGTACAAAAAGAGATAGGTTGACTTACATCATGGTGTGGATTTTTGTTAGGTTTCATTTACCGTTTAGTTGTGTTTAAATGTAGATTAGTTTTGGTGAAGATCCCCTTACATGAGAATTATTTATGAGCATTCATGCATGTGTGCATTGCATGAAGGCATGCAATTTGGACTTGACGAGTACCTGCACCTAGGGATTTAGAATACATGAACAAATTGCTACTCTTTCTCTTGTTGCCCATAATTGATAACCAATATGAGATCTTTCTCAATTGGCCCCTTTGAAAGATCATACTTTGTGTTATGGTAAGATGCTAGTGATCTGACTAGTTCAACTAATTTTACTTTGGGAATTTGAGTTCGTTGGAATAAAAAATATGTAAAAATCAAACACACACATGTGTGTGCGTGCAACTACAATATAATAAAAATGATATTTAAAAATAATAAAAATAAAAATAATACAAATAATATATAGATATATTATATTTTAAAGCATTTTGATATATGTATATATTATTTTTTATGTTTTGATTTTAATAAAAAAATTAGTATTATTTTTATTATATTATTGTTGAGTGCTATAATATTTCCATAATCCATATGTATAGTGTAGAAGCTTCTGGATCAAATTGTGTTTGATTTTTTACATCAATGTTTTAAATCTCATTCTGTGATCCATTTTTTCACATGGATCTCTCTTGCATCCTAATGATGGATCACAGAGTGTGATATGAAATGCTGATGTAAAACCTCACACACAATCTGATCCAGAAGCTTCTACACTTTATATTATAGTTGTTTATATATTATTTTAAATATATATTTTAAGATGAAGATGATTATATATTATAATTGAAAATATATTATTTCAAATATTATTTTCCAAACAAGTACATATTTCTTAAAATATTTTATGTGAATATTTTGGGATTAACATATTTTTCTAGACCCACACGCAAACTGGACCCAAATCTTGATCTAGTGAAAATTGGACCTGGATTGGATTTGGCATGTAGTGAACCTAGTAATGTAGGATTGTTATATTTCATGCCTAATCCATTGTCATGTTCTTGAGTATCAAAATTTAATAATTTTGAAATATTTACAAATTGTACAAACTTGTGCAATTTCACAAAAAAAATTATAATTTTCTAAGGGGCAAATGTAGGGCTTAAATATAACTTTGAAAACTTGTGCAATTTTGCAATCTTTGAAAATTGTGTTCTCACCCATGTTTCTTACCAAGTTCACACGGGAGACCTTAAAGAATCACACACTAGCATGTAAATATTACACAATGCAGTTATATCCTTGCACTCTACATTGATTGTGGACTTTCCTTGCTTGCTTACAATTATCTTCTCTGCCTTACTTTTTAATTTCTATTCCCAATAGGTTTTTGTGACTCAACATGTAATGTCTAAGATTTTGGGAAGGAAAGAAAACTACTCAGCATGCTCTCTCTATTGCACTATAATTAAGTTCATATGTCACCAGTGTTCGGCTAATATAATAAATGACACTGTCTTTTCCATTTGCATCATGTTGTGCCAACGAGACTCATAAGGAATATGGTGTTGCTAATATATATAGTAGGAGAAATTTAGTTGGTATAGGTGTCATCAAAATTGAAGCTAAGAGAATGTAATCCTTGATTGCTTGAAATGTTGTCTAACATTTTCCAGTTCATAAAAATGGAACTCCTATGTGTAGTAGATGTTGGAAAGGATGGCACATATCTTCTAATTACGTTATGAATCTTCTAATGAATTGCATTTTACCTTGCAAAATTTTAAGTTGTCAAATGTTTATGGGTGGGGGCATATGTAAATGCAAGAATGACTCTAAGGAACCTAACCTCGGAATGAGAATATGAATGTGACACTGATTTTTTGGGGGGATTTTTTATTTTTTTAAACGAGACTAAAGTGATTGCAATATGTAAGAAGGTATAATGACGATTATGACAACTAGATAAGACCCTATTTTTTTATGGTATTTTTCAATTTTTGGGAATAAGACTAAAAATAGATACAATATGCAAAAATTTATAATGACGATTAGGTTAGATGAAAAATGGGAAAATAATGACAAAGGTATGAACTAGTACACCCTAAGGAATTTTTTTGGGAAATTTTGAGGATAAAACTTTAAGGGACAGCCTAAGTAATTAAAATAACTTTATTGACCTCCAAGGTGTGACAAAAGTGACAATTTGACAATGTGTTGGTTATGCCAAAAAGGATAATCAGATTTTAGGAGGTCAAAAGTATTCCAAAAATCACTATGGATGAATCCAAAAAGTGTACTCTCTAGTTTCCAAAAGATGACCCTAAAGGTAAAATGTCCAACCCTAAGGGATGAATACCTATGCTTTTGTGACTTTTTAGGATTTTGGGAATATACAAGGCAACCCTAGTAATATATGCAAAAAGTAAATCCTATGATTAAGTATGCAAAGGCGAGCCATAAAAAGATATGATGTACAATAAGGAACTCTAATGATGAATGCAAAGGAAACCCTAAAAGTATGAAAATAAAAAAATTGGAGATTTTAAAAATAAGGGCAACCTATGGGTGCAAAAATTATGACCTAAGGATAAGGAAAAATGCAAGGTGTAATCCTAAAGGATGTATGCAAACTATAGAATATTGACCATTATGTTTTTGGTCTTAACAGGTCTCAGGAATCTATTTAGTGATATTTTGTCTGATTTTAAGGTTATGAGATAGGATTTGTTACGTAATTACATCATAGGAATATAGCACATGCATTGAAAAATTTGGCATATGCATTGTAGGGTTATAACAATTGTGATGTTTAACGGGTAAATGTATAGTAGAATAATGTTGTTATAATGAAAGCACTGGTAAATGAATCCAAGAAATTATGGCACTAATCAAATAAATTAGAAAGCAATTGCATTGAAAAAATATCAGATGCAACTCAAAAAATTGCAAATGCATTACATAATGTAGCAGTTGTGGCACTTTTTATTCAAATGCGTAGTAGAATAATGGAATTGCAACAAATGGTTTGCTAAATGGTCAAAACAATTATGGGCATTGTGCATGAAAATTAAGAAGCAATTGTGTAGCATGAAATTTCAATTATATTTTTCTATCTTTGAATGTCTAATTATCAATCTAATTTTGCAAACACAAAGAAAATGCAAATAAGACAATATGGTTGTTGACAAACTTTGGACTGGTTTGATTTGTGTATTTTTAAGGACTTTTTCAAGCCCCAATATTTTTAGTAGTCTAATCACAAATGAAAAAACATGAAGACAATCTTAGCCTAAGGATAAAGCTTCATTGCAATATCTCAACCCACAACTTGGAATCTTCATCAACTCAAACATCCTCGTCACACCCCTAGGGCGTGCTCATTTTTTCACCTTTTTCTAGAGTTTGGTCAAAGAAGAATTATCTTTTAGTGAGTCAACCTCTTGGGAGCCTTATGGTGAGCATCTTGGGGGCATATTCTTCCCTTCCCTTGCACTAAAATATTGCAATGTTCAGACAAAAATAGATGGCCTCTAAAATAAGGTGTCTAGTAATGTTTAGTGGGACTCAACCTAACAGTGTTCAAGGGTGAGACACTTAAGTCTCTAACCATCCATGTCAGTTCCTTAGGCACGTTCACCCATCCTAGACTATCACTAATACACCAAGCTTGAAATAGCTCAAGTATAGAACTAGTATTTATCCGTAGTCATATTTATATAATGTCCCAATGGAGTTATCACTTTGAGGTTGTTCCTTGAGGTGATGAAATCTCCAAGTAGGCCTCTAGTGAAAAATGAAAAATGGATTTATAAACACATATTGTGTAAGTGTAGTAGTCACTTGATAGATTGATCAATTTTAAACCCAAATCAATATGTGATGTAATCTAATTGTAGAAAGAAAGAAAAAAGAAGGGTTAATTTTAAGCATCAAACTAAGTTTGATCTACCCTACTACAAACAAAACACAAAGTTTAAAAAAAATTGAAAGCGATTTTTTTTCTTTTCTAAGCCACATGCTAAAAATGAAAAAATAGTAACAAAAAAAACCCTATCGAGGACAAAAAAAATATTGAAAACTATAAATTGAAATCAAAAGACAAAAATCCAAGGGAACTACAGGGATTATTTATACCTATTGTTACTAGGTGCATGCACCTTTGAAACTGACGATTATAGTATTAAATTAATCGATTGCATCGTTTAATCACTATAATTGTGTTGAATGACCTGTCAAACATAGAAATAAAAGATACGCCAAAAAAATTGTTAAAACCCAAAATTATTGCATATGGGAAACAAATGATTGTGGCTTAGAAATATTCAATAGCGGTGTTTTCTATTTAGTTGCCTCAAATCAATCTGGACCTACAAAAAAAACAAAAAAACACACCAAAATTAGAAATTGAAAGTGTTTCACATTAGGTTCACTAGAATGTATAGGGGTAAAATTTAAATTTGTAACCTACAATAAGAATTAGTAGATCAAACTACAAAAGATCATATCTTATGCATAAAATCATTCCAATCCAAAAGAGAATTACTAAACAATTAATCATGCACAACCCATAATGATAAACTATATAAATCAAATTGCACATAATTATAAACACTTCTCCTTTGTTTCTTTCTTCTTTGTGGGCTCTTAGATTTTCTCCTCAATACAATGGCAAAAAGATTCAAGAATTGTGGGGAATCACCCTCTTTTTTATAGAATCCTAAATTTCAGTGAATGATTCAGATTGAGGGGTGTTGACTGATAATGAAGGGCTAGGATTAATTTAGATTAGGTTAATTGGATAGATAACCGAGACAAATTAACAGTTGACTAGTTGCCTGAGAGAGCTAACTTGGCCGATTGAGTAGATAACTTGGCTGATTGAGAGTGACCTAGTTTCTTAAAGATGGAAAATGTAATTGATTGCATTCATGAGAAGATTGAATTAATTGAAAAGAGGAGCTATTAGTCAGTGGAAGTTAGAGGGGTGGAACTGAATAATATAATTAGAACTAAATAATTAAATAATCATCTAATTGTGTGTGAAGGGAATACATAAATTAAATTATTTATTTATTTTTGGAAGAATAAGTTCACATTGGGTTAAAAGGAAAAATTAAACAAAATAATCATTTATTTAGTTTTAGAAGACATAGTTAGTAATTAAATATTTTTAAAAATTATTTAATTAAGGTGACAAAAATAAGAATAATATATTTAATTGAATAATATAATTAGTTAATCAAAACTTAGAGAAATGAATTAATTAAATAATAGTTAGGAAATGTCGAAGGAATGTTAAATAAAAGATAATTAATCAATTAATTAAAATTATTCAATTATTGGAATTGGAGGGAAATGATAATTTTAAATTTGTCACAAAAAGAGTGATGACATCAACACCGCCTCCATCACCATCATCATTAATAGTTATATCCTCAATATTGTCCCTGTCTTCCACAATGCCACTAGCAACATAAAGTGGACAATACACCCAACAAATAGCCAGTATAGGGCTAAGAAACCTATCCCAACAATCGACACTTCTAAAATGTCTATACCCACAATGAGTTCTAGGGTCACCTCCACATTAGAAGGATAAGAATAGACAAATATCTATAAAAGAGAACTAGATGCCATCATGGGTCTACAGTCAAAGGATACACAAAAGAGTTCTAGGCTATAAGAAGCACTTAGAGCTTGAAAAAATAGCATGGGTGTGAGTTTACACCATACTAGGCAGGGGATAAACACCATTGTGAAATCCAATAGAAATCATTGACCTTACCACAAAATAATCATAAAAAGGCAAAGACAATCTACTAAATTAGAACAAAAAGTGTATAAAGTAAAAGACTCAAGAAGATGACCAAAATAAACTCTACCTCCACACTAAGCCTTTCCCAAAATGAAACCAATATACCCCACAAAAGAAATGGGCAAAAATATCCATCTACAAAGGAATAGATGGTTGACTATACTCTTTCAACATCATCCACAAGTATTCCATCATCATCCATACTCTCTTTTGCATCCCCTTTTACAAATTCATTTGAACTACTTTTCCTCCCACTCGCTCCATGCTCTATCCCTACTTCCCACTCCATCCATGCTTCCTACTCGCTAAATTATTACTATATTTTTTTATATTAATCAATAACCAAAACAAGGGATCTAACCATTATATAATGATGTCATGAGGGTTGTGGAGTGATCAATAACACATTACAAAAGGTGTTGGTTTTTACAAGTCAAGGCCTCAAGGGCACATTGTCAGTAAATTAGCTACCCTCCTTAAAAATCCTCTATAGAACAAAGGGCTAGTTACAACACACTTACATGATAGAGGCTACTTACAAAACTTGTAGCATAGTGGCCACTTAAAGAACATGGCCAAAATAGGTTATTAACAACATAAAAGCAACACCTAAATAGGTGGGGATAAAAATCTAAGGGATTTTGAAAGTATCTCCAAGCCTTCACAAAGGGTACCAAAATGGCATTAGAAATCATCTTGTAGTAAAGGATAACACCCCTCCAACTAGAGCACTTCCCCTTGTCTACAAAACACTTTTCCATAGTAGCAGACCATGAGCCCACCTAAATAAGAGAATAACACATTGGAGAGCCAACCAAAAATATATTCCACATCCAAGCAGCCATAAAATGGAGAAGATCGCATAAAGTTACAAAACTCTTCTATGCAAAAAATCCCCACCTCCATAGGAGACTCGTCTACCTTGATAGGAATAGAAAATGAGGAAGAGACACACTGAGTGCACTAACTCCTTACCACGACCAACAAAAAAACACCCCACCATGACTGGGTCTAGCATAGGCCCATTTTCACCAAAAAAATTCAACCCAAAACAATAAAAAACTAAGATGCATCCTTGAAAACTATTAGCAATCAACTGGCCAGTAGAAGAAACAAGACCATTGTCCATACCTGCTAGGATGGATAGTCCAAACAAAGGCACACATAAAAAGAAAAAAAAACCTAGTGTTAGCAATAATAACCATCATAGCCCAACTACAAAGGGTAAAGAAACTTATTCCCAAAACCTAGGGTAGGCATAGGGAGAAGTAAATAACACCTATAACATCTCCTAGCCTTTTAATAAGCTAGAGCCTCGTATTTCCATCAATTAGAAAATAACCCACCACACCTTCAGTCATCACATGAGCATTCTTTTCTTGAGAAAAAGATCCCAACACACCTTGACAAAAGCCAAAGTAAATCCATAGAGGATCAACATTGTAAGTGCAAGAAGCACCATAAACCTCTTGCAACACTTCAACACTTCCAAGTATGTAAGAAACACCAAACCCCACTAGCCACACTATAAGGAAGAGAAACACTAACAAACTGAAGGTGACATCGACAAAAACCATGTGCAAAGACAATAACTCCACAACTTCTAAAACCCCTAAGTTAGGGTAGGTCAAAAAGAACATGGTCAAAAATCCAAAAACTAGGTACAACCTCACAAAAGAAAAATGAACCATTCCTTCTCTCAAGTAGGACAGAGAGCCAGAACCATCACATAAGTACTCTAGCTAGATGATGAAACTCCTCAAGAAAGAGCACAAAACCATAACCCTAGCCCTCCTTAGGCAAACCCCTACATAAGCTACCACATCAATAATATACCAAAAAGGAACAAAATGGAATAAATAGACCCCTCTAAATCAACACATAAGACATCCTCCATAGACATGAAACCTAAAACCTCATCACTATAGTCAAGACAACATAGAAAAATAGGTATGGTGAGAAGAAACTAATTCCCCTATGTAGAAGCCCCAAATGAAAGGGTAAAAATCCCCTTTCCCATAGTGGTCTCAACAACAAAGCATTGTCCCATGTTCATATATCTAAACCTATGGCCCATCACAAGGGAAATATAAACAAATAAAAGATTAAAAATAACACTACATTGCAAAATGGTAGAGAAACCCAGATATTCAGTGTCCCAACCACTCCATTCACCTCAAGAACAAAGCAAGTTGTGTTAAGTCAGGTCGACAACAAGGTAACAATGGTAATTGCAAGAAGAAGACAAAGAATAAAATGCACACATCCACACTCATGTAAATAGTTTGGATTAGTGGCCATGAAGAAATTTTTAGTCACAGTATAGTTGTATCCCTTTCCATAAGCACCATACATGTGCATATCTTCCATCAACACTAGGGTTTTAAATCCCTCAACCCACTAAGATGCAAAAACTTCAAAAAAGAAAGAATCCTTCATAGTAATGACAAGGATCTGAAAAGAGGTTTGTGTATCCCACAAACTCTTTGACAACCAAGATGCAACCAAATTGGTGTTATTGAAAAATGTAGATAAGTCACTAAATATAAGCCCAGATCCGTCCAATACAAGGATATTGAGTTCCAAACAAAGCCACTCCAAAGCCATCACAACATGAATAAACCAAGATTCATATGAAGCACCTTCATTCTCATACTCCTCTACAATAGATGGAATCTACAATAGATGGAATTATAACATCCACAAGGATTAAAAATGCCCTAACCCAGCATAACCAACCAACGCCCCTAGATAGAGGTATTATAGATACAAAAAAGGTGTCCTCATAACTATACACACAAAAGTAGTGCACTTCTATGGATCCTTACATGCAAGGAAACTCAAGAATGAGCCCTCACAATTCGATCCATAGCTCTCTATGCATGGAGTTGCAAGATTATGAATTTGCTCTCAGCTAGAGCTATTGAGCTTGTGACCTTGCTAGTCAACCATACAATGAGAGATTCACAATGAAGACAAGGGCAAGAGTACCAATATCTTCAATGAAATCAAAGTATGCAATGCAATGAAAGCTAATAATGAGAATGCAAATATGTAAAGTATTCTATGAAAAGGAAAGAACAAGTGTTACAAATCCTTCCTATTTAGACTATGTGAAGCTAATCTATTGCATAAAAGGAAATCTACACTAATATGTCATGAGTATGCAACTAAACAAAGGAACTATGCAACTAAATGAGATGCAACAATGAAAATAAAGTCTTCAAAGCTTGATGTAGAATGTCTTCAATAAGCTCCACATAACCTAGAAAACCTGCAGCATAACAATAGCATGAAAGAGATGGATATGCAAATGAAGGAGAGAGCTCTCCTTTTATAAGAAATGCAAAGGAATGGACCATGGAGATTAAGAGGCAAAAGTCTCAATCAATGGTGGAGCTTGAAAGAGGAGCAATCCATATGTACAAGTATCCTCCAATGAGAAAATAGGAGTTGACTTTATGTCCATATGAGACAAAAAGTGCTTTTCTCCTTTTTATAAAATAGGAATAATACTTTATTTGTGCAACTTAGGATAAGAAGAAAAGGTGGGGCTTTTTATTTAATAAAAGGGGAGGAAATTCCTTTTAATTAAATAAAGGCTTAGGATAAATGGTTAGCCCATAGGATAAAAATCCAATATATGATTGAAATTAAGACTTGATCAAGAAATTGATAATGTTGAAAATGTTGATTATTGATAAAACTAATTCGGGATAAATAAATCAAATAAATGGGGCCCAAAGTCTAGGCGACCATTTTAGGGTGCATACAATAACCACTAGGATTGTCATCTTCCTTAGCATCCTCCCTGTTGTAATACTTTCAAACTTAACAATATTTTTTTTCTTCATAATTTAATAAATAAATGTTGGAAAATATTGATTTTTGTATAATGGGAAAAGGGAAGCAATGCAAAAGATAGGGAAAATTACCTCCCTTTTGGTCAATTACACATTCATAATCACTATACCCTACTAGGTTCAAGAGATGACTCAAAAAATAAGTGGGATAATAGATTCCTTCACTAATATATATGATTGATGAAAAGAAAATGATGTGTTATTATGATTAAAGTGCCTAATTAGGTGATATAGTAGAAAAATATAAATAACTGATAGAAACAGACTCATATTGAGCATAAAGTTGCAAATCTAGAAAGTATAGCAGATGACTGACCTGTAAGTGAAATCAAAGCAGAAGATGGCAGGTATAGGCCAAAAGTTGTCATGTACCTACAAATAGGCCACCAATGACATTTTATACCTAACAAATCTTGCTAAGTTTTCTGGATTTTCTCCGATTGTATCTGATCTTCCTGATCCTAATCTAGTGGCTTTGCAACTTATTCTTGTACATATAAAAATGGGGAAAATGGTTGTGGAAATGGGTTTGCCTCAGGGTAAAAGCACAAAGCTGTGTCACGTTTCAGGACAACTTATCAGCATAGCTGAATTTGAGTATTTCTAACTAAAATTATTTTTTGTCAAACATATGGTCTAGCTAGATTCATTCTAGCTAAGTTAGATAAGTTCTTCACCTTTTCCAATTGGAAATATCTATTAAATGCATGTTTTATAACAATTACTAAAGAAATAAAATTATTTCAGAAAAGCGATGTTTCAATAACTCTTACTCTTTTTAATGGTATTTTTTTACAAATATAAAAATACCCTTTTTTAGAGCACAGAGTCAAGATTATCATCATATAATTTTTATAATATTTTAATTAGATTTAATATATTATAATTTCAAAATACTGCAAGTATGTATTTTAACATTCGAGAACAAGATGCTTCAAAAATAGAAAAAAATAGTAAAGCTTATCAAAAAAATTGAAAATTTATATTTAACACTAGAGGAGAGAGTTATCTTCAAGAGTGTGTAATTTATTTTCTGAATGGTGTAGATTTGATAGGGGAAATTTGGCGCGAGATGAAAACTGTCGATTTCAGGTATGTTCGACTTTGAGTAGTTATATTAGAGAAAATATACATTGAAAACTAATTTTTCTTCTTTTTTGCACTAGCTATACATTTTATCCATGACATATTTTGAAATCAAAGGAAAAAAAGATTATTTGCATATACTTTTTTGTTGCGAACAAGACCGTCATTTTTCAGCATTTTTCAGCAAGTAAAAAATGGACTTAAAAAATTTAAAAACTATGTGAATTCTTGTTCAAAAAAAATTAAAAAAATTATAGGCATAAACTTCATCCACTTTTACACATTTCATTAGTTTACATCATCTCCAAATTTTAAACATAAATGCCATTTTTATGTCGTTAAAGTTAAAAACTTTGTGTGTTGTTGACCTTTTCCTTTATAAAAGTGTGACACAGCTTTGTACTTTTACCCCTCAGTCAAACCCTTGTTTAGGAATCAACCTTGAAATGGAATAAAATAAGGGAAAGTGTGTTGTCATATAACAGAGGCTAGATCTAAACAATGAAGTATATCATACCTTGATCATGCAAATATTTTCTTTGAATGTGATCAAATATGTCAATGTAGTAGCTTTGACTAAACACAAAAACCCAAAAGGAAATAATGAAAATATAAGACCTTATGAAATATATGTTGCAATTCATCTAAATGTTGGATTGGAGAGAAGAAAGAGAATTCTTGAATGATGATGGATAGATGTAGATCTCCTTCCTTGATAGAAAGCTCCTTTTGGTTGAACTCCAATGGGGGAAATAAGCTACATCTACAGATAAAATGACACAGCTCAAAGGATGGTGGATCCAATTAAGGACAGTCCAACCTTGCAGCTAATCAAGAACACGACGGAATAACACAACAAGATATGTTTCAAAACATATTTTCCATTAACATGCCCCACTATAAGGCCTTCTGAGTTAGGACCAATTACAATCAAGAAGTAATTCTACAAGATCAACAAGATCCAACACAACTCTAGCTAGTTCAGTTCGGAGACAAATCAATAACTAATGGAAACCCTAAGGCATATTTGAACTTGTGCTCGCAAGCCACCAAGAAATCCCCTTGTCTCCAAGCATGCAAACCACTAGCTTTGTTGTTACAACTATAAGAAATCAATCTGATCTACAAGATCTCACAGGATCTTTTCCACAACTCCACTTATCTAGTTCTCCCAAATTAGCTCTTAGAACTTACAATCTGATGCCTAAAACAACTACCCAAACATCCTATAAATACTAATCATCAGCCACAAGTTGGTTGGATGAAACAATTAACTCCTACAAAAAAATATTAAATACAATACAAGTCAACTCTCAAATAGCCTTACAATTATTAAATTCAACACGTTGGGCTCCAGATCCACATAGGAGAATCCAACAAAAGCTACCAACAATAAATGCACCAAGTCGGCCAACCAAATCACCAAGAACTCTAAATGGTAAGCCAGAACTACCGAGCGCCAGAGAAACAACCGAGTGCCAATGAAACAACCGACCAAGCCAAGCAACACCAAACAACACAGGCATTATCAAGCACCAGTTCCATCGAGCACAAGAAGCTTCACCGAGCTCCTTCAGCGATTGAGATTCCTTCAATAACTGAGACCATTGGTTAAGGCTGCAACTGAGTAACACTGGCCAAATAACACACTACAATGCAGATTAACCAAGGACCCAAGAATGCCCCTGCATCATAAAAACACATTGATTTCTTGAAGGGAGTGAATGCTTTAATGCTTGAAACTTGATGCCTCTTGAGTGCTCAATTCCTTGCTTGCTCTTGAAATCACGAATGGTTGATTGTTGATATTGAATAATGGATGTTGACAGTGGATAATGGATTCTTGAAAATCAAACTTAGATAAAAATGAGGAGAGATAGGGGGTTTATATACATCTCACACCATTTTGGGGAGTTAGAATTAAGAAGGCCAACTTTGGGACCAAGTTTTCCCCTAAAATCTCTAGCACATACCCTAAGCTGAATTTGGCTAAAAATCTTAGGGGATAGGTCACCAATGGTGTCCTTTACTCAAGAAAATGAGCCCAAATTTGAACATGGTGCTAGAGGAATAAGGTATGTGCAGGATTCTTGATTACAACTCAATATGAAGTCGTGGTAGATCATGAAGATGAAAAAAAGAGCTATAGGGCCTAGGTGAGGAAATAAATTATGGGATTGGATGAAAAAGAGAGAAACACGCCTAGAAACAAGGGACAACCTCAATTTTAAGCAAGATGGAAAGGAATGGAGGACCTATATTTCAATTTTGGTATTCTTTAAGTATTATGAGGTCCTACCATAGAAAATACACTAAAGTGAACCCAAAATAATCCTTAAATCGTACACAAATCAAGTGCTTACAATTTAGGACTATACATTTAGCCCCCACTTCAGTGGGATTATGAGACAAGCTCGTGCTCGTGATAAAGGAAGGAAGAGGAAAGAAAGAAAGAGAGAGATGAACATAGGTGAATTGCAAAGAGATAAGGTATCTCTAAGTTTGAGGATGAAAGCCCCCAAACAAAGGATCTCAAATTGAAATACATGCACAAGGACACAAAAAATAAAACAAAACCAAAGTAAAAAAAAGAGACAAAACACATAGAGGGGTTAGTACTAAAAAAAAGTCCAAATCAACTAGTAGAAGAGACCTCAATCAGAAATATCCCATCCACTAATATCATGTTCAAAAAGCTATAGCAAGATAATAAGTGATCACATAAAAGGGTGAGAGAATCACCAAAGATTATACAAAACTACATTATCTAACCCACTAGCATAGTTATGAGAGCATGGAAATAAGAGGAGAGAGAAACCATGAATCCAATAAGCTAGCAAGTTATGTTATGCTAGGTGATCCATGGGAAACGAAATGGAGGAGAAGAGTAGAAGGGTTATCAAGCAATGTTATGCTAGTTCTACTCATCCCAAAGAAAGAAGGAGAATTTATGGTCTAGCAAGCTGCATTATGCTCGTCAATTCTACCTTGAAATTTCACACAGGGGTAGCTTAAAAAGTTTTTGTGCATAAGGGTGGCTTGAAATTTTTTTGCACACATGGTGACTTGAAATTTATTTGTGCATAAGGGTGGCTTGAAATTTTTTTGCGCACAAGGGAATCTTAGGGATCATTCTTATGGAAAGAATTGTCTCCATGTGGATCCAAACAAAAGGTGATCAATCCTAAGAAAAACATTTTCTTATAAGGGATCATTAAAGAAAAAGTTGCATATTATACAAGGGAGGTCACATGTATGCCCCCTCCTTATGATGGAAACATAGGTGGCATCATAAGGATAAGATAACAAGGATACCTAATTCTCTCAACAAGAAAATATCCTTAAACAAAAATGTATGTCATAGACTTATCAAAGAGTAAAAACTCTTGTTAGCTAAGAAAATAGATAATCATGAAAGGATATTCTGCAAGTGAGAAGAGACCCTTGAGAGGAAGAGATCTTGGTTGTAAGACATTTACCTTCAAGAGGATTTCTTGAACAAATATAACATCTTAAAGACCAAGAGGGGAAGAGAACAAGAATGCACCCTTTTAGCCCCCTATTGCTAGGTGAAAAATGGATTCTTGATGAAGGATGACATACTTTAAGCCCCAAAGTAAGGGAATTTATTTAGGATGAACATAATTTTACAAATAAAGAAGAGTTTTTAAAAAAGGATACACATCTCTTTCATAAGAGAGAATACTAAATCAAAGAAAAACAATTCCTTACAAGAAAAGAATGTTACATGATAATCAAATACCACTATACCAAGGAAAGTAGATCCTTAGAAAAGGGAGTAGAAAATTAAATACATGGAACTTTGCCCTCCCAAGTGTGAAGGAAAATAAGATATAATACATATTGTACAACCTCATGAATAGTTCACTCATACTAGACTTGTACTTTAAAGCAAAAATAAGTTGCAAGGTAGGATACACGTTTTAAAGAGAAGATCCTAATGTAAGACAAACACATTTATGCAAGAAAGGACATCAAGTGATAGAAACAAATCAATAGAGGAGGAAGAAATGAGTGATGTGGATAGAGAGATAATGATGATCCTCTATATGGAGGATTATTTTATAGGAAGCATAGCCTTTGAGGCATGAATGAGGATTACTAGGAAGGACAAAAGTACCTTACAAAATAATTCAATAGTCAAAAGGAATGTACCATAATAAAATAATGCAAATCAATAGAAAGGAAGCAAAGAGAAAGATGTAAAGATGACATATTATGCAAATTTAGTGGACAAATCCATTGTACAAGATATACACTACCAAGCAAGGAAGAGATTGTAAATAAGGATATCAGTCCCCATAAGGGGAATGATCCTAAACAAACAAGTCCATGTATGGAAGGACATGATAGCATGAAAGATATGACGACCAAAAAAATAATAGATCATTTAGAAAGAGGATAAATTAGAGATAAAAATACCTTGCCCCCCAAGTGGAGAGACATGGAGCACTTCCTATTAAAATGCCCTTAATGTGCATTATGAAAAGAAAAGAGACCCTAAAAATGTAAGCTACCAATTTTACATAATGGAGAGAAACATAATAGGAAAGGGAAATGCTAAGGTATGTTTTTTATATCAAGAAATGTAAAAGATGTGTTGTTAAACAAAGAAGAGATATATCAACCAAATCTTCCCCAAATTGTGCAAACTCCACACAGTCAATAAGAGAATGCTTATTACTGTGATGAAACAAACATAGAAATTCACCATTTATAGGTTTTTGATTTTTTGCAAAATTTCTATAAGGGAATCAAATTTGAGAATCACATCTAATTCTCTAAGAGATTCTTTTAGCCAAAGCCAATTGGTCATCAAAAGGTGATGGGACAATGGATGGGGTTGGTAAAAGAATATCAAAATGAGGTTTTGATTGATATGAAAAAGAAAAATTAGTATCTTGATAAGTGAAACCTAGACCACATGTAGTTATTTGTGAAGGAGGATCAATAGGAACCCTAATACCTTATTCATTAATATCGAGTCCTAATCCATTGTAACCTTGTTGAGTAGTGATATCATATACTATATTGTAATTATATTTTAATGTAGATAGTAAAGGGGGTTGGTTTTGAGATTTATGGAAATGTGTGGTATAAGGAGAAACATTCTCTTTATTAGGTGCTCCATCACTATTTTTATCATCGTTAGGTGGTGAAGAAGAAGAAAGATCATCATGATCCTCTTTTCTACTTAATATTCTTGGAGAAAAATCATCGAGAAAGTGTTGGACATTAGGATTATGAATATTTTTTTGATAAAAGGAGTACTGTTTAAGATCATCCAAGGATTTGCATAAACTTGCTTCTCTAATATTATCCATTAAAGTAGGTTGAGGAAGAGGAGATCAAGGTATTTCTATAATGGGATCATTAGGAGCTAGATATATATCATCATGATTATTAGTCACTAGAGGAATAGGATTAGGAGGGTTAATGTTAATGTTATCTTAAGGTTCATTGACTAAGACTCTTATGTAATCCACATATTACATGCATTTTGTTAAATTTTTAAGGATAAAAACACATGAAACATTGAAAGGAGACCTAAAATATGCCTTATAATGGAGAAATATATTAGATAATCTCATAATTCCATATGCAAGAATACCATGAATGAATACAAACATCATAACATGAAAGAAATTATGATTCACTCCATGTGATTGATAAAGAGATGTACAAATAATTGTAACAACATAATTTATCACACACCAAGCTAACTTAGTCAACTCCATAGTTAATGAGATGAAATATAACATGAAAATCAAAATGGAAATGTTATAAGTCAAGCTCAACAAAATGTTTAATGGGAAAAGGGGAGCAATGCAAAAGGATAAATCACCTCCCTTTCTAGTCAATTACACATTTAGAAGGACTATACTCCACTAGTTTCAAGAGGTGACTCAAATACTAAGTGGGGTAATAGATTCCTTCACTAAGATATGTGATTGATGAAAATAAAATGATGTATTATTGTGATTAAAGTGCCTAATTATGTGATGTTGCAGAAAACTATAAATAGCAGACCAAAAGTACAGGCCAAAAGTTGTCTTGTACCTGGGGAGAAGATGCCAATAGTGTTTTTACTTGGAAAATCTTGCTAAATTTTCTGAGCTTTCTTTGATTGTATTCAATCTTCCCGATCCTTATTCAATGGCTCCAAAACATGTTCTTGCACACATAAAAGTAGGGAAAAAGATTGTGGAAAGGGGGTTGCCTTAGTCAAACCCCTTTTTAGGAATCAACGTTGAAATAAAATAAAATAAGGAAAGTGTGTTGTCATATAACATAGGTTAGATCTAAATAATGTAGTATATCATACCTTGATAATGCAAATGATTTCTTTGAATGTGATCAAATATGTTGATGCAATAGCTTTGAAGAAACACACAAACCCAAAAGGAAATCATGAAAAGACAAAATCTTATGGAATAGATGTTGTAATTCACCCCAATGTTGGATTAGAGAGAAGAAAGCAAAGACTTGAATGCTGATGGATAGATGTAGATCTCCTTCCTTAATAGAAAAATCCTTTTGTTTGACCTCCAATGTGGGAAAGAAGCTAGATCTATGGAAGAAAACACCTTGATTGATTGGAGGGAATGAATGCTTGAATGTTTGAAACTTGATACCTCTTGAGTGCTCAGTTGCTTTCTTGCTCTTAATATCTTGAATGCTTGATTGCTAACATTGAGTTATGGATGCTAACAATGGATAATGGATGCTTGATAATTAAACTTATTTCAAAATAAGGAGAGATAGGGTATTTATATACATCTCACACCATTTTGGGGGATTAGAATTAAGTAGGTTGACCATGGGACTAGAGTTCCCCCCAAAACTCTGGCACATACCCTTGGGCCAAATTTAGCTCAAAATCCTAGAGGACAAGTTGCCAATGGCGACCTGTACCAAGGCCAGGCTACCAATGGTGTCCTATACCTAAGAAAATGAGCCCATATTTGAATTGAGTGCTAGAGGAATAAGGTATGTGTTAGGATGCTCAATTACAACTCAATTCATAGTCGAGGCAAGTCACGAAGGTGAAAATTAGAGCTATAGGGCCTAGGTGAGGAAATGAATTATGGGTTTGGATGAAAAAGATAGAAATACACCTAGAAACAAGGGCCAACCTCAAGTTTAAGAAACATTAAAAGGAATGGAGGACCCATATTTGACTTTAGTATCCTTTAAGTATTATATGAGATCCTACCATAGAAAATACACTAAAGTGGACCCAAAATAATCCTTAAATTATACACAAATAAGTGCTTACAATTTAGGACTATACAATTTTAAAATTTGATGTTTTTAACATATTATTGTCCCATAAATATACATTATAACTATAATTATATAATTTTATATTAAAAAGTAATTAATGAAATATAATAAATCTATAACATTTATAAATAATTATTCTAATTTTAAATCAAATGATATATTTATTAAAGAAAAAAAATTTCTATAGTTTTATAGAATTATTCTAAATTATTAATTTAAAAATTTGTCCTTATATTTTAACATCTCTCTATTGGTTTTTATATTAGCAACAACCTAACAAGGGGGCTGACCCTTATAGATTGACAACCATAGGGTTGTCAAGGAAACAACAACACAAACTAGTGTGCTAGATTATAATAAAAGGCCACAAATGACACACTGTCAACAAATAACTTCTATAGAAATGCTACTAGAAGTACACAAGGCCAAGAGAGGCCAAGTACAACAAAGAACAAAAGGTTCCAACTGACCATTTACAACGTAGATGTGAAGAGATGCAATTGTTAGCACACTGGCAACCACCCACAACACGGTGCACAAAGAAAAGCAATAAAGCAAGAAAATAAACCACGTGTTGTGGTCAACCCCATGCCTTCCTTCAACACAATTCTATGGAGTTGAAGACCTTATAGTGGCAAAAAAAATTACCTTGATATTAGTCTACCTCTTAGATACAAAATGTCTTTCCATCTCAATAGAAAAGAGGCCCACCTTAATAGGAGAAGCCAAGAGATAAACCCAACACAATGAGCCTACCTTTGAACCAATTCTCATTCCAATAACCAAAGAGAGGATCTTGAAATGAGTTACAACACACCTTTTCCATGCAACAAATCTCCACCATTATAGGAGAAGTCTCCACCTCTATAGGAGAAGTATCCATCTCTATAGGAATCATGGAAGAAGGAGCAACAACCCGTGATAACCAAACCCACATCCTGGCCATCAAAACACAAATCACATCCTTAGGGTCAGGAAAAATCCTCGAACCAATTATAACATCAACCAAAAACACAAGGCCAAAGAAATCCCTTGAAAATTATCAGCAATCGTCTAGCCACCAACAAAAAGAAAACCATTGTCCCAACCCAACAACATGGATGCACCCAACAAGAAGGAGAAAAAGATGAAAGTAAAAGATAATTTCAACAAAAACCAACAAAACCATGAGCTATATGAGCATGTCAAACTAACCACACCCATCATCACAACTCAAAAAACAAGCTCATGTTGTGAGTAGCCTATCAATCAAACTGACTCGCCAAGGTAAGGATTCATCCCCTTCCTGAAAATTGACATGGTATGAACCATCTTTCTATTGAATGAGGGACCCAATGCAAGCATCCTTCACCATAATCCACACCCTCCACTTACCTTGGGGAGATAAGAGGAACCCCATGTATCTCCATAGAGAATAGAAACCCTCTTCATAGTCATAATAATACCAATAAGAGAATGGTAGAAATTGTCATCCTTGACACCAACCATACCAATATTCACAAGCTTTGAAGCCACATCTCTAGTATACATTGAAGAAATCCACAAGTGTAGAGAACAAACCCAAAGAAAAGGGTTGAGATCCAAATCAATCTTACTAGTAAGAGAGAGAATGGCTCTATTAACTGGCATTCAACCTCACATCATAGACCACAAACACTATTTAGTAGGGGAAGGATAGAAAACAAACCCCATACATTTTCTACTAAGGGTAATAGGCGCCCAAACAACCTTGTTGAATTTGAATAAGAATATAGGGGTGAATAGAGCCCCCTCCACAAAGATCCACAAACCTGAGACCTCGTCAACACCTTGAGAGAACATAATTGAGCCAACAGTAAACACACCAAGGCCTAAAAGACAATAGGGCACAACCCCTCTCCCTAGATGGAAAACTCCAACTACATACAACTTGAATAGCTAAGGGTTGCTCCACCATGAATTTTGAACAAACCACACAGACCATATGATAATGAGACCAACCATCTGAATTGTTCTCACATAAGCCCAAAATAGGGCATCAAAGAACATGATATGCAGGCAGAGGGAAGAATCCTAGATAAATTCATCATTTCCACCAGCGCCTTTACAATAATCCATAAAATGATAAGTCTGTCAAATGCAAGGGGGATCCAGCATAGGAGAAGCCACACAAACTAGAGAAGATCCACAACAACTGATGGTATCCACTAGATCAAATCCTGCCCAACAACACCACACTACATTAGTTAATATCTTCCAACTCAAACCCACACAAATTCCATGTAAAACACCTAGGATATGAGTTAGTAGAAATGGGAGGGAGGCAGATAAGTTCTCATCCTTGACAAGGCTAGTGCAACAAGCCATGAACCCTTCAATGCACCAAGGCGACACCAACGCCTTCTTAGAATCACCTAGTAAGGGGACACTCCACGCAAGACCTGAAGAGGATGATCCCGTAGGGTGCATAAGTAGAACACCCCCCACATAAATTATCAATTGTAAGATGCTCAAGAACACTATCCACTGAACACAAACCCCTATCATGAGAAGGTATCCCCTTACGAGACCAAACCAACAATCTCCCAGAAAAAGCACGCATCCAAGGAGAAGTAGAACCCCAAAAAGCAAGCATGCAACCAAGGATATCCCCAATGACACTAGGCTAAGCATTCAAGCAAGGGAAAACATTCCCACAACACACCAGATGATTAGTGAGCATAATAAAAAAATCCATAGGGGCCAAAAAAATCCCAACTTCATAAACCCCACCAACAACCACAAAAAGTGGCACAATATGGATAGACAAGGCCACGACCTAAGAAAAACCCTTCCCATGGCCACCAGGATCATCATCATCATGGTCATCAGAATCCTCACCCCTAGAATGCTCAAAATTTGAAAATCCGCCCCTGCTCCTCTTCCCACTCAGAGCCATGAACTCTTTTTTTGTGCCTCTCTATTGTTATTATAATTAAATTTCTACTATCATACTTAATTAAATTATATTTAATATTATAATTACTATTAATTATTAACCTAAAATGAAAATACTCATCACTATATAGCACTTGTTTAGTGTTAAATAAGGGTTCTTATAATCTAACCATTTCTTTATTTTTTAACACCAAATAGGAATTACTATTAAGTATTAAACTAAAAGGCAAATACTCGTCACTACATAGCACTTGTTTAGTGTTAAATAAGGGTTCTTACAATCTAACCCATTCTTTGTAAATTTTTGAGACCCAATGGGAAAAATAAAATGCTACAATTCTTATGTGGATGTCATTTTTAGAAAATTCAAACTAGATGTATTTGCTTATTTGGGCCATTTTTCCAACTAAATGTTTCTTTTATCAAGACCATTATTTCATATTTCCATTTGTAGCCACATTGTTCTAAATTGTGAATTTTAATTTCATGTATCGTTCAAAAGTAGGTTTCTTGCACCCAATGTTCATCAATTTCTATAAGACATATTATGTCTCCACCAGTGATAGGACCTAATCTAGGCCTTCTTCTACATAAGTAACCTCTATAGTTCCAACACATTAGTTTTATGTGCTTTTGAGGGAGCCCTACTTGCTATTTGCCTTAGGACCAAAGGCTCACATTAGATTATTTTTTTTTCATTCTCACTATATTACATTTATGCCATTATGGTTATTGATAGAGTAATAAAGTGTTTACTTATTAATTAAATCATATTGATTTAATTATTAAGTCACTTATTATCTCTTCCTACTTAAGCTAAACTTTAGGCATATAATAATTAATTGCTTTATTAATTATTATCATGCAACCTAGGTTTGTTCACCCTTTTAGGGTTTTAATATCCTTTTACACTATTAAATTTGGCATCGATTTGCGACGACTATGTGTCGCAATTGAGACAGCTATGTGTTGCAATTGCGACAGTAATAGACGTCGCTATTTTTTCGTCGCAAAATATGATGTCTTTCCTTTTTCATCATAATTACAACTTCAATCCGTCGCTATGCAGCCCCTTCATTGTGACATCAACCTTGTTGCAATTCCTTATATTTGCGTTGTAATTGCGACGAATACCATAGTACTTACGACGCGCTTGCCTGATATTGCGACGACATTTGGGGCGTCGCCAATACAGGAAATTCATCGTAATTCTATGTGTAATCATCGCAATTGTGACCTACACCCAAAGAAACTGCAATGGCATTTGGGCGTCGCCAATACAACAAATCTGTCATAATTCTATGCCTATACGTCGCAATGGCGACGAACACCCAAGCAACTGTGACGACATTTGGGCATCGCCAATACAGCGACACTGTCGTAATTTTGGAGGTTATCATCGCAATTGTGATGGATTCAAGATAAAATTTAAAAAATAAAATGGAATGTTGTAACAAAATGCAACAGCAGATAATTCCCACAACATAGGAATGCTGCTCTTATGCAACCAGAGATAATCCCCAGAATTAGGAGCAGTAAAATCCAGTATTCTAAGGCTTATCACCCAATATAAGCAAATCTTCCTAGGCACGCTACCAGGCTATTCTCTCAAAGCACACCTATTAATATTGATATAGGAGCTAGTAAGGCCAATAACAAGCCAGAAAGGTAAGTTCTAATGTGGTTTACTTGAAACACGAAACACTATTATTTTACTCTCAAACCAAATTTTCAAAGTCAGCATCTGCTCAAACTGTTTCTGTAGCACAAACGTAAGGTCATAAATAAAGACCTTATAGACATGTATCTGTTTATATTCCATCATGTCCACTTAAAAAGGATATTTCCAAATTTGGCCAGACGAAATGGATTTTTCAATAATGTACACATCCAAATTACAAGACCCAACTATGATGCCAATGCTACTGCACATAAGTCCAAACTCTGACCGTTTGGACATGAAATCTATGTCCATTGTATTTCCTGGATATCCATATATCCATATATTAACCAAGATATGATCTAAATGATATCAATCAACATAGACACTAGTGAAATTAGACAAATCAACCAATCTCCCACTCCTAGTGTACTGATGCAATATGACTCTGATTCACTGGATGACAACTCTCAAGCTACACAACTTAATGTTTTAGGAGTGAATATTAAATATTCTCACTACCGTTCCACTGCTAAAACTCATAGAAAAATAAGCCCACCTATAGTTTTCCAGTCTTGACAGATGGGAACCTACCCAAAACAAAGGCATTTCTTGTAGAATAATCATGCTCTGTTGTCTATATAAGATGAATCAGACAGTAAGCTCAGAAAGAAAATTGACTTTGGTGGAGTAAAAGATTTGAAAGTCTCAAGTAGATAATTATATGTAATTGATAAATACTTCTACATTGTTTTACTGATGTACATATAATTCTATAATGCCCGGGTTCATAGATTCGATTTAGTTCATCCAGAACTTATAATGGTGCTTATTGTACTTAATCAGAGGCCAATTGCATTTTATTCTTTTTTCTTTGGACAAGTATATTTGAATCAATTGCCATCTATTCTTCTGCCATGTCTAAAACTATGGGAAATCACTAGCTTCACAGAAAAGAGCATTTTGGATTCGTGCCATCAATTGTGGCATTATAGAAGCAAAAAAGTTTGAGTCTCATAAGCTACTGTATCGAATCTGATTATGGAGAGTATACTAATGCATCAGGTTAGATTTACCATTTGTTCAATTTGTGAAATTCGGATGACACAGACTTGTTCCTTTAGGTTAACTGTGAGTTAGTTTATGGTAATATTATAAGTACCTGAATCAAATAAAAGACTTACTATTTATCAATCTTTATGAATGGTAATCTTTGATTAGTTAAGAGTAAAAAATAAATTTGATAAAGCATGACGGTTCAATTAAAATGTAAGTGTTTATGGACAACATAAATGAATTTAAGATGTTATTAATGTGGTCCTATCTGGTTAGCATATTTGCTGCTGAATTACATATTTCTTAGTAGTAGGCCTATTGGGAGTGAATTGATTGAGCGACTTGACTGGTCTTTCTTTTGTGCTCACATGAATACCTAACCAAACACATGCTACATCTGTCACTGAGCTTCTTGCTGCCTCTGAATTTAGCAATGTTTTTGCAAGACTTCAAGCTCTTTCTTTTATCATCTAAAGATGACAAGTGTCAGTGGAAATAGAGATAAAATGGTTAGAACTATTTGAGTTTAGGGTTTCACATTTTTATGTTAAAATTTGAGCAGATGGATTCATTTCGCAAAAGTGCAGCATTCATGAGATTTTATGGGAGCCACCAATATAGGTGCACTGCCAAACAATATCGGGTAAATTTCCCCAATTGTGAATTTTCCCTTTTTAAAACATCAAAAAAACCAAGGCAACTAGAAAAAAAATAGTCCATACAAAATTTGGATCTGTACCAGGACAAGAGTTTATCTTTGTATCTTAGACATGATTTGGCTCTTCTCGTTCATAACTATGCTCTAATCATTTGTAACTGAATAGGATGATCCCATAATGCTTGAAACAATTTTTTTTTAAACATGAGGGGTAGCTATTTTACATGTGAATAGCATCTCTAGGGAAGACTTGTATTACATGGGGTTTCATGTCTTGATAGCATCCATGGCATTGTAGGAAGGTTACTAATCTAGCGAAAATAAATTCACAATCCTAGTTATATCCCTACTGAATATAATTCTTGAATTGGAAACAGCTTAAAAGATGAACTGAAATATCATGTCATATTATTCTTATTAAGAATCATAACAGACTATTAATAATATAGCAGATTCTAGTCAAGTCTAAAGGAACGGTATACACAAGAAACAATCACTTTTTTTTTTCTATGTATGACAATAGCACCCACCCAATAAAATTTTAAACATTCTTAAAATTTTAATACTATAAATTCTATGAAACTTGATGCTGAAGAAAATTGTATCCCTCTACTCTATTTTAAATATAAAAGAAAATGAATAAAACCAACAAATGTTCCCAAAAACAAGGAATCCAAAATAATATTACACCTTGAATTAAAATTTCTAAATTCCATATGGTAAACAAACTTCAGTACTCGGTAAAATACATAAACAATAAAGATCGGTTAATTGATACTTTGGCCTTACTAGTGTAAGTTCCATAAAATATTTGAAAGTCAATAAACAATGGAATGCTACAACAAAATAATGCAGAGCAAGACATCTATAGACATACCAGATACTCAATAGGGCATTCATCAATATTCTGCATTAACACATAATTCATCAATATTCTACATTAGCACATAATTCATGAACATTCATTAGCACATAATTAAATTCATTGAGACATAAAATTCAGTCATTATCAATTAAGGTATGTAGATGACAATCATTTCTTTTTTTTCTTTCTAATTTTTTTTTCTATGTAAGCTCTAAGAGGAGTATCAGTGTTATCATCAATTCCCCCCTCATCAGTTGTTTTGTTCTCTGTTCTTGATGATCTCAAATTCCTATGCTACTGCAAAGGGGGGTCCTCTGCAATAACAAATAAAAGAGTTAAATTAAAAATATTTTATTATAATTTTTACAAGTATTTAATTATTTTAAAGAACATAACTATGGTGCTCTTTACCTGATCTAGCCACATCATTTTGTCTGGACTCAACCTCAACATGCTCATGAACACCGACCCCTCGATCCTCTATAGTTGCTATAAAAAATGTTACGTTAATCCAAACACCAATTGCAATTACATATAAAATTTTTAATAGCAAATGTATACCTCCACCACTAGGATGCACATCATGCGAACCTTCATCATGCACAGATTGTGTAGAAGGATTGTCAGGTTGCATTCCAATATCCTACGCATTGTTATCATTGCTTGCTTAAAACAGATATACTCACTTTATATTGGAACTTAACATCAAATAGACTAATTGGTAAAGTATTCAATTTGAAATAAATTTCATTTAGCTTATTTACCTGTGGCTCAGATGCATCATTATTAGAACCTTGCGCACTAATTTCAGCTCGTAGCCGTTCAGCCACGACTCTATAGCCTTGTTGGAAGCCAATTCTCTTGTCCTCTTCTGTGAGGCATCTATTGAACTCTGAGCCCTGCATTTTTGCTTGGTATGGTGAATTTTACTTGCATTATTTCATCAAAAAAAAATTCCTTGCAATATATAAAAAATTTGATACAATTTTTCATTTACTAATACTTACAACTCGTGCTTGAAGTTTTGAAAAACCACCAGAGTCGAGCTTGTGTGTCCCGTGCTTTTCTAGTCTTGCCTTTGTTGCCTTTGATGTGTCAGGCAATCTATGAAGAGTTTGAAATATGTTAGATAGTATAAATATAGAGGTTAATTAGTACATAATTACATTCTCAACAGTATCACATACCTTGCTCTACTCTCTACTGGTGTAATTCCTTTTTTCATGTCAGCTTTATACTTTCCATCCAAAATCAGAGCCTGCCACTCAGCCTTAGGAACATAGGGCGGACGCTCGTGCCTAGGGTTAACCTGTAAATTTTTCCTATACTGGTCCCTAATATACTTCAAACATAAACCAACTCTTTCAAGGAGCCTATTCCTCTCGAATGCACGAGGTCCAAAAAGCTGGGTCATACTCTCTACAAGATCATCCTTCAACTTTTTTTCTTGGTTATTCCACCTTTTAAGTAAAAAAAAATATGTTAGACTCATAAATGAAGTGAAGCTACCTTTAATATAGTTCAAGAAATGGATGAAAAGGAAAACTATTCTAGCAATGATATGAAATCAAAATAGTGGTTTGGGGTTTTAGTTAGGATATGATGTTCCACCATGTACATAGGGTGGGCCCGAATATCCGCAAACACTCATCACCAATTTTTCGCCAGAAAACATCATTCCCTACAAAACAATCATGGGATCATTAGTTGATGAAGAGTGATAAAAAAACTAAATTACTATTATATCACTATAGAATAATAATAACTTTAAAGTACCTAGAACTTTGGCTACTTTTAAGGGAATGCCTTCATCGTCGCTGATGATCAATATGCAATCCTTCACCGTTCCTGTACTAGGAACACGGGAACATCTAGGAAATGATGCTGCATCGGGACTTGTTGCATCTCCTATTGCAAAAAATGAAAACCATTATCAAATGCCTCCAAGAAATAATACTTCAAGGGAAATAAATTGGTGTAGAGCACCCATGGCACAAACACAATCAAGGGATCTACATCGTAAACACATAACACTTAAACACATAACAAAAGAGAGAAAAAGAGAGATTTGTGTACCAGTAGATGGTGCAACAGTTGATGCTTGTAGGCTATGTGTTGCTGACATAGCAGTTGGAAAGACATTTGTGGTTGTCCTGGATGCAGGCAGCGTTGTCATAGCATCATGGAAAGGAGCTGAAGAATAAAATTGTTAGAGCATGCATAAATATAGAACGTGTGGACTAGCATGGACAAGATTGTTAGAGCATTAAAAAAAAGGATTGTTCGAGCATGTATTGTCAATGATTATGATCATTTCGATATATATTCAGTGGAAAACACAAGTGGGGAATGGAACATGTGATCTACCTGAACCACCTGCAGTACCCTCATCATGGGAATGGGGTTCAAAATTACGCAAATAACTCTGTAAAGACAACGCATCCATATTTTAATTAATGCCATAAAAGAGCATAACATAAAAACCATTATTGAACTCTTGTTATAATTAAAAATTTCATTAATACTTACTTTTAAGTTTTCAGAAGTGCACAACAAGTCAGCTCCCCTCCCTTTTATTTCCTGAGTCTGAGGTTGTATGGATGCCAAACATAAAAGTTCTTTTCCAATTTTCTTTAGCGGCTTTTTAATGGAACTGATCGGGTCATCGGCCTCTGCTAAATCAATAAAAAAAGGGTCCTCCTCAAGGGGAGACTCCTGAGGGACTGCAGGTTGCTTTCCCTCTCTCCGACCACCGGCCCTCTATGACAACAATAGTATTAGTATTATCAAAATTACTCCAAAATAATGAAGAAAACAACATTAAAAAAATAACATTTTGCTTCTATCTAGTTTGCACAATTACAATGAGTTTTACCTGCTCATGTGTAGATAAGCTGGGAATATCGTCACCATCCCCTCCGGGCGGTTGCTCCATATTGTGCCCCTATGTCAAAGATCAAGTATAAAAATGTTAGCCAAAAATTTAATAACTAAATGGTATGTTGGAGTCATTGATTAGAAGTTGGTTTAATAGTATGTACCACCCCCATGATAGTAGCCTCATTTGTATCTATGCGGTTCAAATTGTAATCAATAAGAAGCTCTTCCCCTACACATATTGATTTTATCGCACAGATGAATACACAATTTCCCTCACGCGCCTCAAATATGCAATTGGGTTACTTTATAGTTGACCCAGGTCGTGTACTACTAATAAAACCCACAATATTCCCTGTTGCTTTTGGCCTTCCATCAATGTATATAACCACACTTTTACTTTGATTATTGTCTTGCTGTTGTATATAATTTGCCGAGAGTGCATACCTACGCATACTTTTTTTATATTGAACAATATGCATCCAACTTTTGTAATCGTAACATGGTCCAACATACTCCATCAATTCAGAAACTTTGTTGTAAGAAACCTTTATGCCATCCATAGAAAATAGGCCCAAACCATGTAATGATGATGGTGCTATGTGATATATCCTCTCGTTAACACAAAAATCAGTGTTTATTGGAGGAAGTTCCTTGGGTACCCAATGTTTCTATAGATGTTGGTACCTCAAGGGCACCTCGATTTCGCCTTTCATCTCATCATCATAAGAACATGACCCCCCTTGAGCAAGGAAAAATTTCATGCGTTTATTGAATTTCCTTCTAGTCCTTTGACCTCTAGTTAATCTCCCTGTTCTAAATAAACTGCATGTCTCACTTTCCTCTTCTATTCCTATATTTCCCTCACTCGAGGAAGATACTTCTGACAAATACCTATTCAATGGTACCTGCAAATGGGAGAGATCTTAGAAGACATCAATCTTACTTTTGATAAGTGTATTAAATAGATTGTCTATAAGGTGTATTGACTTATACCTGTCGATCCATGAGACTGTGCGGGATCCTCCTGAAAGGGGTTCAGTTTCTTGCAAATGTAATTCAATTATTGTGAGCATAATCACATCATAATCATAATCACATCCATCATAAGCATCACATAAAAATTAAAAACATTAAAAGGTACACATTATAACACTTAAATTAGGCTCACATTATAAGCATCACATAAATGCATAAATGAAGCTTTCACTTTAAGACAAGCTTAAAACTTCATCACTTGGGTAAGGAAAAATAATGTGTACTTCTCCTATCATCAAAACTATCACTTCCTTCTCTTAGCAGCTCTAAACATTCATTTGATAGTTATTTTACATATTATACCTATTGAGAAAAGGAGGTTTCTTACCAGTGGTGACATGAAGCATAAGGTGTTGAAGTTGAGGAAATATTTAATGTAAGATATGTGCCTTAATAAAATTACTTATATTATACATTCCTTTCAAAATTGATTTGATTTTGACTTTCGATATTGATATTGATTGTTTTAAAGCCTTTTGTATAGTATATAGTTTTTATTAGGTTAGAGGTGCAATGATGCTCTCCCTTGACTTACTATACTATACTTTATCTTCAACCCATTAACTTTGTAGTTATTCATAGACATTAATAAATAATTCAATTTAAACTATAAGAATACAGATCCATTTGTGGTGAGTGGTATGTGTATACAGATCCATTTAGGGGTATTTCATGCCTCTTGAGTTTTATATGATGTTGAATCCATATTGTATTTGAAGGACAAACCATTGAAGGGTACCATTGACTGTCGTCTGTAGGACAGTAAGAATGAATTAATTTTGTGTTTCTTGTTAATCCATCAACTCACCTTGGAGTATGTGTTTGGAAATCAAGTAATTGCAGAGTATTTGGTGTCTTGAAGGTGTTCCTAGCCTAAGTACCCATCTCTTGTTCATCTCAAGGGTGCCATACCTAATGAGGCCGTTAGGTTTGTGAAGCTTGTGTTGAGTTGGAGGTGCAGGATTGGGATGGAGACAAACTCATGTTAGTAACCATTGAAGGTTGAATGTATCTTGCCTAGGGTGTCTTGTGGATGAACTAAAATAATTTGTTGTTTACTCATTTGCCAAGTGAGTAAGTTGATAGACCAAAGCATAAGGTTTATCCCCGTGGGTAGGTGTTGAGATTGACCAAAGGATTGTTGATCATTGCCTTGAGTAGAGGGTCCATTGCCATTCCCTACTGCATCACAGGCAACCATAGATATATTGCCAAATAGTTTCTTTTCATGTCTAGTTAGTAATGAGAAAATCTAAGCCCACATGAAGAACTCTTATGTAGATTCACAAGAGATTTCAAGTTCTAAACGTATCAAGTATATGAACCTGGTTCAACAGGTAAGTTAATAGGATATGTTTATAAGTTTTTAGGAAAAACATTTGATGGGTATTGCTTATTCTAAGTGCCAAATGCTCTGAAGTGTCAACTTTGCTTCAATAATGTGATATGTGAGTGACAAAGTTTGGTTGTCTATTCCTAGCAGGAGATGAACAGTGGAGGAGACAGAGTGAATGCTGAAAACCAAATGGATGAGTAGGGAAGCACTCCATTAGGATTGAAATTGAGAAAGAGTCCTTCCTTAATAGAACTTATTCACTTGAGCATGTGCCAATGAAATGGGGAATCTTCACATGGTGTGAACAACTTGACAATGGAGGAAGGAAAAATGCATAACAATGGGTGTCTAGGAGCAAATAGTGATGTTGAGGAGAAGAAGAACCAATCAAGAGGCTATGGTAAAGTGACATGGAAAGCCTATGCATACAACCCCAAGGCATTCACTATCCAATTAAGAGAAAAGCTATTCTTATAATAGCAACAAGAGGATAGTAAGAAATAGCACATAAGGAAGAATGCAAGAAATGCCAATCTGCACCAATGTGTGATAGTGAAACACAAGCCTTCTTGATGATCATGATACATAGAGACAATATGTTGAATGAGAAATAAAGACACTCCAAAAGAGGTTTTCTAAAACCAATCGATTTAGGTAATAATGTATCCTCATTGCTGCAAACAAAGGACATAAGTTATTGAATGAAAAAGGATTGTATGGTGAAGCCAAAGTTTATTAATGATACTTTTTAGTAGAAGTAAGTTTCTAAATTTTTATTCATACACATTATCTTTAGGGATCTCATTATCTTATAAATATGACCATAAAACTTTCATGTTAAGGTCAATACCTAACTTATGAGCACATGTTAAGGTCAATACTTAACAAAGCCTTAGAGTAGTCCAATTTCTGCTATATTTTTTGGATTTTCTCTTTCTGTTACACCCCTATAATGGTTGCCATAGTCATCAAATCTCCAATAGAAACTCAAGGAGAATTCCTATACACAGATCAAGTGCACACTTCCAATTATGAGAGGAATAAAGATTTTGATGGCATAGAATGTCATGTTAGGACCATGTAATGGTGTTTGATCCATTGGTACGATCTGGAAGTGTTTGGAGTGGTCATTTTGGTAAAGCCCTAGGCTTATGCACCTAGGAAGGAGGGTTTGATGGTTTGAATATTAAATAGATTAAGGATTGATGGCATACCTCTAAATTTCATCATCATCATCCTCATCATCATCATCATCATCATCATCATCATCATCATCATCATCATCATCATCATCATCATCATCATCGTCGTCGTCGTCGTCGTCGTCATCGTCAACTCGTGCAATGGTCTTCTTGCTTAGCTCTATAAGCTCTCCAGCAATCAAAACATATAAGCTACAAGGCCTAACAACAATTTCAAAACATATAAGCTACAAGGCAAGACATATTACATGACATGGCAAAAGGAACAAAATTTACAAGCTTTAGCAAGACATATTAAATGACATCATAGTGCTAGAGAGATCACAATTATATGAGTCAAACATAGTCATGAAAAAGCACATAAATTAGTTATTATATGCAATTAAAAGATATATAGTTAGATAGCGACATCCATAGGGCATATTGAAGAAATGAAATGGTCATATAGATTTCATATAGGATTTTGAAGATGATAGTGTTTTAAGGCAAAGAATCCATTCATATAGCCATAATGACATTAAATGTTTAAGCATGGACAATCATCAAATACCAAAATAGAGCAACAATAAATCATTAGCAATAGTATTTGCTTGAAAGTTTCTAAAGCCTTTTCAAAAAATCCATTTTGTACATATCATGCAATCATAGCATTCCATGATACCACATTTCTTAGATGAATTTGTTCAAAGAGTTCATGTGCCTCATCTATATTTCCACATTTTGCATACATGTCTAATAGGGCAGTTGCAACTACAACATTTGACAAAATTTCTTAATCCTTTATAAAGTTGCATTCAGATTTACGTCTCCTAGTTGCATTGTTTGAAAGTTTATAAAGACTTTTCATCAAATCCATTTTGTGCATATCCTGCAAACATTGTAATCCATGAGACCTTTTTGAGGCAATCTATTAAACCATTCATGTGCCTTATCTATCCTTCCAGATTTTGTGTACATGTCTACCAGTGCATTTCCAACCATAATGTCTAACTAAAAAGCCCCTTCCATTATGCTCTGATGGATGTCCATACCCTATTCCAAAGCTCCCATTTTAGCACAGGCAAAGAGAATGCTGACAAAGGTTGCAAAATTAGGATTTACACCTACCAAGTGTATTTGATTGAAAGTTTCTACAACCTTTTCAACAAATCCATCTTGTGCATATCTTGCAATTGTTGCAGTCCACGAGACCACGTTTCTCTGAGGCATTCTCTCAAACAATTTATGTGCCTTGTCTATGCTTTTACATTTTGCATATATGTCTATAATAGAATTTCCAACTATAATATCTCATGAAAACCCCCCTTTCATTATGCTTTGATGGATATCCATACCCTATTCCAGAGATCCTATTTTGGCACAAACAAGGAGTATGTTGGCAAAGGTTATGGAATTTTTCAAGTTCGGTTTAGAACTGTTTGATAAAACTGTTAAAAAGGGGATCAGTCGATCCATTCAAAAAAAAGAGGAAGGGAAGAATTCTTTGTAATAACAATTATTCAAAAGACAATAAATTGAAACTGCATTAGATCAATAAGCGACTATTTTTTTCTTTCTGTGTTATTATAGTTAAGAGGGATTCAAATTGCAAGTAGGCTAAATAAGAATAAAAATTCTAAAATAATTGTTAATTGGGTTGTGTTTCCCTATTTAATATGATTTCATGAAGGGATAGCACAACAAGATTGAGGCACATAAAATAGTAACACAAACAGAGTTACAAGTAGCAATTTTGGAATTTGTAGGGAATAACTATATCACAATTTGACACTTGGTATAGGACAAAAATGTATTATTGAATTAAAGCGAGGAGCTGAACCACTTATAATTCATCTTTAAAGGAATTCCTGATTTATTAACTTGGATAAAATAGAAAAGACAATACAAGAACTATTAGATAAGGGTCACATAAAGCCTAGTAAAATTCATTTTATTAGTAAATAAAAATGACGACTCCTTATTAAGAATTGAACAAGAAGACCATCAAAAATAATTATTGTACTTTTGGGATAGATAAATTGTTAGCTAAGTTACATGGTGGTAGTATTTAGAAATTTTAATTTGAGATTGGGAGATTACCAAATAAAGGGTAGAGTGTGTGACTAGTTTTAAACAACCTTCAAAACTAATCATGGTCATAATGAATATTAGACTATGTCTTTTGGGCTGACCATTGCACCAACCCAATTTCAAGGTATAATAAATTTATGTACCCAATTATTTATCCTAATGTGATGGATTTTTATTTCGATGATATCCTTTTATAATAATAAAAAAAGAATAGTAGAACACTTGAATTACTTGAGAATCATTTTGGAACTTTTGAAGTCATACTCCACATAAGTATTACTTTTCAAGAGTGCACTCAAGTACATTGGACAAATAATCAATATGAGGGACCCAAGGTTGGTCCAGCTAATTGGCCTACTCTTGAGAATGTAACTCAATTGAGAGGATTCAATGGGTGATGCAATTTTTATTACAGGTTTGTCAAATTTAAGCCATACTTATTGGGTCAACATTTATCATCTAAAAAAACCATCAAAGTTTGAAACATTTACTATTATTGAAGAATAAGCAAACAACTACCAAAGTGGGTAAGCAAAAATGAAATTCAAGAATGACATAAATAATGTAGTTTTAGGCAATATCTATGGTAGGATTTTCATGGAGAGGAGAAAATTTTGTTTGCTATGCAAAAAATTATAAAGGTTTTGCTTTGATACAAGAGGTGGAAAAGACATAAGAGAAGGAGATCAATTATACCCTTTCAGGGGATTTCTTTCTCATAAGAATCACATGTACCTTGTACCCATTTTAAAATTTAGTAATATGCTAGAAGAATGTCATTCTTCACCAACTACAAGTATTGGTGGCTTTTTAAACCCTAATTGAATATTTAGAACTTTTTTGGTAAAGAATTGAAAGATGTTAACTTCTTGTGGAACTTGTCAAAGAAATAAACATTGGCACTATGCCTACATTTTATCCATGGTGCACTATTGTAATCTATTTACTAAATTCTATCATATATAATAATTACTATATAATATATAATAATTATTATATTTTATAAATCCTCATTAATGGGGTCAAGAAGGTTGATCTTCCTCTAAATCTTTGTAATGTTGTTACATGGATTTATCCAAAGAAAGGTTGGATAAAGATCAATTTTTTTGGTAATGGAGAATTGTAATATCAAATGCACAAGTAGAATTAGAAATTTTAGAGGTTTAAGCCCTTGCGCCTATCAACAACCCCAAATGCTTAAGGGATCTAACTTATTAAGGTTATCCTCAAGATTCCTAAGGGATGAATTTGGACATATGGTCTATAAATTATTTGGTTTTCAAGGAATTTCAGGCTTCTAATACATTTCCAATCTCCCAATCCACAAAGCTTCTCAAACTGAACCAAAAGATCTAGTAACCCGTCTTAGTAGCCCTGCAGCAGACTTGTTAGTGGAATAACCTGACCTTTCCTCAACTCTTGATAAGACAATGACAATTTTAGATACTCTTTATAGGGTCCTATCACATAATAAAGACTTTTGTATTGTTATTTTGCATCAATGCACCTATACTTGACTGATAACCTGCTTTTCAATGCCTAAAATGACTAGTTTTCCAAAGGAAGTATAAGAAAGACTCCACCTGGCACTTCCAACTCTTGGACAGTGACTTATTATGTCTCCAATCACCCGAATCCAAAGGCAATTTGTTTCATGTGCCCTGCAACACCAGTATCCCCAAATTTTGTCTTCAAACCCTTTGATATCTAGGGCTTCCTCAATTCCATGGTTCTACACACTCCTATAATCAATAGGTGATTGAATCACCTTCCAATCAACATAATAGACTGTTCCCAAATATAATTTATATGCCTCATGTGGACGGATTGATCACTGTCACACCCGAGCCACCATTTCACCATTTTCTTCTCACTGTTCAGACTGAGATCTCTCTCATCCCGCGTGGTTCTCCATGTGCACTATTATTAACATATCATACATGTTATATAGACTCTTTCCATGAAAATGGATGGGAACAGAGGTCTCACGGTGTGCCCTAGCTGACTGTCGACACTCAAAAATTTGTATTCCCTATGAACCGATAGATGGTTCCACATCTCGGTGAGGGAAATGTAACATTTTGCTTTGTTTCTTTTGTTTTGAAAAATGTTAATGCAGATAAGATTTTCAATGCCTAAAAATGTTAATGTGCCTGGTCACTGCAAACTGGTATTGAAACCGTGACTTCTGCTTGTCAATAAACGGGCGTTAAAAACTTTGAAGGGTATTTGAGGAACATACCTAAGTCTCGAGTTATTTGGTATCCACCCACAACATCAAGATCTTCAACCACAGTTGTGAAATGACCAACATTTTTTTTTTCTTATATCCCATTAACGTCGCAATTGCGACGTTGTCGGGTTATAATTGAAAAAAAAAAGCCAAAACACATAACATTTGCCCGCCGTCGCAAATTGTCGTTGCAATTTCATCCCAAATGTATTAGTGTTATAAGGATTGATCTCTCTTGTTTTAATAACTTTGTCATTGAGAAACATTCATTTTATTGAATTGCAACTTTTGTTTTTGCACATCAAGAATGTATCCTCTTTCATGGATCCATGCATTTAGGCTTCTCTAGCTTCTTCTTCTCTCTCTTTCTGTGACAGGTGTTTGCGTGTAGGTGTTATTAGGAGTTGTGGGTTGTTTACTCATCAACTCCAATATGGTATCAAAGATTTAGATCTATTTGCCCCTATCCTCTTCCTGAGAGATTCGATCGTATTCATTAGATTTGCAATTTTAGAGGATTTTTTGTTGAATTTGGGGGGACCTCTCTTTTTGGTCATCTTGGCTTCAAACAGATCTCACGGTTGCATTCAGAGCATCCAAGAACCCCTAGATCCATACAAAGTTTGTCCATTTTGGACAAAATTGGAATCTATGGCAATTTTTGTTTGCAACCAGCCTCACCACAGATCCTGAGGCAGTCATTAGTATTTTGAAGCATATTTGGCTCAAACAGACCTCACCATTGAGCTCGTAGTGGCTAAAAACCCCCATTTCCATATAAGAGATGTTTGATTCGGACGTCGTTGCATTCTGAAGTAATATTTTTTTGAATGCCATGTCGTATGACCTTGACACACAAATTGAGGCAATTTTTTTTTATTGCCATGGCATGCAAATTGAAACAAAATATGTACCGCACTTGCGGTTTGCTAGCTGCACCTTGGCTTTTATGATTTTTTTGAATTTTGTGCCTCAAAATATGTGTGACAAGTTGCCTCAGGGTGCATGCACAACATACAACCTTGGAGCAAATTTTTGGTGCACTTTGAGCTCAAACGGACCTCCTTGTTGAGCTCATAGTGCCCAAAAACCCCTATTTTGATATAAAATACGTTCAATTTGGACAAATTTGTAGGGAGAGGCAAATTTATTTTGCCCTCGCACATAAATCAAGGCAAAAAATGTACTGAACTAGCACATAAATCGAGGCAAAAATTACATGCCCTAATATGCAAATTGAGGCAAAAGTCGTACGATCTGGCATGCATCCTGAGGTGCACATGTGATTTTGAAAAAAAGTTTTTTTTTGGGGGGCGGCGATGACCTTTTGACCATCAATTTAAGCCCATCATTTGTTGACGTTGTCAACATGCATTAGCATCATTTGCACCATTTTTGGGCCCTCCAGTGCAACAATTGGTATTTTACTTATAACTTGAGAATACTGTGTCGAAATTGGGCAAACGAGATATCATCGGAAAGCTGGTTACGAGCTCTATCCAGATCTAGAGGTTTAAATTTTTTATTTTACTTTTTTATGATATTTTTAATTGTCAAAGTTAGATGTTTAGTTTTGCACTCCGGGAGCTCTATCTTGCGCATTTGGACTCCTTTTTGGGCAAATAATATATCATTGGAAAGATTGTTCAGAGAGATTTCCAATGCTGTGAGTCATTTTCTAGATTCTTCTCCAGGTACATTTTATTCAGATTTTTGCATTTTTGCAATCTGGTGGATATCTTGGATGTTTCAGGTCCTGGGTGTTAGGATTAACAAGGCAGAAATAACAATTATGTGCAAATATAACTAATATCAGAAAATAATAAACCACACAGAATAGAACACAAGACACACAGATTTAACGTGGTTCACCCAATCCCTGGGCTACGTCCACCAACAGCGAGTCCAATATTATTATTATCCATTTGACTGCATTCCAATGCTCAATACCAGGGTTACTCATATAACGGCTAACGACTCCCACTACGTGTGCAATATCTAGCCTAGTACATACCATAGCATACATTAAGCTCCCTACAGCTGAAGCATAAGGTACCTTAGACATTTTAGTCTCTTCTTCTGGTGTCTTGGGACACATATCCTTAGTCAATTTCAAATGACCAGGCAAAGGTGTGCTGACAGCTTTGGCATTTTCCATAGAGAAACGTTGCAACACCTTCTCAATATAATCAGCCTGAGATAGAGACAATTTCTTATTTTTCCTATCTCGACAAATTTTCATACCAAGGATTTGTTTTGCTGCCCCCAAATCCTTCATAGCAAAAGATTTTGCTAATTATTGTTTCAACCCCTTAATGTGATCTATGTTAGACCCAGCTACACGCATATCATCAACATATAAACATAAAATAATGTAGTTGTCATCATCCAACCTCTTAAAATAAACACAATGGTCAGAATGACACCGACTATATCCATGCCCATTCATAAAAGTGTCAAATTTAATATACCATTGCCGAGGTGCTTGCTTCAAGCCATATAAACTTTTCTGCAATTTGCACACCAAATTCTCCTTACCCTTGACCTCAAATCCTTGTGGCTGAACCATATATATTTCTTCATCCAAATCACCATGAAGAAAGGCTATTTTAACATCAAGCTGCTCTAAATGCAAATCTTCAGTAGCCACAATACTTAAAACAGTACGAATAAAAGTCATTTTAACAACTGGAGAAAATATCTCATCAAAATCAATACCATGTTTCTGTGCAAATCCTTTTACGACTAATCTGGCTTTAAATCTTTTTGTACCTCCATCCTCTTCTTTTATCCTGTAAACCCATTTATTCTGTAAAGCCCTTTTACCTGCAGGTAACTTACATAAATCCCATGTCTGATTTTTCAGCAAAGAGTCCATTTCATCTGTCATTGCAGACTCCCACTGAAGCTTTGTATCCACCTGCACAGCTTCATTATAACATTCAGGTTCACCAGCATCTGTTAATAAAATAGAATACAAAGATGGAGAAAATCTTTCTGGAGGTCTACTTAGCCTTGTTGACCGTCTAACACTCACTGGGGTGTGTGGTATTTGTTGTTGCTATTGTTGCAGAGCATAAGGAACTACTGGAACATGAACTTGTGGAGTATCATCCAGTACTACATTGTCATTTTCTTTCTTCTCATGCTGCAGCAACAGATCTTTGTACAATACTTTCTCATTGAATATGACATCCCTGCTTCTTACAATTTTATGATTTTCAAAATCCCAAAGCCTATAACCAAATGCATCAATGCCATACCCAACAAATACACATTTCTTTGACTTAGCTTCCAGCTTGGTTCTATTTTCAGAATCTATAAGTGCAAAAGCTTCACAACCAAAGGTTTTGAGAAAAGAATAACTCACCTTCTTACACTCCATGCTTCCTCTGGAATACCACAGTCCAAAGGAGTAGAGGGGCCTCTATTGATTAAATAAACAACAATGTTCACTGCCTCTGCCCACATATTTTTGGGCAGCCTAGCATGCAACCTCATACTCCTTGCACGCTCCATTATTGTCCTGTTCATGCGTTCAGCCACTCCATTTTCTTGTGGAGTCCTTGGTACAGTTTTCTGCCTACGAATACCATTAGAGGAACAATATTCTTCAAATTCTATGCTGCAATACTCACCACCATTATCAGATCTGAGACATTTTAACTTTTTACCAGTCTCATTCTCAACCAAGCATTTCCATTTCTTAAAAGTTTGAAATACATCAGATTTCTGTCTAAGGAAATAAATCCATACTTTTCTTGTTGCATCATCTATAAATGTAACATAATACAGAGAGCCACCAAGGGAAGATACCTGAGCTGGTCCCCATACATCTGTATGCACAAGCTCTAATCTCTCATTTTTCTTTTCCTTCCCACTCTTCACAAAACTAACTCTCTTTTGTTTTCCATAAACACAACTTTCATAGAAATCCATATTGACACATTTCAGACCAGGTAAAACTTTCTTTGAATGAAGTAATTTCATACCTTTTTCACTCATGTGCCCGAGTCTGTTGTGCCATAGTGCTGTGTCAGAATCTACAACAACAGTTTGATGTTCTTCATGCTCAACTGCAGCCACTGTTCCTGAACATTCATTATCTTCTGAAATAATTAAAGTAGAAAGAACAGTATGACCTGTACAAAGATACAAGGTGCCTACTTTCACACCTTTTGCTACTACTAAGGAACCTTTTGAAACCTTCCAATTTTTATCATTAAAAGTAACTGTGCAACCCTCATCACCCAGTTGCCCTGCTGAAATTAAATTCCTACTCAGCCTTGGAACATGTCTTACCTCTTGTAGTAGCCAATGATTCTCATTCTGCAACTTAATCTTAATTTTTCCCTTTCCAACAATCTGACAGGGTTCATTATCTCCCAAATAAACTAGCCCAAAATCCCCTTGGACATAATCAACAAAATAACTTCTATGGGGTGTAGCATGAAATGAAGCCCCAGAATCTAAAACCCATGAATCATCAATACTTTCTAAGGACAAGAGCAAAGCATCCTCCTCGGATTTGTTACTTACCACATTTGCCTCCTTGTTTCCATCATTTTTGTCTCCTTGATCTTTCTTCCGAGACCAACAATCTTTCTTCTTATGACCTGGTTTTCCACAGTACCAGAAATCATTTGGCCCTTTAGATTCGGACCTCTTTCCCTTTGATTTTCCTCTTGATTTCCCACGATTTCCAGAGTTGTTTCCTCTATCTCTTGTTCTGCCTCTGCTTTCTGTGTTCAATACACTACCCGATGTGGATGCCCCTGAGCTTTTCCTACGAATTTCCTCACTCAATATAACACCAATAACATCATCATACTTTAGGGTATTAGAACCAGAAACAGAATTACTAACAGCCATTACCAAGCCATTCCAGCTTTTTGGCAAAGAACACAAAATCAAGAGAGCCCTAACCTCTTCATCAAAAGTAATTTTAAGTGAGGTTAATTGACTTGTAACTGTATTAAACTCATTCAAATGATCAGTAACTGATCCACCTTCTACCATTTTCATATTAAATAAACGCTTCATAAGAAATACCTTGTTTGAAGCTGAAGACTTTTCATACAACTTCGCTAAGGTTTCCATCAGATCTTTAGCTGTCTTTGCTTCAGTAATATTGAATGCCACCGATTGTGCCAGGCATAGACGAATACTCCCCAGTGCCTTCCTATCCAAAATATCCCAATCTTCCTGAGACATTGATTGCTCTTTCTTGGCTACTCCCTCTAATGGCTGCCATAGATCCTTCTGATAGAGATAATCCTCCATTTGCATCTTCCATAACTGGAAGTTCTACCTATTAAACTTATCAACCTTCAGCCTACCCTCATCTTCCATTTCTCCCACTTAACCGAGAGACTCTCCCACTAACTCGTGAGACCTGCTTCAGAGAATAAATGAAAGAACGAACGAAATAACCTCGCTCTGATACCACTTGTTAGGATTAACAAGGCAGAAATAACAATTATGTGCAAATATAACTAATATCAGAAAATAATAAACCACACAGAATAGAACACAAGACACACAGATTTAACGTGGTTCACCCAATCCCTGGGCTACAGCCACCAACAGCGAGTCCAATATTATTATTATCCAGTGATTACAACCTGATTACAATCCGTAATCCCTTACAGCCCAATTCTGTCACAAGTACTAAAATCATATTACATGAAAATCCCTAACCCTAAGCCATATTATACAATATTTTCCCACTTTAGGGTTAGAATGAGTTATAAGTAGTCGGCCCAAATAACCAAAAAAAGTAGTTGGCCTCAAAAAAAATTTCCTCCTGGCGAGGTCGGGAGGAAAAGTGTACAGTACTTTCCTGATTAGTCACCACAAGCTAACACTGGGATCTCTTCCCTTTGAGGGATGGCGCATCTTTGGTTGTTCTTTTGTTTCAATAGCCTTCGCTCTTCTTTGAGCAGTGTATACTTCACTTTTGTAGTATTCTTTTATGCACACACACTGAGATAAAGTGTCATTCTATTGCATGTATGAGATCTTGCACATGTTCATGCTCTATGTACTTGCACTCCATTATAAAGTGCTAGGGGGGTTTGATGTTTGCCTTTGTTTGCCATCTAATTTTTTCATGTGAGTGTTCCTCCAATGACATTAGCCTTGGATATCTCTATATGTGTTTTTACTCTCTCTACACATTTGATGTTTCAGATTCTTCTTCATCATGCAGTTCATATTGGATGATCTTTTTAGTGTACGTGTCATTACTCCCTTGTCAACATTATGGGGGGGTTTCTATTGTTGGTTCTACTGCTTCCTTGGTTTGATAGTGTGAACTATGTATTCAATATTTGATTCTATGTACTAGGCAGATGTAGTGGTTGGGTACCTATGCATTCTAGTGAGATGGATCATTTACCATATGGACACTCTTCTCTTTCCTATTTTTGGAAGTACTCTTCCATCTTTGATTGATCAACTCTTCACACTTTGGTGTTTTTATGCCATCTATATCTTCGAGTTTAGGTGTTTGCCTTTGTTTTCCTCTTGATTCGAGTAGTGTCATTTGAGGGCACTCATGCAGATTACAGTATTCTGTATCTTTGACTTCAGTTGTTTGCCTTTGTTTGCCTCCTGATTCGAGTAGTGTCATTTTAGGGCACTCATGCAGATTATAGTCTTCTCTACCTGGTCATATTTTAGTGGAGGATCTTCAGATCAACAATTACTTCTTGACAGAGTTTGCAACTTCTTGCTTAAGTGATGTTGTACATGTTCATCCTTGTTCCTATTTTCTGGAACATTCCTAGTTTTGGAGGCTTCTTCAGTCTTTTAGACTAGTCTTTGTCTCTTTTTGGAGTAGAGTTTTTCCCATGTGGTTTTCTCTATTTCTCCTCTTTTACAGAGACTCTCTTTTGTACTTGGGTACCTAATCAAGCCTTTTGTTGCCAGGACCCATTTGCTTTCAGTAGTTCTTTCTAAGTTTTTAGCTTCTCCCAAAGTTTATCTTAAGGGGGGTGTTAGAGTAATAAAGTGTTTACTTATTAATTAAATCATATTGATTTAATTATTAAGTCACTTATTATCTCTTTCTACTTAAGCTAAACTTTAGGCATATAATAATTAATTGCTTTATTAATTATTATCATGCAACCTAGGTTTGTTCACCCTTTTAGAGTTTTGATCTCCTTTTATAAGGATTGATCTCTCTTGTTTTGATAACTTTGTAATTGAGAAACATTCATTTTATTGAATTGCAACTTTTATTTTTGCACATCAAGAATGTTTCCTCTTTCATGGATCTATGCATTCAGGCCTCTCTAGCTTCTTGCTTCTCTCTTTTTCTATGACAGGTGTTTGCATGCAGGTGTTCTTGGGAGTCGTGGGTTGTTTACTCATCAACTCCAATAGTTATCTTTGTTGCTCTCATGCTATATTGATACATTTTGAAACAATAGTTTTTTATTTTTTTAAAAAAGAAAGTGGCGTACCACTAATAATTTATTAATATTTAAATAACTGGTTCAAGGGCTCATCAGGGAAAGAACCGGAAAGAAAATCCCGAATCATTTCTCAAATACAATGAAGAGAAAGACAATAGCCAACCCTGAGCCAAATCCTAAGAAACTAAACCCAAAATAGCTCAATTATACATACTTGAGCGTATTTAATACATCATAATACATCCCCCTGAAATAACCCAAATTACCAAAACAAGGAATTAATTGAACAAGATAACAACATCTAATTCCATCAGCATATACCCGAGAGTCATGTTTTCTCAAAATTTATACCTTTGAATGTCACACTTCTATACACAACAAAACCACAATTTTGGAGCTCGTGGCATGATAGAAGAGTTGAGTGTAACCACACTAGAAGAAATCCCAACCATCTAAAGATAGTAAATACAACATGCTTCGATTATAATTTTCATACCATGTCATGAAACCCATAGTGCTAGTAACAAAATGAGGAATAAATCATACTCCAACCATGAGGAAGTCGAAGGACTATCTCAAATACCATCAACAAATCATATCACAAAAACCCCTGGCACGAAGTAAAACCTTTCATTCTTCCATTGCAAAGGGAACACTTGCCCTTACAACCACCGAACTGTCTTGAATTAGCTGAACATAGGAATCCATAACATTGTAATCGACTGATGGCTGAACATTCAAATCAGGGACCAAGCTATGAGATTGTTGTGCCCATGAAGATTGGGGTGCAGGGGAAGAAACTTCAACCCCTACAGGTGTGTTTTGAAGTTCTAGAATACCTAGCAAGGCATATACTTTTTGTTGAATTTTGTAAACCAGATATTTCCCTAGCACCCTACCAAACTTTTGATTCTATCATAAACTACCCTACGATCATGGCTTCTTAACAGGAGATTGCAAGGGAAGAGACCACCAATGAAGGCTTGACCATCCCACAGGTCATAACGTTGCACAACCAATTTAAGGTTGTTTTCCCTAAGATATTTCTGCTTGACAACCTTTTGAGTGATGATATCCAGAAGGGACGCTTACTGCAGTAAATCCATGACATTCGACAGAAAGATAGATACCAATTGTGAAGGAAAAATAAACCGTTTAGCTTGTGGAAACAACAATACTTCATCGATTACTTTCCTAACAACTCGTCGAATACTTACAAAGTGGCAATTATAAATATGATATGATCCGCAAGCCGAGCATGAAGGGCATACCGTGTCATTTTTTGCCATATCTTTTGCACTGTGAAAATAGAGAGCATAACCTTAACTCAAAAGAGGAATGTGGTGTGAATAAAAGTTTAGCCCAAGTGTGCGAAATAGGAATACTCTGCATTTCTCATTAATACTAGCAGTACATAATGCTTATGGGAAAATATTTCACACATGTAGAGTCTCAACTACATCTAACTACACCTTTAAAATTGTACTTTTAACTTTACCTTGGTTGCATAATGACATGCGACTGTAATCATGCCAAGATATAGACCCTATTGTTAGAAATCTTACTAATTATTTTGAGACAATAATTGATGACGATAGTTTTTTCATTTTGTAATCATGCTTCTTTTCCTTAACTTCTCATTGTTTTTCCTTTAGCTAAGTTCACTCTTCCAACTTCTTTTATTGTGGTTAAATTTTTTATTTAAGATAAAATACAAATCCTTAAAAAATCTCATTTTATTTAGAAGCTAATATTTACCATATTAAAAAAGACAACTTTGATAAACGTAATACCCTATTCACTTAATTTTGCAACCCTTTATAGACCGGTCCCCTCTAAGACTAACTTGTTGCTAAAAACTCATGTTCAGATTGAAGATACTTCCAAAGTTTGAACCTTGACAATTAATTAGAAATTTCGTAGCATTAGATTTTTACAGTCTACTTTTAAGTATTTTCACAATTTTTAAAAATAAATTTTTTAAGTCCAAAGGCCCAGAATATCATACGGGACACCAGACCTTGATATTAGACACTCTAGTCAGTTGAAGCAAATATATATATAAATAAAGAGAGAAACTTCACTTGCGATGCAGCCTGTTGGGGATGGCGATGAAAGATAAAGAAATCATAAGGGGGCTCTGGTAATTGGTCGGATAATTTGGTGAAGCCGAAGCTGTCTGTGAATTCATAGTTCAGGTACAACTTCAACTCATCATTGGCAGCTGCATTGTACTTACATATAGTTTTCTTTTCTTTTATTTCTTATTTCTTTTAGAGGATACTATTTTTATTGCACTCGAGGGAGAAAGTTGAAAGGAAGGAGGAAAAGAGAAGCCGGCCGTTTTAGAAAATACGGGGGAAATTAGTAGGAACCCAGTAGCTCGATCCACCTGTTATACCCCTCAAATTTGGGCAGCAATTTTGCATTAAAATTACTATTCTTATTTTTGGCATTTTCTAATAAACCTCTAAAAATATATATACGAAGAAATTCCCGAATTCTAATCTTGAGCCTATGGTTCACCAGCACCTGGTTCGCTCTTGCGGCCACAACCTCATTAAATTCAGGGCCATCGAGTATTGCGATCTGGATTAAGTCTCATTTTTCAACATTTCAACATGTCTTCCTTACGGTTTTGCTCGAATGTTTGCCTCCGTCATTGAATGTAATTGGAGGAGAGTGCTTTTCCTGCTTGCGAGCAAGCTTTATAGAATGATTCAAAAGAGCCTTAATTTAGTTTTCCGAATTCCCTTTTGGAGCACTGGTATACTATTTGAAAGGAAAAATATTTGTGCTCTTCCTTGTGTTAGTGATTGCTCTGATGATTTATAGAGGTCTACAATGTGTTATAGGTTTTATTTCAGTAGTGTGTATGATCAACTTAGAATTATTAAGAAAGATGTGCCCAAACAATAATGTACAAAACTATACATTGTACAGGCAAACTGAACATGTGAACGAAGGAAAGAGAAAATATTGAAAACACAAATTGGAGCTCTCGCACTGCACTTATGCCTTTACTACTAACTTACTAAGCCATTAAAGCGGAAACATGCATAGTTAATTTCCCATCCTTTAACCCTTAGAGGAAAGATAATGTAATTAGCAGATCTAAACAAATTATGGCAACATAACGGCATGTAAATTAACACACTTCAAAAACATGAAAGAACAAGAATTGAAGAAAGATAGACATAAGAGAAAAAACACCAACATATGTGGGGAAATCTCTTCTGGATAAAATACCGCACACTCTAAAGCATCAAATCAATGTATTAATCTACAACAAACTGTTATGATACACTTGCAAGGTCTACTAAGCCTTTGCATGGAGTCCACATCTTGCTCTTCTAGAGGAAATCTGACAATAGAACCCTGCAAAGAATACTTTCTTCACTCCTCTCTTTCAACCCACATAGAAGACATACAATATATAGAGAAATTTAAGTTTGAAGTAGCTTCTAGACAAATCTAAAAGAGGGTCATTCAACTCCTTGTGGTACATTTTCCAACCACCTGTAAGCATGCAATGAAACCCGTACATCATTTTCTAACCCCTCTCACATACCTCAGGCACTTGCTTTTTTTGCCAATAATAGGTATGACAGATGCTCTTACACACCTTACAACTATTTTAAAATCTGTCATATATGACAACACTTACTTCTGTAAGAAAATCTGTCATAAATGACTATAATTAACTGTTTCTCTTACAACTTGTCATAACCCATGATGTCTTCTAACGCTTGTCCAACCTGTCATAAGAATCTGTCATACAATGATGACTTACATAGGTTTCTAAGATGCCGACAGGCGACAAAATATCTCTACCAAAGTGGGATGCCTACTTGTCCATTGAAGGACAAAATACTTTCTTGTCATTTTCCACATCACCTTCCAATGTGAAAACAACTCATAGTGCATGGCACTCTGGATGAAAATATGATGAGCATGAAATTACATTTAAGGTATTAAAGAAATAAATACAATGTCACAAATGGCTAGGGTTGAGACACCTAAATTCCCAACAATATGTCCATACCAAAAAATAAGGCCCATAGCCAAGGAGCCAAACCTTTGTGCCATAAGAAAACCTTCAGCTATAATCACAGAGAACAACAATGAGACCATGCCACTTATAAACTCCTCACACTTCAGAAAAGTGCACCCAATATAATGCAGCTCATGCTATGCCCGAGTCTTCTCACGCCACAGACGCAACATAGAAAGTATATTACACCATAATCACTACCAGCCAGCCGTTCGTCACCATACTGTTAATCCTAACTGGTGACTGAGAGGGGGGGTGAATCAGTCAAATCAAATTATTTCAAATTTTATCCTATGAAACAGAGTACAGCTACTGTGTGATAATGAAAATGTAAAGTATGTTTAACTTACTTAAACATAAATCACATGCAACAACTTACACAAGATTTATACGTGGAAACCCTCTGTTAGAGGGAGAAAACAACGGTGGGACAAAACCCACAATCTTCACTTTTGTAGTAATAAAGTTGCCGTGTTAAAGGCTTACAACAACACTTGTTAGAGTGCTACCCTGTGAAGGGATTTAACATAGATCGGTTAAGATCTTAACCCTGTTAGGAGCCGCCTTGCCAGAGGACTTAAGAACATCAATCAAGATGTCACCCGGTTAAGGGATTTATACAAAGGAACCTGTTAGGGTTCACCTTGATAAAGAGATTTCTACGAACTTCCAACAATAAGAAAGATGATCTTTTGTAGCCACCTAATCTGTCATTCAAATCATACCTGTTCTATTCCTCGCTCAACTTGGCTGTTCATTCTCTGTTGTTCACTCTTGGTGACTGTATCCCTTCTCAGAAGACTTTGCTCTTCTGCTTTGCTATTCTGCTTTGTCTCTGCGCATTTGATTGCTCCAACCTTTTTTATAACTTATGCACGATGACCCGTATATATAATGATCTTCACAATTCAAATTAGAATTGTGGCGCCAAGCTACAAGTCCTCCAAAATGCCGCTATTCTGGAAGGCATTCCAAAAAGTTCACATGCAAAACTCTAGTTCATGCCAAAACGCTCGCATACAAAACTCCAGTTCATGCCAAAACTTTCGCATACAAAACTCCAGTTCATGCCAAAACGTATCCCGTTAAAACTAGATCAGATTTACGAGACAGTAAAAAATCATAAAAGCACAGACTGGTAGGTTTGATATTATTGCACGGAAACCGGTTTGCTGCCGGTTGAGTCATCTGCCTTCTGTAGTTTTCTACTAGACCGGTTGGACAAGACCGATATTGTTGTGACCGGGTTTCCTTTAGGGCCCGTTTGGTGCATGGAATACCAAATGCCAGATATAGTCAATTCTGGAAGATGTTGCAATTCTGGAAGATACAAATCCTGAAAATGATTTCCGGAATATGGGATGACCTGTTTGGTTCACCCGGAAGATGACTGAAGAAGTACTGTCAAATTCTCAGCCCATGACGACATTTTGCCGGTGAAATCGTTGTGCCTAATATTCGCTAATATGTGGAATGAGTTAGCACGGCTGTGGTGGCTGCTGTCTGCTTGCTTGTTTTTCTTTTCCACCAATGCTGCTCTGTGCCTTTGACTTCACCATACACACTCTCCACAACGGAAACAGAGAATAATCTCGTGCACATGATAGAGGTAGGAAACCGTGAGATCGCCGTGTTTTTATTTTCAATCATACTAGGTTGTCTAGATATTTTATCAAAAATCATCGGTATGAACTGGAATTTGTTGTGAGATATCTAGGTTGTGGGTAGAATGTGCAAGACCGAGTGGATGAACAGTGTGTGGATCACTGGTATTCACCCCCAATTCGTCTGTGGTCTCAAATTTTGTATTGTGCATAATGTTTGGACCGGATTCTTCAACACAACTTAATATCCACGATGATTGCCAAACATGCCGTGTACACTGAATTTACTGGCTCCTTGAGCCTGACTGTAACCGCCAGTGTGGATATTGTTTTCATTGGCACCACAGTTGTCAATGTTATCCTATGTGAACTGGCCAAAGCGAGGAGCGCACAGTGTAGCCGATTTGCTTTGTAGAGTAGCGAACGGTGAAAATGGCAAACTAAAACGAGCGAAAATTTTGGCGATGAAAACGAAAATTTCAGCAAAAAATTCGGATTTCAAATATTATAAAGACCAAGCGGACCCGATGGCACATAAAATGATCATTCGAAAAGTGGAATTAGACCATGGATTTCTAATTCCACCTTTTCAAGTGGAAGATGAAATGCCCATTTTGTGGGCAAAATTGGAATTTCGAAATTCCAATTCCTACTTGTTTGGATGGACACAAACATGGAATTCACTAATCCGAAAATGTAATTCCGGAATTAGAGCTCATATTGCATGCACCAAACAGGCCCTTATGTAACCGGTTCATTTACATTGGTTACTTAGCAAGTTTGATGTTTGTCGACTGTGACAACTACCGGTTCACCACTGCTGCTCTAACATTATGACTGGTGTGTTTGATGTTTGCCAATGATGACAACTATGCATAATGCCAACACATACTTGCACCTACAATATTTAATTTGTAGCCAAATTATTAGTTGGCACTAATATCCCTTATTTTCTTCACGAACCTTCCGCGACTATAAACTCATTGAATTGGTCACATAAAATATGTGATAAGTTGCTCCACTCGACTTAGGGAAATTTTGTATATTCACCAACTATTATTGTTTCCACTGTTCGCTATCTCCTTATTTGCCTACCCATTTATTAGTGCAAATATTAAATCAGCATGACTTGGTATTATGACTCTTCACAAAATAGCTCGATTCCTTTTCTAAATGACCACTCTCAATAATATATTGTTGATGCCAAATAAAGAATTGGAGTCATCAAAATATGAATCGCACTAAGAATATTTCCGCAAATATCAAATGGATACATACTATAGCGCCAGTTATCTTCAGAAATATTTCACTCGAACTTGAACACCCAGCCTTATGAAGATTTAGTAATCGAATAACAAACCAAGCAGCCATCCAATCAAAGGTCTTCCTCACTTACCTTTCCACCAACCTTTATTTTCTAAATAAAATAGATATTTGAAAACCATCACTTTTTAAAGTAGCCAAATACTTCAAAAACTATTTTCATAGAATACTTTACAATTTTTCTTTCATTGATGCGCAATCAATCCTGATTTGAATCCACCTCCAAGATGAATTGGGTTTCCATCCAATTCCTGATAAATTCCAAGGGTTTCCGTCTGCAAATTTCTTAAAAGCCAAAAGCTCGCATAGCTAAACAAAAGAAACGATGACCAAGCCTATCAAAATGACTCCCTCAATCCTCCTTTTATAACACTTTGTCAGAGGTTGCCAAGTTGAGAATACATGTTGATAGTTTCAAAACCTTTGATAGTGTCTATAAACAATGCCTCATCGACATTTTAAACTGCTTGCCAATTTCGTCAACGTTGTCGATTGAAAAGTTGTTCACTCAAATGGGAATGTGGATCAAAATTTATTTTTCCCTCTTTTGCATTCACTTATTGAGGAAGTATTTAATTAATTTAGTGACACTTTTAAATAATTAAAATTAGTCATCATATAATTTATTTATTTTTCAACAACTTAATTTTAATCACTTTATTACATACTCAATGCCTAGGATGAATTAAAGCATTCACATGCTTTGCCAACTATGGCTTACAAGTATAAAGCCCACAGGGGTTTGAGCCTTTCTCTTCATTTTATACTTATGTAATGGTGGTTATATGGAGTGTTATATTGTTTTGTTTTTGGTGGTTATTTCTTTTGGATACCGAGTATTGATTTCGGGTACTTGATGTATGTGTTTATATATTTGTTATTTTATGTAAAATTGTGTATTGATGTGTTCAGCTTCACTATTTTCTTTAAAATGATCGGCTAGATGATTTAATTTTTAAATTTGCATCATTATGTTGATATTGATTTGATTGAAATAGAAATTATCCAAATGTGATCTATCTGATGATTGGTTGATTTTACCATTCACTTTAACTATTATTACCTATTGATAAGATGCACATAGTGTGCGATTGAAGTGTGCAGGTACAGGTAAAATGTCAATGGTGGGAAGTTTGAGATGTTCACATGGTTTGCCTGTTTTATTTACCCATGCCAACCTTATTAAGGTGATAAGACATGGGATGTTTATATCCACGAAACCTTATCTAAATCACACACGATTTGGGACCCCCATTGTGCTAGCCCAGTATGTTTTAATTCCCTTGTGTGCTTTTATTATTTTCTCATATGCATATTGGTTGCTTTGGAGTAAAATAACTAATAGCCTCGTGAAATATTGGAATGTACTTGAAATTGTAAGGTGAACATTTGGAATTAAATGAGAAATATAAAGGTCTTTTAATATTTTATTTTTATTGCACAAATGAAGTGGGTTTCCCATGTAAATAACATACGAAAGTTCATGTTCTATCCAAAAAGTGAATGACTTTCAAAACTTGACAAGGAATTCATATTAGATATTTGTATAAAACAAATGAGGTTTTATCATGAATTCAAAAAAATGAGTGTGGAAAGGATCAAAAGGGAAATGGATATCAGGGTTTGGTATATATGCAAGAAGTTATCATTCTTTGGGGGATTATTCTCCTTATGAGCTTTTGGGTATAAAAAAGAAAAATACTGTACTGTTATGGTAAATCGATGTTGTTATTAAACATAGGAGATGAAAGCTCCTTATATAGATTTACAAAGACAATGTTTCTATTATGAAACAATCACGAACTAAAGATGGAAATAGAAACTACCTAATAAACTACAGACTAAGATGACCAGTAAAGAAACATTACAATATTCTAATACCCTCCCTTAATGGTCATTGCCTAAGTACGTTACAGAAGACTGTAGATGTCTTGTGGTCATAAATTCTTTAGAACATTTTGTCGCTGTTGAGACCATCCCTAGATCTACAGAATAGAGTAGCCAAAATCTGTCCAGAAAAAAATAAAGAAGGCTGCTCCCTTCTTCAGAATGCTTTGCAATAAGAGACAAGAGCTTGCCACTGACTCTGCCACTGAGATGAGTCTGCCACCAACCCTCTCAAAATTTGCAAAACTTCTGACCAAAAATTATTGCAGAAGAGCATGGTGCCCCAGAACATATTGCAAAAAGTCTCAATTTTCGAAGAGAAAAATTGGAAAAACTAGATACGATTTTTGAGGTGAAAAAATCGGAAAAACCAGACACAATTTTTGAGGTGAAAAATCGATCAAAACCAAACAACAGAATCCGAGACATCGATCAGAGAATACACACCTTTGTTTTTGAGGGAAAATGGTAAAACCCAACACTTGAAACCCAATAGATAATTTTTGAGGAAAAAATTATTAAAACCCAATAGATAATTTTTGAGGGAAAAAATATTTAAACCTAACAATAGATAATTTTTGAGGAAAAAATTGTTAAAACCCACTAGAAATTTTTTTAAAGGAAAAAAAATTATGAAAACCCATCAAATATTTTTTAGGGGAAAAAATATGAAAACCCATTAGAGAAACCTTCATGTGGCAAAACACAAGACTTCATGAGGTAAACAACATATGCAAGCAACATGCAACTTACAAAAAGCCCATGCAAGCAACATGCAAGTACACACAACAAACATGCAAGTACATGCAACCGGCGGAAATCAGAGACTTTTGCTCAAACTAGGAAATCGTGCAATCAAAACCCTCGACTAGGCTCGCGATTTTCAGCAAAAATCTTCGAAGACGAACCACAAAATTTTCATAAAATACATCCAACAATTTTTATTTTAAAAAAAATTGAAAACAAATTTATGGAAAAAGATGTGAACATAAAGTAATATTTTATAAAAATTTGAACAATTAGTCTAATTGGCAATTACATTCTTCAGTTTTATAATGAATGGATAGGATAATTTATAATAATCTTGCATTCATGCAATCAAGTTATCACTAGACTATCAGTTCAGTTAATTTTCTTTATTCATTTTCATGCAATGCTTTGTAAACAATATAAGCAAGTGTCATTTGGGCTTAAATTTTTCAAAATAGTGATTTTCAAGCTTGCATATTGCTGAAGTTGTCCACTGCATTCTAGGTTTTGATGTTAAGTTATTTTGTGTTAAGTACAATTTGATAACTATTGTAAGCTTTGTATTCCAATTATTATCATAAGTGTTGTAACTTTGTGTGTATGATGCTTCGTATTTGTGTCTCCAATCTGATCTTGTTTCACTTTTGGTTTTTGATCTCTATGTTTAGTTGTAAATCATAAGCATCCTTTAATTGTATTTGACAAATTTTTTGCAGTGGATGATCTATATAAAAATCCTTTTTCCTAGCATTGAAATGTTTGTCATCCGTTCGCCCTAGGTGAGTCAAAAAAATTCATTTACTTTTATTCAACATGAGCATGCAATACCCTAGAAAATATTTTTAAGTTTGTAAATAGCAAGACCATATTGTTTAGAGTAGGTTAGTTTTTGTTTGATAGGGAGGTTCTCCTAATTCGATGAGCAGTTCTACTACAAATTTGTTATGTTTTGCGTGTTGAACTGTTTTAGTCATCCATCCCGCCAAGCAACTTGTCATTAGCATTTTAATTTTCCCTTCTTATTACAATGTGATTAAATTGAAATGATACAAGGTGAAAATGGTCTATATTATTCTCTACAATATGAAGCATATGCTAGTATGTGGGAAGAATAACTAGTGCGGAAAACTAAATTATTTTGGCTTTTCATCCTTGAGCCACTGTCCCCATTGCCATAGCTTATGATTTCCGTTTTACTTTTAAAATCACTTACCCATCCAAGGACTTGATGAATGTGGGATAATTGCTTAAACCAAGCACCATGTAGTAAACATTTTTATTGTAATGGGAATAAACTAGAGCGATAAAAAATGAGTAATGATTTTCAAAATCACAGTGGAGACAAAGCTACATTGGACTAGCTCAATTGTCAAATGAAACAGTGTGGCTACATGACATGCTAGATCACTTGTATGTGTTGAAAGACATGCCAATGGTTCATTGTAGTAATTAGAGTGCTCTTTAGATTACCAAGTATCTAGTCTTTCATGAGAACTGTTGGAGCTGAAGAAGATTTTGATTAGTTATTTTGAAACATATTACCAAGTGGTTGATATCTTCACCAAGCCATTGATGTAGAGTAAGTTCGTTAAGTTTCTAGAGCAATTCTATCTCAAAGAGCTTGTAATGAAGGGGGTTTTCATGACATTCCAATTTTATTTCAAGGGGGGATGTTGGAATGTTAATTTTGCTTTGTAGGGATTTCTCCCACATGCATCACTTAAAGGTTTAAGAGTATAATGTGCCAAGATTTAAGCATAGGCATAATGCTATATGATGAGGAAGGTTGTACAATATAATCATCTGAATGTTGTATATTGGAAGTGCATTCAATCAATGAAGTAAAGGGTACTCAATGCACCTATTTTAAATTTCTTGTTTGTATTCTATCTTGCATCCTATCATTTGACAACATAGGTCATGTGAATGTGTGTTGTGTTCTTTCTAATGGCTTGATTGCAAAGTAGTAGAAATGAATCCTATAAATGAAACAGAAAGTACAATACATAACTTGGGTCGCATGGATCAGATAGTAAATTAAAAGCAGAATGCAAATTTTCACCAATTTCCAAGTTGTGCAAAGATTTACGCTTTCAATCCTCTATTTTGATTTACAAGAACTTTTTGGAGATAAATAAATGTACACCTATATGATGAAATACTTAATATGAAATAAGTAAAATGTTTACTTCCTTGCTTAGTCTTGCTAGTATGATAACCTCAAGGGGTTACTTTTTGCATGTTAGAGGCTTCATATGACATGCCAAGATAATAAACTAGATGAGAAAGGTTATAGTGGTTATATTTTGATCCTCTAATTGTTATACTTCAAGTATACTTGTGCTACTCCATTCATTTGATTCGCTGAAAGTAACAGAGCTCTCTTTATTCGTGTTCAGTATTTTTTTATAGATTCAAACCTTTAATGGTGGTTGTTCATTATATCAAAGCAGGGTTTGTCCAAAAGTTGCAGCTTATCACATGGAGATATCCTGCGAATCATATGAAAATAAATCACATGCCAAGCTGCGCTTGCATAAGGTTGCTGGGTATGAAAGTTCCTTCAAATTTTTAAAATTCAATCTTTAGCTGTTCTCTGTATAGCTAGTCTTTGTTTTGATCTTACTAATTGATTGGGTCTAGATTACATCTTCAATCCAGGATGTAGATGGGAAATAAATCTAGAAAACAACTGTTCATTCCTAGTCTGGGAACAAAATAGGTCAGTTGTATAGAGTGCAGGGAGAAATTCACCTTTAATATGATAAATCTATACTTGCAGGCATATTACTGAAATACTGGAGCTTCATGCAGAAAGACCATCCTTTCACATTTTGTTTATTCCTGGAAATCCAGGTATTTCTGTACTCTTTCTCATCATACAGTTGTCCCTTAATACCTAATCTCATCAATAATTTTACTTCTGAAGACGTGACCGCAATGATCACCATGCATTGATAGTGTTCAATGAGAAATTTAAAATTCAATCTGGAAAGCTGTGTATGATATGTTTTGGCGATTACTGCATTTCTATTCAGGAATCGTCACCTTCTACAGAGACTATCTAGAAGTCCTATATGAGCTGCTTGATAAGAAAGCTTCTGTAACAGGTAAACTTTATGATTGATAAAATATATTTTACTCGAGATTTTTCCTTTTAGACGATCAACTCGTCATGAACCCTGACAGATTGTCCATAGGGGAAAATCACTTGATCAAACTCATCATGTTTTCTCTAATTCTATGCTGGTTTTTGATGGCAATCATTGCAGCTGTTGGACACGTGGCCCACACATCAAAGGTTATTTGTTTTGATGTTTGATGCAAAAGAAAATTTGGAAACAGAATATCATTGTTGCAAATGTGAATACTATATGTTTATTCTGCTTTTTGGATATGTATCATTGTTTTTTTTAATTTGGGAAAGTATGTAATGCTTATTTAAAGTACAGTAGTAGACTTTGGTACATCAAATGGTCAGTTGTTGCATATTTTCAGAAGAAAACTTAAGTTCTGCTACTTTTTATAATTAAAAAATGACATTGGACTGACTTTCAAATGAGATCTGAGAAAAATTAAGCTTCTAGCGTATTGTAGATGACATATTTTATTGGAAAAGATATGCTATAAGAACTAATTACCTCAGTACTAGAAGCATTTAGTCATATTGGTATATCAAAGTCTGTTCTGATTCCTTTACTCTTTATTCAAGGCAAATTTTCTTTTATAGATTATTGAGAATATGTCAATAGATGGCAGATTACAAAATGCTAATCATGCCTGGTGGTGATAGTTGCCCATAAGCAATGTTTGCGCAATGCCCAAAAATTAATAAAATTGTAAGTATTAAGTGCATAATTGGAAAAACAGGTTAAACAGAATTTTTGTGTTCATGAATATGACTCAAGCTAGGATGTCCAGTTTGTCCAAATGGCCCCCTGGACCAGCCATGGTTCGAACTGGTCCATGGTACTAGTCCGGTCCGTCTGTGGGTCTGGACAGGGTCCATCCCACACAGGCCTGGTTTGAACCAGACCACGGGCCGGTTGGACCCGGACGGACCACCCAAAAAAAATTCGAAGCAGAATCGAACCAGCATCGAATCTGGGCCCACAAACTATCAAAATCAGCGGCCAAGTTTTTTCTTTTTCAGATTTAATAACTTTTTGATATCCACAAAAGAGTGGAGAACTTGGTATTTGTGCATTACAACTTGTGTCTTGTCTCACACAAGAATAAAGAATACAAAGAAGGGGAGTTGTAAGAACCCTTCAAGGCTCAAACTGCTGAACCAAATTGTGTTTGTTTTGTTTTCTTATTTTTTTCTGATTTATTTTGTTTTTGAAGATTTTGAACATTAAAAAAACAATACAATACTGAAACGAACTTATAGGAATTAAAGAATTCAACTTCCATAACAACTCTGTACATAATAATTCATCTCTAAGGCATCATATGTAATTACAAACTTTTATTGAAGAAGAGTACACTAAAAAGCAACAACTCGGCAACACAAGGAACCTGATTTTTTTATCCAATCTGCTGTTGGTGATGGTGATTTGACTCCCTATTGCAGCAATTGATGTATTGGATTCCACACACCCCTTGTCCAATAGAAATTACCAATAAATAAGCTCTCAAATAATTAAATCACACCTATATGGAAGTGCGCCCAACAAGTACAGGTACATCAGCAATAAATACTGATAAGTATAGCTCGTGTAAGCCAATAAACAACTGGAATAAATACCAAACAATCTTCCTTTGATTCTGCAAACTTAAATTATGCAAATCTGATTCAACTTCTCCGAATTTCTCCAACTGAAGCACAAATAGTCTCCGCAATGAAACCCTCCTGAATAGCAAGTTGACTAGATATTTCACTAGCTCAGATGGTTGCTCAAAGAAGAACTAGGTTCTCCAATGACAGAAAAATGCTTGTAGAAACCCTTGTTTCTCTAGAGCCAACTTCAATTCACAAATTTCAATAATCAACATCATAATAATGAGAATGAGCTCTGAAGTCCCTTTTATTCTTTTCTTGTGAGAGCTCGAACACTTTCCTGGCCAATGTGGGATAAAAGATATATTCCCACTTTTAATTTTTTCACTTAAAACTCTATAGTTGGTGCACAAATAATTCTTTTAAAATTAATTGTTCACTTGGCCCCATCTATGATAACTTGACCCTTCACTTAAGTGACTTAAGTTATATAAAATTATAATATAACTTAATAATATAAGCTCAAAACCATTAATATTTATTTTAGCCAAATAAATATTGATATCTCCATTATTACTCATCATCTTTGTATGTCTTCTGAATTGAGAGCTGACATGATCAAGCCGCATACAACCATACCCCATTTCTAAAAATAGTAGGAGTCCCTCTCTGAGCCTCTCAAACTTACTATAAATAGAAAAATGTGCTATAAATAGCAACTATTGCATACGGAGTCCCAGAGACCTTGAATGAAAGCCAAACTTGCAAACTCTGACCACTGAAGAAGATGCATCCCTCAAGGGACCTGTTATGAGGTTTTCACACCATTGCCCCACAATTTATGGGGACCCCCCTATTTTGAGACTGTTTTGGGCAATTTTCTCAGATCGAGGATTGAAGGTGAAATTTGGAGCGAATTTGAAGAGTCAAGAAATGAGATTTTTACATTCAAGAGGATGAAGGATGTATTTAAAAACAATAAAAAACTGAGTTTTATCAAGTCTATAACTTGATTTCCTAAATGTAATGATTTTGCTTATTAATCCAAATTAAACATATGGATTGGATAATTCGATTTATAAGCAATCTTGGTTTGACATTTTGAGCAAAATTTGGATTTTGTGGACTTAAATTTTTTGGGAAATTTGGTGCAATTTTGCAAATTGTGAAAAATGGAAAGATAAATTCGGGCAATTTAATCATGCAATTTTGATAAAATAATTTTTGAAAAATCTAAATTCTAAGTATCAAAATTGCAATTTTAATGTTCACTTTTCACAGTTTGGTAAGAGGGTTCTTGCAAGTTGGTAGGCATGTTCCTGCGAGTTAGTAGGGGTGCTCTTGCATCTTGACAAAATTTCAATTTTCAATAGATTGACGAAATTTCAACATGAGAAAATAATTTTCTTTTAGCCAAGTGGAATTATTACCTTGACAAAATTATTTTGGCTAAGGAAAATTATAATTTGCAAGAAAAAGACAAAATGGTTTCAAGTTGGCAAGTAAGTCTTTGCAAGTTGGTAAGAAAGTCTTTGGAACTTGGCAAGTGGGCTTCTGCAAGTTGTTATGAATTGATAGAAGTGGTGTTGCGAGTTGGTAGAGGCGATTGTGCAAGATGGAGAGATCAACTTGGCAATTTGGCAATTTCAATAACAAATCCTCCCATGCTTTAAATTTTCCTTTCAAGGTGGCCCATTAAATGTTTTTATTTTCAATGATAATATGGGTTGGATTTTATATTTAATTTTCCAAGACAATTTCGATACCAAATTTGATGCCAAATTGGAAAGGCCATTTTGCCATTTTAAATATCAATGCAATTTGAAAACCATTTTACAATTTAAAATTTCGATGCCAAGTGGACCAATTCATAATTTTAAAAAATCAAAATTTGAGGCCATTTTAAATTTGAAAATCAATGCAAAGTGGGACGATTTATATTTAAAAATCAAGGTAAATTTTTTTGGGGGGGGAATTTGTTAAAAAAACCGATACCCAAACAAAGGCCAGATCTATAAACAAAATCGAAAGTTTGGAGGCCCCCGTTTTAATCAAATCTTATTTCAAACCGCTGGGAAGAGGGTCGGCCTCTTGTAGTAATTTGTTTATTTCTCCAAGAGGGCAGGTCGTCCCTCTTATTTCACCAACATGGGGGGCATATAAATGTGGTTCGCTGGCCTTATCATTTGGCATATTCCAAACTGAATTCCCTCTGCTCATGCGATTTTGTCTCTGCCATTGGGAGTGCGATTTTTTCTTCCTTTTGGTGTGCGATTTTCTTGAACTCAAGTGTGATTACCTTTGTATCATGTGTGAATCATCTCTGACTTAGCACCGAAATATCTCTGATATTTAAAAGCGAATTGCCTCTTTAATTGGCAGTGATTTTCGTTGCCATTGGACTGTGATTTTCCTTTCATCAAAAGCAAATTGTCTCTGTTCCTTGGCTGCGATTTATCTCTATTTGGGACTGAGATTTACCTCAATACATGTGTGATTTTCCTCCACCAATCAACAATGAATTGACTCTACCTTCAAGTGCCATTATCTTGTGAGTTGGGGAAGCTAGATCAACAAGTTATAACAGTGGGATCCTCTTCAGTTCGGCAGTGAGTTTATTAATTTGGGAGGGATCAATCTTGAAGTCTTATTGCATCTTCGTGGGTCAGCTCTACAACTCCAGATCAGATTGTGTACATTGCAAATTGGGAGGTAACTCTTAGTCACTTGGAGCATCTACTTGGTATTTCCATTCGATCAAGTTGGCAACTTGAAGAGTCTTTGTTGCCAACTTGGGGGACAGCCTCTCGTGATTTGGACAACATACCTCTTGCATTTTAACAAGCGTAATTCGAATTTTTAGAGGTTTGGGGTAGTGTTAGTTGCATCATAGATGAAGTGCATTATGTGATTATTATGACATGGCAACTAACTCCTTGTTTTTACATGTTTACATCTTGGACTTGGATAGTTGGAAGCTTGGACTTGGATATTTGGAAGCTTGGACTTGGAGATTTGGAAGAGAGCCCTTCACATTTGAGGACCCTACTTGGATCCACTTCCTCGGTTACTTAGTCCTAGTTTAGATTTTTCAATCTTTGAGTTTAAAAGGGGGCATGGTTGATACGAACACCTCCAAGGCACTAAGAGCAGCTCAACTCAAGGACTTAGAGGACATGATGCCTAAGTCCTTCTTTCCCTCCAAGTTGAAGAAGGTTGGAGGCACCAATCTAGGGGCGGTGAACATGATACAAATGAGGGATCAGTTGCTTGGAAGTTCTTCACAACTTGCAAAGATGATGCTTAAAAATGGAATCATACAAGCGACAACTTTCCCTCCTACCTTGCCTTGTCCCAAATTGATCATGGAGTGTGCCATCCGCTATGACTATCAATCCAAGTTGGTGTGCTATGGTGAGGACAAGAAGGTGCTCATCAATCTAAGTGAGCCAGTTATCGAAGAAGTATTCCACATCCCTTATCACAACAATAGCATCCTGGTGACTAGAGATCAAGCAACCAAGCATTACAACGATAATTCAGATTTTTATGCCTCGTTGTGTAAAGAATGGTTGAAGGAGCCAAGGGAGTCATTTGCAAGATTACCAAAGTTCTCGAGATTGGACTTCAAACCAGAGTATGGTGACCTCTTGGTGATGTTGAGCAGAGTCATGGGAACAACTCAAATTGGGCAATTTGAGACATGGATGTATTACTTCATCGAGGCCATTGAGAGTGGTAAGAAAATATTTGATTGGGCCATGATCATAAGTGAAAACTTGGATCTAAAGTTGAGAACAGTGCAAGATCAAAAGGTATTCTACATGGGATCCTACCTTTTCTATATGATAGTCGGCTTGTACCAGCAGCCAGGATTGAGAGCTTTGGGCATAGTTGGGAAGGAGGCTGGACAATACTTGGTGCATGAGTGCTATCCACAACTACATTAAGGACTTTAAGATATTTTATGATGCATTTTCCATGAAAACGGTGAGAACTTTGCAAGAAGCACCTCACAGGAGACTCTCTCCCGAAGTAGAAAAGTTGGTGAAAAAGTACGGGAGTTGGTACTTTCAGTTTCCAAAGTTTACATATATTATATTAGCAGGAAATACTTATTTCCCAAAGAGACTTCCAAGATATCCACCTAAGAGACTAGTGTTGTTGGAAGTAGCTAGGCAGCTAGCACATTATGACAAGATTCAAAAGCACAAGGGCAGGTCGGGAGTTACTTTCTCATTGACAATTGGAGCTGATTACTTTGGCAGCAGCAAAGACATAATCCATTACTTTGGCAGTAGCAGAGACATAATTGGAATACTACCACTTGGCATGGTATAATGCAAGGCAAAACTTTGATCCAAATGGGCTAGTAAAAACAACATATGGAAATCCATACAGACATGTTCATCATTTAGTAGACTATTGGGCCAATGCAGCTGATGACTACAAAGTGAGGAAAAGAGCCTTCTCTAGACTTACAATGGACATGATGAGAAGTTATAGATGGAGAGGACTTAGCATCCCAAATTAGCTGGAGGAAGATAAAAGGACATTAAGAGCAGATTATAAAGCCATAAGGCAAAGTGAATTGGATCCCATTGATTGGACAAGTGACCAAGACCCTTCATTGGAAGCAATAATGAAGCCCATTGATTTATACATAGAGGAATGGTACAACGGGAAGATAGCTCGATTGGAGGAACAAAGATTTCACCTCACTTATGAAAAGATGAAGTTAGTGGAAGAAATTTCGGTGTAGTCAACTGGGCAGCAAGATGAAGTTGGTAGCCAACAAGCAGAAATGAGTAGCAAAAAGAGAAAGGATATGGAAAGTGCAAAAGGAAAGGAAAAGGAGTTCGAGGAACCACCAGCTAAGAAGCAAGGTGTTAGTATAGTGCCCTTAAGGGAAATTGCCACTGCAACTTAGAACATGGTTGCTGAAAATATAGACAAGGGAACAACAGTTGAAGTGAGTTTAGGTTCATCCAAGGGATACAACTACAACACAGATTATTCTCCCCTCGCTCAGAATCAGCCTAAGGGAAGTTCTCCTATAGGTTATGAGAATGTTGGATTGATTGATGTGGAGGCCCTATCAGTTGAAGATGAAAGTCAAGCACCAAACGAAACTAATGAGGTTGTGCCTGTGGAAGAGGAACCGAACTTAGAAATAGGAAGGTGTATAGTGCCACTGTGGTTGAGGGATCTTCTCAAGCCTAAAGGGAAGATTGCACTTGTTTGACCTATTGGGAACATTGAAGAGTTGATAGAAAGAGAAGTAAGTGAGAAGAGAGCCAACCTGCAGGAACAATGGAATGGATGAGGCCGAGAGGAAGATTCGATGCACCCCTTGCCCTTCCTTAGATGAGATCAACAACATGCTAGCCAAGTTCATCGATTTGGCTAAGATTATGAAGGACAAAGGAAAGACTATCTTAGAAGATCATTTGATGTAAGCCCAAGTGGCAGATTTTCCTTTCTTGTTGGGTTGGGTAGGTGTTTGATTCTGATTGGCTAACCATTTGGTGCCATTTCATTGGTTGCCACCTTTGTATTTTTTTATTGGTCCATTGAATGAGGTGTCCTTTTTTGATTGGCCGATGGGGTGGTAACCCTAATTAGGGTTTATGGGATGTAATCTGGGCCCTTGATTTTAGATTTTTGCCTCTTAATCTTGGCCAGTCATTGTACTTGAGCCTCTATATAAGTCATTTGCTCTCATTTGTAATTTAGTTGGAAGGTTGAAGAAAATTGTTGCTTAAGTAATGCCAAAATTGCTCTTCTTATCATTGTTGTGCTTTGCATGGTGATTGAGCTGGTCCATAATACTATTGCTTGAGTTTCTCGACACCATTCTTTTTGAGAGTAGACTGACGATACAGTTGCAACATTAAGTACACCATATCACGAACCTCAAATGATCGCTCAGTCCTCTTCTAATTTGCATACTGCTTCTGCTGATTTATATCGCCCTAAGAGCCTTTACAATGCCCTGGTTCTCCTATAACAAATCTCCAGCACTAGGCACTCTTCTGTCACTTAACAACAAATCCATGAAATTGGGTGTCTCATACCCATATAATGCCATGAAAGGTGACATCTGTATGGACATGTGGTAAGTGGAATTGTAGCAGTACTCACATAAGTAAATCCACTTGACCCATGCCTTCTGCTTCCTTGCTTTGTAGTTCCTAAGGTATCCCTCCACCCATTTGTGTACAATCTCTGTTTGACCATCTGTCTGAGGGTGGTAGATAGTACTCGGAGTGAGCTTTGTCCCGCACAGTCTGAACAAATCCTGCCATAAATGACTCATGAATCTGTTCTCCCTATCATTGACTATACTCTGAGGTAGGCCATGCAATCTTAATACCTCATGAAAGAACAATTCTGCCACCTGCGTAGCAGTGTACGTAGTTGCAATCAGAAAGAAGTGAATGAACTTAGTAAGTCGATCAACAACCACATAAATAGAGTCTCTGCTCTGGGCCCTCGACAAACCTGTGATGAAATCCATAGACAAGCACTCCCACTTCCTATTAGGAATTGGAATTGGCTGAAGCAAACCGGCTGGGTAAGAGTGTTCCTGCTTATTCTGCTGCAGGTAGGACACTCCCTAACATACTGCAACACCTCAACTTTGAGCCCTTTCCAAGTAAAGTGCTCTCTAATTTGCTGGTAAGTTTTGTAGAAACCAGCATGTCCTGATATAGGTGAATCATGATAAGTCCTCAACATTATCTTCCTCACCTCTGATCCTGTTACCAAATAAATGCGCCCTTTGTGAATGATAAGCTCATTCACAAGGGTATATTCACTGTCCTGTATGGTTCCATCAGTCAATCCCGATGCCCATGTATCCTTTGCATACTCTGCTAGGATCAAGTGCCTCCAATCCTTAGCTATATATGTCATCATGCTCAAGTGGGGTCTACGTGACAAATCATCTACTACAACATTCTGAGTCCCCTTGAAATATGTAATATCAAAGTCATAGGACTGCAACTTGCTTACCCACTTTTGCTTCCTGTCATTCAAATCTTGCTACCCCATGAAATGTTTTAGGCTATTATGATCTATTTTGATGCAAATTTGCTGACCACTAAGTATTGCCTGAATTTGGCCAAAGCATGCATTATGGCCAACATTTCCTTATCATAAATGCTGAAGCTACGTTCAAGTCCCCTGAGCTTCCTGCTGTCATATGCAATTGGGTGCTTTTCCTGCATAAGCATTGCTCCAACACCCTCTCTAGATGCATCACAATGAAGCTCGAATGGCTTATTGAAGTCTGGCAAGGCTAACACTAGATAAGAAGTCATCAACTCCTTGAACTTATCAAAACACTCCCGTGCCTTAGGAGTCCATGAGAAAGCTCCCTTCCTCATCAAATCAGTCAAAGGTGTTGCATGCTTGGAATAACTACGGACAAATCTCCTATAGAACCCACACAATCCCAAACACCCCCTCAACTGTGTAAGGTTCACTGGTGTAGGCCACTCAATGATAGCACATATCTTCTCAAGATCCATGCGCACACCCTCTGCATTGATGATGTGACCCAGGTATAACAACTCTGACATCCCCAAATCACATTTCGATTCCTTTGCATACAAGGAGTCCCTACTAAGAATGCCTAACACTGTGTCAAAGTGCTGCAAATTCTCATCCCATGTTTTATTGTACACAAGGATATTGTTGAAGAAGACCATAACAAATTCCCTCAACTGAGGCTGAAAAACCTGTTCATTGTGGACTGGAAAGTCGCAGGAGCATTAGTTAGCCCAAATGGCATAACTATAAACCCGAAGTGACCACAATGACACCTGAAGGCTATCTTCTCTACATCCTGTTCCCTCACTCTAATTTGATGATATCTCAAATCAATCTTTGAAAAGAAGCAGACACCGTGGAGTTCATCTATCAACTCATCTATCCGAGGGATGGGGTACTTGTTCTTTATTGTCTTTCTATTTAGGACTTTGTAATCAATGCACATCCTCAGTGTGCCATCTTTCTTCTTCACTAATACCATTGAAGAGGTGAAAGGAGATTTACTTGGTCTAATATGGCCCATGGCAAGTAACTCCTTGATGGTCTTTTCTATTTCATCCTTCAATTGCTTTGGATGCCTATAGGGCATGATCATAATGGGTTTGGCACCCTCCTCTAACTCAATGATATGCTCAATACCCCTATCAGGAGGTCTACCAGGTGGGATGTTACTGAACACCTTAGTATGCTTAACTCTCAACACCTGTATATCCGGATGATACTCTGGCTTTTGGTGACCCTCCTGTGATGGCATCAAAGTACAACGAGCTGCCCACTCCACCTGATCATGTCTTAGCAAACTCTCCATACGTATGCAAGTCATCACCCTGAACTCACTGTCACAGATGGCCTTAGGCACATGAGTCTTCCCATTCGACTTAAATCTCATCTCCATCTCTCTCAAATTGAGAGTGAATACCCCAATATCATGTAACCAACTCATTCCCAATACCAAATCTGTGTCACCCATGGTTACAACATAAAAGTCTGCCTTGAATTCAAAGTTGTTGACCTTTATAGGTAAACCTGTAATCTTCCTGTCACACTTGAGGACGTAGCCATCAAATACCCTCACTCTCAGGCCTCTAAACTGCTCTGTTTGTATCCCAGGCCTCCCAATCAACCTGGAATCAATGAAATTATGAGTGGCACCTATGTCAAGCAAGATGATAACTCGCTGTCCTGCTAATACTCCTCTTATCCTAAATCTTCCCTCCTACTGTACACTTGTGAGACGGGCATCCTCAAGTCTTCCCTCAACTTCCCTATCATGAGATTCCATCTTTACCAAGTTTCCAGCCTTTGTGCTCTCTTTTTCTTCTTTGGATTCCTCAAAGTTAGACTGCTGGTCCGAATTTTCAGATTCAGAATCCTCATAAAATGTCCACATAACCCTGTTCGCTTTGCCCTTGGGTCTTAAAGGACAATCATGATTTGCATCATATGACCCTTTGCAATAGAAACACAACTTTTTCTTTCTTTGATCATTAAATGTTTCTCTATCAAGAGGTGTTAAAGTTTTATCTTAATTTTCATTCTTAAAATTAGTCCTCTCCGGTTTCTTGAAAAATGGTCAGCTATCTTTCCTTGTAGATGCTCCTTTGGTCTGAAATTTGTTAGTTGGCACTGGATGCTCCATGCTCCTAGCTTTCCTCATAGCCTCTTGTAGCATGAAAGGATCAAAATCCTTTATCCAACCTCTCAGTGGTTCAGATAAGCCTTCAATAAACAAAACTATGAACCTTCTCTCTGAGATATTTGGCACCATGATTGCCAACTGTTGAAATTCATTGATGAAATGATCTAAGTTCCCTGTTTGTTTCAGCTGAGCTAAATCTCTGAAGTAGACTTCAGGATCTTTCTTATCAAACCTCTCCACCAGTTTGTCCATGAAATCCTAATATGCAGTCACCTGGTTGTGCTGAAGAGTGACCATCCCATGGTACCACCAATCATGTGCAATTCCCTCCAAATGAAAGGTGGCCTATTTTATTGCTTCAACCTTTGTCATAGGCCGCAAAGCTAAAAAATTATCAAGCTTGTGAATCTAAGCTTGAGCTGTCATTCTGCCACTACCATCAAAAGTAGACAATGAAAGCTTGCCCGTAGCATGCTTCAACTCACTATTCTGACCCCTAGGTCTCCTATGATGCAGACGCATTGATGACAATCTCCAAATCTACATATACTTTTCTATGTTCCTTTTCATAACATAAACTAGAGGTTCATAACTTTTTAATACTTCAAAAACAATAATACTACTAAACATAACCGCATCCACTTTATATCATGGTTCAAGATTGATCGTACCATCGATCTCACCAACATAACTTTTACCCTAATCCCATTGCCTTGCGGGTCGGCTCAACATGAGCATGAACTGATTGTGAGTTCGCCACCTTTTCATTATCAAAGGCCGATAAACATTCTATGATTGAAGCCAATAATAATAGTATCTTGAAACCTGTTCCAATACATTATAACTTATATTCAAACATTACGGTGTAAGAGAACACATCAACTTCCAATAACCGCTGCAAGATTCGACCATACAAATTAATAACGGTTTCTTGAAATTGATAACTGCGATCTTTATTAAAACCGATAACAATCTTATTCAATAACAATATGTTTGCAATACTATCCATTCGGGACTGTTCTAGATAGTCGATAGATCATTCACATTACTCGAATGATAACAACAACCAACCGATAAACTAACAAATCGAGACCGAATACGATTCACTGTTGCATCAATTATAAAAGATATCAAAATTGATAATAACAATAATTGAATCAAGCCCGATATGCTTTGTTGTTCCTCTAACCGATATTCAAATAGTGACTGTTATAGAAGTCTTTAGAAAGAGTCGATTCAAAACTGAACTCAACTCTTTGCATCTTGATTTCAATAAAAAGAAACCATATACCATTTGCTGTTGTACCTATTACAGAAGATGTTAAAAACTGATATGATAAAACTTGAATCATCCATCAATTCGATACTTATATATATATTTGTTCTAGTCTTCATAACCGTGCTCAACAGAATCGACAAAAGGAAACACATAGTATTTTATATAATACATTTTCATTCATAAACAAGGCCATTACAATCTTTCTAAACAATATGATGAAACTTAATTGTCGATTCCTTCTCTCCTATCTATTCCTTCGATTACATTGCCCTCTTTATAGAGGTTCACAACGGTTACAAACCGTTTACCTTCTTCACAACTCTTCCTATTCCATTCAAGCTTTGCTTACACATAGCATATCTTTTAAACACATTACATAATAAACTAACTACTTGTAAATATGTTTTAATGAAATTAAAAAAAAAATGACTTAGGTATGTTAAATCTGAAGGTGGAGGTGGTGCTCTTGCACCATACTCCTAAGCTTTAAAATTTTCCATGTCCCATGGAAATGCTTTCTTGAAACTTCTGTAAAGTCTTCGCCTCTTCATCCTTATCCCTACATCGATGCCTCCGCTGCTTCTTCATCTAAGAATCCTCTGATACTCCAATACACTTTTCAACTCTCCAACACATTTGGTGGAAAATGGGCACTCCAAGGCTTGACAAAGGAACCGGTGTACAAGAGACATCAAAAAATTCATCTCTCCCTCGACAAATCTGTAACAATCACGGTGTAGATTGCCTCCCTCGGCGTTCTATCTACACGCTCAAAATCCTGGTGTAGATTGCCTCTCTCGGCACTCTATCTACACGCTCAGAATCTTCTGAGCTTTGATACCACTTGATGCAGACGCATTGATGACAATCTCCAAATCTACATATACTTTTCTATGTTCATTTTCATAACATAAACTAGAGGTTCATAACTTTTTAATACTTCAAAAACAATAATACTACTAAACATAACCGCATCCACTTTATATCATGGTTCAAGATTGATCGTACCATTGATCTCACCAACATAACTTTTACGTTAATCCCATTGCCTTGCGGGTCGGCTCAACACGAGCATGAATTGATTGTGAGTTCGCCACCTTTTCATTATCAAAGGCCGATAAACATTCTATGATTGAAGCCAATAATAATAGTATCTTGAAACCTGTTCCAATACATTATAATTGATATTCAAACATCACGGTGTAAGAGAACACATAAACTTCCAATAACCGCTGCAAGATTCGACCATACAAATTAATAACAGTTTCTTGAAATTGATAATTGCCATCTTTATTAAAACCGATAACAATCTTATTCAATAACAATATGTTTGCAATACTATCCATTCGGGACTGTTCTAGATAGTCGATAGATCATTCACATTACTCGAATGATAACAGCAACCAACCGATAAACTAACAAATCGAGACCGAATACCATTCACGGTTGCATCAATTATAAAAGATATCAAAATTGATAATAACAATAATTGAATCAAACCCGATATGCTTTGTTGTTCCTCTAACCGATATTCAAACAGTGACTGTTATAGAAGTCTTTAGAAAGAGTCGATTCAAAACCGAACCCAACTCTTTGCATCTCGATTTCAATAAAAAGAAACCATATACCATTTGCTGTTGTACCTATTACAGAAGATGTTAAAAACTGATATGATAAAACTTGAATCATCCATCAATTCGATACTTATATATATATCTGTTCTAGTCTTCATAACCATGCTCAACATAATTGACAAAAGAAAACACATAGTATTTTATATAATACATTTTCATTCATAAACAAGGCCATTACAATATTCATGGCTCTCTGGTCGAAGACCAGAGAGCCCATTCTTTCTAAACAATATGATGAAACTTATTTGTCGATTCCTTCTCTCCTATCTATTCCTTCGATTACATTGCCCTCTTTATAGAGGTTCACAACGGTTACAAACCGTTTACCTTCTTCATGACTCTTCCTATTCCATTCAAGCTTTGCTTACACATAGCATATCTTTTAAACACATTACATAATAAACTAACTGCTTGTAAATATGTTTTAATGAAATTAAAAAAAAATGACTTAGGTATGTTAAATCTGAAGGTGGAGGTGGTGCTCTTGCACCATCCTATCCTGTCTGACTGCATGATAGTGTTCTCTTCTTTGGTTCACAAAACGCTCAAAAGTCATCCTCTCTTGCACCTGTGGTGCCAATAGTTCACATTCATCATTAGCAGCCATAAGGATGTCTGCAAACATCTTATCCCATACTTCTTCTACTGGATCCTGAACTTGTTCCTCCCTAACAAAGGTAGGACGTGTAGGCCTGTCGGCTGTCCTAGAATGTGTCCTCTGTGCCCGTGGAGAACCTATAGCACTCTTGTTATCCTCATGATCCTTTTTCTGTCTAATCGATGGGTTCATGCGCTCTACCATAGTAGTGGGAGCCTGTAAGGCCCGGGCCACCTTCTGTTGCCTTGTAACCATAGCTCTAAAAAACTCTATAGTGTCCCGATCATCATTGTCCCTATTTCCTCTAGGTGGGCTACCATCGTGCTTATCACCCATGGTGACCGGCTCCTGGTTTAAAACCTGTTCACCTTCGAGTAGAGCTTTGCTATGAGTATAATATCTGCGAGGTCCGACTTCCTGTGGATGCATATGAATCCTCAACCCTCAGGATGGCAAAACCTGGCTCTGATACCAATATAAGAACCCTTCAAGGCTCTAACTGTTGAACCAAGTTGTGTTTGTTTTGTTTTCTTATTTTTTTTTCTGATTTTTTTTGTTTTTTTGTTTTTGAACATAAAAAAACAATACAATATTGAAACTAACTTTTAGGAATTAAAGAACCCAACTTCTATAACAACTCTTTACATAATAATTCATCTCTAAGGCATCGTATGCAATTGCAAACTTTTATTGAAGAAGAGTACACTAAAAAGCAACAACTCAACAACACAAGGAACCTGATTTTTTTATCCAATCTGTTGTTGGTGATGGTGATTTGACTCCCTATTGCAGCGATCGATGTATTACATTCCACACGCCCCCTTTCCAATAGGAATCGCCAATAAATAAGCCCTGAAATAATTAAATCGCACCTATATAGAAGTGCACTCAGCAAGTACATGTACCGCAGCAATAAATACTGATAAGTATGGCTCGTGTAAGCCAATAAACAACTGGAATAAATACCAAACATTCTTCCTTTGAATCTGCAAACTCAAACTATGCAAATCTGATTCAGCTTTTTCAAATTTCTCCAATTGAAGCACAAATAGAGTCTCTGAAATGAAACCCTCTTGAATACCAAGTTCATTGGATATTTCACCAGCTCAGATGGTTGCTCACAGAAGAACCACATTCTCCAATGGCAGAAAAAAGCTTGTAGAAACCCTTGTTTCTCCATAGCCAACTTCAATTCACAAATTTCAATAATCAACATCATAATAATGAGAATGAGCTTTTAAGTCCCTTTTATTATTTTCTTGTGAGAGCTCAAACACTTTCCTGGCCAATGTGGGATAAAATATATATTCCCACTTTTAATTTTTTCACTTAAAACTCTATTTGTTGGTGCACAAATAATTCTTTTAAAATTAATTGTTCACTTGGCCCCATCTATGATAACTTGACCTTTCACTTAAGTGACTTAAGTTATAATATAAAATTATATTTTAACTTAATAATATAAGCTCAAAACTATTAATATTTATTTTAGCCAAATAAATATTGATATCTCCATTACTACTCATCATCTTTGTATGTCGTCTGAACTGGGAGATGACATGATCAAACTGCATACAAACATACCCCATTTCTAAAAATAGTAGGGGTCCCTCTTTGAGCCTCTCAAAACTTACTACAAATAGAAAAACATGCTATAAATAGCAACTACTGCATATTAAGTCTTGGAGACCTTGAACGAATTCCAAACCTGCAAAACTCTGACCTCTGAAGAAGATTAATCCCTCAAGGGACCCTCTAACCAACCTCATTAGCCTACGAGGTCCAATTAATAGGCTAATCCCTCGAACTTTGATGCTCACAAAAATGGGGACATTACAGTAGGCGAAGAGGTGGGATATAAATGCAAAGCTTGCGGACTTGGATGCTTACACTGCTCGACCTGCATTTGATGAATTTGAAGGTTTTGACACCGATAATATTATTGGTGCAGCTGATCCCAGTAGCCTTAGCTCTATTTGTGAGTCAACCAATGGCAATCAAGAAGAAGAAGAATATCAGTAAATTTTTAATCCATTAGTTGAACTTGAAACAATAATACTTGAACTTGATGTTATGATTTATCACTTGACAATTGACATTTTAATGTTTTGATTCTTTGATGTTGAACTTGAAGTATATGATGCTATGATGGTATCATCATGATTCATGATGCTATGATTACAAGTTTATGGTGTTTTTGTTGTTTAAATGTTTTTGTGATACTATGTGACATTCTAATCTTAACTCATGCTTGTAGGCTTCATATATATATATATATATATATATAATTTTCAAATGTTTTTGTACTAACAAACCCAAACCCCTTTTCAAAATTTTGCTATACAGGTGAACTGGTCCTTCGTACTTGAACTTGAACCCGAACCCGAACTGGCATCCTAAGACTCAAGCAGTGTTGCAACATGCACACACTCACACAAGTGTTGTCTCCATGACAACCCTAACACAAGCACCAAAACATGCATGAAGAGATGTGTAGGTGATACACATGAAGAGAGACACATCAATAATAATAGGGAATGACAAGCTTCTAAATGTGGCACACTCTTAAAACAGAAGCACCAACATGAGATTCACATAGGTAAAGAGTTGTCTCCAACTCAATCTACCAAGGAGACACACAACACACTGTGGTACATGCACATACAACTCTGGAAGACTACAACCAAAAAGGAAACACTTAATCATTTTCTAGATTCATTAACCAAAGCAAGGAGGTGAGTTACATTCATAAAGAAAGAAAACACAACCCATTTCCTGAGCACTTTCATAAGAATTCTTACAATGTTAAGTACCTTCACTAGGTTCATTTACTTTATTCAGTTACGTATTACAAGTTCACAAGCATGAGAGAGAGATTAGGAACATTAACTATAAAGCTTACTCATTGAATCGTTAACTGCACAAGGAGAGAGAGAAATACCAACAGCTCGTCCACATGGGATCTCTATCTAATTCACCAATAAAACATTATCATAGAGAGAGAGAGAGAGAGAGGAAGAATATTGCCATCAACCATACCAAGGAGATTCAATTCTTAACTTACAATAGATTTGCTTAGAACAAATTTCACAACATCCAGGCCAGCAGAAATAATGCAAGCATAAACACAAGTTCCTTTCTCAACATAAGGAGAAAGAATGGTCACATTATCATTTTATTGATCTTGTTAGTTACTTCAACACCCTTGAGAGAACCAGCCAGAGAGAGAGAGAGAGAGAGAGTTCTTTCACAAGATTTCCAAGGAAAGATATTATTTCACAAGACTGTTTCTACATGTACTAATAATAGTCAACAAGACTAAATTCATTCCATAATGAGCATTTATACGACAAGGAAGAAGAGAGAGAAAGAGAGAGGCAAGGAGGTTTCTATTGACATGCATGCAACTCCATCCTTGAAATTTGAATTTTAAGATTCTATCCAAGGACAAACTACTAACAATCATACCACTCTCTTTCTAAACATGTAAATTATATTATCATTATATTCCTTAGCCATTGAATATCAGATTGCATAGAGGCTTGTTAACTAAACTTGAGGAAATGAACTGCCCCTTAGAAATGAGGAACAACCTCGTAAAAAATAAAACTTCTACAAACAACAATGTGCTAATGGTAGCACAAAGATAACTAAACTAAAAATCTACACCTCTACAATGCTAACAAGATATGTCCGTTGATTCTAAGTTTATCTATAAACTTGAGAAATAGCTTTACTAGGTGGTTAAACATTACCTCAGCAATTTGCTTTGTTGTAGGACAATGATAAAGACTAATATTTTCAATGTAAACCAAGTAGCAAATCTAAGGATTATGAACTCCAATATGCTTAGTTTTTGCAAGACAAATTGGGTTCTTCACCATCTCGAGAGAACTTGGTTATCACAAAAAGGCGAGGTCGGTGTTGTTTGCTCAAAATTGAAGATTAATCAATATCCTTCATAACCACCTTACTTCACGACTTGTATTCACAACTACCTTATATTCTACATTTGTGGAAGACAATGCAACTATTTGTTTTGGCTTGCTTCACCAAGAAATTACTCTTGAACTAAGAGTGAACCAATAATCAATTGTACACTTGTATCAACAGATATAGGGCAATTAGAATCTAGATATCCATCTAGCTTGAAGTCAACAAATCTTTGATATAGAATTCCAATGTCAAGACCCTTTGCCATATGAAAAGACACATTTTGTAGCTTCCTAGTGTTCCTCTTAAGGCTTAGACATGAATCAAGAAAGACAATTGATTGCAAAACATATATCTAGTTGAGTGGTAGTGATGTAAGTAAAACTATCTACAAATTGCCAATCTATTGTTTCGTTGACCATTGATGAAGCAAAGCTACTTTAGAGTGCTTTAGAGCTTGGCCCAATTTCCATTGGTGGTGTAGGATTACATTTTGTCAATTTAAATTTAACTAGAATAGGTTTTGGCATCTTAGTTTGTGATACTTAAATTTTATGATTAGATTGCGAAAATTCTAGGTTCACATAATGTTGAAGTAGGCCTAGGTTTGCATTTAAAACATAGAACAAATATTAGGTTTCACGTGTTGAATTAAAATGGCATTGCTTTTGGCAAAGATCATCAACACAGACAATTAGGATCATTACATCAGCACCATTGAGTTTAACATAGAGAGTTGCTTCACAATAGCTTTTTTTTAAAAACTAAAATCTCTAAGATATTTATCAATTTAAAAATATTACACTCGGGGAGCTTGTTTGAGGCCATACAAGGACGCCACCAACCTATAAACCAATTGGGGTCACTTTATGAGTGGGAATATGAAACAAAAAAAATAAAAGAATGTAATTTTCTCAAAGATGGGATATAAAAGAATTGAGAGCCAAAAAAACAGTTCATCCTTGAGTTGTTATTTCTTAGAGAGTTTCTTTGAGAGCTTGTGCTTTTGGTTCAGCTAACCCTAGGGCACATACGCTTGGGTTCTTAGTTGATTGGACGAAAATCCATTTCAGCCAACCTTAGTGGATTCACTTAGGGTTCACAGGTGCATCTATTGGATTGGATTTTGAAGTTTTGGGTGCAAGAAGGATATATCTTCTTGGCAGGTTGAAGTTTTGATAATCTTTTGGAGGTCTGCAAGCAAGTTTATTCCTTTGGATAGTGTAGGCACCATCTTTTGTAGTGACAGAGAAATAATCTGGGGTGCCATAATGAGGGAGCTAGCAGTTGAAAATAAATATTTATTGCTTGCGTGAGGCTACACCAAAATGTTGGGCAACTGGAATTTCTCCTAGCTGGTCGCCATTCTATTTCTTTCATGTGTTTGCGTTGTGGTGGAGTCATGGGAATTCGATAATTGATTTGGCTGCCAGACATCACTTCTAATAGGGGCGTTGGATTTATTTTTAGTGACAGCAAGTTCTGATTTGGGTCTGGATTATTCCCTGTGCTAGGTGGCAATATAAATCTGCCAGAGTAAATTGTGAAGCTATCTTGGAGTCTTTTGTGCTGGGCGATATAACCCTTGGGTATTGCATGTGAAACCTGAGGCAAATGATTGCAGATTTTGAGTGGTTGAGCAGTCTATGAGTTGTCCCTTTGCTGGAGCTAATGTTGGAGGCTGAATTTGTATTCTCAAGTGTTTCAAATTGTTATGAAATCAGGTCAGAGCATTGTTTCTGCTCACATTTGTAATCTGAACTCTAAAACAGCAGTCGTGTTATAGTAGTTTTAATATATTTTCAGTCCAGTTAAATGTATGCAAGCTATTGGTTATATTGTCTTATTGATGAATATTTGACTAAAAATATTGTTACAAGTATTATATGATGAGCATATATCAGTTGATGAAACAATGTGGAAAATTATTGAATCAAACCAACAACACAAACTCTTTGACTAACTACCTATCAATTAAACATTGGAAAAAGCAAAAATATTTGGATGAAAATTTGCTCAGGTCATTACAGTGTTTCTGTAGACATCTGAATATGTCTTGATTCATAGCTAGGGCATTGTATTGTGGATAGTGAGTGTATCTTGATTCACACACAAAGTGGTGTTCTCGTGGATAGTTGAGTATGTTCTGATTTGGAAGAGGATTGGTGTACTTGTGAATAGTTGAGTCTGTCTTGATTCATCGGTATTGTTAGATAGTCAAGACATCCATTGATATTTTTGGTTTGGTGTCTTGGGCGAGTTAGAAGATTTGGTAGAATTTCTTCGTGAGATTTCCATATGGGCTAGTATGTTCACGTCGTGAAGTGTTTTTTTGTAGCATTGTAATAAAATGCTTGATGCAGGAGCAGATAGATTTTAATGTATTGCTATATTATTTACAATGAGCAACATGCTCATATATACAACACCGGATATTTACAAAATAGCAAGTATCTAAAAAGAGAGTGCTATAATATGGGAAGCTATCTTGAGCATTAAAAAGAAACATTCTAAATATTCTAATACCCCCCATAATGCTCAATCTATCAACAACACCAATAGATTCCCTGAATTTTACAAATTTATCAAAATCGAGAGACTTGGTGAAGATATCCGTGGGCTGCTCCAATGTAGGAACATACAGCAACTGGATGGATTTGTCTTCAACCAGCTGACGAATGTAATGACAATGAGTTTCAACATGCTTGGTTCTTTCATGGAAGACCGGATTCTTTGCCAGTTTGAGCACGCCCTGATTATCACAGAATAGGGGAGTCGGTCCTCTCTGAGGAACATGCATATCCGCAAGCATTCGCCGAAGCCAAACTGCCTTACAGGCTGCCTCAACTGCTCCCCGATACTCTGCTTCAATCGAAGACAGGGCCACCGCCTGCTGCTTCTTGCTAGTCCATGTGACAGCACCAAATCCCAAATTAAACACATATCCAATGGTAGACTTACGATCATCAACGAAACCGGCCCAATCTGAATCGGTGTAGCCACATAGTGTAGGGTCAGGACTCCGAGTGTACAGAAGGCCATAATCAGAAGTACCGCGTACATAGCGCAAGACACGCTTTGCTGTTGTCCAATGATCAGCCTTGGGAGCTGTCATAAAGTAGGATATGTAGCTTACTGAAAAACTAATGTCAGGTCTGGTGATAGTAAGATAAATGAGACTGCCGACTAGTTGTCTAAACAAAGATTCATCCACAATAGGTGAAGCGGACTGAGCTAACAATTTGAGCCTGGGTTCCATAGGGGTGGAGGCAGGTTTGCAATCCTGCATTCTGAACTTGTCCACAAGATTTCTGGCATACTTGAACTGAGAAAGGAAGATATTGTGCTTAGTCTGCCAAACCTCAATTCCGAGGCAATAGTGCAAGAGTCCCAAATCTGTCATATCAAAGCTGTGACATAAATCCTCTTTGATTTCAGTGATCAAATGTTCTGAACTGCCAGTAATGATCAGATCATCCACATAGACAACTATAAACAATATATCGTCACCTACATGTTTGATATACAATTTTGAATCCGATGGACTCCGTTGAAAACCCTGATCGGTTAAGTATCTATCAATCTTCATGTACCAGGCCTGAGGAGCTTGTTTCAGACCATAGAGAGCTTTGACAAGTTTATAGACTGTGTTCCTGACCAGCAACCTTAAATCCAGGGGGTTGCATCATGTAAACCTCTTCCTGCAAATCACCATTCAGAAAGGCATTCTTAACGTCCATCTGATGGACTTTCCAACCAAACTAAGCTGCTAAGGCAAGGACAAGCCGTACGGTACTCATTTTGGCTGTAGGAACAAAGGTCTCCTCATAGTCAATGCCTTCTTTCTGTGAGAACCCACGAGCAACAAGACGAGCTTTATACTTGTCTAAGGTTCCATCAGCTTTGTATTTCACCTTGTACACCCATTTGCAACTAATGGGCTTCTTCCCTGAAGGAAGATCGGAAAGGGCCCAAGTGTGATTTTTCTGAAGACTTTGGAACTCCGCTTCCATAGCCTGTTCCCACTTAGGAATACCGTTAGCCTCATAATAGCTTTGGGGCTCATAGACACTATGAATGTTAGCCATAAGAGCAAAATTAACTTTAGGTTGCTGTTTGCTCTTATTTTTGGAAGCTCTATCCTCAATGAGCTCATCATCCCTGAGATCACTAATAGTTTTAATCCACCATTTAGGCCGGAGAGTGGAGGAGCCAATGTCTGGAGGGGCTGGAGGAGGCTCAGGAGCAGCAATAGGAGCAGGAAGAGGATTATGTTTCGGAGCCTCAATAGGATCAGCAATAGGAGCCTCATGGCGGGGATCATCTGCATCATCCCTCCGATTAGGTGAAGTGAGAGGAAGAGGAACACTGTGAGGCTGATCCTCAGAATGCTGCTTAGGAGAAGAAAGGAAGGGTCCTCTAGTTTCATCAAAAACAACATCACGACTGAAGATAAGACGATCAGTGGCAACATCTATTAGTCTATAAGCCTTATGATTGTCACTATACCCTGTCATCACGAGTCTCTGACTCTTGGAATCCAACTTCGAGCGCTTAGCGTCAGGAATCCAGACATAAGCAAGAGAGCCAAAAATCTTCAGGTGACTGATCCTGGGCTTACGACCAGACCAAACCTCTTCTGGAGTCTTTCCTTTAACAACCTGAGTAGGAGAACGATTGAGGAGGTAGACAGCAGTAAACACTGCTTCTGCCCAATACTTATTAGGAACAGTTCTGTGTTGTAACATAGAACGAGCCATCTCAACAATCGTACGATTGCGACTCTCAACAACACTGTTTTGCTGAGGAGTGTGAGGTGTAGTGCACTGGCGTTTGATGCCATGGGTAGCACAGAAGCCGGAGAAAGCAATGGAACAAAATTTTCCACCGTTATCTGTTCTAAGAGAAATGATACTACGGCCGGACTCTTTTTCAACCAAAGATTTAAACTTTTGAAAGGTACTAAATACATCTGATTTTTGTCTAAGAAAGTAGACCCACATCTTTCTACTAAAATCATCAACAATGAGCAGAAAGTATTTGCAACCAGTAATTGAAGAAGTATTCATAGGACCACAAATATCAGCATGAAGTAAATGAAGTACCTTAGAAGCACGCCAAGAATCTCCATTATTGAACGGAGTCCGATGTTGTTTACCAGCTTGACAAGCGCCGCACACTCCAAGATGTTGTGTCTGAATATCAGGTAGGCCAGAAACAAGTCCGTCTCGGGACAGTTGAGACAGGTACTGGATGTTGAGATGTCCATATCGCTGATGCCACAAAGTGATAAGAGATGAAGTACGAGCTGCCATATCTATCTTAGGAGAATCACCAGTGTCAGTAAGCCAATATAGGCCATGATCTTCTAGACCAGTAGCAATAGTAAGACGAGTCTCTCGATCAATAATAGAACATTTGTGAGTACTGAACACCACATCTAACTGAGGGGAATTCCTCATGATCTGACTCATAGAAAGTAGATTGAGTTCCATACCAAGAACATAGCACACATTGAGGAAGATGAACTTCCTCCCACCAGACTGTATCTGAACATTTCCTCGGCCAACAATTTTGTATTCCTCACCTCCACCAAACACAACTGAGTCACTGTACGAAGAGAAATCTGTAAACCAGTCACGCTGATGAGAAAAGTGACGTGAAGCACCAGAATCGATATACCAAGCAGAAGACCTAGCTAGATTTGAGGGGCTTTTAGCCATAAAAGCGTAAAAAAGATTCCTTCTGTTCAGACTGTTCAGCAACATTCGCCTGCTGAGATGTCCCGTCTTGTTTCCTTTGTTCAAAAGCAATTCGCTGACGACAATCTTTCTTCATATGGCCGTACTTTGCGATAGTAGTGACACTGCACATTCTTTTGTTGAGGGTTGCCTGAAGTTTGATGGAAACCTCCCTGTGGTGAGGACTGAGATGGTTGAAATTTAGCTGCAAAGGCTTGTTTTGAAGGAGACGAGGAAGGACGGCTACCAAACTGTTGCTTCCAGCGATCCTGCTGTAGGAGTTTGGTGCACAACTCTGGGAATTTCAGGTCAACATTAGTTGAAGTAATGTTGAGAGTTTGTATGAAGTGCTCATAAGATGTTGGTAGACTTTTCAGAGTAATAACAACCATATCTTCTTCCTCCATCTTCCGACCAATAGCGTCAAGCTAATCGCGAATATCCTTAATCTTCGTGAGATGCTCCTGTAAGGACATATGTTCATCCATCATAATGGAGAACAACTGGTTCTTCAGAAAGAACACACGACTCTTGTCGGATGTCTCATGCAACTCCTTCAAATATTTCCAGATGTCTGCAGCAGACTTGCCAGAGGGAATTTGAGGCAACTGATCATCGGTGACAGAGAGCTTGAGAAGCATAATAGCTTCTCGATTCCGATCATCAAACTTATCCTGATCTGCTTGGACGGAGGTCGGACGAGACTCTGTGCCTAGAACAAGCGCATCCAGATGACGGTACTCGAAGATAGTCAACATTCGCTGCTTCCAGGTGTTATAATTGCTGCCATTAAACTGTTGACTGTTTTCCAGCATCAGGTTGGTCAAAGATGCCATTTCTAAGAACACAAAAATATAAAAAAAAATTGAACAGTGTTAAGCAGAATCAGGTGCAGACTTCAAGGATGAAGTTTACCATGCACGGATTTCAAGGCAAATTTCTGGTTGACCTAGAAAAATCCGACAAGTACCTAGAAAAGATGACAAAAAACCTAGAAGGAATTTGAAGTCGGATTTCAAATCTGTTGGCTCAAAATCGAGGCACGAAAAATGAGGTACCTAGAAAAAACTGACAAAGACCCAGATAAGATCTTGAAAAACCCACCAAGAAAATGTATTCAAAAAAAATTTTGATCCTGAAATTAGGGTTTCGAAGTAAAAACGGCTTTGGTTAAAACTGCCCTATGACCAAGAGCCAAAAACGTGACCGAGGAACAAAAAAACGTGATTGAAGAACAATGGCTCTGGTTAAAACGACTCTAGTTTGAAGAAAAACATGACTGAAGCACATAACGGCTCTGGTTTGAAAAAAAACGTGACTGAAGACAAGAATGGCTCTTGTTTAAAAAAACGTGATTGAAGACCGGAAAACGAACAAAGAAATCGCGTTGGAAGGGAGATCAAAGCAGAGGTAAATCGCGAGCAGAGACAGGTCGCGAAAATAAGCAGAATCGCGAGCAGAACGAGCAGAAAAACAACACTGCCGATTTACCCACAAACTTTTGATCAAACCTTGCAATTTCTAATGTGAGAACAGTTCCCACGATCTTTGAATAGTTTGGAAGAAATTTGAACAAGATAATTTCAGAAAGGAAATTATAAATTTCTCAAACAAACTATTCAACCTTGCTTTGATACCATAAAATGCTTGATGCATGAGCAGATAGATTTTAATGTATTGCTATATTATTTACAATGAGCAACACGCTCATATATACAACACTGGATATTTACAAAATAGCAAGTATCTAAAAAGAGACTGCTATAATACGGGAAGCTATCTTGAGCATTAAAAAGAAACATTCTAAATATTCTAATAGTAATGTCTCTGTTTTTAGGCCCTTGAGATTAGCTTATTTCAGTGACCCTCGTAAGCTAATTAAGTTGTCGGAGGGGGTCGTTTGGCAGAGCCAGTGATCAGTTACCACTCTGGAGATCTGAGATGTCAGGATCGCTCTTCGTTGGAGTTAGTTTGACAGACTTACTATTTATAGTAAGTGTTTATTTTGGTGATCATCTTGATTGCTGTGTTTAGCAGGGTGCTTGTGCATTGGTTTCAGTTGAGTTGGAATTACTTATGCAAAATCTACTGTTTGAGGGATTTGCTATTTTTAGCAAGTCTAATTTGGTTTGGTTACTATTCCTGGTAGGGCAGTGTGGGTTAGGATGTTGTTGTGAAAGAATTCAATTACATCTCATTATACTGGGAGTTATTAAATTAAGTTTGCTTTAATTTAATAACTTATGTTATTTCATGTTTTTATTTTGAAGGTGTAAAGAAGAAACTTCTTTCATAAAAGGTGTAAAGAAGAAGCCTTCTTTTAATGCTTATTAATAAGCCTTGAGAAATCGAATTCTTTACCTATTGTCATTTTATGAAAAATTGAGAAAGTTGAGACTTGAGAAGGAATTCAAAATTTGTATGGAAAGAGCTAGGGTTTGGTCTTCAGTTTTGGAGAAAATTTCAACTCTTCCCAAATTTTATGTGCTTTGAGTTGGTCTTCTACCAACGAATGGTGTAATGCAGATTTGTTTATTGTAAAGAAATTATGGACTGCCGTACGGATGTGGAGGAGTTTGCATTTGATTAAGGAAGCAGCGTTACATTGTTCTCAGTTGCATGAGGTGTTAAGGAGAGCTGCCATTGGCATTACCTTCAGCCTAGTGCTACGTAAGGAGTCTTCAAAGGATTGGACTCTATACATGCTGCTAGCATCAATTCCCAGCAAGATATGAATTATACCCAAGGCTGCGTCACTTACTAGACATGCTACGATATTGTCCCAAGGTGCCAAATTAAATAGTTTTAATTATGTGTTGTCAGATAATAATTGAAACTATTCATATTGGTTAATTTAGCAAGCAAGTGGAGTTAATGTTAAATTGCTGTTGGTTCAATTTCATAAATTGGAAAGTTACAAAAAAAAAAGTATATATGTTAGAAATAATACAAAAAAATTGCAAATAAAATAGGGATTGAAGCTAGTGTTAGCAATATGAGTTGTCATTAGTGTATTTCACAAAAACATCATTCACATCAGTACAGGGTCACCGGTAACTAATATTACTCGACACCACCGGTAGACTGAGAACAAAGTGTATGTACTTGTTGACTATATCTATGGATACACCGGTAGACCGAACCAAGTATATAGTACCGGTCTTATGTTGTATAACACGAACGAACCGGGTATAAAGGGTATACCGATCTAACTGCAAAAAAGCTCCGATCCGAGATTCATGGATCAATTTGAGTTAAAACCCTGATTATATGAGATGTCCACCGCTCAGAAGTGGAGTTAGCTTTTTAACAGGAGTTAGCTTTATTTCTATAGATGATCTCAAGGTAAACTCCAGATCAGATTGCATAGCTTTTATGTGTTGCATGATTTATGGTTAAGTTTACAGCCTAGCGATTCTATGAGTCAAGAGGTTCACTCTTGTATAAATATAGATCATAGGACACAAGAATGTTGTTGTTGATTGTTGGTGATTACATAGAGCAGAGGAGAGACATCTTCTGAGAGAAGAGCTATAGACACAGAGGTAGCAGAGATCAACAGCCAGGCAAACCGGGAAAGAGGTATGATCTAATCAGACATTCAGTGTCACAACAGATCATTTCTTTTATAAATAGTTAAAGCAAATTGAAATCCTTTCATTAAGGTGGACCTAATCGGTTTGTTGTAAAAATCCCCTAACATGGTAACATCTTCTTGATGTTCGAAGTCTTATAACTAGGCAGCTCCTAACAGGTTTTAGATCTTAACAGATCTCTTGTAAAATCCCTTAACCGGGTAGCACCTTAACCAGTTCTTTGTAAGCTCCTAATAGGGCACCTTCATTCTACAGTAGTGAAGTTGTGAGCTCCATCTCACCGTGGTTTTTTCCTTCTAATGGAGGGTTTCGATGTATAAATGCTTGTGTTGATCTGTGTGATTTCTTCATGCTTGTAAGTGTTTGATATAATATGCTTATCAGTAAAGGATAATTTAACAAATTTGCAATTACAGTCACATGAAGAAGTATTTACTGATTCATCCCCCCTGTCAGTAACCGGTTCAGTATTAACAATTGGTATCAGAGCTAGGCTCTCATAAATAAAGCCTAACCATTTGAGAGAAAGATTATGGAGGGTTACCAGTATTAGAAACAGTTGGAGGAAGCCAACGACATCATTGCCTCGCTGGAGAATAGATTGAGGAGATCCCTTGCAAAAAGAAAGGAGCTAGCTATACAGCTCAATAAGAGCAATGAAACTATTGATGAGCTCTCTGGTCAAAGCGGATCTGATGAAGAAGCAGTCTCTGAGTTTATGGATAAGAATGAGATCCTTACCGGTCAGATTGCCAATTTCAAAAAGAAGCAAGAAGAGAATGCTCGGAGGATGACTGAACTGATCGAAAAAAAGGGGAGAAGCTGCAGGGGCAAGTCAACTTATCATTTTGCAACTTCAAGAAGATATGCTGATCGTCACCCAAGAAAACGACAATATGCACAAGGCATGGTAGGATAGGGATGACGCATGCAAAAGACTGTCAATTGAGGTATATCAACTCAAGGAACAAAAGAAAGTCTTTGAAGAAAGGAATGAAATTATGAGAAGATGCAATAAAAGTTTGGTCAAGCTTGATGAGCAACTCCAAGCTCAAGGAAAGCACAAAGATCACACCGGTCTTGAGTTCACCGGTAAAATCACCAAAGAAAATGGTGAATCTTCTGGTGTCAAGACAATCAAGAAAACAAAAAAGAAGTTGCTGGCACATAAAGGTAAGAAGACCTCTAACACATCTTGCAACCATTGTGGGAAACCGGGTCACAAAACAAATGACTACAGAAAAGCACCGGTAAGGCCCAACAACAGCTACTACAAGAACTGTTGTAAAAATGGCCACAAGACCAATGAATTTTGGTCCAGCCCCACATCGGCGTTTAGTGGAAGCAGGGGAAGCTTCAAGGGCTACTGCTATGCCTGCAACAAATTTGGACACAAGGCTGAATAATGCAAATCAAAGACTATGGCATTCAGGTCTCCAAGACCGGTATTCACTAAGAAAAGCAAGAACCAGAACACAACTAACTATACAAACAATGGGATGCATGGTAACAGTGATTCATGGAGCAAATCACCCAATCCAAGAAGGACGAACCCATGGAAGGCAACCGGTATTGTCTGCTATCATTGCAACAGAGTCGGTCACTTAGCAAAAGACTGCTGGATCCGGACTAGGAACAAAGGCAAAGGATCGGCCAAACCAGTGGTGAAGACCTTGACCTCTAATAAAAATAACAACAAAGGCAAGGAGACCAAGAAAGAGATAAAGAAAATATGGCTCGTTAAGGAATCAAAGAGCTCTGCTGAGGAGAAAACAGAGGCAAGATCATCATCACAAGATGGTGATATTTCTTCTACAAACTTAGCTTTCAAGGCTTAGGGGGAACCGGTAGTGCAACTACCATTCCTGGTAGAACTGGTGAGTTCCATCTCACTGAGTGTACAGGTCAGATCGGAAAGGTACGAGGTGTTCAACCGGGGCATGCCAAACCAAAAATAAAAATAAAAATTGGACTACCGGTTAGCAAAAGTGGCAAGAAAGGTTAGGTAAGGCATTTAATGCTATAGCTGTTTAACAATAGTTACCGTTTGGTACTTACCGTTATGCCCTAATCCTATAAATGCAAAGAAGAATTACTCATCTACTTTTACCTTGCGATTTTGTCTCTATCTTTTTTTTTCTGCTTGAGTAATATTCTTGCGAATTGATCATCGAGCGAGATTGTCCGAGAAACCAATCAACAATCTCTCTGGTAACTGATTGAGAGCAATGGCGTCTTCATTGTATGATGTAAAGCTGGTTCCAACAAATCAAGCCGATCGTCCTCCGTATGATATTGTGCCAAATTAGAACAGGGAGAACGACATGGTTGGTGCGCTCTCCTCAGTGCCTAATGGGGTACTCCTGACAGAAGATGTAACTGCTTTCATCCATGCAAAACAAGAAGAACTGGGTGAGACGTACATACAAAGCGAGTATCGCTCGCTATGCAAAGATGGGAATTATCCTAATGGTTATGCAAAGCTGGTATTGTTTGGGATTATCAATGGAATCTCATATCCAACCATCTTCAAACTAGATTGGATTCGAATGGTGGTTAGTCGAGTGCATGAACCAGGATTCTGGCTCATGAAAGGAGTCTGCACTTTGATCACGAAAGATGATCTTCACAGGGTAACCGGGTTCAGTAATCAAGGGGAAGCCCTAACCCTGAGAACCATATCAAATGCAGTAGTGGCCAAGCTTGCTAAATCAAAATTTGACAAGCGATTGATGACCGTAACTGATATTGAAGATCCAATAGTTCGGTTCGCATCCGCTGTAATAGGTTACAAAATATATCAGTCCAGTAACCTAAACAACATATCTGGTGGAGGCATACATGCGGCTCACCGAATAATCCATGATGATGCACAATATGATATGTGCGGAATGCTAAGAGGACAGATTTTTGAGAATATGAAGAAGCTAGGCATCATAAAAAAGAAATCACTGAAATTTGGCACACTTCTAATATGTCTCTATTTTTACTATTCTAATTTCTTTCCTGGAATAGGAAAAGTGACATGGGCAATAGATTGACCGGTCATGATGCAAATTAGTGATATGGCTAACCAAGTGGGAGACAAATTAGACAATGCAATGATCGATTATTTCGAGGCCTTTTAGCTAAAAATGCATGCCAGACAAAGAATTCCGCCAGCCATTGTTGACCTGTACAAGCAAGAGGTATGTTTTCTGGTATCAACTGACTTCTGCATCATTCAAGCAGTAGAACCAAGAGATGAGTATGCATCGGAGCTTGGTTATGAGATCACTGCAAAGATTGCAAAGGCATATGTAGAGGCCCTACAGGAAGCACACCTGGATCTCGACGCTCAACGGTTTGGAACCTACGAGGAAATAGAGAAAAGTCTAAAAGGAGGACCAATCAAGAACGTTTATGTGAAAAGAACGCCTACACCGAAGAAGAAACCGGTGACTGCACCAGCTAGGGCACAAAAGAAGAAAGCTCAACTAGTGGCAAGCACACAAGAAGAAGCTGAAGAAAGCGAGTTTGAGGACACAGTTCCTTTAATCAAAAGGAAGAAGGGCTTAAGCAAACCAGTGAAGGAGCTTGAAGTAAGACCCAAAAGACAAAATATTGATGAATTTGTAGAAGGAATAAAGAATATAGGAAGGTTAGGACAAGTGGCCAGAAGGTATGAGTTAAGCAATGACAAAGATAGAAGAAAGATTGAAAAAGGTTTAGTTTACTGCATGTACAAGTTTAATCTTTCTCCTTCTGAGATTAAAAATATTGTATCAAAAGATCTATATGAGATACTTGAAGCGAGGTGGGAAGCTTCAATGGATAAGGAAAAAGAGCTTCGAATACGTGCTTTGTTAGAAGTGCAGAATCACCTCACTCTGGAGGAAGCTACTTAGCAAGCTGATCTTCACAAACAAAATTTTCTAACAAGGAGGAGGATCGGTCAAGTGCTTATTGGAGAGGTGGATATGGTTCATCAAGAAGGTGTGTCTACCTGGACCAAGCTTCTTAAGACTCAGCAAGAAGCAGAGGAAGCATGCCAAAGATCTACAGTTCCACTAGTTCCTGACATTGGGAAAGGAAAAGGTGTACTTGGATTAGAGAAACTGGTCATTGTTGACATTAGTGATGAACCAACCAATCCAACACTTCTAGTTTCTCCAGACAAAGGTAAGGCTCACACAATGACTGTCAATGATATTGTTGTTGAAATTACAAATTTTGGAGAAATAGATAATGCAGCCAAATGGTATAGTGTATTAGCCGAGGAGGACAAACAGGAAATTGAAAAAGCTCTTGTTGAAAGTCAACTAGATTTTATCAAAAATCCTAGGGATTATAGGGGCAAATTTCCTCTTGAGCTAAACAGTAAGCTTCAAACAAAATGGAGAACCGGTCTAGAAATAAACTCCAAGATCAATAGGGAAGCACTGGTAAAATCTAGACCTAGTCTGAGTGACAAGAGAATAAAGCTTCTATTAGAAGAAGCATCTATGAATTTGGATACAAATTATAAGGTTACCAAGATTCTCAATGGGTATGAGAATGAAGTCTTCAAAGAGACTTTAGACTTCTGACAATAGTATGACTTCAATACTCTTGAAGCAACAGGTCCTCAGGATCAAGCAACAACATTAAACAAACCACCTGTTCAATTTACTGCAACTCAGGATCCAATAATTTGTTAATAGGAAGTTCCCACAATAAAGTTCACTTCTGGTGAACTTGCCAATCTGGAGAAATCTCTTGGTGATATTCCAACGAATATATCATTTGAAGGTAATGAAGGAATTGCTGTAGGTGATCTTCATACGACTGAAGAACATCAACGAACACAAGTCCCATCGGAAGTGCACTCACATCAAGAGGAAGATGCTATGGTTGAAAAATAAGTGCAACAGGAAGGGGAAGTTCCCAACAACCAACAAGACCGGAAGAGGTTAACTTACAAAGAGATGAAGAAATTAAGGAACAGGAACAAGAAATTCCTGTACAAACCGAGCAGGCTCAACTGGAAAAGGAACAAAAGCAAAAAGAGACATCAGATGTTCCAAGCTCCTCCTCATCTAAGAGAAAGTTTTCATTTGCCGAGGAAAAGGAAGGCAAAAGAAGTAAGGTCACCGATACAGTGGTAGACATCAACAAGATGTCAACAAGGCAGCTGAAGGAGCTCACCAAAAGAAAACAGGATATGGTTCTAACCAAAGTAAAAGACATTCTATACAACTTTGTATCGGATGCTGACATCGATGAAGATGAACCGGTCATTGATCAATTGGAAATATTGGTAATAGTTGTTGGTGATGATCTAACCGATCTAGAAACAATGGCAATTGATCATTATGAGAAGAAGAGAATAGAAATTCTCAATAAACTGATTACAGATTCAAAGGCAACAATATCAACCATTTTAAGTATTCTTCAACAACAGTTACAAGTTGGCAATAATTTGATGATCTCTACTTCAAATTTTAATACATTAATGGAAGATCTGACAGAAAGGTCAACAAAGGCTACAGAAAACATAAGAGCTTTGTCTTCTCAGTATGACATCAAGAAAAGATTTGCAACAAGCTACAGCAGAGAAATGACAAGTCTTTCTCTCATTCTGAGAAAGACTTCTGAGGAGCAGACTAAGAGAATCCAAGACATCGTTGGATTTTAGCTGTATCTAGCTCCTACCCTAGACTTAATGCAAAAATCTGGTAAGGATGCTGAGAATCTCATCAAAGAACCTGAACATAAGACTATTGAAGATATGGAGAACATTAGTGTTTCTCTCCAAGAAGCTCAATCAAACTTAGAGCATGTAATCAGTCAGTGGCACACTTTTCTTCCATCTGCAAAAGTCATTTACAAAGACATTTTTGCCAAAATGCCAATTTAAACCCCTTGTCTTATGGAGGCAAAAAGGGGAAGACAAGAAGAATAGGAAATAAGTGGATAAAAGAGCAGACAGAGGAAAGTGCAGAACATTCACCTAGAGCACTCAGACAGGGGAAGTGTTCTGCAGACCGAGTAGTCTACAAAGACCAAGGTATTATCCATGTCCGAATGGCTTTGTGTATGATTTTGCCACCAATGACAAAGGGGAAGATTGTTAGCAATATGAGTTGTCATTAGTGTATTTCACAAACATCATTCACACCGGTAACTAATATTACTCTAGACACCACCGGTAGATTGAGAACAAAGTGTATGCACCTGTTGACTATATATATGGATACACCGATAGACCGAACCAAGTATACAGTACCGGTCTTATGTTGTATAACACGAACAAACTAGGTATAAAGGGTATACTGGTCTAACTGCAAGAAAGCTCCGATCCGAGATTCATGGATCAGTTTGAGTTAAAAGCCTGATTATACGAGATGTCCACCGCTCAGAAGTGGAGTTAGCTTTTTAACAGGAATTAGCTTTATTTTTACGGATGATCTCAAGGTAAACTCCAGATCAGATTGCATAGCTTTTATGTGTTGCATGATTTATGGTTAAGTTTACAGCTTGGCGGTTCTATGAGTCAAGAGGTTCACTCTTGTATAAATATAGATCATAGGACGCAAGAATGTTGTCGATTGTTGGTGATTACATAGAGCAGAGGAGAGACATCTTCTGAGAGAAGAGCTACAGACACAGAGGTAGCAGAGATCAATAGCCAGGCAAACCGGGAAAGAGGTATGATCTAATCAGACATTCAGTGTCACAACAGATCATTGCTTTTATAAGTAGTTAAAGTGAATTGAAATCCCTTCACTAGGGTGGACCTAATCGGTTCGTTGTAAAAATCCCCTAACAGGGTAACGTTTTCTTGATGTTTGAAGTCCTGTAACTAGGCAGCTCCTAACAGGGTTCAGATCTTAACAGATCTCTTGTAAAATCCCTTAACCGGGTAGCACCTTAACCAGTGCTTTGTAAGCTCCTAACAGGGCGCCTTCATTCTACAGTAGTGAAGTTATGAGCTCCGTCTCACCGTGGTTTTTTCCTTCTAACTGAGGGTTTCCACGTATAAATGCTTGTGTTGATCTGTGTGATTTCTTCATGCTTGTAAGTGTTTGATTTATTATGCTTATCAGTAAAGGATAATTTAACAAATTTGCAATTACAGTCACATGAAGTATTTACTGATTCACCCCCCCTCTCAGTAACCGGTTCAGTATTAACAGCTAGTTTGCAGTTGAGAGCCAGTCGGGCTCTTCACAGTGGTATCCGAGCTTTAATCTTGCCAGCGTGAGGTAATGAGGGTCTAGCTATGGCACCTGGAATGCATTATATCCGCAGGGGTAGAGCTTCACCCCCACCAGAGGGTAGTGAACAGGGTCCACAGGTTGATCATACAGGTGAATGAAATATAAATAATATTGGTAATGATGTTGACATGGAAGCCAAAGATGCTTTTAGAAATTCAGCAGAGGGTCAACATCATGTTGCAAATATTTTGCAACAATTATTGGACATTCTACAGCCTATCACATTACCAGGTGATCGTACCCGAGATAGAGGTACGAGTAGTACTTCAGTCAGCTCGCACAGGTCTAGAACAGAGGACAGATAGGATTATAGAGCTGATCCTATAGGCCTTTATGATAGGCTTCTACGCCCCACTTTCTTGAGGCCTGAGATGGACGTAGTTAGCGTGGAGACAGAGCCAACACCATTTGTTGATGACATGGTGGCTCACTTTGCAGAATGGGATGCTCTTCCGGAAGCAATCAAGAGAAATCTGAACTTTGACACGTACTTGACATATAAAAGAGAGCATTCTAGAGGTAGACTGATTCCTGACATGAGACATAGGCCTAGACAGAATGATCTTAAGCAGACAAACAACAAGTTTACTCTAGCTCACTTTGATGGAAGTGGGAAAATGATAGCTAGAGCTTGGGTTCACAAGATGGACACATTTATCACTTCGTCCTATGTATGAAGAGGATGCCATACGCTTTGCTGTGCTACATTTGGATGGAGTAGCTCATGACTGGTGGTACCATGGGCTAGTGTCTCTACGACATGATCAGATCGTCTATTACCAGGAGTTTGTTGATAGGTTGATAGAACGGTTTGATAAGGACCCTGAGACTTATTTCAGAGAGTTGGCTTAGTTGAGGCAGACAGGTGGCCTTGAGGCCTTTATCAGTGAGTTTCAACGGTTATCAGTTACGGTTTATGATATCTTTGAGAGGAGGAGAGTCATGCTCTTGATTGAGGGTTTGGTTGAACCATATAGAGGGTGGGTTAAGTCCCTGGATCCACCTACTTTGCGGGAAGCTATGAAAAAGGCAAGAAATCTTGAACCTTCTGTTCCACGAGGCAAGTCTGCTTCAAATCCTATTGTCACTCCTGCAGAAGAGGTACCCCCACCAGCTGTTGACAAAAATAAATCAGAAGGTAAGCTTGATGAAGCTACTCTAGAGGATTTGAGGAGGCAACTTTGCTATTGGGACAAAGAGCCATATGACAAAGAGCACTCTTGCCCTTTGAGGCCTAAGGGAAGGGAAAATCGTTCAATGTGGGTGTACTCTAGTGGGAGTGAGGCTGAATCTTCACATCAGCCAGCTGGTTCAGAATCAGATGAGGCTCAGAAAGTCTCAACAGGGTTTGGTCTTGATGCCAAACTATCTCCCATAGTGTTGTCCACGGTTGTACCACTTCCCACTGCTTTCAGACTGAGGGGATTAGTGGAAGGACAACCTTGTGTTGCTATGATGGACATTGAAGCTACGCACAATTTCATACATGAGAGAGTTGCTAGTCAGCGTGGTCTTCAAGTAGAGGAGTTTGCTGGATTTCAAGTCAGGGTGGTAGATGGCTACACCCTTACCTGTACCAGGCGCATTAATCATCTATCTTTGTTCTTTGGTGATTATGAGTTGGAGTCTGATTTCTATGTGATCGATTTGGGAGAGATGAATGTGGTGCTAGGGATGCAGTGGTTACAGGAGATCAAGGAGTGTTACCTTAGCCTGAGCTCAATGGAGATGAGATTAGAGTATTGAGGCAGGGAGTACGTGCTACAGGGTCTCACTGAGGGGAGTCTACGCACTGTCTTTTTGTGCAGTAGATAGGGAGGATTTACAAAGGCATGATTCCATTCAGATAGAGCAGGTTACACATCATGTCTCTCATAGTTCACAATTACCTAGCTCAGATCAACAGTTAGGAGCAGTTCACTTTGTGAACAACCCTTTGTTTGATATGGATGTCACTTTGTCTTATGACAACCCGCTGTTTGAGTTCAGTGACGATCCCTTTCAAGTGATGAGTGATGATGATGTTTGGGATCCTATCAGTACACTAGGTTATCAGACAGTTTTTATAGGATGCCAAACAGATCTTGTTGAGCAGTTCATAGAGGTGTACATAGTGAGGAGTGCATACAATTTTACATTTGATCCTCATATTCAGGATATCTATCAGGTGCAGAGTTCATCAGTGCATCTGTTTGATGACTGGTATGATAGTTTAGTTGGCATGAAGACTGGGGGCAAGTCTAGTTTATCGGTTGAGTTACTCCCTTGTGATGTTCCTGTTTTAGCATCTTTGGTTCGAGTGTTGAGTTCAGTTTCTCAGACTCTGTTGTTTGTACTGTTGATGATGTTGTCTTTGTAGGAGTTTGGTGACGACAGGGACATTACACATGTCTATCCATGGGATGTGGGTGGACTGTGTTGTTGCATTGGTTTTCATGATTGCTTTAGGACAAACAATCTTGGGAAGGGAGGACTGTAATGTCCCCGTTTTTAGGTCCTCGAGATTAGCTTATTTCAGTGACCCTCATAAGCTAATCAGGTTGTCGGAGGGGGTCGTTTGATAGAGCCAGTGGTCAGTTACCACTCTAGAGATCTGAGATGTCAGGATCGCTCTTCGTTGGAGTCAGTTTGGCAAACTTACTATTTATAGTAAGTGTTTATTTTGGTGATCGTCTTGATTGCTATGTTTCGCAGGGCGCCTGTACATTGGTTTCAGTTGAGTTGGAATTACTTATGCAGAATCTCCAGTTTGAGGGATTTGCTAGTTTTAGCAAGTCTAATTTGGTCTGGTTACTGTTACTGGCAGGGCAGTGTGGGTTCAAGATGCTGTTGTCAGAGAATTCAATTACATCTCATTGTATTGGGAGTTATTAAATTAAGTTTTCTTTAATTTAATAACTTATGTTATTTCATGTTATATTTTGAAGGTGTAAAGAAGAAGCTTCTTTAATGAAAGGTGTAAAGAAGAAGCCTTCTTTTAATGCTTATTAATAAGCCTTGAGAAATCGAATTCTTTACCTATTGTCATTTTATGAAAAATTGAGAAAGTTGAGACTTGAGAAGGAATTCAAAATTTGTATGGAAAGAGCTAGGGTTTTGTCTTCAATTTTGGAGAAAACATCAACTCTTCCAGAATTTTATGTGCTTTGAGTTGGTCTTCTACCAACGAATGGTGTAATGCAGATTTGTTTATTGTAAAGAAATTATGGACTGCCGTACGGATGTGGAGGAGTTTGCATTTGATTAAGGAAGCAGCGTTACATTGTTCTCAGCTGCGTGAGGTGTTAAGGAGAGCTGCCATTGGCATTACCTTCAGCCTATTGCTACGTAAGGAGTCTTCAAAGAATTGGACACTATACATGCTGCTGGCATCAATTCCCAGCAAGATACAAATTATACCCAAGGCTGCGTCACTTACCAGACATGCTATGATATTGTCCCAAGGTGCCAAATTAAATAGTTTTAATTATGTATAGTCAGATAATAGTTGAAACTATTCATATTGGTTAATTTAGCAAGCAAGTGGAGTTAATGTTAAATTGTTGTTGGTTCAATTTCATAAATTGAAAAATTACAAAAAAAAGTATATATGTTAGAAAAAATACAAAAAAATTGCAAATAAAATAGGGAAAGAAGCTAGTTTGTAGTTGAGAGCCAGTCGGGCTCTTCACAAGCGTCCCCATTTTCGATCACTTCAACATTGTAGTTAGCCCTTGGTTTCTCAGTGAGCACTGCTGCTAGCCTTGTCAAAAGGGATGTTTGTTGTTGGAAGTGATTTCAGTTGGCTTGAGAACCAAAGAATAGGTTACAATAGATAGTGGATGATCCTAAAGACAACAAACATCTACAATAGATATTAGAGCTTTCTACCAAAAGTCAACGCTTTAAATCATGATTAACAACATAGAGAGGATCCATTATTTTGACTGTGGTTTAAGGAACTAACTTTTTTGGATATCGTGAAAATGTGTATTCCTTTAAACACCACTTTTTCTACTTTCATAACATTTTAGTCCCCAAATTTTGCTAAGATGTAACAAAGAAAGAATCCTAGTATGCTGTCTAAAACCGTGAAGGTGAAGTGATCTATTGTAAGTCCAATTGTTTACATATTGTGTGCAAACCTTTGAGGATGTACCAAAGCGTGTAGAGGAATGTGGTAAAGGACATTGTAGTAAACTGTAAAGTGGAACCAAACTCATATGCCAATCACTAGTGTGGAGGATGAAGAAACTGGAGCTCAAGTTTAGCAATAAGGGTAAAGATCCTCCGTATCTGCTTTGTTGTGGCGCCTCAGTTATCCCTTTAGCTTGAGCTTTGGAAATCTAATCCTTTCTCCTATTTTTTCTTTTCAAAAAGTCACTGGATTTCACACAAGGAAATTAAATAACCCCATTTTCCGTTAGTCTTCTTTTTGTCACTGACATGAATAGAGCTACACTGCTTCTCAGTTTTCAGCCCTCAAACACAACGAGTCTCAGTAAAACTGTTTCTTTTTGCTTCTACTGGAGTTCCAAGTTCAATCTCTTAGAAAGCTCCTCAGCCTGGTTTCTCTTCTAACTTCTCATTGATTATATCCTTAAAAAATATTGAAAGATCCCTAATTGGATTCTAAGGCAAATTTCTGATTTTTGTTTTGCTTTCTTGTCTTTGATCAGCGATTTAGTAAAAATGTCTATTTTCTTTTGGTTTTTTGCAATATGTGATATTTTTTGGTGTTTTCTCCGTTTTCCCATTTTTTTGTTATTTTTTGAAGATAGAAATGCATTGCTTGTAGAATTGATAACATACTGAAACAAATTAACAGCAAATGATGAACTCCAAATGAAAGACTGAAGTTCTGATTTTATTTCATGCAAACAATTATTATCATAGCTGTACCAGGGCTGTACGACATGTAGTAGGCTTGTCCAGCAATTAGAATTTCTGCATACAATTTTCTTCACTCCTGAATTATACCTGCCACTCAAGACTGAGAAGTCTGATCCAAAAGATTGCTCTGATCTTTGAACTGCTTCTCCAACACTAATGTCCAACTTGGAGGATTTGAATTTTTGCTTGGGACTATATGGCTGGCTCTAGTTGCTCAGGAAATGATAAAAAATGCTGACTAAACCCCTGATCTGCAAGCTGCTGAATATATTCTGCCCAAACCAGACTGATGTAATGATATTCTCCTATGTTACCAATTCGGGTGCGGATTCTGATGAGGATGCGTGAAATTTTTTTTTTAGGGGATGCAGATGCATTTGGATGCATATATATATATATATATAATTATATATAATATATACATATATATATTATAATTTATATATATCATATATGATAGATGCAAATAAGTGCAAGAAATATACAAAAATAAATAATTTGATAGTATGAATCAGAATAATAATACTTCACCATTGATCAAGTTTCAAGATATTTCATATTTGATAGTTCAATAACTTCAACTTAAAACTTCATAGACACAAATATTCAAATTGAAAGAAATTCAATAACTAATTACTCATGTTAAAGATTCCAATGCAATTTGAACTACAAAATCAAAACTTAGTTCATGATTCAATGTTCATCAATCAAGAGTCAAGACTCAAGATTCTATCCATAAGCTCTCGTGTGGATTGCCTCCATCGGTGATTCTATCCACAAGCTCATGAGCTTTAGTGTGGATTGCCTCCATCATCGATTCTATCCACACGTTCCTGGGTGGATTGCCTCAATCGACGATTCTATCCACAAGTTATGATCTGTTTTAAATCATCACAAGATGTCTATCACAATAGAAGATCAAGTTATTGTAAGATTGTCACCTTCCAATAACTTTAACACATACAAGTGATAATCATTTGAAAGACGTCACTTCCTTATGATTTACATAGTGCCCATAAGTTATAAAATAACATTAGTATAAAAATCAATAATCATGTCAAGTTTGTTAATATTTTCAGATTCTAGCAAGGAATATCAGTCTATAGAAATCTAACAAAACTAAGCACAAGATATGATAAGAAATCACAAAGAACAAGGAGAGATAATACCCCGATTATATCTCTAAATCAGTCCTTAGAGACTTCAAATCTGAACCTTGAGATCTTCAATCTTGCCCTTCAATATTGGTTTGATCTGTATATGTGATGTTGCCCACCTAGGGCTGCTTTAATTCTGATCCAATATTGCTCAGATCTGAATATAACCAATTAAATCTGTTCTGCATATATGCTATCAAGGTTTGCTCACAATATGTCACCAATCTGCCCTGATTTGGCCTTCTATTAGATCTGCCATAATTCTTAGATCTAGGGCTGCAAGATCGGCCCTTTTATTGGTCTTCTAGGGCTGCAGAAGTCTGCCCTAATTCGCTCCTATAGGGCTGCACAATTCTGCCCTAATTCGCTCCTCTAGGGCTGCAAGATCTCTGCCCTAGTTCGCTCCTCTAGGGATGCAACTAAGTGCATGAATTCGCTCAATACATTCACGTAATGAATTTGCTCCAGCATTTGACAAATTCGCTCAAGTAAATCGCAGCTATTGAGAATGGAGGGAAGATCAACATTATGTCTTGGGTTGTCTTTCCCATCCTCAAGAGCTTTATTATATATGAGCAATTTTACTAAATTCGCAACCCACAAGTTGGCTGACTTTGGGCCACTAAATAATAATAAATATAATTATATTTAATTTGCATAATTGATCCTTATAATAAATATACCCCTCATATTTATTATATGGTTAGATCAATTTAGCCATAATTAAATATAATATCTAAACAACATATTTATTATTATTGTGAATTTAATTGCCACTATGTTGATCTTTGTCGTAAAGGCCAAAATATCAACAAAGTTTACCTCAAAAGTGTTCTATCTTTATCAGTGAACTCCCTCTCAATCATAAGGTATCTTGAATTTCTTTTAGAATACATATTTCTCTGAATACACATTTGAATTATTGACTTCAGCAAGGGAAGCTTGCAGTCTAAGTCTGTTAGGACACTTTCTTGCAGTGTGACCATATTTGTCGCATCTAAAACATTGTATTGTAGATAGGTCCCTAGGTTTCTTGAACGACTGTTGATCATATAACTTCTTGCCCTTTTTTTCAAACTAGTGACGAGAACCTGAACATCTTCATTAATGGATTCCATGATTCCTCTAGATATTAGGTTACACTCTTCTTGAATGTAGTTAGCTTTTAGTCGATCAAATTTGGGGAGTTTGGCGCGAGCACTTACTCCTTATCTAAAGTTTTCCCATGAGATAGGGAACCCATTTAGAGTTATCATAGTTAACTACTTATTATCATAAATGTGCCCAATTGAAGAGAGTTGATTCCTTAATTCTGTTATACTCATAAAATATGAGGTGATAGTCTCTCCTTTATTGATTTTAATATTAGAGAGTTGATTTTAAGGGTAAGAATTTTGTTGGTGTTGTTGATCTCAAACATGTTTACCAGGGCTTTGAACATGTCATATGCAGAGTCTAACTTTGTGATGATAGGTAGTAGATGATCTTTTACTCCATCTACTAATAATTCCAATGCTCTAGTATTGTCCTTTTCCCATTGACTTTGCTCATCATTTCCATCAGGTTTAAGAGGATTTTCTATTATTGTCTTTAGCTCATTCTTCCTTAGTACCAACATTATTCAAAGTTTCCATGATTCAAAATTTGAAGCACTTTCAAGTCTGTGTTCGAGTTTGATTCCATTTGCCATTCTGTAGGTACAAAAATCTGATCTTGATCTTCCTTTAATCTAATCGGATCTTCCTTCAAGCGGTTAGGCTTTAACGAAGGAGCCTGACTCTGATACCGTGTTAAATTTATAGATCAGAATATATGGCTTTTAATTTTCTTTTAAAATCCAATATATATATAATCTCAATGTAAATAATATATATTTAATCACATAAGTCCAACATATAACTAGGTGCAATGTGATCACAACAAGATGCAATATAGTTCCCTCTAAAAAGAAATGCATTCAGACATATATATATGATCAAATAGAAAAGCATATATATAAAGGGTAACATATGTCCATATTAAGTATGCTCCCATGCATACTATAACATTATCTCTAAGTATCATAATGTATGTTGCAAGGTATGCTGCTAATCAACTGTGTATGATCCCATACATAAGTAAGACATATGCTAAGGTAAAATATGCATCCATGCATACAAAATAGAGATATGTCAATGCAAAGTATGCTTCCATAGTAAGCAATGACATAAGGAAAAATAACACAAAATTAAGTGAGCCCATGATTATACTCCCTCTGAATCATACATGCCATGCACTTGACTTAAGATAATCTACTCCCTCTAGATCCTAACAACTCCTTCTAAGACTTAGGTTTACTTACAAAGTTTTAGACTCTCTCTTGATCCAACAAGGAAAGTCAATAGGTAAATTTCAAGATATGCAAGAACCCATATCTTCCCAGCCAATGAGAACCAATAAGTTTTCCCATAGATGGCAACCAATGAGATTGTAAATCAAAACCCTCATTACAATTTTTTAGACCAAACCTTGGTTGCCATAGTGTTTCTTAGTTTTGAAAGAGTTAGACTGAAATTCCTAAATCTGAAAAGGATCTTTTGTACTACCTACGCTCTGATACTATGTTAATATTTTCAGATTTTAGCAAGGAATATATCAATCTATAGAAATCTAACAAAACTAAGCACATGATATGATAAAAAATCACAAAGAACAAGGAGAGATAATACCCGGATTATATCTCTTCCTTAGAGACTTCAAATCTGAACCTTGAGATCTTCAATCTTGCCCTTCAATATTGGTTTGATCTATATATGTGATGTTGCCCACCTAGGGCTCCTTTAATTCTGATCCAATATTGCTCAGGTCTGAATATAACCAATTGAATGCAATCTGCATGTATGCTATCAAAGTTTGCTCACAATATGTTGCTAATCTGCCCTGATTTGGCGTTCTATTAGATCTGCCATAATTCTCAGATCTAGGGCTGCAAGATCGGCCCTTATATTGTTCTTCTAGGGCTGCACAATTTTGCCCTAATTCGCTCCTCTAGGGCTGCACAATTCTGCCCTAATTTGCTCCTCTAGGGCTGCAAGATCTCTGCCGTAGTTCGCTCCTCTAGGGCTGCAACCAAGTGCATGAATTCGCTCAATACATTCACTTAATGAATTCGCTCCAGCATTTGACAAATTCACTCAAGTAAATCGCAGCTATTGAGAATGGAGGGAAGATCAACGTTATGTCGTGGGTTGTCTTTCCCATCCTCAAGAGCTTTATTATATATGAGCAATTTTACTAAATTCGTAACCCACAAGTTGGCCGACTTTGGGCCACTAAATAATAATAAATATAATTATATTTAATTTGCATAATCGATCCTTATAATAAATATACCCCCCATTTATTATATGGTTAGATCAATTCAGCCATAATTAAATATAATATCTAGACAACATATTTATTATTATTGCGAATTTAATTGCCAATATGTTGATCTTTGCTGTAAAGGCCAAAATATCAACAAAGTTTACCTCAGAAGTGTTCTATCTTTATCAGTGAACTCCCTCTCAATTATGAGGTATCTTGAATTTCTTTTAGAATACATATTTCTCTGAATACACGTTTGAATTATTGACTTCAGCAAGGGAAGCTTGCAGTCTAAGTCTGTTAGGACACTTTCTTGTAGTGTGACCATATTTGTTGCATCTAAAACATTGTATTGTAGAGAGGTCTCTAGGTTTCTTGAACGACTGTTGATCATATGACTTCTTGCCCTTTTTCCTTTTCAAACTAGTGATGAGAACCTGAACATCTTCATTACTGGATTCCATAATTCCTCTAGATATTAGGTTACACTCTTCTTGAATGTAGTCAGCTTTTAGTCGATCAAATTTGGGGAGTTTGGCGGGAGCACTTACTCCTTGTCTAAAGTTTTCCCATGAGATAGGGAGCCCATTTAGAGTTATGATAGTTAACTCCTTATTATCATAAATGTGACCAATTGAAGAGAGTTGATTCCTTAATTCTGTTATCCTCATAAAATATGAGGTGATAGTCTCTCCTTTATTGATTTAATATTAGAGAGTTGATTTTTAAGAGTAAGAATTCTGCTGGTGTTGTTGATCTCAAACATGTTTACCAGGGCTTTGAACATGTCATATGCAGAGTCTAACTTTGTGATGATAGGTAGTAGATGATCTTTTACACCATCTACTAATAATTCCAGTGCTCTAGTATTGTCCTTTTCCCATTGACTCTGCTCATCATTTCCATCAGGTTTAAGAGGATTTTCTATTATCGTCTTTAGCTCATTCTTCCTTAGTACCAACATTATTCGAAGTTTCCATGATTCAAAATTTGAAGCACTTTCAAGTCTGTCTTCGAGTCTGATTCCATTTGCCATTCTGTAGGTACAAAAATCTGATCTTGATCTTCCTTTAATCTAATCGGATCTTCCTTCAAGTGGTTAGGCTTTAACAAAGGAACCTGGCTCTGATACTGTGTTAAATTTATAGATCAGAATATATGGCTTTTAATTTTCTTTTAAAATCCAATATATATATAATCACATTGTAAATAATATATATTTAATCACAATATATATATATATATATATATATATATATATTACTAAAATAGTAATATATATAAATTAATAATCAATATTATGCTGTATGAATGAGACTTGCATTGAGTGTGGTATATACTTGTCATCAATCAAACAAGAAATGGATATAAATATAGAAGACATAATAATATAGAGACATGTCTCTTCAAAGAGACATGACTCTATATGATTATGTCTTGTCAATATATTATTAGTGACCGATAATATTAATCGGTATTAGCAATTTAACCTGATGCTGTAATATCACCTGATTGGTGATGCCCGATCATTACCACCCGATCGGTATTCAAACTGATACCAGCGATATTAATTGGTATGTTTGTCAACCAATACTAATCGATATCATAACAATGAGCATTTTAATATAATGATGTTTATTCGATCAAATAATTTAGATATAATTTTATGTATGTATATTAATATATATAATAATAATATATATAATTATATATATATATATTAATATGCATACATAATACAATACGATCTTTTTTCTTTTATCTTATCGAAGCTATAAATAATCAACAAAATGAAATGTGAATCCTTCATCTCTCCTTCACAATCAACTGCCCTCAAACATTGCCCCTTTGGGGGACATTGCAATCACATTAATCAATGGCCGGTTTTTTGTATCTTTCCATCCATCAGACACAATAGTTATACCCAAAGTTTTCCAAGAAATTTTAATTGGTTGAAGAGCTTTCTCTATAGAAGTCTTCCTTTTTTGCAATAGAGTGGTATACACCTTTTCATACCTAGGACTTATGTAATCAGCTGGTGCTCTATTGTGGCTTGTACCATTTCCTTCCAATATGGTGATCTTACCAAATTGAAAGGAAGACCATTGGCATACAGGCAATGTGCAATGGCTTCATCAACAAGCTCTCTTGCCTCCATTTTAAATGCGGTGTCCAATGGAACTCTTTTTCGGGCGGTAATTTCTACTTCTTCCTCTTCCTCTTCCGGTACAGGTACTTGCAAGAATGGATGTTTGGAGGATTGAACTGGTTCATTGGGTAATTGTGTTTTATTCTTTCCAGATGTAGGTTGATAAAAGCTTTTTTTTGATCTTCTAACCACTTTATCAGCAGCCTCTTGTTCTTTTACATAGGATGCTATTTGTGCATTAGACAGCCCTTTCTCATCTATGCCTTTGCACATACCCATTCCTTTACCACTAGGGCCCTTAAAATGAAGTTTGGCCCGGGAATATGAGCTATTGAATGGTTTGCCTTTGTTACTTTCACAATAGTTACACTTCCAAAGATATGAGCCACCTACTGAAACCTGTGATATTCTTGTGGTATGTCTCCATAAAGGAGATCCTACATCAATTTTGAAACTATCAGCAGCTTGCCCTCCCACTGAATTTTGATTACTGGTGGTGGCCATTCTTGCACAATACAATTTAATTTATTTTTATGATAAGAAATTAAATAAAATTTAAATTTAAACTAGGAAAAAACTATGAACATCAAGCATACAAGTGCAAAAAAATGATACAAAAATACAAAAATAGATAGCTAAACTTGTTTCTTTATTTCTTAAAAAAAAAATGAAAAAATTCTTCCCAAACTTTAAAAAATCCATCAAAATGTCAAAAAAATTCATTAAAAGACTTAAGAATGGGATCAAATGCTTACCTTAGATGCTTAAAACTCTTTTGTGGAAGCTATCTCTCACCCCACGAACGATCCTCTTTGAAAATAATCAACTTGCCTTCAAAATGCCAAAATGGAGACCGAATGAGAAGAGAGCCTAGCTGCAAACAAAATGAGATGCAAAATGATTGAATGACCTTTTTTAGGGCCGTTTTAGGGTTTACATGAAAAAAAAATGTAAAAAACACGTCTAAATGTGTTTTTATGTTGTTTTTTGGGCAAAAAACGCTGAATCAGACGCTGGGCCTGCGGATGCCTTTGGATGCACGCGGGTGCCCTGTGGATGCCACCCGTAAGCGCATCCCGGGCTCCTGGATGCGCTTCCGGGTGGCATCCACAGGGCACCCGGATCAGCATCCGCATCCGCCTCTGCATCCAGTCCTTACCCTGCACCGGTAACTTAGATATTCTCCACTACAATTGACATTAGCTCATTGCCTGGAGCTGTGCGGCCAAGGAAAGATATCCTGGAGCGTATGAATTCTCCCCTTCAGACTCAGATCTGCAAATATAACAATTGAATATGCCCTTAATTCAATCTGAAATAAAAAACCCTTCTCCAAATTTACTGCCAAACTGATTCAATCTCTGATCTGCGATGTAAACTGTTGCCAGGAATGTTGGGGTTTCTTCCAACTCCCTCCACTTCCAAAAGTTTTCATTGCTGGAAGCTTGATTGCTGCTCAAACCCTTCTCAAAACTCAAACTCCATATGCCGATGTAAAAATAACAAGCTGGATGATGAGAATGGCTGCCAACTCTCTTTTATTTCTTTTCATTCTCCCTCCAAGAAGTTCGAACCCTTTACGGTTTCTCCCATTAGTTTATTTCATAAACTTTATTGAAATAAGTAATCCTCTAATGAATCGATCCCCTTGAGGGTATCATTCACAAGGAAAAACAACCCACTTTTTAAAAACAACTTATAACTCCCTTCACCTAGGAAAGAGTGCCAAGGTGTTATTTTAAAATACTTTATTATAATTATAAAGTGAGTGGATTAATTAACTTTATTATTATTTTATTTAAATCAGACTTAGGAAATAATTTAATTATTTTCAATTTATTCATAAATTGATCATCTGGATTCCAAACTGAATTCTGACTGATGCTACCAGTCCAAGGATGATTGCTGAGTGCAATAGGCGAACTGATTAAGCATTGATTACACTTTAAATGGAATGATCCTATTATGAAGACCAGCGTACAAAGTATTATAAGCAGTGATTATAGCAATAAAAATCAATGAGAATATGTTAATATATTTTCCAAGGGCAGCAATTAACAGTGAATAAGATGCAGAAAATGTATTTAAGAAGTAGTGGCTAATAAATTATGCTTACAATTATTTTAGACAATCAGCGCACCTCATATAAGATTTGTCTAATTCAAAAATGTCAAGTTTGTCTTATTTACATAACAAAAAAATATGTTTTATTTATAGTGAGAGTTATGAGAAAAGTTAAAACAGATAAAGGACAAAAATCAGATATGACAAAAATAGAAAATGCCAAAAGAAGATAGCATATGATAATAGCTAAAGCAGCGATTTCTGTCGGCTTGTATTTTTCCACAAAGACAAGTCAGAAAAGTTATGCGATTCTTACTCCATATAAGACAAGTTTTTTGTCTTAGTCAAATGGCAGGTCAGAAATTATACAACCTACAAAATTCAAATCAAAAGGAAACTAGCTTGATACATAATAACGTGTGAGGTATCTTTTTGAAATACTGAACTGGCCATGTAAGAGACATCTGCCAAGTAATCAAAAGTTATATGCAAGGTATTATTATGAGAAAAGGGTGCGATTTTAAGCAACTCAAAGTGCCTCGTAAAAAATATAAGGAGGCTGCGATTAAGGAGGCATAAAAGAAAAAATATATTTTGTCTTATTCAAAGAAAAAAGTTTGTCTTATTCAAAAGACAAGTCAGCGATCAAGTAAAACTAATAATTATTTGTAGTTAATAAAATGGGTGCGATTCCATAATTAAATATAACATACAGTTTGTTTTGGAGTAATTAAAGAAAGCTGGAAATGTATTTGTTTGTGCAAAGGCTACAACCAGTTTTTAATGAAAGAGTATGAGTTTCTAAGAGACCAGTTTTTAATGAAAGAGTATGAATTTCTAAGAGATGCTTCCATTCATGAAAAGGTGCAATAAGTTATATAAGTAAATAGAGTTTGAGGAATGTGAATTGTATGAAGTATGTGTGAGTGGCTGTGTATATGAAGACAATCATTTTCTATACCAGATTATGGGAAGGCTGTAAATGAAGACATTGTACGAGATTTGGGAGAAGATATATGCAAGTTTGTCGCTATATGTATGCTCCTTGAAGACAAACATTTCACATACATGCACCTGGTTATAAGAGGGTTATGAATGAAGATAATAAATCAGCTTATTGAAGAGAATCTATAGCAGGTCTGAGAAGCATTCATCAGTGTTACACAGGGACACATTGCCCCTAAACCCTAGCATTCCTAGAATGGGGATGTCCCTGGGACGTGGGGATGTTGTCTGCAAGTCCCAAGCTGTGCTGCCCGTCAACCGCTGATCACTTCTGGGATGTGGGGACATCTCGGGATCCGTGGGACGTCAAGGGGGACACTTGAGCGTCCCTCAAGTGTCCTGGGGATGTCTGGGCATCCCCCCATTGATGCACGCTTTTTGCCATAAGTTTTTTTTAAACAAACATATTTTTTAATTTCTTTTTTGGTTCCATTCGAACCCTACGTGGATGTGGGGCCCATTTAAGGCTTCCCAAGCCTACAAAAGGCCCTCCAAGCTTCATTTTGATTTATATAGTCATTTCTAATTGTTTGCTAGAGCAAGAGGAAGAGTGAAGAGCTGAGAAAAGAGTGATTGGAGGAGTGAAAGGACTGATTGCAAGTAAAAGAGGAGTGAGAAGGAGCAAGAAGAAGAAGAGGAGGAAGATTTTTTACCTTATTGAAGAGATTTTTCAAGCACAAGGTAGGAGTTTTAATTGATTTTTATTTTATTTTTTGATTGTCAATGTTATTTCATTTCTTGTTGTTTCATTTTCTTATTTCATTTCTTGTTGTATCATTTTCTAAATTAATTTAGATTTTGTTTTACAATTTGAAATTTGTTAAAAAATCTAAAATAAAAGTAGGGCCTAGGTTGAAATTATGTGCTTATTGATTTTTTTTTCATTTTGTGAAATGCAGTGTCAAAATGAGCTCCCATAGTCATGATATGAGTGAGGATGAGATGGAAATTCATTTTCATAGTGCAAGCCAACCATAATATGAACCTGAGCTTAAGATGAGGGGGATGATCATGGGCCAAGTCCGAAAGGGCAAACTAGTTCCATGCCTAGTGCATCAGTTGCTACTGTTTGCCCCTCCCAGCTTTTGGTAGAGTGGGCTAGGGGTCCTTATGGTCCCAAATCTCCTCACACAGAATTTGCAACAAGAATAACAACCCCAACGCCAACTGGTGGTGGCGGGAGGAAATTGAAATGCAACATTTGTGGTACAGAAGGGTTTGGGAGCATCACTAGAATTAATGCACACTTTCTCTTTTGGCTAGGAAAAGGTGTGGGAGCATGTGAAACTGCCTAAAAATTTGCATTACAAAATTGAGTTTAACAAGCTTTGGGGTGTGCAAGATGGTAGTGGAGTTGCAATGCCTATTACCTTGTCTGGTAGGCAACATATTCATACTATTTAGCAGTTTTTGAGGCAGCAAATGTAGGGGCGACCTCATATTTCTACTCATACATTACATTAGAGATTAGGAACAATGTTAGGGTTAGTCTTAGGACCTTCATCCAATCATAGTGGTGTGGTTGATTCACAACAGGGCAAGGGGAAATGCAAAATGCAAAGTAACCCCATAGCTGATATGTTCAATGTGCACTTGAGGGAACAAATAAATGATTCCATTGGCAAGTTCCTCTTTGCCAATGGCATCCCATTTCATGTAGCTTGATCTCCTTATTATAAGGAGATGAAGTCGATGGTGGCAAAGGGAGGAGCATCATATGTGCCACCAGGTGAGCACAAATTGAGGACCACGATCTTGGATAACAACTATGCCAACATCAGTGCATTGATGGAGATTACGAGGTCATGTTTGGAGGATTCTAAATGCAACATAGTTATGGATGGGTGGACTGACATTAAGCATTGTCCACTCATCAATGTCATAGTTACATGCTGAGAGGGCCCATTCTTTCTCATGACAGTTGATTATTTAGGGCATCGAAAAGATGTTGATTTTCAGTTTGACAACCTTTAGACAACTATAGAGGAGGTTGGGCCACAAATGTGGTCCAAGTAGTGACAAATGCAACACATGTGTGCAGAGCTGCAGGGAAGCTTATTGAGGCAGCATACAAACATATTTGGTGGACTCCATGTTAATGTTATTGTAGCTATGGTTAGATTCCTTCAGGCCGACATAGATAACATAAGGGTTTTGATAATATAATTATTGAGATATAATAATTATATTGATAATTATTGATAATATAATAATTATATTGATAATATAATTATTATATTATTGTAATAATATAATTATTGGGTTAATATAATTGGTAATATAGTTATTATAATTATATTTATTGTGATAATATAATTATATTAATTAATATATAATATATTAATTATAAGAGACATTTATAATTATATATTAATATAATTATATTGGGCCATCTTGGAAAAGTGGTGACCCTTGGTGAAGGGGCACCACCAATAGATATAAAGGAAGAGTAAATCATCCTTTCTTGGTAATGAATTAACACACAATATACTATAGCAAATCAAATTATCTGTGGTGCTCAGGGGAGACAATTGGGTATTGTCTATGGTTGGGAGAGCAAATCATTGCCCGTGGCTAAATGAGCACGAAAAACATGGTATCAGAATGGGAGCCGGTCTGGGTATGACTCCCTCATTGCAAAGCAGTTTGCTTCAAAAGAATTAGGCAGATTAATGTTTGACCGAAATTTGTAATTGTGTGTAGTCCCCAAAATAACCATGATGGTGAAGTATGTTGGAACAATGATGACTTCAAATACGTATATATCGGGTTGAATTTTAACAAGAGCTGGACGGTGATTTAACAAAGCTGGCATATTATCATCGTTGATGCAATTCAAAAATTGAAGGAATTTAGTGTGCCGCTCACAAGTTCTATCTTTATCAAGTTGCACATAATAAAACAAGGTATCGTGTCTATTATTATCGAGACTCTATTGGCTGTATATGATAAATTTAACTGTCCAACGCCCTTGTTGGTGTTGGAATCATTTGTTGTTGCGCCAAAAGCTTGAACTGTCAATGCCCGATACAAATGTCAGATTTAACCCGACCCACGGGAGACAGTTAAGCCATGTCACAAATCTCCAAGGAGGTGACCACCAAATCAACAATCTCCCCTTAGCACCGACTGAGCCTTCAACATCCACTGAAGGGAGACTTGAACCTGTGACCCAAGGCTCTGATACCAATTGTTGGAATTATTTGCCATTGTGCCAAAAGCTCGAATTGTCAATGCCTAATACAAATGCCAAATTTAACCCGACCCACGGGAGGCAGTTAAGCCATGCCACGAATCTCCAAGGAGGTGTTGACCACCAAATCAACAATTGGTAACAACGAAGGCGAAGATAGTAATCACAAAAGGCTACAAAGTTAACATCCTGCCACATGAATCTTGCCTCTTGCAATCGCTGGAGCACTTGGTGTTAACAGAGTGTAGTAGGCTATCATCACTACTGAACAACTTTGGTAATTTGAGCAATCTGCGACATCTATGTTTGATTGATTACAAAGAGTTAAGGAGGTTGCCCGTATCTTTTAAGAACCTGATATTCCTTGAACATCTCAATTTACAATTGTGTAGTCAACTATCATTCACATTAGAAAGCAACACCAGGCTCGAGTATTTGATCCTTTCTCACTGTGAGCAATTGGAGGAATTGCATCGTCACATTAGTAATTAGGTGTCCTTGAGAGAGCTCAATTTTTGCTGTACTAGGTTGAGGGAGCTACTAGATAACATAGGTGAACTCAGTAGGCTGACGCAGATGAGTATAGAAGATTTGCCTTTGACAAGATTGCCGACCTCTCTTGCAGATTTGCCTTCCTTGAGAAATCTTGAAATTTATGGTTGTCCTAATCTGGAAAGTGTAGGAATGAAATCTGTACCAAAATCAATCAGGCAACTCAATAATCTTTGAGAGTTGATGATAGACGGGTGTCCAATCAACGAATTAGATTTTTGGGGCAGCATCATTCCTTTGTGGACTGAGCAACCTAAAGAAGATAGATCTATGTGAGATAGAATTGTGTAGAATTTCATTTTCTGAAAACTGTTGTCCCCACTTGGAAATTCTCGAAGTTCAGAACAAGCTCATTTGAAGGAGATCGAAGCCCTGCCAAGAACTGTCCAGTCACTATACTAGAGAAACTGTGAAATGCTGAAGACCATTCCCAACTTTGCAGAATTTACTACTTTGAGAAAATTTTATCTTAGTGGTTGCTAAGGAATTGATAAAATTGAAGGTCCGGAGAATTGTACAAGCTTGAGACTTGCTGGGAGGTGCCGAGAATAGGAAGCTTGGAATGCCTGCAGAATTTGAAGTGGCTACAACTCAAAGCAAACAAGGGATCGATTATCGAATGCTCTATTTAAAGGATACAGTAATGGCCAGATAAAATAGTGATGTGGCATTTTGTATCTAGAACATTTGTTTTTAAACTGTCAAATATATTTCTGAAACGTGGCAGACTTTTATAACTTGCTTGGACACATCATCAGTTATGAATTACCAATGCTAAAGATAATATCGGTTTCTTTAACATCTCAGAGATTATGTGTTGGGAGTGGTATCGATGCCAAGATATATACTTATCCGCAAAGATCTAAAATTTGCTAATTTGTTAATAGTTTTTTATTTGTTTTATAAACTACTCTCTTGATAGTCTCTATAAGTTATATCATATAGAGTTTCAATTGGAATTGAAAATGCATATCATATTAGACAATAAAAGAAGTGTTGGTCTGCAGTGAATGTGTATGAAGATGAAATCATTAATATATTGTATATAAATTGTGTATGTGCAATTAGTGGTGTGCTTTATATGTTGTTGAAAAGTCAAGGAAGGAAGAACTTGATAATTGCTGCCATAAGATTGAGTTGGTGGTTGAAGACGTTTCTTCGAAGAGGAGGAATTCACATTCAAAGGGAGTCTAACAATCCATCAGAGGTAACCTTGGATGAGGAGGTCAGAAGGTTGATATTAGATTCAGAGGGAGTCTGACATTTCATTAGAAGCAACCTTGGACGAGGAGATCAGAAGGTTGATATTTGTTTTAGAGAGAGCCACTTCATCATGAAGATCTGCTTAATAAATTCTTCTTTGTGGGGGAGAAGTTTGACATATCAGCCCTTGTATGCATTTTTCTCTGAGACGGAGAAATTTGAGGTATCAACCCTTGTATGTATCTTTCTCTGAGACAAAGAAATTTGAGGTGTTAGCCCTTATTAATGCATTCTTCTCTTTGAGGGAGAAGTCTGAGGTGAAAGCCCTTGTTCCACCCTTTGGGAGTAGCCATGGTAGATGTCATGTGAGAGAATCCATGACTTAGCACTTGTGCTTATTTACCCTCTGGGAGTAGACATGTTGAATATCATGATGAGATGAGGACATCACGTTGAGTGACTCCGTGATGGGCACTTGTGCTCATTTGTATTTCCATTCATAGGAGTAGCCTTGGTGAGGTCATGTGAGAGACTCTATGACTCAGTACTTGTGTTGATTCATCCTCTAGGAGTAGCCATGGTGAACGTCATGATAAGATGACGACATCATGTTGAGTGATTCCGCGATGAGCACTTGTGTTCATTTGCATTTCCATTCATGGGAGTAGACATGATAGATCCACCCTCTAGGAGAAGCCATGGTGGATATTACTACATAACTCAGATATCGAGAAGGATTCCTCCCTAGCTAAGAGGGAGTGTTAGTGTTATTGTAGCTATGGTCGAATTCCTTTAGGCCCGTTGGTTCCCAAAACCGCAGATTGGAAATCCAAGAGCTTTGCCAATTCCCTAGTAGGATTACTCAATCAATTTTGGCCAATTAACGAGAAGAGTACCTTGATACAATTCTCCTGCACTTCAGGCTTCACTAAACCTAGGTGGGTATACCTTCACCTCAAACCCTTATCACTTGGTCAAAGACTTTTCTATAGCGAATTTAAATCTTTTGATTTCCCAAGGTGGCAATTGACCTTGAGATTAATCAAAATGAACTGTGTGTATGCTGTGAATTGAATGTTTTTGCAAGAAAATATTATTATGAATTATGAATATGATTGATGGAATAATGAACTTTGTAGTTTGATGACTATTCCCTGAATTATGAAACAATCTTTAGACCAGGCCTTATCCAATATTGGGCAGATAGAGTCATTCCTTGTTAGATCTTTATGTACAACTCTAAGAGACAGCATACACCGTCTACTACCACGCATATATATAGAAAAGATCTTCTACAATACAAATCTTAGTCTAATTGAATTTAATTTCTCAGAGAAAACCAATTAGACAAAGTTACATGGACAACACTTCGCATGCAATTTTTGATGATCCAAGAAGTATATTGCAACACTAATCTTTTCAATAAATATATTAAAAGGTAGCAATTGAATTTGAATCAATAATCCAGAGGACTAACCTGATCAAGTTTAATGAACAATTCTTCAATTTGGACAGAAAAGAGTCTTTGTATTAATTTCAAAAAAGAGGTACAATTGATTTGTGTTTTAGTTGCATTGCCCTACACAATCATTTTCGAAAGTGATGCTTTCATCTGTATTTCTATATATCATCTATTTTTCTATTTCCTATCCTCTATATCCATCTCTTTTTACATTTTACACCACACATATATATGTGGTTGAATGGTTTTCACACCCCTTTAGGGTGAAAAGACACCACCCTACATTACAATCATGAAACTTCTTTTGAAAAATTTAATCAACAAATTAACTAATAACTACCTTTCTTTCGGATTTGATTTTGGTCGAAAATCCGAAACAGCTTGTGAAAAGCTAAGATTTTGACTGGAGCTTGGAAATTGGATATTATGAACTGGGTTATTTTTAGATTTGCAATTTTCGCTCGTTTGCACCCTCCTCCGACTTCATTTTTTCAACACGTAGAAATTACAGCATTTTTGAAGCATGTTTTCTTAGGATTTTCTTCTGATAGAATTCGTTCTGATTTGTGAACCTCAGAGAAATTATATCAATATATCTTGTGTTATTTGAACTCTATTATACTATATCTCCATGATTCTCTTTGATTGGCTCTTCTTCCTTCTCTGCAAATCCTCAAACTTGATCGTTACTTGTATTGTTTTAATTCATGTGTTGGCTCTTTTAATTTCGAGCTCATAAGCATTTAATCTACCTTATGCCAATTTATCTTTTCAAGCATCAACTTCAAATCTTTTGACAGATCCTTTCAGTATTCGAGATGTAGATTTATCACCCTAATCATAATTCCACTGTTTCACAAGTCTTCGTGCAACATCCTTGCAAAATAGTGATATTTCGCCATTTTGGAGCTCTTCAAATTGCTCCTTCGTGAAATGGCGATGCTTTTTGTTGTAACTCTAATTTGATACATGCGAAATTACAAATTTTTTCTGTTTCGCAGGCCCACTGTCTTTCCTTCTCCAAAATAGTGAAAATCAATCCTTACGAATGTTGTGACTTTTATGATCAGATCAAAATAATTTTGAGGGTTCCACCAAGGCCGACATAGATAACATAAAGGTTGTGATAATATAATTATTATATTATTATTGTAATAATATAATTATTGGGTTGATATTATTGGTAATATAATTATTATAATTATATTGATAATATAATAATTATATTTATTGTGATAATATAATTATACATTAATTATATTAATTAATATATAATTAACTATAATAGACTGTAATAGGCTGGCTGGAAATGATTTTTTTCTAATGCTTTATTTCTTCAGTCATTTTGTTGAACAGATTGCTTGTAATGTTTAGAGGAGTATTTGTTTTATTTGCAATGAACAGCTCATATTAAATGTAAAGAAACATTCTACAATATTGATTTCTTGCTATCAAAATACCCAAACATCTGCATCAAACATTAAACTAAGAGTCCAGCATTTTCAAACTTCTAGAATGTTTTTATCAGATTTGAATTCAGAATAACATCTGAATACATAAACCAGTAACACGTGTTTGCAGACCTGGGTAAATGAAAGCATATGAATTATTAAGGGCAGTTTCAGCTTACATGTTCACTTCCAGACATTGCTAATGAAAGCCAAAGGTGGGACGGCAGGTCTGGCTGCTTGTGACTCCCCCGTCCACTCACAGGTTGCTCAATAATCTGAAAACAATCATGCTGGAGGCCTTGCACAATACATAGCAGTCACAGAGAGACTCCCAGGAGGTGCGATATTACACTTTCAGTTTGTACAGCAGTCCAAGGAAGGAGCTGTAACAGTGTGGCCAGCATATCAGAATGTATCTGTGTTTCTTCAGCTTCCACTGCAGCTGTAGACATTCCCAGAAATGCTGTCCATTCCTCCAAACTTCTATTCTGAAAATAGAGCCCTCAAACTTGAACTATTTTCACAAAACACCTCAACCAAGATTTACCGAGTATCCATATCTCTGACTGTGTATCTCATTAGCGAAGAAGATGTTAGCCAGGAGGATAGACGTCCTCAAAGCCCTCAGAATAAACAAAGCCTTCACAGGTTCCTCAGTATTCAGAAAACAATCTTCAGCATATCCATATCAGCCTCCGGGAGCAAATATAAATATTCTTTCCAGCAAGTAGACTTTCTTGCTCCAGCAATGTGGGATAAATGGCAATGCATGAATAAAATATTATTTCCTGTTGTAGAGCCATCCATGTATTTCATATAAGGGGTGATTTGATTTTTTTGCTATATCTTATAAAGTAACTATATAAAATGATATAATATTAAATTTAAATAGTTACTTTATAGTTATAACTTCAAGCATTAAAATAATATAGCAAACGAACTCGGAATCCCACATATGATAGCTCGTCGGAAAGAGCTCGATGAAACGCTTCTCATCCCACCAGTAAAAAGATGAAGGCTCTGCATCCCTGACGACTTACTAAAAATAGTAAGTCTTCCAAAAAACCATCAAATGAACTCCATTTGGCCTTTAATGGAATTTGAGTAGGCCAAATAACCTCAGGATCCCTCTGAAGTCCTAGTTAGCCCTCGGGACCATGACGGAACGGGCTAACAACTAGTCTCAGCATGTTTGGCTCAAGAAGGGGATATTACAGAGACATTTATAATTATATATTAATATAATTATATTGGACCATTTTGGAAGACTGGTGACCCTTGGTGAAGGGGGACCACCAATAGATATAAAGGAAGAGTAAATCTTCCTTTCTTGGTAATGAAATAACACACATAATATATTATAGTAGATCAAATTATCTGTGGTGCTCAGGGGAGACAATCGGGTATTGTCTATGGTTGGGAGGGCAAATCATTGCCTGTGGCTAAATGAGCACGAAAAACAACACTACATGTTGTGTGCATGCCATGAACAATGTAGTTAGGGACATGGGGAAGATTGACAAGATTAGAAGAGTGGTTAGCAATGTGAGAGATGTGTAGATGTTTATCTGCAACCACCACACTTCACATGCACTCTTTAGGAGCTACGCGAAGGAGTTCTTGAAACCAGTTGAGGCTAGATATGCATCCTATTTCATTCTCTTGGAGAGAATGCTTGAGTTGCAAGAGCCACTACAACTCGTGGTTATGATGCAATATTGGAATCGGTGGGATGAGGCAAAGACAGCAGGGAAGGAGGATGAAGGAGATAGTGAAGAGTGATGCATTTTGGAGTGAATTAAAATACTTAGTCTCTATCATCACTCCAATTTTCCAAATCATTAGATATGGGATTGGGGATGCACCTATGCTTGGAGAGGTGTATGAGTGCATCGATTCTATGCTTGACTAGATGAGGGAAGTTGTGCGAGAGGACCCCACTTTAGCATTCTACAATGAGCACATTCGACCTTTTATTCGGCATAGATGAGTCAACCTAAATACTCCCTTGCACATGGCTGCTTATGGATTGAATCCGAAGTGGTTCATGCTTAGGCTTGGTAGATTTACACGATTTAGGATGCTGAGGTGAAGGAAGGGTTCTTGAGGTGCATTGATAGGATGTATGATGCTGAAACTGTTGGCAAGATTCACACTAAGTGGACAAAATTTGCTACTCTTAGGGGTTATAAGGCTAGGGAAAAGATGGTGTATTGTCCCCTGATGGGACTTTACTTAGTTTATCCTAAATTTCTCAAATAGGGTTTGGTTTGTAATGTCCCCTGATAGGATTAGTTATTTGTCTTTTTTGATTTAACTTATCTCTACAAATTATTATCATCCATAGCTACCTTATTACTACTTCAACTTAATAAAGGAAGGAGTAGGTGTTATCCAAGTTGCCTAGACACCAACTTCGCAATGGATTCCCTCAAAGTTGACAGATCCAAGCCCTTAAGCCTTTCTTGGGACGATGCCCGCAAGGCGCTCGGGGTCATTGATCCCCACCCTATCTTGGGACAAAGATCCATTGCTTGGATTTATACAAGCCCCTCCTTGGTAACATTACAACTTCCCTTCTATAAGTCAATAGTAATAAGCAAAGTAGACAAACTCGCCGAGAAATCGCCGAGTTGGAAAAACTCGCTGAGTTTTCCAGCTCGGCGATTAACTCGGCCAACTAATTGCCAAAATCCAAGGGCTGAGTTTTTCAAAAAATCGCCCAAAAACTCACCAAAAACTCCACCGCGTGAGATATATACAGCCGCAACTTAAAAAAAGGGCAGTTTATTGTTTTATTTGGATTTTTGCTGTCTCATTGGTGACTAGGGAAGAGTTGGATTGACTTTCCAAGCCATTTTAAGGTGTGTTTGAGTAGATTGAAGGCGGATTTGAGTGGATTGAAGGCGGATTTCAACCGTTTTTTGAAGAAAAAACACATTTCCAGGTAGGGTTTGCTGAGATTGTTTTTATTTCTTTTCAAACATTCTATTTTGTTTTTGTTGAATCTAAATGAATGTAAAATCATTTCTAAGTAGTTAGAAATGATTTTGAATCATTAGAACAAGATTCAACACTATTTTGGACAAATTTTTAAGAAAATAATGAATCTATTAATGTTTTTTTTGAAGAATATCTTTTAAAAAAAAAAATATCAAACCCTACCAGTTTGTTTTTGTTTTTTTTCAACTTTGAATGATGTCTAAAAAGATTGTAACTAATTTAGATAGTTTCTAACTTTGTTTATTTTATTTTCTAAAATATTTATTAATTTATTTTATGTTTTGAATTTCTATGTGTAGGGTAGCAATTAACCATTAAATCAGCATGACAGATTTAGGGGAAGTGTGGCCACTAACACCATGCCCTTCTGGATTTATAGGCACCCTGCCTACAAATGTTAGAGATAAAGCATGGAGGTATGCCTATGAAGCACCCAATGAGCCCGGAAAAGTAATTTGCATAAGGTGTGAGAAAGTAATTTCTGGAGGCATAAACCGCCTCAAACACCATCTTGCAGGCATTGGCAAGCATGATACAAATCCATGCCAAAAAAATACAGAGGAGATAAAAGATTTGTTAATGCCCTACTTGCAGCTGGGGAAGAGAAAAAATTACAAAGGGAGAGGAAAAAATTAGTTGTGAGGGCAGCCGTAGTTGAAACTCAAGGTGTTCCTATAGACATTGAGGAAGAAGAAGAAGCATTTGAGAGCATAGTGGGCTCTCTTCGTGGCACACACATCCACAAAAATAGGGCCTCTTTTACCGCTTCTGCTTCCTCTAGTAGAGTGCCATCAGCACCATCAGCATCGGGGATAGACAATTTTTTTGTGCACAGGAATACACCTGGTGCACAACCATCATTAGAGGCCACTGGATGGAACAAGGAGGCACATGACAAAAATGATATTGCATGTGCTGATTTTTGGTTTTTCAACAATATCCCATGGAGAGTGATTGAGAGCCCCTATTGGCTCAATTTGGTGACTGCAATGACAGTTTCGGGAAAAGGGTACAAGACCCCTTCTCGTAGGGATTTGAGTGGGAAGTAAGTAAATAATCGGAATCTACTTGGTTTCATTTTGAAATTTTAATTGTTATTTCTTGTTTATTAAATCAAAATTGAGTACTAAGACTTGATTTGACTTTGATTTTGTAGGTTGCTTCTAAATGCTGTTGATAGGGCAAAACTAGTGGTGGATGAGCAAAAAAAGGAGTGGAGTAAGTATGGCTGCACCATTCTTTCTGATGGGTGGACATATGGAAAAAACTGAACCATCATTAATTTTTTGGTTGCTTGTAAGGATGATGTTGTATTTTGGAAATCGGTTGCCTCCAACAAAGTAAAAAATGTACAAACTTTGGCTTTAATGTTGGAGAATGTTGTCATGGAGGTGGGAGTAGAGAATGTGGTGCAAATCATCACAGATAATGCAACAGCATATGTGGCAGCAGGTAATTTTAAATTTTAATATTTATGTTGCTGCTTGCACATGATATTTAATTTAGTTTTAGGTAAAATATGGAAATTGGAAACTAATTATTGCATTGATACTAATATGCCAGGTAGAATCCTCCAAGACAAGCACCCCACTCTTTTTTGGACACCTTGTGCAGCACATGTCCTTGACCTTCTTTTGGAGGACATAGGAAAACTTGATTGGGTGACCGAATTGTGGAAGATGCAAGGCGGATAACAAAGTATATCTACAATCACCCTTGGGTTCTAAATTTGATGAGACAATTCAGCAAAGGGAAAGATTTGGTGAGACCCGCAGCCACAAGATTTGCAACGGTTTTCTTGACATTGCAAAGTATTCTTGAGGGGTTGAATTCTTTGAAACAAATGTTTGTGAGTCCACCATGGATTCAATCACCTTATTCAAAGAAGCCTGAAGGACAATTTGTTGCGCGGATTGTCTTTGATCAACCTTTTTGGGCAAAGGCTAAAGAGACTGTGGAGGTAACTTCAAGAATCAAAACTTTAATTTTTAATTATTCTTGATTCAAGTCTATCATTATTAATTAATCTTGTTTTAAACTAATTTGTATTTTTAAAATTTCAATTGCAGGTATTTGAGCCCTTGGTGAGAGTTCTGCGCATGGTTGATGGGGACCAAACCCCAATGGGGTCTTTGTATGAGGCCATGGATAGGGCCAAAGAGTCTATCAAAAATCACTACAAGGGGGATAGACTCAGTTATGACCCCATTTGGGAGATTGTTGATAGGAGGTGGAACAATCAGCTCCACCAACCCATTCATGCAGTAGGATACTTCCTGAACCCTCGTTTCAGGTACGATGATTGAGATTCTTCTTCAGATTTTGCTAAGACTTGATTTCACTTTGTTTTTGTAGGTTGTGTACTAAGACATGGTTTCACTTTGTTTTTGTTTTAGATGTGATGATTCCTTTTTAGATCCTAATGGCGAGGTCATGGAGGGCCTCTCTACATGCATTCAAAGGATGATACCTAATGTTGCTGAGAGAGACCATGTTGTGATTGAACAACAAATGTATGTGGAATCAAAGGGTAAATTATTCTCTTCAGAGTTGGCAAAGAGAGCAAGAGGCACTCAAACCCCAGGTAAAAGTAGAACATTTGCAATTTTGCCATTTGATAAATTATGTTTTGCTTGTCTCTTTTCTTTCTAACTTCTCAATATTTTAATTTGCAGAGGCTTGGTGGCAAAGTTGGGGTGGGAATACTCCACATCTAAAGAAATTCGCTCTTAGAATCTTATGTCAGCCTTGTAGCTCATCCCATTGTGAGCGCAATTGGAGCTTATTTGAGTCCATCCACACAAAGAAGAGAAACAAGTTAGCTCAAAAATGCCTCAATGACCTTGTCTATGTGCAATACAATCTTAAGTTGCACATGAAGAGGGCAACGGAAGAACCAGCTGGTCTAATTGATTTGGACGATATAGATCCTTACTCTGATTGGACGGCATAGGAGCAGCTTCCGTTGTTTACAGAGGATGACATTGCTGATTTGGAGAGGCAGGCTATGGAGGGGGAGGGGGGTGCATTTGGTTTCACATTGGATGACATCGAGGAGGAGGATGCGGAGGAGGATGACGATTCAGAAGAGGAGTCATTACCAGTGCTAGTGCTAGAGGTAGGAGATACATCAGGAGGGATACCGAGCGAGGAGGCACAGTCATGCTCAGTGCAGGCTTCTACTTCTAGGAGTAGGCCCACTACTTCTAGTTCCTCTCCCAGTCCCTTCTTTGGTCATAGACTTGGGAAGAGGAAGATGTAATTCAAATTATAATTTGTAATGATGTATAACTTTACTATTTTGCTTCCAGACTTCCAGTCATCAGCATTCCACACGAGAATGCAATTTTGTATCCACTATGCATTTATATATATCTAAACTTAGCTTGTTTCTTTTGTTTTCTCATTAATTAACTCATTGGATGCATCTTCTCATAGAATTTTGCAACAAAAATGCATTTTTAATTAAATTTTATGCTATTTTTAAGTTCCTGAGTTTTTTGACAAATTTTTCCAAAAATTGGCCGAGTTTTCCCAAATAATCTTTTCCAAGGCTTGGCGAGTTTTGGGTGAGTGAGAGTTTGTCAACTTTGGTAATAGGATTTGGAGATATATATATATATATATATATATATATATATATATATATATATAATCTTGATTATCAATAATAATATTATATTGATTGTCATTATAATAATATATGTTTATATATATATATTAATTTATTTTAAATATTTTTGTTATAAACATTTGAGTATATAATTCTGAGTTTATGATTATTTCTGTATATGTAAGACCATATATGGGTCCCTCACTCATAACAAAATTTAGATATAATATTCAGTGGTCAGAATTTCTCGCTGATTGCTTGCCAGCCCATGCACCTAATTTACTACAAGGCCAACACCCACTGTTGATATGTATTTCATTTGTATTCCTTTCTAAATACCAAATAAATAATAATTTTTCCTTCCATGCTTGCTGAAGTGAGATTGAAACTCATAATATATCCTTCAAGATTAAGTAGTAATGTCTTTTAGAATTTTAAAAGACATGTCGCTTCATACAGATTGCTTTATTAACTCAATTCACACCCTTCTCTAAATGCTGACACTTTACTATCCTATTATTTAGAGAATGACCCTTAGTATATATCCCAACCTTGAATATATTCTTTGACAGATAATTGTCGACCATCCCTCTTTAACATTTGAGATTAGTATCACATTGCTTTTTATTGAAGTCTTTGTCTAAAGTATATAATTTTCTGGCCTTTAACAAACAGTTAATTTACTTCCTAATATGTGGTCACTATCTCAAGTGAGTTGGCCAGATTAATGAAGTCTCTAATATGATGGTAATTGTTCACATTTTTCCCTAATTTTATTTAATTGCTGCTAGTACGTCACAGATTATGTATGATGGTTTAAAGGAAAAGCTAGACATTGTCAGAAACCGTGTTAGAAATTATGTGCTATACCAATTGATATTATTCTGCAGCAGTTGGATATCATGTTCTAATATATAGATAAATACCATGGAATTTATTATTATATATTTTTTGTAGAAGTAACTTTACACAACATATATATATATATATATATATATATAATATTTGATTTATATGATTATTTAATATTTTCATATTATATTTATTGTTTATTTTTATAACATTATTATTCATCCATTTATTTCATATTTTAATTTCATTTAGTTCTATTATTTATTATTAAATCCTATCTCGGAAAGGGGACGTCACACATGGATAACATAACTATGGCACAGGAGGACCCGATTTTGTGGTGGAATTGTCACGGACAAAAATCACTGACTACCACACTAGTCATTCGTTTGCTACCTTAGGTTTCTAGTTCTTCAGGTTTAGAGAGGAACTTGTTTACTTATAGCTTCATTCATTCTCTTAAGAGGAATAGACTTAACTCTAGGAGAGTAGAGAAGCTAATGGTTGTACATAGTGCCTTGCGTATCATTGATTGCAAGACATGTGTGTACAAGGAGAGTCTAGCAGCACGATGGGATGTAGAGCCAGAGGAGCCATCACAGATTGACGAGGATGAGGATGCAACAACTTTAGATATAGGGCTGGTTGGTGTTCCTTTGGTGGATCTTGACCTTGAGGAGTTTGGTAGTTCTAGTGATGAGGAGTTTGCCTTGAGGCCCGACCCCTCAAGGGATGATTAGAGGCCTCCCTTCACTACATTTTGACATTTTGTACTTGTTTTGATATCATGCTACTCATTGTAATCATCTTTAGGATATTTTTGATATAATAGAAATCTTCCATTTACAATTCAAAATTTTATTTAGTATTGAGCATTCTAATTTCTAATTAGTAATTCGATATTCAAAACTTCAATCTTCATTGTTCAATGTTCAAGTATTTACTATTTAGTAGTTGGCATTTGCAATTTTTCTATTTTACTTCTTAATAGTCTTATACATCTTTTCATAACTAGCATTTTAATTATTATATGTATAGCATATAGTATATACACCCCCCCCCTTCTGCCGTCCCCAAATTGAGGCCCTTTGTCCCTATTCATGCATGTATGAAGGAGCCTCTGTAGAAAATGAAGAAAAGTTTATTGCAAATCTATAAGGACGAGGATAAGTAGATTGAGAATAGAAGAACATGTGTTGCATTCAATGTAACTCAGGGATGCGTTCCCAACCTGATTTCCCCTGTCCTTGTATCGGGGACATTTCTGAGATGGGGGGACGACAAGGAGACGTCCCCACTGTTGGCATTAAGTGATGATAACCGGTAAGCCTGCTACCGGTACTAGTGTTGTCATTGATTGGCAAGAAGAGTATAGAGACTAGTCATCTCTATAGAGTCTATATATCCAAGGAGATCTTGGATTTGTATGAAAGGAAGATGGGTTGGCAAAAGTAGTGGCTACCACTGGTCACTATACAACAACCGGGTAGTGTATACAGTATAGCAAAGGAGGATTCAACAGAGGACCTGGCTACAACCGGTATAGTCAAAAATAGGGACAGCAACACTAAACCGGTGTCAACAATTCAACCGAGGATGGTGCAACCGGTGAGCCAAGGAAAGGGGCAGTAACAGGTCAACAATCCTTACTTGTTCATAGCATAAGGATCTCAACCGATCTATTAATAACTCCGGTATGAACCGAGGAAGTCATAGTCAAACCAACTGTTCCAATTAACTCTTTGACAGAGAATTCTTGCACTAAATCCGGAAGTCTTTGAGTTAAACTGGTGATCGGTTTGAAGCGAGCTTGAAGGTTTTAAAGCCGAGATCAGTGACTTTAAAACTGGCGATCGGATTGAGGTGAGTTTGGAGGATTTAAAGCCGAGACTAGTGGCTTTAAAACAAAACGTTATCTCCTATGAAGGAAAGTTGCTTGCCACGCAACTACTGCATTCTTGATTAGACAGATAAAGCAAGGCCATGCATCTGATGTTTCCTCAGAAAATTGGTACTCCACTGAGCAATGAATCCGATAAAGATCTGGAGTTAGGTCATGTTTAATAAGCTCAATTAGGGCCAGGACCCTATATATTCTTCTGTCCAAGGCAAATAGAAGTTGCCTTCATTCTGCCGAGTAAAAGAGTGAACCTATACGCTAAAGAAGCCAAGGGTGAAAAGAAGAAAGAAGAAGTGAGTAAGAAGATTGTGCAGAGTTGCACAATAGTAGAGGAGAAGACACCTGCAGTGACCGATGATGCTTCTCAGTGAGCACAAACAGAGATCTTATCAAGCTATGCTTAGCCATCTATAAAAGGTCAAACCTTCTATTGTTCTCTAGCAATTACAATAGTTAAATCCCAGTATTTGGGTGGACTCTAACAGGTCCCTTGTATCAAATCCCTTAGTCGGGTGGCATCTTGTAAGGTGTTCAAAGTCTTTTAATCAGGCAGGCACTAACCGGCCTTATTGTAACAAATCCTTTTAATTGGGTCACATCTAGCAATGTGTTATTATCCCTTAACCGGGTCGCACCTAGCAGTGTGTTATTATCCTGTAACAAAATTTGTGAGGTCTCCTCACACTGTGGTTTTTACCCTAACCGGGTTTCCATGTGATAAATCTGGTGTCACTGTGTGATTGTTTGCTTATTGTTATTATATGCCTATATCTGATTGTCTTCCAACTGTAACTTTACTTCACTAGATTTAAAGAGAGAGAAGTTTTAGAAGTGCTGATTCACCCCTCCCCTCTTAGCACCGGTTGGGACTGTCAATTGGTATCAGAGCCAAGTTTTGTTTTCTTCGCTGCTTGACCGCACAAAGAAAAAGACAAGATGAGAAAGGAAGGACCGAAGTTTTCAAAAGAAAACTTTACTCTCTGGTGCAGCAGGATGAAGCTGTACATGAAGACCACCGACGATCAATATTGGAACCATGTCACAACTGATTACACTGAACCCACTGGCACGCTGACACTCGATGAACAGAAGATCAAAGCCGAGCACACGACGGCTCAGGACATGATAGCTAGCACGCTACTTGATCATGTGTATGCTGTAGTGTTCCAAGCCTTGGACTCGCCTCGGACTCGGCAAGCTCAAAATGGACTTGGACTCGAACTCGGCGCCCGGACTTGGCAAGAACTCGGCAAATCAAAAAACCCATGAAATGCAAAGATTTTTAAGGATTTTAAGTTTTTTTCCTGCAACATTTAGTCAATTAACATCTAATACACAATAATTGAGATAAATAGAAACTCCTTTGCACACATACACAACTTTGCATAGATCACATAAGTAAAAATACGGATTTCTGAAGAAAATTAGTTAAAGTTAAACCAAATAACATATAAAAATCTGAAATATAGTGTCACTGTCAAATCAAAATGTCTACAATATTCATGGAATATGAAATTTATGGAATCAGAAGTTCAAAACATATATCAAAGATTCAAAATAAAGGCTCATAGCCTCATAGTAGCCTATGTCCTACGAGTACGCTTAAAATGACGCATGGAAGATTCTAGAGCCATCCTCTCTCCCTATGTCTGAGGCTAAACCGAAACAGGATCCTCAGTGACATGCTCATCGGCAGATTCGGAACCCTCCTGATCCTCCTCATTATCACCCTCCTCATAATCCTCATCATCAGACTCAGATCCACCACTCTCAGCCTCAGGGTCCTGCACTGGGTCTCCTCGTGCTCTAGCCTCCTCTTGTGCCATCGCTACTGTCTCCGCCTCTCGATCCACCTGATCAACCCACTCCAAGTCTCTATCACTGAAGACAAGATCATTCATCTCAGTGTTCCACTCTTCTTGTGGATCAATGTTCTCTAATACAATTGGAGATGTGTCGGTGCCCAAGATATGTTTGTGACGAAGGCGAAAGTTGTAGTGAACAAACACAAGATCATTCATCTTTTTCACGGCCAACCTGTTGCGCTTCTTGGAGTGTATATATTCAAACATACTCCAATTGTGTTCGCATCCTGAAGCACTAGATTGCTGGCTCAAGATACGAATGACAATCCTTTGTAGATTTGGCACCTTTGTACCAAACATCTCCCACCATGCATCTGAAACAAGAAAATTTCAAATCAGTTCTATAACTTTAACTTTATCAATCTAGATTCTAAAGTGGTAAACCGTAATAGAATTAGAAATTAGAAATTAGAATTTGGAATAGACAACTCTTTTTGCATTGTGTGTTGCCTCATAAGGTTGAGGACCCAAGTATGATTATATATATACTTGCAAATATTTCTTCCTATGTCTACACATGTTTTGATCCAAGGAAGTTTGCCAAGGTCCTCCAACATGAGGTCAATGCAATGAGCGGCACAAGGGGTACAAACTAGGTGGCGGTGCCTCTCCATAAGAAGTTTACCTAAAAAAAAAATAAACAAATTAAAAAGAAGACTTAAAGCAAGAGAAGTAAGACATAGAAATTAAAAATTAAAATAATTTTACCTGCTGCAACATAATTTGCTGCATTATCTGTGCATATTTGCACCACATTCTCCTCACCAACCTCTTTCAACACTCCCTCCATCACCTCACAAAGATACTCAGCATTTTTTGTCTTCCCCGAGGCATCAATGGATTTCAAAAACACTGTACCACCTGAGAAAAAATAAAGCAATTTAGTAGTAGTACTTACTAGTTACTACTATGATCAATCTAATTCATAATTTCATAACTTAAGTCTTATAGCTTAAAAACTTAACATACCTGATGAGGAGACAAGGAAATTCAGAAGTGTCCTATTTCTTCTATCAGTCCAACCATCCGTCATGATGGTGCAACCTTTTGCCTTCCATACCTTACATTGCTCCTCAATTTCAACTTGTACATCAGCAACTCGTTGGGACAAAATAGGACTTTTTAGCTCCTCATCATTAGGGGCTTTGAACCCTGCACCACAAACAGTAACAACATCTATGGCAATTTGCCAATATGGAGACCTAAAAGCAATTAAATAAATAAATTAAAAAGAAGACCTAAAGCAAGAGAAGTAAGACATAGAAATTAAAAATTAAAATTATATATTAATAAGTACCTTGCTGCATTGAATGGAAGGTTGTTGTAGAAGAAAAAATCTCCAAGTGCTAGTTTTGCTTGGTCATGCATCTCCTTATTCCAACCCATGCTCTCAAGCGATGGTTGTGCACCAGGAGTTGTGCGTGGAGCAAAGATGGAATCAAGTGTGGATGGTTTCTTACGAACCCGACCCCCAATGCTCACACTCGCAGACACAGAAGTAGTACTAGTAGTGCCAATAGGAGTCCGAGTAGTAGCATGTGTCTTTGAAGAGCCCTGTGTAGCTAAGCTTGCCATTTCTTCCGCTTGTTTCTTCAGTAATTCTTTCTTCTCGTTAGCTGCCTCTAAAATAGCTATCATCTTGCGTTTGACATCTTCGGGAACAAATTTACATGCTTTAGCATCCCGCTTTGGTATATGTGCATGATGATATTTCAGCCTATTAATGCCTCCCTCATTATGTGTTATCTTGCAATGCCAACATGTAACGACTCCTTTTTTGTGGCCAGGGATGGCATGTAACCAAGCCCCATCCCTTACTACGGCAACAGGGTCTGCATCCAAGTTCGTTTTAGGCATACTTCCACTTCCACTACCCGCAGTCTGAGACATGATGACTGCTGGCAGCTGCAATATATCATAAATAAAACAAAATAAGCATCTACAATATATATTATAGAAACTGAAAATCAATTTTACGGTTTACCAACACTAGGAACAAATCTAAGATTCTAAAGAATTAAAGAAATGTAAATACTAAATACTAAACAAAATGGAAACAAAAAAAGATTCATGAATGCAAAAAAAAAATACAAAACAACAAAAAGAAAGTAACATACCTCTTGGAATTTGCTCTAGAAATGGAAATGCAAATCAACTTTGTAGAAGCCTCCTCCAAATGCGTCTTTCAACTCCTCTCAATGCTTACATGCAAGCTACAAAGTGCAACAAAGTTGAACAAACAATCAGCAATCCTTGAATGAGAGCCAACCGGTTTTCTTCCTAAAACCCCAATCCTCTTCTCTCAAGCCTTTTTTCTCTCTTCTTTCCTTATGCAAGTGATAGAATGACCTTTTTAGGTCAAAGACATAATATAAATGCCAAGTCAAACATTAAAAATGACTTAAAATAATTAAAAAATATTTTTTTAAAGCGCCTTTTAACGCTGCCAGCCAGCCGAGTCATGGCCTCGGGACTCGCCGAGTCAGGCAAGTCCATGGACTCGGCGAGTCCAGGTGAGCCCTTCCCTGACTCGGTGAGTCCCGAGTCCAGAGTCCGAAAAACTCGCCTGGGTGGACTCGGCCTCGGACTCGCCGAGTCCTGTAAGTCTGGTATGCTGAGATAGAACATCTTGATTCTTCCTTCAAGATGTGGGGCAAGTTGCAAACGGTCTATGGAAGGGATCCAAATGTTCAAAGAGCCAAGGTTGAAAGCCTGAAAGAAAAGTATGATGACATGAGAATGAATGAAGGAGAAGACATCGAACAATATAGCAATCGGATCAAAGAGGTGATCAACTCCATCAGAAGCGCTGGAGGAATGCTCAGTGAAGAAGAGGTGGTTAGCAAAATACTGAGAACTCTCAGACCTCAGTATGCCATCAAGATCTCGGCCATTTAAGAGCTCAGATCGGTGACCAAAGATCAAGTCACCTTAACCTTAGACTCCCTAATTGGTAAGCTGGCTGCTTTTGAATTAAGAAATTTTGATAATAGCTTGCCCATCTAAGAAGCAGCTTTTAAGTCCTTTGCCAATATCTCTTCCACTAAAAAGGGAAGAGAAACTGGTAATTTCTCTACCGGTAAGTCTGGTAACCTTGTTGAGAGTTTGCTCTCAGAGGAGGTAGAGCAAGATGAATTTGAAGCTCCCTTTGAAATGCTTCTCTTGCAACAAGATAGGACATATTGCTGCAAGGTGTCCTGATAATGAACGTAAAGATAAAAGAGACCGGTTCAAGAGCAAAGCAAAGAACGAATGGTACCTTGCAGAAGGAGTCACAGACAATGAGAAAGAAGATGCAGATGATCCTGAAATTGCATTTGTGGCAATAAAGGAGAGCCTTGTGATAACTGAAGTTGCGCTTATCTCACGATCACATCAATACGATGATTGGATCATCGATAGCGGATGCACTCACCACATGACCGGTGACAAGAACAAATTCATCAGCTTGGAGCTCAATGACAACGGATCAGTTACCTTCGAAAATGATGCTCCCTGTGCCATTAAAGGTAAAGGCTCTATTGCACTTTGCAATGATGCTATCTATGAAGATGTGTACTCGGTTGAAGGACTCAAGTACAACTTGATGAGTGTTGCACAACTGAATAACAAAGGATTCCTGCTGGAATTCGGACAAGGTTCCTGTATAGTAAAGAATCAATCTGGAACTCATGTTGCAACCGGTAGACAGAGCAAAGGTAATCTCTTCTACCTAGGCTCAATGGAAGGAGCTTGTCTTATAGCCTCGGTCAAGGGAGAATCAAGAAAAATCTATCTTATGACCAAAGAAGACAACAACTTGTTATGGCACAAGAGGCTCTGCCACATAAACTTTGACAGTATTATCAAAGTGAGCAAAAAGAAAACTGTAAGAGGACTTCCTGAGATTACAAAGCCCATCAAGGGTGTTTGTAAAGATTGTCAGTTAGGAAAGCTGACCAGAACATCTTTCAACAGTAAGTCCTCTGCTGAGAATGTTCTAGACCTGGTGCACACTGACCTGTGTGGACCAATAAGAACAAAGAGCTACCATGGAGACCGATACTTTATGCTCTTTGTAGACGACTTCTTCAGGATGATGCAAACACTCTTTCTTAAGGAGAAATCAGAAGCTTTCCACATGTTCAAAAACTACAAAGCTAGAGTGGAAAAACAGATCGGTAAAAGCTTGAAGTGTCTGAGATCAGACAGAGGAGGTGAAAACACATCTCAAGAGTTCACTCACTATTGTGAGGATCATGGAATAAAAAGACAGCTATCTGCACCAAGGACCTCTCAACAAAATGGAGTAGCAGAAAGAAGAAACATAACGCTGATTGATTGCGCTAGAACCTTGCTGATTCAGAAGGATCTATTTTATCACTTCTGGAGAGAAGCTGTCAGTACTACTGTCTACACACTCAACTGGATTCAGGTAAAAAAGGGAACCGGTAAGACTCCTTACAAACTATGGTTTAAGCATACTCCCAGTGTAGGCTACTTCAAAATCTTTGGTGGTAAATGTTATATCAAAAGAGATATGTACTCTGGGAAGCTTGATCCTAAGAGTGATGAAGGAACATTTTTGGGTTACTCTACCAAAAGTAAGGCCTATCGGTGTTTGAACAAAAGAACAGGCAAGATAATTAAAAGCATCAATGTAAAAGTTGATGAATCTTTAGAACCAGATAAGAAGATCGGTCATGATAATCATGACAGTCTTAAAGGCCTAAATGAAGGTAATGCCTTTGAGTTCAACGAAGCAATGACTGAAGATGAAGGAGAAATACACATGGATAGACATCTAGAGCGGGAGATTGTGCTTGAACCCAACAGGCTAACGCAGGATGGTGAACAAGTTAATGCCCAAAACCATGATGAAGATAATGCTCAACTGGAAGAACCAAACCGGGAACAAAGATTGGTTCTTCCAAGGTATGTCACATATCATTCCACTAACAATATAATTGGTGACAAACATGCAAATATCATAACCAGGAAAAAGGCTAGAGAGAATATCTGCTTACTTTCCTGTATAGAGCCCAAATCCACCAGGGAAGCTGTAGAAGATGACAATTAGGTCAAGGTCATGGAGGAAGAAATTGTGCAAATTGAGAAGAATGATACATGGGAACTTGTGCCAAGACTAAAGGACAAAAATGTCATAGGGACCAAGTGGGTCTACGGGAACAAGTTGAATGAGGATGTAAAAGTAATAAGAAACAAGGCAAGATTGGTCTGCAAAGGATACGCCCAGGAAGCTGGACTAGACTATGGAGAAACCTTTGCTCCAGTAGCAAGACTGGAAGGAGTAAGAATTCTACTCGCCTATGCTGCTCACAAAGGATTCAAAGTATACCGAATGGATGTTAAGTCTGCATTCCTGAATGGAATACTGGAAGAAGAAGTCTACATTGAACAACCGGAAGGCTTCACATCTGCACATAAGGATGGAATGGTCTGTAAATTGAAGAAAGCTCTTTATGGGCTTAAGCAAGCTCCAAGGGCTTGGTATGAGAGGTTGCATTCATACCTTCTGACTATAGGATTCACAAGAACCGGGGACAACAACAATATGTATCTCAAGACCGGAAAAGATGGAAATTTGATTGCTGAGATCTTCGTGGATGATATCATCTTTGGAGGAGTTGACAGGATGAGCAAAGCCTTCGCTGAAGAGATGAAGAAAGAATTTGAGATGTCTATGATAGGTGCAATAAAATTCTTCATTGGACTACAGGTCCATCAGCTGAAAGAAGGAATTTTTATTTCTCAGTCCAAGTATATCAAATAAATTCTTAAGACCTTTGGACTTGATGATTCTAAACCGGTTGGAACCCCAATGATAACTAACCTCAAGTTATCAAAGGAGGATGATGCTAAAGAAGTAAATGAAACAATGTATCGGTCCATGATAGATAAACTGCAGTATGCTGTTCACAGTAGACCTGCCATTGCACATGCAGTTGGCATAGTGGCAAGATTCTCTGCAAATCCCAAAGAGACACATCTAATAGCAGTAAAAAGAATCTTTAGATATCTAAGGGGAATTGAGGATTATGGATTATGGTTTCCTCACAAGGGAGGATTCGAAGTAAAAGTATACACTGATGCAGATTGGGCTGGAAACATTGATGACAGAAAGAGCACAAGTGGTGGTGCATTCTTTTTCGGTGGAAGAATTGTTTCTTGGACAAGCAAGAAACAGAACTGTATATTCCAATCTACTGCAGAGGCTGAATATGTTGCTGCAGCAATCAATTGCACACAAGTGATTTGGATAAAACAACTGCTGGAAGGAATTAAAGAACAGATACCTGAACCAATAGCTATCTATTGTGATGGCACCAGTGCAATTAACATATCCAAGAACCCAGTTATGCACTCCAAGACAAAGCACATTGCTATCAAGTATCATTACTTGAGAGAGCTGGTACAAGACAAGGAGGTGAGACTGAGTATGTTCCCACCAAGGAACAAATTGCTGATATCTTCACAAAGCCATTACCAAAGAGTACTTTTGAGTATCTCAAAGGTAAACTAGGGGTGATACCCCTTCATGATCTTCAGTAAACCTAGAAAGGTGGTCATCAGTTCATTATGCTTCAACAGAGGGTTACACCTCATCTTTTCTGGACTGATGACAAAGGAATGCTACTCATAGGGGGAGCATCTTAGACAAAGGTAGTCTCTCTGACTAACCTTTGGCATCATTGTCAAAAAGGGGGAGTGTTTGGCAATAACCGGAGGACTGTAATAGTTGCAGTGGTACAAAGATACAAGCACAACAATCCGGTGATATTGTGATTATTGCCCATCAAGGTTTTGCCATCAATGCCAAAGGGGGAGATTGTTGGCATTAATTGATGATAACCGGTAAGCCTGCTATCGGTACTAGTGTTGTCATTGATTGGCAAGAAGAGTATAGAGACTTGTCATCTCTATAAAGTCTACAGATCCAAGGAGATTTGTATGAAAGGAAGATGGGTTGGCAAAAGTAGTGGCTACCACCAGTCACTATACAACAACCGGGTAGTGTATACAATATAGCAATGGCTACAACCGGTATAGTCAAAAACAGGGAAGCAACACTAAACCGGTGTCAACAATTCAACCGAGGATGGTGCAACTGGTGAGCCAAGGGGTGGCTGGGGACTCCTTGCAGACGCCTTGGAAGTCCCCGAGACAGATAGGCGTCCCCAATTGGATAGGCTTCATCTGCACTTAAAAAATACATTTTTCTTATATAAAACTCTTTCTTTTTTTAATATTAAAGTGGCCTTTCCTTCCAAGTTTGCCCTATTATGCTTATTATTGTTTGGTAGTTAATTCTTGCTATTTGGGGTCCTCTGATTAGTATTTGCAACATTACATTAAGGATCGTGAAATTAAGATTTGGTGAATATTGGAGGTTGCATCAAGGTGCCATCTTGCTATAACAGACCTATATCATGTTCGAAACTATATAGCAGACCTGTTCGTATTAATACCAATCCACTTACAATGAACTAGAGGTGCTGTTTTAGGGGTGTAATGGTGTAACCCCAATTTAGATCATTAGTGAATGTGGTCTAAAGTGAGGCATTGGGAGACATATACTTGATCCACTATCTATAGCAGCCCTTTCTAGAGTTAATGTCAAACTTGCAATAGTCAACTCCAACACAGTTTCCAAGGTTTTTTATGTTAATATTTCACAGGAATGTTATTTCATGTTCAGGCACTAATGTGCAAATTCTTTGAAAGCAATTATAACACTATGCCTATAATGTGTACACCGATAATTTATATCAGACTTAAATGATAGTAGTGTGCTTCAATTTGGAAGGTGGGTTATTGTTCTTGTTGCTATTGACAATGAATTCCGAATTATGTTCTTGGGTGTATTTCAATTTTGTATGTTATTATTTTAATATTACATGCATATTGACAATGAATTCCGAATTATGAATGCATATTATTGAGTATTGAGTTTGACTATTGAAGTGTTGTATGTTAAGGTTCTATTATGTTTAAATGACATGCTTTATCCATGTTTTCATATGAATGTAATGTATCTATGCAAATTTCCCTATATTTATATAGCCGTCCCCAAAGTTTGCAAAAAAAATTGCCGTCCCAGAAACTCATCCCCCCGTCTCCTGCTGTCCGCGTCCCGAAAACTTGGGGTAACACTGGTTGCATTACTATACAGCAGAAATTTGAGGGAAGACAACCACATTTATGATCACATTTTAAGGGGAGATATTATCATATTTATGATCAGTCTTGTGAACAAATATTGTGCATTCTTGTAATCAGATTATGGAAGAAGTTTATTGCTTGAGTTGTGATAAGATTTAATAGTATATAAGCTTGGATCAGATTTGTAAAGGAAAGATCAGAAGTTGTAATTGGATTTGTGAGGAAAGGAGAACAATATCGTTCATTGAAGAATTCGTAGGTTGGTACCTATCAAACAAGAGATTAGTGTCTCTTGCAGAGTTGGTGCTCACAAACTAATTTAGGGGTTTGTGCCTCTAGTAGTTTGGTGGCTACATACATAGCAAAAGAAGTATTTATATAAAAGCATTAATTTGCCATGGTTTTCTCCCTAAGGGTTTCCATGTATATATCTTGTGTTCTACTTTTGTTCATAATAGTTAGATCTATGTGAATTTTAATATGCAATGAATATCCTAATGAGATTAAGTTATATTCTTATGATATAAAGTTGAAAATGTAAAAGTTGGTCGTTATACTGATTCATCTCCCCCTCTTAGTATAACCGTGTTCTCTTCAATTTTGTATACCTGACTTCATATTTTGATTGGCATCCATTGAAAAAATTGTACTTTTTTATTTCATAGTCTTAACTTCATTATTTATACATAATTCAGTTTGATTGCTCTAACATGGTGGTTTCACAAACTCTTTTATGGTATCGGAATAGAATTTTTGCTTTTATTAGAATTTTATAAAATCTGAATCATGCCTTTGTCTTGCCCGGTCTTCAATATGTAATCAAATAAGTTGATCAGTGCCTTGACATGGATGCAGCCTCCACCAACTTTGTCTTCATATATCAATTGAGATATGAATTACCCACCATGGTATAAACCCAAAGATTAATTTGTGCTTAGGTATCAAATTAACATATTTCAAATATTATAATTTCTTCAACGACTTATCAACTATGTTTTGATCATAGTTATAGGACTTTGCGAGCCCTGGCAGGACTTGGCGAGTCTCGAGCCGAGTTAGGCTTGCAAAGTCTTTTTGGCTTGGCAAGTTGACTCGGTCAAGTCCTGACCGAGTCCTGCAAGTTTTGCAGAGTCCATGGACTCGGTGGACTTGGCGAGTCCCGTCATGCGGACTCTGCTGTGTCTAGCATAAAGTCAAAAGCAAAAACAATTTTTCAAAATTATTTTTAAGCATTCCTTTTGTTATATTTTAGTTTGTCTTTATCGATTCCATGACTTTGCTTATATTGCTATTGGTCATCTAGCCAACAATATCATTTAGTGAGATTCTATTGTCCTCATTTTAGTCTCCGTATACTCTCACCTTGCTCACATTGGAAACTTGGTGACTATAAAAAGCTAAGATTCAAGTGATCACAAAAATTTGTTTGGATTTGAGGTAATGGCCTCTAGGGGTTATTATATCTTTATTGCTAGAAAGATATTGGATTTGGAGAGGAAGGCAATTGAATTGGCAATGGATACAACATCAAATAAAGAGGCTAAAGATGAGGCATCAATGGGGCTTCATCAAATGCACCTCATATGTTGAGGCTCCTATTGAGGATGATATTGTTTAAGCAAAAAACAATGGCCTTAGTCTTCTAGGTTCTAGCTTTTATTTTGATATATGTTTTGAATTTTTAATTCGATGGATTTCATATTCCATGAATATTGTAGACTTTTGACAGTGACACTATTTATATTTCAGATTTCTAATGTGTTATTTAGTAACTAGTTTAACAGTTAACTTATTTCCTTCAGAAATTCACATTTATACTTATGTGATCAATGTAAACTTGTGTATGTGTGCAAAGTAGCTTCTATTTGTCTCAATTATTGTGTCTTTGATGTTAATTGATTAAATGATGCATGAAAAAAGTTTTAAATCCATAAAAATCTTTGAATTTCTTGGGTTTTTCAATTTGCTGAGTCCTTTCCGAGCCTGGACGCCGAGTCCAAGTCCGAGCCCGAATCCAGCTTGCCGAGTCTGAGTTTCGTAACTATGGTTTTGATATACCAACTCTGGAGAAGTCATTGCTACATGTGGTCAACACTATAATAAATTTTCAGTTGGCTTTGGTCAACAAAACATAATATGTTTGACATTTAAACATCTAAAATTTAAAGTTGTCACCAGATTAATGCGGGAACAGACCTGGTCAGTGGTGTGAACAAAAGTTTAGGTTCTGCTTTTCTGTGTTTTCTCTGGGACTTGGAGAAGTTCGAGGCAACAAAATAATGGTCAATTGTGGAATTTACTTATTTGCTTATTCTTAAGAATAAGACTATGTTTTCTTGCATTTATTTTCCTTGAATATGACTGATTATGGGATTCTGTTTTGAATAGGATTGGGAGGACGGAAAATTATTCTCATTGCAGGAGCAAATTAACCACAAGGTATAAAACTAAACTTGATGACTTAACTTGCTAGAGAAAAATCATAATTACAATATACAATTACTGCATATGCTTGTTTAAATGCTTCAAGTTTAGTGCAAGTAGAAGGAACGGCATATATCTTAGACAGTCCTTTGAATGCTATATTTCTGATTTAACTTAGCCATATATTAGTTAGTATACTATTGAAAGTGTATTTGCTATTAAATGGAGTCTTTTGATTGATGTTCTTCAAAAATTATTAATATTCTTTAGTCAGTGATATGAGTGATATGAGAAACCTATCATTACCAAGTTTACATGATTTACTTTGTTGCTTGTGCATAAAACCAGCTTTGAAATTGTTGAAGTGGTTATGCACATCAGTATAATTAGTGGATAATTTTGGGGCACATATTTTTCTTCTGAAATGTTTGTATACATATTTATACATTTATATATATACTTTGTGTCTGCATATATTTATATATTTATACATTTCATTTTCTATTTGGTCATTTCACTTCTGTGATCAGAGCTATGATCCTGCCATCCTGCAAGGGTAAATACAAATTAATGGATCATTTTAGTCAACAAAAGGGATCAGATTGTTATATACAGGTAGTGCTGAAGCCAGAAAACATGATTGAATAAGTGATGAATCTATATTCAAATATATATATTATAAAAGCATGACTAAGATCCTCATATTGCCTTAGTGATTAAGAAAGAAGGCTGAAGAAATTCAAGGAATGACGGTCTAAATCCCAAAAGGATAGTTCCCAAGATAGGGTGGGGATCAGCGACTTTCTAATCCTTGAGGGCAAAAGTCCCAAGGGAGGGCTGGGATCTGTAAACTTTGAGGGAATCTATCAAGTGGTCTCTAAGCGCCTTGGATTGTATTCCAACCTCCTCTCTCCTTAGGACAAGTAATATCGGATCAAGCCTAGCAACAAGAAATATAGAAAGCATATAAAATTAAATTACTTCATATGAAATGTGGGATTTAAGAATTGAAATTAATTTAAATAATGTGTATATTATGTGTATACTTTGTGTATGCTTCGTGTCTTCCCGCATCAATGTGTATGCTCTGTGTCTTCAATGTGTATGCTTTGTGTATTCATGCATTAGTGTGTATGCCTCGTGTATACTTTGTGTCTGCATATATTTATATATTTTCAAATGAATGCGATTAATAAAGTTTAGCATTTTCAAACAAATGCGATTATATTTTCATTTCATTTCCTACATAACTATAGTTTAGCATTAATAAAGTTAAACTAATTTTATTAATGCATAATAAATCACATCAATGATAATATTTTTATCGATACTAGACATTTACCATTGATATGCCAACATCACTGAAGGTTTTGACCATGCCCAAATGACTTACTATAAATAGTAAGTATGCCCAAAACTACCTCTAAACTCCTCAGAATGAGCTGCAACTGAAATTGCCCGGGTCAAATGGCCTCAAGTTCCCTTTAATGTCCTAGTTAGCCTATGGGACCATGAGGAAATAAGCTAACAACAACATCAAGCAATAAGTGCTAGAAAGGGGGCATTACACATTCACAATGGACGCATCTGAATTTTGTTAATTTGTTGGTCAATTTTCATGTGATATCTCAATTCAAGTCTAATGTTATATATTAAGCTTCTACAATGTCTATGATGAATGCTTTATCAATGTTATTTTATGAATATTTAAAATTTCTATATATTTTTAAAAAAAATCCTATTTTTTAATAGCTGTCCCTTGTCATCACCTAAAAAATGGCCCAAAAGTACCCCTATACTAGAAATACGGCTTGCCCTCCCTTGCCATCCCCCTCCCCAAAGTTTTAGGAAGTATAGATTGAATCTACATCAAATTTCATATTTCTTCATTATATCTTTTCATATTACCACTGAATAATCAAGACTGACTTCAGTATTACTTCATTCTGAAACTACTTCAAAGCATGATTCAACTTAACTCAAATAAATCATAATAAATATTGAAACAAAATGTTTGGCTTTTGGATGATGAAATTCACTGACACAAATTTTTCAATCTGAGTAATCTAGAGGAATCCAAAAAATGTTCAATTATATTGGATTATGGAAGCTTAAAATCTTTGAGAGTTATAATCATGTCTTGAAATAGGCCTCTAATAAGATCAAGAATGAATGTGTTAGGCCTAGTTAGTCCTCTCCCTCCTCGACCTGAAGGTCTAATGTCTACAATGTGTAGTTTTCCCCGACTCTCCCCTCATGCTGCCTATATTATTGGCTTTGATGGTCACTTGGAACTCTATACACAAGTGAGTTTTGCATGAACCAAAACTTGTGTAAATTTTGGGGTCTTAAAAGGGTTCTTAACGGAGATCAATAAATGATTTTTTAAATTGGATTAATTTAGCTCAACACAAGGTTCATCTTCCTAACAATTATTGTTTTAAACATTGGAGGATGCTTTTGAATTTGTATTCCTTGTATTTTGTTTTTTGAATTATTTATTTTGGAGAAATTCATCTTACTCTCCATGAAAAGAATACCTGCATTAATCTAACAACAGGGCTACAAGAATAGTTTCTCCCTTTCCAGCTGAGAAAATGACATTTGAGCTTGTTTCCCAATAGCTATTGATCATCTTTGGGGAAAATTCCATTTGAAGTTCAACTATATTAAGCAAAAGTTCTTGAAAAAACTTATTTCGACGAGATTGAGAAGTTAGGGATCCTAATTAAAAGTAGCCTTGCATGTTGACTTCTACACAAATTCAATAGCTATCAACCAAAGTATGCGCCAAATTTTTTTACAGCTTCCCCTAATTGTCCAAGTAATCTGGCATAGGATTTGGCAGGATGACATCTCGAAAAAACATGGTCAAGAGTCCCCTCTCCACCACAAAATCTGTACACAGAATTTTTAATGCCGACTCGCATTACTCGCTGGACTTTTGTGGAGCATGAACCATCCCAGAACTTTTTGCTTGAAATAGGATAGAGATTTCCAAAAATGTTGACATCACTTAGCCATGAAATTTCTAATTGAATAACATGTTTGTTGTTTCTCTAAAGGGCATGCAAACCACACAAGTCTATAAAATTTAGTTTTTTTTCCTTCTCACTAGTAATAGTTAAAATGTTATCTTTCAATGATGTACATAGATGGAAGGAGCCTTTCCGTCTTTACTAACAAGTGAGCCATAAATTCAATCAATTCCATGCTGTATTATTTTTATTTATGAAATTGATATATCTCTTGTACTGATAATTCCGTTTTGCATGTTTTAAGTATTATAAGCTTAAGAAATGTTCATTGATGGATAGATATGGAACACTTATCTAAATTCCATATGCACCATATGAGATGCTGCAACTTTAGTATAGAACTCAAATGTTTTTGAAGGGGGTGGATAAGAGTTGACGAGATGTTGATTATGTACTACTCTTTGATTAGGTACAATTTATAAAAGAGGAATTGCTACAACATGAAACACCAATAATTCTGGTGAGGATTTTTTCTTTGTAAGTTTTCTTAGCACATATTCTTCTATTTTTGTTCTATAAAATGCATTTATATTTAAACAAAATTACATCTTATAATGCTAAGTAGAATCAGCAAAGTTTAAACAGTATTTTCACAGTGTACTACCATTGTAGCCATTTCTACTGTAGTCACAAAATTAAAAAAATAGGGCTTACATCTTAGCCAAACAGCTTACCGTCCTTCCCACAGAACCATATAATTGAAGCCATAAAACTAATTTAGCAGAGAAAACTAGAAAGAATAGAAACTAAAGTGTCCATTGAGATCTTCTTGATACTTCTTCCTCTGAATTTACATCATTAAGAGTATCATGGAAGCACTGGATATTCCCCAGAGTCTTCATAGTTTGCATGCGGAATTGTTCTTCCCACATTGTACGGGCAGCTGAACCCGAACAAAGTTTAGCTAGTCTATTAACTTCAACATCACCTTTTCCTTAAAACATAAAATCTTCTTGCCATATTTCACTGCAAATCTAAGTTTACACTTCATGTTTCTTACAGCTTGATTTTTAATGATATTACTGTATTTTAATGACTGTATAAATTTATATTTAAAATTATAAAATGTATGTTGCTTTTTTAATATATAGAAACTTTTTAAAAAATTATATATAATTTAAATAAAATCTTACTATAGTTTATTATTTTAAAATATATTTATTGATTTAAAATATATTTTAACATTATGATTAATGTAGATAAGTGTTTTATAATGACATCAAATAGTCATTTAATTATTATTAATATGGATAAGTGTTTTATAGTACATACAATTGAATATAGTTGATCCATATTTTAAAAATTAATATTATAACATAATTCTTAAATGAATAAGTTATTTTTTAAAATTAATTTAAATATTTCTAATTTAGAAAATATTTAACACATTTTTATTTAAAATATTTATACTAATAATATGTAATACTGACATAGGGCGATGAATTATAAATAAAAAATAATTACAACTTTGAATTACAAAATAATTACAAGTAATTATTAAAGTACTTTAGGAAGCTTTAATGTGATAAATTTGTCTACTTTGTGACTATATGACTTTATTTTTTAATATCCTTCTTTTTTAAATTAGAGATAGTAATCAAAAATTACAATATGCGTTGAGTCTGCTCTAAAGAGTTGTTACAGTACCTTTACCATAAAGTTCATATGTCACCTTGTTGATATTTTATAGCTACCAGAGTGTAGTGTCGGGAGTCTCCTTTTCTCCTGCATACTAAGATCGACCATTCATGAGACAAGTATGCAATATGAAGACACACGGTTATGGCTTAACTAATTGACTGGTCAAGGATGATCGATATTTCTATATGCGATTAAGAAATAATAAGCAGCAAGTTAATTTCATGTGAAGGGACGTAGCCAGAAAAGGTGTGATTACAAGTTGAAGGTTTATCTTAATGAAGAGGCATGATTAACAGTGATTAGCATAACCATTGGTTAGGAAGAAATACGATCTCTTGTGAAGAGATGCAAATAAAGGAAAGGTCGTCTCTCTTGTGGAAGAGAGCCGACCTCTTCAAGCAACCAGTTCATATGAATATAACAAACACCTCAATCGTTGAGGAATGGTACAATACAGAGAGAATGAGATTAATGCAGAAAGTATTTTTGCTGAGTAACAAGTGAAGAAGATGTAAACAATATATACAGTATGCAGATATACTAAACAATATTCAGATAGATACTCAATATTGCAAGGAGATCAAGATTGCAAGGCAGATAAATATATTGTTCAGGCATATTGATACATACTTCAGGCGGATTGATATATACTCACAGGCAGATTGATACATAGTTACATGCAGAATATTCACAGTCAATACAACAGAGATATTGACTGTTGTGTTTTCATTCTCATCTCCAGAGGTCATATGCGATTGATATAGTGTTTGAGTAAATTTGTAATCAAACCTCTGCCATTATTATTAAATATAATAATACTATTGTTGCTGGGTTTTTCTCCCTCGATAAGGAGGGTTTTCCTAGGGTAATTCTGTGTCTTAGTGTTTTTAGTTTGTTAACTTTTGCTTCAACATCTCTGATAATAAAAACAACATGGTATCGGAGTGGGTCTAAGAAAATATCTAATCAGATTTGTTTTAGCAGTCAAGCAAAGCTTCATCTAGGACAAATCTTTGAAGGAGAATTTGTGTGAAAAAGAGGATGGTGAACGGTGTCAAAGTAGAAGATAGGCTTGATGGAGCCTCAAACTTCAACTCTTGGAAAGCCAGGGTACTCATTACATTAGAGGAGAATGATCTTCTTGATTTCGTGGAAAGTAATATGGCCGAGCCTTCAAATGATATTGAGAAAATCCAATGGAAGAAGAATGATATTAAGGCTAGGAAGATATTAATAGACTTTGTGATGAATCACCAAGTACCGATCATCTCCAAGTTGAAGTCCGCTAAAGAAATGTTTGATACTGTAAAAGGATTGTATGAGATCAACAATACCAGCAGAGCCCTTGCCTTGAGAGAACAACTTCACCATGCAAAGATGGATAAAGAAGATTTTGTCATCTCTTTCTTTATGAAGATTGCTGATTTGAGAGATCAGCTGAGCACCACTGGAGACATAATTGCAGACAGAGATCTTGTTATGTTGGCACCAAATGGTCTTCCCCTATCTTGGGAGCCCTTTATTCAAAGCATCGGTGGGAGATCTAAGTTGCTCAAGTTTGATCGTCTTCGAGCTGATTGTATTCAAGAAGAGTCCAGGTTGACTGCAAGAGGAATTGGACAAACAATTAGGATGTTGAAAATCAAGTTGTTGCTACATATACTTCTAGCGAAAGAGGCAAATGGAAAAGGAATAGAAATAGAGACTCAAATTCTGCCCCTGAACTGAAGAAGAAGAAGGATCTCTCCCACATTCAGTGTTTCAGGTGTGACAAGTATGGTCACTTTGCTTGAGATTGCAAACTTAGATCTACACAAATTGTTACTACTATGGAACTTGCCATGGGGGCATCGAAGGAGCCAAGCTCTAAAGTTGATTCAGAAGGGTTCTTATTCTAAAAGTCGATTTGGTTCTTTGAAGAGGAGGAATCAACATTCAGAGGGAGTCTGACAAACCTATAGAGGCAACCTTGGACGAGAAGGTCAGGAGGTTGATGTTAGTACTTGGAGCTTCAGAGGGAGTCACATCATCATGAAGATCCCTTGTACTGTATATTTCTATCAGATGGATAAATATGAGGTGAAAGCCCTTGTTAATGCATCTTTCTCTGTGAGAGAAATTTGAGGTGTAAGCCCTTGTTAATGCATCTTTCTCTACGAGAGAGGGGTCCAATGTAATGTTACAAAGCTCTTTGAGTCGCCATGGCATGGGAAACAAAAAGGCCCAATGCAAAAACAAGAACAACACAAAAAGATAGGAATATGAAATGCACAGTCATACACAGGTGAATAGGAGAAATATGAATCAATGGAAGAAAGGGCAAATTAAGGTATGCAAAGGAGACTACATAGTGGGGAACTGACCCACTAAATAGGGGGACTGTGTAAACAATTGGAGTAGTAGTGCGTGGAAGAGAGATTATGGGGGTTGGATACAAATTTGTGGGAAAAAGGTGCTGCGTAGACAAGAAAAGAAGCAACGATAAAGAGAGGACATGCTGCTGTGTGAAGAAGAAAGGAGAGATTGATGGATTTTGAATTTGTAGAAAACAAAATGTTGAGAAAAGTGAGAGGCCAGTAAATGTAAAGCTTGTCTTGCAGATTTGATTAATAAATATTGTTGTTGTAGAGTCTCTGTTTGTGTATTGGTGTTGTGTTTCTAGTTTTTGTTTGCAAAGGGGAGATTGTTTTCCTCTTACGTTAGGGTTAAAGTAAATTGAATTGGTTTTCATAAAGTGACTTTATTTTGGCACCTAGGTAGTTATAAGGTTTGAAATAATTTAATAAAGTGTTTTATGGATATAGGTGCGAATATTGGGAGATATAAGGTGAATAAACAATTAATTCATAAAGTGACTTTAAGTTAATTAAAATTATATGAGGGGTCATTTTATTATTATTCCTAATTGAAAGTTAATATGAATATTAAAAATGAATTTTTAAAAAGAGTTTCCGGTAACTTCATGAGAGGATTATAAAAGGGGATTTGAGGAAGTCTTTTGATAAACTTGGTTTTGTTTAATTTCCCTCTAAGAAGCTTGAGACCTTTGGCTTTCATTTACAGGAAATTCGAGGATGAAAAGCCTTGGATTCAAATCCAAATCCATCTTTTGCGCGGATTCATCTAGAATTCACTATTGTGCTTGTTATTAGATTCCTGGAAATCTCTTCGGAGGGTTTGACAGGATTTTGGCATTAAGGAAGAGCTGGAAATATCATTTATTTTCAGATGTACAGCTGCTAGGGTTTGGGGGACATTTTGAAGAGTTTGGCTTTACCAAATTGCAATCAGCATTGTGTTTCAGACCTTCCAATCATCTACAAAAATTTCATATTTTTGTTGGAGTCCAGATTTGAGTTTGTTTCATCGTCATATGGTCTTCTACATTGCTCATCTCATTGCCATTGGAGTTATGCATCATCTGGGTATGTTGTAATTGTTGAACACTCAAATACACAGGGTTTGTACTTACTGTTACAGTATGATAAATATCAGACTTGATTTATTTGTAATCAGACCTCATATTTCATCAATAAAGGGTTCCTTCGGTATTGTTAAGTTGTTGGTTATGTTCTCTCTGATTTGGTACATGTAATTGCAACACAATCAATCCAAAATTCAAACAACAAAGCTCAGAAATTCATATCAAACCCAGAAAATCAGAATTCAAAGGTTTACATGACAAGTGTTTGACAAAATGTCAAATATCCAAAACCAAAATAACAGGGCAGAATTAGTAAGGGTTCTTACATCTTCCTTATTGTGCTAGCTATTGTCCTCTACATCATCTTGCATATTTTTCTTTTAGTGTGTCTACCAAGAGAGTCCTTCCACCTTTCCCTATCTAGATGTTGAGATAGGAGAGATGATCTCTTATACTAGACACGCAATATTCCCAATCATTTGTTGCAGAAGTGCTGAATTTGGTCAGACTTGATGCTAGACTAATTTGGACAAAGGTTTGTGTGAAACTCAATAATACAAAATAATGGAGACAAAAATACTTAGTGGGTATTGGTATTGATATATCATATGTCTATTTGGATGTCAATGCAGGTTGCCTAAGGATCCTCTTCTCATCTGACCACTAGGATGCATATCACAATCTCCTTCTAGTGATGATTGCATTCCTATAGTCATTGCTTTCCTTGTTGATTTGGGCAACCTTATTATCACCACTTTCCACTTCAACATCCTTAGAACTCTCTTGTTCATGCTCCTTGTCAGAGGATTTTTATTTTACTATTAATGCCCTTTTGAATAATCCAGGCTTCCACTTTATGCAAAGTTTTTCAGTGGGCCTGCTTTGTGTCTTTGACCATGTGAAGTGATTGCCCAAATCTATAGGTAGACATTTCTTCCTAGTGACCTTCTTCTTGCATTTGAGCTCTTCTATGCGCCATTTCCAAGTCCACTACATATGTGTAAATTGAAGTTAAGTGTCTAATATTGCATTCTTATCTTGATACGCTGATTTAGAGCTGCACATTCTATTTACATTTGTTTTGGGGGCTTCTTTTGTGCTGGGTGTTGAGGCATGTCTATCCCGCATAACTCCTTTCTGGAAGCTGAAGGAGATCCAACATCCTTCAACATGTTTGTAAAGAGCTGCTGATCCTTGCCATCTTGTATAAGTAGAATTTCCTTCATGTAAGTGCCTTTTATTTTGTGATTCAAATTGTCAGTGAAATCATGTTAAGGCATGAGTAAATATCAGTGAGAAGTTAGAACTAATGTTAGTTTTTTCCTAGTAATCTAATCTAGATTTGTACAACTATTTTTAAAAAAGGTTAATACATTAGTTTGTTTTAGTGTTATATTTTTCTAATAATTTAGCTATAATACTGATGACACATTTACTTATCTTGTTAAGGTTGGCCATTCAATTGGTGCATATATATCATTGGATATATTTAAGGCTTTTCCACAGAAGGTTGTGACTTAAAGCCTCCTTTATACTAGGTGACCTCTGGCTTTGTTTTTACAATCAATCTATAGATTCATAATTACAAGATATGCTCTATAGTGATGGTTCATATCAATTATATATATTACTTTGTTGGTGTATGTATTGCTTTAATTTGAGGACCGACCTTGATTAACTAATTTCTTTTAGATCTGATTCTACAACGTTCTTGTGCCAATGCAGGTTTCCTATATGATTGGGATGTATCCCTTCTTGACACTAAATAGAGATTCAAAATTTCAGTCTTTCCTAACAAAATCGGCCAAGTAAAATTTCTCATAAATCATTTGTATTGTTTATTTTTTCCTTTTTTTTGTAACATTTGGACTGATAGCTAAGAAACAATTGTTTTAGGAATATTAATTTATTTTGTTTTATGTTAAATCCTATACATTTGTTTCACTGTAATATCCCCAATGAGTTTAAGCCAATTTTCACTCTTCCACTTTTTGTAGTTTTATCAAACAGTTTGCTTGTTTGGAGAGAATGTGTTGTTTTGGATTTTTGTAAAGATTTAGAAATGGATTTGTCCTTATATAATATCACAAAAGATATGCTTTAATAGTATCTGTGATTATACATTCGTATCTTGAATTTGAACAGCAATGAAAAGTGAACCAGTAGAAAATAAACAATTATATTTGACTTTTATATGATATGCATGTTCTGGTTCACAAATGAAGACCACTGAAAATGAACTCTATAACAGGCTGCACATAGCGCAGGTATGAACAACAACTAGGGCACAAAATATCAAAAAGAAAAGCTCCAGGTGACATAAATGAATTTCAGTATATGCACAACAACAATAGATTTTTCCTCCCAAACCACTCAGGGAATCATCCATTTCTCAACTTGTTTGTCTATCCCCTTCATGCGGTCAACATAAATCTTTTCCGCTTCACAAGCATCTACGGCTATGTCAGATGAAATGTGTCACGGCAGGTGATATGCTTATCAGAAAGAAGAATTGTGTCCAGTAGTGACACTGCATTACTTTATGTTCTCACGTTAGATAGAGAAAATATTAACTTCACATCAGGGTTGGAGGATGCACCCAAAAGAAGTGTGGTAACCCTGCTGTACTAGGGTAGATGGAAATAGGGCCGAGCTAGGGCAATAATGTTTAAAGACAGTGCTAGCATAAAAATAAAATTCCAAGCCTTTATATGGCCAACTTCCTTATAAATGCTTTGATTGCCTAAGTATTAGATTATAATAGGGAAGAATAATCATTGTATTTGAACATTAATATGGAAGAAAGGTCACTTTAGCTGACCCAAACTATTATTTACCTTGGGTGATAGAATATTTAATCAATAGGGCCGACTAATTGTGTTCTTAGAATAATTAATATCCTCAAAAGCAGCAATCATAAACAAAGAGACACCACCCTTGAAATGAAGAGAAAAAACCTAGGAAGAGACATGACTCTTCCGCCACTAAGAGTAGATATATGTATTAAAGAACAGCATTCAAGGGGAAGAGAAAAAAACTACTTGGACCTTACACCAGTGACCTTACTCAAATAAAAAACAGAATAAGGCAGTCATAAGAAGATATTGCCCAGCATTTAGGGAGGGCAATCAAATTGGAAGTGTTGATTAATTAGGATCACTGCAAATGTAATAGCACTATCTGATTGTATGTATTTTCCAAATGCAACAATCTCTTGCATTTATATCTAGAATGAGCCAAGAAGAGACATGTCCCTTCATGGGACATGTCTATTCATTACTATGTAATTAACATGATGACAATTATGATTATATATATATATATATATATATCTTGATTATTATATTAATTTCTAATATTTACATAATAATATATATATAAGTATATATATACATCTCATATATACTAAATATATATATACATAACTTCACTAGTATTGACTCATAGTGTTTATCCAACTAAAGCTACAAAACATTAACACTCCCTCTTAGCTAGGGAGGATAAAAACATTACCTCAAGGTAATATGTGAGTATAGATAATCATTTAAAGTTTATATCATTTTACTGATATTACGAGTAATGGCTCTTCAAGTATCAAGTCCATGATACTTAGCAAGTACTTAGAGCAATAGTCTCCAAATATCAACTCACAAGATATTCACCTAATTGCCCAAAATGATTATCATGAGTAATGGTCCCCAATTATCAAATCCATGACACTCACCCAAGTACTCAGAGTAATGGTCTCCAAATATCAAGTCCATGATATTTACCAAGTACTCAATGTGAGTATAGATAATCATTTTATAGTTATATCATTTTATTGATATTACAAGTAATGGCCCTCAAGTATCAAGTCCATGATACTTACCAAGTACTTAGAGCAATAGTCTCCAAATATCAACTCACAAGATATTCACCTAATTGCTCAAAATGATTATCATGAGTAATGGTCTCCAAGTATCAAATCCACGATACTCACCCAAGTACTCAAAATATCTAGTATGGTATGTGCACTAGTATCGCATATGTGATACTTACTATATAGACTGATCATGGCATGTCTATAGATATTACGTCACCTAATATCCACCATGAAGATCTCTAAATCATCTATGGTTTATTTAATGATATCAGCCTTATGATATCTACCATGATGTCTAAGAGATCCTAACCATCATGACATGTCCATGGATATCAAGTCACATGATATCCATCATGATGGAGATGTTGCAAAGTCGTCACCTCACAACATCAATCAAATACAAGTGTTCATTGTTGAAAAGTCGTCACCTTTCTCCAATGTTCATAGGAGGGCCCATAAGTCCTAGAGTTACCCACATGAAACCCACCTTGACTCATCTCAGAGAGTGGATCCATCATGGCTCATCCCAAAGGGTGGAAACAAGGCCTTTCACCTTAGACTTCTCTCTCAAAGAGAAGAATGCAATAACATACAAGATAATAGATCACAAATGTTAACACTCCTTTTCATCTTAGGCCTCATTCTCCATCATACCAAGTTTATCTTGAAAGTATACAACCTTCTCTCTAGCAAGAGACTTGGTGAGAATATCAGCCATATGTTATGTAGTGATAATGTACCTTGAATAGCATACTTATGCACTTTATCTCTTATATAGTTTGCATCACTCTAGGTGAACCCCAAGTTAACTAGGAGTTAGCATAAAGGCATTTCAGCCAACACACATGGGACTCAATCCCATGATCATAGTCCTCTGGATGCTCCCTTTAAGATTTTGTAACAACCTCCTCACCTCCTCATCCAAGGTTGTTTTTAGATGAACTATCATACTCCCTCTTAATCTAATATCAACCTTCTGCGAGCAAGTTGTGTCTCTGTTCTTTAGTCTGCATCAAGCTCTTTTCTTGAATACCCAACCATCTATGTAGGAATATCATGAAAAAAAACAAAAAACTTTCTAGCTAACATACATGGAACTACATCATTTGAATCGCAATTCTTTTTCCTTTTATAGTTTCCTGGTCACTAGGGAAACCATCTCGATATGATTAATTCTTGCCTAAGATGGATTGTCAGACTCCCTCTGAATGTTAATTCTTCCTCTTCGACGAAACTGAACCAGATCCTCTAGCTGCTCCCTCTGTTATAGAAGCATACATGGTCCCAATCATGGAAGATATCTCTCATCATCTGAGATTAGAACAAAAATTTCTTTCAGTCCACTCCCTCTCACTGGGAGAGCCCTCTTTTCAGTAATTTTACAAGGATATCCACGCGACCTGCAACTATCATTTCTTGCTAGAGTCCCTCTATGCTGTTACACAGATTTCTCAATGCCCCTGCTGTTCAAAAAAAATTGGCACTTCTTCCACCTATTTCAGCTTCCAAAGAAAATACTCTTTGTAGAAGATAGGCAGCTTCATAACAGAATATATGCTCAAAACAACATGGGAGGATGTCGCTGCTATTATCTCCAACCAGGAATAGAGTCCACGTCCCAGGCAGCTCACGTTAGGCCCAGCAACGCATGGATTCGTTGTTAGGAACAATGGAGATTCTCCATGAATTAATTCTTGGCAAATACGATTTATGTTTCACCGAATATATCTCAATGTTGCGTATGCAACTGTCACTACTTGCTTCATAATTATAATCTTTGTTCACAACCCAATATATAACAAATTCTGAAGTCACTGTTCTCAATTCGTATACGTATTAACTGCTTATAGATACTAGTCTTCGCTAATCCACAAGTATGGAAGTGTCGATAACTTATGGTGTCAATCATATCTTCATAATCTTTGTCAACTAAATGATCTCTGAACTACTTTCCCTCAGTAGGAGGATATGCTAGAAGAATGAAATGAATTGTGGCAAGCCAATGGTCAAAAGAAATATTAGCCCGCAACCGTACGCATGGGAGAATATATCTCAGCGCCAATATTGTTGAAAATGTTTCTTTGACATCAACCAACCTCCCAAATTATTTCCAATCTACCTTGATGTGGCAATAGCTATAATCCACAACCTTATGTCTGTCACGCTCTTCACGACAAGGCTTTTATTTAAGGTAAATATTAATTGCCAAATGCAAAATAACATAAATTAATCAATGCCTTCATAATTGATCTCTGATTGTAATCGCTGGTCTAATGGTCTAATTGTTGTCTTTGATGATGTTGAGCATTTGTCTTAAGTTGTTGTCTAGATTAACCGCAGATTTATGAAGGAAATATTTACAATTATATGAACTCATGTGCTATCGAGCCTTTATTGATATTGTATGGATCTTCTGCAGAAAACCACTTTTCCCGTAATGCGTCAAGTTTTTATGAAATATTAATATCTCCGAAATCTTATTCTTTGAGGATGGCTACAAAGAATCCCTCCTCGCATTCCGCTACAAACAAAATACCTTAAGGCCACCTCTTCATATGCCAAACCAAAGTATTCAGAATAAGCCTGACATGGAGTGTGTCGGGTCTTACTTTGGGGAAACGACAAACTTTATTTAAGCAGTGCCAACTCATCTAGGAGATTGGATGCGTTAATCCTTGTGAGTATTGTCCAAGTTGCTGGACGTGCTCTTCCCCTTATGCCATGTTCATTGTCAAACTGCTGAGTTTGATATCTCCTTACATTTATTTCCCTTGTCTGCGATCTCTTGAATGTTGTGCTAGTTTGAACAATTCAATAGTTTGCTAAATGTGTCATTCGAAACCTAGCCTCCATTGAATTAGTAATTGATGGTACTTGACTCACACCCCATCTACCTCTTCGTAGTGATACTTAGCTCTCAGCCAACTAAGCTCCCGCCCTTCTGCTCGTGGGCTCACCTTGCTGAAGTTGCGCATCGACTATGACTGGGTTGAAGGAGTAAACGTGGTCTCTTGGCCCTATGGCTGTGCTCATCTGTGAGTGCGAGTAAAGCCCCTGCTCTATGCGGTTTCCTCTACCTGCAACGTGCAACATTCACCCCACAATGACATTCGCTCCTCGACGTCTCCATGCATCTGCTGTGATGTTGAATTTATAGAGCAATCACACATATAGTACTGTTGGTGACCGTGTCCATCTTATTTTATAGAAATTTCTAATACAAGGCTTGGACTAGATGTCGCTTTCAATATCTGTGATGGTATATCAGTAAATCTTGACTGATATGACAGCGTCTTCTGTTAATACTTTACCGGTTACTGAGAGGGGGGGTGAATCAGTAAAAATTATCTCGAATGCAGTTTAAAACTTGTAAACAGATTCTTGAATGTAAAACAGAATGTGAACAATCATTCACAAGCATAAACAGAATCACACAGATCAACTCATGTATTTATACGTGGAAACCCTCGGTTAGAAGGAAAAAACCACGGTGAGACAGAGCTCACAACTTCACTACTGCAAAATGAAGGTGCCCTGTTAGGAGCTTACCAAAGCACTGATTAAAGTGCTACCCGGTTAAGGGATTTTACAAAAGATTTGTTAAGATCTGAGCCCTGTTAGGAGTTGCCTGGTTATAGGACTTTAAACATGAACAAAGATGCTACCCTGTTAGGGGATTTTACAAAGAACTGATTAGGTTCACCCTGATATAGGGATTTCAATATGCTTTCGCTCCTTATAAAAGCAATGATCTATTTTAACATTGACTGTCTGATTAGATCATACCTGTTGATCTCATCTCCGGTTTGCCTGGCTGTTGATCTCTCTTTTTTTCTTCACCTTTGTGCCTGTAGCACTCCTCAGATAATATCTCTCCTCTGTTCTATGCAATCATCAACTATCAACAACAACTCTCTTTGCATCCTATGACCTATATTTATATAAGAGTTCATCGTAATGAAACCCTTAACTCATAGAACTGCCAGGCTACAAACTCTGCAATAAATCATGCAATCAGCAAAAAGCTATACTCTTTGATCTGAAGTTTACCTTACAAAACATCTGCAGGAATAAAGCTAACTCTTGTTAACAAGCTAACTCCACTTCTAAGCGGTGGATGTCCTGTATAATCCGGCTCTTAACTCAAACTGATTCACTAAATCCGGATCGGATCTATCTTGCAGTTAGATCGGTATACCTTTATACCTGGTTTGTCCTTGTATGCTTCATAAGACTGGTACTGAGTACTTGGTTTGGTCTACCGGTGCATCTATTGAAATAGTCAACTGGTGCAAACACTCTGTTGCTTGTCTACCAGTGTCTTCTAAGTGTTGTGCGTGATCAGTGACCCCTTACCGGTGCATAGTGTTTGTGGCTGTACACTAATGACAACTTAATATTGCTAACAATCTTCCCCTTTGTCATTGGTGTTAAAACTATGCACAAACTTCACTCACTTACTAATTACAGTGCCTTGTACCGATAGAACACTTCTTCCCCTATTCTGGACTTCCCCTGACTGAGTGCTTCGGGTGAAAGTTATGCACTAATCCTGTCTGCTCATTCTTTGTGTTGAACAATCATTCACAAGCATAAATAGAATCACACAAATCAACTCATGTATTTATATGTGGAAACCTTCAGTTAGAAGGAAAAAACCACGGTGAGACAGAGCTCACAACTTCACTACTGCAAAATGAAGGCGCCCTGTTAGGAGCTTACCAAAGCACTGATTAAAGTGCTACCCGGTTAAGGGATTTTACAAAAGATCTGTTAAGATCTGAGCCCTGTTAGCAGCTGCCTGGTTACAGGACTTTAAACATGAACAAAGATGCTACCCTGTTAGGGGATTTTACAAAGAACCGATTAGGTTCACCCTGATAGAGGGATTTCAATATGCTTTCGCTCCTTATAAAAGCAATGATCTATTTTGACACTGACTGTTTGATTAGATCATACCTGTTGATCTCATCTCCGGTTTGCCTGGCTATTGATCTCTCTTTCTTTCTTCACCTTTGTGCCTGTAGCACTCCTCAGAAGATATCTCTCCTCTGTTCTATGCAATCATCAACTATCAACAACAACGCTCTTTGCGTCCTATGACCTATATTTATATAAGAGTTCATCGTAATGAAACCCTCAACTCATAGAACCGCCAGGTTGCAAACTCCGCAATAAATCATGCAATCAACAAAAAGCTATGCGCTTTGATCTGGAGTTTACCTTACAAAACATCTGCAGGAATAAAGCTAACTCCTGTTAACAAGCTAACTCCACTTCTAAGCGGTGGATGTCCTATATAATCTGGCTCTTAACTCAAACTGATTCACTAAATCCAGATCGGATCTATCTTGCAGTTAGATTGGTATACCTTTATACCTGGTTTGTCCTTGTATGCTTCATAAGACCGGTACTGAGTACTTGGTTCGGTCTATTGGTGCATCTATCAAAATAGTCAACCAGTGCAAACACTCTGTTGCTTGTCTACCGGTGTCTTCTAAGTGTTGTGAGTGACCGGTGACCCCTTACCGGTGCATAGTGTTTGTGGCTGTACACTAATGACAACTTAATATTGCTAACAATCTTCCCCTTTGTCATTGGTGTTAAAACTATGCACAAACTTCACTCACTTACTAATCACAGTGCCTTGTACCGATAGAACACTTCTTCCCCTATTCCGAACTTCCCCTGACTGAGTGCTCCGGGTGAAAGTTATGCACTAATCCTGTCTGCTCATTCTTTGTGTTGAAGAATCATTCACAAGCATAAACAGAATCACACAGATCAACTCATGTATTTATACGTGGAAACCCTCGGTTAGAAGGAAAAAACCACGGTGAGACAGAGCTCACAACTTCACTACTACAGAATGAAGGCGCCCTGTTAGGAGCTTACCAAAGCACTGATTAAAGTGCTACCCAGTTAAGGGATTTTACAAAAGATCTGTTAAGATCTGAGTCCTGTTAGGAGCTGCTTGGTTAGAAGACTTTAAACATCAACAAAGATGCTACCCTGTTAGGGGATTTTATAAAGAACCGATTAGGTTCACTCTGATAGAGGGATTTCAATATGCTTTCGCTCCTTATAAAAGCAATGATCTATTTTGACACTGACTGTCTGATTAGATCATACCTGTTGATCTCATCTCCGGTTTGCCTGGCTGTTGAACTCTCTTTCTTTCTTCACCTCTGTGCCTATAGCACTCCTTAGAAGATATCTCTCCTCTATTCTATGCAATCATCAACTATCAACAACAACGCTCTTTGCGTCCTATGACCTATATTTATATAAGAGTTCATCGTAATGAAACCCTTAACTCATAGAACTGCCAGGCTGCAAACTCCGCAATAAATCATGCAATCAGCAAAAAGCTATGCGCTTTGATTTGGAGTTTACCTTACAAAACATCCGCAGGAATAAAGCTAACTCCTGTTAACAAGCTAACTCGACTTCTAAGCGGTGGATGTCCTGTATAATCCGGCTCTTAAATCAAACTGATCCACTAAATCCGGATCGGATCTATCTTGCAGTTAGATCGGTATACCCTTATACCCGGTTTGTCCTTTTATGCTTCATAAAACCGGTACTGAGTACTTGGTTCGATCTACCGATGCATCTATCGAAATAGTCAACCGGTGCAAACACTCTGTTGCTTGTCTACCCGTGTCTTCTAAGTGTTGTGAGTGATCGGTGACCCCTTACCGGTGCATAGTGTTTGTGGTTGTACACTAATGACAACTTAATATTGCTAACAATCTTCCCCTTTGTCATTGGTGTTAAAACTATGCACAAACTTCACTCACTAATCACAGTGCCTTGTACCGATAGAACATTTCTTCCCCTGTTCCGGACTTCCCCTGACTGAGTGCTCCGTGTGAAAGTTATGCACTAATCTTGTCTGCTCATTCTTTGTGTATCTTCTTCCCCTTTTTGCCTCCATAGGACAAAGAGTAATGTGTTTCTTCAGAATTGAAGCTTAGTGAAGATATCCTTATATATTGTTCTGGCTGAGTGAAGGAATGGTGCCCACTGACCGGTTACATATTCTGTATTCTTTTGGGCTGCTGTCAAATAAACAATGATATTATCCATGTCTTCCACAGTTTTGTAGGCTGGTTCATTGATTAGAGCTTCTGTAGAATTTGCTGTTAGATTCATGATGTCAAATGTTGGATCTAAGAACATTTGAAATCCAAAGATATCTTGGATCCGCTTATTTTTCTCTTCAGCGATTTTTCTCAGTGCAAGAGTTAAACTTGTCATTTCTCTGCTATAGGATGTTGCAGTTTTGTTCTTAATATCAAACTGAGAGGACAAGGCTTTAATCTCTTTCGTTATCTTGGCAGACTTTTTTGACAGATCTTGCAAAAAACACTTCAAAGTTTGATGTTCTGCTCATCAAACTTCCTGCTTCTTGAAGTTGCTGTTGTAGAATTCTCAAGTTGGTTGTCACATTCACTTTGATATCTTCAACCTGTTTGTAGAATATCTGCACTCTTTGCTTCTCGTAGTGGTCGATCACCACTGTTTCTGGATCTGTGAGATCCTCACCGATTGCCTGTGCCAACACTTCTAGCTGATCGATGACCGGTTCATCGCTATCTATGTCAGTATCAGGAACGAAGTTGCACAAAATGTTCTTTACAGTGGTGAGGACCATGTCTTGTTTTCTTTTGGTCAGCTCTTTGAGTTGCCTAGTTGACATCTCGTTGATGTCTACCACTGTATCGGTGATTTTACTCCTTTTTGCTTCCTTCTCCTCAGCAAATGACAACTTCCTTTTAGAAGAGGAGCTTGGAATGTCTTCTTGTTCTTGTTGTCCTTGCTCTTGCTCCAGTTTGAGTTGCTCAGTGTGGACTGGGATGTCTTCTTCTTGTCCTTTACTATCTTTTGTTCCTTGATGAGCTCTGTTCTCCTGTTGAACTTCTCCTTCTGGTAGATTTTGTTCTGCAGGAGGTTTTTCCTCGGTCTGAGCTTCTTCTTCCGGTTGCCTTTTGACTTCAGCATCTTGTTCTTGTTCTCCCAATGGGACTTCTTTTTGTTGTTGCTCCTTAGCTATATGAAGTTCTCCCATGGGTATATCAATTTTTGCCTCTTGTTCAACATATATTTGTGCATTAGTTATGAACTCTTCTGTTTGAGCTCTTTCCTTTTCAGTAGAAGATGCTTCACCAGTTGTGGATCTGATCGGTGGTGCTTGCATTTGTGCAATTTGATCCTGAGGAAATAGTTTATCCAATGCACTGAAGTCATACTTAAGCCAGTAGTCTAGAGTCGCTTTGTAGACTCGATTCTCATATCCGTTTAATATCTTTGCAACTCTGTCTAATGTCTTTAGGTTCATGGATGCTTCTTCTAATAGAAGCTTTAATCTCTCTTCGTTGAATCCAGGTCTGACCTTAAGCAATGTTTCCCTTGTGATTCTAGTGTTTATGCCTAGACTGGTTTGCCATTTTGATTGTAGCCTGTTGTTAGTTCTGGTGGGAACTTGGACCTGTAGTCCCTTGGAGTCCTATGATCATCCATGAAAGTTTCTACTATCCCTACAATTAGCTTTTGTTTGTCCTCTTCGTCTAGAACACTGTACCACTTTGCAGCATTGTCCACTTCTCCAAAGTCCATTACCTCAATAATTATATCATCAACATGCGTAGGTTTAATGTTACCTTTGCTTGGAGAAATGAGAACTGTTGGGTTTGCTGCCTGATTTTTGGTTAAGTCCACTAATACTGGTGCTTCTTCTCCAAGTACTCCTTTTCCTTAACCAGCGTCAGCTGCCTGTTCAGCTGTTGTTCTTTGAGTTGCTTCTTGTTCTGCTTGCTGCTGGGTCTGAAGAAGTTTGGTCCATATTGCTACTTCTTCACTATGTACTTTCTCAACTTCTCCAATAAGCACGAGGCCTATCCTTCTTATAGTTGCGAAAGTTTTTTGATGAAGTTCAGTTTGTTCTGTGGCTTCTTCTAGAGTAAGGTGATTCTGGACCTCTAGAAGAGCTCTTATCCTTAGCTCCTTTTCTCTATCTTCTGAGGCTTTCCACTGGCCTTCAATATTTTGTAGAAGATGTTCAGGTAGAGTTGTGTGAAGTCCATCGGGGTGAAGATTGAATTTATGAAGGCAGAACGCTACGACTTCTTCAATTTTTCCTTTGTCTTCATCATTGGCTAGTTCATATTTTCTTCTAACAGAACCTAAATTCTCAAATTCTTTCAGTCCTGCCACAATTTCGTCAATTGTGGGCTTGGCTTTTCTAGGTGGATCCTCCTTTGCCATTTTACCGGTTTTCTTCTTTCTAATCAGAGGAAATGTTTCCTCGGTCTCTGTCTCTTCTTGATCCGTCTCTTGGGTACTCTGTACCTGTTGAGCTTTCTTCCCTCTACCCCTCTGACAGCTTCTTTTTAGGTGTGGGGGTCCTTTTGTAGACAATCTTGATTGGTGCCCTTTTTGACAGATTTTGAACAATCTCAGTATACGTACCAAACTGATTGGCACCGAGATCCAAATTTGCATCATTTAAGACATCGACATATGCCTTAGCAACTTTGGCAGAGATCTCGTAACCCAGCTCAAGAGCATATACATCTCTCGATTCCACTGCTTGAATGATGCAGTTGTTGGTGGTAACTAGAAAGCATACATTGTCCTTGTAATGCTCAACTATAGTTGACGACACCCTTTCTCTTGCGTGCATTTTCATTTGAAATTCTTCTAAGTGTTTAGTCATTGCACCTCTTAACTGGTCTCCCAATTGATTGGCCATCTCTGTGATTTGATGCATAACCGGTCTATCGGTTTTCCATACAACTTCACCGAATCTCGGGAAAAAGTTATAGTAGAAATAGAGACATACCAGTAGGATCCCGTACTTCATTGACTTCTTCCTCATGACTCCGAGGTTCTTCATATTTTCAAATATTTGGCTTTGGAGCATTGCACAGATGTCGTATTGGGCATTTTCGTGCATAATGCGGTGCGCAGCGTGAATTGCACCTCCTGGTATGCTATTGAAGTTGCTTGACTGATACACCTTGTATCCAAGAACAATAGACGCAAACCGAACTCCATCCTCAATGTCGTTTACAGTCATGAGTTGACCATCAGGCTTGGACTTAGTCAGTTTATTGACGATGACATTGGTGATGGTCCTTAGGGTTAGAGCTTGCCCCCGGTTGCTGTATCCAGTCACTTTGTGCAAATCGTCTTTGGTGATAGGAATACATACACCTCTGTTGAGCCAGAAACTTGGTTCGTGAAGTCGACTGAGAACAAGTCGGATCACATCTTCATGGAAGACGGACGGGCAGTGTACTCCATTGATGAGTCCAGATGATATCCGCTGGGCATACTTATCTGAGAGTTTCCCCTCTTCACATAGTGACACATATTCTCCTTGAATATACATTTCACCCAATTCTTCCTGTTTCGTGTGAATGAATGCTGTAACGTCTTCAGTTAGGAGGACTCCTTTTGGTACAGACGAGAGCGCCCCAGCCATGTCGTTTTCTCTGTTTTGAATTGGCACGATATCATAAGCAGGTCATTCAATTTGATCTCCCCTGATCAGCTCTACGTTAGCAGATGATGAGGCCATTCTTGCTAACCGGTAACTTGTAGAAGTAGCTTGGATCGGTTTTGCAAACAGTGATTCTCAGTGATCAAAGCATGAGAATAATACTCAGCACAAGAATTTGTAAATCACAAAGTAAAGTGAAGACGTGTGAGTAATTCTCCTTATTTTTATAGAGTTAGGTTATAACGGTAATTACCAAACGGTAACTATTTGTTAAATGACTATAGTAATAAATGCCTTACCTAACTTTTCTTTCCTTTTTCCCGACCGGTTGAATATAATTCAGCTTACCGGTTTTACCTTGCAGACTGAGTGACTCCGACTCTCACCGGTCATACCGGGAACGGTAGAGGATCTAGCGGTTCCCTCTAAGCCTTCACGGCTCAGTTTGTTGATGAAATATTGCCATCAGCAGATGGTGATCTTTCGTTTGTCTTCTCTTCAGCGGAGCTCTTTGATTCTTTTATGAACCAAATCTGTTAAACTGTTTTCACAGTCTTCTCTTCCTTGTTGGTCTTTTCTTCAGGTTTGACCGGTTCCTTTTCCTTACTGGATAACCGGTTCCTGCACTCTTCAGCTTTGTGTCCAACTTTGTTGCAGTGATAGTAGACTATCCCGGTTGTCTTCCTTGGGTTCATTCTTCTTGTGTTGGTTGGCTTGTCCCAAGAGTTCATACAGTTGACTGTACTCCGGTTCTTGTTTCTTTTGGTGAATACCGGCTTTGGGGATCTGAATGCCATTGTCTTGGATCTGCATTCTTCTGCCTTGTGTCCAAATTTGTTGCATGCATAGTAGTAGCCCTTGAAGCTTCCCTTGCCACTACTGGACACAGATATGGGACTGGACCAGCACTCACTGGTCTTGTGGCTATTTTTACAGCAGTTCTTGCAGTGACTGTTGTTGGCCCTTACCGGTGCATTTCTGCAGTTATTAGTTTTATGACCCGGTTTCCCACAATGCTTGCAAGATGCATTAAAGATATTTTTACCTTTTTGTGCCAGCGGTTTCTTCTTATCCTTCTTGATTGCTTTTACCCTAGAAGATTCACCATTCTCTTTGGTAACTTCACCGGTGAATCCAAGATCGGTTTGATCTTTATGCCTTCTTTGAGCTTTAAGTTGCTCATTAAGCTTGGTCGAACTTTCATTGTATTTTCTCAAAATTTCATTTGTTTCTTCAAGTTCGTTCATCTGTTCCCTCAGTTGATACAATTCTAGAGACAGTCTATTGCATGCTTCATTCTTGTCATGCCAACCTTTCTGCATGTGAGCATTTTCTTGGGTGACACTCTGCATGTCTTCTTGAAGTTGTAGAATGATAAGTTCATTCGCCCATACTGCTTCCACTGCCTGGTCCCTTGCTTTCTCAGAGGCTGTCAAAGACTTGACTGCTGAGTTCCTTTCATCTTCAACTTTTCTCTTTTTCTCGATTAGTTCAGTCATCCCAGGGCATTGTCCTCTTGGTCTCTCTTAAGATTAGAGATCTGATCAGTCAAGATCTAATTCTTTTCCATGAGTTCAGATATTGCCTCCTCAGCTTCATCAGATCCACTCTGCCTAGAGAGTTCATCAATGGTTTCATTGCTCTTATTTAACTGTAATGCTAGCTCCTTTCTCTTTGCAAGTGATCTCCTCAATCTATTCTCTAGAGATGCAATGATGTCATTGGCTTCCTCGAGCTGTTTCTGATACCGGTAAACTTCCATGATCTTTCTCTCAAGCTGTTAGGCTTAGTAGTATAGAAAACCGACAGCTTTGATACCAATTGTTAATACTTTACCGGTTACTGAGAGGGGGGGTGAATCAGTAAAAACTATCTCGGATGCAGTTTAAAACTTGTAAACAGATTCTTGAATGTAAAACAGAATGTGAATAATCATAAACAGAATCACACAGATCAACTCAAGTATTTATACATAAAAACCCTCGGTTAGAAAGAAAAAACCACGGTGAGACAGAGCTCACAACTTCACTACTGCAGAATGAAGGTGCCCTGTTAGGAGCTTACCAAAGCACTGATTAAAGTGCTACCCGGTTAAGGGATTTTACAAAAGATTTGTTAAGATTTGAGCCCTGTTAGGAGTTGCCTGGTTACAGGACTTTAAACATGAACAAATATGCTACCTTGTTAGGGGATTTTACAAAGAACCGATTAGGTTCACCCTGATATAGGGATTTCAATATGCTTTTGCTCCTTATAAAAGCAATGATCTATTTTGACATTGACTGTCTGATTAGATCATACCTGTTGATCTCATCTCTGGTTTGCCTAGCTATTGATCTCTCTTTCTTTCTTCACCTCTGTGCTTGTAGCACTCTCTCAGAAGATATCTCTCCTCTGCTCTATGTAATCATCAACTATCAACAACAATGCTCTTTGCGTCCTATGACCTATATTTATATAAGAGTTCATCGTAATGAAACCCTTAACTCATAGAACCGCCAGGCTGCAAACTCCACAATAAATCATGCAATCAGCAAAAAGTTATGCGCTTTGATCTGGAGTTTACCTTACAAAACATCCGCAGGAATAAAGTTAACTGCTGTTAACAAGCTAACTCCACTTCTAAGCGGTGGATGTCCCGTATAATCCAGCTCTTAACTCAAACTGATCCACTAAATCCAGATCGGATCTATCTTGCAGGTAGATCGATATACGCTTATACCCGGTTTGTCCTTGTATGCTTCATAAGACCGGTACTGAGTACTTGGTTCGGTCTACTGGTGCATCTATTGAAATTGTCAACCGGTGGAAACACTCTGTTGCTTGTCTACCGGTGTCTTCTAAGTGTTGTGAGTGACCGGTGACCCCTTACCGGTGCATAGTGTTTGTGGCTGTACACTAATGACAACTTAATATTGCTAACATCTTCTAATGATCTCGATCTGCATATGATGTAAATTTATTATGCTCTTTACTGTATATACCTCCGCATATATATGAATCATGATTTGTTGTTAGATTGATTTGATGACGCTTGTGTATCGACCATATGTCTTTGCTTCCCATCGAATTTCCTTTATTAATGCTAACAGATCTCTGAATTTCTCTCAATAGCCAGGAATCTTCCTTTAAGTGGTAAAACTCTGTTCAAAGGAACTTGGCTCTGATACCATGTTGATTTATTAGGATCACTGCCAATGTAATAGGACTATCTGATTGTATGTATTTTCCAAATGCAACAATCTCTTGCATTTATATTTAGAATGAGCCAAGAAGAGACATGTCCCTTCATGGGGCATGTCTATTCATTACCATGTAATTAATATAATGACAATTATGGTTATATATATATAATATCTCTTGATTATTATATTAATTTCTAATATTTACATAATAATTTATATATATATAAGTATATATATACATCTCATATATACTAAATATATATATAGATATCTTCACTAGTATTGACTCATAGTGTTTATCCGACTGAAGCTACAAAACATTAACAGGAAGCGATAATCAGCAAACAAGACAACAAGGATAAAGAAGATAAGGAGCAGAAATAATGAGTGAACTAAGCGGTAGAAATCCATAAGACCATTGGCAGTAGAAGACAATAAATTACCGATAAGAGTATCGATCATGAAGCAGAAGAAAACTTATAGCAGAGATAATTGAACACCAGCAGAAGGAGATTTGCATATGCAGCAGAAACAATTAAATCTAGGGAAGAAGCAATCATTATCATCAAAAGGAGGTATTATATATATTCAGCAAATAGCATCGATCAGGCCAGCAGTGAGACATCAATAAACCGCAAAGGGAAATACATATAATTAAGCAAGCCGCAGGGATAATGCCTCAATTGTATGGTATGGTTTAATCGATATGCATCTCTCTCTCTCTCTCTCTTTATATATATATATGTGTGTGTGTGTGTGTGTGTGTGAGCACTTATATATTTATGCTCAATTATATTGGTCTAAATGTTCATGCATTTATCAAATATAAATTCTAAAATAATTGGTCACTTGGGAGGAAGGCAGGAGTGCAAGGAACAGAAGCAGTGAGATTCCCACTAGGCATGCCACATCATGATGATCGTGAAGGACCATTGGTTAAGGACCACATGAGGCCACCTTGTAATGATGGTTAAGTACCATTGGTAAGGACTGTATGAGGCCAAGGAGGATAGGGTGTGCTATGGGACCTAGGGTTGAGGGTCAAGGGCACCCTATTGTAGCTCCCTTACTATCCCGACATGGATCAATTATTGAAGTGAATAAGAAATGTGTCTTCAATTGTAAAAGGAGGGGTTGGCATGATGGACGGGAATGGTGCAAAGCCCTTACTAGGTACACCGCCTCATGGTGATGGTTAAGGACAACATGAGGCAACAAAGGATCACGTCCTGCTAATGAGCCTAGGGTAGAGGATACTTGGGGCACCTCATCATGACCCCCAGCACCACCCTCGTTATGGTTGAGCTCCCATGGAATAATTGAGATTTGTTGTGTCGATCAAAGAGTATATGTGACCCAATGTAACATGTTAAACGAGGTTGCTGGTTTGGGTATGGTTACGGATACGGGTACGATTATTTTGTATGTGGGTACATGCAAAATTGTTTATGGGGGTTTGGGTATGTTTGGGTACATGCGTATATATAATTACATATATATATTATATATACAAAAAACATTAAAGAAATATACAGAAATGTAATACTAAATTATTTAATAGCATGATACTTCATCATTGGTCAATGCCAAATGCCAAGGATAAATATTAAATGTCAATTGATAGTTCAAAAATATTCAAATTAGTCATATCATATATGTCTAGGTTCATGATTCAAATGAAAATCATTACAATTGCAAAATTGACAATTAAAAATGGTAATTGTCTTCTATTTTCAATGTAGTTCATCAATCATCAAAAGGATTATCAAAAATATTATCATCTATTGCATCTTTAGCTGCTACAAGTTCAATATCATTTGAACTCAAAGCTGTGCCACTCACACTAGATGCACCATGCGTAGGTATGTCGTCATCATCATCCATAGTGACTCTAACAAGATCCTCAATGGTTGCATCCAAGTTGGTACACTCAACGACTATATCCCAAAGCTTTGTTGCCCCATCCTTGTATTGGGGATCCTTACGTTACAGAAGACACAAATTGTAATGAATATAAACCAAGTTTGTAAGGACCATCATGTCCTAAGAATTAAATTGACAGAAATACTAGAAACTTTATTAATAACACATCAACTTGAATACAAGGCTAAATTTTTTTTTTGTTTACTTGATAAAGTTAGTCATTGATTGCTCAGGAGATAAATTTTTAAAATAGTCCATCCGGGACAAAACTTTCACTTAGCCATCCGGGCTCTTCTATCCTGGGCAAATAAAAGGGTCATCCAAACCCAATCTCTATCCGTGCGGGATAGAGGATGTAGTAAGTGACATAGAAGTCGTTCTTCCATCCACCCGGGATGGTTTCATAAAGACAGGAAATACTTAATGCTCTGATCAGAGACTTACACTCTTCGGGACCATCTGGGTCCAGAGTAGCTTGCATGAAATTTCACAATCTGCCCAAGACTGTGCCAAGGTTCTTAGCAAGGTTATAGAATAAGATCTGCACCCTTCCTTGGATTTCGGGCTTACGGCCAGGTGGAAACCACCGAGATTAATTTTAAGTTCTATACCCCCTCTCGGCTTTCGGGCATCCGGCCGGGTATAGATACCTTCCCGAGAATCATTCTTTTCTTAGTTAAACAAATTTAGAAGTTGTATCTTGTCTTGATGGTTAAGATGAAACCACTTTAATTATGTCCAAGGTACCTGCGCACTGGAGGTCTCCTTCACCTACCAGGCTGCCTACATACCCGTATCCACGGGATCAAGGCCCTTGCACCATTCACACTAACGTAGTATGTAGTTCTGGTTTCTACTGAGTTTTGGTGTAACTGTTGCGGGAAACAAATCTTTTGGGCATTACCCGTCCCAAACAGTTCTTCGCCATCATACACCCACTTGGGTGAATTAGGCGGAATCCTAAGCTATTCACTATAAATATCAGCAATACTTGATTCAAGGTTGTAGTTTAACCATGTGTAAGTTTTACCTATGCGCATGTATCCTACTTCCTCACCTTAATTTTATTGATATAGAACTAGTTTTTCCTAAGTTCTTTCAGCATGAGTTCAGCACTTGACAACCAAAAGTTTATTAGCTGATAACCTTAACTTGGTTCCAGAATGATAAGAAACTATGAGAAAGTATGAAAGTTTAACTGTTGGTAAGTTCTTTTCAAATGAACCTGCCTTGACTAGTTTTGATGACAGTTACTGTTCAGATTTTTTTGGAATAGCATTGTAAGTACAGAACCATTTAGAACAGTGGTACTCATGATTATTCTTTAAATAACTTCTGATAAATGAAACAGAGAGATGTGTCTGATGGCAGAAAACTATTCGATTATATGTTTGTGGCTTGGTGTTTTTAAAGTGATAATAAGGATGCAAGGCAAAAAATTTAACTAGTATAACTTTATTAACAAATGATATGCAATAATGAACAATAACATCCACTGCTACATAATTATTTAACAGCAGATATGTAACAACCGAACTTTTGAATACTGATTCAGATAGTAAAATTTTATAAAACAAAACTTATCTGTTTAGGAAAGGGAAATACGAAGTAGAAGGGTGAATTGCTACTTCTTCCAATCCTTGTACTGATAAGGTGTGCTGCATCAATGGTTTTACTCATAGTATTTATATCTATGTATACGTGTATGTATTTATGTAAGTACTTGTACCCGTATTTATATACATACATGTATATATAGGTATCTAAACCTGTTAAGTCTATTTCCGGAATATTTATATCAGTCAATAAGGCCCTCTTACTTTGCAAAAATACAATCATGACTTATGAGTAGAATAAGTCTTCTGCTTTAAACCTTGTAAACTGCCGTACGTAAACAGTTGGCACTAACATTTGGACTGCAAATACATTCATGAATTGGCTAAGATAGAGCAGCTTCTAAGACAGTATAGATAAGGCTAACTAATGTGCATAAAGACAAATCAATATAGTGATTTAAACATAACTTAGAGCAGGGTATAACAGAATTCAAGGTTACATTAGCACAATATTTAAACAATAAGTTGAGCAGCCTTTGCTTATTCTAAGAGCAGTAATAGTAATTCAAAAACAAGAGGTGTAATGGATACATATTTAATTGAAATGCATGTTCAGAAATTATAATAAAGAAAGAAGAGCTGACAGAGCTAAGCTTTTATGGGTAGAGACACACACCGTAGACCCTTTAAAATCATAGAAGAACTTCAAGTGGGTGTTTAACATATATTTTCAGAATTATATACGGCATAACAAGTTTATGTTCAAAATATGGTTCAAAGAAACATGATACTGCAGACTGTAGAAAAGACCAAGTTGAGAGAGAAATGAAGCTATTTTATTAAAATATGCAGACTGTAGGAGACTTTTTAAGACAACTGGAATGAAGATAAATTTTCTTACAAAATAAAACTTGTTTACCCTGGTGGGGTAACAGACAAATACACAACTAGATACTCAAATACGTAGCATAGAAGACAATAAGTTGTTTCATTCATAAACATAAGAGCTTGTACATTCCATTCGTGTCCACAACACAGGAACAAGTGTATACATATAATCCCCGAAGGGTCACGACCAATCGTCGCGTCGTAATGGTCTTGGTTACTAACTGCCGAGATTAACATAACATAACATAACATAACTTTATTACACCCATCCATTCATTTATGCCGACAACATCATCCCCCCCAAAAAACAAGTCGTCTCCGGTGACTTACAACAAAGCGGAGATAATGTCCAGTACAGAAAAGAAACAAAAAGCAGCTAAGTAGAAGTAGAAGGGGGCATCCCTGGAACCGACGGTTGGGAAGCTGATGATGTAGCCCGCTGCCTCAACTGGTAGACCTGCTGCGTACGGATAGATAGGTCCGCCTAGAGCTGTGAGTTCACTTCCACTACCTCCTTCAACATCAAAACAGCCTCCTGACATTCTGCCTTAGCCTCCTGACACTCTGCCTCTGTCACAGCCTTGGCAGCATTGGCTGCCTCCCGCTCTGCCAACAATTATGCCTGCTCCTCCTGCCAGGCACGACGCTCCTCTTCCCAAGCACGACGCTCTGCTGCTAGCTCGGCGGCCATCTCCTCTCGAGCTCTCTCTGCGGCCTCCCGAGCCCTCTCCCCAGCGGCTCCTTCATTTCGTGCCGTGAGGATGGTCTGCACCAATTGCCGACCACTACCAATCACCTTCTCTAAATTGTTCATGTAGATTGCCAGATCTTCCTGCATCAGAACTTCCACTGGTTTCCCCTTCCGTGCCGGCCTCCTCGAGGTCTCAGGCTCTGCACTCCCACTGACTACTGGCTGGGAGTCATCTCGGAAGGGAGACATAATAGTAGGTCCCCGTGCTACTGGTGTGACAGACTTCCGTGCTAGAAATGCTCCTGCCCGATCTAACACAGATGGCTCACTCAGAGTCACCAACTCTCCCTCTCTGGGCACTCCCTCATCTCCACTGTGGTCGGACGCAATCAACACGGAGTCCCCACCAGTCGCCTCCGGCTCCGGCTGTACCTGACCCAACTCCGTCTTGCCCTGATCAGCAAACTGCTCCATCAATATCAAATCTCTACCCACAGGGAGACCCTCGCTCTCTCCTGTCTCCAATTCTGGTAATGCCTCCGGACTGGCAGCTCTCTCTGGGGAAGCGGCTACTGTGGGAACCTCTACTGGCTGATCGCCGACTGTCTGAACTGCTACCGTCTCTGCTGTCGACGTGGCAACCGGTAATGTTATCGTATCAGCTATAGGTGTGGCCACAGGTACGGATAACTGCACTGGAATCCGGATGTGGCCAAATGCTGGAATGGCCGTGGAACCGGGTACAAAAGCAAGTGTGGTCCCACTGGAGGGTACCGGACGGGGAAATAATAGTGGGGTTGCTGACACCATCTGCACGTCCTCCTCATCATCGTCCTCCGCACTGCTGCCCCCTTCGGAAGTTGCCTCCCGACCACTGTCCATGTCTCCACTCGCTTCTGCCTCCGGCCTGCTACGTTTCCCCGGACCTATCTTCTGGTCTCCGGGTGTATCTAAGTGACGCCACCACATGATTGGGGGTTCACCTGACACCAAGGGTCCCGGCTTGAGCTCGGATGCGAAAATCTCTGCTGGGATTTGACGCTCTGCAGCATCCAAGAACAGGCCAATGGCATAATGTGGCATGTAGAATGTTCGGTGCTGCAAAGTCATGAATGCGTACATCCACTCTGCTAACACCGTCGCCCAGTCATACTGCCTACCTCCCAGAAGAAAATTCATCAACGCCACCTGTTGAAATGAAATATCTGAAGCACGGCTGGCCCCCGTAAGCCTACTCTTTACCACATCCATAAGTGCGCGCCAGTGCCCTTCCTGAATGAATGTTTTCTTTATCCCCCGGTGATAAGACGCCTTTTGGAGAGACTCCTTCTCTGCGGGTGTGAGGTCCTCCCTGCAAACCAGCCTGATATAAAAATCTCTGGTTTCTGTGGCCATCTTCTTGGATTTCAAATCCACTGGTAGTCCCTTCTCTGGTAATCCGAAGACTCTGCGGAACTCTACTGCTGTAAATGAGACCGTCACTGAATGCCCCAAATATGGTATGGTGCTGGTCTTCGAGAAACCATTAAAGGCTTCAATCAGTGCCCGCAGTGCGCCCTCGAAATCCCGAATGCAAAATATGGGCATTTGAATCACCCAGTGCACCTGAGCCCGTGCCAAATTATCCTTGTAAATGCGAGTGTTGGGATCATTATCATTCTCCTGCCACCATCTATGGCAGTCCAAGCCGTTCAAACCCTCAAAGGAAATATTCTGTGGTGTAACTGCCTCTTTCTCAGACCCTGCAGGTGCCATTTGATGCCTGTAAACTTGCAGCTTCTTCCCGGTGCCACTGCTTGCAACCTTTGATGTATGTTTGTTCATGCTGTTGGTACCCTCTTCGAATTTCTTCTTCCAATTTCTTTTGCCTGCAGATTGCATTTTAATGAATTCTTGCTGCTTTTCCGGTTATATAACCGTTTCTCAACTGTTTTTCTTCTTGTCTTTATTCTCCTGTGGTTCCGTACGGATACAACTAAAATATTATCACACTTATGAATTTATGAAATGCTTCGTAGGTGCATTATAGAACCGTACGGTTAGCCAAGTGAAGCATTTCCTAACTTTGCTTAACCTATCTTTAACACGCTCCTGGCATTTAAGAGAGTGCTCAGCGATTATCATAACCACATTAATAAACACGGCATTTCCATTGTTCAGCTCATTCTTCGTAAATGTTCTAATACTATTCTAAAACGGGGAAAATCCCACCCTCTGCAAACTCTTCAACCACTTTCTCCATCAAACACATAAATAACCGATTCTTGTGATCGGTCCCAGCATCCTCAAATTGGATTCCAACGTAAACCTTCTTCAATCTGCTATCAAATCACACCCTTTCGTGCTAGGTCTGTCTCATGGTTCAGATTGCAAACACCTTGACGCCAGTCCAACTAGCTCAGTTGCATCATCATTTGCATACTGTCCTTCTAAGGAAGAATCCATCAACACCAAAACATTTTTTCCACGTATCAAATCTAAAGCCTTTTTAACAATAAAGACATTTTCCCCCATTTATAAGATAATCGATAAACTCTCTCATTGAAAAATCTTGCGCTTCCATGGTTCTCACTTGCAGGACTGTCGAAACGCCATCTTACAGATTCAACACGAGCATGTATTTATCATAACACACCGCTGCCATTTCCATCTCCTAATGCCGAATACAAACATAAGAGTCTTCGAAGCCTTTAATCATTCCTCGCTGCAGGAACGGGCTCACGGGTTTGTCTGACTGTGATGATTCTCGGTATGGATCAACCACCTTGCACCGAATCACAATCAATGACATTGCTTTGCTTAGCTTTGCCTGAAACCGTGACGGTCAGTACGCTTTCATCAAAACATCAAGCCTTAACTCCGAGGAAAACGAAACACAGAACATTCCAATGGCATAAAAGGTTGGACAACGAAACCGAGGAGAAGTTTCCTTTTCTTTGCTCAAAATCGTGGAGAAGTTTCCTTACAGTGCTAGTTCATCGAATCACAAAGCCTGATCCCTTTTGTCATTACCGAATGGATCTTGAACTACTTGAAAGCAAATCAAAAACAGATTTGAAGTTTTAAGAGATCAAACAGCGACCAACATTGGCTCGGAGGAAACAAAATATTAAAATAAACAGGAATTTTCCCTCTCGGTTTCCACCACCTGTGGCCCATTAGAGAACGTGCTCGATCATGAAGACAATGCGGTTCATAAATGGTAGTACCGAATGAGCCAACAAAATAAATTGCAAATCAGTAAATGAAACATGCAGGAAAGCCGATCAGTCACAGAGAATATCATATGTAAAACAGAATGTCATTTCTTTCATCTTTTGTTGTACATTGATCATCCTTGTTTTCCTTATAAACCTGTTTCTCATTGTTCTTTTCAATTGAGATTGTCGCCCCCAATCTCATTCCCAAACTGCGATCCCATTCAACTCCATGCGGAACGGCAACAAGTTTACATTCTCGGTCTTTGACAGCAACCCTTTTGCCATTCGGTTCACCTGTAAGACACGTTCTCTTGGCAAACTCAGTGGCGCACCTTTATTCTTCATTCCCTGGCATAGACAACTTTATCGAACTGCCAGCTATACCTTGCATACTTAGCAATCCGGTTCATACGGGTTGTTTTAATACCGAACAAAACCCCAAGACGAATATTGTTTCCCCTCAATAAATAATCTAACTATTACTACTCAAAACCCGATATATTATAGTGAAGTCGCACTTAAATGCCCTAACCGCACGATACCTTCGCTTCCTTTGTCTCTCCCAGTTGCCGTACGGCCGTACAATTCACAATTATGTCTTCGGCTATACTTTATGTCTTCGTTTAGCATGTTATGTCTTCGTTCACCATGTCTTCACTCAATATGTCTTTGTTCACTGTCTTCGCCCATTATGTCTTCGTTCATTATGTCTTCGCTCAATATGTCTTCGTTCATTATGTCTTCGCTCAATATGCCTTCGTTCATTATGTCTTCGCTCAATATGTGTTCGTTCATTATGTCTTCGCTCAATATGTGTTCGTTCATTATGTCTTCGCTCAATATGTTATGTCTTCGTCTTCGGGCTTTATGTCTTCGTCCTCGGACTTTATGTCTTCGTCTTTGGACTTTATGTCTTCGTCTTCGGATTTTTTTTTATTTTTTATTTTTTATAATTTTTTATAATTTTTTTATTTAATTTTTTTATTTTTTTACTCATTGCTAGGCTTCTGCCTGTGCGCCTCTGGCCGCTGATGATATACTTTGAGTTTTGAGCCATTGACAGCCTTCGGAATTTCCTTTCCGTCGAGGGTCTAGAGTTTGACAGATCCATTCGCTGCGACCTCTCGGACCTTGTAGGGGCCTAACCACTTAACCTTGAACTTGCCGGACTTAATCTCGTTCCGGCCATTATATTTCAGGACTAACTGCCCCGGCATAAACCTGGTCCGACGGATGTGTTGATCGTGCCAGTGTTTCCGTCGTTGCTGGACCACCTCTGTCGCCCATTGTGCCATTAACCTTCGTTCATCAAGTTTGTTTAGGACATATAGGCGCTCCCTTAGGCTCTCGATATCACCAAGTTTATTGTCAATCGCAATTCGAAGGCTTGGCGCCATGAACTCCATTGGCACTACCGCCTCCTGTCCGTACATCAATTGGAACGGTGTCTGGCCTGTCGTCACCTTGTAAGTGGTGCGGTATGCCCATAACACCGACGGCAGTTTCTCCTCCCAATCTTCCTTTTTTACCCCGCACGACTTATAGATGATTGAGACTAGAATCTTGTTGGTCGCCTCCGCTTGACCATTGGCCCTTGGGTAATACGGACTAGACAAGGAGTGAAAAATTTTGAACTCCGTCGTAAGGAGTCTCACCACATGATTTACGAAATGACCTCCTCTATCACTGGTTACCTGAAGTGGGATCCCGTACCTCGTGATAATTTGTTCATAAATGAACCTGGCTGTACTTACAGCAGTGTTGTCTGGTAGGGCCCGTGCTTCGACCCACTTCGTCAAGTACTCCGTGGCTACCACACTGTATGTGCACCGCCGAGGTCTGCTAACTTTTAAGGGCCCCACAAAATCAAGCCCCCAATGTTCAAATAACTCCTGTGCAGCCGAAGGGTTCAATGGCATAAAATCTCGTTTCACTGGTTTCCCGGCCCTCTGGCATGTATCACAACTGCCGACCCATTCTCTGGTGTCATTGTGTAGCGTTGGCCACCATAGTCCAGCCAACAGTACTTTTCTCACCGTCGTGTCCGGCCCCATATGGCCTCCTGCTGGTCCTTCATGTGCCTCCTTCAAGATCCCTGGTATCTCTTCCTCCATCACGCATCGGCGGAGTACTTGATCTGCCCCCATTTTGTAAAGAAGTCCATTGATCAATTGGAACGTTCGGCTCCTCAGAACCAGTTTGCGTCGTTCCCCTGGTGGCATGTCGCGAGAGAACTAGGACGTGGATAGGTACTTGCCAATACGAGTGTACCAGGATGGTAAAACCACAATCCGAAATAAATGCGCGTCCGGGAAATCATCATTTACCTCCTTCGCTCGTTCTCCCGACTTGATTCATGAAAGTTGGTCAGCAATCACATGTCTCTTCCCTGGCCGTACTATAATATTGAACGTGAACTCTTGCAATAATAACAACCACCGGCTCACCCGCCCTTGAATAATGGGTTTATTCACCAAGTACATCAGAGCTTGGTGGTCTACATAGAAGGTGACGGGTGTCGCCAACAAATAATGTCGGAACTTTTGTATTGCGTAAACCATGCCGAGAGCTTCCCGTTCAGTTGTACTGTAATTCCTCTTGGCTTTCGTGAGTAGTCTACTGGCAAAGTAGACCGGGTGATCCAACCCCTGATCCCCAACTTGTGCCAATGTTGCACCTATTTGCATAGTTAGAGGCGTCGACGTGCACATGAAATTCTCTGTCCCAGTTCGGGTAGGCCAATATTGGTGTCGCCAACAGTTGTGATTTCAATTCCTCGAAGGATTCCAACTGCGTCGTTCCCCATACGTACGGTTCCCCTTTTCTTGTGAGGTTATCTAAGGGGTAAGATATCTGGGAGAAATTTTTTATAAACCTCCGGTAATATCCGATGTGTCCTAGAAAAGATTTTACCCCTGAGACATCTTGTGGGGGTTCCATCTCCACAATCACCCGAACTTTATCCGGGTGTGTTTTAAGTCCCTTTTTACACACTGTGTCCGAGTAGTCTACCTTGCGGTACCATGAATCTGCATTTCTTCGGGTTCAGTGCGAGTCATGCCCTCCGGCACCTGTCCATACATTCTCCGAGTGCCTTGAGATGCGTCTCCTCCCCGCTGTAGATGGACCAATCATCCAGGAACGCCTTGAAGTTACCCACGGACATCTTATCGAAAATGTGGAGAATTATTCGTTGGAACGTTGCCGGAGCATTGCAGAGACCGAAGGGCATTCGGTTGCAAGCATATACTCCGTCCTCCACCACAAATGTCGTCTTCAGCGTATCTTCCTCCGCTATTGATATCTGATTATAGCCGGAAAATCCATCCATAAATGAATAGATTTCATGGCCGGCCACCTCTTCAAGAATAGAGTCCGTGAACGGTATGGGAAACGGATCTTTGATGGTAACTGCATTGAGACGCCGGAAGTCGACACAAATCCGGATTTGGTTGCCATCCTTTTTAAGAGATATTACGATGGGGGATAACCATTCGCTATTCTGCACCCTAAAGATAATCTTGGCCTCCAACATTTGTTCAATCTCTTCTTGTACATTTGCAGCGTAGTTTTTATTCATTCTGTACGGATGCTGCCGTACTGGTACTGCACCTGGTACCAACGAGATACAGTGAACACATAACTCCGGTGGGACTCCCTTCAAATCCTTATAAGTCCACGCGAATACATCTTTGTACTCAGTGAAGATGTTGAACGCGGCCATTTTCAGCACTGGGTTCCAGTCGTCTCCTACCAGGATGATTTTCTTATCTGTCTCCGTACCCAGATTCAAGGGTTTCACAGTCGATTCTTCGTACTTCATGGCCTCCTTATTTTTAAACTGATGTGCGGGTAAGGTGTCCATTGTAGCTTCTCCTTCCTTATACTCCCCGTACTCTAGAGGATATTTATCTGGCTCCTCTTCGTCAACGCTTAATACGTTACAGGAGGGTGAGAACATCTCATAGTCCTCCTATTGCCAATGGAACAATCCATTTAGTGAATCCGTGTCATCCTCCGAACAACATCCTCCGAGTTTTAGTATGCCTTCGGCATCCGGATCCATCCCCTCTCTGCCTTCGTCTTGTGGGTCATTCTCCCCTTCAGATTCAGATCCCGAGGACGAGGCAAGTTCCTCGCTCACCAACTGGGTTCGGAGATCAATAGTAAATTTCTTGCCTCCGCTCTCCATCGCGAGTGTATTCCGTTTTCAGTTGTGGTTTGCCTTTGCTGCCACCAGCCATCCTCTTCCCAGTATGGCATCGTACCCTTTCTGTTTTAATGGGATGACCACAAAGTCGAGCACAAAAGGTTGTGCACCCACGGTGACTTGTTGTGCCATCAACATGCCGAGGGGTTTAATCCCGTGCTGATCGGCACCTAACAGATTAAACGTAGGTGGCCACAGAGTGGGCTTTCCTAGCTTTTTCCATGTGTCCTCCGGGAGGACGTTTACCCCGGAACCGCCGTCTACTATAGTATCCGTGAGGATGGTACCCAGAATGCCCATCTCCACCACGGCTGGATGTCTGCTGTTGTTAAGGGTAAGCACAACTGGATGTGTCGCGGAGCTTCCTGGTATGGAAGCATCCGTGTGTCTTGGTTTAGGTTTATCAACCTTTGTACCCAACAACACTGTCCCCAATTGAGGCATGGTGTGTAGGAGGTCCTCCAGTTTCACAGGTACCTCTAGTTGGAGCGTCTGCCGTACAATGTTCCTCTCTGCGTCTGTCTAGTAGGGTCCGGATGACTCGTGTGTCTCTCCCCGTTGGGCTTTCATGGCCCTTTCTATTCCCTCCTTTGCTTCCGCCATTCTCTGCTTCTCCGTACGGGGATGGGGGTATCGGGCTTCCTTTGCTTGCCCTCGGGTAAGAGCAAGGATGGCTTCTTTAACCCGTGTGTTTCCTTCGATAGCAATCAAATTGGCCCCTACGCCAGACTTCGGACAATCGGCATCTTCATGGTCACCGGGGCCGTACCACCGACATAACTTTTGAGGGGTATCATTATTATTACACTCGTGCGTAATGACCCCATTGGTTGCAAGCCCTACATTGAATCATCGGGCGTCCCTTCGCGTCGTATTGGACCCTGTTTCGGGTGGAATTATTATTATTCCCCCGTCTGCCTCTTCGGTTTCCCCGGTAGCCTCCGGAAGATGCATTATTGTTTGAATCCGATGTGGAAGGCTGCTCCTGTGCAAAGAGCACTTGCTGGTTACGTGCCTTCAGATTGTATGGGCATTCCTTCGTAGAATGTCCCATGATCTGGCAAATGTCACAGAATGCCTTTTTGGGACAGGCACCCTTTGTGTGGCCGTTCTCCTTACAATCCGTGCACCACAGTTCATCATCTTTGCTTGTCGTCCCCTTCATTGTCTTGAATTCTTTTAACATCCGTTCCATATCCTTCTGAAGGGCTGTGACTTTCTTCTTCGGCTTCTCGTCGCTGCTACTCTCCTCTTCCGACGTATCGTCTTCAGAGGATGACGAAGATCTATTCTTCTTCTTTTTGGCCGTCTTGTTTTTGCTTTCCAGGTCCATGGCCCGGTTGTATGCATTATCGTAGGATGTCGGAGGCACAATTTTCATCTTTCGTCGTAGCTTAGGGTTCAGGCCTTCGACAAACCACCTCTTCTTGAGGCCATCAGCCGGTTGGCTTTCCATCTTTCCAACTAATTCCTTAAGTCGGCGGCCATACGTCCGTACGGTCTCCTTCTTACCTTGCTTTGTTCCGTAGATTTCGGAGACTATCTCGTTATCATCTCGGAGAAGCCGGAATTCCTTCTCGAATGCTTTCTTCAGTTCATCCCACGTAGTTACCTTGGTTTTATCCAAGTCTGAATACCAATCAATAGCCACTCCTCTCAGTGTGGCGGGGACTGCTTCATCCATTCATCCTGGTCAGTCACCCCGTTGGTTGACCAGATGGTTTCGCATGTACGGCAATGCCGTGCTGGGTCGTTCTTTCCATCATCATGGAACTTTGACAACTTTTCTTTATGAGTCGCCATAGGTGGTTGGGTTGTGTGTTGTCCAGCACCACCGCCTGTGGTACCCGCACCCACCCCTACTATGCTGCTTTGTACGGTATTTACTGGTGGCACTTGTTGTGCCTGTGTCACCGGTGGAACTGTGTTATGTGGAGTCGTGGGCTCCAACGGAGGGTTCCTGTGTGTCTTCGCTCTGTCAATGTCACCCTCAGCCGTACGTCTCCCTTCGTGATCACGGTCTTCCGCATGTGGTGTACGGACCCAGTCTTGAAACCGGTTTCGTTCTTCTTGGAGGAAGGTCTTCAACGCTCGCGTTTCCTCGATTAATTCTTCACTACTCCGCACCCTTCGATGTTTCGGCGAAATGAACTGTTCCAATTCGGCTTCTGCACCTTTCGTGCCACTTCCGAGGTCCCCTTCGGGCAACCCTCCGGCAAGCTGGTCCTTGGCAAGTTGCCTGAGCCTACACTGACGTTCACGTTGCTGCGCGGATATCAAAGCCTTCTGTGCGACTTCCCCTTCGTCATCTATTACTTTCTTATTTCGATCTTTATTTAAATTATTGGGCATCAAGACAGACTATACACATTGCTCAATCAAAAAGAACACATTTTTTTTATTAATTCATGTTGCTTTACAACATTCTCACTTGAACTACAATTGAATTTTTGTGTTCTGTTCCCCTTCGTCTCAAACTTCAAAAACTTTTCTGTTTGTCATTTCCCTCCTCTCGACGGCGACGAAGATGCTCTCGGGCGTGGAATGCACGGAGGATCTCCTTGCGGCGGTCCTCACGGTCAATTTCCTCTTGCCGAATACGTTGTGCAAGTGCTGCTTGTGCCAGCAACCGTGGAAGTTGGTTCAACAACCGATTCGCTGCAGGGTTCGCCCCAATTGCGTCCCACACTACGCCTGCAGGGACGTCTCCGTTCGTTGCCTCCCTTCGGACGTGAGTTTCAAGGGCTACTTGAAACAAAATTCGGAAGTCACGTGCCAGATTATCCTCTCCGTCGTACAACTCGGTACGGGCTTCCTCGGCTTCTGGGTTTATCGCACTAACGGGTAAGCCCATTATGCCTACTCGCCATCCGGGTATGTCTAGGCAACGGCGCCAGATGTTTACCCTGGTGGGGTAACAGACAAATACACAACTAGATACTCAAATATGTAGCATAGAAGACAATAAGTTGTTTCATTCATAAACATAAGAGCTTGTACATTCCATTCGTGTCCACAACACAGGAACAAGTGTATACATATAATCCCCGAAGGGTCACGACCAATCGTCGCGTCGTAACGGTCTCGGTTACTAATTGCCGAGATTAACATAACATAACATAACATAACTTTATTACACCCATCCATTCATTTATGCCGACAACAAAACTTGCTTGGCATTTACTCAGAAATTCTCAAAAGATGCCAAAATTATATTAAATGCTGTAAACATTCTTCACAACTAAAAACATGCCCATAGAATTTTTCACCATAGAGCATCTTCACAGGCATAGCTAAATATTTCATTTCTAAACAAAAAAAAAACAAAAAAAAATGAAAATAAGAAATGTGAACATACCTGAAATTTCTGCAAATGAAGAGAACTCACAGGTAATCTTAATACGGTTGGCTCTATTGCAAGAAAATCACAGCTTCTGCATATCCCTAAGATTGAGACTTAAACCCTATTTATTTCCAACTCCAGTCGGTTCTTCTCTCTTCTGGACATTTCCAGATTTGTGCAAATTAGATTTTCTTTTCTTTTACCCTGCACGCAGCTGTTTGTGTCATTAAATTCTCCTCCTCCAGCCACGTTTTGTGCCACGAATTTGGTCTTATCATCTGCAGACACGTTTCTCTCCAACTGAAGTAATGCACAAGCCATGTTTTTGAATAATGTTAACATATCAATTTATTTCTTCGGGCATTGGGGAGCATGGACGACATTTTGAAGGTTCATAAATTTTTAATTGTTTTTAAAAAAAAATATGTATCATAAAATCTTAATTTCCTTCTTCACATAGTCGGCTATGTTTTATAAAAAGGTATTCTTGTTTTGATAATTTATTATAATGTTTTATAGTTTGTTAATATCTATTTGATATCAATAATATTATTACACATTTGCTCCTTAATTGTTATTGTTTATTTATTCATTATTTATATTCTTATTTTTTTCTTATTGTTGTTATTTTAATATTTATTTATTAATTACTTATTATTTTAATAAAAATTCTATTCGAACTTTATATTTAACTATTTGAAATGTTGTAATGAATATTTGAAATTATTTTAACCCCAGATCTCGTTAATACTATAGGATACAAGAATTTAATCACGACTATAGGATACAAGAATTTAATCACGACTATTGTAATGTCCCCGTTTTTCAGCCTTCGGGATTAGCTTGGTTTGGCAACCCTCGCAAGCTAATCGGGTGTTCGGGGGGTTTAGATTGTAGAGCCAGCATTGGGATTCCATTCTGGAGGTTCAGATTATCAGGTCTGCTCTTCGTTCGAGTCATTTTGACCAACTTACTATTTTTAGTAAGTGGGGTTTCGGGTATGACCAGGATTGGCAGGGTGTCTGCACGGAGCGTCAGACATCTCAGGATTGGGTTTCAGAGAATCTCCAGTTTGAGAGAGTTACTATTTTTAGTAAGTCTAATTTTAGCAGTGGCTATTTCTGGCAGGGCAGTGTCTATTCTTGGCTGGGCAGTTGGTCCTGGTGCTTTGTCAGAAGTTCGTTGGTTGCAGTCAGATGGTTCAGTGACTTATATTTTAAATGTGTTATTAAATTAAATTATCTTGATTTAATTTAATAACTAATGACTTTATAATATTATATTATAGAGTGGAGATATTTTATTAAGCCAATTAAGTGAAAATATTATAAAGTGCTTTTTCCAAAAAGCTTATATATTCTATTCGAAAAAGCATTTTTGGCATTCATTATGCAATCATTATTTTATTGAAGTTTGTGAAGAATTGCTCTGGCTAGGGTTTCGAGGACAGATTCCTCTTTCTGGTGATTTGAGCCATTGCTTGTAATGGTGAATTTCACAGCTGATTTCTACTAAGTTGCAATTTCGATGGTGTTGTATATCGGAATAGAAGAAGTTTGAAATCTGGAGATTGAGCTGTTGTTGAATTGTGTTGTGGATTCAACAAATTGTATTTTGAAATTAATCTTGGACGCTGCTTATAATCTGAGGTGAATTATTCCAATTTCTGAGATCTTAATTTCTAGTGCTGAAGTACATTAGGTTTCGTGAATTTCTTCTGGTTCTACAGGCTGCATTGAATTACTTCAAAGAATCTGAATTATATTGCTGTGCCTTGGCGTGGTTATTTGGTAGCCTATACTCTTCATGTGGGAGCTGCTATTTATCATTTTTGTGTGTGTGAGACACCAAGGAGACTGCTGCGACTTCATTCCTTGCACACGTGATCAATCAGGGGCAGTATTTATTGTTATCGCTGCTGTATATACCTCAAGTGCCAATATTTATATTTGTGACAGTCACGTTTTTCCTAACTGCTGCTTGACTTGACTGGGTAGAAGGGCGATTTACATCTGCTGGGTCCAAACTGTCCAATGTACGTCCAGCATTCAAGGAATGACAGGTTGAAAGTCAAGCACGTGAGTGTATGTATTGGTTTCGTCACATCTCCAGGCAGGCCGTGTATCATTATATTGGACCTGTTTACGTTGGTCTTAATCAGCAAGAGCCAACCAAGTCACGAGAGATGCTGGTACAGGCGTGATCTCAGTCTGGGAACGTGTAAGTCATTTTCAACAAGACTGTATTGCCTCTTTGGCCACGTGATCAATTCTGGACTTGAGTTTATTATTCTAGATCAGTCACGTGCATAATCACAGGGTGACGTGATAATTGGAGAAGCATTTCGCTGATAATCCAGTTGCCTTTGAATTTATTTGTTGAATTTGTTGTTAACAAATTTCTTAGAGGAATAGAATGAACAATAGTTGTTGGAAATTAATATGCAAGAGATATTCAATATGTATGAAAAATTTTAAGTTGGTTGGATATACTTTCAGAATTTGTTGTTTGCAAGTTATAATTGGAAGTAGTGAAAATTATCATAATATTGTTTAATGATCCAACCATTTGAGCATGGCAATTTGCAAATTATATCAAATTTAGTCTATTGGTCCGGAAAGAGCCAGTTAGGGTCTTTACAACTATAGGATACAAGAATTTAATCATGACTATAGGATATAAGAATTTAATCGCGAAATAATTAAATACATAACATTTAAGAGACTAAATTAAATAATTGCGAAATAATTACATAAATAACATTTTGAACTTAATGATTAACTAAAGCATAATGATAAAAATGTATATAGAAAATTGCAAATGATTTCTATAGGGGTCGTGACAAAGTCTTTAGCTCTTTTTGCAGCCAACCAATTATGCTTCTTTGAGTGGATAAAGGAGTATGGCTTCATAAAGGGCTGTTTTAGTGCTTTGAGCAAAAAAAATAGAAAAAAATAACCTACTTTTTGTGTTTTTTATGTCACAAAAAGTGACTGGCTTGTTAATGCACCTGGGCGTGCACCGAATGCACTGTCAATGTCCACAAGGTGCACATATTGGGCTGTGGATGCGTCTAGATGTGTAGGTTGCGCATCCATAGTCCAGTATGCACATCCTGTGCGCATTTGGACCTCATCCGAAGCCTGCATCCAAATCGGAGTGGATTCAGACTTGATGCACACCAACAGGGTGCACATTTGGTAATTTAGATGTTAAACTATCTCAATATAAATAACAATCACAATTTACATCATAAAATTGATAAAATAAAATTTCACTTTTTATTACATTTAAAAGTTGAAATAGAATTGAAATCTCTTTCATATGAACATGAATATTACCTAATAATAGATTTAACTACTTTTTCTTTTCAAAAGAAATGAATTAACAAAGACAGAGAGAGGGAAATACCGTTTCTTTCTTCCATTGTGGAAATCTCTTACGAGTGTTGGCATAACCAGAGAGAGAGCATAATCAAGTGCTTTATCTCTCAACCATTGGTAGGTGGTCTTCCGCTCAAGTTCTTGCTGGAAGTGGTCTTGGTCTACACAAGGGTGCAAACACAAGGCTAGGTCTAATTGTCATCTAACCCAAATGTTTGGAACCTACACCATTCATATTGAGTTATACACTCTAGGTACCTCTTTATCTAGTATGATCCTTTTGACTAGACATGTATCTAGTTCATGTGAATTGACATTTGCATGCAACTACACTACACCACCTTGCCAAGGTTTATAAAGAAGCTAGCACTATCTCGTGCTATCAGAATTCACGCCCCTTACTCGACTTGTATACAACATCCAAGTCCAACTGACTCTTTGGTCCTAATGACCAACAATAGGCTATTTTCCAATGTCTCTTGACATCAGCGGTCTTAATGACCTCTGAGGATGGTGATTTACTAACAAGCAACTTCTCATCTGTTAACTAACTTAATCAGTCATAATGACCCAGGGAAGGAGACTTGTAATGTCCCCTTTTTCGTGAGCATCAAAGTTTGTTTAGTTTAGCCTATCATTGGCCCTCCTAGGCTAAGTCTGGTGGTTAGAGTGTCTCAGTTGGAAGAACTAGAGGCTAGTTCCCACTCTAGAGGTCAGGGATGCTCAAGATTGCTTTTCGCTTAGATCAGTTTGGCACACTTGCTATTTATATTAAGTGTCTATTTCAGGAAAGTCAACGTTTCTATCTTTAGCAGGGCACCTGGAAAGATTGGTGGTAGTATGGAGTTTTGGTATTGTTGACAAAGCTTTCATTTAGAGACTTACTATTTAGAGTAAGTCAATTATGTCCATGTTTCTATTTTTGGCAGTTGCCCTAAACTTAGTATTAGCAAAGTTCATTAGTTGACACAGTAGAATAAGTTTATTGGCTCAAGTTTGAGGTATTAATTATTAATAAAGAATCCTCTATTAATAATCAATTATTAAAAGTTATAATATAAAGTTGGTTATTAAAAGTTATAATATAAAGTTTTTCTTTTAATGGGGCCAAAGTCATCATTAAATGCTATTGAGTGTTCATTTTAATTGGTGTCCAAGACTTAGAGTTTGCTAAGTCAAATGGCACAAAAGCAAATATTGTAATCATTAATGTGCCTTATTGAATAAGCTTTATGGTTTGAACCATTTTGTGTGAATATAAAAGCAAATGAAAGACTATCAAACATTATGATGGATTATTGAATTTGCTTGTTTCTTTGAGAAGTGTCTGGTTTTTTGCCATGGGTTTTAGCATTGCTTGGAGAATTGGAAATTCTTCACAGCTTCAACACTTTGAATTGGCGAGATATCCAGTGAATTATGCAAATCGATTGTGGCTTTACTCAGAAGCCATGAATGTGCTTAAAGGTGAAGAGATTGTAGTTTGTTAGCATAGGATTCATTCAGTTAATTTGCAGAGAAAGAAAGGTCAATAAATAGAGCAGATCACAGCCTCTAAAGTCAGCGTATGAAATAAAATACAGCAGCCGCACTTTCATAGAGAGGTTGCGTGAGTCATTTGGGGTTGATGTCAAACCTCTTGGATGGCATGTTTTTGGTTTTGAGCTGCATCTAAACATTATACATTGGCACCTAAGGATCTTGGACATTAGGCATTGGCTGCGATTCATCTTGAGTCCATAATACAAAGCTGCAATAATATTTCAGGTTTTAGATTGCAATTAAATTTGTGTTTTCAGTGCATGCTTTATCATTGTAAAAATTTCAAGTTATTGAATTGGAATAAGAGGAATTCTTGTGAATAGTTTGCAACAGTTAGTTTGTATGCAAATTGTATGACGAAATGCCTTTGAACAGCTGGTGTATTTTCAGACTGATATAATTGCCAAGTATTTGACAAAACACCATGTTGAATGTTAAGCTAATTTGAATGATATTACATAGTTGTTTGGAAGTCTATCTCATGGGAAGAATCAGATTATTGGTGAAACCAGCTTATTAGTTTACATGCAAAGTGTTTGACAAAATGTCAAACATCCAAAATTGAAACAAATCCAGTGTTTGTTAGAGTTAGAACTCACAGGGGTTCTTACAGTGGTATCAAAGCATTGCATGTATGCCAACTATTTGAGTAAATGTGTTGAGTGGAAGTTCAAGTTGAAAGTTAGAACCCATTGGGGTTCTTACAAGGCCCCCTAATAGACAACTGTTGTTTCTTAATCATATTTATAATTTGTTATGCATGAATCCATTCTATTTGTTTTAACAAGATGTTAAAGTTAACTAAACCCTTCTTACATCTGCAAGGTGCTGAAATGTCCAAAGTAGTAATAAAAGACAAAAACAAAGAATAGGTGCAATCGACGCATGAATCAGAGATAATTTATTTTTAGAATGCAGTTACAATCAGAAATATATGAACAATTGGTCTTCCCATGATTAGTATCCATGTTGTGAGTCGTGGATGCCAATTGAGAATCAATTCCAAGATATGCAGTGAGTCTCTACTGATTGGGATCAAATGAAGTCTTATGTATTTGTGAACTGTATGCCCAAGCCACATATGTATGAAAACTGATTGGGATCGAATGAAGTCTTATGTATTTGCGAACTGTATGCCCAAGCTACATATGTATGAAAGCTGATTGATTGATATTTTGATTTGGATCCAAATGAAGTCGTTAGGACTGCACACTATATGAAAGCCTTGAAATTATGACTCCAATAAGGGAATGCAACTTAGTTCAACTCTAACTAATCTTGTGATTATGTATGGTATGACTCAGAACTGGTGCTTGTTCAATGGTTTGCATATTGTTGAGTTTGTAGAGATGATGCGATAGAAGGGTACTGTGAACAACAATAAGGATCATTGCCAAAGAGATATTTTGTTAAGATATAGCTTCATTCGTATATATATATATTGATACTTTATTATAATGAAGAAGTTGTAATAAATGATATATTATATTATATTATCATTACTATATTAACAATATAATAATGATAATATTGTTGCATTATCGAAATAAACAATGAAATGCTTTATCGAACTTTATACATCACATCATATACAATGCCGACTGCCATGGTTGTCGGCTTACATTAACAGTCCCTATGTTAATGTAAGCGACTGTTGTTAACAGTCGCTTACATTAACACAGCGACTGTCTTTATTGATATGCGCTGTGATTATTCTTTATGATATGCGCTGTGATCATTGTTTATGATATGTGCTATGTTTAGTATATGCATTGTTTCATTTGTGAGGGTCACGATCCTTTGGATGTGGCCGCTCACTAATATATATATATTGTGTGCAGTGAGGGTTTGAATACAATCAGTTACAACGTACATTGCTATTCTCCCTCACTGCATACAATAATATATGCATTCAAATTAAAATTAGAGGTATTCATATATATATATATCTGTATTAAAATAAATAACATTATATTCCCAAAGATCTGATTTCTTAACATGGTATCAGAGCAGAGTTAAAGGGAATAAAATTCTGAATTACTATTTAATTGGAATACAAGGGAAATATATTATTTAAAGAAGGAGAATTCACAAATCATTAAAAAATGACCACCGGAATCAGGATGGAAGACAGATTGGAAGGAGCATCAAATTTTCTATCATGGAAAATTAGAATCATCACACTATTGCAAGAATTGGAATTAGAGTCTTTCATAGAAGCAGAAAAAGAAATGCCTACAGACGAAGCAGAGAAAATGACTTGGAAAAGGAGGAACAATAAAGCCAAGAAATTAATTGTTGATTCAGTTAAAGACCCTATTCTCCCAAGTATAGCAAGATTAACAACAGCATATGAGGTTTTCAAGAAAATTCAAGAAACGTATGAGATAAACAATACAAGTCGTATATTAACCTTGAAGGAACAATTATTGACCATAAAAATGAATAAAGGGGAAATAGTTACATCTTATTTCCTAAGAATTGCTGAAATACGAGATCAAGTATTCTCAATTGGTAATACTATAGAAGACATGGAATTATCTCTAATAGCACTAAGGGGATTACCAACATCCTGGGAGAATTTTATTCAATGCATAAGCACACGTCCACCTCTACCAAAATTTGATCAACTTAAGAACGATTGTACTCAGGAAGAATCAAGACTTATTACCAGAGGAATAGGTCTAAAGAAAGAGGGAGAAACATAAGCTCTCAACACAAAGTCTCACAACAAAAAGAGAAAATCCTTCAAAAGAAAGAGGGGTTTCAAAAGAGATTTTTCTAAAATCCAATGTTACAAATGTGATAAATATGGGCACACTCATTGACATTGTCTTGAAAGACAAAAGACTCAAGCCACCATAGCTGAAGCAAAAGAAATTCCACTTTTCTTTACAGCTCTATCAAGTGACCTAAATTCAAATAATAGAACTTGGATAATTGATAGTGGTGCATCTAGACATATAACTGGATTCAAAAATTAGTTTGAAACACTTGAAAATTACTCAACCGAAGAAGTAACTATTGGGGATAACTCCACCTATCCAGTAAAAGGAATAGGGACCTGTACTATCAAGATAAAGAATGGAGTATCCTTACAACTTAATGATGTTCTATTTGTACTTGGAATCAAAAGAAACTTAGTTTCTATATCAGGACTAGCAGACCAAGGATTTCTTGTCACCTTTAATGAAGACAAAGTTCTATTATGGCCTAAGAATTCAAATATGAAGAATGCTACAATCATTGGGACAAGAGATGGTAGTCTTTATAAAATATGTAATGATCAAAAATCTGCACTAACTCATGAAATCGCAAATCACAATGAATTATGGCATAAGAGGTTGGGACATCTAAGGTATAATGCTCTACCTTTAATAAACAAAATTACTACGGGTCTTCCACACTTTAAAAATAATCATTCTGGCATTTGCAAAGGTTGTGCACTAGGAAAGAATATAAAAGGGTCTTTCCCTACAAGTGAGCACAAATCTAAAGTAATCTTAGAATTGATCCACACTGACTTATGTGGACCCATGTCAACACCTTCATTAACAGGATCACTATACCATATTATCTTTGTTGATGACTATTCTCGGAAAACTTGGATATACTTTCTTAAGGTTAAAGAATCAAGTGAGGTACTATCTAAATTCAGAGAATTCAAAGCATTAGTAGAAAATCAAACAGACAAAAGAATAAAAGTACTAAGATCAGATAATGGAGGTGAATACAAATCTGACATATTTAAAGAGTTCTGTAATTCTGTTGGGATTAAGAGGGAGTAAACTGTGCCGTATAATCCTCAACAGAATGGAGTAGCAGAAAGGAAGAATAGATCCATAATCGAAGGAGCAAAAGCCATGATGCTCGATCAAAACCTTCATACTTCTTTTTTGGCAGAAGTTTCAAATACAGCGGTATATATTCAAAATCGATGTCCACACTCCATACTAGAAAATATAACACCATAAGAGGCATTCACAGGGATCAAGCCAGATCTAAGTCATCTCAGGATATTGGGATGTCCTGTATATATTCATGTACCTAAAGAGAAGAGGACTAAACTAGAACCATCAGGTAAGAGAGGCATACTTGTTGGTTATAGTGAAAACACAAAAGGGTATCGAATCTATATTCCAGGACAAAAATTTGTTGAGATGAGTAGAGATGTAAAATTTGATGAAAATAACACATTTAAAAACCTTGAAGAAGATAACATCCTAGAGATAGAAGAAGATCCTACTGCTGAAATTGAGAGGGGGGATATAGAAGAACCTGAACCTCCTGTCATTGAAAATGAGAATACTAATGTAATCAATGGTAAGAAAAGACCATTATGGGCAAGGCAAATAATTAAAGAAAATAATGTAGAACCACATGAAATATCTCATGAGAGTAAAAGGACAAGAACTCAGAAATGTTATGCAGCTCTTATAACAGAAATCAATAAATCAGAACCATCAAATCCTAAGGAGGCATTATCTAATCAAGCATGGAGAGAGGCAATGATTGAAGAATATCAATCTATAATAAAGAATGATGTCTGGGACATAGTACCTAGACCTAAAAACAAAACCGTTGTCTCTTCTAGATGGCTATTCAAAACTAAATATGCTCCTGATGGAAGTATTGAAAAACATAAAGCTCGGTTTGTTGCTAGAGGATTCTCATAGAAAGCAGGTATTGATTATGAAGAAACATTTGCTCTTGTAGCTCGGTATACATCAGTCAGAACCATTATTGCTATAGCAGCATCTAAAGGGTGGAAGATACACCAGATGGATGTGAAAACAGCATTCCTAAATGGCACTATTGAAGAAGAAGTATACTTAGAGCAGCCAGAAGGGTTCATTATACATGATGCATCAAAATATGTTTGCAAACTCAAGAAAGCACTATATGGGTTGAAACAAGCTCCCAGAGCATGGTATGAAAGGATAAACAGCTATCTTTCAAAATTAGGATACTCTAAAAATGATGCAGATCCTAACATTTACTTTAAGATAACAAATGACAACATGGTTATTTTAGTTCTTTATGTAGATGATCTTTTAATAACAGGAGAAGATCATCTTATTGCAAAATGTAAGCAAGAACTCACTGCTGAATTTGACATGAAAGATTTAGGACTCTTACATTATTTCTTAGGGTTGGAAGTGTTTCAAAAGGAAGGCTATATTTTGCTAAATCAACAAAAATACACTATTGATATTCTAACTAGGTTTGGAATGATGGAATGTAAGCCTTTATCCACACCTATGGAAACAAATTTGCACAAACTCAAAGTTGAAGCAGAAGACTCTTAACCCTCTGATCCTACATTGTATAGAGAAATTGTTGGCTCTCTTATGCACTTGGTGAACACTAGACCTGACATCTGTTATGCAACCAATGTTTTGAGTCACTTTATGTGTGAGCCCAAGGAAATACACTTAATGGCAGCTAAGCATATCTTGAGATATCTACGAAGTTCTATTGGATTTGGGCTAAAGTATGAAAAGGTAGAAATCAATCTTCAAGGGTATTCTGATTCTGATTGGGCTGGAAGTACTACTGATCAAAAAAGCACTACAGGGTGTTGTTTCAGTCTTGGTTCAGCTATGATTTCTTGGTTCAGTCGAAAACAGTCAGCAGTAACATTAAGCTCCACTGAAGCTGAATATATGGCAGCATCCATGGGAGCATGTGAAGCAGTATGGTTAAGAAAGCTATTATTTGGATTGTTTGGAAAACCTCTAGATCCAACTGTGATTCATTGTGACAATCAAAGTTGTATCAAGTTATCTGTTAATCCAGTTTTCCATAATAGGTCCAAACATATTGAGATTGCATATCATTACATAAGAGATATGGTAGAGAGAAACATCATAAGGCTAGAGTACATTAGTACTGAAGAACAGAGTGCTGATATTTTCACTAAGCCACTAGCAAAGCTAAAGATAGAATACTTCAGAAACAAACTTGGCATGATCAAGGTGTGATGTATGGTTTATACTCTTATTTATAAGTTTTTTATTCATGAATAAATGTAAAAATATGTGTATATTGCAATATTGTGTAAAATGATCATTTGTGTGTGGGTTAACATTTCAAGGTGACGATCTTGTAAATGGTTAACCAAAGTGTCAAGATAGACTACTTAATTGTGTGTCCCGGTTGTGCGGAGATCTTGACTCTTGTTATTATTGGATGTGTAATAACGAAATCATATCATGATAGACTACTTAATTGTGTGTCCCAATTGTGCGGAGATCATGATATTCAAGTCTATACTCATGATAAGACTACATTAACTTGTATGTCCCGAAGTGCGGATATCATGATAGACTTTTGATGATTAATACTCACTCGCTAAGAGGGAGTCTTAAGATATAGCTTCATTCCTATTAATATATATATATATATATATATTGATACTTTATTATAATGAAGAAGTTGTAATAAATGATATATTATATTATATTATCATTACTATATTAACAATATAATAATGATAATATTGTTGCATTATCGAAATAAACAATGAAATGCTTTATCGAACTTTAGACATCACATCATATACAATGCCGACTGCCATGGTTGTCGGCTTACATTAACAGTCCCTATGTTAATGTAAGCGACTGTTGTTAACAGTCGCTTACATTAACACAGCGACTGCCTTTATTGATATGCGCTGTGATTATTCTTTATTAATATGCGCTGTGATTATTGTTTATGATATGCGCTGTGATCATTGTTTATGATATGCGCTGTGTTTAGTATATGCATTGTTTCATTTGTGAGGGTCACGATCCTTTGGATGTGGCCACTCACTAATATATATATATATTGTGTGCAGTGAGGGTTTGAATACAATCAGTTACAACGTACATTGCTATTCTCCCTCACTGCATACAATAATATATGCATTCAAATTAAAATTAGAGGTATTCATATATATATATCTGTATTAAAATAAATAACATTATATTCCCAAAGATCTGATTTCCTAACATATTTGATGTTCAAGGAATGTTGACACGGAGTATCATGCAGATTGACTGCTCTGTTGCTGAAGTCGCCAATATCAGATCCTCAGATGTATAATGAAATAATGCTGCAATGAGTATCACAGTATATTGATAGTATTCGCATAGGTGATAATAAGAATGATCTGTTCTGAATGTAATTGCAGAGACAAAACAATGTGACAATATTATCGATGCTTGATACAATCCTTTTGGGTTCTTCAACAACTGCAAGGTATGATCGATCAATATAAGTGATGTATTGCCAAACTTGTTGATATGATGTTCTCTGTAGACTCCAACTGTGATGGATACCAAAGATGATCTTGTTGCAATGATAGACTCTGATGTCCCTATCAATGATCACCCATTGAAGATCGCTGCAATTGATGATGTAAGCTATCGTATATTTGCAAGAAAAATATTGCTACAATTAGTCCAATAAGGTCATGTAGTGACTTCAGCTTATTGGAGAAACCGATAGACTAGGGAGGGTTTCTCACCTTTGAAGCTACTCTCCAATGTCGAATTCAAAAATAGGAATTGTAATCACAAAAAGACAATATGCTTAATTGATGATAATATTCAAACATAGTGCTTAGTTAAATATGCAACTCTAACAATAAAACGCCAAGAGTAGATCTGCAAGAACAATATTGCTGTAATTAGTCCAATAAGGTCATGTAGTGACTTCAGCTTATTGGAGAAACCGGTAGACTAGGGAGGATCTCTCACCTTTGAAATTACTCTCCAATGTCGAATTCAAAAATAGGAATTGTAATCACAAAAAGACGATATGCTTAATTGATGATAACATTCAAACAAAGTGCTTAGTTAAATATGCAACTCTGACTCCTAAAATGACAAGAGTCGACAACCCAACGTGGGCGCCGAGATTCAAATTATAAAATAGGTCCTTCTTAACTCAAGGTGATGCACAAATGCATCCCTTTGAACGGGTCCCTTGTATGGCTAACTATCTCTTGGGGGACCAAAAGAGCTTGTAGCAATAAAGATATATCTGGCTTAAAGAGGGGACATTTCAGTCTCCCCAAAATTGCGTGCTCTTTAGCAATTGCAGATTAGGATGTTGTGGAATCTGCTCATTCTTCCACATAGCATCTTGAATCGGTAAATGTTTCTACTGGACAAGATACTCCTTGATTGTGCATGTTCTGGGCCTTCTCTCCTTGAAATTCATGATCTTGATAGCGTCCAATGTGAGTTTTACCTCCTCATCAAGTTGCAAGAGCTCCTCAAAAACTGTGACATGCTGCCTACTTACCTTCATAAGGCAAGAAACATGAAACACTATGGATCCGACTATCCTCCAGAAGCTGCAACTCATAAGAAACCTGCCCTATCCTTTGTATTACCTTATAAGGCCCGTAGAAGTGAGGCTTAAGCTTGTCGGACCTACTCTTCAAGGAGGACTGCTTGCAGGAATACAAATGAAGATAGACCAAATATCCAACCTCAAAACTGCATTCAATCCTACGTCAATTTGCATAAATCTCTTGTTGTAGATTGTTCTTGAGGGATTGAAGGATGTCAAGGCTCTCCTCCAACCAATCCTTTTCCCTAGGTGCTTGGCTATCTCCCAATACCAAATCAACAAACGAGGTGGCCTCATAACCATAGTGTCTTGGAAGGCGACATCCCTATCGGTACACGTCAAGTAGCGCTGTAGCAGTGCTCTCCAAGATGTAGCCAACGGATCTATGCCTTTTGGCAATGTTGCTACATAATTCCTTAAGTAGCCTTGCAAGCATTGGTTCACAATCTTTGTTTGTCCATTTGTTTTGGGGAGGTAGCTAGTGCTCGGAGTCAACTTAGTGGCTACTAATCTGAAGAGCTCCATTCAAAAAGTGCTAAGGAAGTGACTATCTGTATCTCCCACTATATTCTTCTGAAGGCCATGCAACCAAAATATCTCATGAAAGAACAATTCCGCCACCTGGTTTGCTCAAAACTCGATTGGAATGGTAAAGAAGTGAGCATACTTGGTCAACTGATCAACCACCAAATAAATGCAATCCTTTCCCTGAACCTTGGGAAGTCCTATGATGAAGTCCATCAAAATGCTCTCCCACTTTTGATCAAGAATAGGCAATGGCTTAAGTTGTCTTGCTAGAAGAGTATGCTTGGATTTGTTTTGTTTGCACGTGGCACGCTCCTTGATGTACGACAACACATCGTCCTTGAGGCATGAGAACCTCTCATGAACCTTGGGTGTCCTGCTAGAGGTGACTCATGAATCTCCCTCAAGATCTTCTCCTTGAACTTCGATTTTGGCACCAAGAGAATCCCATCCTTGTAGATTACATCATCTACCACCTTGTATCAATCGTCTTGAATTTGTCCATCCATCAACTAGCAGGCAAATTTTTTTTTGGAGTACTCAACCAACAAGTGAGCTTTCCAATCTATCGATACTTGGGACAATGAGCATATGGCAGGTCTTTAGATAAAGCATCGACCACCATGTTCTTCCCCTTCACATACTCAATGTCAAAGTCGTAGGCTTGAATCTTGCTCACCCACTTTTGCTGCCTCTCATTGAGGTCCTTTTGCTCCAAGAAATACCTCAAACAATTGTAGTCAATCCTCACCATAAATCTTGCTCCAACCAAGTATTGTCTAAACTTGGCTAAGGAATGCATGATAGAGAGCATCTCCTTATTGTAGATTGAGTACAACCGCTCAACTCCTTTGAGCTTCCAACTCTCAAAAGCAATAGTATGTTGATCTTGCATCAAGACTTCTCCAATGCCTTCCCTGGATGCATCACACTTGAGAACAAAGGGTCAAGAGACTTTTTAAAAAGGCCTAGTGGAACATCTATTTCAAGAGGCTAAAGGGTATGATGAGAAGGTTGCATATGAATTTGCTCAAAGTTTTTGTGAGATCAAAGTAACTGTCAGGGGTTTAGAGTTCTTTGTAATAGTTGACACTATTGCAAAGGTATTTGGCCTACTGGTGAAAAGAGAAAATTATTTTCTAAACACCTCGAAGGTCATTGACATTAAGCCTGTAAAGATTCGATTCCTAGATGAAGGTGAGTCTGTTGAAATGGTGCAATGATTGGGGACAAAGTTGGATTCCCTTCCAAAACCATTGGAAGATGTGGCAAAATTCATCATATAGTATATTACATGCAAGGGGAGGTATGTATATGTTTTGCCTCAATATCTTAGGTTAATGCTACATTTACAAAGATGTGCATTAGTTAATATGCCATACTTTCCCCATTGCTCTTTGCAACATATGTGTAAATCAGTTCAAAAAGGGAAAAGTAACTTGTTAGACAACCCATCATGGGCTAATCAAATTGTTGATGAAAAGGGAATCAAAACTGCTTTCCCTTCTGGGCGATTGGTGTTCTTTCATTACCCAAATTGATGCTACTAGCCCTGAGTTGTTAGAGGAAGAACAATCTTCCCAAGAGCAGTCCATAGAAGAATGAACTCCTTCTAATAAAGAAAGCTCTTCGAGTGATGATTACCCATCTGAGAAAGATGAGGAAGAAAATGATTATGATGTTGTCACATCTCCAAAAAAGGAAAATGTCTAAGAAACAACCTAAACAGTTGATCGATACTAGTACGGCCTTGAAAGTAATAGCTTCCAAAGCTCAATCTAAGAAAAGTCTAGCTATGGTAGAACAACCTGTTGATACCCCAACTTCCTCCAAAAGAAGGGTTTCAAAAAATGTTAGGGTAACTAGAATCATGAGTACTACTCCATAGCAAGATTTCAACACTAAAACAACCAAGGATGCAAGTATTAAAATGGTAGAAGGTGCAAGTGCAGGAATATTTGGTCCTAGGTCAAAAAGGAAATTACACCAAACACCATTTTGGTGGTGAAACACAAGTTCCTGAACTAACTTGTGCCAGGAAGAACAAGGGAACACATGGGATTTCCATCAGCATTGCAGATAGGATTGGAAGACTTAGCACAAGTAGACAATAGTATAGTGGACCAGGGGGGTGATGAAGGTCTACAAGTCTTTGTCTGCGGTATGGAAAAAGTAAGGCGAAGCTAGCCATGAGCAAAAAAGAGCCAACCTAAGAAAAATAAGAAAGAAAGAGTCCTCTGCTCCAACAAATGTTGAAAATCTATTTGAACCTGATTTTAATAAGGGAGAGGAGGATAAAACTAATGATACCCCAATTATAGAAGAGGTTTCAAAGGAACATGAAGAAAACATTATACTGAAAGATGCATGTCCATCCTATCTTGTGTATCTTATGGAAGAACTGTTGGAAGGGGCAAGTCCAAGCATAGAACCGATAAATGATGGTGTAAAAGCTCCGGGATTAAAGGACTATAACATAAAAGGACACAAGGAATCAAGTGAGTCTCATTATTTCCCCAATTGTAGAAACAAAGTTGGATGAGCACATTGAGATGTCATATCTCTGGAAAACCCAAACCACACAAGAAAAAATAGTAGGATTTTTTTTATCAAAAATGAATGTCACCCAAGTGGTTAGAGGACATAAAAGTAATAACAGTTTGAGTTAAATTGGTGATGCCGTAGTTGGAAAGGAATGTAGGTCATGAGATACAAAGGAGGGTAGAATATGGTTGATGGGTGAAAAAAAAGTGATGAAAATGATCTAACACCAGCTGCTAGTTGCAAATAATGTGCAGGGGAAAGTTGAAGTTTGTTCTCACTGTCACACTCACAAGTGAGTGACAACCACTATTTTTGACGAGTTAAAACCCTCAAATTTGTCGCGGCCTTAATTTGCTTTGCATAGTTAATACCTAGCCATTGCAGAGATAGGAAGCGTTCATTTAAACAATATTAGGAATAGGATCTTGTGAGAGTGCAAGACTAATAGAAGTTGGAGGAGATATAAAACTATTAACCAGTGAAAAATCAAACCTGGGAAAATGACAAAACCAACCCATAAACAGTTACAGTAAGCCTATGTAAGAATACTGTCTACATCAACGTATGAAAGGTCAAAAATCTATTTGTTGTTTTGCAATTGTAATGAAATGTCTTTATGCTAAATGTGCGAAATTGATGTTTGACAAAGTTTGAGCAAATTGCATAATTGTTACTACTTCCATTGTTTCCTTTTACATTTATACATTTGTCAAACATCAAACGTTCACACAAGGAAATAAGTACTTTCCAATGTGGCTTGGTTTCAAGCAATTCTATTAGACAAGCCAAATCAGATCTACACATTTCATTGTCTCTTACCATCCCCTAAAAAATGGATGTGATGGAATATATAAAACAAGCAATCGCCATTAGAAACTTTCTAAAATTTGAATGAAACTAGAATGGTGAGTTTAGCTATTGGGCTGTTTTAATTTGATTCTTCTTGAACTTTCCATCTTTAGTGATCCAGGTGACTCCAAAAAAAAAACTTGGGAAATTTTCTATTTGTGGGGGTCGAGCCCGTGACCCCTCCTTTTCCTAATATTTCTCTCCAACAATGCGCGCCACATTGTCCGCTTGGCTATATTTAGCGTAGACAGTTATATAAAGAATGCCGAAACACAAATGGGGAGGTAGTGATTTGAACCACCAACCTCCCATATCCCGCCAAAGAATCCCTACTGTTGTGCCACCTGTGGTTTTGGGATAAGAAAAGGATAAACATTTATTTAAGGTATGTTTTGAAGACCCGCCAAGTATATATGATGTGTCCCCACATCATATATGCCCAAAACAACTTAAATTTAATAAATTTAACTATTCCCATTTTAATTTTAACAATTAAATATATCACATAAAATCTTTAAGAATATTTTTTAATGGTTCAAAATTATAAGAACCATCATTTTTAAGATTCTATTGTAAAAATGGGAAATTGGCAAATATTTTTACTTTGTAAAGGGGATATGCTTGATTTTGTAAATCATTTGGTTATAAACCAAATTGGGAAATTTCTTGTATAAAAAGGGAGAGTTTGGGAGTTTTGGTATCAAGGTGGTGAATTTTTGGAAAGGATTCTTGGTGAGTTATTTCAAACTCTGTGCTTTCGAGGAGATGTTATCCTGTTGCACTTGAAGGAGGGAATATTGAACTCTTGCAAACTAGGAGCATTGTAACAGAGCTTTGTAACTGATTTTTCTGGAGCTTAATCAGAATCGGTCACTCTTTGGAGAGGGGCCTGGAGATATAGCCGTTTATGGCGAACTCTGTTATCAAACCTCTGTTTGTGTTTCCTATATTTTTTCTCTTCTGTTCTGTTTCATCACTTTCAGTTGTTTATGTCTAATTAAACATTTCTGCTATGTTAATTTCGTTCTAAAAGATTTGAATTAATTATAATCATTAAGAATTCAATTCAGCAATTATCATAGATCCTAAATCAGATCATTCACACATTAAATAATCATACTAAGTGTTTATTATTTATTGTTGGGGATCCTTTATGGTTTTGTTTATTCCAATGCTACAATTAAGATCCATTTTAAAGAAAGTAAATATTTTGCTGTTCTCAAAAACATTGTTCTATCAGCATGAAATATTTCTGTTTCTTTTGCTATCTTATATTTAAGCTATAGAGATCTTGTCTTTTTGTTATTTCCCATAGGATTCTCCCAAGTGTGCGTTTCATAAACTAGCTTGATTTTGCAGGCTACCAATTCTTTGTGCGGGATTGAGTTCTCTTGCTGGTTTAATGGGTCTGTTCCCTTCTAGGCTCAATAGAGGTCTTATTAAAAGTTTAGTGGGGCGGACATGGTCTTCTAATGCAGTTCATGTTGTATCCACTTATCTACTTCGGGTAAGTCTGTCCCTTATATTTATAATTAACATGCATGGTTTATTGGTTATCCATTAAAAGATATTTCTATCAAAATGATTTAAATAATAATTTAGATCAATGCATAATGTAGCATACAGTGTTCTGCAGTGATGTGAAACAGGAATATTTGCACAGAGCAAATTGAATGCATTAGTTTTCATTTTTTATTATATACATAGATTCCTTATATTGTGCTTGCTTATTTGTATAGCATATAAAGTGTTTGCAACCTGTCTTGCTAGAAAAATTAATTACCAGTTTGTGGATTTTCTCTTGCCATTTACATTATACTTCACAATCCATTTCAATTTAGATAACATGTTAATTTAGTTGCCTGGACAGAACAATGCTACTATTATCATGGTCTTATCATCATTGTTACCACTTGCGTCAAGGTATGATTGTTCAACATGCTTGATAGTGATGTTGGTGCATGATGGTACACATTAACAAGTAGTCGTACTTTAGCCATTAGAATCAGACAAGGATTAAAGTGCATTCTTTGACTCAACTATTGAGCCACGTAGATGGTATTTCTAGGTAAGACATCTTTATATTACTATATCCATGCAGGTAAAATTAGAGAGCAGCCTGAAATAGATGACAATTTGGTTTGTATATGAAAAATCACGGTGTTAGGAAAACAACTATTCACATCCTCACATTAACTAATTAGTATAATTACACTTTAAATGTTATTGTAGGGGGCTTCATGGTCACTCAAAATCAAACTAGGCTCTATCAATAGGGAATTGGAATTAAGTGCACATTGAACATCTTTAAAACAATGACATAGCAACATGCTGCACTAATGTGCTTTGTTGGATCACAATGACTAGTAGAACGGGGTAGTCATATTTGAATCTAAATTTGACGCTTTGGATTCAAGGATCATTTTTTAATCCATTATTTCCAAGTGTTCTATGTAATAACCATTCTATATTTATTTTAAATTTTTGCAATATAAACAATATCATTAATGTGCCAAATGATGACACATTGATGTCAGTAGCATTGATTTTGATAATAGCATTTATACAAAGCAGTTTTGCAATACAAAATATGTACATGTAACTCTGATAAAATCACTTCTCCACAATGCCCCAAGCACACTATACTAATTCCCAATTGAAAACAATAGCAGCCTATGTAATGTCCTCATATTTATGTCATTTGGTTTTGTGAGCATTAGCCAATTTGTAGGGTTTCCTGTAGCTTCCTGATGTGTTAGGAGGGTTCTAGTGTTCTTGGTGAGCTTAGTTCTCAATTTTAAGGGTTTCAATGACTAATACTATTTATAATAAGTGCTTGCAAGGCATTGACATTTTAGGATTCTTCTGGGTTTGTACTCGTTGGTACTCAAGGAATATTGCTATTTATAGTAAGTGCTTGTATGGCACACAGTTTTCCAGGTTTTTCTTGGTTTGTTCTTTTTGGTCCTCGAGGAACACTACTATTTATGTGAGTGATGGCAAGGTGCTAATGTTTCTGAGTTTTTTGGATTTGTTCTCTTTGGTCCTTAGCTTAGTTGTAGGGTACGCGCCTTGGGACCTGTGCACTTGGACTGGGTTTGCCCAGGCGCGCCCAAGGTACACCTGAGATGCACCTGCGTACCCACAACACACTTGGGGTGCCTAGGGTGTACCAATAGGGTATCCATGGGCCACGAGTCAAAAACACACTTAGAATTTAGAAAAACAAAAATTTTAAACCTTTTTTTTAAACCCTAAAATTTCCCATATCAAGTCATTTCATACTAAAACAAACACTTTGACTCTTTTATTTTCTCTCTACTCTCTCTTGTCTCATTTTGGCATTTTGAAGGGCAACTAGTTCTTTTGAAGGAGATTGATCGTGGAGTGCTACATAGCTTGCACAAAGGAGATTTAAGCATCTAAGGGCATTTAACCATATTCTCTAGTCTTAAAACAAGTTTTTTCAAGATTTTGATGTTTTTTTTCAATTCTTTTTTTAAATTTTGTTAGGAAAACGAAACTAGTTTCACTATTTGCTATAATGTTTTTTTTATCTTTGTTTTGAACTTGTATACTTGCATTTTTTTTTCTAATTTAAAATTGTGTAATTTCTTATAATAGCAAAATCAGATTGCAAAAGTGGTCATTTGCTCAAGTTTAGTGAGTGTGGGTGCAAACCAAAGATTTAAAATTGATATAGGATATCCTTTATGGAGACACACTACAATTGTTAAACAACTTCCAGGAGGTGGGGGATATCTTTGGAATTGTAATGAGTAAAGTCAATATTAAGAGCTCATATTATTGAATGAAACTTCACTTTTTTGGTCCTCATGGGAAAGGTATTAGAATGTGTGAAAGACCAAATCAAAAGGGTTGTCTGACGAACAAATAGTAGGATACCTTAGAGAACAAGAAGAAGCTGATAATATGGTTGAAAGAGCAAGGAAAAGAAAAAAAAAAGGGTTTTCCTACAGATTCAATAATGGGCTCCCAACATCCTTTCTTGCAAATACCCTCTATGCAAGATGAAATAGAAATTCCCATTCTTTCCTAGAAAAGAGGTCCATTGGACAAGGCATTTAAAATGGAAGCAAGAGATATTGTAGAGTAAGAAATTGCACATTGCATCTATGCCAATGGTCTTACTTTCAACTTGATGAGATCACCATCTTGATAGGAAATGGTGTCAATAGTCAATAGTGCATGTCCAAGTTTCACAAGTCCTGGGTATTAAAAGGTGTACACCACCTTATTGGGAAGAGAGAAGAATTTTGTAGAGACATCACTAAAACCAACTAAAGATTATTGTGTTGAATCTAGAATTTCTATTGTTTGTGATGATTGGAAAGATTGCAAAAATCATTGATTAATAAATGTTATTGTAGTCTCCCCCAAAGGGGAAATGTTTTTAAGGATTGCCGATTATGAGGGGAAAATCAAAGATGTAGAATTCATTTCCAAAATCCTCATTGAGTATATAGAGATGGTGGGTCATATAAATGTGGTCCAAGTCATTACAGACACTGCAAAAAAACTTAGTGTTGTAGGTGCTTTGGTTGAGCAAAGATATGAGCACATTTTTTGTACACAATGGCACCGTACACTCCCTTAGCTTGGTGATCAAGCAATTGGCACTCAAATAGTGTGGGTGAAAGAAATATACCAAGAGGGTGAGGAAATCTAGATGTTTGTGACAAACCACAATGTGTCCCAAGGCTTTTTGAGGACTTTTTCAAGGTTGGAATTGTTGAAGGTAAATCTAATCAATTTATTTAATTTTATTTGTGCCATGTTCAATATGTATATAATTGTTTTTTTCATGTTTTCTTTACATGTTTTTAATGTGTTATTAACACGATCCTAGGTTGTTGAAACCCGATTTACATCGCACACAATTGTTATGAGATGACTTTTGAAGGTGCAAGAGGCATTGGGTGCAATGGTTATTAGCAACCAATAGGGTGTTTGGAAGTAGTCAAATTCAAAGAGTGCCCAAAAGGTCATGTTATTGATCTTGGATAATGATTGGTGGGCTTGTGTTGAATATGTCTTGAATTTCACCAAACCTATCATGGATATGCACAATTTTGCTAATACAAATGCACCATGTTTGGGGGAAGTCTATGATGGCATTGACATGATGATAGAGCAAATAAAAGTCATAATAGCAAAAAAAGAGAATGAACCCAAAGAAACATTTTTCAAAGGGGTGGAATCAATCATTCTTCATTGTTGGAACAAAATGACCACGCCATTGCACCTTGCATATTTAGTATCTCCTAGTACTATAGCTCTTTGGTACTTTCTTTTCCAGGGAGAACTTCACCATATAGAGATTCTAAAGTTACTACTAGGTATACGCGGGCATGTGCTAGGCTCTTCTCATATCCCAAAGCAGAGGAAAATGTTAGGAGAGAATTTGGAATGTTCATCTTGGGAAAATATTATAATCCTTGTGTTATTATTGATCAATCCCAAATGGATGCTTGTACATGGTGGCACCTCCATGGTCAAGATTATTTGTTCCTCCAACCTCTTGCAATCAAGATTCTATCACAAGTAAGTTTTTTTGTTTGTTATTTTACCATTTGTATTATAGAATTTCTTAATATCTTTTAATTTATTTTGCATTTAAAAAAAAAAATTGTTTGTTTTCTCTCAATTTTCAACAGGTTGCAAGTTCTTCTACTGAACGGAATTGGAGTACATATATTTTTATCCACTCAATGAAGCATAACAGATTGGCTGCAAAGAAAGCAAAAGACTTGGTTTATGTTTGTGATCAGCCCAACTAGCTCTCAAAAGCAAACTAGCTCTTCTCCTAATTTAATTGCAATTGTTTTGTGTGTTTTCAAAACATATATAAATTTCCAATGAATTTTCCAGACCTTTTAATAAATAACATTAACAACAATTTTATTTCAATGTTCATAAACTGATTTAGCATTTGCAAATAATACAAAGCAAGTTTAATTTTCAATAGCACCTGAATATTATATGGTTTCTATACATCCCATGATAAACCCTTTAGCTGGAAAACGTCAGCTTTCTACAAGGCACACAACCCTTGCATGAATAATCTCCAGCCTTCAATAGTGTTAACGCAGCCTTCAAGATAAATAAAAACAGTCACCACAAACAGCACTGCAATTCCCAACAATGGCGCAGCCTCAAAGACTCATTCAAGATGAACAATTCCTCTTCAATCCCAATTCTGTACAGCATGTACGGCTCCTGCATTACACTGTATGGAAGCCTCAAAACAGTACAGCAGCAAATAAACCTGTTCTATTTTATTTCCTTCACATACTCAAGGTATTCTGCAGATTTCCCAAGAAAATTCAAACCTATCCTTCCAAATCCAAGCAAGAAATGCGATGTTTTCTCCAAACAATGAAGACCAAACATGAAACCCTTGTTTCTCCTCAAAGAATTTCGATTTCTCCTTCAAGACAAACTTTTTCCACTTCACAATTTTTATCAAATGACATAAGGTCGAGAAATTCAATTTCTCCCTTAGCTTTATAATGCAAAATCAAAATCTCCTCCAATACACCTATCATTAAAGAGGCTTCATCAATACGCCATTGAATTATAACATTAAGTATATGAAGTTATTAAATTAAAATAACTTAATTTAATAACCTTAATTAAAACGTGGTGCAACTAAATCTCTCTGACCACAACAAACTGGCTTCTGACAACAGTATCCTGAGCTCACACTGCCCTGCCAGAAATAGCAACTAGACCAAATTAGACTTACTAAAAATAGTAAGTCTCTCAAACTGGAGAATTTGCATAAGCAATCCTGAATCATTTGAAACCAATGCACAGGCGCTCTGCTAAACATACTAATGCCAAAAATACCACTTACTATAAATAGTAAGTCTGCCAATCTGACCCCAACGTAGAGCAATCCTGGCATCTGAGATCTCCAGAGTGGAAGCCAACCACTGGCTTTCCCAAACGACCGCCTCTAACAACTTGATTAGCTTACGAGGGTCACTGAAACAAGCTAATCCCAAGGGCCTAAAGTCGGGGATATTACAGTCCTCCCTTCCCAAGATTGCTTGTCCTCAAGCAATCAGGAAAAACAATGCAACATCACAGTCCACCTGGATCCCATGGATAGTCATCTGTTTGTAATATCCCAGTCATAAAATAAATAAATAATTTATATTTTGTATGGGACCGATTGATTTAGCTTATCTCGGCCCCTTTTTATTTTTGTTCCGTAGGTGTTTTCCGTGTCAGCTTCTTTTGTAAACCCTCTGGAGTTTCTCCGAAGGGGTATTTATGACTGGCATGTAGGATGTATTTTCCATATGTTGAGATTTGATACGTATTTGTATTTTTGCAAATTCCTGCTGGGATTCTGCTGTCCACCATTTTGTAAGTGAAATATCCTCCCTATTTGGTGTTTTGTAGTTTCAGTGGTATTCAACCCTCACCCTATTCTGGTTGTTTCTATGGTTCCGAATTTGGCAATCAATATCATTTATTCATATTTCATTGTGCAAGTGTTTAAGTTTGATTTGTGTGGTGGCATTAAAGACTGGAACGACTCTCATCCCTCGGTGTAATCCCAACATCATTCCGTACCGCCTCCATCCCTCGGCGTACTACCAACATCATTCGGTACCACCTCCATCCCTCGGCGTACTCCCAATATCATTCTGTACCGCCTCCATCCCTCATCATTCTGTACTGCCTCCATCCCTCGGCGTACTACCAACATCATTCCGTATCGCCTCCATCCCTCATCATTCCGTACCGCCTCCATCCCTCGGCATACTACCAACATCACTCTGTACCACCTCCATCCCTCAGCGTACTCCCAAAATCAGTCCGTACCATCTCCATCCCTCATCATTCCATACCGCCTCCATCCCTCGGCGTACTTCCAACATCATTTTGTACCGCCTCCATCCCTCAGCGTACTTTCGACATCATTTTGTACCGCCTCCATCCCTCGGCGTACTCCCAACATCATTTCGTACTGCCTCCATCCCTCGGCGCACTCCCAACTCATTTCGTACCTCCTGCATTCCTTCAACGTACAACCCTTAGCACCCCACTGTACGGCCCTCAGCATCCCACCGTACGGCCCTCATCATTCCCACTGTACGGCCCTCAACACCCCACTGTATGGCCCTCAGCATCCCACCGTACGACCCTCAACATCTATCCATACGGCTTGCAAACAACCATCGTATGGTCATTACACCGTACGGCCTCAATTCTCTGGCTCCTCCACTTTGTATGACAACCGGTACGGCCACCCTCTACCCCCACTTGTCGCACAACTGAGTCCATCCGGGTTTGGGACAATACAGTGGTATCAGGGCTTGAGATCCTGCCAGTCTGTATACAATGAATGAAAGTTTATAGCCAGAAATGAAGGAGATCCCACTTAGCTGATAGAATGGCAGATCAAGAACCCACTCCTGCTGATTTCATGGCATTATTGAGGGACCTTTCGAGGAATCAGGCACAAATCAATGACACTCAACGACTTATAGAGGAAACTCTTTGGAAATTGGCAGACAATAAGATATCTGGCGAACTAAATGGTCACAGTGCCGACTCATTTACGAGAAAAGAAAATCCTCATCTGGCACGCTCCCGTCCTTCCCTGCCAATTTTCCCTCCAAGGACGGAGGCACCACAAGGAGGAAGGCAACCGGCCTTTGCGGAAGTTCAAGAACAGTTAAAAGAAGACTCGAAGAATGCAAACTTGGAAGGGGATATACCGACAAAGACTACGCAGAATTGAGAATGCGATACTCCGGAGGTGGAAGCCGAGGATATTTTAACAATGATCTCAGAAGGAAGTTGAGTAAAGTAAATTTGTCCCCATTTGATGGATCCGGATCCATATCTACCCAGGCATGGGTAATGAAGGCCGATACTTACTTCTAGCTCAATCCAATGCTAGAGGAGGAAGCAATTAAATTTGTAGCACTTCACTTGGAGGGAGTGGTGCATGAATGGTGGCATCACGGCACCATCACACTGGGACACGACCAAGTAAGTACATATGCCGAATTCACTGAAAGATTGATAGATCGATTTGATGGTAAAGATCTAGAGCTTAATTTTAAAGAGCTAGTTCAGTTAAGGCAAACTAGATTGGTCGACCAGTACATCAAAAAGTTTCAGAAGCTCTCCGTGTTGGTTACAAACATTTTCGAAAGGAGATGGATAGTACTCTTCTTGGACGGATTAACAAAACCACTCAGGGGATGGGTTAAGAGCTTCAATCCTGCCACCCTTACGAAGGCTATCAAAAAGGCACGAAGCATGGCATCATCATCAACGTCCTCCTCTCGAGGCTACTCCCATTCCAAACCGCTGTTAATTCCAAGAGACAAAGATACCAAACCTTTGCCGAAGAAGCCTTCGTTGGATGAAGCCACCAGACAAGAGCTCTGAAGGAAGAGATTATGTTTTAATTGTAAGGAACCATGGGAACCTGGGCACAGATGTCTCGGTAAAGGGAAAATTCACTACATTGAGGTTGTGTCTGATGATGAGGATGATCAAGAGAAACTTCCCACTGATGACAGTCACCCATAGGATGTCTCCAAAACGGTTAGCTTGAACCGTACGGAGAGAATCGTGACACTGGTACGGCGTGGAGGGACTATCGCCTTGGCTGGAAGCCCGAGATGTACGGTATTCCGGGTACGGGGAACCCTTCAGGGACAGAGGGTCATTGTGATGCTCGATAGCGGAGACACTCTTAACTTTATAAACTCATCCTTGGTGAAGAGAAGAGGTCTTCCTACAGAGGCTCACGTAGGTTTCCGAGTCAAGGTCACCGGAGGAACACTCTTACCTTGCACACACCTAGTTCCCCAACTCAGTATCACCATGGCTAATCACACTGTGACAGAGGATTTCTTTGTAGTAGATCTAGATGATATGGAGGTTATTCTGGGCATACAGTGCATGGAGTCCCTGGATGAATGCACACAGAGTTTCAAACGAATGGATTTTACTTTTGTGGCCGAAGGAAAGAAAGTTGTTCTCCGAGGAATGGCTAATGAGGGTCCCAAGGAAGTTTTTGCACAACGGATGGAGGCCATTTTCTGACATGATGACATAGCATGGGCTGCACACTGCTTTGTTTCGATAGAACCAATTGAAGGACAACGAGTGCAACCCCAGGATTATGATCTACAGGCTATCCTGAGTACCCATGATAAAGTTTTTGCAGAGATTCCTCCCGGCATACCTCCCCATTGTGGGTTTGAGCATACCATCGAATTGGAAGTTGGTGCCAAACCAGTTATCACCATGCCATACCGCCATCCCAAAAAATTCAAAGATGAGATTGAATAGATGATTTAGGAGCTACTCGAGAAGGGATGGATCCGTTCGGCTTATAGCCCTTTTGCATCATCAGCAGTATTGGTGAAAAAGAAAGATGGAACGTTACACGTGTGTGGACTATCGTGCGTTGAATAAGAAGACAATAAAAAATAGATATCCTATTCCTAGGATCGATGAATTGTTAGATGAGTTGCATGGTGCGGTTTATATTTCTAAAATAGACCTTTGTTCTGGATACCATCAGATTATCATGCGGGAAGAAGATGTGGAGAAGACGGCTTTTTGTTGTCACTACGGGCATTATGAATTCCTGGTCATGCCCTTCGGATTAACGAACGCACCTGCTACTTTCCAATCTTGCATGAATCACATCTTCAACAAACAATTGCGTAAGTACTTGTTGGTATTTTTTGATGACATCCTTATTTACAGTAAAACATGGGAAGAACACCTGAGACATTTGGATGAAGTCCTTGGGATCATGGAGGCTCAGTCCTTGTTTGCCAAGCAATCCAAGTGCGAATTCGGAATGACATAAATATTATACCTAGGGCACGTGGTCAATAAACATGGAGTACAGGTCCACCGGGAGAAGATTCAGGCTATACTTGACTGGCCTCCACCAAAATTACTCTTTGAGTTGCGAGGTTTCTTTGGGTTGTGCAGTTATTACCGGAGGTTTGTAAAAGGATTCTCTCAGCTCAATGCACCATTAACAGATTTGACTAAGAAGGGGTCCTTCCAATGGAATGAAAAGGCACAACACACTTTCGATATGTTAAAAGAAGCAATGAGCACTTGCCCAGTCCTCGCCTTATCCGACTTCACTCAACCATTTATTCTAGAATGTGATGCATCCGGAGAGGGCATTGGTGCGGTACTGATGCAGGAAAGACACCCTATAGCCTACGAAAGTCGGAAGCTTACGCAAGCTGAGCGCTTATATTCCATCTATGACAGAGATGTTGGCCATTGTGCATGCCCTAACCAAGTTTTGGCAATATCTGGTGGGTGCCAAGTTCACCGTCCGTACCGATCATAATAGTTTAAAATATTTTTTAGAGCAACGTGATCTGAACAAGAGGCAACAAAAATGGGTAAGTAAGATTCAGGCTTTTAATTTCGACATTGAATATGTAAAGGGAAAGAATAATGTGGTTACAGACGCTTTGTCAAGAAAGCCTGCCATCTGCGTGTTGTCACAGATCTCACCTGATTGGAAGGCATACTTACTAGTGGAATATTCTAAAAACACATTTGCATGTAAGTTAATGGACGGTGACACTCAGGATGACCGTTACAAGGTGGTGGATGACCTCATTTAGTATAAGGATCAGATATACTTAGTACCTGAGTCCAAAATGAAGCAGAAAATCCTGAAGGAAATACATGCCTCACCATTGGTCGGACACCCGGGGTTTCTCAAAACCTATAGACAGCTCAGGGAGAGGTTCGCATGGAAGGGACTTAAAGATGATGTCTTATAGTACGTACGGGAATGTGTAGTATGCCAGCAAAACAAATCTGAACACACCTTACCCGTCGGACTATTACAACCCTTGCCCATACCAGAACAGAAGTGGGAAGGTATCTCCATGGATTTCATCACCGACTTACTAAGGTGAATGGAAAGGATTGTATCGTTGTAGTAGTTGATAGACTGACGAAGTATGCACACTTCTTCGCTATCTCCTTAGAGTTCCAGGCTGCACAAATAGCCGACTTATTTTTCAGAGAAGTTTTTCGTTTGCACGGGTTACCTCGAAACATTGTTAGTGATAGGGATGGTTGGTTCCTCAACATCTTCTGGACGGAATTGTTTCGGTTGGCAGGAACAAAATTGTCACCCAGCACCATCTACCACCCTCAGACCGATGGACAGACGAAAATTGTGAACAAATGGGTAGAAGGCTATCTCCAAAACTACGTTTCAGCACAGCAATGGGCATGGATCAAATGGCTGCATTTGGGAGATTATTGTTACAATACAACTTATCATATGTCTAGTGGGATGGCACCCTTCAAAGCACTCTACGAGTACGAACCCCTTTCATTTATTGACATGATTCTAGGTGACAGTCGCGCACCGAGGGCAAAGGACTGGCTTCAGGAAGGGTAAGACATTCTCAAAGTTTTGAAGGAAAACTTACAAAATGCACAGAATCAACAAAAAACTTATGTTGATAGGCACCGAATAGAGAGAAGTTTTGAGTTAGGCGACTTAGTTTATCTCAGACTCCAGCGGTACATGCAGACATCATTGAAGGCAAAGGGAAAGGAAAAGTTGAGACCCCATTTTTATGGTCCTTATCGTGTAACTCGCCGTATTGGTGAAGTTTCTTATGAACTTGAAATGCCAGAAGGAAGCCGCATCCACAATATCTTTCATGTCTCCTGCCTGAAGAAAGTCGTGGGACAAAACATTGTAGTAACCACAGACCTTCCGCCGCTGGATGAAGAAGGGAAGCTCATATTGGAACCAATTGAGATCATTGATGTACGGGAGAAGACACCGCGGAACTGTACCCTAAAGTAATACTTGGTACGTTGGAAGCACTTGTCGCTGGATGACACCACTTGGGAAGGTGATCACATTCTCCAGCATCCCGCATTACATTTTCTTGAGGACAAGCAAACTTTGGGATGGGAGGATTGTAATATGCCCATCATAAAATAAATAAATTATTTATCTCTTGTATGGGACGGATTGATTTAGCTTATCTCGGCCCCTTTTTATTTTTGTTCTGTAGGTGTTTGCCATGTCGACTCCTTTTGTAAACCCTCGGGAGTTTCTCTGAAGGGGTATTTATGACCGGCATGTAGGATGTATTTTCCATATGTTGCGATTTGATACTTATTTGTATTTTTGCGAATTCTTGCTAGGATTCTACTGTTCGCCATTTTGGAGGTGAAATATCCTCCCTATTTGATATTTCGCAGTTTCGGTGGGATTCAACCCTCACCCTATTCTGCTTGTTTCTTTGGTTCCGGATTTGGCAATCAATATCTATTATTCATATTTCATCTTGCAAGTGTTTAAGTTTGATTTGTGTGGTGGCATTAAAGACTGGAACGACTCTCATCCCTCGGCGTACTCCCAACATCATTCCGTACTGCCTCCATCCCTCGGCGTACTACCAACATCATTCCGTACCACCTCCATCCCTCCGCGTACTCCCAACATCATTTCGTACCACCTCCATCCCTCATCATTCCATACCGCCTCATCATTCTGTACCACCTCCATCCCTCATCATTTCGTACCGCCTCCATCCCTCGGCGTACTACCAACACCACTCCATAGCACATCCATCCCTCGGCCTACTCCCAAATCTAGTCCGTACTGCCTCCATCCCTCATCATTCCGTACCGGCTCCATCCCTCAACGTACTTCCAACATCATTCTGTACCACCTCCATCCCTCGGCGTACTCCCAACATCATTTCGTACCGCCTCCATCCCTTGGCTTACTCCCAACTCATTCTGTACCTCCTACATTCCTTCAACGTACAACCCTCAACACCCCATTGTATGGCCCTCAACATCCCACCGTACGGCCCTCAACATTCCCATCCTACGGCCCTCAACACCCCACAGTACAACCCTCAGCATCCCACCGTACGACCCTCAACATCCATTCGTACGCCCTACAAACAACCATCGTAGGGTCATTACACTGTACAACCTCAATTATCTGGCTCCTCCACTGTGTACGACAACCAGTATGGCCACCCTCTACCCCCCCTTGTCGCACAACTGAGTCCATCCAGGTTTGGTACATTACAGTGTAATGTCGTTATCGTAACCAAACTCCAACAAAGACAACTCCATCATCAACAAAACAAACAACAGAGTCTGAGAAACAGAACTCAACACTCGAACCGATGATCCTGAGACAGGAACATCACATGGGAGTGACTCAACCGTGAGTTACTTACATGGAAGCAACTCAACCGACAAACTAGAGTTGTCCTTGGTCTCTGTGCCAACTAAACTATCATACCAGTCATTAAACAGATGCACTGAGGAACTCTGCAACTGGTAGATATCCTGAACATGAGGATCAAAAGTGAAACTATATGCACTCCTCACTGTGTACACCTCTGTAAACTGCATAGCAAAACTTGACTGACATCTTGTAAAATCTGTGTGATCATCCGGTGTACTGAAAAGATCCTAATCATCATCATTATCCTCACTCATCACCTGAAAGGGATCATCACTGAACTCAAACAATGGATTGTCATATGACATAGTGACATCCATGTCAAATAAAGGATTGTTCACAAAGTGAACTGCTCTCGCCTGCTGCTTTGAACTAGGGAACTGTGAGCTATGAGAGACATGATGCGTAACTTGCTCTATCTGAATGGAATCACGCCTTTTTAATTCCTCCCAATCTACTGCACAAAAGGACATAGTGCATAGACTCCCCTCAATGAGACCATGTAAAACATACTCACTGCCCTGGTACTCAAATCTCATCTGCATCGGGTTAAGGTTGAGGTGAAACTCCTTGATCTCCTGTATCCACTGCATCCTTAACACAACATCCATCTCTCCCAAATCTAACACAGAAATTAGATACTAACTCGTAATCACCAAAGAACAATGAGAGATGATCGATGCGCCTGGTACAAGTAAGGGTGTAGCCATCTGCCACTCGGACTTGAAAACTTGCAAACTCCTCTACCTGAAGTCCACATCGACTAGCAACTCTCTCATGGATAAAATTGTGTGTAGCTGTGTCCAACATAGCAATGCAAGGTTGTCCTTCCACTAATCCCTTCAGTCTGAAAGCAGAGGGAAGTGATACAACAACGGACAACACTATGGGTGATAATTTGGCATCAGGACCAAACTCTATTGAAACCTTCTGAGCCTCATTCGACTCAGAACCAGCTGGCTGATGTGAGGATTCAGCCTCACTCTCACTCGAGTACACCCACATAGATCGGTTTGCCCTTCCCTTAGGTCTCATAGGGCAAGAATGGTCTTTATCATAAGGCTCTTTGCACCAATAGCAAAGCTGCCTCCTCCTCAAATCCTCTCTAGTAGCATCATCAAGCCTACCTGCAGGTTTATTCCTGTCAACAACTGGTGGGGGTACCTCTTTTGTAGGAGTGATAATAGGACTAGGAGTGGACTTGCCCCAAGAAACAAAAGGCTCAAGATTTCTAGCTTTCTTCATCGCCTCCCATAAAGTAGGTGGATCCAGGGACTTAACCCACCCTCTGTATGGCTTGGACAACCCCTCTATAAAACGCATGACTCTCCTTCTCTCGGAGATGTCATAAACCATAACTGATAGACGCTGAAACTCACTGATAAAGGCCTCAAGGCCACTTGTCTGCCTCAACTGAGCTAACTCTCTGAAGTAAGTCTCAAGATCCTTCTTGTCAAACCGCTCTATCTGCCTGTCAACAAAATCCTGATAATAAATGATCTGATCATGTCGCAAAGACACTAGCCCATGGTACCACCAATCATGAGCTACTCCGTCTAAATGTAGCACGACAAAGCGTATGGTGTCCTCCTTAGACATAGGACGAAGTGATAAATACGTGTCTAGCTTATGAACTCAGGCTCTAGCTGTCGTCTTCCCACTTCCATCAAAGTGAGCTAGAGTCAACTTGCTGGTTGCCTGCTTAAGATCATTCTACCTTGGTCTCTGCCTCGTGTCAGGAGTTGGCCTGCCTCTGGAATGCTCTCTCTTCTGTGTCAAATACCTGTCAAAATTCAGATTTCTTTTTATTGCTTCTAGAAGAGCATCCCACTCTGCAAAGTGTGCCACCATGTCATCAACAAATGGTGTTGGCTCTGTCTCCACACTGACTGCATACAGGTCAGGCCTCAAGAAAGTAGGGCGTAGAGGCCTATCATATGTGCCTATAGGGTCAGCTCTATAATCCTGCTTGTCATCTGTTTTAGACCTGTGTGAGCTGACTGAAGCACTGCGCGTACCCCTGTCTCTAGCACGATCAACCGTAAAGTAATACGCTGAAATGTATCTAACAATTGCTGCAAAACATTTGCAACATGATGCTGACCATCTACTAAATTTCTAAAGGCATCTCTGGCTTCCCTGTCAACACCATTGCCAATATTATCTCTATTCCTGTTGCCTGTATGTTCCGCCTATGAACCCTGTTCACTACCCTCTGGTGGTGGTGAAGCTCTACCCCTGCGGGTATAATGCATACCAGGCACAAACATGTCTGCCATAGCTAAGCCCTCATAACCTCCAGGCTGGCAAGATCAAGGCTCTGATACCACTGTGATGAGCGCAACTTGCTCTCAAAAGCAAACTACCTCTTTTCCTAATTTAATTGCCAATTCTTTTGTGTGTTTTCAAAACATATATAAATTTCCAATGAATTTTCCAGACCTTTTAATAAATAACATCAACAGCAATTTTATTTCAATGTTCATAAACTGATTTAGCATTTGCAAATAATACAAAGCAAGTTTAATTATCAATAGCACCTGAATATTAAATGGTTGCTATACATTCCTTGATAAACCCTTTAGCTGGAAAACGTCAGCTTTCTACAAGGCACACATCCCTTGCGTGAATAATCTCCAGCCTTCAATGGTGTTAACGCAGCCTTCAAGATAAATAAAAACAGTCACCACAAATAGCACTGCAATTCCCAACGATGGCGCAGCCTCAAAGACTCTCATTCAAGATGAACAATTCCTCTTCAATCCCAATTCCGTACAGCATGTACGGCTCCTGCATTACACTGTTCAACAGCCTCAAAACAGTACGGCAGCAAATAACCCTGTTCTATTTTATCTCCTTCACATACTCAAGGTATTCTGCAGATTTCCCAAGCAAATTTGAACCTATCCTTCCAAATCCAAGCAAGAAATGCGATGTTTTCTCCAAACAATGAAGACCAAACATGAAACCCTTGTTTCTCTGTCATGAGCCATGATTAATATATAATAGGCGCTCATATGAATTGCTTGAATATATAATTCATCTCCTATCTCTAAAAATAAGTCAATAATGTTAATCAATATAATATTAATTAATAATATCAATTTATGGTATTAATATAAAATCATTTACACTAATCAAATTAGTAGTAGTTAAAGATAATTTTGATCTGTAATTATTAGTATTAATTAGTGTCGATTAATAGTTATTAATGTTACGAATAACTATTAATAATAAATAATAATAACAATAATGCAATATTAATATTAATATTAACAATAATCAATTATCATAATCTATTAATCAAGTATATAATTAATATTACTGATTAATCAAATCCATCACAAGTCAACTAAATAGAATAATCATTATAATATATATAATCAATCATCAAAATCTATTAAAGAATTATTAATAGATTAGTAATATTAATTCATATTAATATTAATCAAAATAATATAGTGTCAACTATTATAATTGACATATATTCGAAATAACATATTCAAATGGTACTATTAATAAACATCGTAATGATTCTATGAACTCACCTACTTAATGGGTCAAGATGGGGTCGTGACCCATAACTATGACCTTTCATACACTTCGTATAAATAAGGACAAAAAAACAGGGAAGAGGGATAGAGAATAAAAGAGGGATTCAGCGAGCAAGGTACGCGTCAGTAATAAGAAACAATATATGTTCTGTTGCATTGTCTTTAGTTGAAGAAAAACGGCAAGAACAAAGTATCAAGGAAATCCCGCAAGGACCATAAGATACATATGGCTTAAGGAGTAGTATTTCCTGTATTGACATTTGAACTGTATGCAGTGTTAGACTGTTATGATCCTGTAAGCTATCACAGGTTATATACAAATATATGTATATTTGAACTGTCATCAATAATTCTGAATAATGTTTGCATGTATGTTTATATTTGAGCTGTCTTCAATAATTCTGAATAATATTGGGATGTATATGTTAAATCTCTCATTAATATATATATATATATATATATTTAATTATTTGGATATATATATAAATATATTATTGTATACATAAATATATGAGCATTTAGAGAAAGATGTATAAATAGATGATCTTTAGTATTCAAGAAATCTAGATAATATGTCAAACTAATACAGCCTATAAAGATTATACAATTTCATCTCTTCCGTCTCGCTAAGGCACCTTGAGTGTGGAGGTTGTGGATGGTAGAGGCGGAATAATTTCGAGCACATGATGGTTATCCCAATATTAGGGTTAGGCCTTGAGGGAAGCCACTTGTAGTCTGTTTCACGCGACCTAGGCCCTCTAACTCATCCACTCTAGATGACCTTAGGAAGATAGAGAGAAGGATTTCCCTATAATCTCTACAAGAGATATTTTATACACATACAAATTATATTGTTTATTTATACCATTACCGGTTTATCTTCCTTTAAATAAGTTGTGCATAACCTCGGATAATATAGGATGAAATGTAAGATAAGGAATAGTCCTAATAGAAGTTTCCTAACTGGCATTGTTTGACGTATTTGGATAGTGCCTAGAGATTGGGATCATTACATTCTCCTCAAAGAATTTCGATTTCTCCTTCAAGACAAACTTTTTCCACTTCACAATTTTTATCAAATAACATAAGGTCGAGAAATTTGATTTCTCCCTTAGCTTTATAATGCAAAATCGAAATCTTCTCCAATACACTTCTCATTAAGGAGGCTTCATCAATACACCATTAAATTATAACATTAAAGTATATGAAGTTATTAAATTAAAATAACTTAATTTAATAACCTTAATTAAAACGTGGTGCAACTAAATCTCTCTGACCACAACAAACTGACTTTTGACAACAGTATCCTGAGCTCACACTACCTTGCCAGAAATAGCAACCAGACCAAATTAGACTTACTAAAAATAGTAAGTCTCTCAAACTGGAGATTCTGCATAAGCAATCCCGAATCATCTGAAACCAGTGCACAGACGCTTTGCTAAACATAGTAATGCCAAAAATACCACTTACTATAAATAGTAAGTTTGCCAATCTGACCCCAACGAAGAGCAATCCTGGCATTTGAGATCTCCAGAGTGGAAACCAACCATTGGCTGTGCCAAACGACCCCCTCTGACAACCTGATTAGCTTACGAGTGTCACTGAAACAAGCTAATCCCAAGGGCCTAAAATCGGGGACATTACAATGTTATTTTGATTTGCGTCTTTTATCACGTAAAGAACACCAATATAAGGATGAGTCAACAAAGCATTAGGATGTAACCCTTGAGTGTACCAACTTGGATGCAACTATTGAAGATCTTGCTAGAGTCACTATGGGTGATGGTGATGAGATACCTACACATGATAAACCTAGTCCGAGTGGCAGCATTCTGGGTTAAAGTGATGTTGAACTTGCAACAATGGATGATAACCTTTATCTAGATCCTTTTGATGACTAATGATGATAGAGGATAATTATTAGTTTTTATTGTCAATTTTGTAATTGTAATGATTTTCATTTGAATCGTGAACCTAGACATATATGATATATATTATATTTCATGACTTAATTTTGAAATTCTGAATTATCAATTGGCATTTAATATTTATCTTTGGCATTTGGCATTGAAATGATGAAGTATCATACTATGTGAAATTCAAATGTATTTAGTTTTACAATTCTGTATATTTCTTTAAATTTTTTGTATATATATATTTTTTATAAATTTTTTCATCCATACCCAAACCCATGTACCCAAGGGAAAAATGTTTTTGTCTATACACATGTACTAGGTTCTTGTACCCATACCCGTTGCCATGCTATACCCGTATTGGCAACTTAGGTCCTCGAGGAACGCAAATATTTATCATATTTGCTCTCCTTGGCGTGAATTATCATCTATTAGCTTTAGTTGCTTCCAGCAAGTTTGACTCTTAGTTTCAGTGCCTTGGAAAAGTTTCTATGGTGATTAAAATAATGTTTAATATTTCTCACTTAAGTGTTCGAAAGGTAACTTTATAACTTAAGTGATAAATATTTATAATGTATGTCTTAAAAAAGGGGGATGCTTAGGCAAGGGGTGAAACATAAAGTATTTTTAAAACATATTGAGGGTCTTTTGGGGAAAATATAATATTTGAAAATTGAGTTGCCCTAATTTTCCCTCCAACTCAAGAAATTAGAGTTTGGGCTCTCATTCTTGCATTTGCTGGCGGATACATAACTAGATGATTGTGAAATGAACTTGGAGAGTTCTGTACTGGATTTTTGAGAATGAAAGCCCCTTTCTATTGGCCTGGTTTTAATGGTGCAAGTTTTACCATAGCTTTCTTTGCTTGAGTTTGGTTAAAAGGGTTTTGAAACAGATGAAGATATGAGGCATTTTGATTTGGGTTTGCAGATTTTGGTGAGTTTGATCCTTTTCTGAATGTTTGTATTTCATTACTTAAAAAATAATCCATATTTCATTGTGGGTATTGATGCTTTCGATTCTTCGTGGCTGGGCAAACAGATTTGAACCAGATTTCATGGTATTATTGAACATATTGAATTTTATAGTGCAGTTGTACCATTTCTTGCAGGCTGTACATGTTCCATCAGCTGTGTACGTGTTTTGATGGCATTTTTTATGGATTAAATCTCAGTTTATGCCTCTCTTTAATGGACGTCTAAGTCGTATGCCGTTTGAGAATGATCCCATAACAAGGAAAGGTCAACATCAATTTTTAATGAATTTAAAAGTAATTTCCATTGTTTTTGGGAGCTCTCTGTCAGCAGATTTGTGACTGGAAGTGCATTTCAGACAATTGTTTTGGTTTGGTGAGTTTGTCGAAGGCTGGTTAGAACAGATGAAGCAAATTTGGATTAACCTTGAAGTTAAGTTACTGGTTCGGGTTTGGGGACGGGTGTAGGTACGAGAACCCAGTACGTGGGTATGTGAAAATGTTTTTTAGGGGTTTGGGTATGTGTATGTATATATATATATATATATATATGCATTATATATACAAAAAAATAAGAGAAATATAAAGAATTGTAAAACTAAATCATTTCATAGTATGATACTTGATCATTGATCAATGCCAAATGCCAAAGATAAATACTAATTGCCAATTGATAGTTGAAAAATATTCGAATAAGCCATATCAAGTACCCACAGTACCCAACAAGTACGCATAGATGTACCGGTACCGGGTGCGTACCCGAACCCGGTTCGGGGACTGTGGGTACGAACCCGGTAACTAAGCCTTGAAGGGAAGAGGCTGATCTAGTGATTTTTTGTGTTATTTTATGGGGATTTTGGACTGTTGGTTCCTACAGTAGTTGTAGCCTTCTGAGATGAAAATTCCATTGATCAAACATCCTGGTTTCCAAGGTACTCTTGATGTAAATCTCATTTAAATACCTTTAAATGTAATGTAATTTCAGAATTAATATTTCTGTCCCAAGTTATGAACAATAGTTATGAGCGATGAAATGTAGTTTTCAGACCTTATAACAGCTAGAGACATTAATTTGTTATTTCATGAGTAAAGAGCAGTTGTAGTGAGATATTAATGTGTTAATTCACGAGTGAACAGCAGTTGTAGTTAGCTATGAATGTGTTGATTCAGACCTTATGACAGCAAAGAGGCATTACTATGTTAATTCATGATCTATATATTGAAATACTTATTTGCAAACCTTGTTGGTTCAATCATTTATTATTCTCTTTAACTATGAGTTGATAAACCCACTTGCAAATACATCCAATTAATGTTATTTCACATGCACATCTGAAAAACACTAAGTAGCCGAATCGATCCTTTGTGGCCATCGACTCCCGGCACGAATCGTACCTGAAGCAGAATCGGAGTCGAAACACCTTTGGGCGCGCACAGGGTTTGATTTTTTGATCTCTGAGTCGTGTTAGAAAAAAACATAATTGCTTCCAGTTGATTCACAGGATGACATGGTGATTCCAGGTCATGGGTTTGACTCTCAAGATGAAAAAACCCTAAAACTTGTCTTTTCATGGGAAATTATTTTGTACACAGCTTTTTTTTTTCACATGGCTCGTATATTTCCTGCGGCTTGTTTTTTTTTTATCCAGCTGGATACACCTGTTTGTTTCATCCCACGACAACTCCTTTTTTTCATTATGCGACGACTTACGACAAACGCTGCTGTGAGGGTGTGACTGCGGTAGGGGCTCTAACATTTGCTGTGACATTGTTGTTCGCTATGATTGACATTTACTCTTACATTTTCTATGATCGACATTCACTTCGACATTTGTTGTGATCGATATTCAGTTGTGACAGGTAGGGGCTGCAATTTTTTTATTTTTTTTGTCAAAGTTTTAAACTTTAAAAATTAAAACTAAAGTGAACCCTAAGTTCTAACATTGGTTATTATCATAATATAATTTATTTTGTTTATAGATTTTCATTTTCTTTCTAATATTTCAATGTAAACTGTAATATTGCACTGTTAATTTAGTATTTACTATTAATTTATTAAATATTTTTTATTTTAAATTTTAAATAATCTTATATATAATTTTAAATTGATAAATAAAACTAGTTTATAATACAAATTTAAATGGTAAACCGAAAACTATTTTTTGTGTCTATTTGAGAGTAAAAAACTAATATTTGAGTATCATATTTAATATCAATAATTTATTAAGTATAATTATTCAAATTTAATTGAAATTATTTGTTTTAAAAGCTTTTCTATATAAATTGCAAGGTGCTACTGCTATAGAAGCTATACAAATTTATCATGGCAGGCACTACTCCATTCATTGCTAACCCACCTTTACCACTATGGAGGCATGTGCAAATATTAGAGCATGTTCCAGGTGGGGGAACATGTATTTGGATATGTCCCAAGTGTGACACGCACTATACAAGTTTCTATAGCAGAGCGAAAGGGCATTTGTGTGAAATTCCTGAAAAGGGAATCAAATTTTGTCCAGGAAAAGATGGTGTACCTATACTAGCTTCTAAAGTAGCAACATACATTAAGGAACAAGAGGAAGAAGACGCAAGGGTTGAAAGTAGGTTTGGGCATCTATTTCTTAAAGGAAGGAGCTCCCATTAAGGCCTCATGGAAAGAAACACGCGTATCTATTATTTCCGATGGGTGGAAGGATACGAAAAACAGACCCTTAATTAATGTGATTGCAGTGTGCCTTGAAGGAGTAATGTTTCTAAAAGTTGTTGATGTGAGGGCCAAGTGAAGGATGCATAATTTATTGCTGACATTCTTATACAGCGCATTAATGAAGTAGGTCCTCAAAATGTTGTCCAAGTTGTAACGAACAATGCAAAGAACTTTAGAGCAGCAAGTATGTTAGTTGAGACATGATTCCCACATATATTTTGGACACCTTATGCTACAGAAGTTGGGTACTAAAATAGCTTGGATTAAATAAGTGTATGATGAAGCTCAAGAGATCCAAATGTTCATAACAAACCACCACTTGTTGGAAGCTATTTTTAGATCATTCTCGCGGTTAGACCTTTTGAAGGTAATTCAAATTTCAAACAATCCAATTTTATGTTTTACTTTAGTAATGTATTTCAACAAAATTATACATATAGATATTCTTGTCTATTTTTAATTACTTATTTTTTTATTTTCAAATAAGTTGGTGAGACTAGATTTGCATTGAACACAATTGTCTTGAGACGACTTGTGAATGTTCGAGAGGCACTTTCTGGTAAGGTCATCAGCAACGCATGGACCATTTATAGGCAGTCTAGTACTGAGAGGCAAACAGATGTCAAGCAAAGGATTTTGGATGACACTTGGTGGGATCGTGCAGAATACCTTTTTAGTTTCATAGAGCCCATCCTAGGTATGATTCGCATTACTAACATGGATAAGCCATGCCTGGGGGAGGTTTATGATAAAATAGACTCAATGATTGAGAATATAAGATCCATCATAAATGCAAAAGAGAAAGACCCCGAAGAAACCTTATTGAAAGAGGTTGTAAGATGTTAGAACTCTTACGAGTTCTAATTCTCTTTTCCGTTGTGACTCAATGATATTTTGTTGAACAGTTAGTATGTAACGTATAATATGACATTCTCTGAGTTCTTGAAACACTAAGCACCATACAAATTAGAAGTGCTATGCATAGAAATTCTGTCAACCTTTATATAATCATAACATGCTAAAGCCACCACTTCTACCACAGAAACAATTGTCCAACACTTGGCATGAAGCTAATATGCTGATTATGAGCAGTTTAGATAAGACATTACATCAAACATTTGGTGTGCTTCTTATTCCTTCACATCTAATTCAAACAATTTACAATGACAAATACTATGCATAAGAATTTAATTACAATCTGATAAAGGAAACCTGTAGCTATTTGCATGCATCAAATCAACCTTTATATAATCATAACATGCTAAAGCCACCACTTATACCACAGAAACAATTCGTCAAACACTTGGCATGAAACTAATATGCTGATTATGAGCAGTTTAGATAAGACATTACATCAAACATTTGGTGTGCTTATTCCTTCACATCTAATTCAAACAATTTACAATACCAAATACCATGCATAAGAATTTAATTACAATCTGATGAAGGAAACTTGTAGCTATTTGCATGCACCAAATTAACACCAAATTGATGACGATGCCCCTGGAGATCATCTCATATTGACGCTGAAGCCTTGAATCAAATAACGAAGGGACTCTTTTTTCCAAAATGTGCCCTAAGGCTAAAACCATCAAACACTGCCCAACAAATAAGAACGCAGCCTCACAAATCCTAGCTGCTGCCCATAGGTGATTGGCGACTTCTTAAATTCCCAAATGCGGACCTCTAAAAGGCTGCAATCTACATTCAATTTGTCCTCCAGACTTTGCTAACACTTGGTGAAATAAAATGCAGAAACTTCCTCTCAACTTGATCACCATTTAAGCACAATGATGGCTCCAATAAACCATCCTCAAGCACAATTTCATTGGATAGTTTCACCAGCTCAGAGTGCAAAACACTTAGAAGATTTCTCAATTCTTCCAGCTCTCAATATCTGAAACCCTTGGCACAACTCATCAAAGTCGCAAATAACAAATGCACAATTGAATGATTTTCACCATTCATTGAATGCATTTATAACTTTCAATCCCAATCGGCCAGTAGCTTCTTGAATACTCTTTTCATGACTTAAAACAAACTTAGGCATTTAAACATATTTGCTTTTGTTGCCATGATTTGTAATATAATAGTTTATTATAATTCCCTCCAAATATATAGCGCCAAGTCACTTAATAATTTAATAAACATTTAATGCACTTTAGCACACTTTATAATATAAACTTTATATTTAATCATTAATTAAATGGAATTTAATTAATGATTATTTATGACTTTAATAGCTCATTAAACTCTTTGAAGAACTCGCACCAAATCTAGGTTCATTGCTTGACTTAGACACTAAGGATACCCTACCAAAAGTAACAATGAGCCTAAAATTGACTTACTATAAATAGTAAGTCCGAAATTGGAAGTTTTGCCAAATTCCCAACAGCTCCATGCTACTACCAACTATTCAGGTGCCTAGCTCATAATAGTAACCTTGACTTTTCGAAAATAGTAACTTACTATAAATAGTAAGTATGGCAATCTGGCTCAACGAAGAGCAATCTTGAACATCACTGGCCATTAGAGTGGAAAATAGCCTTTGGCTTGACCTACTGAGGCCGTTTATCCAATTGATTAACCTACAAGGGTCAGGAAATAGGCTAATCCCTCGAATTTCGATGCTCACAAGAAAGGGGACATTATAGTCCACCCTACCTAAGATTGCTTGTCCCCAAGCTATCACGATTGCAACGAAACTCCACTGCACTGGAAGTCCAAAGGAAGACTGAGGAATGTCCTGCACTGAAACACAACTGCAGCACCAACGTAACCACAACTACACATAAATGAACAACAATCCATCTATCCAATCTCTGCGCATCGAAATTGTGCATCTGAAACAAATCATGTCCATGAGGATCGAAAGTGAAACTTTCGGTAACCCACGTCATGTACACCCTGTAATACTCCCCAATGAACCTAGATTGGAACCCTGATGGATGCGTAAGGCCCCACAACAAACTGAAGAGTGTCCAACCAAATATACCTAGATCCCAAATCCTGAATAGAAGCCTGCTAAGAAGAATAACCTCAGACTTCTACTGCGCTAATTTGATCATAGCGTTACCATGCTAGCACTGGTGAAGCAATCCAGTGGGACCCATCCAACTTGCAGTGCTAACCCTGCCTCCACCGGAATTCCGAAATAATTGAAACTCACATCTATCTATCATAAGGAGGTAAGAATATTTGGAAGCATCTGCTACAGTGAATCCCATACTACACTTTATCAGTCCTCCTTGGTTGTGAAATCCATCCTATGCTAAACTGCCCTAGATGTGGTGACTCTGCAAGTAATCCCCCACCAATTTGCAGCTACTAACTCCATCTACTAAAGATGGTGTATACCCATCCCAAAAAGGATTGTATAACCCCAAAGCCAATCCACTTCAACGCATCACCAAGTCCTCCACATGTGGATCAAAAGAAAAATGGTGAGCACTCTTCACTGTGTAGCTCCAGTAAAAGGCTCCAATCTTTGTCAATGGCTCATAACTAACAACTCGAGGATCAAAAGATGAGTCCAAACTTTGACCTCGAATAGCTGATTGGGCATGGCCTCTAGTAACCCTCTCTGCAAACCCAACCACAAAATCTTTAGGAGAAAGCATTGTAGTCAAAGTATCTACTATCACTCCTGCCAAATATTGAATGTTGCGTGAACCTCGGATGAGAGTAGCCTCAGTGACTCCAAATGGTCCCTCCTGAAACTTCAGACTCTTAAGAAGGTACTCAATAAATGAATCTATGCAATAAAAACAATGTGGCAGAATCAACGTATTCTCCTGTAGCCATGAGCTGATCACTCAGACTTTGTGATACAACAAGTTGTCTACCACCATCAATTGCATGAGATGAAGTAACCGATTTTCTTTCAAGGGAGGGAAACAAATCAACATGAGAGTCATACTTCCAATCAAATGACACTATGCAAGTCCCCTGTGAAGATGATGGAGCAGCCTCATGTACTAACACACAACTTCCTGGAGAATCCACCATTGCCACACAAGAGCTATCAACAATCTGTCTTGCATCATCTGTCATAGTATTGACCTCGAGAGAACTTGATGCAACAAGTGGCTCTCTACTGCTCTCACCCAATATGCTCATCCCAACTGAAACTACTGCACTCAAATCTGTGATGGATGTGGCCACATCCTCAACACATACATCACCACAACTTGTGGATATAAGGTCATCACACTCTCTAAAAAACTATACTGTGCCTATAGCTGGTGGAGATCGTGCCAGACTCAACTCCACGGTAAGCTAATCTTACTATGACTGAGACTCATGAAGGGCAAACTGCGCTCTCTCCAATGAATCCATAGTCACCCCCAACTCATGAGTGAGCTCATTTACTTGCTCTTCCATTCCCCTTAGTGCATCATAGCAAGTGCAACCCCACTCGAGAAGATAGTCTCTGACAACCAATAAATATAAATAGTTTTTTTTCATTATTCCAATGGCTTCTCAAAGTGTATGAAACTCTGTGAGGGAAAGACTACCATCATAGTGCTCATCTGTCATAGGAGTGGTCCAACCATAAGTAGCCAGCATTTGACGAGCAACATCAAAGTGCTCTATGGCTGTGCAATCATTCTGTCATTAACCTTAAGTTGCCCAACCAAATGATGTCTCTAAAATTCATGGCTCCCATGCAATCTCTCTAAATCAAAGTTTGTATTGTGATATGAAGCTATATCCACAATGTTCACCTCATAATCAACGTCATCATGTGTGCTATCATCAACGCACACATCAACCAAGGTACTGCTGCTATGTACCTCAAAAGATGGCTCAATTAGTAAATTGGAAACTGCTATTTTGACAATCTCTTCGCACACTTCTGCCTCCAATGTAACTGCAAGTCCCCCCAAGTCACGATCTTGGGACCTATTACCAACCACTGAGTTCTCTAATTTCTTTTCCCATGTCTGATTTGCAAAATCAGACTTGTGGCCTGCATCTGCATCACATAACTCATCTCTAACACTCAAATCTTGAGTGTCTACACAGAAGGACTCCATACAACCATCTTTCACCCATGGAATGGATGCTATCACATGAGTAGGCTCAATACTAAGTCTGCTGTCATAAAAATCTGAATTGTTATCCATGTCGATAACAACTTCTTGAGTGCCAACATTCTCTTCAGAACTCACCTTCTTTTGCATTATTTCGTTTGTATTAACAAAATCATTTGTATTAGTGTTTGCTTCCCTTTTCTTTGGAAACAATGGATCCAAGATCTCTAGATGTTGTAGAAGCCTGGATAAATTTTTGTTATAGTTGTGGAAGGCCTACATGAGCTCTAGCATGAGATCCTGTATACATAGACTTCGGTTTACCCATGATTCACAACTAACCCTCTGTTCTAAATGTAAGAAGCTTCCCCAATAGGATGGCAAGAAACCGCTCTGATAGCACTGTAAGAACCCCTATGAGTTCTAATTCTATTTTCCATTGTGACTCAATGATATTTTGTCAAGTAGTTAGCAAGCAAGGTATAATATGACATTCTCTGAGCTCTTGAACCACAAGGTACCATACAAATTACAAGTGTTATGCATAGAAATTCTGTAACCTTTGCATAATCATAAAATGCTAAAGCCACCACTTATACCACATAAACAATTCGTCAAACACTTGACATGAAACTAATATGCTGATTATGAGCAATTTAGATAAGACATTACATCAAACATTTCGTATGCTTCTTATTCCTTCACATCTAATTCAAACAATTTACAATGCCAAATACTATGCATAAGAATTTAATTACAATTTGTAAAGGAAACCTGTAGCTGTTTGCATGCACCAAATTAACACCAAATTGATGACACTGCCCCTGCCCTTGGAAATCATCTAAGATTGACGCTGAAGCCTTGAATCAAATAACAAAGGCACTCTTATTCCAAAATGTACCCAATAACCATCAAACACTGCCCAACAAATAAGAACGCAGCCACACAAACCCTGGCCACTGCCTATAGGTGATTAGCGGCTTCTTAAATTCCCAAATGCAAACCTCTAAAAGGCTGTGATTTGCATTCAATTTGTCCTCCAGACTTTGCTAACACTTGCTGAAATAAAACACAGAAACTTCCTCTCAACCCGATCACCATTTAAGCAGAATGATGGCTTTGATTTAAACCATTCTCAAGCACAATTTCATTGGATAGTTTCACCAGTTCATAGTGCAAAACACTTGGAAGAATTCTCAATTCTTCCAGCTCTAAATATCTGAAATCCTTGGCACAACTCTTCATCAAATTCACAAATAACTTTCAATCCCAATCGGCCAGTAGCGTCTTGAATACTCTTTTCATGAATTAAAACAAACTTAGGCATTTAAACATATTTGCTCTTGTTGCCATGATTTGAAATATAATAGTTTATTCTATTTCCCCTCAAATATATAGCGCCAAGTCACTTTATAATTTAATAAACATTTAATGCATTTGAGCACACTTTATAATATAAACTTTATATTTAACTAATGATTATTAATGACTTTAATAGCTCATTAAACTCTTTGAAGAACTCGCTCCTAATCTAGGTGCTCACTGCCTGATTCAGATGCAAAGGATGCCCTATCAAAAATAGCACTGACCCTAAAATTGACTTACTATAAATAGTATGTTCCAAACTGGAAGTTTTGCCAAAGTCCCCATAACTCCATGCTACTACCAACTATTCAAGTGCTTATTTCAAAATAGTAATCCTAACTTTCCCAAAATAGTAACTTACTATAAATAGTAAGTATGCCAATCTGGGTCAACAAAGAGCAATCCTGAATGTCACTGGTCACTAGAGTGGAAAATAGCCTTTGGCTCGACCAACTAAGACCCTCTATCCAACTGATTGACCTACGAGGGTCAGGAAATAGGCTAATCCTTCGAACTGTGATGCTCGCGAAAAAGGAGACATTACAGAGGTGCAATCATTTGTGTTAAACAATGAAACAAAATGACCACTCCACTCCATCTTCTTGCCTTCTCATTGACTCCCAAATATTATAGTAAAGAGATTCTTGCTATGCCAACAAGGGTGTCACCATATTGTGATGCAGAAGTGGGTGAAGGGTTTGGGAAAGTTGTTACTAAACTCTTCCCTAATACTGAAATGTAAGATGTAGTTATGAGTGAATTTGCTGATTTTGCAACATCCATTGGTCATAGTCCGATTTCTCTTTGTGACAAGTATAAGAAGGATGCTCACTCTTGGTGGTACCTCAATGGCCAGAAATCACCACACCTCCAACTTCTCACCATCAAAGTTTTATCACAAGTAAGTTTATGAATTTTTATCCACTCTAAATCTTGTTGTCATTTAAAAATTACTATTTGTCATTTGATTTACAAAATTTATAATTTAATTTTTAAAGACTCTAATGAGATCTGCCTTTTCTTCAATAGGTTGCTAGTTCTTCTTCAGCTAAACGAAATTGGAGTACATACTCCTTCATCCACTCAGTGAAGTGCAATTGGTTGGCATTAAGCGAAGCTGAGGATTTAGTCTATGTGCATTCCAACTTGTGCCTTCTTACTCACAAAAAAGATGAGTACAAGGAAGGGGCAACAAAGTTGTGGGATGTAGAACCGGAGCGTACTGACTTGGATCTTTCTATTGCTGCACAATCTTTAACAATTGAGGAGTCAAGTAGCCAGCATACTTTTAGTGCAAGTAACAGTGGGGTTCAATCATCTAATATAATTGGAATGAAATGAAAGCAAATAGGTCTGATATAATTGACTGAGCGATAGAATGTCTGCAACAACACTTCTGCAGGTCCAAACAACCCCTTTAAACCTTCCAGAACTTGTCCTATGCAACCAAGTTCACCTCCAAACAAACCCAAACAGCAGGGTATGTCGACATATTTAAGTTGTCATTGGTAAACCATTAGACCACTCGTACTCCTTTATAGGCACCGGTAGACCGAACAGAGTATATGAACCGGTAGACCAAACAAAGTACATACAACTGGTCTTATAAAACATATAGGGGATGTATGAACAACCGGGTACGAGATCTATACCGGTTGACTGCATGATTATCCGCACCGGATTATGCGGTGTTGTTTGAGTTAAAACCGGATTATACGGAGTGTTTACTATTAGAACTGGAGTTAGCTTTTTAACAGGAGTTAGTTTTATTTCTACGTGGATGTTTCAAGGTAAACTCAAGATCATCTCGCAAAGCTTTTTTTCCTGCATGATTTATGGGTGAGTTTACAACTTGGCGGTACTATGAGTTGAGGTTTTATTAAGATTTAATTTCTTATAAATACAGGATATAGGACACAAGAAGTGTTGTTGAAAATACAGAGCAGGAGAGAGATATCTTCTGAGAGAAGCTACGGTCACAATAGGTGAAAGGCAAAGAAGTTTAACAGCCAAGTATAACAGAAAGGATAACAGGTATGATCTAATCAGACAGAAAGTGTCAATTCAGATCATTACTTTTATATTGTTAAAGCATATTCAAATCCCTCTATCAGAGTGAACCCTTATAGGTTCGTTGTATAAATCTCTTAACTAGGTAACATCTTAATTGGTGTTTAAAGTCCTTTTCCAAAGCGACTCCTAACAGAGTCAAGATCTTAACAAGTCCTCTACCAAATCCCTTTACCGGGTAGCACTCTTACAAGTGCTTTGTAAGCTCTTAAAAGGACACCTTTATTACTGCAGTAGTGAAGTTGTGAGCTCTATCTTACTGTGGTTTTTTCCTTCTAACTGAGGGTTTCCACATACATATGTTGTGTTGATCCGAGTATTTTTATTTATGTTTATGAATGGTTAATTACATTTTGTTTATTCTGCAAGAATCTACATACAAGGTTTAATTTAGATAGAAATAGTATTTACTGATTCACCCCCCCTCTTAGTAACTAGTTAGGAATAACAATTGGTATCAGAGCTTTTGGCTCTCAAAAGATATAAAGCTTAACCGCTTGAGTAAAAGATCATGGAGGGTTATAGGTATCAAAAACAGCTTGAGGAAGCTAACGACATCATTGCCTCTCTTGAGAATAGGCTAAGAAGATCCCTTGCTAAAAGAAAGGAGCTGGCTCTACAGTTGAGTGAGAGCAATAAAACGATCGAGGAACTCTCTGGGCAAAGTGGATCAGATGAAGCTGAGGAGGCAGTCGCTGAGCTTATGGAGAGGAATCAGATCCTAACCGATCAGATCTCCAACCTGAAAAGGGAGCAGGAAGATAATGCCCTAAGAATGATTGAATTAATTGAGAAAAAGATGAAAGCTGAAGATGAAAGAAACATTGCAGTGAAATCTCTAGCAGCCTCTGAGAGAGCAAGAAATGTGGCAGAAAGAGCAGTAAGAGAAAGTGATCTTGTCGTTCTGCAACTTCAAGAAGACATGCAAATAGTCACTCAAGAAAATGCAAACATGCAAAAGAATTGGCATGATAAAGATGATGCATGCAAGAGGCTGGCAATTGAATTGTATCAACTAAAGCAACAAATAAAAGAACTCGAGGAAAGAAATGAGACACTCAGAAGATACGACGAAAGTTCAGAAAAGTTTGATGAGCAACTAAGAGCTCAAAGAAAGCACAAGGATCCCATAGGACCTGGGTTCACCAGTCAAAGCACCAAGGAAACTAGTGAGTCATCTGGAGCCAAGAAAAGCAAGAAGGAAAAGAAGAAACCGCTGGAACAAAAGGGTAAAAAGACCTTCAACACCTCTTGCAATCACTGTGGAAAACTAGACCATAAAACAAGTAACTGCAAAAATGCACCGGTAAAGCTAACTAATAGTTATTGCAAAAACTATTACAAGTATGGCCACAAGACCTCTGAATGTAGGTCTCGTCCCAATAGTGTGTCCAGTGGAAGTAGGGGAAGCTTCAAAGGCTATTAATACGCATGCAACAAGTTTGGACACAAGGCTGATGAATGTAGATCCAAAACAGTGGCATTCAGATCCCCTCTGAGACCAATATTCTCAAAGAGGAATGAGAACTGGAGCACAACCAATTGTGCTAACTGTGGCATGCATAGCCATAATGACTCCTGTGTCATTCACCTGACAAGAGAAGGGTAAATCCATGGAAGGCAACCGGGATACTCTGTTACACCTGCAACAAAGTTGGACATCTGGCCAAGGATTGTAGGAATTGGTCAATGAACAAAAGGAGAGGATCGGTAAAACCGGTGAAGAAGACCTTGTCTCCCAATCAAAAGGACAACAAGGGAAAAGAGACCGTGAAAGAAGTCAAGAAGATTTGGTTCAAGAAGGAATCAAAGAGCTCCGTTGAGAAGATAGAGGGAAGATCATCGTTTGCTGATGGTGATATCTCTTCAGCAAACTGAGCCTAAAAAGGCATAGAGGGAACCGGTAGCCTGTCTACTGTTCCTGGTAGAACTAGTGAGTAACAAACTCACTCAGTCAATAAGGAAAACCGGACAGGTGAGTGTTGATCAACCGGGGTTTGTTCAACAGGTAAAAGCCTAAATACCAGTTGGCGAAAAAGAAAAGAAAGGGTAGGTAATGTAATTAATGCTATAGCCGTTAACAAATAGTTAGCGTTTGGTAATTACCGTTAAGCCCTAAATCTATATAAAGGAGGATTACTCATATCACTTTACTTTGCGATTTGTGATTTCTTATGCTTGAGTAATATTCCCGTGCTTTGATCATCGATAAGTTAGTTCTGTAAGACCGATCAAGCAACTTTCTGAGTAAATTGGTTGATAACAATGGCATCATCATCATCTGTTGCTAAGTTGATTCAAGGAAATCAATTCGACCGACCTGTCTACGACATCATGGCAATTCATAAAAGGGAAAACGACATGTCTGGTGCACTGTCATCTGTGCCCGATGGAGTTCTAATGACTAAAGATGTCATCGCTTTCATACATGCGAAACAAGAAGAATTGGGTGAAACTTTCATCAAGAGCGAGTACCTCTCGCTGTTCATAGACGGAAAGCTTCAGGACAAATACGCGAAGCTGGTATCTTCAGGGCTGATAAACGGAGTCTGTTACCCAACCGTGTTTCGACCAGATTGGATACGACTGGTTCTCAGTCGTGTGCAGGAACCTGGTTTCTGGCTTGCGAAAGGCACATGCACTCCAATCACCAAGGACCTGCATAGAGTGATTGGGTACAGCGAAAAGGGGAAGCCCTCACCCTTAAAACCATCTCCGATGCCATTGTCGCTAAATTGACAAAATCAAAATTTGATAGTCGGCTGATGACCGTCAATGATATTGAAGATGGTGGAGTTCAGTTCGCATCTGCAGTGATAGGTTATAAAATCTATCAATCAAGCAACCTGAATAGTGTGCCAGGAGGAGCCATTCACGCCGCTCACCGGAGCATGCACGAGAATGCGCAGTATGATCTTTGCACAATGCTTTGAGGAAATTTTTTTGAGAATCTGAAGAAGCTTGGTATCATGAAGAAAAAGTTCTTGAAATATAGAACTCTACTGGTATGCTTGTTCTTTTATTATTTGAACTTATTTCTGGGAATAGGCAAGGTCACATGGGAAACGGATAGACCAGTCATTATTAAGATCAGTGATATGGCAAACAAACTAGGAAACCAATTCAGTAAAGTCATTACTGACTATTTTGAGGCATTCCAGCTGAGGATGCACGCCAGGGAAAGAGTTCCCTCAACTATTGTTGACTCCTACAAAGACGAGGTGTGTTTCCTAGTCTACACCGATCACTGCATCATTCAGGTAGTAGAACCACAAACCGGGTATGTTCCGGAACTGGGGTATGAGATCTCTGCAAAAACAGCTAAGGCATATGCAAATGCCCTACAAGATAGTGATCTAGATCTGTCAGCATACCGGTTTGGGACCTTTGAAGAAATTCAGGAGAATTTGAAGAAAAAGGCATCGATAAAGAATGTATATGTCAAAAGGACCCCTACACTGAAGAAGAAACCGACAGTAGATCAACCCAAAGCTCAAAGAAAGAGAGTACAAGCGCCCAACGCTCAAGGGGAAGAAACAGAAGGAACAAAAACTGAAGACACAACTCCTCTGCTCCGCAAGAGGAAATCTGCAAAACCGGTGAAGGAAGATGCACCGAGAGGAAGAAAACCCACAATTGATGAATTTGTGGCAGGGTTAAAGAATTCAGGTGGTATGACATCGGTCGGAAGGAGGTATAAATTGGCAAATGAAGAAGATAGGAGGAAAATAGAAGTAGTTTATTGTATTCATAAGTTCCATCTTACTCCCACTAAACTTCATAAGGTCGTCCCTGACGATCGCTAGGAGATTCTTGAAGCAAGATGGAAAGCTTCAATGGAAAGAGAAAATGAGCTAAGGATAAAGGCTCTGCTTGAGGTTCAAAATCATCTTACTCTGGACGAGGCCACTCATCAAGCTGAATTGCACAAGCAAAACTTTCTGTTAAGAAAAAGGGTAAGTCAAATGCTTGTTGGAGAAGTGGACAAGGTACATGAAGAAGGTGTTGCAACATGGACGAAGCTTCTTCAAACCCAACAACAGGCAGAAGGATCATGCCAAAAGACGACTGACCCACCGGTAAAGGAAAGGGAATTCTGGGAGCCAAGGCTTAAGTCAAAGCTAAGGTATCGACTAAACCGGTCATCGTCGATATCACTGACGACAAAGATGGCGATCTGTCTCCACCAACCATTCTTGTATCTCCAGAAAAAGGTAAGGCTCGCACAATGACTGTAAATGATATTGTAGATGAAGTAATGGATTTTGGTGAAGTAGCCAATGCGGCTAAATGGTTTAGTGTGTTAGGAGAAGAAGATAAACAAGTAGTAATAGTGGCTCTGTTGGAAACCTTCTTGGATGTCAACAGAAGTCCAAGAGACTACAGGTCAAAATTTCCTCCTGAACTGAATACTAGACTTATGAATAAATGGAGAACCGGTCTATGAACAAACAATAGAATTGTTAAGGAGACACTGTCACAGGTACAACCTGGTCTCAGTGAAGAAACTATTAAACTTCTAATGGAGGAAGTATCCATGAATCTGGATACAAAGGATAGAGTTGCCAAGATAGTAAATGGTTATGAGAAGGAAGTCTATAAAGAGACTAAATTTCTAGCAACAATATGAGTTCAGTACTCTCAAGGGAACAGGTCCATAGGATTAACCTAAAACAATACTGGAACCACCGGTTCAATTCACTGCTCGTGAAGAACCAACAATCGGTGAGCAGGAAGTTCCCAAAGAACAGTTCACATCTGGTGAACAAGTGAATCTGGGAGAACAAGTTCTACTAGAGGAACAAGTACTGGGAAAGTCATCGGTCAAGATGACTACTGGCAATACAACAGGTGAAGAAGAAATTGTTGTGGGTGAGCTACATACAGCTGAAGAGTAGCACACAGAGGAAGCCCCACCAAAAGAGCAAGTACCACAACAAGAAGATGCACGACCAGAAGTAGAGGTACTGCCAGAAGGGGAAGTACAACAAGAAGTAGAAAGACCTGCAGAAGAGGTCCTACCGGAAGAGGTGGTACAACCGGAAGAGGTGGTAATACCGGAAGAAGTAGTACAACTAGGAGATGTAGGAAATCAAGAGCAACATAACAAACAGGAACAAGAGTTACTTGTACATATTGAAAAAGAACAACCAGTACTAGAACCAAGGAAAAAGGAACAGGTTGATGTTCCAAGCTCGTCCTCATCCAAGAGGAAGTTATCCTTTGCAGCTGAAACTGAGGCCAAGAAGAGCAAAGTTAGCGAGACTGTGGTTGACATAAGCAAGATGTCAACTAGGCAACTAAAGGAGCTAACAAAGAGGAAACAGGACATGGTCCACACAAGTGTAAAGAACATCCTGTACAACTTTGTACCGGATGGATATATTGATGAAGATGAACCTGTGATTGATCAATTGGAGATCTTGGCACAAGCAATAGGAGAAGATGTCACCGATCCAGAGATAGTTGCCATTGATCATTATGAGAAGAGAATAGAAATTCTTCATAAACAGGTTGAAGAAATAAAGGTAACAGTATCTATCAACATAAGGGTACTCCAGCAACAGTTACAGGTTGCAGGAAGTCTAATGACAAGGACTTCAAATTTTGATATTTTTGTTCAAGATATTAGATAGAAGTCATCTAAGACTTTTGAAGACATAAGAGTTTTGTCCTCAAAATTTGATGTAAAGAACACATTTGCAACAGATTTCAGCAAGGAAATGACAAGCCTAGCTCTCATTCTGAGAAAGGCATCTGAAGAAAGAACTAAGAGAATCCAAGATCTCATTGGATTTCAATTATTTTTGGCCCCAACATTTGATTTAATGCAATGGACTACAACAAAAGCTGAAAATCTGATCAAGGAACCGGACTACAAGACTGTAGAGGACATGAAGAATATAATTGTATCGCTGAAAGTAGCACAGAAAAATTTGGAACATGTCACCGGTCAATGGAATCCTTTTCTTCATACAGCGAAGAAGTTTTACAAGGACATGTTCACCAAGTTACAGATGTAATCCAAAAGCATAATCTTTTGTCCTATGGAGGCAAAAAGGGAAGATGATATAAGAGAAGGTTAGACGGAAGAAGAAGATTAGGACGGAGAGATCAGAAAGAGAAGGTCAGAATACAGAGTAGATTTAGCTTATAGAGCAGAAGCACTAGCACAGGGGAAGTCTACATGACAGGGAATTAAAAATTATGTTTTGCCACCAATGCCAAAGGGGAAGATTGTTTACATATTTAAGTTGTCATTGGTTAAATGCAAACATCATTCTCACTGGTAAACCGATAGACCACTCATACTCCTTTATAGGCACCGGTAGACCGAACAAAGTATATGCACCGGTAGACCAAACAGAGTACATACAACCGGTCTTATAGAACATAGAGGGGATGTATGAACAACCGGGTACAAGATCTATACCGGTTGACTACATGATTATCCGCACCGGATTATGCGGTGTTGTTTGAGTTAAAACCGGATTATACGGAGCATTCACTGTTAGAACTGGAGCTAGCTTTTTAACAGGAGTTAGTTTTATTTCTATGCGGATGTTTCAAGGTAAACTCAAGATTATCTCGCAAAGCTTTTTTTGCTGCATGATTTATGGGTGAGTTTACAGCTTGGCGGTACTATGAGTTGAGGTTTTATTAAGATTAATTTCTTATAAATACAGGATATAGGACACAAAAGAAGTGTTGTTGAAAATACAGAGGAGAGAGATATCTTCTGAGAGAAGCTATGGTCACAAGAGGTGAAAGGCAGAGAGGTTCAACAGCCAGGCAGAGCAGAAAGGATAATAGGTATGATCTAATCAGACAGAAAGTATCAATTCAGATCACTGCTTTTATATTGTTAAAGCATATTCAAATCCCTCTATCAGGGTGAACCCTAATAAGTTCGTTGTATAAATCCCTTAATCGGGTAACATCTTAATTGGTGTTTAAAAGTCCTTTTGCAAGGCGACTTCTAACAGAGTCAAGATCTTAATAGGTCTTCTACCAAATCCCTTTACCGGGTAGCACTCTTACAAGTGCTTTGTAAGCTCTTAACAGGGCACCTTTATTACTGCAGTAGTGAAGTTGTGAGCTCTATCTCACCATGGTTTTTTCCTTCTAACCGAGGGTTTCCACGTACATATGTTGTGTTGATCTGAGTATTTCTATTTTTGTTTATGAATGGTTAATTACATTCTATTTATTCTTCAAGAATCTACATACAAGGTTTACTTGAGATAGAAATAGTATTTACTGATTCACCCCCCCCTCCCCTTCGCTCCCCCCTCCCCCCTCTCAGTAACTGGTTAGGAATAACAGGGTATATGCCGAATACTGTTAAAAGGCCTTCAATCACACAAACAAACCACCTAGCTAAGAAATAACATGATAACTTAACATATGATGAATATCTGCTGCTGCAGGTCTCAAACCATGCTGTTATAGTCTGGAATCTGGACATCTAAACAGTGACTCAGAATATAGGAATGATGCATACCTCAATTGTCAATAATGAACTTGGACTGCACTAAACAGTTCCAAATGCCATTCCCTTCACCAAACAGCTCAATGAAACCAATAAGTGAACATATGTAGGACTCATATGAAAAAAGATGCATTGATGCACTACACCCAGCTTCAAATATCACTCCAAATCATACCTGGAAACAACAATGTACATCTCCTAATGGTCTATAGTGGTCAAAGCATGTCTAGGCATGAACTCCAAAGCTGAAAAGTACAAGGAAAGAGGGTACAACCTATACCAAGCCATACAATCCCAACATGAACTCCCTTTAAACCCTTTGAACCTGTAGAAAATCACAGTTACAAGGGGGAGCTAGGTCTGAAATCCAGCATTCAACTGTCTCCCGAGGCATAGTAAACCCTTCCAATATGTATGGCATTAAATGACTGATTTGGTACAGCCAAGCAAGGGTTTAAGTGGAATAACCAGCAATAAAATAATCCTCCTAACTCCACACTCAATGAACACTTGCAAACTGAAAGAAAATAACACCAAAATATATGCAAATCTAGAACACTTCAAAAACCTTCATATTGAAACCCCAAATCTAAAACTTTGTTCTGTCCACTGATGATTCCTGAGTAGATTCACTCCTACTAGCTAGGAGCTATCTTTGAAATCTGAAACCAAGAATCAAATGAGGGTTTTTGTTCTCAAATGATTTTAAGAAGACATAGGTTCAATCTGGCAACATAACAACATAAAATATCTTCAACTTGTGCAAATGAGCCCCTTCAACCTCTTTCTATAGCATTTGGAGGGAAAATAAGCATTTTGAAATTATAATATTTCTTTATCCCTCAAAATTGACCTTCTTGAAATAATAATCTTTAATGTTCAAATATCCACTTAACTAGGCATCCAAATTTTAAAGCACTTTATTACCTTTCCAGTGAGATACTTGTTAATGTTTGGTAGCTAGATCGGATTCTAGCTTCACATTATTTTAATTAGGAGAATTAAAATAATGAATTAAATAATTTATTATTTAATTATAGAATTAAATAATATAGATTATTTAATTGGAGAATTAAATAATTTATCTATTTTAATTAGAGAATAAAATAATATCAATTAAACCGATTAAGGGCCGGGCCCTTTGAATTTCCGAAAATCTTTGAGCCCTTATTGTATTTTTAAATACATGGAAATTCTAAATTACATCGCCCTATACAAAATGGGCCCAAATCGAATATAATTTGTAATTTTAGTTTGGCGCCAATAAAGGGTTGAGTTTGCCATTTTATTTGTAACATCCTCATATATATAAATGAGGTGTGGATAATCAGTTAGATATATTGGTGAAACATTATATGAGGCGGCAAATTTACACCAGCGATTCATCTCTGGACTATATACATCACCTTGCAATTTGATCAACACATATTGCAATCTGCCCCATCAGCGAATTCAGATTGCGATCTGGTCCAACAGTGGTTATACATTGTGATCTGATCTGATCTATAAACACAACAATTGCATCTACGCACAGCGATTTGATCTATGCACTCAGCTGGTCTTCAGATTGATTGGTTAGAGATCATTACATCTTGGAGATGTACTACAACAGTTACATCTGGAACAATATTCATGATCTCCATTCATACTTCATTGATGATTTGCTTGGCAATTGGACTCCTACATTGATTGCACCATTTGATTTGCTTCATTGATCTTCAATCTTCAACAAATCTGGAATAGTGCTTCCATTCAGAGGTCTGTAATTGAAACCTTGTAAAGCAATAATAAAGATCTGGATTTGAATGTTGGGTTTTTCCTCCAAGAGGGAGGTTTCCCAGGGTAATGTCTTTGTGTTCTTGTGTTCTTTCCATCTGATTTGTTTATTTAGATATTCTAATTTAATTGTTCAATAGATCTGATCACTAAAATTAACATGGTATCAGAGCTTGATTCTTACTAAACGTGATTAGATCTAATCCATTATACTTCAAATTCGTTTTGTTGTTGTTTTCAAAATGGTGACAGGTCTCAAAGTTGAGGACAGATTGGAAGGGTCTGTAAATTTTACTTCATGGAAAGTTCGAGTGCTCCTTGCTCTAGAGGAAAACAATCTACTTCAATTTGTGCAAGGACCAACACCTAATGAACCTTCAGACCTAGATGAACTTCGTCAATTCAAGAAGAAAACTATTATGGCCAAGAAGATCCTAATAGATTCAGTTAAAGACCATATTGTTCCTGTCATTACCAAGATGTCTACAGCTCGAGATATGTTCAAACAATTGGAAGGTATGTATGAAATAAATAACATGAGCAGGGCACTTACTTTAAGAAGAGATTTGCTTCAAATCAAAATGGAAAAGGATGAGTCACTCATGGAGTTTTTCATGAGGATTTCAGATTTAGAAGATAAAATAAGTGCTATTGATGGTGAAGTTGTAGACAAGGATTTTGTCATGCTTGCATTAAACGTTCTTCCACACTCTTGGGAACCTTTCCTTCAAGGTTTAAGCGGAGGAGGTAAAATTCCTACATTTGATCTTCTTCGTGTTGATTGCATTCAAGAAGAATCTCGACTTATAGCAAGAGGAATCAAGACTTCCCGTGGTGAAGAAAATCTAGTTCTTGCTACCCAATTAGTCAAGAGTGATCATTGGAAGCAAAACAACTTCAGGAGGAACAATGATTTCAGATCTCATGATGCTAGCAGCTCAAGGAAGAAGCCAAGGGATCTCTCCAATGTCCGATGCTTTAGATGTGACAAATTTGGTCACTGTGCTAGGGATTGTCAAGCTCAACTCAATCAGCAAGAGGCTAACCTAAGTGAAGTTGTCAACAACGAAGATAAGGAAGATTTTTTCTTTTAGTACTTGTTCTGATAGTGATACTTGTTTAATAAATAGTGTAGAGTTAATTTTTTTGTTTTAGAATTTAATGTTAAATCTAACAATAAAGGTAAGGACATTTTTTGTAGTCTTCTCACTTGTGTACAAGCAGGAATCAAGAGGGAGTTACATACTTCGAGTTTGGTATATTCTGATTTATGTGATATAACTAAGTACAGGAAATTGATCGGATCTTCAGTTGCATTGAGTGTTGTTGAAGCAAGGTATATTGCTTCTTGTACTTCAAGAGAAGCTATTTGGTTTGGAATTACACTCACTCGAGGCAAGTCCGAGTGCTTGGGAGAAGCTTGAAGTTGTCTTAGTTTAATCTTGTTTATGCTCTTGTATGTACCACCCTCTATAGGCAATGCAAGGTGGATATTGCATTATTTGTATTTTTGATCTTCTTTGAGAGAAGATATGATTGACAACCCTCTACGGGCAATGCAAGGTGGAATTGCACTTTTGTATTTTGAACACCCTCAGCGGGCATTGTAAGGTGGCATTATAATTTTCTTAAAAAGCCACCCTCTATGGGCAATGTAAGGTGGCAAAGTTTTTTTTGATCACCCTTTGCGGGCAATGCAAGGTGATCCTTATGAGGCTTGTCCTCTTCCACCCTCTGTGGGCAATGTAAGGTGAATCCATCCTCTGCGAGTAGGCATGATGGAAAGGTATGGTAAGGACTATAATCCTCCCTAGCTAAGAGGGAGTGTTAATGTTTGGTAGCTAGATCGGATTCTAGGTTCACATTATTTTAATTAGGAGAATTAAAATAATGAATTAAATAATTTATTATTTAATTAGAGAATTAAATAATATAGATTATTTAATTGGAGAATTAAATAATTTATCTATTTTAATTGGAGAATTAAAATAATTAAAATAATATCAATTAAATCGATTAAGGGTCGGGCCCTTTGAATTTCCTAAAATCTTTGTATTTTTAAATACATGGAAACTCTAATTTATATTGCCCTATACAAAATGGGCCCAAATCGAATATAATTTGTAATTTTAGTTTGGCACCAATAAAGGGCTGACTTTGCCATTTTATTTGTAACATCCTCGTATATATAAATGAGGTGTGGATAACCAGTTAGATATACTGGTGAAACATTATATGATGCAGCAAATTTACACCAGCAATTCATCTCTGGAGTATATACATTACCTTGCAATTTGATCAACACATATTGCAATCTGCCCCATCAGAGAATTCAGATTGCAATCTGGTCCAACAGTGGTTATACATTGTGATCTGATCTGATCTATAAACACAGCGATTGCATCTACACACAGCGATTTGATCTATGCACTCAGCTGGTGTTCGGATTGATTGATCAAAGATCATTACATCTTGGAGATCTGCTACAGCAGTTACATCTGGAACAATATTCATGATCTCCATTCATACTTCATTGATGATTGCTCGGCGATTGTACTCCTACATTGATTGCACCATTTGATTTGCTTCATTGATCTTCAATCTTCAGCAAACCTGGAATAGCATTTCCATTCAGAGGTCTGTAATTGAAACCTTGTAAAGCAATAATAAAGATCTGGATTTGAATGCTGGATTTTTCCTCCAAGAGGGAGGTTTCCCAGGGTAATGTCTTTGTGTTCTTGTGTTCTTTCTATCTGATTAGTTTATTTAGATGTTCTAATTTAATTGTTCATTAGATCTGATCACTAAAATTAACAATACTAACCAAGCATCAAACTTTTAAAGACCCTAAGAGTACCATCTTTTCCTTACAAATCATTCAACGTGGCTCAAGATTGACCCATGTGGAAATGATCTACAAGGATAAGATGGTGATCTCAAGACAGGTTATGAATGCATGAAAATAAGTGCTAATAGGATGAGTAGATAGATAATACAAGGGAATAAGTTTGTTGGAGGTGGATAGGAATTAGACAATGAACGAAACATAACAAAAAGAGTACGCCTCTCATTGATATGTTTTGCAATAAGGTTTTCACATCAAGTTGGGCACAAAACTAGACGGGAAACGCCACGTGTATGCTAATTTCATCATTGCAAGATTACTAATAGTTATTTGTTTGACACTTACTTTAACAACTAAAAGGACCTTTATATGCCATTTATTTTTTCTTTAGTTTGTGTTCGTACATTTATTTCTTACATATTATAATGTCCTAATTTTCAGGTTCTCTTGTAGTGTAGTTGGAGTTGACTTCTTGTTTGTGTTAGCCTAATCAATGGAGTATTTTGATGTTGCCAATGAGCTTAGATGGCTTAATGGAGTTGTATGACACTTTTTAGAGGGATTTTGGACAAACTGTCTGTACTTACTATTTATAGTGTCGGTTAGGACACCAACTTGGGAATCAGTAGTATTACTATTTTTGAATAGTTGGTGATTGATTAAATTGAGATATCTTGGTGACTTACGGTGTTAAGAGATATTATTTTAAATAATGTTAAATATTAAAGTTAAATTAATTATTTAACTTAATGTTATTTCATTCAATAATGTGACTTTATATTGGTGCTTGGGGAGTTATAGGTTCTAAATTATCAAATAAATTGCTTTCTTGAGGTGAGCACCAACATAGGGAGGCATAAGGAGTTGAAAAAGTTAATTTAAAGATTCAAAACCCTAATTAGGGTGTTGGACTTGGAGTTCATAAAAAGGATTGTTTACACATCTTCTATACATAATTTTTTTGTGCACAAAAACACACCTGGAGCACAACCATCACTGGAGGCTACTGTGTGGAACAATGATGTGCATCGGCAAGTTGACATTCAATGTGCTGATTTCTGGTTTCTAAACATCCCCTTCAATGTTGCAACACATCCCTATCGGCTGAATTTTGTGACGGGAATTACTGTGGCGAAAAAGGGCTACAAGGCGCCTACTCCTGCAGACTTGAATGGGAGGATAGTGTGCTTGATTTAATTTTTAAGTGTTTTACAATTTTACAATTTACTTATTTTTGTTGAATGTAAGTTTTTTTTTAATCAAAATTGTGTACTTAATGTTAATTAATAATTTTACTTCGTGCTTGTAGGTTGGTCAAAGATGCTATTTCTAGGTGTTGATGCATAGTAGCTTCGGTCAGATATAAGGATGATTGTTTTGATTATTTAAATATGAGTATGTATGTATGTATGTATGTATGTTGAACTGACATACATACACACATACGCATTGCTTGTGCTTATAAGAATAATCATTCTAAATGTTTTACCATCATCCTTGTATATGATCGAAATACTATACAAGTATAATAATCTGTATAATCAGATTCCTTTCATCTTCTCTTACCATGTATCGTGCAATGAATATTGGCGGTTGCATTCCTTTAAATACAACAAATCAAGTAATGATCGTATATCATTTATACTAAGGATCGAGCAATCATCCGATACTATGCACAGCAGTATAGTATGTAATGATTAAAATGTAATGTAGCAGATCGAAGACTTTCATGATATCATTTGGTTATTGTGTTAACTAACCGATTATGAATCGGGTCTCTTGGAAGCACCCTTTGGTAATTAATTATGTTGTTTGGCCAAGGGCCATGCCATGAATGGACAAGTCTCCACATTGTGGAGACACGTCCCTTCATGGCATGTCCCTCCATTAACATATATATATGTGCCGATTTCAAATAGAGAAGTATTGAAATGGATAAATGCTCTCTCTCCCTTTGATCGGCGATTTCAGACTTGAAAGAAATAAGTGTTTCAGCATCATACCAATACTATATCATTATTGATATTCATATTTGTTAAAGATTTAATTCTGAATTTATCCTGCAATCAAGAAAGAAGAAAATTAGTACATTGAAATCTGCATATTGAAAGAATTGCATAAGTCTGCTATAAATTTAATTTACTTTAACATGGTATCAGAGCCAAGTTAAGAAGATCCGAATTAAATTTGAAATATCAGACTATCATCTATTAATTCTGTACACATATTTCTGCCTTGACTACGAGACGCGCTTTGATCTGTATCCATATTCGATTTGGACATAAAGTATCCATGTGATATTCGTGCGGTTGAATGATGCAATGTGAGTGGAGGAAACTACAAATAATTATTTGTAGTGGTTGTGAATGTCAATCGAAAGATTCCAATCTGATCAAACACACCATAGAAAAGCACTAGAAAGATGTACCGTCAAATTGGCAATTAGCACTTTAGTCTCTTTCAGGAAATCTCGTTAGAGTGAATTATTGGAGAGAGATGCAATGTAATGTGAATTACATGGACAGGTTTTCATGCTAGAAAGTTTCCCTTTCGTCTCAACGCTAATAGAGATATTCATCTTGGTCCAGTCTGTGTGGAAATGAGGAATGGCAATCTAGAGAAATCGGACCCAAAAGGAGAGTACAAGAAAATAATATATTCGTAAAAGGATTTTATGGATGGAAGTCTATAATATCTACCAGGAAGAATAGATATGGGTGTCAAATATTCAAAAGGCACATAATCATCAACAAACATCATATCTACGACAAGACCTCTATTATAGAGACTTAGTTAAATCCATCACTATTATGATATATTGTTCATATTGCCATAGATCAACTCTTTGACCTGCGAATACTCCCAACGATTGGAGACCAAAGTTTTGATTTTGTTGTGCATTTAATATCGAAGCTAATCAATATTATTCAAGAAGAGCTTCTTCCTTAAGTAGTTGCGATGTTCGAAGCCTATGGTTGTTGTAAGGATAGCCAAATTCATATCATTTGCCTCAGTCCCCTCATACTTGCATTTACAAAGATGGCATTATATATGAAGTATTTGGGGCAATTATGATCAAATTTGAGGAGTGTATTGTAGGTAATCTTGTTGAGAAATTCAGTCGTTGAACATCGATAAATTTTCCCAGGTGTAGAGATTCAATTACACCAACATTCTCAACACACATTCATAGTTTACACAGTGATCACAAGTCTTACCCTTAAATGAAGGAAATATGCATTTCAATATGTGATATGCACTACATAACGAGCTGTGTATGATGATCCAATGATGTCGTGTGTTTGCAAAAGATGTTTGTTGTCAACGAACAAAGGTCGCAATGGTAATGGAAAATTGAAATACATATCATATGTTTATGTTCTGCTGGCCCAAGGTACATGGTGTGGTCATGAACCCCATGGAACATCCTCATGATGGAGGAAACCACCAACATATAGGACCTTCTTTGGAGCAGCTTGCATCTGCTCGTGAATAATGAGATAAGTACTTTTATTATCTTTTGAATAGCACATTTAATGTAGTCACTCTCTTATATGTATTCATAAGAGCTATTTGTCTTGATCTTTTCCTTTGTCTTTAGGGATGTTTTGGCAGGAAAAGAAGAATGTTGCATTAGGTATACTACCAAGGCATTGTGCAAGACCCGATCTTATGAAAGTAGCTTCAAAATGATCTTGGATCTATTACTTTCATGTCTGGATCATGCTAGATGATGTGAGTCTTTTGGATTGGAATCATGTAAGAAGGGTATCCTTTTGTAACAAATGAAGCAACTAGAGGATTTGTTTAAAATTGACTATCGAGGATTATACTGGTTTAGAGGGAGAAGATCATGTCGAGATGACTTCTCTAAGTGACCAGGAAACAATAGCAATCAAGGAGCAGATAGTAGATATACAATACATGGTTGTGACATTCTTGGTGCTTTGCTTGGAACCAGCTAGGTAGCAAAGAAAGAACCTTACTACAGTTCTATGACCCGTCTCAAGACTAGCTCAATAAGAGATAAGTATTTCATACCGTTGAATAATGTTCATTAGTTCATGCTATAACATTGGGATTACAAATCTTGTATGCTTCTATTATTGGTATTTTCCTTCGAGATAGTTTAGTTTCATCAACTATTTGTAATCTCTCTTTGGAATGCCTTCAGGACAGATCAAGAAGCATAAGAAATTGCATTCAAGGGAAAGAAAACTTGATACTTGCAGTTATGGAACTGAATTGAAGATGGACATCAGATTCAGAGGGAGTCTGACAATCTATCGGAGGCAACCTTGGACGAGGATGTCAGAAGGTTGATATCACATTCAGAAGAAGTCTGACATTTCATCTAAGGCAACCTTGGACGAGAAGGTCAAGAGGTTGATGCATGTACTTGGAGCTTCAAATGGAAGCCACATTATCATAAATGTTTGGTGTTGCCAAGCTTGGGGATAAATCCTTAGTTTATTACATTCACTCATGTTATTATGGAATCGGACAAGTACATTTGTGTATGAGAAACTACTCCTACAAATAATGTTGTGATCAAAATTTTAAACATGGTGTAAATGATCATGTAGCAGATGATGAGAGTCTCTTGGAACAAGACATTTTTATGATTAAGACCATGTATGCTTGCGTAACAGAGGAAGCTACTAGAGGATCTGCCAAATTGATCTTTGAGGATTTTGATCATAGAGATTCAGAGGGAGTAGACCTTGGAGAGATGGTTTCTTTAGTATTTAGACAAGGTACATTATCACTAAAGAACGGACAACCGATATTCTCACCAAGCCTCTTGCCAAAGTAAAGTTTGTGCCTTCTGAGCCTAGCTTGGAGTTATGGAGAATGAAAGCTAAGAGGGAGTCTTAGCATCAGAAGCCTTGTTCCACCCTCTAGGAGTAGCCATGGTGGATCCACCCCCTGATATTGTTCTTGGTAGTTGTCATGTGTGTGACTCCATGACTTTATGCCCCCCCCCCCTTGTGTACATTATTGAAAGGTGACGATTTTTTTGATAATAAACACTTGTATTTGACATTGTAAGGTGACGATTTTACAATGATTAGTTTCACTATCATGATGGATATCATGTGACTTGATATCAGTTGAAGATCATTATGATCCTTATGAGATAATCATGGTGGATATTATGCGACTTAATATCCATGGAAATGCCATGACTTGTTATGGTAGACATCATGAGACGTGATGTCAGTGCACATACCATAACTTGGATGTATATGTGAAGAATGTCATGTGACTTGATGTTCTTGAAACATCCTCTGATATCATGAGTTAGATGATATCGCCATTGATATATACATGATTATCTTCCCTAGCTAAGAGGGAGTGTTGATGCATAGTAGCTTCGGTCAGATATAAGGATTGTTTTGATTATTTAAATATGAGTATGTATGTATGTATGTAAGTTCACTATGTGAACTAACATACATACACACATGCGCATTGCTTGTTCTTATAAGAATAATCATTCTAAATGTTTTACCATCATCCTTGTATATGATCGAAATACTATACGAGTATAATAATCTGTGTAATCAGATTCCTTTCATCTTCTCTTGCCATGTATCGTGCAATGAACATTGGCAGCTGCATTCCTGTACATACAACTGATCAAGTAATGATTGTATATCATTTATACTAAGGATCAAGCAATGATCCACTACTATGCACATTAGTATAGTATGTAATGTAGCAGATCAGCAGCTTTCATGATATCATTTGGTTATTGTGTTAACTAACCGATTAACCGGGTCTCTTGGAAGCACCCTTTGGTAATTAATTATGTTGTTTGGCCAAGGACCTTGCCATGAATGGACATTGCTTCACATTGTGGAGACACGTCCCTTCATGGCATGTCCCTCCATTAACATATATATATATGTGTGTGTGTGTGTGTGTGTCGATTTCAAATAGAGAAGCATCCAAATTGATAAATGCTCTCTCTCCCTTTGATCAGCGATTTCAGACTTGAAAGAAATAAGTGTTTCAGCATCATACCAATACTATATCATTATTGATATTCATATTTGTTAAAGTTTTAATTCTGAATTTATCTTGCAATCAAGAAAGAAGAAAATTAGTACATTGAAATCTGCATATTGAAAGAATTGCATAAGTCTGCTATAAATTTAATTTACTTTAACACTAGGGCTAGAGATGTGGTAGAAGGCCAAAGAGCACAATGGAAAGAATTTGGTTGCACCATACTTTTAGATGGATGGATGGATGGAAGAAACCATACCATTGTCAATTTTTTGGTTTCTTGCAAGGATCAAGTGATCTTTCTGAAATCCTTGGATGCCTCGGACAAGGTAAAGACTGCTGAAACTTGAGCAAGTTGAGATGGAGGTGGGGGTTGATAATGTGGTGCAAATCATAACTGACAATGGAGTGGCATATGTGGCAGCGGGTAGAATCCTCCAAGATAAGTATAGCATACTTTTTTGGTCTCCTAGTGCAGTGCATGTTCTTGACCTTCTGTTGGAGGACATAGGAAAACTAGATTGGGTGAGATTGATTGTAGAGGATGCAAGAAAGATAACAAAATATATCTACAATCACCCCTGGGTTCGCCGTTTGATGAGAGAACACACTCATGGGAAGGAGTTGGTTAGACATGCAGTCAGAAGGTTTGCAACGATTTTTTTAACGTTGCAAAGTGTTATTACTTCTTTGACCTCTTTAAAGAAAATGTTTGTGAGTCAAGCATGGCTAGACTCAACTTATTCAAAGAAGCCTAATGGAGAGAGAGTTGCATACATCATCTTTGACAACCACTTTTTAGAAGCTGATACAAAAATTGTGAAGGTAACTTGGAAACTTCAAAAGTTGAATATTTTTTTATTTTGTATTCAAGAATCAAGTCTTTCATTATTAATTTGTAACTCTAGTCTCCAATGATCAATGATAATCTTTTTCTACTTTTCAATTGTAGGTGACAAAGCCCTTGGTTAGAGTTCTCCGCTTGGTAGATGGGGATCAAACCCCAATGGGGTATCTTTATGAGGCCATGGATAGGCCAAAGAGGCTATTAAAAATTACTACAAGGGGGAAAATCAAATTTGACCCTATATGGGACATTATTGATTGGAGGTGGAACAATCAGTTCCACCAATCCATTCATGCAGCAAGGTACTTCCTCAACCCTCATTTTCGCTTCTCTCCATCCTATAGGGATCCCAATTGGGAGGTCATGGAGGGCTTCATTGATTGCATGCAGAGGATGGTACCCAAGGTTGAGGTGAGAGACCTCATTGTGGCCGAGATGGAGGTGTACTAGAATGCAACGGGCAAGCTATTCTCCTCAAACGTAGCAAGGAGAGGAAGAAACAGTTAATCCCCAGGTACAATATTTCGATTTTTGGTGCCTTTCACATGCATGATAAGTAAATAAAAACTAAGTTACTAAAATATGTTTTCACCTTGCTTTCTAACTCTTTAATATTTATCTTGCAGATGCTTGGTGGCGAAATTGGGGTGGGAATGTCCCAAATCTGCAAAAACTTGCCTTGCGCATCTTATGTCAGCCATGTAGCTCATCTAGTTGTGAGCTATTGGAGCTTATTTGAGGCCATTCACACAAAGAAGAGGAACAAGTTAGCACAGAAACCTTAAGTTGTGCATAAGAAAGGTGGAGTTAGCACCAGCTGGTCCACTTGATTTGGATGACATAGATCCGTACTGTGATTGGACATCACAGGATTAGCCTCCATTATTCACAGACAATGAAATCTGTGATTTGGAGAGGCAAGCTATGGAGGAGGATGGATTCTCAGCAGGATTGGATGGCATTCAGGAGGATGATCATGATGTAATGTTCCGAACCTGGATGAACTCTGTTGTGCGACAAAATGCTAGAAGGTGGCCGTACTGCGTTGCCATATAGAATGGAGGGGCCAGAGAACTGAGGTCGTACGGTGCAAGGACCGTACGGTGATTGTTGCAAGCTGTACGGTGGATGCATCGTATGTGTTTATGGATGTCGTACGGTGGAGGCTAAGGGTCGTACGGTGGAGGTCGTATGGTGGATGTTGAGGGCCGTATGTTGAAGGCCGTACAGTGGCGGTTGAGGGTCGCACAGTGCAGATGCAGTATGGTGGCTAATTGCGAGTTGTACAGTGAAGAATGCAGGCAGTACAGGAGTTGGGACTACGCCGAGGGATGAGAGTCGTACAATGGGGGGATGTCTCCAGCTTTAATATGTTCCAGTTTTAATACCACCACACAATTCGGAATCAAACACTTGCAAGATGAAATATGAATAATAGATATTGCTTCAGATTTGCCAAATCCAGAACTAGAGAACAAGCAGAGTAGGGTGAGGGTTGAATCCCACCGAAACTGCGAAAAATCAAATAGGGAGGATATTTCACCTCCGAAATGGCGAACAACAGAATCCCAGTAGGAATTCGCAAAAATTCAATAAAGTATCAAATCTCAACATGCCAATTACATCCTACACTCCGATCATAAATACCCCTTCGGAGAAACTCCCAAGTGTTTACAAAAGAAGCCGACACGGCAAACATGTACAGACAAAAGAAAAATAAAAAGGGACTGAGATAAACTAAATCGATCGGTTCGCATACAAGAGATAAATAATTTATTTATTTTATGACGGGGATATTACAGTCCTCCTGTCCCAAAGTTTGCTTGTCCTCAAGCAAATGTAACGCCGGATGCTGGAGAATGTGTTCACCTTCCCAAGTAGCGTCATCCAGCAGCAAGTGCTTCCAGCGTACCAAGTATTCCTTTAGGGTACGGTTCCGCAGTGTCTTCTCCCGAACATCAATGATCTCAATTGGTTCCAATTTGAGCTTCCCTTCTTCATTGAGTGGCGGAAGATCTGTGGTTACTACAATGTTTTGTCCCACGGCTTTCTTCAGGCAGGAGACATGAAAGACGTTGTGGATACAGCTCCCTTCTGGCAGTTCAAGTTCATAAGCAACTTCACCGATATGGCGAGTTACACGGTAAGGACCATAAAAGTGTGGCCTCAGTTTTTCTTTCCCCCTTGCCTTCAATGATGTCTACTTGTACGATTGGAGTTTGAGATATACTAAGTCACCTACCTCGAAACTTCTCTCTATTCGGTGCGTGTCAGCATAGATCTTTTGTTGATTCTATGCATTTTGTAAGTTTTCCTTCAAGACTTTGAGAATGTCTCGCCCTTCCTGAAGCCAGTCCTTTGCCCTAGGTGTGCGATTGTCACCTAAAATCATGTCAATAAAGGAAAGGGGTTCGTACCCATATAGTGCTTTGAAGGGTGCCATCTCAATAGACATATGATAAGTTGTATTGTAAAAATATTCTCCCAAATGCAACCATTTGACCCATGTCCGTTGCTGTGCTGAAACGTAGTTCCAGAGGTAGCCTTCTATCCATTTGTTCACAATTTCTGTCTGTCCGTTGATCTGAGGGTGGTAGCTAGTGCTTGGCGACAATTTTGTTCCTGCCAACCGAAATAATTTTGTCCAGAAGATGCTGAGGAACCGACCATCCCTGTCACTAACAATGTTTCGGGGTAACCCGTGCAGATGAAAAACTTCTCTGAAAAATAAGTTAGCTACCTGTGTAGTCTGGAACTCTGAGGAGATAGCGAAGAAGTGTGCATACTTCGTCAGTCTATCAACTACAACAAGGATACAATCCCTTCCATTTACCTTAGGAAGTCTGGTGATGAAGTCCATGGAGATACCTTCCCACTTGTGTTGTGGTATGGGCAAGGGTTGTAATAGTCCAACGGGTAAGGTGTGTTCGAATTTGTTTTGCTGGCACACTACACATTCCGGTATGTACTGCAAGACATCATCTTTAAGTCCCTTCCGTGCGAACCTCTCCCTGAGCTGTCTATAGGTTTTGAGAAACCCCTGGTGTCCGGCCAATAGTGAGGCATGTATTTCCTTCAGGATTTTTTGCTTCATTTTGGACTCAGGTACTAAGTATATCTGATCCTTATAGTAAATGATGTCATCCACCACCTTGTAACGGTCAACCTGAGAGTCATCGTCCATTAACTTACATGCGAATGTGTTTTTAGAAAATTCCACTAGTAAGTGTGCTTTCCAAACAGCTGAGATCTGTGACAACACGCAAATGGCGGGCTTTCTTGACAAAGCGTCTACAACCACATTATTCTTCCCTTTTACATATTCAATGTCGAAATTAAAAGCCTGAATCTTACTTACCCATTTTTGTTGCCTCCCGTTCAAGTCTCATTGCTCCAAAAAATATTTTAAGTTGTTATGATCGGTACAGACGATGAACTTGGCACCCACCAGATATTGCCGAAACTTGGTCAGGGCATGCACAATGACCAACATCTCTTTGTCATAGATGGAATATAGGTGCTCAACTTGCATAAGCTTCCGACTTCGTAGGCTATATGGTGTCTGTCTTGCATCAGTACCGTGCCAATGCCCTATCCGGACGCATCACATTCCAGAATGAATGGTTGAGTGAAGTCAGGTAAGGCGAGGATTGGGAAAGCGCTCATTGCTTCTTTTAACTTATCAAAAGTGTGTTGTGCCTTTTCATTCCATTGAAAGGACCCCTTCTTAGTCAGATCCGTTAATTGTGCACTGAGCTGAGAGAAACCTTTTACAAACCTCCGGTAATAACTGCACAACCCAAAGAACCCTCGCAACTCAGAGAGTGATTTTGGTGGAGGCCAGTCGAGTATAGCTTGAATCTTCTTCTGGTGGACCTGTACTCCATGTTTACTGACCACGTGCCCTAGGTATAATATTTTTGTCATTCCGAATTCGCACTTGGATTGCTTCACAAACAAGGATTGAGCGTCCATGATCACAAGGACTTCATCCAAATGTCTCAGGTGTTCTTCCCAGGTATTGTTGTAAATAAGGATGTCATCAAAAAATACCAGCAAGTACTTACGCAATTGTTTGTTGAAGATGCGATTCATGCAAGATTGAAAACTAGTTGGTGCGTTCGTTAATCCGAATGGCATGACCAAAAACTCATAATGCTCGTAGTGACAAGGAAAATCCGTCTTCTCCACATCTTCTCCCTACATGCGGATTTGACGGTATCCGGAACGGAGATCTATTTTTAGAAAAATAAACTGCACCATGCAACTCATCTAACAATTCATCGATCTTCGGAATAGGGTATCTTTTTTTTATTGTCTTCTTATTCAACGCACGATAGTCCACACACATGCCAACGTTCCATCTTTCTTTTTCACCACTACTGATGATGCAAAAGGGCTAGAGCTCGGACGGATCGATCCCTTCTCGAGTAGCTTCTGAATCATCTGCTCAATCTCATCTTTGTACTTTTTGGGATGGCGGTATGATGTGGTGATAACTGGTTTGTCACCAACTTCCAATTCGATGGTATGCTCAAACCCATGATGGGGAGGTATGCCAGGAGGAATGTTTGCAAAAACTTTATCATGGGTACTCAGGATAGCCTGTAAATTAGAATCCTGGGGTTGTGTTCGTTGTCCTTTAGTTGGTTCTGCCAAAACAAAGCAATGTGCAACCCATGCTATGTCATCATGCCGGAAAATGGCCTCCATCCGTTGTGCGGAAACTTCCTTGGGACCCTCATTAGCCATTCGTCAGAGAACAATTTTCTTCCCTTCGGCCACAAAAGTAAAATCCATCCGGTTGAAACTTTGTGTGTATTCATCCAGGGACTCCATCGACTGTATGCCCAAAATAACCTCCATATCATCCAGGTCTACTACAAAGAAATCCTTTGTCACAGTGTGATTAGCCATGGTGATACTGAGTTGGGGAACAAGGTGTGTGCAAGGTAAGAGTGTTCCTTGGGCGACCATGACTTGGAAGCCTGGGTGAGTCTCTGTAGGAAGACCTCTTATCTTCACCAAGGATGAGTTTATAAAGTTAAGAGTGGCTCCACTATCAAGCATCACAATGACCCTCTATCCCTGAAGGGTTTCCCGTACCTAGAATACCGTACATCTCGGGTTCCTAGCCAAGGCGATGGTCCCTCCATGTCGTACCAATGTCGCAATTCTCTTCGTACGGTTCAAGCTAACCATTTTGAAGACCTCCTGTGGGTGACCATCCTCTGTGGGGAGTTTCTCTTGATCGTCCTCATCATCAGACACAACCTCTATGTAGTGTATTTTCCCTTTACCAAGGCATCTGTGTCCAAGTTCCCACGGTTCCTTACAATTAAAACATAATTTCTTCCTTCAGAGCTCCTGTTTGGTGGCTTCGTCCAACGAAGGCGTCTTCAACAGAGGTTTGATATCTTTGTCTCTTGGAATTAACGACGGTTTGGAGTGGGAGTAGCCTCGAGAGGAGGACGTTGATGATGATGCCATGCTTCGTGCCTTTTTGATAGCCTCCGTAAGGGTGGTAGGATTGAAGCTCTTAACCCATCCGCTCAGTGGTTCTGTTAAACCGTCCATGAAGAGTACTATTTGTCTCCTTTTGAAAATGTCTGTAACCAACACAGAGAACTTTTGAAACTCTGTGATGTATTGGTCGACTAATCCAATTTGCCTTAACTGAACTAGCTCTTTAAAATTAAGCTCCGGATCTTTACCATCAAATCGATCTATCAATCTTTCAGTGAATTCTGCATATGTACTTACTTGGTCATGTCCCAGTGTGATGGTGTCGTGATGCCACCATTCATGCGCCACTCCCTCCAAGTGGAGTGCTGCAAATTTAATTGCTTCCTCCTTTGGCATTGGATTGAGTTGGAAGTAAGTATCGGCCTTCATTACCCATGCCTGGACAGATATGGATCCAGATCCATCAAATGGTGACAGATTTACTTTACTCAACTTCCTTCTGAGATCATCGTTAAAATATCCCCAGCTTCCACCTCTGAAATATCACATTCTCAATTCCGTGTAATCTTTGTAGGATATATCCCTTTCCAAGTTTGCATTCTTCCAGTCTTTCAACTGTTCTTGAACTTCCTCAAAGGTCGGTTGCCTTCCTCCTTATGGTGCCTCTGTCCTTGGAGGGAAAATTGGCATGGAAGGACGGGAGTGTGCTGGATGAGGATTTTCTTTTCCTGTAAATGAGTCGGCACTGTGACCATTTTGTTCGGCAGATATCTTATTGTCTGCCAGTTTCCGAAGAGCTTCCTCCATAAGATGTTGAGTGTCATTGATTTGTGCCTGATTCCTCAAAAGATCCCTCAATAGCGCCATGAATTTAGTAGGAGTGGGTTCTTGATCTGCTATTCTATCAACTGAGTGGAATCTCCTTCGTTTCTGGCTATAAACTTTCATTCACTGTCCACAGGCTAGTAGGATCTCAGGCTCTAATACCACTGTAATGTTCTGAACCTGGATGAACTCTATTGTGCGACGAAATGCTGGAAGGTGGCCGTACTGCGTTGCCATACAGAATGGAGGGGTCAAAGAACTGAGGCCATACGATGCAAGGACCGTACGATGACTGTTGCAGGCCATACGGTGGGTGTGTTGTACATGTATGTGGCTGTCGTACAGTGGAGGCTAAGAGCCATACGGTGGATGCTAAGGGTCGTATGGTGGATGTTGAGGGCCGTACGGTGGCGGCTGAGGGTTGCACACTGCAGATGCAGTACGGTGGCTGATTGCGGGTCGTACAATGAAGAATTTAGGCGGTACAGAAGGAGTTGGGAGTACGCTGAGGGATGAAAGTTGTATAATGGGGGGATGTCTCTAGCTTTAATATGTTCCAGCTTTAATACCACCACACAATTCGGAATTAAACACTTGCAAGATGAAATATGAATAATAGATATCGCTTCAGATTTGCCAAATCCAGAACCAGAGAACAAGGAGAGTAGGGTGAGGGTTGAATCCCACCGAAACTGCGAAATACCAAATAGGGAGGATATTTCACCTCCGAAATGGCGGACAGCAGAATCCCAATAGGAATTAGCAAAAATACAATAAAGTATCAAATCTCAACATGCCACTTATATCCTACATGCCGGTCATAAATACCCCTTCAGAGAAACTCCCGAGGGTTTACAAAAGAAGCCGACATGGCAAACACCTACGGACAAAAGAAAAATAAAAAGGGACCGAGATAAACTAAATCAATCGGTCCGCATAAAAGAGATAAATAATTTATTTATTTTATGACATGGATATTACACATGAGAGCATTGAGAGTGAGAAGGATACAGATGATGAGGAGTCATTGCCAGTGTCAGCACCATCTATATCTAGGGTGGAGGTCCAGTCACAGCCAGCTGTGCAGAGGGAGGTGACACATTCACAGTGGACCACTAGGGCTAGACCCCCTCCCACTGTCGTAGTTCTTACTAGAGCTACTAGGAAGGGGAAGAGGAAGATGTAGACTAGTTTGATATTGTACTTGACATTTGTATTTGCTTATAGTTTTACAAAGACAATTTGCTATTTTTAGTTTGCTTCAAAGTTGAGACTATCAGACTATGGTTACCAGCCATCAACATTCCACACGAGGATGCGATTTTGTTACATATTTGCATTTATATATATCTAGATCAGCTTGTTTGGTTTTTTAGCTCATTTACTAACTCATTAGATGCATCTCCTTATTGAATTTTGAAAAAAAAAATGCATTTCTAATTAAATTTAAGCCATTTTTTAAGTTCTCGAGAAGTTTCCGACTTATCTCCAATATTTCCCGATTTTTTTTTTGCCCTCGGAGATAAGTTGCCGATAATGATATTCTTAACTATGGTAAGCCCAATTACGATGAATGACCAAAATCGAATCAAGATCAGGGGCCAAGATTATGCCAACAAAGCCCTAGGATAACTACCAGCTACAAGCATTAAATGCTTGACCAATTACAATGAAGCACCACCTTGTGGGCCAATGAGAATATAGGTTAGGTAGAGATATTAAGTAAACTCCACATGTTCACTTGGTATGATCTAGTTGAATGAGCTTGGACATGTGCAATTGTAGCCTTCTGATTGGCTGAAGATGAATAGCCGCCACCTCAGCATACTTATCTTATAGACTTGATCAATTCCTTGGAGATAACGAAATATCTCTCGATAATCAACATTTTCAAGTCTTCGATTGATTGCGATGGCTCATATTCCCAAATTGCTTCATCTTCATGAATTTTCTCTATCCTTTTAATTTTGAAACCTTCTAATTGATATGATCTTTGAAGCTTCCTGTACTTGAAATTTTGATGTCTTCTTGATGTCCTGACCTTGATCTTGCACTTGTGGAAATGATGTAGGTGTTTCATGTAGTTGGATCGATCCAATTGAACTTTCAAGTTTATAATGGCTTCTTTATATTTGACTTGTTCACCTCCTTGTGCAACTTGCAATTGGAATTTCATTTTGGATGTCTTGAACTTGATTTTGGATTTGCATCTTGGTTTGATCTTCAACTCGGAAGCACCTTGCTTTCTTGATGAACATCTTGTAATTTGATGATGCTCGAAGTTTCCATGTTGTCTTTGGTGTCGAAATCGGGCTTGCACTTGAATAATTCAGCTCCTTGTCACCTTGCAAAATAACATCATTTTATTTAACACTTGAATTTCACATTGCTTATATCAAGTTAGAAGATTATTACTAAGAACCCGAATACCTGATGTAGTAACTCCCTATGAGCATAACCTTGGATTCAACATAAAATATTGAACCTTTTACTCTAAGACCTGATTACATCTAGGCAAAATGAAAATTTCAGATTAAAACAATCCAATCACTAATCCTACCAAGTCAGAATTTTTCATTGTAACTGTTTGCAAATAAGATTAAATGATAATAGAACTAAAATATTTAATAAATAATAAAACATAAATTATAAGGTGTGGCAAGCCCTTTCAAAAATGAAATTTTATAATAAATAATAATAACAATTATTAAAAACATTGCTAATACAAAAGATTTACATTTCAAGATTTTGGATAGCTCCATCTATAACCATTCTAATAAAGACTATAATAAGTTGAGATTATTGTGAAAGTACATTATTGAGGAGTGGACATAATTAAATAGAATTTACGAACATTACGAATATAAAATAGTGCTCCAAAAATTATTATTAGATCTATTGCAAGCGCTTAAATATATTGATTTAGTTTTCTTAAAAATACTTTAAGGCATAAGCACCACTAAGGATCAACAAAAAATAATATATTATTATTGAACGGTCGTAGTAATGATAGGAAATATTTAAGAGCATGGGACTATTTCTATTCAATTACTTAAAATGCAAATTTCTATCGAAATTGGGATTTTACTCAATGTAGGAAACTTGGTTGTTGAACGTCAACCCCAAGTCAATCAAAGGTCAATCTCCAATGCTTTTGGAAGCTTTGGATCCACTCTAATTACCAGTTGTGAATATAGACAAACAAGTGGACTCGTCTGCATCGATATACATATTGCCATAATGAAGAAGAAATCATTGGGATTTAGATACGATATTGGTTATCAAGGGTCTCAGCTCTTGATGCCAAAGCACGAACTATCAAAGTTATATTGAAGAATTAATTAAAAAAAGCCAAAACCATAGGATTGTCATCATTGACTAAAACCACTCCCGCAGGCAACAATTGTAAATGAAGATGTAGTGATCAAAACCCAAGCAATCAGTATATTACTAATTGAGGACAACATAAACATTGCCATTGATCAACTTAATATTTGATTTGCTAATTAACTATTAACTCCTCCCACACTAAGAAGAGATTCCATGATATCTCCCAGCAAGACAATATATTATTATATTTGGGATGAAAGAGATTAGTTGAAAATTAAGATCGGTGATTAATAAAAGGAATAGCATTCAATCTGAAGTGATGCAACCGTAGGAGACAGGGATACAAGACAAGAGACACATCTCTTAGTCTTTCGAAGATATAAAGAATCATAGGTGGGATCATAGTTCAAAATATCGGTATCGACAACCTATTGCCGAGGGCAAAAAAACATTATCGGGAAAATATCAGAGATAATTAGCAACTTATCGGGAACTTCAAAAATTACTTAAATTTAATTAGAAATGCATTTTTTTTACAAAATTCAATGATGAGATGCATCTAATGAGTCAGTAAATGAGTAAACAAACCAGGCAAGTCGAGTCTAGATATATAAATGCAAATAGGGTACAAAATTGCATCCTCACGTCGAATGCTAATGGTTGGTAGCCATAGTCTGATAGTCTGAACTCTGAAGCAAACTAAAAATAGCAAATTGTCTTTCTAAAACTATAAGCAAATACAAGTACAATATCAAAATAGTCTACATCTTCCTCTTCCCCTTCCCAACAGCTCTAGTAAAAACTACTGGAGTGGTAGGGGGTCTAGCCCTAGAAGTCCACTGTGGTTGTGGTTGTGGTTGTGCCTCCTCCCTCTGCACAACTGGTTGTGACTTGACCTCCATCCTAGATGTAGATGGTGCTGATGGTGGAAATGACTCATCATTTGAATCCTCCTCAGCATCCTCAAACTTAAATGCAACAAAGACAAGACAAAATGATTTTAAAAAAAAGAAAAAGAATTTTGAAGACTTGTGAATCCGAATTTTCTTTAAAAATCTCTTTGAATCCACTTCAAATCCACAACAAATTGCTCTAAAATGCTGCAAATCTCTTTTTTTCTCCTCCAGACCCCTTTTTTTCCTCTCCAAACACGAATTTGCAAACAAAAAAATGTGAAATGACTCTTTTTGGGCTGTTAGTCCCAATAAGTGGACTATGGCTGATAAGTTGTCTAAATATCGTTGATATTTTTGCGATAAATACCAGTTTTTCAACGATAAGTTTGGAACTTCGTGGCGATAAGTAATTCGCAATAAAGTTACGTGTTTTCGCACGATGCTTAACTTATCGCGATAAGTTAACTTATCGGCGACATCTCGATGCTATTTTAATCTATGGTTGGGATCGTCGAAGGAGAGATGGGAGGAAAATCATCGAAGGAGCAATAAGAGATTATTATATATTTGGCGTGGATTCTGCGAGGAAGGAATACAGCAGGGTTGGATGATCAAAAGGATTAAAACTATTATTTATTCATGAAAGAAAAGATGGATATATTTGCCACTCATCACAAGGAAAAGATTGTTATATTAAGTAACGATGCATGCTTATCTATGAAGCACATAATTGATCCATTGAATATTATATCTGAATGCTATTACGGATAAGGGACCCATATATGGTCATATATATATATATATATATATAGCATTCGTGTATGTTAATAATAGTAGGACCATAAGTATGTAAACATATAATAATATTATATATATTAATAAGAATGAAATCAGAAATTTTATATATGTATGCTATGTTTTATACATTTGTAAATATACTGGCAATACATGAGATATATATATATATACACACTATTCCTTAATCACTTGCTATAGCCCCTCAAGAAGATAGGTTGGTGTTGTGTAGGGAAAGGCGGAGTATATCCACAGAAGGTAGGTGAATCTCAAGACAGGATAGGGATGGGGCCTTAAAGCTTTGAGGGAACCTATTGTAGTTTGGTGTCAAGCGCCCTACGACAAGTAAATCCACAATCTCCTTAGGGTTTAGTTTAGGAGAGAGAAGTAAGGAAGTGGGCATAAATATGTTAATTACCAAATGTATAATGAATTATTCATTGTCTTCTTAATTAGAATTGATTTGGTTGAGTAATAATGTGTGTAAAACATTGGCAATTGACAGCCTACTAGTAGGGGACATTACAAAAGTGCATTCACAGCCCTTTATAATTTCACATACCATGCTGATTGCAATAAATTTTTGAGTAAATAAACTCTGATATGGAAACATTTTTAAGTTTATAAGACTCATTCACTTTCAGATTTTGAAATTTTTTAAACACAAATTTGCAATTCGCACCTCCCTTTAGGCCTGATTTCATTTGTGTTTCATGAATAATTTCATCACGACAATTGACTTGTTAAACTAATTTGATCAAATTTGAGGACAAATTGATATAGGGCAGAATATGTATATGCATTGGACGAGTGCACTAGTACAGGTCGAAAATCAGCCACATGTTGTGCGCAATGACTTGGTATCTTAGGTTGGATATTGGCATAGAGTTGGGCATGATACCATGTACTTCTCTTGAAATTGGGCGGAATTTAGCCTCATGTTGGGCACAATGACATGTACTTCAGGTCAAAAATTGTTAGGTAGTTGGGCAAAATGTCACATACTTGGCCTCTTCAAGTCGGGAATTGGCATGGAGTAGGGCAATTTACCATGTACTTAGCCTTGCTCAAGTTGGAAATTGACATGTAGTTGGGCAATTTACCATGTCTTTTGGCTCGGATTTTACTTGTACGTTGGACTTGAACTTTGATCTGCCCTTGAAATTGAAATTTTTGTTGAGAAAACTCTTAATGCTTGAAATGGATTTTGACTTGGTTTTTGTTATGTCCATGAATTTCAGCATTTGCAAGGTAGCTGGGCAAGTTTGGGGATTGATATGTGCTTGAACTGATGCACATAGACTTTCGGAAATTGATACCTAGTTGGGCACCTTTACATGTCATAAGGCAAGCTTTTACTTTCAGATTTGAGTTGATCCTTTTCATACCTTTACTTCTAAGTTGCAAGATTTGTACCAATAGGCCCCAAACCGGATTCAGGTACGCATTTGGTACAAGTGCATCTATGGGCACATGTTGGGTGCACATAGGATGTGCGCCCAACACTATGGGTGTGCTAGGGTGCACACCCAGCATGGACCCAAGCGCACCCGCCTTAAAAACAGTGGGCCCAAACTTGATAAAAAAAATAAAATTATTTTTTCTTCCTAATATATGGCCTTCAAACACACACATTTCATTTTTACCTCTCATTTTGCTCTCACAATATTTTTTCTCCATCTTGGCATTTTGAAGGAAGGTGATTGTATTCGAAGGAGATCGATTGTGGAGTGGCAAATAGCTTCGACAAAGGAGATTTAAGTATTTAAGGTATGTATTTAAACCATATTCTTTAGTCTTTTGATGATTTTTTTCAAGTGTTTGATGGATTTTATTAAGTTTTTGAAGAATTTTTTCAAGTATGTTTTTTTTTTCCATTTTTTTTATAGATTGCAACAATGGCTATTAGTCAAAGTTCAATGGGTGGGGAGGGAAGTCAAAAATTCAATTTCATTTATGGAGACATACCACAAAATTTTTATAACTTCCTTGAGGTGGGGGATTTATTTGGAAGTGTATTTTTTGTAATGTACAATATAAAAGCTCTTGTTACCGAGTGAAACTTCATTTTATGGGCCCTAGTGGTAAAGGGATTAATATGTGTGAGAGCCCAAATAAGAAGGGGTTGCCTACTGTACAAATAACAAGATTTGTAAAAGAACAAGAAAATGTTGACAAATTGATTGCGAAAGGGAGACAAAGTGGTTATAGTTCCAGAAAGAAAAAAAAACAATGACATTATCCTCTCAAATAGTTGTGGCCTCCAAACATCCCTTCTTGCCTACGCCCTCTATGGAAGATGAAGATGAAGAACTACAAATCCCAACCTGCAAGATAGGTCCATTGGAGAGGGCATTTAAAATGGAGGCAAGAGATATTGCTGAAGAAAAAATTGCATGTTGCCTCCATGCCAATGGTCTTCCATTCAATTTGGTGAGATCACCATATTGGCGGGACATGGTGTCAGCAATAAATAATGCACCTCCTGGTTTCACAAGTCCTAGGTATGAAAACGTGCATACAACCTTATTGCAAAAAGAGGAAATCTGTAGAGGCCCAACTAAAACCAATTAGAGATTATTGGAGTGGAACAGGTGTATCTATTGTTTTCGATAAATAGGAAGATTGCAAAAACCGTCCATTGATCAATGTTATTGCAGTGTCACCCAAGGGGGCAATGTTTTTGAAGGCAGTTGACTGTGAAGGGGAAGTAAAAGATGCAAAGTTCATTTCTAGGATTCTCATTGACTCCATAAAGATGGTGGGTAATGAAAATGTTGTCCAAGTAATTACAGACAACGCAAAAGTTTGCAAGGCTGCAGGTGCTTTGGTAGAGGCAAGATATGAGCACATCTTTTGAACACCGTGCACCATGCACTCCCTCAATTTGGTGATGCGAGCAATTGGCACCCAAATAGAGTGGGTGAAAGAAATATACCAGGAGGCAGAGGAGATCTAGATGTTTGTGACAAACCACCATAACTGACAAGCAATTTTCAGAAATTTTTCAAGATTGGAATTGTTGAAGGTAAATTTAATTTATTTAGTTTCATTTATGTCATGTTTTACATAATTGAATAAAATATTTTTTTGCATTATTTACATATTTTAAATGTGTTATTAATTTACTATTAACATGTTCTTAGGTTGTTGAGACCCAATTTGCATCTCACACAATTGTTCTAAGATGGCATGTGAAGGTGAAAGAGGCATTGGATCAAATGGTTATTAGCAACTAATGGGGTATATGGAAGCAATCAAATTTAGAGAGGGCCCAAAAGGTCAAGGCATTGATCTTGGATGACGATTGGTGGGTTCGTGTGGAATATGTATTGGAATTCACCGAACCTATCATGTCTATGCTTCAGTTTGCTGATAAAAATGCCACTATGCTTGTGGGATGACTATGATAGCATGGACACAATGTTGGAGAAAATAAAAATGGTTATACAAAGGAGAGAAAATGATCCTAAAGACACCTTTTACAAAAGGGTGGAAGCAATCGTTCTTCATCGTTGGAACAAGATGACCATGCCATTGCACCTCCTTGCATATGCCCTATCTCCGAGGTACTATAGCACTTTTGTACTTTATATCCTTGGGAGAGTACCACCATATAGAGATTCTGAAGTTGCTATAGGGTACAAGCGGGCATTTAGTAGACTCTTCAAAGATCCGAAAGTGGAGTCAAATGTTAGGCAATTTGGATTGTTTGTCTCAGGAGAAAATCAGAACCCTTGTGTTGTCAAAGACCAATCCAAAATGGAAGCTACCATATGGTGGTACATCAATGGTCAATATTATATGAAACTCCAACCTCTTGCAATCAAGATCCTCTCACATGTAAGTTTTTTTTGTTTTTTCTTGCTTCATGTGTTGCAGAATTTAACACTTAAAACATTATTGAATTTATCTTGCATTTTTTAATTTTAATTTTGTTGGTTTTCTCTCCAAGTTGTAGGCTCTTTTGCTGCTGAACGGAATTGGAGTATATACTCATTTATCCACTCAGTAAAGCGTAACCGGTTGGCTGCAAAAAGAGCAAAAGACTTGGTGTTGATTCATTCCGATTTGTGTCTTGTGTCACGTAAGTATCCCCAATACAAATGGAGGGCAGCAAAGATTTGGGATGTAACACCTGAGTTTGTTGACTTGGATGCAACCATTCAGGATCTTGCTAGAGCCACTATGGTTAATGTGGATGATGATGATGATGACATACCACATGGTGCATCTAGTGCGAGTGGAACTGCTTTGGGTTCAAATGATGATGATGGTCTTGAACTTCCAGCCGCTGAAAATCCAATAGACGATATTTTTTTGATAATCACATCAATGATCGATGAACATTGAATCATATTTCATGAACTGCATTTTGTAATTCGTAATTGTAATGATTTTCATTAGAATTGTGAACATAGACATATATGATATCATTGATATGGCTTATTTAAATGTTTTTCAATTATCAATTGACATTTAATAGTTATCTTTGGCATTTGGCATTGATCAATGATCAAGTATCATACTATGAAATGATTTAGTTTTACAATTTTGTATGTCTTATTTTTTGTATATATAATGCGCACACACACACACAGACAAACATCCACACACACACACCCATATGCACCCAAACCCCTAAAAACAATTTTCATGCACCCATGTACCGGGTTCGTGTACCTGCACCTGTCCCTGAACTCGAACTGGTAACTTAGCTGGTCTTCCAATTTGTATATGGGCTGCTTGAGAGTTGCCATTTCATGTTGATTCAATTAAGTTTCAAAGGCAATTTACTTCTTCTCATAACTCCTACATGCGTGCCTTACACCCAAACTTCGCATTCCTCCATGATGAATCTTTACTTGGTGAGGACATTGGCTAAGCGTTAAAACCTTTCATGTCATTTGAGAAACCTGATCCTCTCCTATACTATGAAGTGCATCTAAGACCATTCTAAGACTTTGACATGTATGCCCTTGGAAAGTTGCTATACTGCCACTAAGACCACTAAACTACTAGCTACTAAAGGGAAAAGAGGGGGTCCCCATTTGCAATGGGGCAATGGTATGAAAAGGTTACAACACCGCCCTAGGTAATATTTATTAGAGATTTCATACAGACATTTCTCAGCACATTTCAGATTTATCTTTTGTGTGATTTCTTCCAGTTGCAGATTTGCAGGATTCGAAGATAAAAGTTTGTTATGTTTTTGCCCTGTTTGTAAGGTTTAGATTTGTGAAAAACTTTGAGCGCTGTGTGTATGTCCTGGGAAGTGAAATATCTCAAATATTTTAATTGTATGCTGCTAGGTTTTATTCCCAGCTGCGCCATATTATTATCACAGGGACAAAAGGTGAATGAATATCCTTATTGAGCGTTTATTTGAAGAAATCAATTGGAATATATTTGAAGTTTTATTTGGGCGCCAATCCTACGAGAAGACATAACTGCATAAAGACAAATGGTTGGGACGCCAATCTTCTTGTTTATTTATTTGATTTAAAGGAAGGGGCTGAATCTACAATGAAGTATTGAGATGCCAAATCAGACAAATTGTGGATTGGAAAAGACAGTGTATGACAAAATAAGATAAATTGCTACTAAGATGATGTGTTTGCCATCTTCAGAGGTCTTAAGCTGAGCATGGATATTTTAAACTGAGTTGGCATTGCAAGTAAGTCTTGCTTGGGTTTGTATATACAAAGTTCGGTGTGTTAGAGAAGGTTGAGTTATACAAGCACATTTTCTGCTAAAAATCTAGGCAAATCATAGTGGATTTATTATTAAATCTTGGTGTGGAAGTGTTCCTTCATCCTTGGCATGGATGTATCACTCATTGCTTGGCATGGAAGTTAGTCCATAAGCTTGGGTGTGGTCAGTTCCCTGGTTGGAGTTCTTTACTGGTGACTGCTCTATATTCTTTGCGTGAAGGGTTTTCCTTCTAGATGCAGGTACTTTGTAATTGGAAGTGCCTATTCCTAGGTGTGGGCATTCATGCTTCCTTCTATGACATTGTAGTTTTCTGTATTCTCAGGATTGTTGGAGACACATGGGTTGCTGAAGCTAACTGTTGGCTTGACATTGAGAATAGAAGCTGAGCTTGGAAAGTTTGAAGACCATGTGAAATTCTATTCTCCGACTTCTGTTCATGTGGATTCAAAATGTGCATAGCATTCTTGAACAGTAATTCAGGATTATGATTTAGGTCATTGTGATTTTTGAAATCAGCTTTGTTGAGGACTTCATATATTTCAGAGTTGAGTATTTATAAATTGAGACTATTCTGCTGTAAGTGATAAAATTGAGAATTATATTTCAGATGCTGATCCTGAATTTTAATGTTAATTTAGACATTTATTAGAAGTATACCTTTGGGTCAGAATCTAGTTCTTATTGTGTGTTATTGGTATTAAGCTTGCAAATCTTTTGTTCTTTCTCTGTTATTGTTTGAATGTAATCCATTGTGATTGTTCAATGAAACCAATGTGAGACTGGAAACATATAAACCTGCATGGTTGCAAGCAAACTGTTTGAGAATATTACTCAGTGGGATAAAAACTGCAAAAAAATAGTAGCAAACAGGGCTGCATATTATACATATCAAGATCATTAAGTAGTTTTCTTGTGGATTTCAGATTTTGTAGAGCACATGGTAAACAGAAAATATAACAAGAATTTTCCTCATTGTCTACAAACAAGGTATGCTGAGAGGGATCCTCAAAGATTAATCAAATGTGATCTACTATTACAGACAGCATTGTAAATTTTATATATTATGCTATGGCTTCTTTCATGTGATTTTCTTATTTGTTTTATCATTTTTTCCCTGCTGAATTTAGCATTTATATACAGATCGCAGATTCTTTTTGAATACTTACATTCCCGCATATGTAAATTTGGCATACTTTTGTTTCCTCGAACTTAAATTTCAAATTCAACAGCTAGAAGATAAGAAAGAATCCATACAATTAATTTGCAGAAGTGCTAGACTTGCATTAATAGTGTATCTCTAGATGAATGTAAGTTTCTATTGCACAGACAAATCATGAAAGTTTACATCGTTAAATTAAGGAATTGACAAGTATTATAATGGTTTCTCATAAATTGTACAGTATTCTATGGTGCGGAATTATACTTACATGGGGATGACTGAGTTTGAGAAGGTAATGCTTTCAAAACATATTATTTGTTTCATCAATTCATTGCAATGATCCTTGATATTTTTTATTTGCATAAAACAAATGTTTTTAATTTTTGCAGTATCAAACTGGTTGTCACTAAAATAGTTAACATTTTTATTAAAGTGTGTAGTTACACTTAAAGAGAAATTAAAACAGATATTTTGTTGACTTTAGACACATAAAAGTAATTTATTATATGCATTTAACTGTTACTCTTCAATAGGAGACTAATTATCGGAGTTGGTGTAATGTCCCCTCTTGTTATATAGCTTAAAATTGGGACAATTACTTCAACTCTTCACACTTAGTCTATCTAATTCTTGTACTTGAACTAAGTAATGGCGGATAAGCACAATATCACTTTTTATTTCTGACTCAATTAATACATTTGCGGAAGTTATTTGATCTATCAATTTTCCTCAGTTAAGGATATTAGGTTCTTCTGATATGTCAAGGTAAATGTTCTATATCGATTAGTAGCAATTCTCTATTATATCAATATGAAGCATACTACAAAATCTGATAATTTATCACTTATAGACTATAGTGATAGAGGGTTTGCTACTTCTGATATGAGTATAAATAAGTATATCAAATGATTTATGGCTGTTCCTGATATAACAATAGTGTTATGCTCTAGTTATGAATTATTATATACTTGTTGTAGTTACTGTGTATCCTTTCTTCCTTTGTTTGACTCGCTGATTTCCTGATTTGATTTCTTATTGGTTCTTTCATGTAATTAGTGACGTGTATTTATATTCTCCCCCTTTTGTTATGCCCTCCTGGATGTGTTTGGTCTTGCTCTTATACATGCATTTGAAATGATAAGTCACTTGTAAATGACATGATTTGTGTCTCTTATAAACCACAACATTTCATAACAATCTCTAATCATTGCTCTCCTAACCTAGTTCTTATCGCTCACACTTAAACAATAAAACTCTGTCTAGATGTGCCTCTTCAGATATCAACTAGTCACCCGGTTTGTAATTACTTGCACATCGGTTAATGATATTAGTTAATATCATTGGTTTGACATCGCTTAGTATTAATTCCCTTTATTACTCTATTGCCTTGGTTTGGCTATTACGAATACTAAGTATAACTGTTGTATTGCAAATGTCAATTCTGTCGGGTTAAGATCATTATCCATGACTAATATCGATTTTGGCGTAATTAAAATCATAATGGATAACATTCATTAATCTGTATGCTTATTAGTATCAATGCCTTAAGATGAATTCACTGATATCTTCTTAGTTCGAATATCAGAACGATGATCTTAATATTCAATATCACCGTTGTCTTAGAAATGTTTTTCTCTCATAATCATCACTGACTAATCCCAGGTTGCGATGCTTGGCTTTATCATTTAGTCTTTTGTTGTGTCTTTGTGCTTATCATTAGAAAGAGGAATGGGAAAAAAGGATTTGCAGGTTCTATGTGTCGGGTGCGATTGAGACTGAATGGCATTTTATCATTGAGTGCACCACATATGATGACATCAGGGCTCAGTACGAAATCAGTTCGGGGGCAAACAACATGCACAGTCTATTCAAGGAGGATAAGATCAACCAGACTGCTAGTTTGATTTTCAAGATTCATAGCAGGAGGTTTGACTTGGAAAAGAATCTGGAGTTAGCTTGCAACTGTGATCCAGTGGTCCCTTAGGCTGTTTGGTCTCATGGACGTCATTAAAATCATTCATTCATTATCGCTTCACATAGGAACGTTTTACTAGAAGCCTCTTCTAATCGTGGTTCTTTAATTCTCCAGGGTTAGATGGTAGATAAGAATATCTTCCACATGGACTATTAATCTAATGCGATGGCCCTAATCAACGTTGCTTCTTATTTTTTATGAAAGGTAGTCTTTGACTATATCATTTGCTCCTAGCGATTGAGATTTTCTTTCATATTTGAGTGTAATCATATTATTATTTATTTATTTTTAATATTTTTATTTTTATTATTATTATTTAATAAAATTTTAATATTTATTTATTATTTATTAAACTAGGTATATATATACATATATAATTTCATTATAATTATAATTATGTATATTTTATTATTTATTTATTTAATCTTATATTTTTTTAACCCTATTATCATTAAACCATATTCCGGAAAAGGGGACATCACATATAGAAATAATAGTGCATACCGATGGAAGAAAAGAAAACCCTTGGTCAAACTTCAGTTGTAAAAAAATTGAAAAGGACAAGATAAAATTTACGCTATTGTAAAATGAAACCCTAAACAATAATATGTAGTTTCAATCTAATTTGCCCGTACAAGTACAAGTAAAAGAACTTGGTACATGGGTATGGGCAAAATGTTTTCATCCTTGTGTACATGTATATGTATACACACACACATAATTATAAAAAATATATGTACACATAATTCAAACCTGACCAGCACTAGGGTCCCAGGGTGCCAAACCAAACTTCCTAGCCTTTTTCCATTGGAGAAACTACCATTGCATATAGTTATCTTCGTATCTATCTTCAAGAAAGTACTCTATATATCCCACAAATTCTCCCCATGCGGGATTCTCATTCATCATGGTTGGCCATATCAAATTGTCAACCATTATGTTTTCTCATGCAATTGTCCCTTGAAAACAACTTATTCTTCCATGATTTTGCACATGAGGCACAACCTTGATGAGGGTGATGGTTACTTATTCAGAATCTAAGAACTGATTTACTGAAAAATATTTTTCCAATTTTGATATGGAATCAGTAATGTTTGCATCAAATTTTCCCTAAAAATTCAGAATTTATATGTACCTTAAAAGGGTTGTGACCACCAAATGGTCTAGTCATTCATCCTATGTTTGGTTGTAGGTTATCCCAATTCTGTTGGAGCAGCTGATTGATTTTGGCCATCATCTCTTCATGTTATCTTTTTAAGCATCTCCAACCAACACCTTGAAGGGGTCTGATGAGTCGGCCCTTTCTTTAGCAATTTCCAGTTGTGTGTGCCTCAGTGGAAGGTAACTTGACCCATCTCGTCTTTAATTCAAGCTTTTAACACCTTGATCACATGCAATGTGGCATACATGAGCAAACAAGCTTTGATAACACTAATCCAAATTAATTTGGGAATGTAGAGGCGAATATTGGGTGAGGGACCGTTTGTATTGTAATCAATAATTAACACAACAATCACTATCTGAATCCACAATTGTTGAAGTGACATGAAATAGCATGCTATTAAAAAACGAAGAGCTCATATAATTTGGCAAACTCTGTGGAAGATATTTGAAAATTAGCCAATATATACATTTTGCAATAAAATGAACCAAAAGCTTAGTAAGACTACCAAACCATGGTTCCTCCTGGAAACCCTAGAGTCACTACACCCAGATATTCTCCTTGGAAGTTGAAATGGATGACCAGATGAGGACAAATTAGCTACAAAATTAAATGAAATTGTAGAAAATATTTATTTTTGATACTCCAACTTGGTGGCATCACAACTCCTAGCTTGGATGGGCTAAACAAAACTTGGATGCATTGGAAAGATCTCAAGAAAACTTATGCAAAGCAACAAAGAGGCTTAGCTAAAGGCGACTCACCTCTATGCACAAACATTTAATTTTGAATTTTTATTGTTTTAATAAAAATTTAAATTTGAAAATTTTGTATTAGGCAACTAGCGACACTATAATTTTATCAGGACTACCTAAACTTTTAACAATTTAACATTCTATCTATCAAGATCACAGACGTTTTTTTAAGCCTAAACTTTTCTATTTAAGAATCACCCAGGTACATGCCAGATATACATGAGCGATTCCAGGACAGAAAAGTCATACCTTGTGCAATTCCACAAGGTATTGATTACTCCAATTTGAGCTAGTTTCCAAGGTTACATGACTCAACACCCAAACAATGGGATTTCCTAGAAGAAACAAACACCATACCCTAGAAATTGTCACTAATGGTGTTCATCACCACATCATATGTCTATTTAAATGAATCATTTACCATGGAAGATCGTCCTATAGATGGAGTTTTTTAATTTAATAATCTGAAAACCTACGACACGGAAGAACTTTAGATAGACAATATAAAAGACAATTGCGATTGGAAGGGCATTTGAAAACATTTGAGGAAAGTAATCTACTAAACAAAAGGTGCTTGACTCTAGAGGGTATTGTGGATTTCAATGCATGTGTACCATATCTACGACTACTAATCTTTGATTGTTCAAATTGTTAGTGACATCTACAAATTCTTATTCCTCTTTACAATTTAGAATGAGATCAGATGTAAATAGTCTCTCTTGGGTAAACATTTTGCTCACAATAATGTGCACTTAATGACTATTTGTCTGTCAAACATGTATGCCAAATTACAAATTTTCGTCCAACTATTCAATTCAAATAATAACTTAGCTGGACTCTCAAAGCAATTATATAAATCAAATAAAGTATTCCTCTAAATAAATGAGGATTTTTTAATCCCTTGTATTATGTTATTAGAATTCACTGATTACAAGAAAGTTGTAAATTATTATTTTTTAGAAGTCAGGAGAGCTCATCATCATCTTGAATAGAAAAAAAAATTGAATTGCAGAAATCTATAACTAGATCAACTGTTCCAAAGACCATTTTTAGCCTTGTGAAGGTTAAAATTGTTCTTTTAGAACTTTAATCTTGTGAAGGTTAAAATTGGTCTTTTAGCCTTGTGAACGTTAAAATTTTCTTCTTCAATGACTATTACATTATGGCACGGTTGGAGTTCTCGGTACTTACCCCACAATATACACCTATTGCTATATTTAACTACATTAAGCTTCAATCTTCGTGTATGGTTGTGACCCAAACATGCTACAAGATACAAATCCTGGCTAGGTTCTAGGGCAAACGCGGGATGTAAGGAAAACTGAAGTCCTAGTTACACTCATACTTGGGCAATGGGCCAAGCAACGCCTCACAGGCTGGGAAAAATTGATATAGAAACTATTCAAGTTCTCAACATAAAAGCTACCTACACTAACCATGTAATAACAACACAGAAGAAAATGTTTCGGTGGCAGCCCCTTTGGTTTCTGGGGGCTTTGATTCTCCTATTGGCCTTGTGGGTGCTCACCCTGATGGAGGACTCTCTCTATTGGGTTCTTCTTCTGCTCTCGGTGCCTCCTCTTCTGTTGTTTTGTCTGGTGGTTCTGATACTGCCAAGGGAGAGATTCCCACACGCAAAACCACTGCTGCTTCTAGTGGTAGGAGCTACGCTCATGCTGCAAAATCTGTCCCTCCAAAGGAGAAAATTTGTCCCATTTCTTGTGCCAAAGCTTCACTTGTTGTTGTTTGTGGCCTTGATGTGGTGGAGAATGTTGACTTCTATCAGCAACATGGCCTGGTTGATAGATTTGCAGGCCCTTGGCCCTCTCTCCTGGAGTTACATTGTTGGGTTACCAACTCTTGGAAACCTTTAGCGTCTGGTGATATTGAGCTTTACCCCTGTGCTAAGGGGTTTTCTATCGCTTCTTTCTCTTATGCTGGAGACCAAGATTTGATCATGAATAAGTTGTAGGTTTGGGGGAATCATTCCCTTTTTGTCAAACCCTGGACAATTTCATTCAACCCTCTCACTGAACCACTCAATGTGCGTTCAATGTGGGTTCTCTTTACTAATCTCCCACTTCATTTCAGGGAGATGTCTTGCTTTGACGTTGTTGGGAACTCCACTGGTCGGTTCTTGAAAGTTGATGAAGCTACGACGACTTTAGGCCATTCTACTTTTGCTCATATCTTGGTTGATTTGGATGTGTCCCAACCACTCCCTAGGTACGTGGTGCTCATGGTTGGAAGTAGGCCTTGGACTCAAGCGTTGGATTATGAGGGCCTTCCCTTCCTCTATCAGCGCTGCTTCTCTATTGGACTCATGGCTTCTGACTGCACTCTTCTTCGCCGCAAAGGGGTTGCTTCGTGGTGGAAGGCTGCTAGTAACGAGCATTTAACGGTCCGTGTTGCTGACTCCATCTTTGAATCCTCCTCTGAGGACTCACAAACTGCTGACGAGGAAAAAACTCCTGCGGAAAATCTTGACGATGCCTCTGCTACTGATCGTGGCCAAGCTTCTGTTGTTGCTCCAAGTTTTGTTCCTGCTGCAACCCTTGCTGACACCCCCATCACTGCTAGTGCTTTGCCCTCAGGCCAGGAGGGCACTTATGCTCCCTCCACCTCTGCTGCTGTGTTGCGCCATGGTTCCACTGATGTTGCTCAGCTTCTACAACAATCTGGCCATTGTGCTTACAATTGCCCTAACGAAGTCTTCTTCGTTGGGGAGCCTAAAGATAGTATTGTCTGGACGTTTGTCTGAAGGCGAAGAAAGAACTCTCGCCCTCCTCTTATGGTGTGAGTTTCGCCCTCCTAGTTGGGCAAAAGTCTTTGTGCTCTATTTACTTTGTTAGCTTTGTAATTCTTGTCAGCACCTGCTCTACTGACAATATGTTGTTAATGCCTGCTAATCTGTTGGCGGGTCTTGTTTTTGTAATGGGTCAGCCCCCTTGTTATTGGCTGCTTTAATATCAAAAAACAACACAAAAGAAAATAAGTTATGTCTTCTTGTAGATTTTTCCATCACACCAAAAGCACGTACTAGTGGATAGAGAGGGATCTCATCGTGGATATAGTTGCTACGCCAACAGCCCCCACACGATAGAGTCAGATACAACCACGTACCATGTGGGATTCGCACCCACTACATACCACGTCGATAAGCCGAACTTACGTGGAGGAAGGGTCTAAGGCTTGAGGGAGTCGAACTGATGACCTGCACAGATTTTGCCATCACACCAAAAGCATGTACTGGTGGTAGAGAGGGATCTCATCGTGAATACAGTCACTATGCCAACACTTCTTACCTTTGTATATTTGATGAAATTACTACTTTTTGAAAGTCTATATAATTTTTTTTTTGGCTGTGTCCAAGCCCTATCAAACCCGGGTAAAAAAAGTGAACAAATTGTGCTATCTATACTTCAACCTGAACTGGCAACTTGGCTTAGTTTTAAGCAATATAACATGTTAAAGATATTGATCTATTGGTTTGTGTGAAACCATCTATAAATAATGTAGGGGCTTATTTTGGGATATTAATGAAATGATACTGATATGTTTGTAATGTCATATTTTTCGGAGATCAGCTCCAGGAAATTCCAGATTGGACGTTTATAAGAGGCAAAGAAAATCAAATAGCTCTTCTGTTTGGTAACGATGATCACTGGGGGCCTCTTTCTCTTTTTGAAGAGGTATAGATCATGTATTCCATTCTATGTTTTAATCTTTACATAATAATTCAGTACTACTTATCTATTAATTCTAAGGTATTCTCATATTATTTGCTCCTTTGCATTTTCCAGACAAATACATTGTGTTGAATTAAGCATGTAGAATAGCAACATATCGATATTTATTTGTTGAATATTGCTTCTTCATAACATTTTGTTTTTTCTTATAGCTGCAAAATTCAATGGGTTTCATCTTTTATTCATTGATTATTTGTGATTGTAAAGGTTTCTCAAAAAGCCCCAGGTATTAGCTTGGCCATAGAAAAAGAGGGACACACGCATGCCTTTTGTTGTACAAAGGCTGGCTCAACCTGGGTTGCCAACCACACCGTGGATATCATTAAGCAACATCTTGACTTCTTATTTTAAGAAAAGGTTGACACGTGGTGCTTGTCATCTTATTATTCATAAATTGTGCACGTTATTTGAGAATTTTTTTTTCTTGTTTATACTGTTAACTGCTAATGATATAACAATATTCATAATTCATTGATATTTGAAGTAGCCTGAAGGGGGCTTGCAGAGGGACTCGTTCCTCGTTGGTTTCTAGTTTTATGCTTAAGATTATATGATAAAGCTGTTGGTTTACAAGGAGAAATTATAACAGAATAGAAATAGAGCATAATAGGAATGAACATAAAATACGTATCACGATAGTAAATCAGGTTGCTGCTGCAAAATTATTCTTATCCATTCCATTTAAAATCAGAACTTATGTACATAAGTTTATTTATTTATTCTAATAAAATGATTATGAAAATTTGATTTTTTTTGTTATTGCAATTGTAGCCTATTGTTGCCTTATTGTGTTGGTCTTAAATCTATCAATATTTTGTCAATCAGATTGCTTGACGTGTTGCCAACATTGTTGCAATGTATTCCTCTTTTGTTGGCGATAGCAAAACAATTGATTGTTTCTTTGAAAACCAAAAACAATGCTCCTAATCCCAAATTGAATATATAACTTTGGCGTACTCTTCCTATCATCAATAGAATCAATACATCATTTTCAACCATTGTCTGTACATCCAATCAATCCAAAAGTACCAGTAGATGTATATAAAATGCCAAAATTGTTTGCAGTAAGAACATACCTAAGTACTCTATAGCTGTACAAAATTTGAATTTTATTTGAATTTAGTATAAATCTTGATGCTAAGTTTACAAAAGTATGATGTGGGGTCTACTAGTGGTGAGATACATAAGACTACCTATAGATACTAAGACTGTCAATCACTAATTATTTCTTTATATTAATTAAATAATAATAATAAAATTATTTAATTAAGCTAACATTATTCTTCTAATTCAAATTTAAAATTTAAAATTATTATCTATTTATCTTAATTTCTTCTAATATTAATTAAATGATTTTATAATTTAATTAATTTATTCTTACACAATAATATAAGCAAGCTTTTTATTTAATTATTTACTCTTTTTTCTATCATTAATTAAATGCTTGAATTATTTAACTATATAACATTCTCTTCTACAAATAAATAAATTGTTGCAATTTATTTAATTATTTATTTTGTAAATATATTTCTTATAACAATAAATAAAATTATTATTTTATTTATTTTTCACATGCACATGATTTAAATAATTAATGTATTTATATCCTTTTCTAATTATGTTTCTCATGCATATGATTAAATAATTTATATATTTGTTATTCCCTTTTTTAAATAAACTTATTCTAAGAATAAGTAAAATCTTTATTTTATCCTTTCATACATATGATTAAATAATTTTAATTATTTAATACTAATTATATCTCCACTTTTGTTGAATTCTAAGAGCAACATTATTACAATACAAGAAAGCTTCAATGAGCACTGATAGTAACCAAGGTGTTTGCATGAAAATGATATTGTTGTTTATTCATTTTCAATTTCTTGCTTGGCTCTACATACATCATTGTTGAGGTTAGAAGTTTAGTGTGAATTTCTAGAGTTTTGTGGTTGACCTATGTATGATTCATGCATTCCTAAGTTTAGTCTTACATTTTGGCATGTTTGATGGGACCCATATTCTTGAAATTTAACATGTTTGTAATTTTTTTTTCAACAAGCTATAGGTCATAAAGATGCATTTGATGACTTCCATAACACATTTGAGCACTTCAACATATTTGCATTTGACCTATTTTGAAAATGGATTTTGCAAGTTATCTCATGATTTTCTTTTAAAATTGGTAGTGTTCTTTCATTAATAGGTAGTTTATACAAATTATTTTGTAAAATGGTTTTTGGGTTTAACAAATCTTAGTCTTAGCAGTCTATAACATTTTTCAGTTTTAAATTTCATTAATATTTGAGGAATTTTTTACAATTTAATATCGTTTTTGCTCTTTTAGAATCTATATTGTTCTTTCTTTAAGAATATTTTTACGCAACATATTTTAGAAAATAATTTCTAAGATTTTCATATCTTAGTCTTAGTTTATGGAAATATTTTATTGTTTTAAATTTTATTAATATTTAAGAAAGTCATCACCATTTTAATATTGATATTTTAAGTGTTCAACCTAAAGATATATATACATTTATTTTGTGATTGTGTCCAAAAATGTGGGTTTGAGTTGAAAATGTGGTTTTCTTATATTTGGCATGGATTTTCTTTAAAAATGGAGAATTTAAATCTCTATTTATTCTATTTTGTTGCATTTAATTGTTAAAATTGACCTTGAACTAACAATATCTATGCAGTTATGTGGCAATTGTTGGGAGAAGACCTCACATAGGTTGTGCTTATATTAAGAGTGTTTTCAATCATAAAAGACCAATGACATCATTCAACCTTTTACCCTAGAAATATTAATCAACCATTGTGTATTCTTTTCTTGTTGAGTGTCTTCTAGCTTCAAAAACAATCAAAATAATTAGTTAAAATCAAGTATCAAGTTTACATCCAAAACATCATCATCTTGTCTAAATCATATTTGATCCTAGTCCAAAATCTACAAACAAACATCTTGAATTGGTTGGACAAAATGGTTATGGATGTTAAAGCATCTTTCTCTCCAATCAAAACATCATCACCACCATACCAACCTTCATTCTCCTCTTAAACCTTTGTTCTATGATTTAATTTAATATTAACTCATGCAAAGTCAAATCTAACTCAGTAATAATTTTAATCAAAAAGAGAAAAACAAGATTTATATATGTCAAATTTTTTTTGTTGATTAGAATGTGAACAATGAATGAGATGTGAGTTATATAAGAGTAGATTTAAAAATTACAATACGATATTATTGCCGCAAAATATAAAGTGATTGTAGAATATTAAATTTGATTACATATGTCACTTCTTATGTAGTTTTGTGCCTAATTTAAAGTAGTGCCTTAATATATGTAAGGTGCAACAAGTGTCTTGAAATTATATTAACTTTTATGCTCCTTTCACCAAGATTTCTTATCAATTTATGCACACATTTCTATATACATGTGTATATGTATTATATTGATTTACATACATTCTTATTCATTCCTCTTAATGGTTTATTTATAATACTAAAATATATGCCTTCTTGTATATTTTGTCATTTGTCATATGGATCTCAACATTAACCCACATAAAATAAGACTATGATTACAAAACTAACCTCATGATTATAAACTTGCCTTTTTGCCATTTAATATTGAAAACTCAAATTTAACTAACACCACCTTTAGATCCTTTGATAAAAGTACACATCAAGTGTAATGTCCTAAAAAGTTAGCACCTATAATTAAATGTTCTATTAGGTCCCATTTTGGTACTTTTGAGGTTTCATGTTCATTATGCTTGATCCTAGCAACCTGTCTCCTCTTGTTCCAGCATCTTCCTTTCATTCTCGACTCCCCTTTTTAATTTAGTCTCATTTTCCTAGGCATATAATGGTTTTGGCATTCTATACCCAAAGATAGAGCGATTTTAACATTCTATACCACGAGTTTTGGGGCCAAATTTGAATTGGTGGACAATTATGGTGTTTTAGTAGGATTTCCATATTTGTTGTTAGCCTAGGTCAATTTTGGATCCAAAAATGTTGTGAGAGGTATATAAGTGGGCTATGTCTCCTCATATTGACATAAGGAATTCAAGATTTGCAAGCTATAAGCGAATTTCAAGAGCATCCAAGCATTCAAGATCAAGTCTCCAGTCTCAGACATTCTTACAAAATCCAAGGCAATTTTGAAGGGAATCTTCTCCATTGTAGCAAGCTTCTCTCCCATGATGGCTAAGTAGAAGAGTTCTCAATCAAGCAAGAAGATCCTTTTGTCCATCTACATGCATTTCATTCATCCATTCTTTAAGGCAAGAATTATCAACATAGCAACATTGAATATCCTCGAGTGTTATTCATAGATCCGTGTATTTGTGAAAGGCATCCTTGATTCCTTCCTACATTCAAAGATTTAACAACTGCAATTCAAGCAATATACAAACATCTTCATGGATATGTGCGATCTCAATATCCATTCATTAAGGTATATATACTTACAAGGTAGATCTCATATTTATCTTTATATTTACATTTCTTTCCTTTATGCAATTTCATTTAAATTTCAAGGTTGATTCCTAAACAGGGGTTTGACCAAGGCAACCCCATTTCAACCCAACAATTTCTCATTTTTGTGTGCAAGAATAGGTGGTGAAACTATCATCGAAAATATGAAAAGTATGAGATCTGGCAAACTGTCTTGAAAATTTTCATGTGAAGTTCTAGGGTATACATCGAGAAAATCATTTTGTACCTAGGTACAAAACCCCTAGGGCATTCTATATCCTTCAGTTTAGCCTCAAATTCAAACTACAGGTTAGATTCTCTCTCTGGTTACTATTTTAGGACACTACACGTGTTTGCTTGATTTCTATTATTATGTAGATTCTAAAAGTTGTCATTTTTTTCTTATTTAGCCTTCTATCTTGTATTAGTCAGTCATATCCCGTCCAACCTAGCTTTTCTCAATTTATTATCAGCAAGGGACCATTGAATCAACTAGCGCTTAATTCCTACTTTAGCCTATTGAGTCATCTTCCCTTTGATTATGCAATTAGGAAAAGAGGTAGACTATCCATTCCCCATCCATCCATTCCCTTTCTTTATTGTGTATTTTGGTGAACCTGACTTACGACATTTATATTTTGATTTTGGTGTTAGATTTCCTTTTTTATGGTTAGATGTGTTTTTCATTAAGTTTCATGTCACAAGTCCATTTATGTTGCATAAACTTGTTGAGTGTTTTCATATCTCTTTCAAAGTTATTGCTTGCATTTGTTAGACATATCTTCCTTTAATTTCCTTATGCATGAGTATAATACCATTAAGTCCTACCTATAGCATTTCATTTAGGAGAAGTCGTAGACTTATGGGTTTCTTTGATCCCGAGTCCTCTTTGTTTCCTACTAATCTTGATGAAACACACATGCTTACTACTTACAATCCCATTATTGTTGAGAACTCTTCTTCCCACTCATCTCATGACGAAGATGAAGCTTTAGGAGTGTCTCCTACCCAAGTCCAAAAGCTTTCCAAAGACTTTGAAAATTTAAGCGATGGTTGGGACAAGAATATTATAATACAAAATTCATCTCTTTAGTAGAAACAAGGAGGAAGATAATTCACAATGATGAATATGGTGTTGATTTCTCACAAACTATTTCAAACCTCATGTATAACAATGTTAAACCCATTAAAGATTGTGCTCAAGAACTTGGTTTAGCTCCACCTCCCACTAGTGTTGAAAATTCTTTGCCTATTCCTACTTCACTGCCTAGTGTTTCTACATGTTACCAACTCGTAGAATAAGGAGCTATTCCATCATATTGCTTTTCAGATAATCCAAATTCTCCACTAGTGCTCTCCATTTCTCTCAAGTTTAATCCAATGAACCTTACCATACAACCTTCTGCTTGATAGTACCTACTTTAGTACTAAGAAATACTCAATATACTATAAGGATAAGACTACAAAAGAGAAAAAAACATGTCGACAAGACTTCATTGAAGTCTCTCCTACAATGAAGTCCTCTATACAAAGAATGATCCTGTTGGATAGACAAAATATGTCGGGAAGAAAAGTCAAGGATCAACTCGATCCCTATAGAATACATTCATTGCGAGGATGAGTTATTTCTCTGAAAGACAAAAAAAATTAGTCATTAAAGGATATCAAGGGTCAAAGTAACATTTTGTTTGTCTCTTCGATAGTATTTAAATTGAGTAAGTGATTCATTGATGAGATTGATGGTACCTCTTCCCAATAACAGAACTATCCACATGGATATAATTTCATTGGAAAGAAGTTTGTTGAGTCACGACGACCAAAAAATCTAAAAGAAAGAAGATATACATTATCGAGGAGACTCTCCCCATGTCTTTCTGACCAAAACAGAGGAAACTTTATCGGTGTGACCATGGGGATCATGGGAATATCTTAATGTCATGCCAATTTCACAAGTCACCCTAATGAATAAGGTATTTCATCATTGCGAACGTATCGGAGAAACTTTGCAGAAGGCTTTATACTCACCAAAGTTGTAAATAATCTTAATTGCATTGAGGAAGCCGGTGCTAAGTCTTTGTGATCCAGTGGATGATGAACATTAGCGTCGGTGGGACCTTATCTGTCAAGGGGACAATAAATATGTCACACAAATCACATGATTTACATTGATAGGCACATCGGAGAAATTGCTCGTATGTGTTCCCAATTGAGATCTTGCTAGTGAATAAATTGCATCGAAGAGAGGAACATTTGATATCCCTGATAAACAAATTATGATTTCATCGGAAAACTACTATCATTGAGGTAACTTCCCTTAAGTCACTTCGACTATATAGAGTTAGGCCGATGAAGGAAATAACATTGACATCGTCAGAGGAAATTTTAAATGGTTGTCTCGAAATGCACAAAGGTGAGATAGGGGTAGGATATATCGAAAATACTATTGATATCGAGGAGACCTCTTTCACTTCCTAGTGAACATTCAATTCGTGCCAATAATAACAAAGGCTAGGTTGGCATCAGAGGAGCTTCCAATATCTTTCTCCAAAGATTATTATTATATGTAAGCTTCACATATATCGGGGAGACAAGTTGTTTCAGAAGACATCTATTTGGTGTGTCCGAAGGTATGAGTCACATTGATGCAAATCGACATTGGGGGAAAATCTTATTTGTCTCTCAAATTAGATAAAGAAGAAAAGGTCTTTGAAGTGACAAATGTTTTAGATGAAACCATTAAGAATTCATGCTGATCCATTTGCAAATAGGGAGAATTCAATTGAAGGGACATTTGATGTTGATAGGACATTTTAGAGGTCTCAACGATCAAAATAAGATCTGTAAATAGAGATGGCACCAAACTGATGAAAACAAATCTGGATGAGATTTAACCTGACACATCAATAAATAATGTCACAACGGCACGACATTGAAAATTTCACAAGTTTAATGATCAGTGCGGACATTAATGGATGCGTAAGAGAAACTTTATATGAACAGATCTAGTAAGTAAAGAACACTAAAAGAATTCATACTCATTCAAGGAATCACAATTGCAGGAAATGAGGGTGCATCTCTTGAGTTGGTGATCACCGAGATCATTCTAAAAATTATTGTCCAAGTAACAAATTGTCTATCTTAAAATTGTAATTGTTCTGGGTAAAATTCTGTGTTAGGGTTTTGATTTTTTTTCTTTTATACAGAATAAAAAGAAATGGAGGAAAACCCCAAAGAACCAAAGGACAAGAGAGAAAAATAAGAACAAAAAGGGGAAGGCCACTATTGTAGGATGTAGGTGTCATGTTATTTATAGGATGGGATCTAAGTGTTGCATTGGTTTTTGATAGTTTTAAACAGTGGGAATATACAACATAAAATATTGAATCGAGAAGTCATAGATCATATATACACTAGATCAAGGTATATTCTTGATGAGAAGTCTTTGTTGATATGGGCATTATATCCACCACATAAGAGACCAAAGATCATTGACATGGGAAAGGTCTTTGGCCATATGATGACACTTAAAGTTGGGGAAATTAATCCCATGGCTACTATATATCTCAGCATAAATATAGCTAAGTTCAATAAATCTTAAATACAACAATTGACAAAGGAAATAGATATGTATAAGTTGAAAAATGAGATGTTAGTTCATGAGAACACATCCTTGAAGGATAAGGTGAAAGAAACATCCAAAGGACTGACATATCAATTAACACAAGGATAAGAGTCCCATTGGAAGAGAAACAATGAAAAACTAAAGATGGAGAACCAATAGCTGAGTACACAAGTGAGAAAGCCATTTTTTAATCAGGTTCTATGATAATTCAAAAGAGGTTTGTCAACCTAATGTCTTGGGTCGATAAATTTTGGGTTTCTCACTTAAGAAATTTCAATGTCATTCAAGAACATAAAAGGTAAGAGGTGGGCTTGAAGAAAACCTCCAAGAATTACACAATAGAAGAACCCCCAAATGACAAGGTCATCATGGATGCTCAAGCATTGATAAAGAAACATAAGAAGTTTTATGATGATCTAAAAGAAGAAATCAAGGGACTCCTAGATGCTATACAGGTGAGTTACCACCATTGTTTAGTGATGATGGATGTCTAAGGAATCTGGATGAATGGATAGTAGAGTCCAAGTCGATGCTTACATATGCCTTGGAAGATATAAAGAATGAGGACCTTGCATTTGAGAAGATCCACAATCACCTAGAAAGGATGATCAACATTGAGTTATTTGTAAGATATATTATCAGTGATGTTTATACATATTTGACACAAAAGTACCTCAATCATATTTCCCATGTTCATTTATGGCTCATTAAAGCATTACATTTATCATGTTTTGTGTTATTTAGTTTTGTAAAGTTTTTGTTTAACTCAAAAGAAACTATGAAGGGGCGTGACCTTTTCAAATATTGCTATATAAATAGGCATGTGAATGTTGAGCAAGGACATCGGTAGAAGAAATATATGAAATATAATTCACATTCTCTTTTCTACATATTGTATGTTTATAGATTTTCTCTTGTGAATTCAATTTATCTATGGTTTTAGTTTCAAGAACTAAAGGTTATTTGAAGTTTTGCAAGGGAAGTTGTCTTATGTTATATTGATTTGGATATCAAGGGTGTCTTAGATCAATTGAAGACTTAAATTTATTTATATAATTTATTTAATTGATTCTCTCAAGAAGAAATTTAAATTCAAGTAGATAAGTTATAATAGATAACTTAATCATGTCTAAGAAACTAAACAGTGGACATATCAACACAAGTTGTGGAATTAAAAATTGTCTTGCAGAGTAATACATTAAGATTTCAACAAAGGTTGACTCTATTGCCCACATTACAATAAGATATTGGTCATTTAACATCACTGGGAATTATATTCAATCGATTACAAAATGGAAGTAGACGTAAGGTAGGGATAGGAAATTAACTTGGCTCAAATATATTATGCCAATTTGGATCAATTAGGTAAAGGATAGATTGTGATCTACATAAAGAATCATCATTTTTAGTAAGATAAGTTGTGATAAGGTACACTCACCTAGGTTTTGGAGAATCTAAAAGAGTAGGGAATAACAACCACACCAAATCATTCAGTTATTTGGCCAAATCTTTTGTAAAACCTAAATATAGAACTTGGTATACACTTAGGGTATCACAATCTATTGATTTGGCAACCAACAGATTGGAGACTTTGTTGGGGAAGATTGGGAAAGAACTCTGCTAGTACAAACCCAAAAGTTATTACAATTGTTCCTCTTAAAGAGAGGTGGAGACTCTGACAAGAAAAAATAATAGAAATATATGAATGAGAATAAAATAACTTGTGAAGCATTAAGAACACCGCAGTAACAAAAGCTTATGGTTAAAAAATTTAAAATCTCAACCATGTATGTTTGGAAGGAGATCTCTGAGATAAGGATATCCTATTGAACATTTGGAACTAAATTAGGAAAGGAACAAAACCAAATAGAACAAAAAAAGACACAAAGTTGTAATCGTCGAGAAAATCCCATGGGTTTTGAAAAAGAGAGAAGGTTCCCTAACAAAGAAGGTGAACCTAGTGATAACTTCTTCAAAGATATCATCAATAATGAATATTTTCCTTCAAAATGACAATAAGACATTCAAAGACATTATGAGGAACAGATGAGTCTAACTCATGCAAATAAGGCTTATAATGAAAGAATGTGTAGACACCAATGGGAGGAATCTCAACATAATTCTAGCAGACAAATAACCTTAAATGCCCCTCCTAGCTTTGCCTCTCTAGAAACATCAAGTAGGAACTCAAAAGATACTCAAATAAATGCACCTAACCCATATGAACAAAGAGGAAAAAATGAAAAGCAATTATAAGATCAGATACAAGGTTTTCTAATCGCCATACATAAGTTAGAATTGATTGAGAAAAATGAAGGATTAACTCGAGAGGCACTAGATATCATAGCTAGTTTGGGTATACCAAATACACGTAATGAACTAACAAATGAGAAGACGAATGCTACTCTTGGACATCAATGGCCACAAGTACATACTACTCAGAGATTTGATCATGATAAAATAATGCATGCCGACATATATGTGCCAAGGAGGCTAGCTAAAGTACCACATCTGCCAAAGAATATTGCATATGCACCTATAGGAGTGATGGGTGGGAATAATTGGGGTTTCAATAGGTATCAATACAAACCCTTATATGATGGACATAATCAAAACAACATGTAAAATGGATACCCACAGTATCAATCGGACCCCCTTAACAATCCATATCATCAATTTTAGCAAGGATGCCAATATGGACCATACCAATATGATCCTCATGGCCAATAAATGCCTCTTGTACACTACCAACCACATGGTCATCCATAGATGCCCCCTCATAATTATACATATAATGGTGTAGATCAAACCCATACACATTATCAACATGGACCACAAGGTCAAAGACAACAGTACCAACCACATCAAAGATAAACATCTTTGCAAGAGGCCCCATGAATGTGGACAGATACATAATTGGGGTTTACAAGAATATGAGGATACCCTCATGACATAAAAAATGAATTAAGAAATGTTATCCCTAGACTCATTGGAAATAATTCCATGGTAGGAGAGAGTCATGTCATAGAATTTGAAAATTTCATGGACAACTTTGAGGTTGAACATGAGGACATTTTTATGAAATTATTTATGCAATCTCTCATAGAAGATGCAAGAGACTAGTATAAGAGTTTACTAGATGCTTCAATCAATTCTTGGCATGAATTTAGGAGGATATTCCTTGAACAATATGGAGATCATACATACCTAAATTTTTCCTTGCATGAAATCACGAGCATCCGAAAAGGATCAAATGAATTAGTAGAAAGTTTCATCATAAAATTTACTAGGATTCTTAATTGGGTTCCACTACACCTTAAGCCCACTGACCAAATGAGTTTTGTATTTTATATTGATGATGTTGATCCTAAGACAAGATATGAGTTGAGAAATAGAAATCTTCCTACTTTAGCAAATACTTTTAAAGTGGCTCGGAACATTGAGAACAATAGACATGCTTCTGGAAATGTGGGGAGAAGGGAAGATGCAAAACTATGTCAAAATCCTAAAACACTAAATAAGGAGCCTAAAGAAGACAAGAGTGACGAGGTAATGAATTCTTTAAAAGACTTGTCACAAAGAGTGGGGAGAACTAAAAGACCTTAATTCCATAGAAATGATAGACCAATGTTGCATGACATGCCTTACAACACTAACTTAAAAGATGGAAAATTGGAAGGAAAAAAACTAAAGGGAAAATAACAATAGAGATCCACCTAACCCGCTCAAGAAGCATGGAAATCACATGGTTGAATAAAATCCATGGTGTATGGCTTGTAACCTACCTCATTCCCCATTACAATATTTTTTGGCACAAAGCTTGCAAGAAGAAAGAATGGAATATGAATGATACAACCAAGACCAGACAATAACATGATGTCAATGGATTCATTTGGTGCTAGTGATGATTATTATTCCTCAAAATATGGATATGAATATGATGTCAACTCTAGAAGGGATCAACAATATTGCACACAAGAAGTATTATTCATATTATGAAGAGGATAACAAAATGACAAATTCTATCTTGAATGAAGTCAAGTTGAGAAGGCCTATAGAAGAAAAAAGGAAATCCCTTAATATTGCAATAGTAGCATGGGCTAGAAGCAATATGGCCTTAGGAATAGAATAGTGAACCCAGATCAAGGCAATCTTGCAAGCATTTTTGTAAAAGAAAAGAATCATAAACAAAAGGAAAGCATAGATACAGACAAAAAATAATACAATACAACAAATGCGCACCCTAAGTTTGATAATACCAAACCAAACAAACCTACAAGACATGATATGCCTGAAAAGGTTGAGTTGTTTAAGCCTATACACACAAACACAACCTCAAGATTTGATATTACTAATGCATTGTCACAAATGAAATTCCTTGTACCATTGCTAGAGATGATGAAATTTTCAGAATATAGGGACAATACTATATCATTCCTTTTAGACATTTCCACAAACCAAAGCCAAGATTTGAATAGTAAAGGAAATGAAACATATAGTAAAGAAGAAGGAGCCCCAAAATTATATTTGGGAACAAAATTAACTAAAAATCCATACCAAATTGATCCATTCTACATGACCTTGTTAATAAAAAACAAAATGCTAAAAAAATGTATGATAAACTTTAGAGCAACAATTAACATAATGCCCTTTGAGGTCATGAAAGAACTTGGACTATGGGTAGATATCGCTTATGAAAAGTTATATACTATGGATAATAGATCTATCCCAGTGGTCGAAATCATGAACGATGTAGAGATTAAAATGGTTGCATGTCTTGAAGCTGCATACGAGATAGACATTACTTTGGTTGATGTTGTCCCTAATTATGGGATGATCATTTCTAAACTATGGACAATATTTGTAGGAGATAATATCCAACTAGACCTATCATATACAACTATACCAGTGAATGGAAATGAGGTTAAGGTTGATAGAGAGCCTAGATCATCATACATCATTAAAGACATAGACCCAAACCAAATGACATATTTTTGTGGTACTAATTTGGGGAATTTTTCAGTACAACTCAAAAAACTAGAATTAAAAAACACAAAGATGATCAACATACATGCTCAATAAAACCAAGATCAATCATGGCATATGTTTTTTGATGGAGCTTGCAAAAAACAAGGAAATAGAGTTGGGATCGTATTCATTTCACCCACAAGGAAAACATTCAAATATTCCTTTCTATTGTCATTTGAATGCACAAAAATATAGCTGAGTATGAAGCTCTCTTATTGGGATTAAACCTAGCAATCATACATGGAATTAAATTTCTTAGTGTGTGCGGAGACTCCAAGTTGATAATTTCATAAGGTCTAAATAATCTTTTAAGAATAAAAGACTCAAGAAGTACAATAATGTAGTATGGGATACCATTGAACTATTTGAATATTTCTCAATAGATTGGTTTGATAGATCAAAAAATATAATGGTAGGAATTCTAGCAAATGTTGCCCTGAAACAAAATGATGTAACATTAAATGGTATCTCTAATGTTGAAATCAAGACCAGGCCTTCCATTCCAAATAACATATGCAATTGGCAAGTCTTTGAAGATGATTCTAACCTGTTAAAATTCTTACATTGTGTTGATCAATATGAATCCCAGGAAATAGATTTTAATGCCTATATTGAGAAGGTAGAACACAAGGATAGTGCATTTGGGAAGGAAGTGGTGTAACTAAAGACAAATAAAATCCAAAGGGAGCTGGTATATTTGGAAATAGTTTTTGATAGGGATGATAAATTGGAAATGAAGTTAGCACCAGTCAAAGATGAGGACATAGAAGAGATCAACCTAGGAATAAAGAATGCCCCTAAAAAGTTATATATTGAAAAAAAAAATTCCCTAAAATAAGAGAAATGTTCAATAACATTATTAACGAAATGCATGCATGTGTTTTCTTAATCTTATGATGACCCTAAAACTTATAGAGAGAATTTGTTTCGGCATTAAATTTCACTTAAACTTTATGCTAAAACTTTTAGACAAAAGAAAATACCTATAAATCCAACCTTAGCACCAAAAATGCAAGAAGATCTTATGAAACTAAGGGATGTGGGAAAAATTAAACCCATAAGGCACTCCACTTGGGTTTAAAACTTGGTACCAGTAAGGAAGAATAATGAGGATATTAGACTCATGAGAAGTTTGTTCAATGTTTGGCTTCTCAAAATCAACATTTATTTGTTTCTATTGGACCCCAACAATTTCATTTGCTAGGTTTGTCATGCCAATGAAATAACTTGACCATTTATGCTTCCACCAGTTCATGTGCCCTTGCTCTAGGAGAGTGGATAATAAAATTTAAGTGGCTAATGAAATATTATCATCTACAAGTAAAGGGGAGACCCTCATAATCAAGAAAATGAGTCAAAGACTTGTGCTTCATCATCCAAAATATATCCTTTGGAAGATGCTTGTGAATATTGACGACCACTATAATTTGGGAAAATGTAGAGTGATTGAAGTAGGAGGTAGTATAGTTCACCTTAAATAAGTGATCAATAGGGATGTTGATGGAATCATAGCAGGAATCTTCCAAAAAGTACAGAGGATATTCAAAATTTGAACCCATGCAAGCCTAGAAAACATAAATTTATTAATATGTGACATTTCTAATTTTTTTGAAAGCATCACATGCAACAATCTTCTAACTATGTGATATCACAAGAGAAAAATGTTGAACTTAAAAACCTTTAAATTGTACCCAATCAATTGTATGCCTTTCAATTTGACATGTCATAATTTTCATAGATCATTAAAGAAATTTCATGGATTCCACTAACTTATATGTCCAAAATAGTATAGATAGAAATATATTTTTTTCTAGGATGAATTATAGGATTCTTGGAGACATTGGTGGCACTTATGTTATCACATATTATTGGATTCCTCTACACCCAAACACCAAATTAACCCTTACTCCTTTTTTCATGGGACCAAATCCTTGACCCCTCTGGTCTACACAACAAATACTATTAATTGTCCTAAAGACAGTGACTACAACTTATGACTCCATACTTGGGAAAGTCATCACACCATTCCCCCTAAGAATTTTGGCATTGTCTTCTCATCAACAATACACTCACACACCTTTCTAAACTTCGTCCACACCCATTCCAGTCCACCGATACATTTCATTTAGACTCCTACACAAAAAAAATCAACTCACCAAAATATTATCATTCAAAGACAGTCATGTTTACCTCTGTACCTTGGATTTCCCCACCTTTGTAATGAGATCATTTTCCTCCTCCAAGTCTCCTCCTTGTGGTAGACACACATATCTTCATCCCCCTTAAGCCTCCATGGCCCAAACACACTTTAAGGTATGAACAAAGCTTTCAATCTTTGACTGAGACAGTCAACCCTCTTTGCTCTTTGTGACAATCCAGTCACCCTTCTAACTCCATGGCATGTGCGCTCAATGCATGCTCCTCTGAAAACCACCAGGGGTAATCTACAAATTTTCCTCTATCATCACCCATATGAAGATTCCTTATTCAATGTGAAACCATGTAAGGAATCACATTTCTACTCTCACGGCTTACCCTAGAAGAGGGTTTTAACTAGTTTTATACAATGCCAACTGGATTGATTCCACCACAAAAATTAAGTTAATTCATTACCCTAACACCTCCAATCAATAATATTTCAAGACAAATACATTAGGGTGGCATACAATATAAAGAAAGTGACTGTATTTTGGAAAATTGGAGAAATTTGTATATCTTTTTCTCTTCGACCAAGTCATGCTCTCTCTCCCTTTTAAAATGTAAATAGGTCTCTTAAATACCAAATTTTGACCAAATACTTTTGGAACCACTTCCAAACTTCCTTAGAAACTGACTCTAACAGTCCAAAACTGGTTGTTTTCCTATTATACTTATTAAAAAAAGTTGAAAATATTGTCAAGTTGTCAACTCAACAACTACAAGCCTCCTTAATGTTAAAACACTTTCATAAGCCTAAAAACTATAAACCCAACCTATAATACTACACCCAAGGTCATTTACACCTTATAGTGACCCTTTAGGCCTACTTTGCCAATTTGGGCAATTGCATTCATATAGTATTTTTAAATACAACCAAATGGATTGAATAGCCATAATACATCTTTGAATGACCTTATAGGTCCAATATATCCTCTTGGCTTCATGATCTCATCCTTAGATCTTGCTAGTGACCTTTGTAGCCCTTGTGCCTCTGCACCATACTCACAGGCTTCAAATTTTTCCAAGCCCCTTGGAATTGGTGTACCTACAAAAAAAACATCATCAAATGCACCTCCATATTATTGAAGTTTCTTCCTCTTCACCTCAGCTACATCTTTGTCTTCGTGAGGCCCTATTCCCTCTTGACCTCTTGATCTCCATGTTGTTGCTCCCTCAACCTTGACATGTCTACCCATGCATAATGCTTCCTTTTCACACCTATTTCCCATCTGTATAGTAGCTCCAGTGACTCGTGCTCTTGGTTTGAAACCAATTGAGCCCACTTTACCTCTTTTTTATTTGTCTTTAAAGTTGCAAGTTAACTATCTTAAGAAACAATGAACATGTATTATTTGTAGACCAAGTTGGATCATGTGTTGTGTGTTTTAGGTGTTGGGAGGAATGTAGAAGTGTTCTCCATAATGGTGGGATTTTGGGAAGTCTATATGTAATGTGTGGATCCATTCAAAATTTTAGAGAATGATTATATAATTCAACAAGTAATATTCTTAGCATTCTTATCAAATATGAATCATGATTATATTAATTGTGCAATGCTTTGTAGTCAAAATCTATTTAATGGTCGGATTTACACTTGATTGTATACAAGATAATACTAATGCTAGTATGTTTATATTTGACGAATGAAAACATTAATATCTTAATTCAAAGTATAGGAGATAATCTTTTGGTATAATTATAGCTTGAATATTTTCCTATGAAGAAAGACTGTGTCTGACAATATGAACCCAGAACAAAATAAGGAGACAGTTGCTAGATTGTGGTCTAAGTTCAAAAGAAAAGGTGATGGAAAATGTTATTGTCATTACAAAAATTTTAAGGGCTTAAAGACTTCTAATCAAAATAGCTGAGAAACATTGTAGGCAACATGGTCACATTGAAGGGGGGCACAATCTCTGTCCATTAGTAACTATTTCAATATATTATTTTAACAATTTATATACATAATAAATCAATTGATGATGAGATCATGGTCATGGTTAATTTAAGGTCATCATTTTGATATAGGTCAACCACCCTAGGTTACATGTTATGGACCATAACAATCCAGAGAATATGAATTTCCAAGTGGAGGAACATGGAAGTGTGAATATCGAAGGAGAAGATAATGATCCCATGGAAGAAGATGATCCTACGGTAGAGAACACAATTGAAGATGATGGTATTGTTGTAGTTGATCATGTGTCAGATAACACAATTGAAGATGATAGTACTAGCGCAATTGATCATGAAGATGAAGATGACCTTGATTTACCTATACTTGAGAAGGCATGTGAACCCCTATACAAAGGCTCCCAAATAACTCTTCTCTACATTTTATTGTTGTAGGTGAACTTCAAGGTTATGAATGGTTTATCCAATGTAGCAATCTCACCTATGTTAAGGTATGTCATTTTTTTCATCTATTTTAGTCATAATTTTCTTATTTAAAGAGTGAATCATGTACCATTAATATTCTTTATATTAAAAAATTATATTTTTTGTCTTAGGTTGATAGGTGAGTGTTTGTTACCACCATCAAACATTCTACCTCCCTCATAACAAGAATTATCTGCCAATATGAAAGATATTGGAATGGAGTATCATACAATACATGCATGTCCCAATGATCATATTATATATCATAAACAACACGAATTTGTAACAAAATGCCCTATTTGTCATATTAGTAGATATCGATCAGATCAAATAACAAAAAAGGTGTCTCACAAGGTTCTTCAGTATATTCTCATTATTCCACGTCTGCAATGATTATTCAAGTGCACTACCTTGGCACAATTTATGGATAACTATGCACATCATAGAAGTCGTGATGACATTATGTGAATGCCTACAGATGGTTCTGCATTTAAGGACATAGAGTAAACTTGGCCACACTTTAAAGAAGAACCTCGTAATCTCAAGCTTTCTTTGGTAGCGGATGGTGTCAATCCATTTAGAGAGATGAGATCTATTTACTCAGTGTGACATTTTTTTGTTATCAACAATAACATTCCTCCTTGGATGTCCATAAAGAGAGAGCACATGATGTTGGAAATGATTGTTCCAGGTATTTTTTCATTTAATAGTCATCTAAATTTATTCATAAATACCGCATCAAAATGGTCATAATAATTATGTAATGTTTATGTTAATTCAACTAGGTAAGTACCAAGTTAAAGATATGAATGTATATATTGAACCCCTTATCGACAAGTTGTTGAAGTTATGGAATGGGGTCACTATGTATGACATGATCTCTAGACCAATAGGACAAAGAAAATTTCAATTCCATGCAATGCTTGTATGGACAATCCATGATCCTCCTGGGCTAACACATTTTTGTAGTATGTTATATTGTTAACACATATATTTTTGTATGTTATAGTGTTAACACATTTTTTTTGTATGTTTAAGTTTGCGCATGATAATTGTAATTATTTAATCTAATTATACACAATCTTGTAGGTCTTCAGACAAAGGGAAAATTTGCATGTCTAATTTGTGGTCCAAAGATGAAATCTCGTCATTCAATAAGTTTAGGAAAGAAAGTGTTCGATGGGTATAGGCACTTTCTCCACGTAAATCATAAGTATCGAGTTACTAAAAAATATATTTTCAATTGGAAATAAGAGACTACATCAAAGCCACGAAGAATGACACCTCGCCTATGGAAGTTGGAATACACTAGAATAAATTGTCGATGTAATGTCATTCCATTTGATGGTTTTTCTTTGAAATTTATATTTTGATATTGTGTTTTGTTTACCGATGATGTAATTGATGCTCGTGAAGGTCGTCAAGGAATTAATGACCAACTTCCATAAGGACTAAAAATTTATCTTAGACAATTTAGTAGGTTTTCATACAACGAGCACCTCTCAATCGTGCATTTACTTGATGCTATGCATATTGGAAAGAATATAATATAGACATTATGGAAATTGTTAGATGGAAGGGGTGACAAAGAAAAAATTATCAAAATTTATAGCGGCATTCAAGATTCCAACCATGCATTGAAAAATGTCATTGGATCAAATAACAATGGAGACCAGATTGATATAAATGTCCTTCATTGGTTATTATCAGAGCAGCAAAATAATGCTATAAAAGAAGTCATACAAAAAAATTAATTTCCCACAGGATTTGTTGTGAACATAAATAATCTCATATCAAATAAAAGTGAATTTGGGCCCAGGGATGAAAACACACGATTGGCATACATTTATTAAGGCAATTCATGTTATTTTTTATTCTCTATATATTTATGTACTACATGTAGTTTTCATTGTATTATTTTCTAAAATATTGAAAAGGTCATTTTATAATTAGTGTTGTACATTCTACCTCTATCTCTCCCAAACCACTTCGACAACAGTGTCAAACAAGTTATATATGATCTTAGAAAATACATGAGGTTAGAAACGTTATTTGTTATATTTGTTGTATAGATATTATATTTGCGACTTGTTTTACTTTTGTTGTAATTTATTACATATTTTTTGTAAAGTCTTGTTTATATGTTTTTGTGTATTGAATCTCTTCTAGGTGGTTGTCATCGAAAGAAATCAATAAAGAAGATATAAAATATTGGAAGAGAAAAATTCCTCATCTTATGTGTTAAATGAAAAAGTGTCTACCTTCAACTTTTTTCAATGCACAAGAACACTGCCTCATACATCAAGTTGAGGAGATTGAATTGTGTGGACTTGTACAAACTAGGTCAATGTGGATGGTTGAGAGGCACTTGAAATTTTTGAAGGGCTTGATTCAACAAAGAGCACATCTTGAGAGTTCTATGGTGGAGGGATATATGGTATACCAGACCATGGTGTACATTAGTGATTATCTTCCTAAGTTTGCAGCAAAGATCCATCTAGATCGCATCTGGGATCCCAACTCCATTTAAAAATTTGAAGGGGAGTACTTGATGGGGAAAGGTAGATTGAGGAAAGTGAGAGGTAATTATAAGATGTTATTTTAGTTAATCAATTCTTATAAATCTTCAATATAAGTTGTTTCTAAGTGGTCTATTTTTTTATATAGTTGGTCAAGAGTGAGATGCACTACATTTGTATATTGTGAACAATCTTGATTGGATGACGGTATGGATTGAACAATGTCAACAAAATAGTCACTCATTAACATGGGAAGGTGTTGCTTCATTGGTTAAAGAAGCTCATCGTAATGGAGATTCCAATGTTACGCCAATGGTAATTGATATATCATATGGTTTAAGGGGTAGATAGGTACGTATAAATTTATTAATCATGACCCATATGTTTAATATCAACTCACGATGCAAATAATTTTCACGTGTTTGAAAAATTTCAGGTCAAGCACCACAAAGCTATGAACTACCATGGTCATAAATTTTGCATAAAATAGTTGGGCGACATGAAGAAAACTTGTGATTTTGGGATAACTTCAATCTTCAAAGTCACTAATATTTCATCTAGAAATGACATAGATCCTCAAGAATCTCAAAATCGATACTATGGCATTTTGGATGATATACTTGAGTGTGACTTTAAATCTTTCAAACTAGTTCTACTCATCGTCAAATGGTACAGGCTACGACTAAATCAAAATGATCCTGATAGAACTGTTATTTAACATGATAATAGATTTATAATGATCAATACAAGGTCATTTGAACCAATTGGAGATGAGCCCTATGTTATTCCAAGCTAATGTGAGCAAGTTTTTTACTTAGAGGTTCCACATAAATCAGGTTGGTCATTTGTTGTTAGACATGATCCAAGAGGAAAGTCAGTAAAGTATAATGTGATGGAAAAAGATACATAAGATGAAGAAGAAGAAGAAGAAGAAGAAGAAGAAGAAGAAGATGATGATGATGATGATGATGATGATGATGATGATGATGATGATGACGGTGGTGGTGGTGATGATGATGATGATGATGATGATGATGATGATGGTAATATTTATTTATTCATCGAAGTTTATTTGACTTATATGTTTTCATAATTAATTTATTATGTATTAAACTCTAATGGCATGGTATAATTAATTCATTGTGTTCAATTCTAATGATTACAACATATGTGATTTATGATACACATGTTTCAATTATTTATCATATATTTAATTCATTTATTTTTTAACAAATTACCAATGTATTTCTTATGATGCTAAGTTGTTGGTGTTGATTACATGTATATATTTTGTGTGATTGTCACCCTTTGTGGAAACGGGCAATTGACTACAGACATCGTCACCCCTTTTGTTGATGATCTTGCATAGTACACATAAAGTAAAGGTAAGGAATTAAAAAATATACAATGATTATGATGAATGCATATTGTTCATGTTGTCTTCTATGTAATTTGTAGGATACACATCATGTAATTTTTAGCTAACTTAAGATAAATGATTCGCATATGTAGGAAATTTAACCCCTTTTACGAGGATCTTGCATAGTGACATGGATCGGCAGGTATAAGTCAATACACCCTATAGAAATAGTTTATTATTTTCTTTCTTTCTCTTTACACCCATCTTCATTGAGTGGTTTAATAATAAGGTATTAACTTTCTCATGATTTAACAATACTACCCTCAACATCAATTTTAGGGCCGAATTCATCAACATTGCCCTCATTTAGCAAAATATCTCATTGCTTACCAACTATATCTCTCATTTGATGGACTACAGGAACCACCTAATAGGTACTTGTCATATCTTTCTTCCTCAAGTGAGGGAAATGCAGGAATAGAAGATGAAAGTGAGACATGTAGTAGGCCTAAAATAGGGAGATCAACCAGAGGTCAAAAGATTAGAAGAAAATTCAATAAACACATGTAATTTTTCCTTGCTGAAGGGGGGGCATGTTCTTATGATGATGAGACCAAAGGTGACATCAAGGTGCCCTTGAGGTACACACATCTTTAGAAAGAATGGGTACCCAAGGAACTACCTCTTATTAACACTTATTTTTGTGTTAATGAGAGGATATATCATATAGCTCCATCGTAATTACATGGTTTGGGCCTATTTTCCATGGAGGGCATAAAGGTATGTTACAAAAAAAAATTTGAATTAATGGAGTATGTCGAACCTTGTTACAATTACAATAATTGGATGTGGATTGTTTGATATAAAAAAAGTATGCGTAGGGATGCACTGTCAATAAATTATATACAATGGAAAGAAAATGATCAAAGTAAAAGATTTTCTATGTACATTGACGGAAGGCCAAAAACAACAGGGAAGATTGTGAGTTTTATAAATAGTACGTGACCTGGGTCAACTAATAAGCAACCCAATTGCATATTCGAGGCGCGTGAGGGAAATCATGTTTTTGTATGTCTGATAAAATCAATAAGTGCAAGGGAAGAGATGATAATAGATTACCATTTGAATCCCACAAATACAAACAAAGTTACTATCATCAGGGTGGTAAGTACTATATACCATTTAAACTAACCTCCAATTAATGACTCTAATATATCATTTTATTAATAAGTTTTTTTTGCTAAGTCTATTGCTTTCATTTCGCTGAAGTTTTTATATTTAATCTTTTTCACAAGAAGACATGGGTCCACTACATGATAGGGGTGGGGATGTTCCTCTCACCCCTTCTTTAGAGAAGGTAAACCTTATTGTAATTGTAAAAATTAGATAGAAGCAAAATGTTGTGTTATTATGTTCTTTTCTTTAGAGTTTTGGATTTATTTTGATAGTTTTACTGATATTCCTGTCACAAATTGATGTTCAGGGAAAGGGAAAAGCACCTATAACAACTGAGGCACTAGCAGTAGATTTGGAGGTGACAGTATTATGAGATGATGACATCGCATATACCTCTAACCCCATAAAGATGGTTAGAAAGACCCTAAAAAAAATCAATGTAGATCTTCTTGCCCTCCTGCTTCATCCAGATCCAAATGAGGAGATTCGGGCGTAGAGAGATGAATTGATACGGAGAGCATGTTGTTTTGAAGTAAGTTGTAACGAATCTTTAGTTATAACAAAAGTTCAATTAAGGTTTATATTTTATACTATTTTATTTCATGAACTAAAATATGTATGTTTTCTTCTTATGGGAATTTTTGAGTACTCAACCACCTTCTCATGGACATTGTGAGGTCGGTACTAGCCCAGGTCCCTTGGGTAAAATAATCCTTAAGTTAACAAGTTACAAGAAATTTTTTCTTTGGAACATTCACAAACTTCATTGTACTTACTGATTAGAAATGTACATTTTTCATTGGACTTACTGATACCCTAGATGAGGTTTTTGTGCCAATAGTTTTATTCAAACTCATATATCTTGACTACTCACTTCAACTTTAGACTTTATGTTTAATTTTCCTTAAAACATAAACTACCCTTAAATAGGCATAAATTGTCTTCAACATTACTATTTACACTATAAATATCCCAAATTGATGCAGAGGGTTGGGTAATTGTGAGATCAACTCCCTAATGGTTCAAATTTGAGGGGTTTAGGCACTTACCTATCTAGCCCTTAAGCCCGAAATATTCCAAAATTGCTCAAACACCTTCACGATGGAAAATATGAATGTATTTGGTCTATTTTGATTGGATTCAAAAGGAATCAATAGATTATAGGTTTCACAACAATACTCAACACTCAAATTCTCCAAATTGTCCCAATAAGCCTAATAGCCCTTCTAGTAGGTCTCCAGCGAGGTAAATGGGCAATTTCTCTGTAAAACTTTGAAAACACAAAATGAACTATTTATGTTTTTAGATACTCATTAAACCTTACAATAACATAACCAAATCTTTAAATAGGTTATTTTGGACAAACCTATTGTTTCTCAGACTATACCTGTGTTTTAAGTATAAAAAGTGATCATTTAACAAAGTAGCCACAAGATAGTTTTATATCTAGACTTCAAGACTTTCAATAGTCTTCACAAATGACTCAAAATGAAATAATATCAATTCAATTAGACCCTATGGTCTCTACAAACATAAAATCCCCAAACTGGCTTCACACAAACCCTTAAACCTAGGGATTTCTAAATGTCTGACCTCCAACCACTTCCTTGCTCAACCAATGATGGTTTCACCATTCATACAACATAACAAGACACTTCATAACATAAAAGTTACTCTGTATTCAACCAAATTTCTTGTTGTTTCTCCTATCCAAGCAAATTCCTCAAGTTTCTCATACTCCTCTCAGTGATAAAATGTAGCTACATATGTGAATTTAGATTAGGCCATGTTGAAAATTTACACCATAAAAAAAGAAAACTAGTGATTGATTCTGGTAGCACAGATAATTTGGTCACTCCACCCTTAGTACCACATGGAATATCTTTTACCTCATTTGTCTAGATGGTAACTTGCATTGGCTCACATCAAGTCAAAAAAAGGGATCTTCAAATGGAAGCCAGGGTCAATAATTATTTTCAATAGAGTTTCACCCCTCCAATAAACACCAATGTGTCCTTCAGGAACTTCATTAAGAAATCCAAAAAAACTACTGAATGCTAGAACATATAACAAATCAACATCAACACCTTGTGTACATTCTTCCCCATACCTTTAGCACATAGAGAAACTTCTGACCCAGCCTTCCCAAAACCCATGACTACAAGTGTCTTCCCAACTAGAGAGATAATGACATACTTGTTCCATGCTTGAAGTTCTTGAGCCTTGTTCATGTATAGGCCATGACTTTTCTTGAAAATAAAATAATGAAAATAACTTTATTTTCCTATGTAGCTCACTCAATTCCTTACAAAATTACTTGGACAAGTAGCAAAATTTTAACAGACATTTTTTTTTTAGTGTACCATGATTCATGCCTTATGTATTTGATGACTCATTTTTTTTATATTGTCTTGATGCTTTATGGAATGTTTTTTCCACTCCATTGGTCTCATTGTGCTCTTTTATATGATGTTAACACGTTTCTCTATGTGTACAACAAAAAATGTCATTGTTGTTCTTGGCTTTAAAATCCATGGTCTCTTTGAATCTGCCCAAATTCTCTATTACTAATGAAAAAATACCTTCTATTTGTGCTCTTGAATGTGGCCCTTAATACATTATGTTCTGAATCTCTACACCTTTCCTTTATGATAATGGGTTTCCTCCTTGAATTTTAGCATCTTATATCCCACTGAGATCTTCTAATGAATGACTTGATGACAAAAATTTTGAAACCTTATTGACATTTATCATTATACTTGGAATACCTTGTCATAATGTTTGGCATCGTTGAATGTAGGAAATTTCCTTAGTTCTATTGTTAAGGTAGTGATCTTTTTTTGTTCTTGACACTAACTTTTTCTCTCTTTGTCTTATTTTTTAATCTTAAAAAAAGATTTTAAAAAATTAAGTTTTTAGATCTATATCAAAATTTTAACAGTACTAAAACAAGTACAAAAGTCTCAATACCTATCCTACCACCTATGACATCATCCTACTATCATTTTTCCATACATTGATTTACATAATAAGCCAAAAAGTTGTATCTTCGACCATATAAAATAGATTACATTTTTATATACATGAGAGATTACTATCGTTTTTCCATACATTGATTTACATAATAAGCCAAAACAGTTGTATCTTCGACCATATAATTTAGATTACATTTTTATATACATTTTAGATTACATTTTTATATACTCATACTTTTATTATTTCAGAATGTCTTTGCTAACAATGTATTGTTCAGGTCATCAAGTACAGACGCCTCCTCCTAGGAGGACCAGCAATCTGACATTACCAACTGCAATGTCAGCAACAAGGAGCATGCAAACATCCATTTTTGCACCGTCTACAGCTGGTAAATCCTTGTTTTTCTATATTCTGTTATGTGTTCATTTTGATTTGATTTGTACTTTAATCTTGGGTGCATTTCATAGTGGATTAATTTTGTGTAGTAGAAGATACACCTCCTTAGGATACAAAACAGACCAGTACTGGTGGTAATTCACCATCGTTTCCTGGATCTACTTGTGTTGCTAGTATGGGAAAATTGCAGACGTCATTATTGTTGATTGATGAAGATATGATTCCTTTATAATTACCTAAGCTTCCAAGTACTTTAAAATTATTATTATTTATATTCTAGTTTTAATTTACTTATTCATAACTCATTTTGGATTGATGATCCCATGATGTTTTTGCAGGGAACGATGTTTTTTATGAAAAGCTTAATGGGATGACATTATCACTATTCAGGCCCAACATACGTACAAGGTGGAACATCATATGTGAACTAACCCTATCCAACTGCTTTGCTTTCATATCATTGCTAGAATATGTTTCCTTTCATCCATTTCTTGTACTATATTCAAGGTACGCAACTTTAGTTAATTTTTTTATCTAACAATTTTGTTTTTTCTTAAAAGGTGGAATTTACAAGATAAAAAATTAAAAGATCAGCTCATAAAATCTTTAGAGGAGCTCTTTGGAAGTAAAATTTTTTACAGCACCAAAGTTCTTCAGAGAGCTTGCAAACATCTAAAGACTATGAGGGACACATACAAAAGGAATCTAGTGAACAACCCAAAGTACAAGTGTCCTCCCATGATTCAAGAGAAGCAATGGAGGGAATTCATTTTGGATGCAAGGGAGAAAGCGCAAAGTCAAAGAGGAATTACACCACCAAACGACAATAGAAGGTATGTGATAGTATTAAGTAGAATGTAATAATGCACTAATTAGTGATCTTTATATTTATATAATCTAACATATTTCAAACTTTTCATAGACTGCAGGACACATCAAAGGCTACAAAGGCCAGATTAGAAAAGTATGGCCAACACAAACTTCGCTTTGGTGGCCATCTGAATCTTCAAGCACGAATTGTAAGTAGCAATAAATGAAATTTCGAATCAATTTTTTTATAAATTGCAAATAATTTTGTTTAATCAAACAATACCTATAGAATTGACGATGTTAAGCCAAAAATGTGGGGCTCAGATTTTAATGTAGCGCCCACAGAAGAAGACAAAAATATTTTCTTCAAGCAAGGCTATAAAGTCGTGGTTGAACACCTATGCCAAGCTTCTTGTGGCCAAACCCAACATTCTTTTGCATCGGTTCACATACAAGTAAATAGGCCAAATGAAAAATATTTCAAATTGAATACTTGAGCAATAATCTATTTGATGTTAATTTCAAACATAAATTGACTATTTTTGTTTTAAAAAGATAACAATGATAACAATGTGCATGACATTGCAATGTAGCCTTCTAATCCTAGCATAGAACTTGCACATGATGAAGGCCCTGATGTACATCGCAGTGATGGAGGTATTCATTTTCTATTGAAAATTAATTATGTAATTATTAATACAATTTAACATCTTAAATTAAAATTGGTGTAACCTTTTTTGTGTATATTTTAGATCAGCATGCAGAACATCATGGTGAAGGAGTGGAGGATGATCTGAGTGTTCACCAATTGACTTTGGGGTTGAACAAAATGTTATTGTAGATGATGTGCATGGCACTGTCAGGTAAAGAAAATCTTTGTTATGTTCTTTTAAGTTTTTTTAGCATTTTTTATGTTCTTTTAATTAATGAAATACCTGGAACACTAATATAAAATGTTTTGAATTTAACCCATTTAGTTGTTATTGCAACGACCCCCCTTTGGCACACCAACCTCCTCCTCCACAACATAGGAGGGGTAATTTCTTGAGATCACAAGAAGAAGAAGAGGAAAATGACGAAGATATTGATGCTCCGCTTAGGTGTTACCTTCAAAAATCAAAGAAAAAACCAAAAAAGAAATGATTGTAATAAACATTTTTTCATAATGAAAGAATGTTGTCATAATGAATGTAATTTTGTGCTAGTAAATGTTGATGAATGATGTGTTAATGAATTATTGATTAATGTTGTGTGTTAATGAATTTTATGTGTTAATGTTCATGTTAAGTGATTATAATGATTGAATGTTATATTTCATAAATAGATGAATGAATGAATGTTAGTGTGGACAAGGCTTTTGAGGGTACCTGCTTTGAAAAACTCCAAGCCAAACAAAGGTTAGATGTTAGCCTAAGCATGAAATTAATCAAAAACAAGTAAGACTCTAAACTAAGCCACCTCAGATTGAGCTAAAACAGGTGCACCCAAGCACTGTTTGATTTTCTCTTGCTTAAGGGGATGTGGGCGTGCTCTCTAATCACTTGGAGCATGTTCTTTATGCATTTTAGGATGGATTGAGATCTATGAAAACCCCAAAATGGCACAAAATAGGTATAAAACACCTGATTTGCCCCTAAGGCCTCAAGGATCCAAATGCTTTGATGGAGATTAATCTACATGATGTTTATGCTAAGATTGATTTTAGACCAAATAGAGATGTGATGATGATGATATGCTATGCAAAACAATGAAGTAAACTAAGTTAATCCATTATTGCTAAGCTATGATGAGCTAAAATGCTTGAAAGTAAGCTAGATTAAGATGATTATGCTAAGTCTAGAGCTAAATGGGCATGATAACAATGCATGAGAATAAAAGTTAAGCTAATGAATTGCTCTTGGAAGAGGGAGCATTTATAGGATTTCCTAAGGGCTTGGGTTAGGAAGAAAGGTTAGAGTTTGGGGTAAGGTTAGGGTTTTGAGTCAAAGGGATGAGGATGAAGACTTCCTAGAAGAGTCTAGGCTTTCTAGGGATAAATATGGAATTTAGGAAATAAATAAAGTTTTATTTATCTTAAAGGCTTTAATGAGTTTGAGGCTCATTAGGGGTAGGGTTTGACTAGGAGTCAAAGGAGACTTAGATTAGCTTAGGGAAAGTAGGTAATTTCCCCTAAATGGGTTTAGGGAAGGATTAGGAAAGTTCTAGAAGAGTCTAGAGTTTTCCTAGGGTAAATTAGGAATTGAGGATTAATATTTAATCTTAATTAAATATTCTTGAGTTGGGATTAGGATTAGGAAATGATGGGATTAGCCTTTAATCGAAATTAAAGAAGGATTAGAAGATTCTGGAAGAGGTTAGTGGTCTTAAGGAAATTGGCCAAGTTTTGGGCAAAAAATAAATAAATTATTTATTTTGGGATTTTTGGTCAATTTATTAATTAAATAATTAATAAATAGGGAGATAATGTTTAAATAAGATTTAAACATTTTTGGGAGGGATTCCTTAATTAAATATTTTTAATTAAGGTAAAGGGATTTAATGACATAAAAATAATTTAATTAATTAAATAATTAATTAATTAATAAATGATGATGTCATCAAGGATTTTTCAGAAAATAAAAAATAATTTATTTTCTAAAGGATTTTTAGGTGTCTACAGTTAGATGTTAATGGAGAATTTAGAGTGATGTTAGGGGGGTCCAAATGATCTTACACCTTCATGTGGTTGGCCTTGTTAAGTAGATAATATTAAACTATTCTCAAAACCAATTGAAGCTCAAACTAAACCAATGTAGATTCAATGGTCAAACACACCTACTAGTCCTATTTCACATGGATCAGTACCTGTTCCTAGGTACATGCACTTCACTAGATCCCACTCACTCTAGGATCACCAACCTGTAGGCTTATTCTCATGGCCTAAACTCAACCAACTCCATGACCATTGATTCTACACACACTCTTCATACTTGATTCCAAATCTTCATGACATCATTTTGTCCACTATCTTAATACTTGTGATTGTCCTCACCAATTCTCTCTCTTCAACATCTATCATATCCAACCCCAAGTCTTAGATTGGATTCCACTTGGTCTTATCTTTCCCAATACCTTGTAACATGGATTACACCCACACAAGGACCCTACATTCAATACTCCAGCAAAACACAAACCTTAACTCACTGTCCCAACTCTAATTTTGGAAAAGTCACATACCAATCTCCCAAGACAGTCATCTCAATGTCCCTCATTGACCTTAGTATCCTTTGGTGACTCTTAGGATGCCTTCCCTACTTCCCCTAGGCTTTTCCCACCAATGCTAGATCCTTACAAGATCATTCAATACCCCTGCATAAAATAAAACCAAAACATTAAACTTTTGAAAAAATTCAATTGAATGTTTTCATGTCACATGCAAGTATGATATACCGAGGCATTAGTAAGATATTGGAAAACCTTTTGCAAGCTTCATAATGTTCTCAATCCCAATACTAAATTCATGTTCATTTTTAAGCTCCTTATTTGTTTACACTGCAGGTTCTCACGCATCTCTTTTTTTCCTTGGAAGACAATAATGTGCTGAAGACAATCACAATATTTTTCCAATAAGAATTTTAAGGTACAAAAGATAAACATTTTACATTACTCTTGCTTTAATTGTCTTCTAAATAACTTTTCATGAACATGTTTGTTACAATATTTGTAACATGTTCTATTTATATGATGGCATGCATGCTTTTGAATACACATGTGCTTTGCATTTCTTTTACAAATCAACATTTTCATCTTTTATTTGGATATAGTTTACCAAGTTAGTTGTAAGATAAAAATGCTTTCCTCGTTATTTGAGTTAAAGGTGATTCCCTTGCTAAATAGACACACATAGTTTTAAGCATACATGTATTTTTCCCTTCTTTTATAATTTTATTGTAGTCAGATCTCTCAAAGATTTCAATCAATGTTTTCATGTCCCATCATAAAACTATCTACCAAACAAGTGGTAACACATTACAGAACATTTTTCAAGTTGCTAGTGAATATTTATTAAGGTTTTTAAAGATAATCACACTTTTATGCAAATAAAATCTTCAAGGTACAAAAGCTAAAAATTTGACATTATTTTTAACAAATGTTTCATGAACATGTCTATTACAATCTTCGTAGCATGTTATCTTTTTATGATGACATACATGGTTTTGAATATACATGTTCTTTTCATTTATTTTACAACTCAATATTTTCTTCTTCAATGTGGATAAGATTTACCAAGTCAATGGCAAGATAAAAATGCTTTCCTCGCTATATCTGTTAATTGTGTTTCCTTTGCTAAATAGACGCACCTAGTTTTAAGCATACTTGTCTTTTTCGATTCTTTTACAACTATACAACAACTAGGACTCTCAAATATTGAACAATCAATGTTTTCATGTCTCGTGCTTGAAGTATATACTGAATCATTGGTAACACATTACAAAACCTTTTGCAAGTTGCTACTAAATATTTAGTGAGGTAGTTTGCATTGAGACATAAACAATCTCACAAACTACTTACATTCAACAATTTATTTTTAGTTCTTCAATTCATTCTCCATTTCTAACTTTCAAATCTATTTAAAAAATATATTATTATACATATCTTTTTCCTTCAGAAGCGAATAATACACAGACTATGATCACAATATTTTTCTAATTAGAACTTCAAGGCACACAACCTAAAGAATTTGTGATGTGAGTCAAAGTGGTGGGTTCCTAGATTCTCCCAAGAATATTCCAATCACTCTCAATTTCTCCCAAAAGTACCTTCAACTAGGATCAATACTAAGACCCAACCTACTTCACTAGGTCAACCAAGGATCAAATCACTAGCTCTCACCTTCACTAGACTCCACACCATTCAAGTGCTCAAACAAGGTTCAATACTTCTCACTTTGTTTCCACACCATCTAAGGGTTTGAGCATGCTTAAAACATATAATCAATAATTTTTGGTTCTTTCTTGAGAGTGTCTTTGAGCCCAACTCCAGATTCCTCATTCTAGGCTAGATATCTACTAGCCCTCACCAGTGAGTATTTTAAGGTTATCATCCCACTTTTCCAAATAACTTGCTAAACCAATTAGGGTTTGACATACCCTTTTGAAATATCTAAAACATATGTCAATCTTGGGTATTGTTTCTTTGGGACATCCCATCCAAAAATTGATTGTTCTTATTATTCCCCTAGGCCTAAATGGGCACTTTTACAAAGAAACACCTAGTAGGATACCTTCCTAGGATCCAAGACCCTAATAATCCATTATTTGCGAGAAGAATATGGATAGTCTAGACATTCCTCTTAATCTCTGCTGGAATAAAGCATGCCTACCTAAGGCCGGTATGTTTCTCTGGGCAGCTTTGCAGGATAGGATCTTAACTTTAGATAGACTACGTAAGATAGGCTTCGAGGGGCCATCTAGGTGCCCCTTGTGTGAAAACCAAGTTGAGAATGTGGATCATCTTCTTTTGAATTGTACCTTTACACAAAATTGTTGGAAATGGTTACAATTTTCCCTTGACTAGAAATATGCTCTTCCTTCAAACTTGTTGGGCCTCCTTAAAGCATGGCTAGCTCTCTATAAAGACAATCTCTATAAGGACATCTAGACTATTTCACCCTCCATCTTAGTCTGGGAAGTTTGGAAGGAAAGAAATAGAAGGATTTTTACAAATCAAAAACTGGATTGGAGAAATATTGTAAATAAAATTGAAGTTTCAATAACGGAAACTATCAATAGAAAACTCTGGGGTATCACATGCTATGAAGATTCCTTTAGATCCTGGGATAATAAGATAAGACTAAAATGGCCCTCTTTAAACATCCCAACTCTTTTTGGCAGGGGAGGTAGCAAATCGAAATCAGATAGATCTAATTGTATCTGGAACCCTCCCGAGGAAGGCTGTGTCAAGTTAAATTTTGATGGGGCGTCTAGAGGCAACCTCGAGATAGCAGGCATCAGGGGAATAGTCAGGAACTGGAAGGGTGAAACAATTTCTAAATACGCTTGCCCTATTAAACCCACTACGAACAACATGGCTGAATGCTTAGCTGTTCTAGAAGGCCTTAAGATTTGTAAAAAACTAAATATATCTAAATTAATTGTTGAAGGTGATTCCCAAATAATCATAAACGCCATCAAAACTAAGAAGAAACCTAATTGGTCAATTAACTCTAAGATTGAAGAAATAAATCTAATCTTAGAAACCATCCCTGAGCTCGTTGTAAAACACACTTATCGGGAGGGCAATTCAAATGTTGATGCCCTAGCTAACTTAGGTGCCAATGGTATATCTATCTTGGATTAATTCTTATTCCTCTCATCCTAGGTAATGGTCATTCTAACTTAACTGATTATTGATATATCCCTACCTTTAAGTTATCATTGTTTCTCCTTAATTTATTAATCAGTGCCAGTGAGAGATTTTCATGCCTTATCCCGTGACACTCACCAATGATGACTTCGATGGAGGCCTTTTTATCATGAAGGTGGATATGTCATCATTACACAGCATGGTTGTATATCTTTCCATGTGTACCCAATTCTTGTCCCCCTCTTCGTGCTCCTTACTCAGCATGTGATTTTCCTTCCTGACCTTTCCAGCTGCCACCAGCACCTACTAGATGCTTCTCGAGTCCCCTTCCTTCTATCTTTGTGTTGCTTTTCAAGTTACTTAGCTATCGTCAGCTTGTCCTCTGTGCATAATTATGTATCTCAGATTTACCCCTTTGTGATCCCCCGTCTTGCTGTAGCTTTTTGGTCAGCCTTCCTATCTCTCTGAAGTTCTTTCTTGCTTCCCAACATGGAAACTAGGCTAACCACTTTCATCTTAGGTGGTTACAGAGCCATGGCATTCAGAGGCTCTGTTACCCCAGAAAGGTGGAATCAGATCTTACTTCCACTATCAATTTCAACAAGGATGGCACTGGAAATTGCATTAGGAGAGCAAGTATTTGATAATGAATTCACCTTTAGGACCAACAGTGATGTTATAGGTTTGTTTATTACTATTTCATACTTGGTTGGTAAAGATAAAGAAGAAATCATACAAGTTGCTAAATTGATCTTTAATAAGGATTTCCTGTTTGGTTTGGAAAAGATGGTTCACTCCATTGACAACTCACTTACCACTCCCTTCCCGAAAATCACTATGAGGACTGAAATACCATAGCTAGCTCTGATCCCATGCAAACATAGGACTCTGATGCTAATTTTCAAAGATGAGGTAACATTTGATTTGCACTGGCCGAACATATCAAGAAATCTAGAATTCCTATATAAGGAGATCCTCCAAACCAAGCAAGATTCTATGGATATTCTGGATTACTGGAGGGCTGAAGGTTTTGAGGTCCCCTCCTTCTTGAATGAACTTGATCCATCCAAATTACACATCATTGCTTCTGCTGTTAAAAGATGCACCCGCCACTCAAAGACTTTGGGCGAGGTAGAAGAAATCATAGTGGTCATGAGACAGGAAAACCACTCCTGGTTATGCTCTGTGGTGGAAAGAAAGAATAAGTATCCCCCTAGCTCTCTGCTATTTGATACTATATTATGTATATTATTACACTTGGAGTAATATACATATATATTACAATCCTAGCTGGTACATAGATTATAGCAATAGATTGTACAGTCTCTAAACATCGTCAGGCACATATGTAGCTGGTCTGTTTACTAAGGGTATACTCTCAATATGTATACTGTGGTTCAAATCTTATGGGTGGATTTTTTATTAATCCCGGTTCTGGGAACAACAATGTACAGTGACTTTATAGTAATTAATATACTATGTTGATCTATAATATGGAGCTAAAGCATCACTTTTCATCTTGATAAGCTAAGATTTGTTTCAGAAATAATGTTTCTTAGCATTAGTATAGACCTGAGAATCATCAATTCCTATTCAATCTAGACTGTCTTGATTTGCAAGGTGAATATTTTAGGCATGGAGGATATTTTTGCACATTTTCTTTTATGAAGGATTGATGACATGTTTACAAGTTAGTGTATGGGAAAGCTTATCAATATACAATATACCTTAGAATATTTTGATATGCTTTCTCTAGCACTAAGTCTTTTCTCATCTATATATGCATACATAAATGTATATAGTTAGGATCATATATATTTATGTTTGTTTACTTTTAGATGGAAGACAGAACAATGCTTAATGTATTCACCTCCCTCCTATGTCACTGAGTTATGTTATGAATATTCCTCATGGAGCAACAAGCTTATTAGGAGAGGCTTCTCTGGTTTATAAGCTAGTTTTTGACCTTTTTAGGCAAAGGTATTGGGCTCGTATTTTGGGTACTCTTCACCTAAGAAGGGACGCATTTACTTACAGACTGAGGTTATTTAGAGGATAATAGAATCTAAAGAGTGTGTGGATAGTATCATTTAAGGAGATAACACCTGGGTATGGAGATACTTTTACTAATCTCCTAATGTATTCATATGACATAGGTATATGAATACATCTGTTAATTCTCCTTTGCGGATACTTTCTACATATTGAACTAGATATACATGCAAGTAACTTAGTTTTATCTGATTTCCCTTACAGAGCTCTTTGATCTAACCGTTATTTTCAATAGACATACATATTCCAGTTTAAATGGATATTCTTCTGCTCTTGTGTGTGTGTGTGTGTATATATATATATATATAAATGAGTATTTATATATATGTATATATATATATATATATATATATATATATATATATATATATATATATATATATATATATATATATATATATATATATATATATATATATATATATATATATATATATATATATATATATATATATATATATATATATATATATATATATATATATATATATATATATATATATATATATATGAGTATTTATATATGTATGTATGTATATAAATACTCATTTATATATATATGTGTGTGTGTGTGTGTGTGTGTGTGTGTGTATGTATGTATATAAACAATTATATATTTTCATGGTATCTACTCTTATTTGAACTTTTATGTAAACTGATAATTTTAAAAGAAAGTTGCTTGCATTGCATCTCCTTATCACTAGACAAATATTTAGTTATAGTACTAAGGGAATCATTTGATTCCCTTTCTACTATATCAAATATTATATGATTAACGTCCCTTAAACCAAATGATAAGGGGACCTTAGTCATAAATGCTAAGACACTATAATTGAGAATCGATGGTCTCTTTCTGCTGCTGCCTTTTTTCATATGGGTCCTTGTATTTTTCTTTATAAGAAATGGATGATAGAATTAAAATGCAGGTCATTATCAGTAGCCATGATGTAGTTGTAGATTGATTTCTAAACTAGAGGTTGTTTTTGTTTCTCTAACATTAGGTCATTATCAAATGAGAAATTTCTTAATGACATAATGATTTATCTATTTATTTATTTATTTTATTTTTATGTGTTAAACGATAGTTAATCTCTCTGTTATTGAATAGATTACATAAATAATTGTACTTCTTCAATTACCATTGTGAATCTTATTCCTATGTAGCTAATTTGGGATGATTATTTATGCCTTTATACTTTAACCATGATATTCTATTGGCGGTACATTCAAAGTAAGGTAACACTACCTAAGGTAAGTTTTATTTTTAAAATGATACTTTGATATTTAACCATTGGATGTGGAGGAAATTGTCTTGTATTTCAGGGGGAAAAACCCAATTTTGGCGCCAAGTACAAGCTTTCTCTGAAGGTATAGGATTGAAGGATGATATTTCAAAGGTTTAATCAAATTGTACACACTCGCAGTTGTTGAGACTTAAATGTAGCATGTAAATTGGAAACTTTTTTAAGGTAGTGGGTATGCCCACGGACCTATGTATGTAACAAATCTTGACAAAGCTCGAGTCGTGGGGATGCCCACGTATATTTTTGTATTAGTAACAGGACTTTTGTCCCGAGCATGGCTGGAGGTTTTCTTGACCCCGCTCTTTCCTACCAGCGCCCACAACGAGCGGGGTTATTTTGTAAAAATAATTTTAATATTAATAAAATTCTGGCTTCGGCCTTTTACTGATCAAAAAAAAAAAAAGATCCAAGACCCTGAAATAGTCTTGAGTTATGATTTAAAACAAAGGATTTTTAACTTTGTTTAAGACTTCCTATTGTCTAAGCATTCCATGCATCAAACCCTCCATTTGAGGACACTAAGCTAGGGCTTTCTTGTTGTCGACCATGATGTCACTTCCAAGACCTTCCAAGAGTCATTTCACCTTATATTGGGTATAAAAATAAGGATTTAAACATAAAATGCCATCCTCACATGGCTAGAATGCCCGTTGTTGCTCCCATGGCACTATTTTGGTACTTTGTCAAAGCACAAACTCATTGTTTTGGGTGTGTATCAAAATTTTAACTTATCGCCTGCACAAAGATAAATGAAATACATTTCATCTGCAAAATAAGACTTCAATCCATGAAGAATAGTGGCAACCTAGGGTTATTAGAACCATCTACACCCTATTTAACTAAGAATTCAATGCATCATTCCTCGCTATCATGGTACAATCATCTTTAACACAACATTCAAACATAAAGACTGATTCATGGCAATATAAAATAATGAAAAATAACACTTCTCACAAGTATAAGAGATTTAATACTCAGAACATCCATAAAAAATACCAAAATGTATTAAGTTTTGCTCAATATTTACAAAGACTATGTTCAACCCGCACTTAGTTGAATGCTCATATTGCATTCTCTTTTCTTCGTAGGTATAGTCACCTATGATTTTACCAAAATAAATATTCTCCTTCATGGCCCTAATGGAATTAATAAAATTAATCATCCAAGTCTCTAATTTTTTTCTAGTTGCAGTCGAAAAACCTTGTTTAAAATAATGACATAATTTTGAATATCTTCTCTGAGATAGGCCATGTGGAAATTTATTTGGTCAATCTTATGGATCTTATTTTGCCTCTACAATTAGTGCTTATTGATGTATAGATCAATATTAGGCTCATTAATATAATATATCTTCCCATATTCCCTAAACACCTTAGCATAGTTTTCATGTGGCAATGTAGAAAACTACCTCAACATTATTAGGCCTTGCATCCAAGATCACCTCTCCTTCTTTCCCAAATACTCTCCTCCTTTCCAGATCTTAATTTTTCTTGCACACCATTACTCAATCAGGGGATTGTACTAAGATGGGGAAATTAGTTTCTTGGATTAGGCCTAAGAGCACCTAAGATATAGCCTCAAAGTATCTTCCCTTGGGCTTTTCCATGTATTTCTTGAAGTCACTGATTTTGACATGACCACGATCCATATTTTTGATCTCCTAGTGGTTATTGCCCAGCTTAGGTGGCTTTGAATATTCTAGAAAATTGTACTTTATTTGGGTAATAGTTGTCATATCTTATTTTTCATAACAAATAGGAATCAGTTTCATTCAAAATTGTATTGAAGTATCCTAGTTATGGACAAAAAGAAAACTAGCTATAAAATGGAAAGTATACTATCTATATGCATCATTACTCATTAAAGCATAAAACAATCCTTGATCTACCTCCTCTTAAACCCATATGAACATAAAATATATTAAGAAAAATAATGCATTCACACAATCAAGGTTATTAGTTTAGGCCTCCCTTCAAAGAACGAGGGTATGCACTTCCTTGACATAAAGTGTATAGGATTTCCATAATTATATTTATTTAGGGATTGAAGGTGTTAACATCACCAATCCCTTCAAGTTTCAAGGATTTCAACATCCCTAAAACATTGTTGGGAACTAAAGGAATCAATTTAAAGGAAGCCCCATTTTCCTTATTGTTGGTTGGGGAATTTGGTATCCCTCGTCCCTTTTAAGGCATTAGAAATGGCAACATCCCTGATACAACATTGTGCACAAGTTGCAAGATGGATTAGTACTTGGGTTTCCTAGTATTATAGATCCCCAAATGCTTAGTTATCATAGGGTTCCTCAATCCTTTAACCATTGAAAGAATGAGGTAATTTGGGATAAAAAATTAGGGACCCCAATGATTTTTGCATTTTGGATCGAAACTTGGGTTTTCTCCCAACTTCGAATATGAAAAGATTTGATTTGTAGTGAGGGAAAAAATGTTTTTTGGCCTTTCTAGTGAAACTTAATAAATCATTAAATTCCCAATGGGCCATCAAGCATGCACATGGGGTCAATACTTATTGAAAATAAATTAACCTATCCTAAGTCCTAAGCTAAAACCAAAAACTAAACCCAATCTATAAAAAGTAACTAGAAAATCAAGTCATAATAGAGGAAGAACAAAATTTAAAAACCCTAAGCCAAAAAAGATAGAAAAAAAATGGAAAGACAAAGGCCAAACCCAAAGGAAACAAAAAACCATACATTTAAGGAGTTAGAAACCATGGTAGATCAATAGGTCAAAATCATAGGCTCACACATGAATTAACACAAGGTATGTAGAGGACACTAGGGTATATAAGTCACTGTAGAAGAAATCTCTATTGAGTTCCCAAGATTACATGTAATAGAAAGAGATGAGACCTCTTATTTATAACGCTTAAGTTAGGTCACGATCAAGATCAGTTAGAACTCCTAACACCACTAATTAATCAAGTTATGGAATTTCCCTCCATAACTGCATTTGACCGTTAGGATTCAAAGATTTAAATTTTAGAACTTATTCAGTTCTTTGTGGAATACTTTGCACTGGATCTTATCATGGATGATGATGGTAAGAATTGTATTGATGATACAATTGAAGTTCAATGTACTTTTCAACATTGATAAATGATTTACATGTTTGTACACCTTATATTTTCCTTACACCTTATATGTTCCTTATCTTACAGGTAAATCATTTGCATCCATTTCTTCATTCGTTGATCTTCCTCTTCAACAAGCTAGTGTCGAAAGGTGGATAGTGGTATTTCTTGAAAGAGTTATGATATATGTGGTAGGTATGCATCTTCATTTATAAGAAATAACTTATCAATGATATTTATCAAAACATATTCTTGAACAAGTTCACTTCCATATGCATACTTTTCTTTTCTTTTTGTTTACATAAGATACATATATGAAAATCTTTTGGTAGGTGTCATTCAATTTAAACAACATTTGAAACTAGATGGAACTGTTAGTAAATAAAAATTCCACCTCCTTCAACTCATTTCCAAGACTTGAAGAGCATCCATTCCACAAAATTCATATGTGGCACGATTTGGCTTCATGGTGTCCTCGGATGCCTTCATAGGTGCTCCTACACCAAAAGTAAGGGCAATGATTGTCTACATGCACATTGTAAGAGCTTAAAGCCTCGAAGACTTCAAATCAAAACAGCTAGGAAATACCAAATTTTCTAATGTGTCTCAGTTGTTCTGATTAGAATTTTTTGAGTCTTTAAGTTGTGACAATTCAAAGAGGGGAAACAATTGTCTATATCAAAGGCATGCCTGATAATATTAAGCATGCCTTTGATATAGATCAGATGGTTAAAGTTGATGATGTGAAAGATGAGGTTGGAGAACATAGCTGTGAAGAGATAAAGGCAAGTAAAAAGAAAAGGTATCCATCCTTGACATCGTTGACTATCCTCATTTGTAGATTTCTATATAGTATTCATTCTGTCCATTGTGAATGACATCAAACCATTTTTTTTTGCTTTGACATCAAACATGTGTTCCTTTGCTCTGAAATATATTCAACTTGCGTGCATTTGGTGGTCAAAGTCTATATTTCAGAAAAGGTTTGTTTGGAGTTTTGTTTAGCATGTTTAATTGTAGATAACCTACAGGGTTTTTCTTATTGCCTTAATTCTTCATTTATGGAATCTTTGCATGCATTTTTGTTTTATATTAATTGTATTATATGAAATGGATCTTGATATAGGTGGATAAGCATATCACTGTGCATTTAATAACCCTGATGATCCCAATAAAAAATATTTTTTTTAATAAAAAAACATTTTGTTGATATTTCAATGGTCTTTGAACTCTTCTACGACGAGAGGGCTATATGAGTAATGCCACAATCGTCGTAGTGTCGTCATAATTTTGGCGCATACTTTATAGCTTTTTTACGATGAAGGCATCGTCTATATAGCATCGTCGTCATTTTTATTACTATTCACGTCGTAACTTGGTCGTAAGTTCGACCGATGGTGAAATGGGTTGGTTGTAAGTTCGACCCGAATTCCTGATCATGTAGTCCATTTCTTTTAACGACTACATCGTCGATATTATGGCTACAATATTGGTCGTCGATGTCTTCGAAAAAAAAAGTTTGACGTCCACGTTCGTTGATCATTCTACACTTTTGTGTCACAAAAACAATGAATGCATGTCAAAAATTGGAAAAAATGTACTAATGTTAGCCTTTGCACAAGCCAAACTACCTTCTTCCTTGCGCTCAAGTGCCAACTAGTGACTCTTCTCAATAGTCTTTCTATCCAACAAATTGGACATCCTTATTTTAATCATTTTATAAATAAAAAAACTGAGGTCGTCGAAATTCTGATGTTTGGACTATATATGCGAAGGACCTTTGCGACAAGGATTCTATACTCCTGATGGCATCCTTGTCAGAAATGATACTGGCTATTTGTCAATATTTCGGTGGTGATGCTATAATTGTGATGGAAGTTATTGACATGGATGCTATACTCCCAATGGCATTCCTATCAAAAATTGTATTGGTAGTGAAATGATAATTTCATTGGTATTGCGACTGTTGTAAAATATTTTCAATGGGCCTTTTCGATGTTTATGTGTCAGAAATGTCTTTCGGATAGTTTGTATGTTCCAATGGTTTTGTCCATTGGAATTGTGATGGTTACCCCTTCCGTGGCAATTTATGATGAAATAACTCTGACTTCACCTTGTGTCAAAATTTCAATGGATAGCTATTGGACTTCTGACAGTTGGTCGTTGGAATTTTCCCCCAAATGTACTAGTGTGTGTCCAAATGTTTTTCTTACCCACATTCTCATCCATTCAAAATAAAGTCTTCCTACACTGTCTCTATTATCTAACACCTATCTTCACACCTTTCATCCATCCTATCCAATCTTTTGCATAAATCCTTACCCCATTTTGTCCAATTATCCATTTATCATTATCCTACCAACTTCTTTTAGCATATCTTTGTATCTAGGGTACATTACTACATATGTTTCAAGAGTACCATCTTAAAAGAAAGACAATTGAGTCCTTTCTACACCTCCTATCATGCATCCATTATCTATTGAAAAATGTTAAAAATGTCAAAAAAATGTTTCCTTAATAAAACCGTGGAAAATAGGTATCTTGGTGACATCAAAAGAAAAAGAAAAAAGAAAAAAAATCCACTAGTGAAAACCTGGCAAACACACACTTTGGGAAAGTACCATGTTGAACACTTCACAAACTACCATCGTGCATAATCTAAAAACTTCTTGTGTTTTATTCTTGGGGGTAGGTTTCATTTGTATTATTCTATCATTTCGTACCCTTGTCATATCTTCCCTTATCTTTTGTCCCTTATGTCCATCATCCTTCTCTGCATCTATATTCCCTTTTCCATCTTTGATCTTGACAAACCTAAGGATCTTCATAAGCATCATGCACCCTATCTTATTCGTCTTGTCCACATTCCTTTTGTCAATATTGCTTCCCTTACCACATCCCTTTTTCCATATTGCTTCCCTTACCACATCCCCTTTGGTCCATGTTGCTTACCTTACCACATGTCCTTCAATCCATATCCCTTGTCTTATCCAATCTTGATCTTTTGTATCCTATCCATATCTTATCTCTATCCCCTCCAAATCTATTCTTGGATCTCATTATAAGGACATAAAAAGAAAAACATGTCTTCAAAAACCTCTTGACATGTCCATTCCTGAGCATTACATGTCATTTTAGTGTACCATGTCATTACTTTTTCTTTTCATGTTCAATTCCTTGGCTTGGCAAAAAAATGTTATCCCATCCCGTGGATAGTCCTTGGAAATCAAAGTAACTATGATGTCATAAGAAGCTTCCTTTTTCCTTGAATCATCCATTTCTATTTTATTCATCCATTCATAATGTCCTTCCCTTGCTAGACACTAGAGAAAATAAAAATTGGAAAATATCCTAAAAAATCACCAAATAAGGTCCTAAAAAAATCCTTAAAATTGCCTAAAGTACTAAAAATTTGTAAAAAATAGAAAAAGGTCTTGAAAAATATAAAAATAAAGAAATATCCTGAAGAAATCACAAAAAAAATAAAAAATCAAAAGCCCTAAAAATTAAAGAACATTTAAAATCCAAAAATAATTAATAATTGCATTTCCTCAATAAGTTGTCCCTAGTGAACACAAACATCACAGAAGACATGGGTGTGAGACATAAAACACGACACTTCACGAATTACGTATCAACGAATAAACTCGTTGGTCAAGTCACCAATCAGACGGATCAAATTTATCATATCAATCAATCAATATGCATCATTCCTCTATCAACCTATCATCTGTCTTATATAGGGTGTGGTATACTCAAAACTCAACTATCTATCTTAGACAATGTAATTCAAACCTAAAACTAGACATCATCATTATCATTAAACAATCAATTTTGACCAAAAAAAATGGTTGTTGGCTTGCTTGGTTAAGTGATTCTTATCTTTCATTAATTTATCTTTGGTCATGTTCCTATGTTGCTCAAGGATATCACTAAGTGATGAGAGTGGACAAGATGGTTCGTGGTCTTTTGTTTTGTATTTTACTTGTGGTATGTTTTTGTGAAGTTCTAGCGAAAACATGTCAACAATACTTTAGGATGGATGGAAGCATTCCTTATTTACAATTTATTTATTTTCTGCAAAGGGATTGCATCACCACTCTGGCTTTATATGTCATGGAGTGGCACATCCATTTTCTATATTAAATAAAGCTCTCTAAAGATAAAGTGCACTTATAAAAGAAAGGTTTCATCATTACTAACTCCTCTTTGTCTATTTATTATTCCATCAAACTTTTCTTTCGTCAATCAAAGCAGTCGTCATTTTTGAAAATTGACCTCATGTCCTAAATTTCACTCAATCGTTCAAGGGGGCATCCTACCTCCATCCTTCGGTCCATTGGGGGCCATATGGTTTTCATAATTTTTTGAAAACTTGCCTTCTTGTTCTAATTTTATGTCAGATTTGTTTGAGTGGGTATCCTTGTAACCTATTATGTTTGGGTCACCTTTTAGTGCATTTTTTCGTGATTTTTATTTGAAGCAACACTCGGAATCACATTGTCTAAAGAGGGGGAAAATGTAGACACTTCAAAATGGTAAACATGCATGGCTCTGCTTTTAGCATGTCATCTATCTAGTCTTTTTCATTTTTTGGCATTGTGTCAATATTTAATTAATCAATAATTGTATCCCATAATTTGATCATGTCCTATTATTTCATTCTTGGTCACTAATATGATCAAATAGTTTTGTCAATTATTAAATCTAATTTAGCATAGCATAAAATTAGCCTAATTTATCCTTAGAGGAATAATTATTTAATTATTTTCCCCTTGTCCTAGCATGTCCTCCCTTGGCATAAATAAATCCACATTTATTTATTTCTTTGTCCTTTTATGTCACAATTAAATATGAAACATTTTCAATTTTCTTATTGTCATTTTGGAGGAAATTAATAAATGAGTGTTTTTTAATTCCACCTTTCTAATTCTTTTTTCTTTTCTAATTCCCTAAACCTTTCCATTCTCACTTGTCCATTTGACTTCCTTTGTTTGGCCTTCTCATTCAATCTTGCCTATATTTGATTGTCCTTCAATCTTGTACATTCAATTTGAATTCTAAAAACTATAAATTGAGTTGTCAATACTCATTTTGGCTAACCACAATGTTTCTAGTATCATCATTATTTTTTTGTTGAATTGTCCTTACTTTATCATATTTGTGCACTCATCCATATTGAGATCAACATTCAATTAGAGGAAAAAGAAAAACAATAGTGGAGTGAAGGGTTTAAATAAAATTTGTTGCATTTTGTGTTGATTTTATGCAATTTCGAATTAGTAGCTTCATTGTTGAGATTAGGGTGTTATTTGCATGATAGAATAGCTTTTCATGGTTGCCTTATCATATTTATTTCTAATGGTAATTTTTTTTTATCTACACCAAGAGATTATGATAATCATTTCTTATTTGATATTTTTCATATAGACTCTAATTCTTCTTAATCAACCTTCTATTATCTTGACTTTGTTGCTAGAAGACTCTTTCTTTTTTTGTTCTTATAATTCCAATAGGTTGCATCTAGACAAGAGCAATCAATGAATAGCTTTGACAAATAAAGTAGATGTATTTAGAATTCATAGGCATATATAAGAAGAAAGGAAAAGTTCCCTTGCTAAAGTCATTGCTTGTTCATTCATATTTTGAAATTGCTTCCTCAATACATTCATTTGTCCCTACTTTCGTACAAAGAGTAAATCTCAATAGTCACCTAATAAATGGATGAAAGTGATTTCTTTTCCTTCACTTATACCTGACTTGTGTAAAAATACTTTCACAAATTCATTCCCTTTGTGCAAATTTTAGTGGCTGATTTATGCACATAATCTCATCTTAAACCTCTAGAAATTCATGCCTATTTTATAAACTTCGTGACATGACTAACATGGCTTTCACACAAGAAAATAGAAATTAAAACATTCATCTATCATGTTCAAATGTTCCCCTCTTTGTGTTATTCAACCTATGAACAAAAATAAAATAAAAAATCTTGGACCTTAACCCTTAATTTAACCCTCATTCAAATTAGATATAACATAAGTTACTCTTTTAAAATAGGGTTCTCTTTGCAAAGGTGCACTCAAACTTTTGGAGGAGAAAAACATTTTATGAAAAAAAATTAGAATTTAAAAGTTTGGCTATCTAAACAAAGGCTTGAAACTTTATATATGAACAATGTCTAAAAGAATTGACAAATAATACCTTAATATACCATATAGATCCTTTATGATTGATTGGGTTCCAAAAGATCTAAATTGGGAAACACTTCCTACATGGGGCATTTTAACTTTTATCTCATAGTGATTGATATTGATGTCTACAATCCTCTAGGTATGTGGGTCATATAACTGGGGATGGACGTTTAACTCAATCACCTGATTACAAGGGCCTCCCTTTCAAATGTCATTGTTGATTCTCACTTGGTCGCCTGGATACAAATTATTCACTCTCGCATCACAAATTCATTGTTACTTGGTGGAGATATTCTACGATCACTTGATTGTCCATGCTCCAAATTCACTATTGGATAACTCATCTCAAGATTCTAATGAGTCCTTATATTTTGTTGTGTCCTTACCATGCACTATGGACCTTATTGGTGAACCTCCTACCCTAAGCTTGCATCTTGTTTCGGCCTTACCTTTGGCTCAAATCTAGACTCCTTAAATGATGAGACCCAGCATTCACCTCTTTGTTCTATCACTCCCTATTTACATGTTAACATGATATTTGTTAGGGTTTCTCCTCCTTCCCCTTGTCATGAGAGTTGGGGTTATAGTATCGCTTGCACTTTTGTAAGGAGGAAAGATCCTAATATTGCTTCCAAACTCATGTTCGAGTTAGGAGTGAAGTGTCAACTTGCTCCAAACCTAAGATTGGCTAAGTGGCACCCTCATGGCCCCAACTCCCTCATATGTTTGTAGTCTTGTTTGGCAACTTGGTTGCAATCGTTCCTTTGTTTATTAACTATGATGTTTCTTTGTTGTTCATGACCTTTTTAGGCTTGTTTCACCCAACCTTTTGGAATTTTTTCTATAAGGTTGGGACCCTCGTTTCCCTCTTTTTTATTTTTTCATGCTTCATACAAGGGTATGGTCCCTTTCAAATCCTTTCTTGTCTTAATAAAGAAAATAGTTCCCAACTTGGTGAAACTATAACATTTATCTCCATTACATGTCTAAAATTAATATAAGAAACTAAGAATAATTTATACACATCCCATGGAAACTATAAATAGTTCTTTAATGCATTTGGTCATTAAAGCCAAGAAAATGTATCAAGAAGAGGGAGATTGGAGAGCTAGAATATCACGAGACAAACAAAAGCTATCGTAACAAATTAATATCTTTTGATAGAGATTATTTTATTTTCACTATGGTAGAGATCAATTCATCAATGCTTGCACTTTCATCACTTGTTACAACGAACAATTTCACTAAAGTGAGCAAAATAATTAGCTTTTGGTCTCTTTCTTACCAAAATCTATATTTTCTTATCCCATAACATCTACTACATTTTTCAACACTTAAGAGACTATCATTTATTTAAAAAACATGTCATGGTCCTCGAAAGCTCAGAGACACATGTGCCACCTTGCCTTGCATCAAAAAATAACTATAAGTTGAAATTTGGTACAACTCTATCACAAACTATGTGTGATGTAAAAGAGTACTATTTGAAAATGGAGGAACTTGTTTGATATTTTTTTCCCCCGAGGAAGAACTCATGCACTAAAACTCATTTTCCCATGAAGATTCAAGTAATGTGCAAACTAATTTATTACCATGGTAAGTAAACAAAATTAAAAAAATCTAGCTTTGATGATGGAGTATTTATTTTCCCCTTAATAAAATGGTACATTTTGATCATACATGTATGAACTACCTGAACAACATTTACTATACTTTCATCAACAAAATTAGAACCAACTAAAAACCTCAACTTTGTAGTACTACTAATTAATAAACCAATTCCTTTGATATAACACAGCTTATAACACCAATTTCCTCAAACATATTTTAAGACTACTATACTTTCATCAAAAAAATTAGAACCAACTAAAAACCTCAACTGTGTAGTACTACTAATTAATAAACCAATTCCTTTGATATAACACAACTTATAAGACCAATTTCCTCAAACATATTTTAAGAAATGAAATTAGGTTGAAAACATGAATCAGACAATTCATCAACCTTAATAATATTTACACAATTCTTAATCTTACCAACTTTCCCAACAAGAAAGGAAGCTTATGTTTCCAATGGGTAGTCAATTATATTAGGTACCTTCCCAATGGAAGTATATTATTTCTTTTTTTCCCTTAGCAGCTTATGGGGTTTCTTCTCCAAATGTAACTTTCAAAAAAAAGAATTATTTTGGTCATCCTTACCACAATGACCGGAGTGAAGAGCAACTTTTTTTAACTAATGCAAAGTACTAGTTCTCAGCTTTGGCTTCCATATTCTTAGAAGAGGACAATGGATTATCTAGATCAAGGAAATAAGCATGGGTATAAATTCATTTATATCCATTAGTTTGAAAATAAAAATGACTCTACAAAGATAGCTATAAGACCTATTTATTTCATTAGAACCTCTTCATTTTGTACACCCTCTTCCATTCGAAAAAATCTTATTTGGGTTTCACTCTAGTATAATCTTACATACTTGGCCATCTTTTTGTTTAAGAATTGTATTCTGTGTGTTTTTCCTTTAAATGACAAATCAAATGAAGAAAACTCTTAATGTTATATACTTTGGCCATCTTTTTGCTTAAGAATTGTCATTCCATGTGTTTTTCCTTATGACAAATCAAATAAAAATGTTTCTTAATATTTTTAAATTGTTCACAAGAACTTATAGGATTTTTGTTCCTTAATGACATTGAATACAAGAGACTCTCAAAGAAATTCATGTCATTATTAGCCTTTCTTAACCTAGAAAATAAAATATGTTGTTATATGGTAAGAGAATACTTCTGCATGGGCCAACCGATGTTCAAGCTTCTTCAAATTTACATCACCTTAGAATAGTATAATATCAATTTCACCCTCTTCTGAATCAAGGTTTAGCTAGTAGAATCTTATCACTGTATACATGTCTCCCTCCATGAAAATCTCTATTAGGCCTTTCAAGGTCTTTATTGATTGAGATAGGCTTTCTATAGCATTCTCAATCTTAGAGAGCCTTGCATCAACATTTGTGTATTCTATTTCATTTAATAGTTTTCTAAACTTAGTTCACCTATGAGATTCAACTCTCTTTGAAAAGGTCAAATCTTTTTTCCACTTAACCATGTTATGGACATGAGCCTAAAATTGCACCCACAACAAACTAACTATCGAAAGGAATGAAACCTACTTTGATAATGTGTGACACAAACTAGTGTCGGTATTCCACATGCTTAGTCTTCAACTTATGAATTTATATATTAATTTAAGAATGAATTTGTGACATAAATTGTTCAAGTATCTAATGTGCAAGGAAATAAATAATAAAGAGAGACCAAAACACCAAAAAATAAGACAATTATACCATGGAGAAATCCACTTCAAGTAAAAATCCAACTAAAAGGTGAGAAAACACTCACTCGTGTACTTCAATTCAGCAATAGGTATGCAAAGCATAGCTTTATACTACTAAAATTGGCTCTAACAACCTTAGTGAAAGCTCATAATTCACCTCCCCTTCCCCTATTGTTTAACATTGCCCTAAACTTAGAGAAACTAAAACATTAAGCTTACTACAATACTTAAAATGAATGATATCCCATTGGGCCTAAGAATCAATTAAAACTACATTTGGAAGCCTAAAGAAGCTGAGAAAACATGTCAATGAGAGGAAAAAATAAGAACTAGAACATCATTGGACATGCACAAACTATCATGATGATTTTATAGGTTTCAATAGAGGAAGTTTCTAATCATGTCTTTCCTACCAAAACTTGTATTTTGATGTCTTATATCATTTGATACATTTTTCAGCACTCAGTCTTTCCTGGTTCCAACAAAATGCCATTAAATCCAAAAATTGACTTCTTTACAAATCATCAGAAAATCAGAGCAAACATCTGACATTACGGGTCAATTTTCAACTTTACCACATTCAGTTAAAGCTTTTCACATGATTTTCAAATGGATAGAAAATATTGAGGACCATAATTTGATGATGAAGAAGGTTTGACCATTGTGAATGAGATATTTATCAATTGTGACCATAATTATAGTTGGATAAACAGGCATAAAAGGTCATCACCTTCACTTTGTGTAGTCTACGACCTCATATGCTAGTTGTATTTTCAAGTTCTATTAAGCATAGAAGAAGAAATTTGCAAAAAATATCGATTATACCTAATTAATCCTGAATCCTAGAACTAGCCAATTTATTGCCTCAAAAAATCTCAATTCATGAAAAAAAAATGTTGACCAAACGTTGACCCAAATTTCAATGACCTTTTTACATTTAAAGTGCATTAAAATCAAATTAAAATTCCTAGAGATGGAAAAAAAAACATAAAAAATCAATGTAAAAACTTATGAACCCTATAAAAAAAACTCACAAAATTGATGAATCACTCAAAAATAGGGTTGATCCATGACAGAAGCAAACTCAACGTGGAATTGGCGTGGAAATAATTCGTTATTTGATCCCTTTGCTTTTATTTCCGACCTTTAAAAAACCCTAAACAAAGGAGGAGGAGCAATGTTGGCCATCAACCAAAATTTAAAGGGCCTCAATCATCCTAAATTGTGGGAGCACGTGAGATAGTGTCGAGGTAGCTAATGAGTTTTCTCTAAATTGCAGTTTCAATATTACTTGAGAACTCTGCACACCTTGCCCCATGTATTCTAATACAATCAAATATATAATTAATATTATACACTAATTTTAAAATTATAACTATTATGCACTATTATAGATGGCCCTTTAATGGGGAAGCAACGAACCCCTATAGTTTATAATTAATATTATACATTGGTTTCAAAGATTAAATTATCATTGAATATTAATATATATTAATAGCTATATAATAAATTATAAATTATAAATTAAAATTTATACTATGTATATTTATTTTAAATTTATAGTTAATATGTGTGTGTGTGTGTGTGTGTGTGTGTGTGTGTGTATTAGAATTAATATATTTGATTTCATCACTAACATTGGTCTCCACTTAAAATAGGTGCCAAAACCTATCACTTGCTAATCTTTTACTTCAACTAAACAAATGTCTCATGTGGAATTATACCCTATATAAAGGACTTGCCAATTGCCACTATCGAATATAAAGCATTACAATTGTGGAATATGATTTCAGAAGTTTTTCACATATTGAACTACCCCTACAAAACTCCTTGTTTCAATCACAATAAAATTCTTGGAACACTTCAAAATGGTTTCTATTGTTGTTGGTGGTCTTTTGTATTGTATACTCTTCAGTCCCATAAACCCTTGTGGTCTCTTGTTGGACATTAATAAATTTATCTTATCTTATCTACATTTAATAAATTATGCTTTTGATAAATTCACAATAGTAGCTAGATCATTGTCATATAAATTTTGATCTCAATTACTTCATAGACTTAACTAGTATTTGATCTCAGACCTAAACAACTATTTGGTGACTACCTTCTTTAAAAGTATTATAGTTTTTTTTTATCTCGGTTACTTCATAGACAACTAATATTTGATCTCAGACTTAAACAGCTATTTGGTGGCTGTCCTCTTTAAAAGTTAATTGAATATTTGCCTATGTAATCATCAATATGAATTTAAATGAAAAAAATATATTTTTTACTATTCATTTTGATCTCAAGTACTTCATAGACTTGGCTAATATTTGATCTCACACCTAGGCAACTGCTTGTGACTGTAATTGGAGAGTTTTTTATCACATAGATTCCAAGAAACATAATTGTCTAACACAAAAATAGATGAATGACTTGGTGTTTGTTCATCACAACCACCACTTGAAGCTAAAGAAAGCTCAAGGTAGGAATTTTAATAACTTGCACTCAATTGAAGCTGCATCTATTGTGTTTTGCACTTGTAGGCAAAGACTAATTTCTACACGGACAAAAACAAGAACTATTGAGGAAGACTCCCCAATTGACCTTGATGAAATTGACCCGAACTTTGAGTGAATCGATGTGCCTGCTAATGATGATGTTGATGATTATGTTATTGAGGCTAATGATTTGGAATTCATAAAGAAGTCAACCTTTCGACTCATATGTTGCAGGAGTTAGGACAGGCACTTTCCAAGGAGATGCATCATCAAGGCCTCATGTCCCCTAGCATGTCATTGCCTACATTTTATTTTTTGGAATTGTGTACGTAGTTTATAGGTTGACTTTGTACAAAGTCAAAAACTATATTGTAATTGACATTTTGACATCTATCTCCATCTATGATATTGAGGTATGTTTTGTGCACTAAAATTAGCGATATGAAGATAAGAATGAAAATCTATTTCCTACTATTAATGGATTGAAATCTATATTTTATTTGCTCTTAATATACCTATGTTGTGGAAATGCCCTTTAATATTAAAAAAAATAGTTTTTGACTATTTTTCTTCTTTTTTTTGGTAAATCTTTTTTTTTTCTTAATTTTTTCAAAAAGTCCTACTCCTTTGGTTAGTCGATTTATTCCCCAAACAATTAATGCTTCTATGATATTAAGTACTCTACAATATAAGTTGTATTGAGTAATTGTAATGTCCCCAAACAAACTAGTTTAGCCTATCATAATAATGTTCTCAAAACTTTGATGCCAAAAACTTCTTTATATTAAAAATCTTCCCCCACAATAGTTATCTTAATATTATGCAACAATTAGATGGCCAATTACACTTGATTTATGGATCTTGTATAGGTCTGCCTACTAAAGGTTGTCCTTCTAGATATTTAAGGTTATAATAAACTAACAACTCCTCACGCCTTCTTATAAGTCAATGGTTCCTGACCATAATTCAATTATTATATCTATTACAGATTTATTGATCATCCCTACCAAAGATATAAAACCCTCTCATGCTCAATGTCGAATTTACATTATTACTGACATTTGATTCATATATATAGAGTTGTGTTGATATCAAATACATGTTTCTCTGTATAGATGTATCTAGCGATAATTACAATTATTGTTCACTTTATTTGCAATTATATTTCTTCCGTAGTTCCTATTTTGATTATTACATGAATTTGTTTGATGATTGAATGGATTGTTGTTGGGTGACGGGTCTTTAGTTCTCGCAATCTTCAGTGGAAATCAAAGAAGTTCACTGTGGATGTTGGATGTATTGCCATCCACAGAAAATTTGGAACCAAGGCAACAAGGAGGCAAATCCAAGGAGTGATTTAAGAAGAAGAGGATACACCAAAATATAGGAGGCATCGAATCAAGATACTAAAGGGCACAAGACCACCTAGTCAATGCACCAATGGGATGACGATACATCCAACGTCCACAGTGAACTTTGACTTCCACTGAAGATCGCAAGAACTATATATTTACAATTATATTTCTTCCGTAGTTCCTAGATATATGTCATCGGATGCCTAAGAAGAGTCGCAACTTTTAGTTGCAGAACTTATAGTTACTAATTATAGTTTATTTGTAATTATAAATTATATTATAATATATGATTATTTATTTTTAATTTTATTTAGTATTTTATTAGTTCATATATTATTTATTACATGTAATTATATTAAATTGCAATGTAATATATATATATATATATATATATATATATATATATATATATATATATATATATATATATATATATATATATATATATATTATTATTATTATTATTATTATTATTATTATTATTATTATTATTATTATTATTATATTTTTTATTAATATTTATAAAATATATTATATATTAAAAGTAGATTATGTTATTAAATTTTTCCTTTATCATTATTCTTTATTTAATAAAATTCTATTGTTCAATTACTATTAAATCCTATTTCAAAACGGTCACATCAGAATAATTGATTATGGAATTGAGAATAATAAGCAACTTTGAACAAATCCTTTATTTATTTTATGTTTGTTTCTCTTTCTATACAGCATCAAATAGCAATCACAGTTCTTTTTTCCAATTTTTTCTAAATATTTTAATTTTTTTTAAATAGCCGGGTTTTCTCATGTTAAACCTAAGTAATTTAATTATGTAGACTTTTAACTTGCCTTGTAAATGGAATGCTCCTATGAAAGCAACTATTTATAAAACCAAAGACATGCATAGGAGGCATGCCACAATATCATCATGCTTAAACCTGAGAACCAGTAGGCAAAATCCAAGGAGACGATCCTCAAACATAAACCCAGCCCCAAAGAATAGTCACGAGAAGCATTGCTACAGATTTCGAAAAAGGCACAGCATTCACTAAAGCAACCATATGGATTTTCCAAATAAGTTGTGGAATATGACGTTGATGGTCGTCATGTTAGAAATTGGTAACTAGAGAAGAGAATCCAAAAGAAGTGATAGCAATAGCTCTGCACAAAAAAGTATTGATCATCGATATTTTATTAATATGAGGTTACTCATTAAATATATTTCAATTGTTGTTTCTACAAGTCAGGATAAAAGTTTGAAATAAGGATGAGTCGGAATTAGAAGTATTCAATGCAAAACCAATTGCTTGAAAAATATTGAGAAAATGGACATGAAAATAATTAAGACTAAGTACAACCACAAATACCACCTAAATGAAATATGCATTTGCATTCTCGGATCGAGTCAATCAAACTAAAGCATTTAGTGTAAAAAAGCTTCAGTTTCTCCTCTTAGTGGACCCATAATTTGTTTACTAGAAAAGAATAAACCCTTTTGACTAAAGCAGAAGAATTTTGAGCAGAGCAGAAGTTCATTATTATGAACCAAAATATCCATCAAAATTGGATAAATTCAGAAACCCTGACTGCCTGATAGATCTGAATGGGAGGCTATTCGAGTTTGCTGACACGTGCACATGACAGCTAAATTAATAACGAAGACTGCACTGTATCGTGATATCCTGTATCTCATTCCTCCATGAATGCAAATAACCAACATGTTTGTCATAGAAATATATGAATTGTAACGAATATCAAGACCAGCTGTGTGTGCCACATCAATGACGAGACTCGACTAATTCATCTGGTACTCATTCTTTGGCAACACGAATAAGTGATCCAGTTGGGGTTTCAATAATTTTGAGGTGGCCAGAGCCTATCAGATCTCGGAGATGAAATCTCATGTCAAGCTTTGAGAACCGCAAACGTCGTTTCTCCAAAGCTGATAACAACATTTCTTTGTATCTCCTTCGATTCAAAAAATTAAGGAGTTCTTTTCGACCCTGAAATAATTACAATTCTAGAATTAGTCTTGCTAACAAGAAAAGATGATAAATGTTAAGAATCCTTTTCCACAAGTTGGTTTTTTTTCTGCTTCAGCATCATAAACATAGTAATGAGGATACTCCCTTATAGGAATGTGGTCTGCATCCCCGTTCCCTTCCCTGTGCGCACAATTTCTAGTGATTACAATATGTGTCATTTATAGGTGCAAGAAAGGAAAAGTAGCATTGTAGCACATACCTGACTGAGGCTCTTAAGAAGAGTTCCAACATTAGGAATTGAAAACCAATACAAGTCTGAATCAACCATCTGCCGGATCTGCATTATAAATAAGAATCATTTTATAGTATGAAATTAATAAACAGAGTCTTGAGAAGGAATGTGTACCCCTTCAAGTTAAAAAGAGAAAAAAATTAAACTTCCCTTTCATAGTCACATTTAATATACCTAAATTAACAATTTGAAATTTGAAATTTATGGTATTATCTTTACGCACTAAAAAGAAAATAGAAAACAGAATTTTTTCTGCATTGAAATCTACAACCCCATTATGAAACAGATTTTTCCTTCTTAGCACCATATGGCATAGGTTATGCCTCCAAACAGAAATCCTAAATACTTTCCTTAACTATTCCTAGTCTTCAACGAGGAAGCATACCATGCCATGTAAGGAAGAGTTTAGTTTAGCGATCTCATGAATTCTACCTATACAAACACCTGCAGAATTACCTCTCACAAGAAACAAGCCGATACACAGATGACACATGAAATCTATCATAAATTGCAGGAACAGACAAGCAGAAAACACTTTTATCCCTCGTATCTAAAACTCCCATTATACTCAGAGTAAATAATGGCTCTGCGCTGGCAAAGCAAAAACGCGAAATTTGAAAGGCAGAAATTATTTTTTAGCAGAACAAAGTATGCAAAAACTCCAAACTGCGATCGGGGGAACTGGGCTCCCCTTCCTCACTATGAGCCAGATCAGGAATGGCATACGGTGAAATCGAGGAGAACCATAAGGGTAAAGAAGAATGAAAAGACGGTTTTTCTGCAACATCAGCAAAAACCTAGCTTTCAAAATTCAAATCAATTAGGGCTTTTTCCTCCAGGTCAAAATCAATTTCATCCTCTGCAGTTTTTGAGGAAGGTTTTGTAAAACCAGTTCCCTATAATTTAAAAGAATTAATTTTCAGCTCGTTTTCCTTCAGCAATTAATTTTCCAGAATTAAGTTTTCTTATCTCACATCCTTGAGCATTAAAGTTTACAAAGTAGCCATTGTCACATAACTGACTAACACTTAGCAAATTGTATTTCAAGCCATCAACATACCATACATTATTTGCTTCTAACATACCATTTAAACCTTAGTTACCAGATTCTCTTTCAAACCCCCTGGATCCGGAGCCTGCAAATGCTCACAGGGAGCGTTACAGCTCCCTGTGGATCACAGGGAGCTGTAACGCTCCCTGTGAGCATTTGCAAGCATCCCCAAGCATCAGGATGCATCCAACGGCCAAAATAGAAAAAAAAAATGCCAAAAAGTGACTTGGACTTTAAAAAACCTTAAAACATGTGTTAAAAACACTTTTTTATAATTATTTTTTTCCTCTAAACCCTAAAACAGCCCTAAAAGAGCTCATTCATTGTTTTAACATATCATTTTGTTTGTTATTTTGCTCTCCTCTCATTTGGTCTCCATTTTGGCATTTCGAAGGGCAGGTGATTATTTTCAAAGAGGATCATTCGTGGGGTGCCAAATAGCTTGCACAAAGGAGATCTAAGCATCTAAGGTAAGCATTTGACCCTATTCTTGAGTCTTTTATTGAATTGGTTTTAGATTTTGATGAATTTATTCAAGTTTGGGATGAAATTTTCCAAAAAAAATTCAATTTTTTTAAAGAAATAAAGAAACAAGTTTAGCTATCTATTTTAATATTTTTGTATCTTTTTTTGCACTTGTATGCTTGACGTTCTTAGTTTTTTTCTAATTTAAATTTATTTAATTTCTTATAATAGCAAGAAATCAGATTGCAAGAATGGCCAGTAGTGAAAGTTCAATGGGAGGGCAAGGAGCCGATAAATACAAAATTGAGATAGGATCTCCTTTATGGAGACATACCACAAGAATTTCATAGGTTGGAGGAGGTGGGTCATATCATAGATACAGGACTCTGCTAGTCCTGAGCTGAGTCAGGCTTGCAGAGTCTTTTTGACTTGGCAAGCTGACTCGACTGAGTCCTGGCCAAGCCCTGCAGGACTCGTAGAGTCCAAGGATTCAATGGACTCAGTGAGTCCCGTCCTCCAGACTCTGTCGCATCCAGCAGTCATTAAAAAGTAAACAATAAAATTTTCAGCCCCTCTGGTTGGATATTGTTTCCTTATTTAAATTTTTAGAATTTTGGAGCAACGAAATTATAATTTTGTATAATACTTGGAATCCTTCTTCCTATTTCTGTGAAAAAAATATCTCAATTTTATGAAGCACAGATTAGAGTTATGGGACTAGTCACCTACCTCCTACCATACTATTGGATATTTATGCTTATATGATTATATCAATTGGCCCTTTTGTATCAATTGAATGATCCGCTTCCTTTTGTTTCTAACTTAGATGATTAAAAGAAAGACAATTATTCTTTTTAAAAAAAGAAATTTAATATCTGAGACCTTTTATATTTTATGTTACAAGTTTTGATTTTTCCAGAAATTAGATGACACTCAATCTATATCAACTAAAGTTGCTGCTAGAGTAATTGTATGTTTGTCATTTAATACTCTAAAATTGTTAAGCAATTTATTATACTTTCCATTATTGACAACTCTAATATATCATTAAGTTTTCAAAGATCTAGAGAAATCTTATATATATATATATATATATATATATAGTTTACAATCTGGAGTACTGTATGACATATGAATTATAAACTAGAAGCCTAGGAGTTTGGTTACATTAATAATTATTTGAAATTTACATCTATTCTTGGGCTTATGAATTGTGTTCCTTTTTTCCCATGAATATTGTAGATTTTTTACAGTGACACTATTAGTATTTATATTTCAGATTCCTAATGTGTTATTTAGTAATTAGTTTAACAATTAACTTAATTCCTTTAGAAATTCGCATTTATACTTATGTGATCAATGTAAACTTGTATATGTGTGCAAAGTAGCTTCTATTTATCTCAATTATTGTGTCTTTGATGTTAATTGACTGAATGATGCATGAAAAAAGTTTTAAATCTTTAAAAATCTTTGAATTTCTTGGGTTTTTGAATTTGCCAAGTCCTTGTCAAGTCCGAGGCGAATTTGAGTCTTGTAACTATGGGTCATATAAATGGAAGTGTACTATATGTGATAGTAAATATTTAATAGCTCATATTCTCGAGTTAAACTTCATTTTATGAGCCCTGCTAGTAAACGAATGGGAATGTGCAAAGGCAAAGAGAGGAAGGGGATGTTTGTTGCACAAATAGCAAGATATGTAAAAGAACAAGAAGAGGCTAATAGATTGGTTAAAAGATCAAAACAAACATCTTATGTCGGTCCATCCAGAAAGAAAAAAATGGAGTTACCCACTGAAATAGTTGCAGCCTCAAAACATCCATTCTTACCTGTACTGGAAGTGGAAAATGAAGTAGAAATTAGCACTCGCAAAAGAGGCCCATTGGACACAGCATTTAAAATGGAGGCAAGAGAGTTTTCTAATCAAGTCATTGGACGTTGCCTCTATGCCAATGGTCTTCCTTTCAACTTGGTGAGATCATCATATTGGAAGGAGATAGTGGTGGCCATCAATAGCGCACCGGTTGGTTACACAAGTCCTGGGTATGAAAAGGTGTGTACCACCATATAGAAAAAAGAGAGGACTTCTATAGAGAGATCTCTTCAATCTATTAGAGATTCTTGGATTACTTCGGGTGTTTCTATTGTTTCCGATGGATGGAAAGATACCAAAAACCGTCCATTGATTAATGTAATTGTAGTGTCCCCCAAAGGGGCAATGTTTTGAGGGCAGTTGAGTGTGAAGTGGGAGTGAAAGATGCACAGTTCATTTCCAGAATTCTCATTGAGTTCATAGAGATGGTGGGTAGTGAGAATGTGGTCCAAGTAATCACTAACAATGCAAAAAATTGTAGGGGTGCAGGTGCTTTGGTTGAGGGCCAATATGACCACATCTTTTGGACACCATGCATCGTACACTCCCTCAACTTGGTGATGCAACAAATTGGCACTCAAATATAGTAGGTGAAACAAATATACCAAGAGGGGGAGGAGATTCAAATGTTTGTGACGAACCACCAAATGTCACAATCAATTTTCAGATCTTTCTTGAAATTGAAGTTGTTTAAGGTAAATTGTAATTACTAAATTTACTTTTAATCAATTTTATGTCATGTTCAATCATCAATTTGTATATATTTTTTCTTAATATTTATTGACAAATTCAATTGTCAATTTGTATATAAATTTGCTTAAAATTTATTGACATATTGTTATTAACTTACTTAGGTTGCTAAGACCCGATTCGCATCTCATACTATTGTTATGAGACGACTTCTCAAGGTGCAAGAGGCATTGAGCCAAATGGTTATTTCTAACCAATGGGGTGTATGGAAGGCTTCACATTCAAAGAGGACCCAAAAGGTCAAGACATTGGTCTTGGAAGACAATTGGTGGGCTCGTGTGCAATATGCATTGGATTTCACTGAGCCTATCATGACTATGCTACGATTTTCTGATACAAATGCACCTTGTTTGGGGGATGTCTATGATGGCATGGACACAATGGTAGAGAAGGTAAAAATTGCAATACAAAAACATGAGAATGACCCAATAGAATGTAAAAACCTTATGCAATAAGGTGGAATCAATCATTCATCATCATTGGGAGAAGATGACCACCCCATTGCACCTCCTTGCATATGCCCTATCTCCAAGGTACCATAGCAAGGAAATACTTTCTATGCCAAGGAGAGTAGCACCACATACAGATGAAGAAGTCGCTATTGGGTATGGGAAATCTTTTGAAAGACTCTTCCCAGATGAAGAAGTGCAAAAAAAAGTTAGGATAGAATTTGACTTGTTTGCCTCAGGAAGAAATCATAGTCCAACAGCTATCAATGACCAAAATGACATGGAAGCTATCACATGGCGGTACCTCTTTGATCAACCATTTAATTATCTACAACCTCTTGCAATCAAGATCCTCTCACAAGTTTTTTTTAGTTTTTTTTTACCACTCGTATTCTACAATTTAGTACTTAACATTCTTTAATTTACTTTGCATTTTTATTTTTTTATTTCGTGAACACTGTCCAGGTTGCAAGTTCTTTTGTCGTTGAACGGAATTGGAGTACATCCTCTTTTATCCACTCAATGAAGCATAACCGATTGGGCTCAAAAAAAGTTGAAGACTTGGTTTATAATCATAGCAACTTACATCTTGTGTCACGTAAGGATCTAACCTACAAGGATGGGGCAACAAAGCTTTGGGATGTAGCCCTTGAGTGTGCCAACTTGGATGCAACCGTTGATGATCTTACTAGATGCACTACAAATTATGATGATGATGATGATGATTACATCCCGACACATGGTGCATCTAGTGCAAGTCGAACTGCTTTGAGTTCAAATGATCTTGAAGTTGTAGCAACTGAAGATGAAGAGGATTTTTTTGATAATCCTTATGATTCTGATTAGTGAATCGGAATCCTGATTAATGAACATTGAATCATGAACTACATTTTGAATTTATAATTGTAATGATTTTCTGATTTTCATTGGAATCATGAACATAGACGTATATAATATGGCTTATTTGAATATTTTTTAACTATCAATTGGCATTTAATATTTATCTTGATCAATTATGAAGTGTCATACTATCAAATGATTTAATTCTGCATATTTCTTGCATTTTTTTTTGTGTATATATATATATATATAAATGCACCCAAACACATATAAAACCCAAAAAAAAATTCACTCATCCGCGCACCCAATTCTTGTACCTACATCAGCATCTGCACCTGAATCGGTAACTTAGATTAATACTCAAAGAACCTTTACCACAAATCTACACTGAAGACTTGTCCCCAAATCTCACAGGACCACCATTCCATTCTGTAAATGTGGAAAACTTGTTTGAACAACCACTATCCACAATCCAAAGATTTTCTCTCGTTGCATGTAAGATTGTTTCAACAACAAGAGGCTTATTTTCTTTCTCCAAAATTTTATTTTCTTCTTGTCAAAGACCCTGTTTCCTGTATCAGCAAAACTCATTTGATAGTTTTTTGCAATACGTCCAACTTTTTGACATTTAAAACAAATTAAGTTGAAATTCCTCAAGGCATTAAATGAGTTTTGACTTATAAAACTAATTCTTCTCCTTGGCAGAACCCTGCAATTGATTTTTTTATGACCAAAATAGTTACAAAAGTTACGGTAACCATAGAATGAATAAAACCTTCTAGAAAACCATTTCTTAGATACAACAAAATCCTTTTTATCTTTTGCACTATTGGCACTTTCTCATTTTTCAAACCCTAAACCTGATTTGATATTAGTCTCTCACTGTTTAAGCCAACATTTACCCAACAATTCTGAACTTTTTGTAAATTTTATTTGCTTATTAGGAATTATACTTAATTTCTTGATTCACTCCTTAAAGCAACTATTTCATTTTCTAACTTAGAACAATTTTCAAATTTTTGAATAAGTTCAGAATTTACCACTTCTACTTGCCTTTTACTCTCCTCAATTTCAAATTTATGATAATCTGATTTTTGGCCTCAACATCTTTAAGAAGATGTTCATTGTCTTTTGAGGCTACTGCTAACTATTGTGCTTTTTTTTTCTTCAATTTGCTGATCTCTTCTAGAGCACATACCAACTCTTCTTCTAGATCAACTTCATCTTCTATGTTGCTACTTGAACTACCATCACTTTGATCTATAGAACATGGTCCTATTGCCATAAACAAAGTTTCACAATTGTCAGAATCAGAATTACCAGAATTGGTACTATCTTCTTTAATACATAAACTTTTCTTTTTCTTTGAGAATCCTTTTGACTTATGAAAAAATTGTTTCTTTTTAAATCCCTCTTCTTCATCACTATTAGTATAGGGACATTTAGTTGCAAAATGTCCATTCTTCCCACAGTTGAAACATTTAAGAGGTGTTTTTTCTTTGCTTTTACCAAACCTTTTAGATTTATTTACTAAGTTTGTCAATTGTTCTTCTAAATTCGTTTATGACTCTGAGCTTTCATCCTTCTCCTTTTTAGTTGCTCTAAAAGCAACATCTTTCTTTGTTTCTTCATCACTTGCCATTCTCATTTCATTGGCCGTTAGGATACCATGCAACTCATCTATTGTTATCTTAGTAAGATCTATTGCCTGTTCTATAGCAGAAATTTTTGCATTATATATAGAGGGCAAAGAACGTAAGACTTTTTGCACAATAGTTGACTCCTTTACCTTTTCTCCTAACCCTTTAATAGCATTAACAATTCATCAACTCTTAAAAAGTAATCTGCAGTAGATTCTTCTACTTTCATTTTTAATTCCTCAAACCTGGCTTTGTATGTTTGTAATTTTGTCTGTTTTACCTTGTCATCCCCTTCATAGATGCTTTTTAGTTTATCCCAAATCTCCTTAGTTGTTTTACAATGCATAACCTTAACAAACTTTGTGTTAGATAAACCACATAACAAAGCATTTCTAGCTTTAGCATTTTTTTCATAATCCTTCTTTTTTGTAGGATCAGTTAATGTAGTTTTAGGCATGGTATAACCATTTTCAATAGACATCCAAACATCATAACCTATTGAGGCAATGTAACTTTCCATCCTAATGCTCCAGAAGGCATAATTGGTGCCATCAAATAGAGGTGTTTTATTTGAGGAAGCGCCTTCTAAACTAGCCAAGTGTTCTATTGACAAGATCTTCTTAGACTAATTAGGTCTCTAACAAGCACTGTGCTTTGATACCAATTGTAGAACACATATTTACTACTAAGGGGGGGTGAATTAGTAGTAAATAAACCTTTATAACTTTTATCCACTTTAATCCTTTAATAAATTAATACTAACTGCATATAGAAATGAAAGCACCAAATTAAAGAGAAGAGTGTCACCACAAAACAAGAAAACAATGCTCAAGAATATGATGTGGAAACCCAGGATGGGAAAAACCATGGTGAGCAACGTTGCTAGGCTCTACTGTCCCAATCCAGCCTCACAAATAAAATCTAGTACATTATCTAGGGCACCAACCCAAAGTATCACCAAAAACCTTATGTCAGCACCAACCCACCAATAACATAAATTGAAAAAATTACAACTTCCTTTGAACAAATATGAATAAACTGAGAATCTGACACAACAAATCAACTCTGATAAAACAAGTTAAATCTGATATGAAATAATTCTGACATGCCAGTACTCCTGTAGCAATCTTGAATTCTCAACCCACTGTGTTATGCCTGCAAATAGAACAGTATACTGCCAGCAAAATGACAATCACAACCTTCAAGTCTCAATATCTGAACTTCAATAAACTTCAATATCAATCTGAATATTTATAGATTTCAAACTCTTTGTGAGACTATCTCTGCAATCTATGTTCTGATAGAGTAATCAGTTTTAAAACTGCAAGTGAATATTCATCTCTGTTATATATCAAACTTTGAAAAGATGTTTATACACTGTAATACCTGATGCTTTACCTTTCTTGAGATAACTGATCATAGAAGAGGTCTTTTCTTTCAACTTATATATTGATCAAACTCTCACTGATAATATCAGAACCCTTTACATACAGCTCTGAATCTTCAAGCAACCAGCGACTTTTCAAAGAATGAAAACATAAAACATAACACCTGTTTCACACCTCATCAACATTATTCAACACAAAATGTTATATATATCTCTCAGCGTCATTTGATACTTCCCAGCATTATTGCGTTCAAAAATCCTCACACATATTAATGTTCATCTCTCTCTGTCAGAAACTTGAACAAAGAAACCAATATATATAAAATTGGAATGACCAGACATAAGTTGGAATTGGTTCCAACTACCTTCAGTTATCTGTCGTCGGGTAGATACAACAGCTTCTTTTATTAAAAATAAACATCAAAACCCCAAACTACTTTCGGTTTGAACCGGTAACTCCGATATTATTAAATTTGAACAGACAAACATATGTTATTGTTGATTTAATAAAAAACTTGGTGTAGCCCAATAAATGAATTGTCGCGTATATATGCAATCCCGATGGTCATGCTGAAGGATTAGCTTTATATATATTTTTCCCTGCCATCAATCAACATCATATTGTCATGTGGTTTTTTCTGAAGACATGCTTAAGGAACTCGACACACGTCTAGACCTGATAGATGTCGTGCCAACCTTTGATAGTCTTAAAAAAAATTCTGACTGCATACATATCACTCCTGTCATCATCGTATAAACTTTCATGTTTATATATTCATTTCCAGATTTCTATTACCATCGTATAAATTGTTTATATATTCATTTCCAGATTTTTATTACCATCGTATAAATTGTTTATATATTCATTTCCAGATTTTTGTTTGTAGACAGGACTAATGGTTTAGACACAGCATTGCTCAATACTTACAGCAGTATCACACATTACTGTCAAAAAAACGTTTCATTCTTTGTAGTATTACCAAAGCCATAACAAGTAAAGTTTGCAGTATTACCAAAGGCATAGCAATTAACTTCTCTGATGTTTGTAAACAGGTAAACATTTAGCAGACATATACAAGTCATTATTTCCAATTTAGGATTTTAGGATCTTGACATCAATGACACACGAATGACCAATGTCTAACATAGGTCACTGGAACCAAATATTACGACAAGCATGAAATGTCCAAATGTCCACTAAAAGCCCACAAAACTGCAAAACCAGCCCCCACTAAGAATTCTGTTGAATTTTGACAGCTGCCAACAAATGATAGGCACATAAAAGCTGTAAGAGAACAACACTAAGGAAAATTTGATAAAATGTAACCCGTTTGAAGATCTCTCAAATTGGTTATCTATGATAGTAAAATGAGGCCTAAATGCACAATGGAGGTAGGACTCTAGAAAATCTTGGCACAATCAAATTGAGTCCAACATGACATATGATTTTGATATTTTATGTTGATTTTTTTATAATACAATTGATGCCCTGCAAAAATAATTTACAAGTAACATACCATTTTGTGGTTAATCAGATGTACTAGTCACTAAATAATAGATTGATGGTATTTATCAACTCAAAGCAGACACTCTTACCAAGATCCCTGTGTTGATGAGAAGTGAAATATGCTTATCCTTTAGTGCTCCCCCTCTTGATAGTAGTTCACACTGCATAAACAGCAATGCAATCAAAAATCCATTTTGATCCCAAAATAACAGATAATGTTGAAATGAATTTCCAAGACAAATATAGCACATGGCGGCAGAGAAATTTCTGAGATAGTTCTATTCCTTGCTACTGTATTGTAAAGTAGGATTTCTTTGGCGACAAAAGTATGTTCAAATAAGAGACAAAATTATCCTGTAGTTAACTAATTCTAAATGTGGAAACATATTCAAGCATGCTGGATTTGACTACTCTCTCAAATATGAATAATAATTGTTTGATCATAAATGTTTTCTATTTAAATGCTGATTTATAATGTAAAAAATATCTTGCATAACCTTAATAAAAAAATGATCCGGGAAATATTATGCAGATTAAGTTGCTTCACTAATATCAAAACTACTCACAACAACCTTCCAAGTCTCAATAACTTACAAAGAAAATTTCACTATTTAGCAATACTCATCGGCTCTACTTTATCTAGAGGGAGAGATCCAATAACCAAATAAATGAAGTATAGATATGAAGAACAAGTACAGAGTTCTTGTACAGAATCCAAAGTTTCTTACTTCTCAGTGAGGCCTACACAAGATCAACAACATGGTAGTCTTCCTTGTGCTTTGGTCCATATGTTGATCAAATCAGAAGCTGATCAGCTACTCTCTGACTGATACCTCAAAGTAGCTACCACTTCAGACAACCATAAGCATAAATTTCTTTTCATCACATGATATTCCATGCATTCATGAATTTATATACCCCAAACTCCAGTATGAAATTGCAAGACCTCCAAGGAATTATAAACATCAATGTAGTACATGAATACTAACATGTCTTTTCTTTAAACACCATCTACAAAAAGTATTCTTGAGGATTCAGAAATACAGTTGTGTAGCTATATATGGTCTGTGACGAACTTGTTTTAATGCTGATGGAAAAAATAGGAAAAGTAACTGTGTAGTGTTTTAAACATGCAGAGAAATTCAAGTGTGGCATGCACTTATAAAAAGCCAATTAACTTGTAAGGTCCGTGATGTTCATTTACACATAACCACTTGTTAGATGTGCATTTGTGTGTAAACTCGTGTCTATTTTTTATTCTCAGGTATTGCTGTAGCAAATATACAAGCAGGTTCCTGTCAGCTAAAATACACAAAACCTTAATCCTAAGTAGTAATTTAAAGTTTTAAACCATGAGATATGTTTATTCATAAATTGTAGTCATAAACATGCATTCCTGTGAAATACCAGATTGCATAAAGGTGACAAGAATAAATTCAATAAAGATCTTGCTGGTATATACTGGAGACTTAAAATATAAAAAGAACTCAGTCAGTGGATGAAGTAAGAGATGTTGCAGTTGATATTTGATGCAGAGGAAGGACACTCACAAGGTTTCAACATACAATGACAGTGATTTCATACACCATCCTTTCAAGTTCTCTTGGATACATTTCTTGGGCCTCTAGGCTTGAACACCCTATAAGGGTTTGAATCAACATTAAGAAAGGCAATGTGGACAACATAGCAAACTGATTTTGGGGCTTATAGACTCATGATCAGTTCTTAGTAGTGAGTCTCCATAATGCCACACCTACTAAGGTTGATGTTTATTAGCCTTTCACAATTAGGACTGTCAACCTTGATGGCCAAACGCCGAATCAACACATCAATGGCTCAAACTCGTCTAATCCTGATTGGAGGCACCCTACACAACATCTAGGATCAGTTCCCTTGTGTAATAGACACCCAACTACTTTCTAAGACTCTGATTTATGGACAATGGCACTGGTTTACAAAAACTGTCACAGTTTGCCTCTTTAGGACAGTCGGTTATGCACTTGTTACTTAGCAAAATGGCCTCCAACCAAGTTGCACAGAAGAATCACAGCATTATTGCCCAGGCGCCCCTAACACTGAAGGTAGCAGACTCATCAGGACTTTCAAATTCAGATTGGTCATTGCAGTTTATTAACCCAACTGAATGAGCCTATAGGAAACGACTGGCTTCTTTGTCTTGCAGTGTGTCTGTGATACCTGCAAGCCAAAGGCAAATGACATTTCATCTTCCAAAACAAGCTTACAGAGGTCGGGTGAGTCCATAAGTCTCAGATCTGTCAGATAAGGAAGGACTACTCTGAGTTTGTTAAGGATGGTAATCTGGTTGAGAACTCATTTTTTGTGCCCAGTGGTGTTATTCTGAAATCACTGTAAGAGTCCTGATTTAATAAGAATATTCAGAAAACATTCCCAATTCAGATCGTTTTATGTGATTGAGTTTTTGTTTGAAGTTCCGCTCTTTACACCAACAAACCCATACAATAGAAGCAATGCAAATACAAGCTAAAATAAAAACAGAATAATACAGAAAGCCGACTACAATATACAGTATTTTCACCTAAGAAAACCCTTTTGGGTTAAAAACCCAGCACAGTAAACCTCTTTGAAATGAATAAAACTCAACATTTACAAATACAATAGAAAAAAATTCAATATTTAATTGCAAAGCCATTTCCTAATCATTGCCAGCTAACCCCATCCTAACTATTAAACATGGAAAATATACAACACTTATCCAAAAGAAACAAGAATAAATGAATGGAAACCAAAAGAAATGGCTTCAAAGCAGAAACTTGACTAGCCAAAAGAAAAAATTGAAAGAATGGCAACAGAGACTAGATGCACATGAGGGCTTGCAGAAGGAAATATCAAACTGGGAACCGGTTGCTCATGAACTCGTTGATTTCAAGGCCAATGTCAGCACTGAAAAGAAGAAGGCAATCTAGGCCGCGAAGAAGTAAAGTAGGATGTATAAGAAGTTTGAGGGGGAGTATAGACAACTGCATGGAACTATATAAGAGGTTTCTTCATAAGTCCTGTCAGTTTCGCATTCTATGATGCAGCTCATGTTGGCAAAGTTAAGTGTGAGAGATAAATTAGACACGACAACCTACCCTTAATGTTATCATACTTGTTAGCAAATTGGATATAGTCTATTTTAAGGTCAATGATATAAGCTTTATTGTCTATAGACTAAACCCTTATTGATTATTGAAACAAATGAATTAGTAGTTCCTTGGATATGTGGCACCATCAACAAATCTGTTAAAAAAAATTACAACATATGAGAAACCATGTATATGATGTACCCTAGAGGGAATATACACCATTGCATACCTGTAAGTTCATTGTTTGGTTATAATTGAATGATATGTTTAAAGTTCACCACATTAGGGGTAGGCTTTTTCCCTTTGAGATTTTCACTCACCTAAAAATCAAAATAGGTATTCTTTGTGTATCTTCTCCAGATGCATTGTGAATGCATGGGTAAGCTCCCATTTGTTAGCATGAAGATTTTACATTGGTTTTAATATCTATTGCATGTCAGTTTTCCCTGGGTTACTGAGAATGAATTTTTCCTTAGTTCATTGGGGTACCTTTTTGTGGATATTTATACAATATGAATTGGCAAAAGACTTGTAATGAAATAAACATAGTGATTTATTTAAAAATGTCAGTAGAGTGTTTACTAAAGTTAATACGTTCCCATAATTGCAATGGGATATTTATGGAATGATCAATCATCAAACATGAGCATGTACGCATAAATAAGGGTATAAAGTTGTCTTTTAAAAATTATATAATGGAGACTAATGATTTAATATTGATCTGATATGAATACAGAGTGTGAGGAAAAGTAATAACTTGCTTTAATCAATAACTACAGATAGTTTGGTACGTGGTTTCTTGCAATAGCTTGAAATGCAAATCAGAACCCCAATTAGTTTAAATAACCTGACTTGTATATCTGTAATTATGCAGAGAGTTCAACTTCATTTAAAAAAAAATCCAGTCCCAAATGGCTCCCAAGGCTAGACAATAAATAGAAGAGGAGGACCAATATGTTTGTTTGGGGAAACTAGAAAGGCATCATGAGGAAAACGAAGTGCCAAAGATAAATGTAACCATCCACCTTCCATTCTAACCCTCATTTTCCTTCCTAACACCTTTGAGATGAAATCGTGACTTAGATCAGGACAGAAAATGCAACCATTATGGTAGTGTTGCAACCTCCCTTATAATTTTCCCTTTTGTGAAGCAAAAAAGGAATCAGAGGAAAAATTTATAGGCAACAAAGGTGCAGGGCACCAGCACTATAACTGGAGCAAGATAAAAGGGAATAAAGAAAACAAAAGGCTACCAAAAGTGGAAAAGCAGTTGGATTGTGCTACAAACAGATAATGTTCATGTTACCTTTGATCAAAAAGCAAGGCCAAGGAATCATTAGTGGACATGGATTTGGCACTGCAGTCATTTTAGTTGCTTACTGATATAACGTGTGAAAATTGAAAAACCATGATGAACACAAAATTATAAGGTTCTTGGATACAAGAAAAGACAACTTGCTCATCAATGATTCTATCTTAGCACGTTTGTATTTACAGATTAGATATCACGAGTCCTAGAGAAGTAAATGAAAGTGGAAATGGTTATATTGCTGAGAGTGGAAAATCTTTCTAGTTAAGAGTCTGATGACACTCTACCTGTTTGAACTCAAACTATAGGTTGTAGACTCAAATGGTTAAGATGAAAATAGTTTAAAGCTATCATAGTGCCTTCCACTGACAATGATTCATATGCAGGGAAAATTGTTAGAATTCAAAGTACAAAAAGGAAATAAATTAACACACCAGCTTAGAATGGCTAATACCAACTCCCAAATTGGAAGCAAGTACATATGACTGGAACCAATCAAAGACATCAACATCATCTGGATGCTTTGGCTGCACTGACATCTTCGCAGCCTCAACCTTCACATGATATGTTCAAAAATTAAAGTTATAATCTCATTTTCTTTTGTAATAAATTTAAAATTATATATTGAAAAAATAATGTACATAAAAAGCCAAGGCATCATTAGACTAAACTTTTGGACCTAGAGAAAATATAATAAAATAACATCGGGCTTTGATATCAATTAGTGTTCCCATCCATGTCCCTTTTCATTAAAAATGTGGTCAAAGAACGTTGGAAAATAATCAATAATAAAAATATATGCATGAAAAGGCAACTACACAGAACATAGTGCTGTGTTTACAGAGAGAAGCAAAAACCAACTAGACACTAAATCTTTTTCTGTCTTTTATGATACATTATAGGGAATGACAATGTGGCATAGCCACAGACATCTTTTTGAGAGCAAGCCCATTCGCAATCATATCATAAAATACAGGCTAGCCAGAAGATAATTATTACCACAAGAAACTAAACTATTGCATTCCACTATAATATTAGATCTTATACATCCAATAGAGAGATGGTAAGCTAGCAAGTCAAACTCAGAAGACTAAAATAATTTCTTAGTACTAACCATTGTTAAAGAATGATAGCAATCAAAAACCAAATGTTATGACATACAGGTGTATGCAATCGAGCTGAAAAACATCATGATACATAATATGCATATAAACTTTATCTTTTGGGAGGTTATAACTTCCTGTCAACCTAAACTGCAAAATACAAACTATACTACAAAGTTTCAATGTATGATTTTATTAAAAACGAGTACATTAAATAAGTATTGATCGACTTTGGACTTCCAATCTTGGAAAACAAATTATGACTTAGCCCTTCATATTAATGATTGCATTGTCCTGCCTTAAACATAAGTGCATATGCCCACAAGCCAAGTACATCTTTAAAATTACTGTTCTTTCCAAAGATTTGTTGAACAGGTCTGCCATCTAACTGCATGCTCTTTAGATTTTATTCATGGAATTGGAATCATGGCATACCAATTTCATTTATCTTCCCTTACGCACCTTGATCTGCTTTCGTTCTATGAATCTGATCTCTTCGTGATATGGATATACGGTAATGTCTATGCTTTAATTTCTGTTAATTATGCATTGCTCCAATTTGAGAATGAGATGATCTAGATTAAGCCTTACTGTAATTCTTTTTGAATTGTACCTATAGAACAGCACTAGAAGTGTGTGAGAGTAAATTTTCTCATATCGATAGAAGTGACAGCTATACTCCCCCCTCCAACATATCATTATTCTTTTCTTTTTAGATAGTTTTGCTTATGATAGAAGAACTAGCAACAATGTACGGATCCTACTCAGTATACCCCAATATCTTTAAAAAACTTACCAGATATGGATCTGATCATTTCATATATTTTTCCTTTGGCAACCTTGTCAAATTCTACATACATTTGCCATCTTTCCAGGCTATTATGACATTTGTCCACAAGAAAATGTTTTACAATGGTGTTGAAATTTATGAAGTATCGATCAGACAATCCTGTAAAATGTATCTTTTACACACAGTTCAGTTCATATATTCCAGATGGAAAGTCGCAAATCACAATAGGAAATGTGCCAAAATCAAAGTTTTAATTTTTGCAAATTCCAAATACATATAAGGATTTACTTTAGACTATTTTCTTGTCACTTTTGCATGATCATGAAATGCATGTCAAATCAACAAATTCTGAGTTCCATCTGACTTTAACTGTAGGATTTGATGAGGGAGAATACTTTTCTTTTCTACTACTGTTTTAAATAAAGAATATTTTCCTTGTAAATGTAAGGCCATATTTTCTCCCAAGGAATGCATGTTTTTTCCACACTTCACTCTACTTCACATCATATGGGCTCATGGAAGTTCAAATGTTTCTTTTCTTGAAATGTTTTTCCACATTTCAAGGTATCTGCATATGCCTTCCATGGAGATTCTCAGGAAAGCATTTTTGTTAGCATATTAAGTTAAATAGCCTTTTGAAGTCTCGTTCATCTCCATATGCCTTTCATGGAGAAGCTAATTGAAACACCAAACAGATTGATGTTCTTTTAAAAGATTATTCATCTATATTTTCTTTCATGAATACCTTGAATTTCAATTTCTAAGTTCCAAAGTATTTCTTTACATCTGCAGAACTAATAATGGGGGTTAAAACTTAATATTACTTGTCTCCCTAATGCAAAGGCTCTTCTAGGGGACAACATTATTTTCCTTTTGGCCAGTTATTCTACTTTTTCCCCTTTGTTGGTGTATAGTATACATATTTTGGTAGATTGATATTCATTTGAACTTCTTTCTCAACGGTGACCTAAGTCTTACATTGGATCTTTCACATCAATATCAACAATTGAAGTGCTAACATTATCTAAGGTAATCAAGAGGGTTCATTTTGTTACGAAAAGTAGATGGTAGAATACTTTCTGATTTATTAACAAAGATCAAACAATCTATATATATACAAGAAGATGAACGATGTTTCCTTAGGAAACGATCGTCTAGAATAGAAACATTATATTCTAGCTACAGCTAACTAAATATTAGAAACATTCTAATATTTATACTAAGATACAATATTGAGCATTAATAAAATATGATTCTAAATTATTCTAATACCCCCCTTTAATGCTCAATCTATTAACTACACCAATAGACCCCCTAAATATTACAAACTTGTCAGGACCAAGGGGTTTGGTGAAAACATATGTTGGCTGCTCCGAGGTAGGAACATATAGCAACTGAGCGGATCCACTTTCTACCAACTACCAAATGTAATGACAATGGAGTTCTATGTGTTTGGTGCGTTCATGGAAGACTGGATTTTTGGCAAGTTTGAGTACACCCTGATTGTCTGAAAACAAAGGAGTCGGACCTACTTGAGGTAGTTGCATATCTGCAAGCATCTGACGAAGCCAAAGCTTTGACAACTCCTCTATATTCTGCTTCTGTCGAAGAGAGAGCCCTCACCTGTTGCTTCTTACTAGTCCAAGTGACCGCACCCGATCCTAAATTGAACACATCTCTAGAGGTAGATTTTTTGTCATCAACGAAGCCAGCCCAATCAGAATCTGTGAACCCACTGAGTTGAGGAGCAACACTCCGAGTGTAAAGAAGTCCATAATCCAAGGTACCTTGTACATAGCGAAGAACATGCTTCGCTGCAACCCAATGATCAACCTTGGGCTTTGTCATGAATCGGGAGATGTAGCTGACTGCAAAGCTAAGATCAGGTCTAGTAGCAGTAAGATAGATGAGACTACCCACTAGTTGCCTGAAGAGGGTTTCATCTATAGGAGGAGAATCAGATTGTGCGGACAATTTCAGACCAGACACCATAGGAGTGGAGGCTGGTTTGCAATCCTGCATTCGAAACTTGTCAAGCAAGCTTCTAGCATACTTAGACTGAGAAAGAAAAATGCTACTGTCAGTCTGCCAAACCTCAATACCCAAACAAGAATGAAGTAGTCCAAGATCTGTCATATCAAAAGTGCTGCACAAATCCTGTTTGATTTCGGAAATCAAATGTTCTGAACTCCCAGTAATGATTAAGTCGTCCACATAGATAACAAGAAAGAGAATATCATTACCAGAGTGTTTGATATACAGATTACTGTCTAAAGGACTACGCTGAAATCCACGAGCAACCAAGTACTGATCAATTTTTATGTACCATGCCCGAGGGGCCTGTTTAAGACCATAGAGGGCTTTCCGGAGTCTACATACTTTGGGTTCTAAACCGGCAACCTTGAAACCAGGAGGCTGCGTCATGTAGATTTCTTCTTGCAATTCACCATTTAGAAAGGCACTCTTCACATCCATCTGGTGAACTTTCCAACCATACTGAGCTGCAATGGCAAGGAGAAGGCGAATAGTACTCATCTTGGTTGTAGGAGCAAAAGTCTCCTCATAGTCAATGCCTTCTCGCTGGGTGAATCCTCGAGCAACTAATCTGGCTTTATATTTGTCTAAGGTACCATCTGCATGATATTTGACCATATAGACCCATTTACAACTAATGGGTTTCTTCCCTAGAGGAAGATCTGAAAGAACCCAGGTGTGATTCTTTTGAAGACTTTGGAACTCAGCATCCATTGCTTGTTCCCATTCTGGAATGCCTTTGGCCTCTACATATGTTTGAGGCTCAGAGATACTATGGATGTTAGCCATGAGAGCAACATTAACTGTGTTATGCTGAATGCTCTTATTTCTGGAGGTTCTACCCTCAATGAGTTCATCAGGACGAAGATCACTGATTGTCTTAGCCCACCATTTAGGCCGAAGAGAAGAGGGCCCAATATTAGATGCAGAAGGAATAGCTGGATGAGGAAGCAGATCAGGATTAGGAGCAAGAATGGCATTGTCCGGAGGGAGCTTAAGCGGTGCATTAGAATCAGCTCGCTCATCAGGTGAATCACATGAAATAGGAAGACCCAAGTCGGAGGTCTCTGAAGGCTGAGTCTCAGAATGCTGCGGGGAGGAAGAGAGCTGAAATGGTCCTAGTTCCTCATCAAACACAACATCACGACTGAAGATTAAACGATCATTGTTTACATCAATCAGTCTGTAGGCCTTATGAGTGTCACTATACCCTGTAAACATAAGCTTTTGACTCTTGGAATCCAACTTAGTGCGCTTGGCATCAGGAATCCATACATATGCTAGAGAGCCAAAAACTTTTAAATGGTTGATCCTAGGTTTGTGACCAGACCATGCTTCCTCAGGAGTCTTATGTTTAACTGCATAAGTGGGTGACCGATTAAGAAGATAAACTACTGTGAATATTGCTTCTGCCCAATATTTTTTAGGTACATTTCTATGTTCCAGCATAGCCCTAGCCATCTCTGTAATGGTATGATTTGGCCACTCTACAACATCGTTTTGCTGAGGGGTGTGTGGTGTGGTAAACTGACGCTTGATGCCATGAGTAGTGCAGAAGGTAGAAAAAACAGAAGAACAGAACTCCCCCCCATTATCAAACCTAATAGCAAGAATAGAAGAACCAGACTCTTTTTCTACTAAGGCCTTAAATGTTTGAAATACAAGAAATGCATCTGATTTTTTCTTAAGAAAATATACCCACATTTTGCGACTGAAATCATCAACAAAGAGTAAGAAATACTTGTACCCAATAATAGAAGTAGTATTCATAGGACCACATATATCAGCATGAACTAGCTGGAGTACCTTAGATGCTCACCATGAGTCACCATCTTTGAACGGTGTCCTGTGTTGCTTCCCTGCCTGGCAAGCTCCGCAAACTCGATGATTTTGGGTCCGAATATCCGGTGGACCATGTACTAAATCGTCCCGAACAAGTTGTGCAAGATACTGAATATTCAGGTGACCATATCGTTGATGCCAGAGATTGCTGATAGCAAAAGATTTTGCTATGAAGGCAAGCTCAAGAGAATTGCCTGAGTCCACAAGCCTATAAAGACCATGATCCTCAAGGCCAACAGCAAGCGTAGTGCAAGAAGTACGATCAACAATCAAGCACTTATGTGCACTAAAAACATCTAGTTGAGGAGAGTGCCTCATAATTTGACTAACTAAAAGAAGATTATGGTTCATGCCAGGAACATAGCACACATTGAGGAACATGAGTTTTCTTCCTACAGACTGTATCTAAACATTGCCCTTGCCGACAACATTGTACTCTTCACCACCGCCAAAGATAACTGAGTCAGTGTAGGGAGAGAACTCAACAAACCAGTCACGCCTGTGAGTGAAATGATGAGGCACCGGAATCTATGTACCAGGCAGAAGATTTCACATGATCTGCAGGTATTTTGGCCATAAAGGCATGAAAGGCAGATTCTTTCTGCTCTGAGTGTTTAGCAACATTAGCTTGCTTTTAAATTGAGACTAACTTCTGAGGCTGCTGATACAAATGCTCATAGCATGTTTGCCAAAAAAACGTGAATATCTCAGAGGACACGAACTTCGAGGTCAAAAATTTAAAGACCCAAAAAAAACGGAGTACCCAGAAGAGAGCTTGAAAAACCCAGAAAGAATATGCTGTCAAAATCTAGATTCGATGGCTCGAAAATTGAGGTACAAAGATAGAGGCACCCAAAAAAAACTGACGACAACCCATTTGAGATCTTGAAAAACCCACCAAGAATCTGGAATCAAAAAAAAAATTCGAGCCCAAAAATTAGGGTTTTGGAAAAAACGGCCCTGGCTGAAAAAACCCCAAAAATTAATGGCGGATTTGCAAAAATCTGTGGAAAAAGATCTTTGTTTTTAGCAAAAACAACCGTGATGGTGGTCGTAATGGGTGCAGGAAGATTCCAAACACGAATAGACTGCAGAATGGCGTCAAAAAAGGACGCGAGAAATAGCAACCAGAAGAAGTCGCGCGAGTTTGAGGGGTGATTGCACGCAGGAGCAAACAGAAGACCGTCAACGGCCAAGGCTCTCAAACAGGTACCTTCGCCTCTCAGGTGAAAGAACGACCATGAGTTGCAAGGAAAAACTCTCCAGAACGTGACTAAGAAAACTCAAAAAAAATGAACCAATAGCTCAAAAAGCCATGCGCAGGTTGCAGAGAATAAATGTGGGTAGGAAAAAAAAATTCCTTAGAACAGACCCACGTTTTTGAAAAAAAAGAAATCCTCTAAAAAAAATCCAAAGGAAAATTTTTAGGAATGACAAAATTTTTCAAAAAAATATAACATCCCACTCTGATACCATGTTACGAAAAGTCAATGGTAGAATACTTTCTGATTTATTAACAAAGATCAAATGATCTATATATATACAAGAAGATGAACGATGTTTCCTTAGGAAATGATCGTCTAGAATAGAAACATTCTATTCTAGCTACAGCTAACTAAATATTAGAAACATTCTAATATTTATACTAAGATACAATATTGAGCATTAATAAAATATGATTCTAAATTATTCTAATACATTTATTAAATATATCTGTATAGGTCTGAATATAATAATGGTTGTTTATATAAAAGCTATGTTACCCCAGGTTTCCGAGACAGGGGGACAGGGAAATGGGTTTCTGAGACGGATTTTTTTTCCCAGAGCAAGGGGACAGCAGTGAGAACAACTGTATAAAAAATAGGGAAATTTTAAATATTCATATGAAAACATGGATAAATCTTGCTTATATAAATTATAGAACCTTAACATAAAATGTTTCTGTTAAATAGTTTAAGTTTAGAGTTCATGTGAGAGTGAAAGTCAAACAAATTATCAAAACTAAAACATTAATTTATGGGACAGCCAAGGGACAGGTTTTCGGAAGTTTCCGAGTTTTCGGGACGGGTCAAATTATGCCGGAAACGCGTCCCCGGGTAACACTGTATAATAGTAAAGATGTTAATAAAACATTCCCACACACATTCTCATTGCTACTTATAATTAATTTTGTGTACTATATTGAATAAGTATTTGGGCCTGCACACATTGTGCAGTGCCTCCTTACTTTCATATGCTCAGTTTTTCATTGTCAATCCTTAGCATCATTGGTACTAGAGTAATTTGATAGTGTTCAGGAAGCCCCAAAAGGAGGGTGCAACATTGGTCCTTCAAGTTCAGAGAAGGTATTACTTTTACATTCTCATTTATTCATTGTCAATCCTTAACATCATTGGTGTTAAAAGTAGGTTGATGGTGTTTAGGAAGCCCAAGGATGGTACAACATTAGTCATTCAAATTCAGATTAGGCAAGAAGAGAACCATTGAAGGAAAGATCACATGGATGATTGGCTCATTGAGTACAATGCTTGCTTTGATTCAATGATCTTCGGTGGTGATGAGGATATTATTGGCAGAAAAGGCAACTTTGAAATAACCTCTAGAGGGAAAAACTCATTGGTGATGTTCAAGATGATGAAATGATCAAGGGTAGATCATCTAGAGGCAAGAGCAAGCAGAACACAATTAATTTTCTTCTTATGGCTAACATTTAAGGTGTTTTTGAACCTCAAGATTTCGCTGAGGTGAAAGGTAAACATGAATGGGAAAAGACCATGGAATCCAAACTTCAGAGTCTTATGAAAAATAAGACTAAGGATTATTTTAGATCTTCCACTGGTGAAGAAATCCATTGGCTGCAATTGGGCTTACAAAGTCAAGCACAAAGATGATGGTACACTTGACAACTAGAAAGCACAGTTGGTGGCTAAAGGATTCTCACAAAACAAAGATATTGATCATGAGGAGACCTTTTCTTCTATAGCAAAGATGAGCATCATTTGTCTAGTTTTAGCCATGACAGCACAATTTGGCTAGAAAGTCCGTCAAATGGATGTGAAGAGTGTCTTTCTCAATGGTGACTTGGAGGAAGAACTGTACATGACTCAGCCTCAGGGTTCTCGCATTGCACAAAAAAAGCATCAGGTATGCAAACTAACAAAGGCTATTTATGGCCTAAAGAAGACACCCAAGTCGTGGTACATAAAGATTGACAAGTATTTGGATGAACAGGAGTTCTAGAGAAGTCCTTCAAAACTAAACTTGTACATCAAAAGCATAGGCAATGACATCATCCTTCTAGTCATTTATGTGAATGATATCATCATTATAGGTAGTGAGGCACATTTTATTGAGCAAATCAAATGTAATTTGTGTAAGGCTTTTGACATGACAAAATTAGGCCTCTTACATTATTGCGTAGATGTAGAGGTTTGGCAGACAGGTGGTGGTATTTTTTATTCTCAATCTAAATATACTAAACAATATATGGTATTTCGTTTTTTTCTAATATAGTGGAGGAACAACATATTTCAGCTTTTTCTAATATAGTGGAGAAATCTAAAGAGTTATGTGGCTGATTCTCAGATTACAAGGTTGTAGACTAATGCCTTATAGTGAGTAAATTGGAATATTTTCACTAGCTTTTAAAATCTTAAGTGAGATACTTTGGTAAAGAAGTTCTTATTTCTATGTTTTGATACTTATTTTTACCATTAAGATTGCATGGATGAGCACACAATTTGATAGGTACTTCAGCTATGTAAAAATCCACTATAATATACATAGTTTCATGTACTATTTACATAGAAGTTTAATAATATAAAATGATTTTTATATATTAGTTGTGCTTTTTTAAGGGTGAAAAGTATATGTTTAGTATTTCATATTTTACATAGATTTTTTTACTATAGGTATACTAGTTGGTTTATAATGGTCAATTAAGTCATTAGGAAAGACTTTATGAATATACTTTATTCTTTTTAGTTAGGTTCTTATCCTCTACTTTTCTTAGTTGTCAATCTTATTCTATACACGTAAATCCTTTGTAATTCTTATACAAGGACACTTTAATCCTTAATAATTATCAAATATCTTGGTAATCATTCTCTGTGTCATTACTTTTCGTAATAAATGTGAATATCTATCAATACAACAAAACATGCCTCCAACCACCTTGGCACATGCCTATCTTGGCTTAACCATTTAAAAAGTTCCACTTGGCATTTTCAAACATGCTAAACACTTCCAAATCTCTGCCAAGCGTAAAAAGATGGCAGTTATCCTCCCAATGTGCAGCTGATCCATTAAACCCGGGAAAGGCACTAAAGGCACACCTTTGTAGTAGTGGAGCCAAATATAAGTTCTATGTTGCATGTCTAAAGTGGCGAAGCTCATTCAAATTTTTGCCTGATATCAGCAAAGCGACAATGTCTGCTCATAGACATGCCTGGGCTAAAATGGGTGTTCTTTAGTGGAATACGATGTGATACAAGGTGCCCGACAGTGATTTAGATTGTTTCTGAAGTGGCAAGCATCTTTGAATGAGTACACTCAGTAGGTTGAAACAGGTTTTCCAGCCATCATAAGCAGCAAAGACATGTTTAAAATTGCCTATGACTACATTTCTTCAAGGTACAATTTGGTAATATTTTGATCAGCAATAACTTCATCCATAAACATTATGTCCTACGATAAATGAGTTGAACAATGCATTCCAGCGCTACACTGATATCAAAATGGCAAGGTTAGGGTTTGCCAATTTACCATTGCTGTCCTGTCATCAGCTGTTTATCAAGTTTTGACATAATCATCGAATTGGAGTTTTAGGCTTTGACATTACTTTTTTGTTCTTCATTGCTTTTCAACCTTTTAGAATTTGACAAGATGGACAAATACAATAGGGTTTCAGGTTCTTCAGAGGATCTAACAAGTTTCAGATGAAGCAGCCGTTTCATAATCACAGTGGAGATTCACGCATCAAAATTCTCTTTCTTGGCTATAGCTATTTCTGACAACGGTTAATTCCAGTGTTCTATTTCCAATTAAAGATGAGGGCCAATTTTTAAAGTCCTATTAATAAGGTTTTTTTATTATTTCTTTAGGATTAGATTTGCTTTAAGTTTCTTTCTTTTCATCTACTTAACAGCCTTTGAGTGTTTCACTTTAAAGCTCTTTCTTGGAAGAAATGATTATTCTAAAGTCCCAAAGACTGGGCACCTGTAACCTATTAATAAGTACTTTGAGCACATAAACAAGGAATGCAATGTCCCTATTTAGGAGATTTTCTGAGTTATGTGATTTTCTTTTCTTTTCTAGTTATTGGAATGACAAAAAGCAATTGCTAAAAATAATTGCATCTTTGCAATCAAGCCTATGTAATATGCAATTGATGATTCTCATAAAAATAAAAATAAAACAGTTTTGGATATTTTCGACTTTTTATGGAACTGAAACTAAGAGGCAGAATAAAAAAATCAGAATTTCTATTATGTAAACTAAAATGACCGGCAAGGTCTCCATTGTCCTCAATTTTCACAAAGTCAAAAATCATAGACAACCATACTATTTTCATCTAAATCGTTATCCATGCATTCTTTTCGCACGTTTTCAGAACATAAATCGTTTGCTCTTGTAAATGTTTTCTTTTTCACGCCTTTTTGTCATTGAGGGAATAGTTTATTGTACAAAGTTCCTTTGACAAAGTGAAGTTTATTGTATACATTGCACTTAAAATTGAAGGTTTTGAGGATCCTTGCATGATATATTACACTATGTTCCCTTTGCAAGAAAGGATTAAATTTCCAAATTGCATATACTATGTGAGATCCAACCTTTCCTTTCCCATTGCATATGACATTACCTTTATCACTTTGTGCAAAACGGACTTAAAAGTCTGAATTGCACTCATGTCATCAGGCTTTGAGTATACAAATGCACCACATAAAACATTAAAGTGAAGTTTTAGTCAAGGTTTCAAATCCCAACTACAACTCAAATACATTGAATGTTAAGAACCGCCGAGTTTTGTCTTTATTTTTACTTGTTTCTTAGTTGTTTAAACTCATTCAAGTCTCAGTGGAATCGATCCTTTTCCCTGGCATGGTATATCTAAACTCTCTGTGAACTTCCTGTGATTTATCATTTTTAGATTCGAGCATTCTCTTCATACTGGGTGTGTGCTCCCAAGAACAGACTTAAGTTTCAAAACAGTATGTTTTTTATTGCGAAAACCTCGGCTTTAGTAATCCTTTTGATTGCTAACGTCTTTGAGAAAGTGTTTTGCATCTTGAAACATGTATAACCATTTCTTTTTATTATTTATTTGCAGTTGAAAGAAGTTCAATGTGTTGAGAAATAGCTTCATTCAGATTGAAACATATATAATAACACATGCATATGCTAGAATGAAATAGATATATATATATATATATATATATAATTTCAAATGAGATCGCTTATATTAATGTGATCGAACTATATATATATATATATATAATTTCAAATGAGATCGCTTATATTAATGTGATCGAACTTAATAATTAATTCAGTATCGACTGATGGCAGAAAGTTGACTGTCATAGAAAACCGAGTGTATCGTATTATATTTGATACTACCTCACAATGCTTAACGTATCCACGATACGTAAACCACAATACATTTGGACTATTGTTATTGGCATTCAATATTAAGTAAAGCACGATATAATTATGTTGATTGTTAAGTTTACGTAGGGTCATGACCCTACGTGGCATAAGCCACGTATGGTCATGACTCTACGTAGACATGACTATTCGCACCAATATGTATATATTTATATCAGTGCTTGCTGTGAGATATAATCAATAACAATGGTAATTATATATCACAGCAAGCATACGATACATTCTGCAAATATTTATAATTATTAATCTCTGCAATAATATATCAAAGTTGCAGATTTAGATACAATCGGGAATCAATAATAAAAGACTATTATCATTCTCTATAACTGATCCTAATTCCTTGACACAATGATTTCGTTTTAAGTTAGGGCATGCTTTTTCTTTGTTTCCATTCACATTTTAGACTGAGTAATATCGTTTCCCAGCATGCTATTATGTATCTAAGTCTTTTTAGTGGTTTGTGGTTCCACGTTTTTGTTGTGCAAACTTTCAAACCACGTTTTTTCCTGTGATAATGATGCAGATGGGGTTCATTGCAAACCACAGTTTTCAATGTAAATCATGTGGAGATCAGTGTATAAAACCCCTAGTTGAATGCATTCATATATGCGAATTTCTTGAGAACAGAATCATTAGTATTCGTTTCTATCCAAAGGCAATTGATGATTTTGATCTTAGTGATGATATGCCAATATTATCATTGTTTTCATTCACAAGTATACATGCTTTGCAATAGTGATTCCATGTTGTCAGGGTTTCTATCCCCGACAGCATGTCTTGTTGCACGATCATTTGCAAAGTAAATACAATGTAATGGGGGCAAAAATCCCTGATTACATTGTATATTACAAACACTTTTTGTTAAAAACGGAACTTTTGATACTCACTGCATGGATTAGTACATGCAATCGGGGTTTTTAACCCCAATTGCATGTGCTATTACGTGTAATTTTATATGCAATCATAACCAAAAAGTCTGATTGCATACCTTTTACATGGATTTTGAGATTTTAAGTCCTATTACACATTGTAATTGCAATCGGGGCTTTTATCTCGATTACAAGATGTTCTACACATGTAATCTTGTGCAGTCGGGCTCAAAAACCTCGATTTCACATGAAACCTTATGTTTTTCCCTCAAAAATAGAACTTTTTGTTCTGATTTCATGAACGATAACACCATGAACTACACTTGTTCCCTCATGCGCATGTGTTCTAAAAACTCTGAAATTGCATTTTTTGGTCAATTTTAGTCGTTTTTTCTTGTTTTTGTGTCTTTCTGTTTTTAGTCAAGATCTTTGTCTATCATCTTGTATGTCATGTCAAGTCATCATCCAACCTTGGAAATTCTTGGAACCCATCACTATAACACCATTATGACTGCTCTCAATCACACTTTGGGCCTCACACCTCAACTTCACAAAAGGATTTCCCCGAATAGCTAGTACTGCCTCATACAAGAAGATGAGTATGGTGTTTCAGTGATGTTCTTCCACAGAGATGCGGACCCATTGTAGCCCTTTATTTTTTTGATCTTTGCAAGACCAGTATGTGTTGTTTCATCAAGGGCAATATAATGCTTTCAAGACTAATTCCAAGCAAACAGTAGCAGATCAATAAGAGGGATCGTGAACATTTTTCTATCATGGGTTAGAATAAAGATCACTGATTTGTTGATTCCATCAAATGCAAAGGTCAAGATGTGATTTTCCATGCAGATGTTCTCACTCATATGCAGATTTGAAGATTCCAAATAATGGCAATTGGGCAATAGGAAGACCTCTTTGACAGAGGATGATGGAATAAGAATCATGTCTTGTCAAGACACTTAAGTTTAGTTTCAATTATGCATATGCAATTCAGTTTTGACAAATTACATGTAAAGCAAAAAATTGCAATCACATGTGACTACATTGCATGTTGAATTGGGAAATAAAACTACACGTAATCACATTACATAGGATTGTAAAATTGAATAAGTCAAGAATCAATTAGGCTTCTCCCGCCTTTTTCTCTCAGTCTCTTCTATAAATACAAGATGGCTCATTGTAAATAAACATCTTTTGGGCAAGGCAACAAAACTCTACCAATTTGTGTGTGCACTCTAAAACTTTGTGTTTAGATGTAAATCAAATTGCAATCAATAAAAGAGGCAGGTTTCTTTCAGACTTTGTGTTGAAACAAGTTGTCATGTGACGACATTATCTGGAGTTGGTTGTGAATGTTGTTGTGTTGTCTAAAAGGGATTGAACCCAATCTTGCAGACTTTGAGCTGTTTATTGTGTTTAAAGTTATTGTTAGGTTTTCAAGCTTGATCTTGCAGACTTTGAGTTGCTTGTCACGTCTGAGATTAGCATAGAACGCTCAAGCAAGGAAATAGTTTGCAGACTTTGTGTTGCTTTGTTTTTGTGTTTGTGCATGCAAGGTGAAATATATGTTGAAGACTTTGAGCTGCACGTGTATTTCATTCTTGTTCTAAGAATCTCATAAGGAATCATGGAAAGACTTTGAGCTTTTGTGAACTCCTGTATCAAAAGTTGCTGGTACGCTGAAGGTTATTATTAAGTCTAATCTTATGTTTATCAAGATTATTGCTCTAATTGATACTTTGTAAGTAAATTACACCAGCGATTAAAGATAGCGTTGTAAAGATAACATCTATTCTGAAATAAGAGAATAGGATGAATGTAAGGCCCTATTTTAGTTTAGTGTAAATAATAGTTATGTGTTTTGTTGATTCAAGTAGCAATAAGAAGGGGGAGCCTTCCCTTAGAAGTAGGAGAGATTGTGTCTCACACACTATGGCTGGAACCACTGTTTTGCAATTGATCCTAAAACTGTCGGTTGCAAAATATCCACCCAACAGTCTCCTAAATTAAAAATTAATAACTGAAGAAATATAAGCAGCAATAATAATATTTTGCAAATTTTTTCTGTTGATTAATAATAATTATAAAGGCAAGTAATAATAATTAAAATGATTATATCCAACCAAAACAAACATTTAAATTTTATAAATAATAATTGACAATAATAATTTTTGACACATTATATTGAAAACCAGCAATACAGGAATGAAAATTCAAACTCTCAAAAATGTAATTGATATAGGTAAAGTACTTGCGAATCCAAATCCTTTATGCACCCAACAGATGTGAGAGTTTTCATTACCGAGTCCACGAGGGTTTTCATCCTCTAGAAACTACAACATGAAGAAGTTGAACAATGATAATAAATAATGAACCTTGACTCCTCTTTTATAGACACTTTGCCTCAGGCCCTTTATTTATTTTAATTTCTATCTATTTTGTTTTTTTCCCTCAAGTATTTTAAAAATACTTTTAAATTGTATCCAAGAGCCCTTTTTTAAATGAAGTGTTAAAAGCACTATATAAATAATATTTTAGTGGCCTTTCAAAAATAAAATTATTGAGCCTACTTGAAATATTATAATTCTTATTTGAAAAGGGGGCATGAAGGATAGGAGATGCTACACTTATGCTATAGAAACTGTTGTTCAGATTTGGTATACCTCTATTTGTAATTTCATGGGTTAGACTAAATAGGAAAACAAAGTGTCAAGCTTAGTATTAATGTCATTTTATTCATATAAGTTGTACCTTTGCATGCAAAGTAGCTATTTAGGCTTTGAAATCATGTGTTGTTGCAATTGTTATTCCTTTCAAAATCTTGTTTGCAGTTAACAGATTGTCTCTGTTTTAGCAAGCCAGAAAAGTTATTTTAAAGCATTACTTTTTTAGTGTTTTTTGGTATAAGCTTATCTTAGAGAGCATATAAAGAAGGTTCCTATCTAACCTTGTGTAACGTAGATCTTCTATGTTGCAAAGTAGCTTTGTATGCTTTGGAGTTGCTGCTTGATTTTAATCTTGTTATTTGTCAATTGCTGTCACAATTATTGTCTTTCTTATTAGATGAACCCATAGGTTGATGTGTTTCCTCTAACCTCTACTTTAACCATTGGAAAGTATTTAAAGTTAGGTTATAGTTTAGCTAAAAAAAAAAACCTCATGGTGAAAAAAGGTACTTTTAGTCTTGTGCTCCTACCTCCAAGATCAAAAGATAGGTCTATATTGTTTATTTCAAGTATTGTTTATTTTTTAGCTGATTTCCTATACTGAGATGCACACCTACAGCTTAGGCAGGCGGTTATATATGGCATGTTTGTGCTTCAGTTTGAAACAACACAGTCTACATTATAGCACGTGTCCCTACCTCTCAAATGTGCACTTGTAAATGGAAGTTTATTTTGATAGAAAACAATTCTCCTTGATCAAGTGCATATTTATCCATGCCTTTGATTAAATCTATGTGCAGGCTCCACAAGCCTGGCATAGAAAAATTGAATAGTTGATGAACTACAACTGATTGAGAACCTGATTGAAGAACTTCAAGTGATTAGAGATCACCGAGCACTGAACTGTTATGTAAGATAATTGAATCAATCTATATGTTGTCATTGATGTCAATTAGTTTTGACAGTACTTATCATGGAGTTGCAAACATCTAGCACATCTGTAGAAGAGAAGAGAAAGATGAAGAACCGAGATATATATATTGAGGAAGATGGATATGACAGATGAGGATAAAGAATACTCTTGGTAACTTATTGATGAGTCTATGACTTCATATTGTTGACTTGATTATGTTGCATTATTCTGTTATGAAGTTGGGAGCAAATTGTTACAGAGCAATGTGGTCGGTTAATGAAGCATTCTAGTATACACCGAGCACTATAGTGTATACTGAGCACAGTATAAACCGAGCTTGTGTTCACCGACGCATTTCTTTGTTAACCGAGAATGAACAAAAGAACTAAATGATTAGTTTAGCCGACACAATTGATGAGCTAGAAAGTACCTCGTGATCAAAGTGGAAAGATAAAGTTTGTTACGAGATCAACGGCTAGCAAAATTCAAGGAAGATCTAAAGGACAGAATTGAAACGTGTTACTGACAGATCAACCAAGGAAGGTTTAAGCGGCAAAATCAACACAGGTGATTAAGCGGCAAAATCTGATGGATGAAAGGAAAACGGTTTACTTGTCTATTTAAGAGACTAGGGTTTCATTATGAAACTTATGCCAGAGGAAAGAATACTGCAGAGATATCGCATGAACAAGCTTCATGCATGCCTGATCAAACTGGTTAAGGAGAACCGAACTGCAGAGATTACCGAGCATCAGAAAGCTATAACCGAGAGACAGTAAGTTACTGAATATTGTTGAACAGAATTGATATATTGATCAGAGGATTTGAATGAGCATAATATAGATCTGTACATCTGCAAAAGAAGTTGTATTGTAATCAGATCACTTGTTGTTACAGTTTAACCATTTTAATCAGATAAATCTCTTAACCGAGTAGACTAGAAAGTCTTGTAATGTCATTCATAGAATGTACATTTGTTATCCTGTCAACTCCATAGTGAATGCTGGTTGGACGATAACGGTTAGTGTTAAATCCTCTAACAAGGTCACACCTTACAGTGTGTTTTGTAACCTTTAACAGGGTTGGCTCTTCACCGAGCTCACTTTAGAAGAGTGAACAATTTTGGGTTATCGGTCCCAGGTGGTTTTTCCCTTTACAGAGTTTCCACGTTAAATCTCTTATGTTATGTGTTGATTGTGATGATTGTTGGATATCATACTTTACATGTTGCATATTTGATTTGATCGGTAGTTACTATAAGTTATGAACTGGTAATCGGTAAAAGCACAGACAGTTTACTATTCTATGTTATCGAGCTGCAGAAATTTGTTTAAATTGTTTTTGGATATACATTTTGTATTTGGGACTGTGGGTAACTGATTCACCCCCCTCTCAGTTATTCTAACAATTGGTATCAGAGCATTTTGGTTGCTTGGAATAGAATTTTAAGGACTTCAGCATAAAGATCACAAAATGTATAAGAGGGATGTGCCAAAGCTGAACAAGGACAACTTTACAATATGGCAAAGCCGAATGAAACTGCATATATTTGGAATTGGGAATTTTGCCCTCACACTATTAGAGAATGGCTACATTGCACCGCCCACTGGACCTTTGACTCTTGATCAACTAAGAGATAGACATGAGCATAACATTACTATGATGGAGATTGCTGCTGCTCTGACAGATGCTGAGTTTGAAGATATTAAAGATTGCAATACTGCTAAGGATATGTGGGATAAACTTGCTCAAGTTTATAGTGGTGATACAAATGTCAAGAGAGCCAGAGCTAAAAGTTTAAGAGGAAGATTTGATGATATGAAGATGAAAGAAGGAGAAAACATTGTGCAGTACACAAATTGAATAAAGGAGGTAGTTCACGCTATCAGAGGATTTGATGGTGTTATTGAAGAAGATACTGCGGTAAGCAAAATTCTAAGGACTTTATTGCCTATTTATGCAATCAGAATATCTGCAATACATAAAATCAGGTCAGCACCTAACAGTACTCTCCCTCTTGATAATCTGATTGGAAAGCTAACAACTTTTGAACTAAACAACTATGATAATAATGTTGTACCGACTGTTGAATCTACTTTTATGACTTCTCTGAAGATCGGTAAGTCTAGTAGTAGAAATAATAAGGATGATAGTGATAGCAATACTGATGATGAGCTTGATGAGCTTGAAGCTCTTATGGCCAGGAGATTATCTAAAGGAAAAGGTAGATATAGAGGCAAATTACCTTTAGCATGTTTTAACTGCAAAGAAGTTGGTCATATTGATGCTAGATGTCCAAACAAAAAGGAAGATGACAGAAACAAGGACCAATCTGGTGAAGGAAGCTATGGGAGAAGAGGCAACAGAAGTTACCGACACTACAACAAAGACAACCGAGACAACAATGATAAAGGCAAAAAGGTATGTTACATTGCTGAAGAAAATGAATCTGATTCTGATTCAGATGATGATGTAGAAGTAGTATTTGTTGCTATGAAGGATAATTCTGAGGAAGAAGAAAGGTATGTAGAAACAACACTGATTTCTAAGGTTAATAAAAATGATACATGGATCATAAATAGTGGCTATATACATCACATGACTAGTGATGAAGAAAAATTTAATCATCTTGAGCAATATAATGGAGGATCTGTAAAAATGGGTAATGATACACCTTGTATGGTTAGAGGAAAGGGATCCTTACTGATAAATGATAGAATCCAATGTGATAACGCTTATTGGGTAGAAGGACTAAACTATAATTTGCTAAGTGTAGCACAGCTGAACAATTCAGGTCACCGAGTAGCTTTTGAGAGCAAGAAAGTAAAAATATTTGATGATGGAGGAAGTCTTGTTGGAACAGGAGCACAATCGAAAGGTACTTGTTTTATCTTGATAATGCAGAGTCTTCTTGTTTAATGATGAAAAATGAAGATGCTTAGTTATGGCATAAAAGGTTATGTCATGTAAACTTTGATAACATGATTAAGATCAGTAAAAAGAAAAAGGTTAGAGGTCTGCCTAACTTATCAAAGCCTGATCATGTTATGTGTCATGAACGTCAGAAAAGTAAAATGACAAAATCTAGTTTCAAAAGAAAAGATTATTCAACAAAGAAAATACTTGAGTTGGTTCACACCGACCTATGTGGTCCCATCAGAACACAGAGTTATTATGGAGATAGATATTTCATTCTTTTTGTTGATGATTACACTAGATTGATGACTATCATGTTCTTGAAAGAAAAATCAGAGGCATTTAAAATGTTCAAGTGGTTTAAAGCAAAAGTAGAGAAAGAGATTGGTAAAGAATTGAAATGCTTAAGATCTGACAAAGGAGGTGAATTTATTTCTGATGAATTTACTAACTATTGTAATGAGCATGGTATAAAAAGACAGGTCTCTGCACCGAGAACACCTCAGTAGAATGGAATTGCTAAAAGGAGGAATAGGTCAATAGTTGATTGCGCGACACTGATGATAGAGAAAAATGTTGCTCAGACATACTGGAGAGAGGCAGTTAGCACAGTTGTTTATGTTTTGAACCGAGTACAGTTGGACACTAACAAAACACCCTATGAGTTATGGTTTGGACACAAACCCACTGTAAGTTATTTCAGAATTTTTGGAAGTAAATGCTTTATTCTGAAAGATGAAAGAAATGGAAAGTTTGACTCAAAAGGTGATGAAGGGATATTTCTTGGATATTCCACTAAAAGCAAAGCATACAAGTGTCTAAATAAAGTTACTAATAAAATGATTGAAAGTGCTAATGTTAGGGTTGATGAGTTTGATGACAAGAATGCAGAAGAAAGCACAAAGGAATCGAAAGACTACGGTAGATTCACATAGATTGAACAACCAGAGTATCTACCGAAGCCGCAGACAATGACAACCAGTCAGCAGGAAAACAACACCGAGGAACAGGAAAGACAAACTAACGAGCAGGAAGGACCTATCGAGCAAGCAAATGAACCTGAACAGGATGAACAAGAAAGAAGAGATTGGATACTGGCAAGATTTTTCAGGAGACATCATCCTAAGAACCAAATCATTGGCGACAAGCAAGCTGGCATACAAACGAGAAGTAAGTCAAGACAAGGTACATGCTTAGTTTGTGAATATGAACCGAAAAATGTTAAAGTTGCATTGGAGAATGAAGAGTGGATAAATGCAATGAATGAAGAGATTGGACAGATAGAGAAAAACAAGACATGGACCTTAGTACCTAGACCTAAGGATAAAAATGTTATCGGTACTAAGTGGATCTTCAAAAACAAGCTGAATGAAAATGGAGAGGTTACTAGGAATAAAGCCAGACTAGTATGCAAGGGGTATGCACAAGAGGAAGGAATTGATTATGGTGAAACCTTTGCACCTGTTGCTAGACTAGAAGGAGTCCGAATGTTACTGGCCTATGCAGCACATAAGAAATTTAAAGTTTATCAAATGGACGTTAAGTCTGCATTTCTGAATGGGATACTTGAAGAAGAAGTCTACATAGAACAACCAGAAGAGTTTGTAGATCCAGACAAGAAAGACATGGTATGTAGATTACATAAAGCTTTGTATGGTTTGAAGCAAGCACCGAGAGCTTGGTATGAAAGGCTGCATACTTATTTGTTAAGTATTGGATTTGTTAGAACTAGTGAGAATAGCAATTTGTATATGAAAGGGGATACTGATGATACTATTCTAATTGCTGAAATATTTGTGGATGATATTATCTTTGGAGGACAAGATCACATATGTAAATCATTTGCTGATGAGATGAGAAAAGAGTTTGAAATGTCTATGTTTGGAGAGATTAAGTTCTTTCTAGGACTGCAGGTTATTCAGCAAAGTGATGGGATATTCATCATACAATCCAAGTATATCAAAGAAGTACTGAAAACATTTGGCATGGAAGATGCTAAACCAGTTGGAACACCAATGGTCACAAGCTGCAAATTGACTAAAGAGGATGAAACTACAGAGGTGAACCAGACACTGTACCAATCTATGATTGGTAAGTTGATGTATGTAGTACATAGTAGACCAGATATAGCACATGCTGTGGGGATTGTTGCAAGATTTTCTGCAAATCCTAGGGAGTCACACATGGTTGCTACAAAGAGAATCTTAAGATACCTGAAGAAAGCAGAGGATTATGGACTATGGTATCCTAAGGATGGCAAGTTTGAACTCAGAGTATACACTGACGCTGATTGGGCTGAAAATGTGGATGACAGAAAAAGCACAACCGGAGGAGCATTTTTCTTCGATGAAAGACTTGTTACTTGGACAAGTAAGAAGCAGTCTTGTATTTCTCAGTCTACAGCCGAAGCAGAGTATGTTGTTGCTGCTACAAATTGTTTAAATATTGCATATATTAAGCAAGTGTTGGAAGGAATGAATGAGGTAACCACTGAGCCGATGATTATATATTGTGATAACACTAGTGCTATAAACATTTCAAAGAATCTAGTGATGCACTCAAAAACAAAGCACATATCTATCAAATATCACTACTTAAGAGAACAAGTACAGGAGAAGCAAGTGAAGCTAGAATTTGTTACATCTAAAGAGCAACTTGCTGACATATTTACGAAGCCTCTACCGAAAGATACATTTGAATACTTGAGGATGAGACTTGGGGTCCGTCCCCTCTCTACCGGTCACTAATGTGATCTGGAGGTTGCATCAGCCTAATCTTATCAGAAGATCACTCATGTTGATGTAGCATAGTTCACACTTTGGATTTTTGTCTAAGGTTGTGAAAGATTTGAGAAACCAGTGGTATAATCAGTATATTGAGATACAGTGACTGAACCGGACAACAGTGAGTTAATTGGCTACTACAAGAGCTGTATGGTTTTTTTTTTTTATTTGGCATTGTTGTCAAAGGGAGAGATAAACAATATGATAACCGAGGAGAATACTGGAACATCTATCTAAGGGAGAGACAATCTGAGAAGATAAAGGGAGAGATAAACAGAAGGAATCTGAGAGCTGCTAAAGATCATATCTGCAGAAGATAGTCTGCACTTGCAATGCTGTTATGTAACGTAGTGATTAAACATATTAAGCTAGGGAGAGCTTATACCGAGCTACAGCATTTGCTTACAGAGTTGTAGAATACATGTTTGGTATGTGTATGGTATACTTCATATTGCTTGAGTTGCCATCAATGCCAAAGGGAGAGATTGATGAACTACAACTGATTGAGAACCTGATTGAAGAACTTCAAGTGATTAGAGATCACCGAGCACTGAACTCTTATGTAAGATAATTGAATCAGTCTGTATGTTGTCATTGATGTCAACTAGTTTTGACAGTATTTATCATGGAGTTGCAAACATCTAACACATCTGTAAAAGAGAAGAGAAAGATGAAGAACCGAGATATATACATTGAGGAAGATGGATATGACAAATGAAGATAAGGAATACTCTTGGTAACTTATTGATGAGTCTATGAATTCATATTGTTGACTTGATTATGTTGCATTATTTTGTTATGAAGTTGGGAGCAAATTGTTACAAAACAGTGTGGTCAGTTAATGAAGCATTCCAGTATACACTGAGCAGTATAGTGTATACCGAGCATAGTATAAACTGAGCTTGTGTTCACCGACACATTTCTTTGTTAACCGAGAATGAACAAAAGAACTAAACGATTAGTTTAGCTGACACAATTGATGAGCTGGAAAGTACCTCGTGATCAAAGTGGAAAGATAAAGTTTGTTACGAGATCAACGGCTAGCAAAATTCAAGGAAGATCTAAAGGACAGAATTGAAACGTGTTACTGACACATCAACCAAGGAAGGTTTAAGCGGCAAAATCAACGAAGGTGATTAAGCGGCAAAATCTGATAGATGAAAGGAAAATGGTTTACTTTCTATTTAAGAGACTAGGGTTTCATTATGAAACTTATGCTGGAGGAAAGAATACTACAGAGATATCGCGTGAACAAGCTTCATGCATGCCTAATCAAACTGGTTAAGGAGAACCGAACTGCAGAGATTACCGAGCGTCAGAAAGCTATAACCGAGAGACAGTAAGTTACTGAATATTGTTGAACAGAATTTATATATTGATCAGAGGATTTGAATGAGCATAATATAGATTTGTACATCTGCAAAAGAAGTTGTATTGTAATCAGATCACCTGTTGTTACAGTTTAACCATTGTAATCAGATAAATCTCTTAACCGAGTAGACTAGAAAGTCTTGTAATGTCATTCATAGAATGTACATTTGTTATCCTGTCAACTCCATAGTGAATGCTGGTTGGACGATAACGGTTAGTGTTAAATCCTCTAACAAGGTCACACCTTACAGTGTGTTTTGTAACCTATAACAGAGTTGGCTCTTCACCGAGCTCACTTCAGAAGAGTGAACAATTTTGGGTTACCGGTCCCAGGTGGTTTTTCCCTTTACAGGGTTTCCACGTTAAATCTCTTGTGTTATGTGTTGATTGTGATGATTGTTGGATATCATACTTTACATGTTGCATATTTGATTTGATTGATAGTTACTATAAGTTATTAATTGGTAATTGGTAAAAGCACAGACAGTTTACTATTCTATGTTACCGAGCTGCAGAAATTTGTTTAAATTGTTTTTGGATATACATTTTGTATTTGGGACTGTGGATAACTGATTCACCCCCCTCTCAGTTATTCTAACACTAGCATCTCAAAGATTCTCAATCTAGAAAAAAACCTTTCTAATCTAGATCTTTATGTAAAAAGTGATAGTGATTACATTGAAATCCTTATTGCATATGATGACAATCTTGCCATGGTACATAGTGACTGTGAGACCATTGCTCTTCAACTACTGAAATATGACTTGTGTACGACTTTTGACATGACTGATCTAGGCCTCCTATACCATTGCCTAGGTGTTGAATTCTAACAACATGATCATCCCATATTCATGATTCATATCGAATATGTAATGAGTATATTGGAGAGCTTTGGGATGGTAGACTGCAATCCCTCTTTGACACCTATGGAGGTCAAGCTAAACTTGTCAACCAAGGATGATTCAACTCTAGTCAATGAATCTCTATAAATAGAGTCGTTTCATGGCAGATTAAGCTTTAGCACATTGTGGCCATTGATGTAGAGTCCAAATCAACTTGTTAGGATTTTAACTTCATAGCATGTTAGGATACAACCTCCCTTCAAATTAGGTAGGGAAGCTCCTTAAGTACTAAAATAACCTAAACCTAAGCTAAATTGGTCATCAACTTAAAACTATAGATAAACAAGATATAAAATACACACACTATACAAGATTCACTTAGGGCATTTTGCATAACTAAAATGATCGCCTACATATAATTTTGCTTCAAATATATGCTCTAGACTAGTCACTATAACAACAATGCCTTCCAGACAATGTTTTAAGATATTTGAAAGAATGAAATTGCTAATCTAAAACACAAACAACAATTTCCAATTGGCTAAAATAGAAATCATGTATTCAGTGCAAACAAAATTTTGGAAGGAATAACAACACACAATTTCAAAGAGTAAATAGCTAGTTTACACAAAGTTACAACCCAGATGAAAAAGATTATGTCAATACAAAGCTTGACACTTAGTATGTACATTCAGTCTAATCCATGAAATTACAAACACAAGTTCCATAAATAACTTTGGCAACATAAACATTGCATCAACCCCCATTGAGAGTTTATGTGCTCAATGCATATATTTGTAGGTTACAAATGCCCAATCTTCAGGATTTTAGAATAATCTTATCTTGATCCCACAAAAGAGCTCTAAAGCGAACTCTGAAAGGCTGGCAGAAAGTTGGAAAGAGAGAAATTTAAAGCAAATCTAATCTAAAAAATTCATAAAATAAAACTAATTGAAAGGGATCCATAAATAGGTGCTCATCTTTGGCCAAAAATTTAAAATTGAAAATAACAATAGGCAAAAGTAGTTACTGCTAAAATTAGCAATTAGCACGTGACGTGGTCTCCATGATTATGAAATTCTTTCTCACTAAAATCTGACAAACCCTCTAGCAAACACCAAAACCTTAACTGTGTGTCCATCCTGATTTTGAGTGTTTTATGAGTTGAAAATGGTTTGATAAGTACTGCAAGCTTTGTATTGCAGGTTTTATTGATTCAGGTTTTGTGGCTTTGTATATAATTCTCTATATATTCATAAAAATTTGTGTATTTTAAGCCATTTCAACCTTTGTGTTGTGCTCACGTTTTTTGGTCTTATTTTTAGCTACGAAAAGCAAGCATTTGTTAGCTACTACAGGTTGTTGGATTCAAGTCAATATCATAAAATCTCTTATATTGCACAGAAATGTTGATTTGCATTGTTCGCATATGCAAAAACAAAAGACAGGTGTTCACCATAAGTTTGTCTGTATTGTAAACTGAAAGCTAAAGATTGTTCCCAAAAGTGCTAGGGTATTTTGTTTACAATAGAGTTTCCCCAACCAATTTTGAAAAATTTTAATCTTCACATCCTGTTCCATTTTTTGCTGTCCTGAAAGAGAGAAAATTAAATCACTAACACAGTTACGTGTACAAGTAAACCAGCAGCATGTGATTCAGCATTACTGCTGAAGTATTCATAGATCAAATACATCTTGTCTAGCCTGCATGGCTAATATATTTATGAGCCACAAATTGTTTTTCACTTTGTCAATTAAGATACACCAGTCTTCTGAAATTTCCAAAAGCTATATAACTAATCAGAATAAACACAAACAAACAAGGTGAGAATTGAAGTAACACCTGTTGAAGATAATCATCCATGAACATGATGGCATTATCATCTTGACCAGTATTCAATTTGAAAATGCGCAAAACCTCCTGTTTCCTCAAATCCTGCAAAGTATGGAAATGCATTAGAATTGACTCTAGAGTAGTAGCCACCAAAACTACTAAATTGAAACACAAAGCTGCTAGTATCACTTTATGTATCTCTTGCATTTATGGCTGAGAAAGAGTGAAAAATTTGGCATTATTCTCATCAGAAATCTTTTGAAGTATCATGTGCCATATTTTGGTTGCCAGTGTTATTCTGAACTGATAAATCCATACTGCTTAAACAGTGGAAATCATCTAGTTCCAAATATAAATCCAACTACACATACAAAAAAATTCTGGAACCCGATCTATTTCCCAAGGAAAAGCATGCAAAAATCAAATGCACAATACACAATAACAATGCCTTGTTTGTTCTGGTCTTCTGAAACTACATTCCCAATTTAGAACCAAAAGGAAACCTTTTTAGGTGTTACAAATTACAATGTGAGATGTGCAGTAAAATGCTTCTGTCCACTATTCTGTAAAGCAACTTCTCTAGAATAGTTCAGCAAAAGTATTTGCTCACCACCTCTCCTCTTTCATGAGTTTCTAATTTTTCAAATCCTAGTTCACATAGATATTTGCCATGCGAACTGACAAAAGTTGAACAGCTAAATACACCTTTGAGAAAGTATCAACATAATAAAATGGAATACTTAGTTGCTTTGTTAAAAATATGGAAAATAATTCCAGAAGCTGCCACTATAAGAATCTTCTGAGATAATCTACTAACATAAATCATAATGCAGTCAAATTGATTATTTCTCGTCCTCACAATGTTCACCACAGAAAGAATAGCACAAAACTCCATGCCTTAACTATTAAAATGAAAGATTATGTTACAGGAAGTATATCAAAAACAAAGCTATATTACTAATAACGGAGTTAAGGGGTTGGAGTAATACTTTATATAATAAGGAATATTAATAAATTTTTGTAAACATGTGAGCAAAAATGGCAGAAATTCACGAGGAGCAGTGGCTTCCCACGAAAACATTCGCAGTCAATAATTGGCAAAAAACTGAACCTCCAAAGCAGAAACAATGGCAATCGGATCTACCCCATGGAAGAAATGTCCCTGCTTTCGTAACTAGGGTCAACAGAATTCCTCTAGGACAAAAAAGATGGTTCGAGCAGCAAAGGTTCAATAAACAAAAGAGAAGACCATTCACGGCAGACTCCAGCAGTTGAAAAGGGCAGGATCAAAAGAAAAGCCTTCGCTATTCCTACAAAAATTATGCAGCCCATCTGGGATCACTATAAAAATTTTGGAGTCCTGGCCATAGGGAGTGGATTTGAACAGCCATTGAATAACTTTGGTGGAATGCAAAATTTGCGAATCAGATAAGTATACTAACCCTAGCTGGCAATTTTCTTTTGATTGACCGTAAAATGAAAATATCAAGAATGAAACTTAAATGGAAACCCATTAATCTACAAAAGTTTCAGTTTTCAATGCATAGACTGGATTCCTAATTTCAACCCATACAATTACAAACAGTAAAAATTTCCAAAATGGGTAAATCTAGCGCAGCTTCCATCAGAAGACAGAATACCTAAACTCCGAAACTGTAAGAACCCCTGCTGGTTCTAACTTAACAAACACCAAATTGCTTCATTTTTTATATGTTTGACATTTCATCAAACACTTTGCATGAAACCTTTATCTTGTTGTCTTTTATTTTCAGACTGTATTTGCTGGCTTGGAATGGTTTCAAATGAAGTTTAAATGCTAGTAAATGATTATCAAGAGATCCAGTCAAAAAACTGAAATACAAATGCAATCCCTTTTGACCATTTGAATGCATACATAAGATTTATTCATGTAAAATGTGCATCTACATCCAATAGACATTTCTACAAACACTTGGCATGCATCCTTATAATTCTTTCACCAAAGAAATGTTTACAAATATACTAGAAACCATACATATATTTTAAATACAAATTGGCACGTTTAAACACCGAACGCAGCTGCCTTGAGATGAAACACAGCTTCTAGGGAAAGAATCGCAGCCCAAATATATAAGTCGCAACCTCTATAAAAATCGCAGCCTCCTTCAATATGAGACACCAGCAATTATTTTAGTCTCCTTGTATTGGAAAGTCCTCACGCAGCAATGGATACAAGCGCACCAGTCTATCCAAGAGCATTTCCCAGCCACAGCTCCAATTAACACTCTCCCAAATTAAATCGCAGCTCCCTGGTATTGGCCGTATGAACACCAAACTCAGCATGTAATGAACAGAATTAAACACAATTCATTGGCATCAATATCCAACTCAAAGTGTATAGATAATCTGAAGAAATCTGCCATTTCTTCAAGACAAAAACCAAACCCTCCAATTTGATTCTCTTCAACCAAAATGATATGCATAATAATGAGATAATGATAATTCTGGTATACAACAACACCAAAATTATAGACAACAAAAATCAGAATGAATCTCCAGATGATAAGTGCACAATTCACCACTTCAATCAGTGATTCAAAGTGCAAAAGATGAGGAATCAGTCCTCCAAACCCTTGTTGAGAACTTCTCAACTATTTCTCCAAATGATTAAAAAACAAAGCCAATAATGAATAATGAATTCTCCATAGAGTCTCTTTTTTATAATAAAAGAAGTGTGGCTTCTCCAACACACTTTTCACTTAAAAGGCTTCTCGCACACACTTTCAAATTATAACACAAATGATAAAGTTATTTATCAAGATAAACTTAATAAACAACTTATAATAAAAGCTCCATCAAATAGACTCTATTAAATACTCAAGAAGCTCAGCACCTTGTATCCACTGCACTGCTAAAAATAGCAACCACCCAAAATAGACTTACTGAAAATAGTAAGTCCCTCAAACTGAGAACTCTGCAAATGAATCCATAACTCCACTGATACCAATGCCCAGGTGCTCTGCTAAAAATAGTAATCATGACGATCACCCAAAATAAGCACTTACTATAAATAGTAAACCTATCAATCTGACTCAAATGAAAAGCAACCTTGACATCACAAATCTCCAGAGTGGAAATTGACAATTGGCTCTGCCACATGACCCTCTCCAACATCCTGATTAGCCTACGAAGGTCATAGAAATAAGCTAATCTCATATGCCTAAAAACGGGGACATTACAGAAACCCTAGAGACCATAGGTAACACTATGGGGTCTTTCTTAGGGTATGAAGGAAAATATGTTATGGATATTTATGGAGAGGTAAACATTTTGATTGATATTGATCCAAATGTAAAAACCCTAGAACCCTTGGAAATAATAACAGGAGGAAGCTAGTATGTGAAGCCAGAATTTTACAATGGCAGAATTTTTTTAAAAAGGAATTATGGATAGTTACTCAAATTATAATAATCAAAAAAGGAATTCGATGAGAAAGTTCAATCAAAAAGTAGAAAGCAAAGTGCACAAAATTTTCCTAATGTGATCGTTAAATTCAACAACAAAATTGGAGGGTTTATGGTAGAAAACCTAAAAGACTACCAAAACAAAGCAGGGGATGGAAGTAAGTAGACTACCCCAATTCAGATTCCAACAAGATCTAAAAAAAGATCTAGACAAAGCAACAATGACCAATAAAGAAACTTTGTATCAATTATTGGAAGAAGTAATAGAACAACTAGCCCTAATCGATCCTACATTCAAATATTAGGGGCAAAAAGGAACAAACAACATCACTATAGTCAAGGAAGATAGTGAAGAAATAGTTGAAGAATCAACGCAAATAGTGAAGGTTCAAAACTGCATCGAGAATCTAGTTGCAGATAAAGATGTGGAGACGGTAATACCTCTATAACTTGAAGCAATCTGTGACCTTATGGGTCTAAATCAAATACTAGAGGAAGAAAATGAAGAAATAGCTAAAGAAAAGAAGCAACTTATTGGAAAGATCCTAGAAGAAACTGAAATAGAAGAGATAGAAATAGAATTAGTGTTTGGAGATTTGGAATGACAAGTAGAAGAAGAAAAAGAAAGTAAGGAAGAAAAGTTGGGTCTATATCAAAACTGCCCCAATAAGGAAATTCTAGATTGTGGTAAATCAATGAAGAAAAGAGACAAGAAATCACATACAGAATTAAGATTAAATGATGGAGCTGCAAAGGATCAGACCAAGATCACTTCACTACTATATGCAAGAAAGGGGAAGTTCCTTCCCAAAGAGCCATGAAGTTAACTACCTGGAATGTTAGGGGCATGAACACCCCCAACAAACAACAAATTTTGAAGCACTGCATTTTTTCCTCCAAAGTTGAAATCATTACGATACAAGAAACAAAATTTAATGAGGAAATGGATTTATTTAGAAAGAAAATTGGACATTGGAATGTTGAGGTTGTCACTGCAGAATAACGCTCGGGTGGGTTAGGAGTAATATGGGACCCAAGGAAAGTTTCATTTGAAAGTTTGAGAAGTAACAACAACTAGCAAAGTGGCATTATAAAAAGTGAAAACTGTAACTTAACTTTCATACTTATTGTCTATGGACCAATACCTAATAATAAAAAGAGAATTATGGGAGTAAATTGGGAGCTTTCTAGATCAAAATCCATCCTATAATTGCATAATAGGAGGGGATTTCAACGCCAATCTAAACACCTCAGAAAAAAGGGTGGCTCATAGACAGAATCCCAAACCCAGATAGATTTCAGAAATTGGGTGACTCAAAATAACTTAGTGGAATAATGATGGATAATGGGACATATACATGGAATAATAGGAGATTAGGTTTGAGCCATATAGCTGAAAAACTGGACAATTTTTTCTTTAAAGGTAATCTTGCAAATTTTCCTTATAAGTTCAACTCTGCTATTTTGTAAAATTCAAGATCAGACCACTTTCCGATCCAATTAACAATCAATGAAGATAAAGAGCCTAGAAATTGTCCCTTCAAGTTCGAAAAGATGTAGATGAATGATGAAAACTTTTTTGAATTAGTACAACATTGGTGTAAGGAAGAGCATTTGTGGGGATCTATATTATTTTGTTTTATCTCTAAATTGAAAGTAATCAAGCGAAAGCTACTACAATGGAACAAAGAACATTTTAAAAACATATTTGAAAAAAAAATAAGTATAGAAGAGGAAATTGAAAATCTAAACAATGAGGTTATAAAAGAAGGAATGGACCAAAACAAATTCTTAAAAGAAAAAGAAGTGTTAAGCAAATATGAAGACATTCTAGCTAAAGAAGAAATTTTCTAAAAACAACAATCCATAGAAACTTGGTTAGCAAAAGGTGATAAAAACACAAAAAAAATTCATAAAAGCACCAAAAATAGAAGAAATATAAATAGGATCCTCAAAATAAAAAACACAGAAAGCAATATTACAGAGGCAAATTGTCAAGGAGGCAATAATCTTCTTTAAGAGAATCTTAAAAAATTGGGATGGATTTGATCTAAAAGCTCAAACAAGCATGTTGGCTAATATTCTAAAATTAATCACAGAGGATCAAAATAAGATGCTGATGGGATCAAAATAAGATGTTGATGGACAAATTCAACCCATCAGAAATAAAAACAATCCTAAATCAATTATATCCAAATAAAGCCCCTGGCCCAAATGACTTTTCTACCTACTTCATTCAAAAACATTGGCATTTCTTAGGCAAAGAGATGGTAGAGGCATTATAAAATGAAACTCGGGAAGAATCTTGAAGATATAAGATAAGATAATTTATTAATGTCCAACAAGAGACCACAAAAAGGGTCTAAGGGACTGAAAGCATACAACAAGGCGGTAGCCAACAACACGAACACCAAACAGTGCCCAGAGAAAGAACAAGCAAGAAAGAAAAAGAACCAAAAAGAGAAAGACTAGAAGCCCTTCCCAGACGAGAAGTAATCCAGCACCGAAGGATATGGTCTAGGACAAGAGTGAGCCCCAGACCGTCTCAAAATACCACTGGAGGTGGGGTGTCGTTATCGTGTGTAACCTCTACGAGGCCTCACAGACCTGGTGTGACCAGAAGTAGGAGGGCCGAGTGGTCACTTCATGTCCCAAGTCAAGGACATCGAAGTCAAAAGGAGGCGATAAGCTAATCCGAGGTCTGACTAAACAGGAACTGAAGCTACAAAGTGTGGTCTCGAAACCACATGGCCTCTTGTAGATATAGTGCACAACACCACTAATTGGTGTATCTAAAAAAAGAAGAAAGGGATCTGCACTCTCTAAACATGCAATGAAACCTCCCTCTGATCTCGTAGTAGATGGGGCAACGAAAGATAAAGTATGTCTCTGTTTCCGCCTCCAACAAAGTGCAAAGGCGGCAAATCCAGTCTGCTCTATCAATCTGGTGGGTCTGGATGTGGAGCCGGTGGGAGCCGGCTTTGAAAAACCCAAAGAAATGCGGAGGGCATGACTCCAGGGACAAGTCAGGTACAAAGGGCGCACAATAACCCCATCCTGAATATCCATAAGTGCTCTGCATAAAAGGCCATCCTCGGACGAAGCCCCCTTGGAGAGTTGCTCCATGTCGCGATAATATATTGTCTATAAATGTCAAGTCTGACATGCCCATTCAGCTCCTGCTGAGAGGGAAGGAGGTCGGTGGGGGCATCCAGAGAGAACTAAAAAGGGGGGAGACAATCCATCTCAATCCCCACCAAACCCAACAAGGTAGAGGCCAGGGCATACCAGCAATGGGCCCTACCAGCAGGGTCGGAACCCACAACCGCCTCAAAAGAACATTAGGCTAGGTAAGAGTATCTGTAACGACCATTAGCCGAATCCGCGAACCCCCAAAGACGGTGAAGGAACCAAACCAAATCAAAGATGGCCCCGAGTCTGAAAGGATGGGCCCCAAACTCGACCAAAATAACATTGTGAGGAGTAGACCGATGACATCTAATGATGTGCCGAAGAAGAAGGGTCTGAACTCTCTTGACCAAAGCCCAATCAGACTCCAAGAGAGAGGGCCCCCACACGACCGAGTCGTAGAACATGGTCGCCCTGACTAAGGAGTCCAAGAGGGACAACTTGGACATGGTTTCCTAAAAGTGATGCCTGAAGCACTGCCTCTCCAGCATAGCCAAGGAACCCAACCCCTTATTGACACAGGGCTGCATGGTAGGTCTCAAACTGAAATGGGGCCCAGAGAAATTAACCCCAAGGTAAGTGTAAGAGGATGCAATCTCGATCTCCGTGCCCTAAAAGTAGAAATGGAGATAGGAGGTCTTCAAGCAGTTGAAGACCGTCACCCTAGTCTTGCCCAAGTTCACAACCAACTACCACAAGTCACAAAAGGAAGCCAAACCATCAAGAAGTCGTTGAAGACCCTCCAGGGAGGAGGCCAAAAGAACCACATAGTTGGCAAATCCAAACAAAGTAGGAGAAAGATGGAAGCCCTGCTTCACCCCAATGGTGCACTGGATCGGGTCAGAGAAACCCTGTGACGTCCTTAACCTACCCACCACACTCTCATATAATCTCATGATAACCGTTAGAAGAGTCTCAGAAATCCCAATGTCTCTAAGCATAAGGAAATCAATAACACTTTCATCACATTGATTCCCAAAAAAGAAAAACCAGACAATTTAGATGATTACAAACCCATCTCATTATGCAATGCAATACACAAAGTCATGGAAAAAGCATAATCAAATAGATCAAAGAAAATATTACCTTCCATAATATCTGACGAACAAACAGATTTTGTGCCTAGAAGGTCCATTTGTTATGGTGTAATAATAGCACAAGAAGTTATTCACTCCATCCAACAAAATCAAAGTTCAAGCATGTTAATCAAGCTAGACATCAAGAAGGCATAAGATAATGTTGACTAGAGATTCCTACGCAAATGCCTAGAGGCCTTCAGTTTCACTAAACAATGGATTAACCTAATTTTTAACGTATATCTAGCCCAAGATTTTCAATCTTATTCAATGAAACACCAGAAGGATTCTTTGACATTTCCAAAGCTTAGAAAAGGGAGCCCAATTTCCCCCTTTTTATTTATAACCTTTGCAAAGGCTTTAGGGAGAACTATTACTAAAACACAAAATATTGAACAAATAAAAGGTATCAGAATCACAAATGATATAGCAACTATTACACATCAACAATTTGTGGACGATAGATATAATGCCTTTTGGGGTAGGAGAAAAATAGGAAGCGAGACAGTTCAAAAATGTGTTGAATTGTTATACAAATGCATCAGAACAAATGGTAAGCCATGAAAAATCAGAAGTTTTCTTTTTTAACATGAATCCTAGAAAGGAACTAGAAATATGCAACATTCTAGGATTCAAGTTAGGCAAACTTCCTTGTAAGAGAGCTCCCATTGGATAAAGGCACTAGAACCAATAAGATGTGGGATCCCATTCTCACCTAGATGGGAAAAAAATGGAATCCTAGAAAGGGAAATGGCTCTCTATAGCAGGTGGAGCAACTATGCTAAAAACAATATTATCAGCCATACCAATTTATCAGATCTCATGTCTTCCATTACCCACAAGAGCAAATGTTAAATTAGAAAAAAAAATGAGAACTTTCTACTAGCAAGGTATAACAAAAAAGAAGAGACCTATTTTAATAGCATGGGACAAGATTTGTAAGCCAATAGATGAGGGCATAGGATTGAGAAACCAGTTATGGCAAAACAAGGCCCTAGGGGCCAAATTGGTATGGAAAATGCATAAAGAACCCCATCTAAAATGGGAAAGAATAGTTAATCAGAAATATCTTAATGGGACAGATCCTACCAATATTTTCAAAATTGCAACTTCCCCTAAAGGATCTAAGGTATGGAATTTTATGATGAATTGTAGGGACATTATTTCTGAACAACTTACTTGGGATATAGCAACAGGAGATCAAGCCTTATTCTGAAGTGGCCCTTGAGGAGGATACACAGCAATAGATAACATTATAAATAATAAAAAGGAAAAGGAACTACTAGAAAGACAATGGCGAATACACATTGAAGACTGTATTGAAATACCTAGTGGGGACCCTTCACTAGGATGGAGATGGAGATCTATGGACAAGTTAAACCTACCTAGAAATCATATTGAAGCTATCAAAAGTATATTACAGACAAGGAAAATTACAATTAGAAAAGGTAAGAATAGATTGATTTGGAATGGAGCAAAATCGGAAGAATATGATACAAAGGATGGATATAAATACCTATTAAGGAAACAACAAAGTCCAAAAACAGAAATTCCTATGAACATGTGTTGGAACAAAATGTATTTACCCAAAGCAAGTATGTTGAATTGGGCGACACTTCAAAAACGAATCTTGACAGCGGAATGGTTCAAAAAATTAGGATTTTGGTAGTCCACTCCATTTGATCAGGAACTCAGTGATGGTTCTATTCCTCAATTTTCTCTCTTGTATCTAGGATAATTTCCGGTTTCAATATGAGTTGTCCATCATCAAGAGGTGATAGTTCAGCACATAGGGCAACTTGTTGTGCAAGAACCTTTTTGAGTTTGGATGCATGGAAGATGATATGGATTCTACTATTCTCAGGTAGTAGAATCTTTCTCAAGACCTTGTAAGGCCAATAAAATCAGGGCTTAAGTTTCTCTGCTCCACTTCTTTTGATCGAGGATTGTTTGTATGGTTGTAGCCACAAGAACACTGAATCTCCAACTTCGAAAGTGCTTTCTATGCGGTTCTGATCCACATAGACATTTTGATGATTTTGAGCATGATGTAGGTTTTCTTTAAGGGCCTTCATAATATCTATACTTTGTTGTATGTAGTCTTGTGCCCCTGGTACTCTTCTAACTTGGATGATTAAATTCCCAAAATAAGTGGCCTCATACCCATATAGGACCTTGAAGGGACTCATCCAAATTGACATGTGGTGGGTAGTATTATAACAATACTCTCCTAAGTGTAACCATTTAATCCATGTGGTCTGATGTTCGGTGACATAATTTCTCAAATGCCCTTCTATCCACTTATTAACTATTTATGTGTGTCCATCTAACTGTAAGGGTAGCTTGTGCTTGGAGTTAGATCAGTTCCTGATAACCGAAAGAGTTCCTACCAGAATTGACTAAGGAACTTGCTATCTCTGTCACTAATGATATTCTTGGGTAGTCCATGGAGATGGAAAACTTAACAACTCTACTATTTGGGGTGCCTTATATTTTGTGGAGATTGCAAAGCAGGCATACTTGGTGAGTCTACCCACTATCACATAAATGCTATCCTTCCCATGTACTTTGGGTAATCCTGTTATAAAGTCCATTGAGATGCTTTCCCATTTCTAATTAGGGATGGGTAGTGGTTGTAGTAACCCTACGAGGTGAGTCTGCTTTGTTTAATTTTGTTGCCCTATCATGCATTCCTATACATAAGAACATCTTTCTTCAACCCTTTCCATAAGTACTTTTCTTTAATCTTCTTATATGTTTTGTAATATCCTTGATGGTCGGCTGAAAGGTTGTCATGCTATTCCTTCATAATCTTGTTCTTCATCTTTGGGTGTAGCACCAAGAATATTCTTTCCTTGTATAGAGTGATATCATACCATACCTTTTATTCTTCATTTCACATTTTTCCTTCTAGGATCTCATTTGATTGTGGATCTTTGACATACTCAAAAATGATGTCAGTTTTCCAATCCCCTAAAATGCTCATGATAATATTGAGATAAGGACATCTAGATAGAGCATCCGCAACTCCATTATTGATCCTCTTGACATAATCTATATCAAAGTCATGGGCTTGGATTTCCTTCACCCATTTCTATTGCTAGTCATTAAGGTCCTTCTAATGCATGAAGAATTGTAGGTTGTTGTGGTCAATCTTGATAATAAATCTTCCACAAACAAGGTACTGTCTGAATTTTGCCAAGGCATGCATAATGGCCAACATCTCTTTATCATCTAGAGTAGTGTTTCTCTGTTTTTGTGAGCTTGCAACTCTCAAATGCTATGGGATGTTTCCTTTACATGAGGACTGCACCCATTCCTTCACCTAAAGCATCACATTGTAACTCAAATGGCATTGTGAAATCGGGAATTGCTAGGACAAGACATGATTTCATGGCTTCCTTAAGTTGTTCAAAGGCTTGTTGTGTTGTGTCAATCCACATGAAGGCTCCATTCTTTGTCAAATATGTGGAGGGAGCGGTAATCTTGGAAAACCCCTTAACAAAACACCTATAGTAGCTACATAAACCCACAAAACCTCTAAGTTGGGTTAAGGCCTTGGGTTTTGGCCATTATTTGATAGCTTTGATCTTCACCTCATCTACACTCTTGCATTGATTTTGTGTCCTAAGTAGAGAATATCCTCTAACCCAACCTCGCATTTTGAGATTTTGGCATATAGGGATTTTGTCTCTAAAATATTTACAACCACTTCAATATGTCGGAGGTGTTCCTCCCATGTTTTGATATAGATAAGTATATCATCAAGGAATATAAGAAAAAATTTCCTTAGTTGTTCCTAGAAGATATGATTCATACATGATTGAAAAGTAGTTGGGGCATTGGTGAGGCCAAATGAGAAGACTGGAAATTCAAAATGCCCATAATAACATCTAAAGGTTGCTTTAGGTACATCCTCCTTTCTCATTCTCATTTGATGGTATCCCAGTTGTAGCTCAAGTTTGGAAAAGTCTTGGGCTCCATGGAGTTTATCCATCAACTCGTCTAATCTAGGGATAGGGTATCTATTCTTAATGGTTTTCTTATTTAAGGCCCTATAGTCTATACACATCCTCATAGTGCCATCTTTTTTTGTAACTAGAACTGCTAACGCTGCAAAAGGACTGCTACTTGGCTGAATATGCCCCATTTCAAGTAATTCCTTGATAGTTTTTTCAATCTCCTCCTTGAATTTCCATGGATGTCTATAAGGAGTGGTTATTACAGGTTTCGCCCCTTCTTCTAGTTCTATATAATGTCAAATCCTCTTTTTGGAGGGAGACCTAGGGGAATGTCTTCAAAAACCTTCTTGTGTTTTCCTAAGATAGTGCGGATATCTACATGGATTGCTTGCTCATGAGGGGATGATTTATCTAGAACCAAGCATTGGGCAATCCATTCTCCTTGGCCATGCCTAAGGATTCGTTCCATTCTTTTACAAGATACTACTTTTGGGGAGCCATCTAATAGTCCTCTTAATGTTACTTCTTGCTCATTATGTTTGAAGCATATCTCCAAATTCAGACTATCCATGGTGAAACGCGCCCAAAGAGTTTATCCAAGGCATTCCTAGAATTACATCATTTTGTAGATTTACAACATAAAAGTCTCCCTTAATTTTATGCCCACCCAAGGTGATCTCTAGTTGAGGAATGGCATTAGTGCATTGGACAATGGATCCATTTGCTAATGCTACCTTGAATGCTTTGAAGTCTTGGCTCTTCAATCTCCTTTTTGATACCAAGTTCTTGTTGATAAAGTTGTGGGAGGCCACACTCTCCACCAAGGCAACACTTTTTGTCCTTTTGATGCTCCCTTGATTCTGAATGGCCTATGCTCATTTTTTTGAGAAATGATTGCTAGGATTCCATGTTCATTTGTTGTAATGTCCCCAACTAGGAGGCTGTCAATTTCCAATGATTAACATACATTACTATGTGTTCAAAACAATTTAATTCAAGAAAACAATGAATAGTTCATAATACATTTGGTGGTTAACATATTTAAGCCTTAATTCCTTACTTCTCTCCTAAACTCAACCCTACGGAGGATGTGGATTTACTTATTGTAGGGCGCTTGACACCAATCTATGAGTAGGTTCCCTCAAGGCCTTAGGGCCCGTCCCTATCCCGTCTTAGGATTCACCTGCCATGTGTGTTTTTACTCCACCTCTCCCTACACAACACCAAACTTACGCTCTTAAGGGGCTATAGCAAGGGACTAAGGAACACGCTATCAATAAGCTACTTCAAATGAATAATGAACAATTAAAGTTATGTGTGTGTGTGTTTCTAATTTAGTGATATATATATATATATATTAGTTTATATATATATTTTTTATTTCACTATTATTAATACATATATTTTTTGATTTCACTGTTATAACTGAAACTAATACTAAGAATGTATCTTTGTTAGATCATATCTAATGATCTATGATTTCCATTGTTCCGTACCTATATATATTCTCCTATCCTATATATCTTCTGAAGTGAGAATGTATGCCTTCTTATATCTCTAAAAATGGGGTAATAAATTACATTCAATAGGCATGTCCCATGCCTATACACAATTGTCTTCCTTCACACTAATCGTTCCATTTCATAACAAATGATGAGCGCTGAATTAACATATATTAATCACTGCATAATTAACATAGATTTGTTTGTGTCAGTGGCTGATTATTCATATCGTGCCTTTCCTTGACAACATGGTCTTTATTGATAATCCATTATTATTAATTTTGCTGAGTCAACAATCTTTATTTTTGATTTTTTTTTCTCCACAAGTAATTTGTATTACTTTATAACGACACCCTTCCGTATTTCCTTTCTTTTTAAATTGCACTCCTTACAATATTAATGTCTTTACAGATTGCTGATTGTCATAACTAGTCGCTACTTTAGCAAGGCTGCTATGTATCGATTAAATTAGACTTAGTCAGTACGTAGGAATTGTGTGATTACTATTTGAAATATTAAAATATTAAATAAAGTTTGATTATTATTATTTTTTTCTCCGAGTCAAGGAATTAACATACATAATTGGTTATCAATATAACATTACATTATTAATATTAAGTATTGATAAATTATCAATATTACTACTTATTACAATATTGATTCTTGTCAACGTAACATTATATTATTAATATTAAGAATTGATATATTAATATTACTAGTTACTATAAGCTGTATAAGGAATTTTGTATTCCAAGCAATTATATTTTGAGCAATTTATATATGTATTAAAATATATTTATAGTGTCCATGGATCAAGAACGGCTTATGACATTTGCACCGAACCTTGCTCTATTGCTAGACATTTCTTCATTATAAGCTTCTTCTATTTTGTGCTTTTGTCCTCTTTTGCATTGATGGTCATGTCTCCATCGTTCTTTACATTTGAAACATAAACTTTTCTTCACTAATTCATCTCTCGCTTGGCATCGATGCCCTGTACTCCATTGTTTGTTGCATACATAACATTTTTTTCCCTTTATTGTCCTTCCTTGACTCTTCATGCATGTGTTGTGCCTTAGATGGGAGATTCTTGGGTTTTTCCTTCGAAGAGTTTGATTCGACCTTCTTAGCCTTTTGTATTGCTTCTTCCATGGTTTGTGGTTCAAAGGGATTTACTATTGTTTTGATTGATTCTTTAAGTTCTTCAATAAATAGAAGAGTGAGTTTGCTTTGGGAGACATCAAAAATAATGACTGCTAATTTTTTAAAATTTGTTAGCAAAGTCGTCTACGGTTCCATGTTGCCTTAGTTGTGTTGGTTCCTTGAAGTACCATTCAGGATGCTTTTGGTCAAATCTACCAATGAGTTTTTTAGTAAATTCACTATAGGTGGTTATATTTTGATGGCCTCGAGTGATGATGCCATGATGCCACCAATCGTGTGCTATCCTAGATAGGTGGAGGATGGCAAATTTGATAGCATTTTCCTCAGTCATAGGGATGAGAGATCAAGTTTTTGGACCCATGATTGTGTGGTGATTTTACCAAAACCATCAAGACACGATAGATTCATCTTATTATTTTTTTACTTGAAATCTTTGTCAGAATGATTCTTTTCCTACTTGGGTTGGCTTGGGTTTTGACTTCACAATACTCCCTAAAGGGTATACGATTTTGTATTGTTGGGTCTAATCTAGCATACATTTGTGCAAGATCCTCTACATTGTTTGTGATTGGCTCCTCTTCTTCCATGATGGGTTCTTCTCTTGGTAGGAATGGAGGAATGGTTGGCCTAAGGATGGAGCTCTAGGTTAAATGTTCATTCTCAGAATGATTTGAATGGGTGTCTCTCCCTGAATTTGGAATGGGTCTCTCATTACGGTTATTATTGTTCGTGCTTTGAATAGCTTGGAGGATTAACTAATTAGTTCTTTCAAAACTTTTATTAGTTTGCACAATGAAGGTTCTAAGTCTATTGGCTGATTGTTCGGCCATTGCTGTTGTGCGCTCTCTACGTTGACATGTTTGCATGAACTCTCTTTCATAGGATGGCAAGATTATGCTTTGATACCACTGTAATGTCCCCTCTTCTAGTTTTGCTACTTGTTGAATAAATCTTTAGAAATATGTAACCTCTAACTTAATTCTTTTTTAGAAATATCAACATTCACTAAGAATGTCCGTGATCTAGTCTTGACACTCACTAAGAATGTCCTTGATCTAGTCTTGACACTCAATAAGAATGTCCTTATAATCCCCTTTTGACTTAATCGCTAGAAATGAATGTCCTAATGATATTCCTTTGTATTTAATAATCCTCTATTGCTGATCAGCCTATCCTTACTTCTGCTTGTCAAATTCGATCTGTTGTAATATGATGGTGTGTTGGTTGTTGAATTGATTTCCCTTATGATCATTGTTTCTCCTTCTCTGTTGGGAAGTCGAATACTGTGAGTTCTTATTCAGTGGTTGAGGATTCAATTCTCTTGTGATCGTTGAAAATAAACATTGTGTATTGATTGAATGTTGCTTATCCTTCGATTGGTGATCCTCTTTGTTTGATTGATCTTCAATCTTTATACACATTCCCCTCCATCAAAGGGTTACATCCCTACAAGACCTGCCTGTCCTTTCATGGCAGATCACACCCTTGCATTACTCTTAACTAATTCATTTTCTTATGCAGATCGCAACTTCTCATGTTGTTTCCTATAAGAAACCCTACTAGATTCAACCCAAAACTTTGCACTTTGCTCAAAGAAATTTTCTCAAACAGTTTGCTTGAAATAAATAACTCAAATTACCATTCACGAGTCTCTCACTCAAACATGAATGAGCATCAATAAACAGTGCATTATAGCTACAATATTCTGTTTCACACAGACGTCAATTTTCCAAAATTCAATGCAAGTCTTCCAGGCTCCAACCCAAAAGTCACTCAATAATGGCGCCCAGATGATGTTTGTCGTCCTCTGTTTTGAAGCCCGTATTAAACACTCAGTCTTCTAATGTCTACTCGAATAATCATTGGCGGCGTTAATTATTTCGCTATGTTTCCCCAGGACTATAGTCTCGCTAAAATATTTAAATCCTCATATTTAATAATGTTGTGTATAAAGAGGCCCGATGAATCAAATATTTGGTTCCAACAATAACCATATCCAAAATATTTTAATGTTTAACCTTTGACTTGAAATATTTATCCCAGACGCTATTTATTAATGAAGTATATAGCCTGACAATATAGTCATTGCCAAGATATTATAATGTTTCACGGCAAACTCTCTTCAAAAGTATTAAATCAAACAATCGAAGTTATCTGAATATTAAGTCTCCACAATGAAGTGCCAAATCATGAATTGGGCCCCCACATTTATCTTCAGACGGTAACAATAATAATTCCCCACAGCTGCGATCTACACAAGCTCTGGTTTTTACAGCAAATATGTCGATGACAACACCAAATATTTGGAGTACAAATATTTATTCAATAACACCTGCCAATTAAATATTTTGATGCCCAAGCTTGTATAGAGAGTTTTAATATTTCAAAAAGGGACCCACCTTTCTCATTATAAATAATCTTATAAAAATTGGGCAGAAGCTTCAGACTACGGGAATATAATATCAATCCCTAATGTTAATCTTCATAAATATTTGCTGATGTGCTATGCCTTCAATATTAAAATTCTTCTCCAACAATGTTATGAAGCTCAGGCAATATTCAATATCAAAAGTAAATATTTCAAAGTTTGCAAGTATCTTATTTCTTCATATTCGTTTCTAAGAGAGACTTCAAATTAGCCACAAGTATGAACTCCATCGCAAATCTACGTTCAAAAAGAAGAATCAGGTTTCATTGTAATGTCCCCTTTGCTTAATAGAATTTAATAATAAATAATAATAAAAAGTTAATAAATGAATAAATAATCATAAATATAATTTATTATTAAAATTAATTATATTATTAATATATAATATCATATATTGCTATAAATGAATATAATAATATTATAATTATAATTTATTACAATGATAAAATAATATTAAAAATAATAAATATAATAAATTTCACTGAAAATAATAAATATATTACAAAATATGATATAATATAATATATCATATTAATAATATTAAAATATGAAATATATAAATATATAATCAATAACGAGATAATAGTCTAATATAATTATAAATAATAATTTTATTACAAATTCAAAATATATTAGAGACTCTACGGCACGGACATAAAAGACTTGAGGAAAGATTGTCACATATGGAGACGGATCTTATTGCACATCGATGCCGTAAAGGATATTCAGATACCTTCGCTCTCAATCCATTAAGACAGTGCTATCATGGAAGAAAGTCAATGATACCAAGTTAACAGTCAATCCCACGCGACTTATGGGATGATGTAATCAACAACGGTCAAAGATTAATAACAATATGATATGCGGAGCAACTCAAACATCATCATTCATCATATGGTTGATAGTTCGATGATTAGTGAAGACAGATAATATACAGCGTGTGTTATGAGAAGAATAATGGCTTAGCTACAGTGATTTCGGTAAAATGAGATCGATTAGGGGGTTAATCAATGACTAACAGATATGTTTGGTCAATGATATAATCGATAAATGGAGGAAGCGATAATAATCAGAGCATGATCAATGATTGGGGGAAGTTATCAGAAAGCACCGATTAATAAGCAGAAGACAACGATAAACAATCAATTATATAGAGGGATTTGTGATTAAGTGATGCATTTAGTAACAAACAAATCAAATCTCTAACCATCACGTCTTATCACAAGATATATGAAGGAATTCAGAGCAACTTGGATGGGAGGAGGAAAGGGAGAAGAATTGAAGACAAAATCGCAAGTGTAAGTGACGGAGAAAACGTTGCTTATTTTGACTTCATACCCACAGTTGGTCTGCTCAAGGGGGGATACGCTTGGCAGATTCACTGAAGGAGCAGCAACCCCTTTGGCTTTGGGACGTCTAGAAATAAGTGTACAAGTCAGAATATCGGACAGCATTTATACAGTTTGAAGGTCCTATCAAATCAATACAAGTATCCTTGCATTTTTAGGAAAAACAAACCAGACACAGCAAATAAGAGATCAGCCTTCTTAGAGAATACTTCCATCTCACAAATAAGGCCGGACGAGTGGTAAGGATAAAAGAAATCATTTACATAATTCATAGAGCCGTATCAGGAGCAGCAAAAGAACGCCTTAATCATCAAGATGGCATAAGAGCCGATATTATTCAGACCAAAATTGCATTCACACATTAATTATATATCATCGTAATTAAGTGGTTTCAGCAATTTAAGCCTTGAAAATGTGAGGAAATGGTTCCATAATTTTAAGTACATACGCAAGGGACATTACATTCATCCAGCGCTTTTGAAAATCTATTTAAGTTTTAGCCAATGCAGAGCATCAAACAATTTCATCAAATGCACTAGAAAACCCTCCTTTTATAACAATTTTAGGAACCTTTTAGAATTTCACTTCTGAACAAGCTGAGAGTTTTATTAAATAAAGCGACTTACAATATAACTTTATTTTAGTCACTTTTAATTAAATTAATTAACATAAATTCATTTTTAATTTTTAATTTATTTGGACAACTTAACAATAATTAATTTTATTTATTTATTTTATCAAAATTTGAGAACATTACACGTCCTCACAGCTAGTAACTTGTCTTGTAATAAAATGTATTATGAAATATATCATAATGTAATGTTAATGAAATATATTATTAAATATGTTAGTGATTATATATATAATTGATCATTATAACTGCTGTGTTTACTATTTGTTATTGATTGGTCTTTATAATAATGCTTTAAGAATGTTGAATGCTACTGAACTGACTTAATCGTTCTTAGTTGCCATGATGTTTTAATACCTTCCTTGTTATTAGTTGACAACCAGTGTATTGATAATTTAGTCAAGGGCCATCACAGATTCGTTTAATATTTATTCTCCCTATATTAGTTTTAGACAGCTACAGAAATTAAGTGGGGCAGCTCCTTTAAAAGAAACTCTTTAGTAATGTTTTTTATATACGAGTTACTCATTTATGAGCTGTGCCTGTGATGTGACTAAGCTATATATATATACACATATATATATGTGCTGGGTGTATTAGAAAATAAGACAAGATTATATATACACATACATATATATGTGTATATATGTATGTATGTGACTAAGCTACAGAAATTAAGTGGGGCAGCTCCTTTAAAAGAAACTCTTTAGTAATGTTTTTTATATACGAGTTACTCATTTATGAGCTGTGCCTGTGATGTGACTAAGCTATATATATATACACATATATATATGTGCTGGGTGTATTAGAAAATAAGACAAGATTATATATACACATACATATATATGTGTATATATGTATGTGCTGGGTGTTTTGGAGAATAAGACAAGATTAAGCGTTAATATTTTTGATTGGCTGAGTGTAGTGTGGATGGAGTGCGTGGTTGACAAAATAGGAATCATGTGTATTAATGAGTGAGAAATTCGATTGTGCGAAGAGGATTCAGCATTTGTTTTTCATGGCTGGGCATTTTTAAAAGGGACGTATATATTAACTGAAGTGTGCATTGAAGATTTAGATGGCTGGATGGTGAATAGAGACAAGGACTGTTTTTGAAAGAAATTTTTTAAGGATACGGTATGATAGTATCCAGTATGATGGTATTAGTTTCTTCTCCTGAAAAGGGTGGTTGAGCATGATTGCAGGATGTGATAGCGCGTACTTTTTTAGTAATGCTGCGTTTTAAAATAAGGAAGATATCATTGCTGAGATATAATATTGCCGTTAGAAGCTGTTCATGAAAGTTCTTATCTGCTGCAACTAAGTATATGGTTGCTACAGCAACAATACGATGGACTGAATATCAGATGAGTGCATATGATTTGAAGGAAGCATGTTTTTGAGGGGTATATTTTAGTTTTGAAGATGCGTATGGTCTGGGAAGTGAATAAATGCTGAATTTTTGTGGGTTAATGAAATTAAAGAAGTTGGGTGATGAAAAAGTAGAGATTGATATGAAAACAAAATTCATGATATCAATGTACCTTTGGGCTGGTGCTTCAAGTGTTTGGATTGGTGCTCTCTGTGTGTTGGTGCTCATTTTTGCAATCTAGGTTGGTGTCTATTTGTAAAATGAAAGCTATTGTATGTCGTGGTTTTTTTACCCGAAAGGGTTTTACACAAGAAATCTGGTGTTTGTGTCTTGATGGTTGCTCTCTTTAAATTTTTCTGTTGTTTCATGCATTTAAAAGTATAAAAGTTCTGAAATATTGATTCACCCCTCTCCCCCTCAGTATTTCCTATGTGCTCTTCATTTGATCCATAGATAAGTTACAGCATGCCAATCTGTTGTCACACAATGCTTGCCAGCAATAAAGTATGATTTATATTCCTTGTGATGAGTACCAAATATTTTTACTAATCTTTGATACTTCCTAATGTAATAAATAACCAATTATAATTAGGGTTTTTCCTCACTACTTCCCTAACCCTAATGGAGGATGGAATTACCTTTCTACGGCATTTGGAAACCATCTACAAATCAGCCACCTCAAAATTTCAGGAACACATGTTCATACCCATCTCAAGAATTCTCCCTCAAGGCTTTAGAAATACATGTCCTAAACTCATCTCGGGACTTACCCGTCTTGTGAAGAATTACTCCACCTCTCCCTACACAAACCTCCTATCCTTACAAAGGCATTAGCGGAAGACTAAGGATTGGGTCATTAATTATATTGGTCTTTCATACACAAACTGACGCAAAGGAAAGGATAAGGAGGGGCCAAAACGATGGCACGCCCTACCTGATCCACCTTGCTCAACAACATGCGGAAGCAACAACAACACAATGAGAGAGAGAAAGCAGGATCATTCATTTATTATCTTCATTCAAATTGATTCATACATACCGGGCTGTAAGGCCTTCCCGGTTTCGGCCAGATATTACAATGAATTATAGAAGTCCTCAAACATGCGAGGATCTGCCAACAATCTTGATTCTACTATCTTCTATCTTCTATCCAAAAAACTTACTAAACTCTAACCAAACATCTATACTTATACAAGAGGCTACCGAACTGAGTCGGCCTTCAGGTCCACAATCAACGGAAGGAACAGTCAGATCTAGGACCACACGCTTCCCAATGATGGATACCAGCATTAAATCCGCGACCCATAATCAATGCACAAGTCGGCTTCAACAGAAACTCAAAATAAACTACTCGGTAAACAATGATGAAGACCGAGTATCAAACAAGCATCGTCGAGGGCCAGTGAAACAACCGACCACCCAGGAGATAACCAACCAAACTCGGCAACCAAAGGAAACCGACCAACTACCGAGCCAACTCGGTCAAAGAAGGAACCGAGCAACACAGACAAACTTCAAAATCTTTTTGGTGACATAGGATTGCCAAGGACCCGAGATGCTCCTGCATCAGACACCTGGGGTTATTTAGAAATGATTCTCCGAATCATTCAGTAGGTATGATCTGAGTTGCATCCAACTCAGACTGTGAAATCCATGAACTGTCTTCAATCGGTCTGTTCTTCCATTTTACCAGATATTCCATATATTGTTTACCTCTTGTTCTTTTACTAACTCTTGCTCCAAAATCTGCTCAACTTCTTCATTCTGCTTCTTAGGATACTCCATCGATACTGTCATGTCTTCATTAGGTTCATGATACTCATACAAATCAACAATGTTGAAAATCGGTGATATGTCCATGTCATCAAGTAACTCAATCTCATATGCATTCCCACTGTCAAATTTCTTCAAAATCTTGCAAGGTCCAAGCTTCTTCATCTTTAGCTTCCCTTATGTTCCAACAGGAAATTGACCTTTCTTCAAATGAACCATCACTTCCTCACCAACATCAAAAGTTTTATGTCTCCTTGATCTATCAACTCTGTCTTTGTATTTCTGATTACTCTCTTCCAGCTTGATTTTCACATCTTCATGCAATGTCTTTATGTACTCAGCAAACTTCACTCCTTCAGCACTTCTCTTACTTTCATCAACGGCATCCCTTAAATCAGATATACCTCTCGGTTGTATGCCATTCACAATCTCAAATGGTGTTTTTCCAGTACTTCTATTCACTGGATTATTGTATGCAAACTCTACTTGTGCCAACACAGAATCTTAATTACTAGGTGTGTGTCCAACTAAACATCTTAAAAGATTTACCAAACTTCTGTTTACAACTTCTGTATGTCCATCGGTTTGTGGGTGAAATGTAGAACTATATTTCAACTCAGTGCCAAACTTTTTCCAAAGGCTCTTCCAAAAGTATCCAACAAATTTACTGTCTCAGTCAGAGATAATACTCCTCAGTAATCCATGCAATCTGACAATTTCTTTAAAGAAAAGATCTGCTACATGTATTGCATCTGATGTCTTTCTACAAGGTATAAAATGTGCCATCTTTGAAAATCTATCTACCACAACAAATATAGAATCATTACCTCTTACTGTCTTCGATAAGCCAAGAACAAAATTCATACCTATGTCAATCCAAGGTTCCTCAGGTACAACAATCGGTGTATACAATCCAGTATTCTAACTTACTCCTTTTGCAACTTGACAAATTCCACAACTTTTCATTCTGAACATCTTTATACAACTGTGGCCAAAAGTATTTCTCCTTAAGCAAATTCAATGTCTTATCAATACCAAAATGTCCAGCCAAACCACTACTATGTTTCTCTTTTATCAAATTAGTTCTCATTTGTCCTCTCGGTATACATAATTGAATACTTTTAAACAACACACCTTCTTGGATGAAATATTCTTCCCATTTGGTACCCGGTTGATCTTGAATAGGTGCTCTGCACTTTCTCCATGGCTCAGAAAAATCAGGATCTGTTTCATACAAATCTCTCATCTCATCAAAACCAAGAACTTCAATTTTCATCTCAATCATCAAAGATCTTCTACTCAATGCATCAGCAACTCGGTTAATGACTCCACTTTTATGTTTGATCACAAATGTATAACTCTAGAAATACTCAACCCATTTCATATGTCTCTAATTCAACTTATTCTGACTACCCAAGTATTGTAAAGCCTTATGATCAGTATACAACACAAATTCACTCAGTGTCAAATAATGTCTCAATTTCTTCAGTGCTTGAACAATAGCATAGAATTCTTGATCATACACAAAATATTTCCTTCTAGCATCATTCAACTTTTCACTAAAGAAAGCAACAGGTTTACTTTCTTGACTTAGCACAGCTCCAATTGCACTTCCACTTGCATCACATTCCACTTGAAATACCTTATTGAAATCAGGCAATGCCAAAACAGGCAATTCAGCAACCTTTTGTTTCAGGGTCTCAAAACTTTTATCAACTCCATGTGTCCACTTGAATTCTTTTTTATCTCCTCTCATAGTCTCAGTCATAGCATTACAAATTGAACTGAAATTCCTTATGAACTTTCGGTAAAAACTTGCCAAACCATGAAATGATCTTACCTCACTAGCATTCACAGGTGTAGGCCAATTCAGAATAGCTTCAACCTTTTCAGAATCCATCTTCAAACCATTAGCTGAAATTACAAATCCCAAATACACAATCTCCTATTTCATGAATGAACACTTTTTTAGATTTATCAGCAACTTTTCTTCTTTCAATCTCTACAAAACTTGTCTAACATGCAACAAATGTTCTTCTCTGGTCTTACTGAATATCAAAATATCATCAAGATATACAATCACAAACTTACCCAAGAATTTTTTCAGAACTTCATTCATCAACCTCATAAAAGTACTCGGTGCATTAGTTAAACCAAAAGGCATAACCAACCACTCATACAAACCTTATTTTATCTTGAAAGCAGTCTTCCACTCATCACCTTCTCTGATTCTGATCTGATGATACCCACTTTTCAAATCAATCTTTGTGAAATACTTTGCTCCAATCAATCTGTCCATTATGTCATCCATTCTCGGTATAGGAAACCTATACTTCACTGTTATCTTATTGATTGCTCTGGAATCAGTACACATTCGCCATTCTCTATTCTTCAGTGCCAATACTGCAGGTACTGCACAAGGACTCAAACTTTCTCTGATCAAACCTCTCCAACAACTCTTGAATCTGTCGGTTCAATTCCTGATTCTTGGTAAGTGTCAACCGATGAGGTGCCTTATTTGGTAAACTAGCTCCTGGGATTAGATCCATGCAATGATCAATACTTTTCTTCGATGCCAAACCATCAAGTACATTATCAAAAATGATATCATTGTACTCGGTGAGTAATTTATCAATCTCCTCAAGAATACTATCTTATGTTTTCTTACTCAATTTTTAGGAATCACAGCAAAACATACATCATTCTTCTTCAAATCCTTAACAAACTTTCTTCCTTCCATCAAGAAAACTTTCACAGATGTGCAAACATTACTAACAGGTTCTTCCATCAAAGGTAACAAGATTTGTTTCTTTCCATCAACCATAATAGTATATTTATGTAATCTCCCATCATATATAGCATGTCTATCATATTGCCAAGGTCTACCCAACAAAATATGACAACAATCCATAGGCATGATATCACACAACACCTTATCATAGTACTTTCCAATTTCCAAACTCACATAACATTGTTCACTTACCAGGAGTGTATGCTCATCTTTGATCCATGAAATCTGATAGGGATTCGGATGTTCCAACCTCTTCAACTGCAACATTGTGACCATTTCCTCAGATGCCAGATTCTCCAAGCTACCACTGTCAATGATTACCTTCCAAACTTTGTCAGAAACTCTACATCTGGTCTTGAACAAACTTTTCCTTACCGGATCTTCCTTTTTACTTTCATTCCACAATGCTCTCCTTACCATCAAGTTATTTTCCTTCTCAGGTTCATTCGGTGACTCCTCTTGCACCAAAGCATTTCTACTGCTACCAGCCTTCTTACTTGCATGTGTACATTCAAAAGATCTATTTCCTTCTTCTCCACAATTGTAATAAGTTCCTCGAAAACTACCTCTGCTATAACCACCTCGGTAGTTACTACCTCTGCCTCTAGATGAACCTTCACCTTTCCACTCGGTCTTGCCTTTATCCAGATTCGTCTTTTCAAGTTCAGATCTACCACTTTCACCATTAGATCTACCTCTTCCTCTAGGGAATCTACCACCTCAACCTCTTTGCCTCTGTTCATGTCTCTTGTTCAATTTCTCCTCAGCTTTCAATGCAAATTGATAAGCTTCTTCAATGTTCTCCAATTTGACCAAACTGATTTCCTCTTGGATGGAAACACTCAAACCATTCAGGTATCTAGCAATTCTTTCCACATCATCTTCATCATGTCCAGATCTGATATCTAATCTATAGAATTCCTCAGTATACTCTTTTACCGAGCTATCTTTATACCTTAGACTTTGCATTCGCCTAACTAGGTTAATCTGATTATCACAAGGTAAGAACTTTCCTTTCAATTTATTCACCATTTTATCCCATACCTTGATTTTGTCTTTGCCTTTCTTTTTCCGATCCAATTGCAGATGCTCCTGTTAGCATCGAATGATGGTAACCGGTAAAACTCTCTACCGGTCCAAGTATTGTCATTGATTGGCAAAAGAAATAGAGATTTGTCATCTCTATACAGGTTGAAGCTCTAAGAAAATCTACATCAAGAGAGGCTGGTTTGGCAAGAAAAGAACAATTGTAATCCATTGTAACCGGTCGCTACACTAAGCATCAGTAACCAGGCAATGCACTCAATTAGGAAAGAGAGTATTCCAGTATCAATCAAGGACCGAACTACAACTGGTATAGACAATTGCCAACTAGTGTCTATAACACAACCGGGACAGTGCAACCGGTAATCTGCGCAAAAAGATGCACACCGAGGACATGCAATCGGTAAGCCAAGAAAGAGACAGCAGCAGGGCAAAGACTCTTATCTGTCTATAACATGAAGAACTCAACCGATATTTCATAAGGACTCTGGTATAAACCGAGGAAGTCATAGTCAACTATCTGTTCCAACCAACTCCTTTTACTGGGATTTATTGCAGTAAATCCGGGTGATCTTGAGTCATCTTGGTAATCGATTTGAGGCATAGGTAAAGGATTTGAAACCGGAATCAATGGTTTCTTGAAGTGCGAATGAAAGATTTAAAGTCGGATTCAGTGACTTTAAATTAAAGTGTTATCTCCTATGAAGGAAGAACTGAGTGATGTATTCGTAAGAACTCGGGATTAGGTCATGCATTTGAGGAGCAGCTAGTGCAACAAATCAGTATATAATCTTATGCCTGTTGTGAAGAAAAGTTGCCTTCATTCTGCCAAGGAAAAAAAGAGTGAACTTATATGCTACAGAAGCAGGGGTAAAAGAAAGTAATGAAATAGAGATAATAGATTGTGCAAAACAGCACAACAGTAGATGAGAATACACCTACGATGACCGGTGTTGATTCTCAGTTGAGCGCAAAGAGAGATCTTATCAGGCTAAGCAAAACCATCTATAAAGATCACACTTCTATTGTTTTCTAGCAAACTTCAATAGGCAAATCTTAGTATTTGGGTGGACTCTAACAGGTCCCTTGTATCGAAATCCCTTAACTGGGTGACATCTCTCAAGGTGTTTTAGAAGTCTTTTAACCAGGTAGGTCCTAACAGACCTTATTGTAACAAATCCCTTGACTAGGTCGCATCTAGCAAGTGCGTTTTTATCCTTTAAACGGAAAAGCTCTTAATAGGGTGTACTCCACGAGAGTCAAAATTTGTGAGATCTCCTCACACCATGGTTTTTACCCTAACCGGGTTTCCACGTGATAAATCTGGTGTCATTTTGTGATTGCTTACTGTTATTATTTGCTTAAATCTATTTGCCTTTTGTGCTGTAAGTTTACTTCACTGGAATCAACGAAAAAGTAAGAAGAGTTTTTACAAGTGCTAATTCACCCCTCCCCTCTCAGCACCGGTTGGGACTATCAATTGGTATCAGAGCCCGGTCTTGTTTTCTTTTCTGCTTAACCACACAAGGAAAAAGTCAAGATGATGAGGAAGGAAGGACCAAAGTTTTCAAAAGAAAACTTCACCTTATGGTGCAGCAGAATGAAGTTGTATATGAAGACTATCGGTGACCAGTATTGGATTCACGTTACCACTGATTACAATGAGCCCAATGGCACCCTGACACCTGATCAGGAAAAGATCAAGACTGAGCACATGGCTGCTATGGATATGATAGCCAGCACGCTACCTAATTATGTCTATGCTGAGATCGAACACCTTGATTCTGCCTTCAAGATGTGGGGCAAGCTGCAAACAGTCTATGGAGAGGATCCCAATGTTCAAAGAGCCAAGGTCGAAAGTCTCAGAGGAAAGTATGATGAAGGAGAAGACATAGAGCAATACAGCAATTGGATCAAAGAAGTGATCAACTCCATCAGATGTGCCGGAGGAAAGTTCAGTGAAGAGGAAGTAATCAGCAAAATACTGAGAACTCTCAGACCTCAGTATGCTATCAAGATCTCTGCCATTCAAGAGCTTAGATCGGTGACCAAAGATCAAGTCACTCTAGACTCCCTTATCGGTAAGCTGGCTGCCTTTGAATTAAGTAACTTTGATAACAGTTTATCTATTCAAGAAGCAGCTTTCAAGTCCTCTGCCAATATCTCTTCCACTAAAAAGGGAAGAGAAACCGGTAACTACTCAACTGGAAAGATTGGCAACCTTGCTGAGAATCTACTCTCAGAAGAGATGGAGCAAGAAGAGTTTGAAGCACTCATTGCAAGAAGATTCCCCAAAGGGAAAGGAAAGTACAAGGGAAAGCTCCCTTTGAAATGCTTCTCTTGTAATAAAATAGGTCATATTGCTGCAAGATGTCCTGATAATGAACATAAAGATAAAAGAGACTGGTTCAAAAATAAAGCAAAAAAGGAGTGCTATCTTGCAGAAGGAGTCACAGATAACGAATTTGAAGACTCGGAGGATCCAAAAATTGCATTTGTTGCAATAAAGGAGGAAAACCCAGCAATAGAAGAAGTTGCACTCATATCAAGATCTCATCAGAATGATGACTGTATCATCGACAGTGGATGCACTCACCACATGACCAGTGATAAGAGCAAGTTTATCAACCTCGAGCTCACTGACAACGGATCAGTTACCTTTGGGAACAATGCTCCCTGTGGCATAAAACGTAAAGGTTCTATCGCTCTCTCCAACAAAGCCGTCTGTGAAGATGTGTACTGGATTGAAGGACTCAAGTACAACTTGATGAGCGTTGCACAACTGAACAACAAAGGATTCCTACTGGAATTTGGACAAGGTTCCTGTATAATAAAGACTCAATCCCGAACTCATGTCGCAACCGGTAGACAGAGCAAAGGCAACCTTTTCTATCTTGACTCAATGGAAGGAGCATGTCTCATAGCCTCGGTCAAGGGAGAATCTAGCAAAATCTATCTTATGACAAAAGAGGCCAATAGCTGGTTATGGCATAGGAGGCTCTGCCACATAAACTTTGATAGTATTGTCAAAGTAAGCAAAAAGAAAATGGTAAGAGGACTTCCTGAAATTACAAAGCCCGTCAAGGGCATTTGTAAAGATTGTCAATTGGGAAGCTGACCCGAACATCCTTCAGCAGTAAGTCCTTCTTTGCTGAAAAAGTTCTAGATCTAGTGCACACTGACCTGTGTGGACCAATGAGAACAAAGAGCTACCATGGAGACCGATACTTTATGCTTTTTGTGGACGACTTCTCAAAATTGATGTGGACACTCTTTCTTAAAGAGAAATCAGAAGCTTTCCACATGTTCATGTTATCCTAATTTTCATATGCATGCAAATTTGGCTAAAATCCATCCCCAGGTCTTTGTTTTTATCCTACCAAGCATCCCTAAAAAAATTTTATGATCTTATGCCATGTCCTTTGGCCTCTGCAAATTATTTTTTATTCCTTGGTCTGTAGTTGAAGAATTCAGAAAAAGTAGCCGTTTGAGCTAAATAAACCCTGCAAACCCTAAGCCCCTCATTCTATTTCCATGTTACTTTTTCGGTAACTTAAGTCCCAATTTCTCATGTGCGTAATTCTTCCTTCGGTCACCAGTTCTCTTATTCTTCCAGCGGTTACCTTTTCCTTTCGGCAAACTGGCGACTACAGTGTTTTTCTTAGTCGCAAGATAAAATGGTGAAGCTTCTAAACATTCAGCGACTTCGCGGATTGCCTTCAGTCAGGCATTCGCTAACTGTAACCCCAAGTTGGACTTTTGGTTTAACAATTCTGCGAATGCCTTGTTCGCGTATTCTTCAGACTTAACCGAGGTTAAGAATTCTATTTAGCGACTGAGCGAATTTCCTATTGGGTGCGCATTCGCTAAGACTTCTGGGGTTAAGTGATTTAAGTGGGGCCCCAGTTGATGAGATCAACGGCTGTCGTAAGATCTCATAGGGTCTGTCAGAGGGTTGCGATCTTGCGACAACTGTCAATCTTCCCTTTTGCTCAACGCTTAGTGCTTTTGTGGGTCCTCTAACAATTGATGCTGACATGCTTGAATTTGATTGGTTGTCGTGTGCTGACGAAGATTTCTAGGTGGGACCGATGTCAGGGGTTGCCGAGGTGTATGCCTACAGAGCAGTCAAGGGCAAATAAAAGAATGACATGTGGCAGTTCTGGGCCCAAGGTTAAGAGTATTCTGTGAATCAACGACTAAAGGATATCTTCTAGTTCACTAGAGTTAACCGGAGTCAACTAAAAGTTTAAACGATTCTGCGACTGAAGGAAAATTGGAACCCAAGGTAAATACTGAGTTAGTTTTGCAATCAAATGTCGGGCCCAGATAAAAAAGGAAGATCTGACGGTCGCGTTTTAAAGTGAGATTGATTTTTTGAATGCCGACCATCGATAGGGAATTTTAGCGCCACCTGTGACCGTTTTATCATATTTTAAATTCAAATATCTCAAAATATCAAATTTCAACAGTTATGGCGAGCCCGAGTTGCAGGTAGGTAGATGGATCATGGCGGCTGAATTTTTGCAGGTATAAACATGAAATGGACACACAAACACAGATATCTGATCGATTGAGATATTTGCAGAAATAAAATTTATGATCAGACTTGACAGATGTAGGGTTTATTATTATATGAAAATTTATGTAACCCTAATTAGATTTTTTGCTCCTGCCTGCGTGCAAGAGATGTATATATTGTTTTTTGAGAGCTTTAGAGCTCAAAGTTCACATTTTGTAAAAAGAAAAGTCTCTTTTCTTAGAAGGCTATCTGTGACATTTTTTTGTCCTCTGGTTTTCTACATTCTGTAACCTCCCATTGATAATTCAGATATTGAAGATATTTTGTGACATTTCTCATGTCCCTATGCCTTCTTGTGTGAGTTATCTCTTAATGAATTCAGTATTTACATGCTTCTCAGTGATATCTTAGGGTTCCTGATCCCTCTTACTTTCTATAATTGTGTGTGTTATTGTGCTTGATCTGATTTAGATGTTTTGTGGGTATACTTCAACCCCTTAACTATCTTGTCTCATTCCTATACCGAGTTGCAGAGGTGAATGTTTGTTTGCAGGTCATAGGTTGTTGTCTAACTCCAAAGAGTGTTATTATTTGTGAAAGAATCTCTCTTTCCCTAAATAGCCCTCTGTATTTGCAGACCCTTCTATGAAATATTTATGCAAGCCTATTCAGTAAATTGTGATCTCCTAGACTTAAGTTTGTGCATTGAATCCATCTTTTATACTGTAATTCATACCTTCATTTCGGTGCATCACCTAGTAGGTAGTTTGCTTTCAGTCATTTCCCTTTCCAAGCATTCCTTCTATCCCTTTCCCTCAAAGAGTTTACTTTTCATGTCTAGAAGCAAATTAGGGTGATTATCCAAGAGGAACCAGCCTAGAACCTGGAGGTCTCATCTCAGTTAGCATAGGTCCCACAACCTGGAGATGATTCCCATGTTATACTAGGTTATCAAGACTACGAGAGCTTGAAACAAGGGTGCAAACTTAGTGTATAACAATTCTGGCACGCCCAGTGGGACCAAGAAGTCATAGTTTTCATAGTTCTTGCTGGTTTTGATATGCATCCAGTAGGTTGCAGACCTTTGAGAGGTCATTGTTTTGCATATCTGGCGACTTTGAATTCACATTTACTGGTTATAAGCAAACTCAGTACCTGAAAATGGACTACCATCCTTCTTTTCATGAAGATATCCCTTCATTTCATGAAGGCTAGCTTTATCAGAGCAGTTGAACTTCTGATTTCATGCAGGACTATCCAGTTGCAACAATGAAGCAACATTCACCTCATGCTTGCCCCCCACCCACCCAACTTCCAGTATCATGGCAGCATCAATACACATACCAGCAACCTTAAGAGGAGATGCTTTCCATAAAAGAACATGCTTATCATGTCCAGACCCAACAACAACAAGCCTTGGCTCAGCTGGATCAAGGTTATAGGAGGTCTCTAGCAGAGCAATACAAGAGAAATGAGGCTAAGCTCGCTGAAGGGTTGGAAGCACAAAAGAGACACTATGAAGAGGTGTTAGAAACACAGAAAAAGAATATGTAGACACAAGCAAAGGAGCAGTTCGACACTAGATGGAAGCAGTGTGAAGAAATCATTGCAGGACAACAAAAAAGTCAAACAGCCCTTGCAAGTAATCTAGCAACGCTGAACAAAGTTTACAAGGAAAACTTGATTAAGGTTAGTGCTGCTATAGTTGAAAAAGAGGAAGATTTTCAAAGAACATTAGCAGCTCAGAAGGGTGCCTATGAAGAATTGGAGGTTCATAAAAATAATTGTGAAAAGGTGGTTCAAGACCAAAAGATTTTGATAGAGGCCATGTTTGATAGAGGCAATGAGTTTCAGATTGAGAAAGAAAAAGAACAGAGAGCTCATGAGGAGTTTCATGAGAAAGAGTTGCAGGATCTCAAGCAAAATATAGGATTCCTGGCTTCTATAGCTGAAACATATAAGAGAGGCTATTAGATGCAGATTGAGAGATGTGAACAACTTGAGGGAGAAAAAGAGAGCATTGAACAGAAGATTGCTAATCTCAAGGAGGCTCTCTCTGAACAAGTTAAGATAAATGAGTTCTCAGCAAATCATGATAATTGTGCTGACAATAGTATACTCCTCCTACAAGAGACTCTAGAAGAAGAAGAAGAAGAAGATCAATTTTGGGACGAGATGGAACACTTTTGCTTGCATCTTGATGATAAGCCCATACTTCCAGAGAACATCTACAAATTGCAGGAGATAGTCATTTCCAGCCAGCATGATGAGGAGAACAACCAGACTGAAGTAATTTCTCAGGAACCTGAGTCTATCAAGGAGAGTTCTAGGTCCAACATCTCTCATGGCTGCCCTATCAGGCATTTGGCCAGGATGGAGGTTGTCAAGGGAGTACAAGTTATGCCAGCATCCCAACATGATTTTCCACCAGAAGCTGAAGCTGAGTATGAACCAAATCAGCTTGTTGTCCCCATTGACCAAGTAAGGTCTTATTGCTGCTTGTTGTTCCTCCTCAGAATGATAGTGCTTACAATCAGCTTGACCAAGTGAGTAAAATCCATATCAATCAAACCCTTGTCAAGCAGGTGATTCTGCATATCTCCTATATTTATATTTTAATAGCTTTCCAAGAACATGTGGATTATTGTAATCTGAGAAGGATGGGAAGTTATTTTTCACAAACAGTAAATGGTTTTGTCTGACCAGTGTTATGTACCGGCTAGTTTAGGTTAGGTATGTTTTGTTTCCTTCCCCTGTTCTCTAGCCTAGTTCCCTGTTTTGCAAGAAGTGCTCGTGCACATGTTTTTGTTCCTTCCAGTTCCAAATCTGTTCCCCTGTCAGAAGGTTTTGTGCTCAGTGATGACCCCATGCCCAATGGATTGCTTTAAGGCCACTGGTTTTCAATGTCTAGCAAGCTGACATCCAGCAGAAATCGCCAAAATGTTACCCTAATTTTCATATGCATGCAAATTTGGCTAAAATCCATCCCCAGGTCTTTGTTTTTATCCTGCCAAGCATCCTTGAAATTTTTTTATGATCTTATGCCATGTCCTTTGGCCTCTGCAAATTATTTTTTATTCCCTGGTCTGTAGTTGAAGAATTCAGAAAAAGTAGCCATTTGAGCTAAATAAACCCTGCAAACCCTAAGCCCCTCATTCTATTTCCATGTTACTTTTTCGGCAACTTAAGTCCCAATTTCTCATGTGCGTAATTCTTCCTTCGGTCGCCAGTTCTCTTATTCTTCTAGTGGTTACCTTTTCCTTTCGGCGAACTGGCGACTGCAGTGTTTTTCTTAGTCGCGAGATAAAATGGTGAAGCTTCTAAACATTCAGCGATTTCGTGGATTGCCTTCAGTCGGGCATTCGCTAACTGTAACCCCAGGTTGGACTTTTGGTTTAACGATTTTGCGAATGCCTTGTTCGCGTATTCTTCAGACTTAACCGAGGTTAAGAATTCTATTCAGCGACTGAGTGAATTTCCTATTGGGCGCGCATTCGCTAAGACTTCTGGGGTTAAGTGATTTAAGTGGGGCCCCAGTTGATGAGATCAACAGCTCTCGTAAGATCTCATAGGGTCTGTCAGAGGCTTGCGATCTTGCGACAGCCGTCGATCTTCCCTTTTGCTCAGCGCTTAGTGCTTTTGTGGGTCCTCTGACAATTGATGCTGACATGCTCAAATTTAATTGGTTGTCGTGTGCTGACGAAGATTTTCAGGTGGGACCGATGTCAGGGGTTGCCGAGGTGTATGCCTACAGAGCAGTCAAGGGCGAATAAAAGAATGACATGTGGCGGTTCTGGGCCCAGGGTTAAGAGTATTCTGCAAATCAGCGACTAAAGGATATCTTCTTGTTCGCTAAAGTTAACCGGAGTCAACTAAAAGTTTAAACGATTCTGCGACTGAAGGAAAATTGGAACCCGAGGTAAATACTAAGTTAGTTTTGCAATCAAATGTCGGGCCCGGGTAAAAAAGGAAGATCTGACAGTTGTGTTTTAAAGTGAGATTATTTTTTGAATGTCGACCGTCGATAGGGAATTTTAGCGCCACCTGTGACCGTTTTATCATATTTTAAATTCAAATATCTCAAAATATCAAATTTCAACAGTTATGGCGAGCCCGAGTTGCAGGTAGGTAGATGGATCATAGCGGCTGGATTTTTGCAGGTATAAACATGAAATGGACATGCAAACACAGATATCTGATCGATTGAGATATTTGCAGAAATAACATTTATGATCAGACTTGACAGATGTAGGGTTTATTATTATATGAAAATTTATGTAACCCTAATTAGATTTTTTGCTCCTGCCTGCGTGCAAGAGATGTATATATTGTTTTTTGAGAGCTTTAGAGCTCAGAGTTCACATTTTGTAAAAAGAAAAGTCTCTTTTCTTAGAAGGCTATCTGTGACATTTTTCTGTCCTCTGGTTTTCTACATTCTGTAACCTCCCATTGATAATTCAAATATTGAAGATATTTTGTGACATTTCTCATGTCCCTATGCCTTCTTGTGTGAGTTATCTCTTAATGAATTCAGTATTTACATGCTTCTCAATGATATCTTAGGGTTCCTGATCCCTCTTACTTTTTGTAATTGTGTGTTATTGTGCTTGATCTGATTTAGATGTTTTGTGGGTATACTTCAACCCCTTAACTATCTTGTCTCATTCCTATACCGAGTTGCAGAGGTGAATGTTTGTTTGCAGGTCATAGGTTGTTGTCTAACTCCAAAGAGTGTTATTGTTTGTGAAAGAATCTCTCTTTCCCTAAATAGCCCTCTTTATTTGCAGACCCTTCTATGAAATATTTATGCAAGCCTATTTAGTAAATTGTGATCTCCTAGACCTAAGTTTGCGCATTGAATCCATCTTTTATACTGTAATTCATATCTTCATTTCGGTGCATCACCTAGTAGGTAGTTTGCTTTCAGTCATTTCCCTTTCCAAGCATTTCTTCTATCCCTTTCCCTCAAAGAGTTTACTTTTCATATCTAGAAGCAAATTAGGGTGATTATCCAAGAGGAACCAGCCTAGAACCTGGAGGTCTCATCTCAGTTAGCATAGGTCCCACAACCTGGAGATGATTCTCATGTTATACTAGGTTATCAAGACTACGAGAGCTTGAAACAAGGGTGCAAACTTAGTGTATAACAGTTCAAAATCTACAAAGCTAGAGTGGAAAAAGAAACCGGTAAAAGCTTGAAGTGTCTGAGATCAGACAGAGGAGGTGAATTTACCTCTCAAGAGTTCATTCACTACTGTGAGGAACATAGAATAAAAAGACAGCTATCTGCACCAAGGACTCCTCAGCAAAATGGAGTAGCAGAAAGAAGAAACAGAACGCTAATTGATTGTGCTAGAACATTGCTGATTCAAAAAGACCTGTCGCATCACTTCTGGAGGGAAGTTGTCAGTACTGCAGTCTACACAAACAACCGAGTTGAAGTCAAAAAGGGAACCGATAAGACTCCTTATGAACTTTGGTTCAAACATACTCCCAGTGTAGGATACTTCAAAATCTTCGGAAGTAAGTGTTATGTCAAAAGAGATATGTACTCTGGGAAGTTTGATCTCAAGTGTGATGAGGGAACATTCTTGGGTTACTCTACCAAAAGTAAGTCCTATCAGTGTCTGAACAAAAGAATAGGGAAAATAGTTGAAAGCGTCAATGTAAAAGTTGATGAATCTTCAGAACCAGGAATGAAGATCGATCATGATGATCTCAACAGCCTTCAAGGCCTAAACGAAGGGAATGCCTTTGAATTCAACCAAGATATGAATGAAGATGACGGAAAAATATACATGGATAGACATCTGGAGCAAGAAAATGTACCTAAACCCAACAGGTTGATACAGGAAGGCGAACAAGTTGATGACCTGAACCATGATGAAGACAATGCTCAACCAGAAGAACCAGATAGGGAACAGAGACCTGTCCTTCCAAGGTATGTCACATATCATTCTACTGACAATATAATTGGTGACAAACATGGAAACGTCCTGACCAGGAAGAAAGCCAAAGAGAACATTTGTCTGCTTTCATGTATTGAGCCCAAATCCACCAGAGAAGCCCTGGAAGATGAGTACTGGGTCAAGGGCATGGATGAAGAAATCGAACAAATAGAAAAGAATGACACATGGGAACTTGTGCCTAGACCTCAGGACAAAAATGTCATTGGGACAAAATGGGTCTACAGGAACAAACTGAATGAGGACGGCAAAGTCATTAGGAATAAAGCAAGATTGGTTTGCAAAGGATATGCTCAAGAAGTTGGACTAGACTATGGAGAAACTTTTGCACCAGTGGCTAGATTGGAAGGGGTAAGAATTCTTCTTGCCTATGCAGCTCACAAAAGGTTTAAAGTCTATCAAATGGATGTGAAGTATGCATTCCTCAACGGGATATTGGAAGAGGAAGTCTACATTGAGCAACCGGAAGGGTTTATATCTGCTCAAAAGACTGATATGATCTGCAAACTAAAAAAGGCTCTATATGGGCTTAAGCAAGCTCTAATGGCTTGGTATGAAAGGTTGCATTCATACCTTCTGACCATTGGATTCACAAGAACCGGTGACAACAGCAATATGTATCTCAAAATTGGAAAAGATGAAAATCTAATTGCTGAAATCTTTGTTGATGATATCATCTTTGGAGGGGATGATAGGATGAGCAAAGCCTTTGTTGAAGAAATGAAGAAAGAATTTGAGATGTCTATGATTGGGCCCATAAAATTCTTTATTGGACTACAGGTCCATCAGCTGGAAGAAGGTATCTTCATCTCTCAGTCCAAGTACATAAAAGAAATTCTTAAGACTTTTGGACTAGAAGAATCCAAACCGGTTAGAACACCAATGATAACTAACCTCAAGTTATCAAAAGAGGATGATGCCAAAGACGTAAATGAAACAATGTATCGGTCCATGATAGAAAAATTGCAGTATGTTGTTCACAGCAGACCAGACATTGCTCATGCAGTTGGCATAGTGGCAAAATTCTCAGCTAATCCCAAAGAAACACATCTGGTGGCAATAAAGAGAATCTTCAAATATCTAAAAGGAACCGAGGAATATGGCTTGTGGTTTCCTCACCAGGGAGTATTCCAAATAAAAGTCTACACTGATGCAGACTGGGTTGGCAACATTGATGACAGAAAGAGCACAAGCGGTGGTGCCTTCTTTCTAGGTGGGAGGATTGTATAGTGGACAAGTAAGAAGCAGAACTGCATATCACAGTCCACTACTGAAGTTGAATATGTTGCTATTGCAATCAACTGCACACAAGTGATTTGGATCAAACAACTGCTAGAAGGTATTCAGGAACAGGTACCTGAACTGATCGCAATTCACTGTGACAATACCAGTGCCATCAACATATCCAAAAATTTTGTTATGCACTCCAAGACCAAGCAAATTGCCATCAAGTATCACTACTTGAGGGAACTAGTATAGGATAAAGAAGTAAGATTGGAGTATGTTTCCACCAAAGAACAGATTGCTGATATATTTACAAAGCCATTACCAAAGAGTACTTTTGAGTATCTCAGAGGTAGACTAGGGTTGTACCCCTCTCAGATCATCAGTAATCCTCAACCGGCAATCATCAGTTCATTATGACTCAACCGAAGGTTACACCTATAACCTCATCTCTCATTAACTGATGAAAAGGACTGTTGCTCGCAGGGGGAGCAGAGTAGAGAATGCAAATCTTCCTGATTAGCCTTTTTGGCATTATTGTCAAAAAGGGGGAGATATTGTCAAAACTGTGAAGGGTATTTGGAGTCTTACATTACTTCCCTGGCTTATCAATAAGTTTGATTGCCGATAGCCAAATGCCAATCGGCAATCAATGCCAAAGGTGGAGATTGTTAGCATCGAATGATGGTAACCAAAACTCTCTACCGGTCCAAGTATTGTCATTGATTGGCAAAAGAGATAGAGATTTGTCATCTCTATACAAGTTGAAGCTCTAAGAAAATCTACATCAAGAGAGGCTGGTTTGGCAAGAAAAGAACAACTGTAATCCATTGTAACCGATCGCTACACTAAGCATCAGTAACCGGGCAATGCACTCAATTAGGAAAGAGAGTATTCCAGTATCAATCAAGGACCGAACTATAACCAGTATAGACAATTGCCAACTAGTGTCTATAACACAACCGGGACAGTGCAACCGGTAATCCGCGCAAAAGGATGCACATTGAGGACATGCAACCGGTAAGCCAAGAAAGAGACAGCAGCAAGACAAAGACTCTTATCTGTCCATAACATGAAGAACTCAACCGATATTTCATAAGGACTCCGGTATAAACCAAGGAAGTCATAGTCAACTGTCTGTTCCAACCAAGTCCTTTTACTGGGATTTACTGCAGTAAATTTGGGTGATCTTGAGTCATCTTGGTGATCAGTTTGAGGCGCAGGTAAAGGATTTGAAGCCGGAATCAATGGTTTCTTGAAGCGCAACTGAAGGATTTAAAGCCGGATTCGGTGACTTTAAATTAAAGTGTTATCTCCTATGAAGGAAGGTTGCCTAACACGCAACTAATGTCTTCTTCATGAAGTGAATAAAGCTAGAGCATGCATCGGATGTTTGCTCAGTAAACCAATACTCAACTGAGTGATGTATTCGTAAGAACTCAGGATTAGGTCATGCATTTAAGGAGCAGTTAGTGCAACAAATCAGTATATAATCTTATGCTTATTGTGAAGAAAAGTTGCCTTCATTTTGCCAAGGAAAAAAAGAGTGAACCTATATGCTACAGAAGCAGGGGTAAAAGAAAGTAAAGAAAGAGAGATAATAGATTGTGCAAAACAACACAACAGTAAATGAGAATACACTTGCGGTGACCGGTGTTGATTCTCAATTGAGCGCAAAGAGAGATCTTATCAGGCTAAGCAAAGCCATCTATAAAGATCACACTTCTATTGTTTTCTAGCAAACTTCAATAGGCAAATCCCAGTATTTGGGTGGACTCTAACAGGTCCCTTGTATCAAAATCCCTTAACCGGGTGACATCTCTCAAGGTGTTTTAGAAGTCCTTTAACCAGGCAAGTCCTAACAGACCTTATTGTAACAAATCCCTTGACCGGGTTGCATCTAGCAAGTGTGTTTTTATCCTTTAAACGGGAAAGCTCTTAATAGGGTGTACTCCAAGAGAGTACAAAATTTGTGAGGTCTCCTCACACCGTGGTTTTTACCCTAATTGGGTTTCCACGTGATAAATCTGGTGTCATTTTGTGATTGCTTACTTACTGTTATTATTTGCTTAAATCTGTTTGCCTTTTGTGCTGTAAGTTTACTTCACTGGAATTAGCGAAAAAGTAAGAAGCATTTTTACAAGTGTTGATTCACCCCTCCCCTCTCAGCACCGGTTGAGACTGTCAGCTCCCACCAAAAGGATGCATGACCTTTCAACTTTGTGCCTGCAATTTTCACCTTCTTCTCCTCAGATACATTTTCATACTCAAAATACTTTTCCATTTCAGTGATCCAGTCTATCAATTCATCAAAATCCAATTTCCCCCTATACTCGGGAGGATTGAAATGTGGTGTCGACTTCAAACTTGTCAAAGCCTTCAGGAATCTTTCCTCACCCTGATCCATCACAGGTGCAGGTTCTGCTTCACCTTGTTCCACTTCAATTTCATCATCACTAACATCTTCAAGATGTATGCCTCTTCTCTAGGCTATTTCAACAGCTTCTAATCTAGCAGCAAGTTGTCTCAACATGCCTGCCAATCCTGGATCCGCTTCTCGCCTCCCACAAACCATCTTGAAAACCCTCTACAATTGTAGGTCAGATCGCAATCTGCCACCCCACAACAATTCAACTAGGGCTTCGCAAGAAGGAACCTACAAACCTAGATCCAGATCTCACCTCACTCTGATACCACCTGACGCAAAGGAAAGAATAAGGAGGGGCCAAAACAATGGCACGCCCTACCTGATCCACCTTGCTCAACAACATGTGGAAGCAACAACAACACAGTGAGAGAGAGAGCGGGATCATTCATTTATTATCTTCATTCAAATTGATTCATACATGCTGGGCTGTAAGGCTTTCCCAGTTTCGGCCAGATATTACAATGAATTATAGAAGTCCTCAAACATGCGAGGATCTGCAAACAATCTTGATTCTACTATCTTCTATCTTCTATCCAAAAAACTTGCTAAACTCTAACCAAACATCTATACTTATACAAGAGGCTACCGAACTGAGTCGGCCTTCAAATCCACAATCAACGGAAGGAATGGTCAGATCTGGGACCACACACTTCCCAATGATGGATACCAGCATTAAATCCGCGACCCATAATCAATGCACAAGTCGTCCTCAACAGAAACTCAAAATAAACTACTCGGTAAACAATGATGAAGACCGAGTATCAGACAAACATCGTCGAGCGCTAGTGAAACAACCGATCGCCTAGGAGATAACCGACCAAACTCGGCAACCAAAGGAAAACAACCAACTACTGAGCCAACTCGGTCAAAGAAGGAGCCGAGCAACACAGACAAACTTCAAAATCTTTTTGGTGACATAGGATTGCCAAGGACCCAAGATGCTCCTACATCACAAACCTCCCATCCTTACAAAGGAATTAGCGGAAGACTAAAGATTGGGTCATTAATTATGTTGGTCTTTCATATATTACAAATGTGTATGCATATAAGTGAAATTAATCATGGTTGTCATATAAATCCAAATTCTAGTATTATGCATATATTCCAAGACCACAATGTATGTATTTGAATCTGTTGTGTATTCCTTTTCTTATTTAATCCAATCTGGCCCCCTTTCTTCAAATGAACCTTCTTCCCTTTATATCTCCCAATGTGAAGGAGAGGTCACTCCTTTTTATTATAAATGCCCTTTTGACTAGGGACAGAACCTTTCACCAATATTTCTGCCCTTCGAAAGGGACACAATCTTTCCCAAACAGATCTGCACTTTTTATTTAAATCAAGCCTGTATTTCTGATTCCTCCTTTTCTGATTGCAGAACCAACACTAATTTTCTTTTTTATTTCCTTGATCCTTTTTGCATGTCTATTTCAAATGAATCCTTGTCCCTTTTATATCTTCCCAAATGAGGGAGGAGTCGTGCCTTTTCATTAATTTGCCCTTTTCAAAGAGTCACAACTCTTGACCCTTAATTACAATTTAATTATCTTTTATTCTAGGAGATTGTTATCTTCAAGTATTTTCTTTCTTTATTTTTAATGATGATCTCCCTTAAATTAATATTAAATGACTTTTAAATTAAATTTCTGTCATCTTTAAGTCAGCTGTCTAGAATATAGTTTAAAAACTGCAGTTTGATTTAATCAGTAAGGCTGTGATCATGCTTTTATTAACACTTTGATCTGGTACATTCCTTGACGGGGGCATGACAGCCAGAACTTAGCCTGGATAATAATGCCACTAATCTTCTCTGACCTTAAACTACTATGCATAGTTTCTGAGCCTCAGTCATGAAGTTCCTTTTACACATGAAGAAACGGTTAAGTAATTGAAAAAGGAACTTTGTATAGACTCCAATTGTGTTTCTTTGGGGCACTAGTTATGATTTTTCCTTTATAAGTGGAGAGTCGACCCCCAGTTTACCAATCCAAAAAAAAGAAAATTGGTATTGATGGGAAAAAATTTGAACAGTAAGATAGTTACAACAAGCTAATCCTCGAGAAAAAAAAAAAGGAAAGTACTAATTAGGGATTAGACTTCACAATGAAATTAGTACACGAAATAAATTCTTAAAATTACAGTGCATAACTGCATTCCGTATAAATGAATACGTCTGAATTCCGTGAGCTAGCAACCGATGTATTACAAGTCTTCTGATGGGCACAAATATAAAATGGACCTGTCAACTGCAGATGAAAGGCAAACAAACAACACAAACTCCACCAAATAGGCCTTGCCATAAGAAAGGTAAAAAGCATTACAAAAACATCACATCAGTTAACATGAAACGAAGTCTCCTGCCTGGAATAATGTCAAAATAAGAAAAACAAACCTCCAACTCCCGGTCAACTTGTGTTCTATCTTTAACACTGCTGTACAATTGTGACCGGAGCACAAATGGCTTGGTTGCCACCTGGAAAAATAAATATTTTCATTAAGCCACATAACTCAAACATGATTACACAAAGATCGCCAAAGAGTTGCCACTTGGAAAAATAAATATTTTCATTAAGCAACATAACTCAAACGTGATTACACAAAGATCATCAAAGAGTTACAACATTGAACACTTAATACTTGATTAAACTGATGAATATAGACATTAATAGTATATTCTTAGTTCAGAACTTCACATTTCAGTTTGCAGGGCAAATTTTGTAATTATTATGCTTCATGGTTTTTCCCTAAACAACTCAAAGGACCCAAACAAAAATTACAGCAAATAGTTAAGTCCATGCACAGAAGTATCCAAACCTTTTCAATCTTGGGAAACTGGGAACGCATTATCTTAAGAGCAATTAATGTATCTTGGAACGTAATGAACTCTTCTGCAATTTGAAGTAATATAGAATATTAGTTAAATCATGCACCAAATGCAGTTCAGGTATTTTACAAATCTTGAAAGTGATCAATTCAATATGTCAATTAAAGCTTTTACTTAAAATGGGATGCTAATTAATGAAAGTTCAAAGTATTTTATATTAGACAAAACGAATATTCATTAAAGCTCTCTAATGAAGAGGAGTGGATGGAGTAATGTGAGGTGAGTGAAGTTATTCGAGCAAAGGAATGAAGCGAGGAAATAAGGAGAAAAGAACAACTGTTGCAGTTCGAGGGGGGAGGTGGTGTAAGTTGAGAAAATATTTTGTGTGAAGGAGCAAGAGGATTTGAAATGAGCAGACTATGAGAGGGGAACAAGATTTAGTGCTGAAAATTTGCATGGGTGAGGGAATCTAATTGGGAATAGAAAGGTGACAAAGAAAGTCAGAAGGAAATCTCCTTAAACATTGAGATGGATCTGAAAAAGGTGTTTCTTTGTAGACCATTCATCATGCTGTGACAGAGTCGTTGTGCCCTCATTATCCAGAAAATATGGTAAAAATTATTAGTGGGACCAAACCCTCTGCACCAATGGATTGGCAAATAGGTATGTTGGAGTTTTATTCTGTTCCTTAAAAAACAACACAAAAGGAACAATGGTAATGATGAATCTTTATTCAAATTAGACGAGAAAGCCCCCTTGTGACTAAAACATGAACTGTAACTCTAGAACTCTAGACTATAAATATAGCTTGTCTTTTGGTTCTAGGCATGGACACGAGACCAAACAATTCTTCTACACAAGATGAGAGATTTTATAATCTTTTGATTTAATGTTAATAATCTAACATAAACTCACACTTTCTGGCTAAAGCAAAGACAAAACCTTTCTTCAAATTATAAGGGAAAGCTCCCTTGTGACTTAAAACAAAAATAAACCTTGGAAATTGAGGAAATGGTCTCTAGGTTTTATAATACGTACAACTTAAATCTCAAGGTTTTGAGCAAACAAACTAAAGAAATTCCCTATCCTTTTAGTTTGCAGGCAAGGGATTAAGGCATATCATCACTTCTACTCGAGAAATTACTATATATTTTCTTGACAGTTAGCACCTAAAACAGCTAACAGATGATTGTAATCTCTAGCTAAAATAGAGACAGTACATCACAAAATTTAGAATTGGATAATACACACAAGATATTATGAATTTAATATGGCGATTCATATACAAAGCCACAAATCCTAAATCAATAATTGTGGCAATGCAAAGCCTACGATAAATATCAAACACTACAAAATTTACAATATCAAAAATAAAACACACAAGTGGGCTTGTATATCAATTTCAGCAGCAAGTCAGCATAAAATCACCATTACCAAAACCTAAGTGCCAAAATCATTTCTTTATAGAGTGTTTACAAGATTTTTTGCATGCAATTCATTCAAAATAAATAAGAAGTATATTGAAAGTTCCTATGCTAATAATAGTTGACTAGCATACAAAACAAATTAAAATACTCAATTGTCTTCAAATACATTGTCTAAAATAAGAAAGACTTATATAGATTATCTAAAATTAATTGTCTCCCAGAAATAGAAGGAACTAGAAGTAGTTGTGGTTAAAAGTAGCATGAACTCAAATAACCACACTCACATAGTTGACTACCCTCAATGATTCTGATGTAGCTTCCCCATTTTGAGCATAGTAGATTCTTTAAAGAAACATGAAGCTAACAACTCACCAAACAATCTTGGTGACTTGAATTTAAAAATTCTATCATACTTTGTTCTCTCTACAAACTTGCAAGCATTGCCATTTTTAAACTAAAGCCTTGTAACATATAACTGCAAATAGTCTACCATGGATTCAACCATTGCATGGTGATCTTGAAACAACTTGAGAGAAGAGTGAATAAAATGATTTCTTTGTGTTTTCTTTTCAAAGCCTCATTACCTTATGCCAAATCTATGAGCTCGATGTTATGAACCCTATTACAAGTGCTGAAAGAATGAAAATTAGTGTTTATTCTATGACAATCGTGATGGAAGTTGAAGATTTTGCTAAATTAACAAGATGCTAAGAAGCTTGCTCAAATGGAGTCCTTGCTGCCAATGAAATCCTTTCTCAACAATGACCAAAACACAATGGCAAAAACTTCTATGAGGACAAGGCACTCAAATAAAGCTAGCATTTTTTGGCCTCGTCACTCAGGTGCAATTTGAGTTCAAGGAACAATTATTTTCTTTTGCTGATGACTTTTAGTTTTGACTCCCAATCAATAAGATACACTTTTTTTAAAAATTATATATTATTGTTAATTTGTTATAATGGTCATCTTAGTTCATATTTAGAAACTTCCTTTTATGTCTTTCGTCTTTAGTTAGTTTTAGGAAGTTTCCTTTTTGTCTTTCATGTTTCACCAAGACCTTTCCAACGAGCTATCACACACGATTATCCGAGTCCGATTGATCAGTAATTTTAATGCCTGAAGATTAAATAATTTATTAATAAAGTGACTACTATATTAAAGTACATATTATTATGTCACTTTATTTTTAAAAGAACACTTTATTCAATTAGGTGGGAAAGGATATTTTTAAAAGGGAAAAAGAAAAGAAAGAAGACGAAGGGTCAGGCAGAGGGAAACTAAAGAGTCACTGCATTGGGCTTTAAAAGAAGAATGTTAGATTCATTTCAGCATGCTTGGAATTTGGAATTGATTTCATTTTTCTCTCTTGGAAGGTTCTGGAGAGCTTCAACTTTCAGCAGGTTTGAGGACGGAAACCTTCGAGCTTGGGGACAGTGGATGGAAACCCATTGTCGGTTGGAGACATCGCGCAGGTGTTTCACATAGAGTTTCAAGTTCATATTTCTGATATCCAATCTTGTTATAGTTTTTGTAACTACGATTGGATTTTGTCATTGTTCTGAAGATTTAGTTGCAATATACATTTCTAAGATTATATTTTCATATAGGTATATTCTTGGTATTTGCTGGATAATTTGAAATCTACTGCATGAAATCATCTGTTTAAATTTCTGATATCTTTTGAGAAATTTGGGGACAATATATGTCTGGGATATTACAGTGTTATCAGAGCTAGTTTTTCTGTCAGCCTGAAGGGTTAACATAAAGGTATTTTCTATCCACTCGAAAAATAAAGGGGATAAACCTGTGAAAAAATTGAGTGCAAATGTATACAGTGGATTAATAAGGGATGCAATATTATTATAACTATAAGTAATGGATTTATTAATGTGGGTCGGAAATCAATTAAGGAGCCAAGTTAGTATTGAGTGGCAATATTTGGTTTAATCTTGAAAACTGTGGTTGATTGAAATTCACAGATACAGATAAATTTGTTCCTGGATCTATCAATATTTTTGCAGTCATTTCCAAACCGTGGTTTATTATTTTAGCTGCAGGCTTATGTTTCATCGCTGAGAACTAATACTTATCGGCAAAGGTTACCTTTACATAAATATTGGACCGCAGCTATTGTTAGAGCTTTTTGCAGTGGGGCCCGAGAAATTTATTTTGTTTGAAAAATTTATAAGCTATTGCTTTTGCAGTGAATCACTTGTGGGAGTGGAAATATTTTTAATGTCTAGGCATAAACAAATCGCACTCTAGGAAGGGCGTTGGAATATTTAGTGCAGGCTAATGAAATATTTATTTCTCTTATTCCTGCGGACAAAGGACGGAAATTGAAGCTTCCTTATGCTTATTAAAAATTTAATCATCAGCGGCGATTTATTAAGCAGATGCTCATATTTGGTTTTTTTTTTTAAAGTCAAAAGTGGCAATCTTAATACTTTGGCAAATAATTATATTATATTAAGTTTGGAGAAATATTTTTCATTGGGAAGCTGTGGAAAGTTAGTATTTTCCAAAAAAAAGTCTATTGTTTGGCCCAAATCTTTTGAGCTATGATAAACATTATTGTGCTTGAGTTTATTCTATCAATTTGAATATATATATTGAATAAGGTTTGCGGAGGATTAATTTATGTCAAGCTCATCGCTAGCTTTCAATATCATATGTATTTGCAGGTGCCTAGAGATTTGTAGCAGAGCTGAAGAGATGTATCAAAGTCATTCTGAAATCCTCTCAAAGGCTCAATTCAATATTAGGATGCCGCAAATATCACTGAAGCTGTGAATTTTATAGGGACTCACATCTGTTGGTGCAAATTGAAGAGTTCTGAAAACACAATAGTCATCATTAGATGTCATAAATGTTTGTCGTGAAGACTATAGTTGGGAATTTATAAATATTGCCACTATCATTATGAAAGTCTCGGGGCATTTCTTTATTCAGTGAAATAACCAAATTGTTGAGGCTCGATTTTAATATTTGATTGTTTTTCCTGATTTTGGCAAGACACCTATCGGACACACCTTAATAATTGAAATATTACGACAAAGCATTAAGGTGCAGCAGAACAGTGAAGGAAATGATAGTTCGAAAGTGCTAAGAACCGTATTCAAGATTTCTAAAAAGTTTGAGTTCATCGATTCATGGTGCAGGATTAGAACTTACGCAGTGTTAATCTAGACAAGAGAGAAGCTATTGCTTGGGCATTAGAGTTAAGTTCCCTGTAGCTCATCGGCCCTGAGTTTGTAGTGCGAGTGACTTCTTACAGCACCAAACATTGAACGCACATGGTAATTGTTCTTGCAAATTGTTTAGAAAGGTGAAGAAATCTATATAACTGTAATGGTTGAAATTTAAGTCTCTACACTGCAAAGTTGCAATAGAATGGAGGCACTGTTCCAGTTGGTGCCAAATCTTCCATGTGGCAAAGAGCAGTTAAAACTTGTGTTGAATTCCTGAGCTCTGTGAGTTGTTGTGTTAGAGACTTCTCTATAGAACCTAAGCGCACGAATTAATAAGAAATTCGAGCTAGGTTGTTGGAATTTGAAATCCTAATGTATATGCTATAGTTGGAGCTGTATATCAAGACATGGACCTCATTTGAGAAGTTAATGCAGTTTTGAGACGCATTGGAAACTAGGAGTTGTTCATCTGCAGGTTATTGACAACATTTTTCATCAATTATGGCTCTATAAGATAAATAGGGTAAAAAGGAATATTTGTTGAGGCTCGCTCATGTTGGGAGGAGTACAGAAACTCAAAACTGCTATTAGGAGTTTTTCAATGGAAGTATTTTGTATGTAGTCCTGACAAATCAAGTCTTATAAATATTGTGAGCTGATAGTTCATTTATGAGCAAGAAATCTATCATAAACTTTATTGGAAAACCTACTCAAATCAGAAGAACAACTGTTTGACAAAATATCAGTTAAAAGAACTGAGAAATTAACATTGTTGATGACCAGTAATAATTGTTGCTAATACAATCTGTTCACTTATTTTGATGCAAGTATTATACTCTGCGAATTTATTCATCAAAACTTCAGGGTCTCATGTGGTTCATACCTAGACCTTGCTTATGACTCTATGCCCACTTGTTAGTTGTTGAGAGCTTGGAGATTGGAAGATCTGGGTGAGTTTACAGGAAACAGTTTGCAAGAACTAGGTGATTGTTGATTCATCAGGGATATGTATGGACTCCAGATTGCATTCAGAATGTCTGGTTCATCAAGATGAATAAGTCTGAGTTTACAGTTTCAGGTTATTTCTCATGTTTGCATTCTTTAAGCTAAACAGGGGAAGTAGTGTAAACTTTGGTTTCTTTTCGGGGCAGCTCTTCACAGTGGTACCATAGTGGTGGTTTGCAAAATTTGGTACAAACAAGGCAGCGTAAAACAGATTTGGCCAAGGATATCACAGTTGGAATTGGTTCTTAGTTTGAACGGCAGGATAGGTCATGATGGAGGGATTGTTAAGCAACACACAAGCATGGAAAGACCTTGAGAAAACACAACAAAAACTCCAACATGAATTGCAGCGTTTAAGTGACACTTTTTAGGAAATTTGGACCCCCTAAGATTTCATCACCATCTACAGGTGCAAGTAAGAGGCGTCATGCCATAGCAACAAATGATGCAATTATGAGCAGCCACCAGAAGTATTGCATTCTTCCTAAGAAGATATGTAACCATCTTTCCTTTGCACAATTTATGGGTGTTCCAGAAAGGATGATGATGGTTTGGAATCTACAAATTCAAATTAGCAACTTAAAAGAAAAGGAAAAACAAAGGAGGTATGCAAAAAACTTCATGGAGAGTTTGATAAATGTGCATCAAGGAAGGAAGAGAACTTTGAGGATGTTGAATACACAACACGAAGATATGAGACAACTCTTACACATGAAGAAAAATCAGAACAAGGCATTAAAGACACTCAAGAGTATGAGGTGCAAATTGAAAATCCAAGTTACTCCCAATCTGATTTTGTAGCAGCAATTAAGAAAAGGCATGAGGAAAATGACTCCATTCACCATTATGATGATAATTCTTTGATTATGCATGAGGTTGACACTCAAGAATTGAGAATCAAACATGAGGCCAATTATTCTAGAGAGCAGACTAATTGGATGCAGCATAGGGATAATGTAGATATCAAGCTGATTGATAAATCACTCTTTGAGATGAGTGCTAATTGGACATTTGAAAATCCACTTTTTGAGTTGGATGATGGAACAGCTCTTGAAGTTGATCAAGAGTCCCAACTCTTGATCTTGGAGGAGAGTACTTCTCAGATTGGTGCTGATTGCAACGAGGAGTTGGCTGCCTTGTCACATTTGACAGATGGACATGATGCTGATTACAAATCAACCTTAGATAGAGACTTGACTATCAATATGGCCAAGGAGTACATAAGGAGAGAAGATAGTGTTGATGAGTATTCCTTGATTCGTTCTCCTCTTCACGTAGCTAGGACTCAAACACATTGTTGTGACGATTTATCCAATGCCTTCAGTAACTCTACCGTCACAAAAGTTGAGCATGATGATGACACTTGGGTAGAGTATTTTCAAAATGGGATTGATAAGCCTGGTATGCTGATTACGCTTGTTGGTGTGAATTTTTCACACAATGATTTGCATTGCATGACTCCTGGTACAGAGACAATTATGGAATCCTAGTGCTCATTCAGGATTCTCAGAGGAGTCGCTTAGTGCATCACATTATGGTTACATTGTGTGGATGCATTTTGTTTTCCATTCAACCCACCTACTGAGGACTTGCTATTTTGTCTAATGCATAGGTGTGGGATGGGTGATTGGTTTGGTATGCTTCCCTTCATGAAGGAGGAAGCCATGTCCTGTAGGGTTGCCAGTTTGCTTCTCCAACACAGTCACTGATTTGGGATACATGTTAGACAGGCAGTGTTATGGCAGTTGGACATTTTGGACATTCCACCTATAATTTGTATGGATCGATAGGATATTACAAATAGTTTGAAAGGTGGATGGCCCTTTTGTTTTTGGGACCCAGGAGGAACATTCTCATGGATAGTTATGTTTTAGGGAGCTGGTTGGCATAATGTTGAGCTCTCACCATCATTTGACATTAGAGGTGTACCTAATTTCAGTTGGAGTGAAGTTCTCAGTTGGATTGAGGATGTTCTCATATATGATAGCAGCAAATGGCAAGTTGACTCGACTGATTATGCGCATGGGGTGATTTGGGATCCTAGCATTCAGATCATTGGTGCATTGGTTCATGATAAGTTACTTCACAGCTTTGGGCTTGGTAACGTTTATACCAGTGTAGCGCAGCAAATTGGCAGAGCATCATTCTTGAGGCGGATATGGGATCCAAGCATTTGGTTTCAGCAAGCAAGTGCAGATTGCTACTGTAATGTCCCCTTTCTAGCCCATCAATTCATGATGTATCGTTAGCCCATTTTGCCTTGGTCTCATGGGCTAACTAGGACTTTACAGGGATCAAAGAGAGATTTGACCTAGGCAATTCCATTTTCAGGTCAATCAGAGTTTATTTAGCAGGGTTTCCAGATACTTGTTATTTTTAGTAAGTCAGTTGTGGGCTCAGTGATGTTGGTATTTCAAGGTTGGACTGGGAGCATCTCATTGAGACCTTTCCAACGAGCTATCACACATGATTATCCAAGTCCGATTGATCAATAATTTTAATGCCTAAAGATTAAATAATTTATTAATAAAGTGACTACTAAATTAAAGTACATATTATTATGTCACTTTATTATTAAAAGAACACTATATTCAATCAGGTGGGAAAGGATATTTTAAAAGGGAAAAAGAAAAGAAAGAAGACAAAGGGTTAGGTAGAGAGAAACTAAAGAGTCACTGCATTGGGCTTTAAAAGAAGAATGTTAGATTCATTTCAGCATGCTTGGAATTTGGAATTGATTTCAGTTTTCTCTCTTGGAGAGTTCTGGAGAGCTTTAGCTTTTAGCAGGTTTGAGGACAAAAACCCATTGTCGGTTGGAGACATCACGTAGGTGTTTCACATAGAGTTTTAGGTTCATATTTCTAATATCTAATCTTGCTGTGATTTTTGTAACTACGATTGGATTTTGTCATTTTTCTGAAGATTTAGTTGCAATATACATTTCTGAGATTATATTTTCATCTAGGTATTTTCCTGGTATTTGTTGGATAGTTTGAAATCTACTGTATGAAATTATTTGTTTAAATTTTTGATATATCTTTTGAGAAATTTGGGGAAAAATATCTGTCCGGGATATTACAATAAAGGATTCCACAAACACAATCAAAGGAAAAAAAACTACAATATAATTAATGTCAATGATAAATCACTGCCTTCTATACATTCCAGACTTCTATTTTGCAGATTAAGGATCAGACATGTTCCGTATTTCTGTTTTACAAACTTCCATTGATCTATATGTAGATTCAATATGTTTGCAGATTTTGACCATTCGATTAAGCAAATCTTATCTTATTTATTAATTGAGTTACAGATTGAACTAATTTTTTTTGTTTTTTATCCAATCACATGAACTTAACTAAGTATGCTGATCGAACATGTATTTGTTCTTCCAACAGTAATCTGATTTGTACGTGTTTAGTTTCCATTATCATGATTAAAGAATCTGTTTGTTTTATCTAGGATTAATTCTATTCAAAACACCGAGTGAAACATGATTTCAATCTGCAAACTTCGATAAACCTTTGCAACTTGACATCAATGAAAAAACATTCTAACATGATGTTTCTACAAATGTACTGGAGTTTACATTTTTGTCAATTTTTTTACAAAATTGTGGGTATTGCTGCTTTTGACAATTTTCGGCAAAATCATTGTTTTCCAGAGTTCTTAAGTGTTTTGAAGCTGATCTTGATGCCTCTGGATAAAGGGAGGAATAGCTTTGTTACCTGACATCAAGTTGGAAGGATTATGGTAAAACTTGGTCATATCCAGCAGTTCTGCAACACCAAGGAAGGTCTCTACAACAACCTCATGTTGCAAAGCGTTCAGAAGAGAAGCGAGCAGCCTTCTATGTATTCATGACTAAATGACTTGCAGATTACGTCAAGTCTTTTGTAAGGTAGTTTAAAGGATGACCATTAAGGGAGGGTATCGAAATAATATGATATTGTTACAATGGTCATCTTAGTTGGTATTTAGAAACTTCCTTTTATGTCTTTCATCTTTACTTAGTTTTAGGAAGTTTCCATTTTGACTTCTGTGTTTCTATTCTTAATCATTTATGTTATAGAAAGATCATCTTGTATTCTCTATTTAAGGAGCCTTCATCTCTTTTCTTAATAATGAATTATCAATTATCATTTCAATTTTTGGGTATTAGGTGGAACTTTCTTGTGTTTTTTACTTGAATTTTGGCTTCTTTCGTGCAAAAGTTCGCTTCTTGAGTCTAAATGCAACTTATATGTTTTGATGTTGTCATTCCTCACCCAAGCACACTTTTTCTTCTAAACATTTATTCATTTTCTCCCCAAGCACGTGCTTTTGAGCTTTTTGCACAATTTTTCATATTTTTTAGTTTATTCAAGTGACTTGGGTGCACTTTTTGGATTTATATGTTTTTTTTACAAGTTTCATCACTCATTTAGGTGATAAGACACTCCTTTTATGGTCTCCATGCACTTTTCCTTGCATCATTATGTTTACTAAGGTGGTTAGATGCACTTTTGGGGTCCTCGTGCTTTATTTCATGTTTCCATGCTCACTTAAGTGAATGAAGCTGCTTGTTGGGCCTTGGTCTCATCTTTTGTTATATTTTGATGTCAATTTACTCTCCTAATTAAAAAGCATTCCCTTTTGTCAATTAAGGAATTTTTCGTTCTAGTTTGACATTGACATTGGACAACTCATGCATTTTTTTTTCTTAACTCGCATTAGAAAATGACTTTTTGTTCTACACATTTTTCTAAGACCAGAGCTCTTCCCTTTTGTCCCATTTCTCATGACTTAATACTCAAAGTGACTCTACCTTGTCCAAGTATGCTTCAAGTACTCTGATGTACCATTTCCATCACTTTTTCCACCAAAATTGGATCACTTAATGAATTGGTGCACTCCAAAGGCCTGAATGTACCTTGAGCCATTTTGCCTTTCCTTCCTCATCCAAGTTTTGATCTTTGCCTTTTATGATGATTAAAAAATTCCTTCTATTGGTGCTACAAAGACATTGACTAGTAATAATAGAAAAATTACTCATGACTCTGGAAGACAAGGATTCAATTATGGCTCATAAAACAAAAAATGTCAAGGATTTGACTCAAAATATGACTCAATATGAAAAGAAATTGTATAGGTACAAGAAGTTATTGAATCAAGAGCTCTAGGATTTTAGACTAAGCCTATACAGAAATTAGTTGGTGTGTTCTAGGAAATATTTCCGTTGACACATGAGGAATAGGACTGTAGGACCCACAACACTCTTAGCAAAAGCAAAGGGGGCAATCTAGAACCCTTCCTAGGAATTGTTAGTATATTTCAGATTTTAACAAGGAATATATATCAATCTATAGAGGTCTAACAAATACTAAGCACGGGATAAACAAAAATGAAGAGTAATGGATAATACCCGAAAATGATGCCTTTGTTGCTCAATGATTTGCTGAGGATCCCCGATCCACGAAGCAAATCCTTTCATCACTGATCTTCAACCTTCCTCTAGATGTCACAATGCACCAATGCTGGATCAAACTCTCTCAGCTCTTACAACCAGGTTGTGACATAGATCGCTGAATATATAATTCACTTCTGATTTCAGGTTGAATTCATACTCCAAGCGCACTATTTATGTTTGCAGAAGTTTGCTGATCAGACCAGATTGCAGCTATATATATATATATATATATATATATATATATATATATATATATATATCGCCAATATGAATATTGCAGATCCAACCAGCCCTTCGATCCAAAGATCTCACCCTTGTAATTCGCTCCTCTAGGATGCTCGAATTTGCTAGACTAAAATCGCTGCTCTTGAATACTCAAGGATGATCGATTCTTGAAGGAGGAGATAGTATGTTATGTTTTTGATACTCTTCTCCTCAAGAATTGATCTACATATATATGCGAATGGGAGATAAACTCCATCATCTTAAGATGGCCGACTTGGGCCCTTCTTCGAATATATTTAAATAAAACTTGTTTATTTAAATCGACATTCAAATATATATGTGATTAAAATCGATTTTATTAATAAACAATAAATATTAAATATTCCCTAATATTTAATATTATTATTTGTGCATCTCGGAATTTCCAAGTCATTAGATATTTGCCATAAAGGCCAAAATATCAACAGGAATACACAGACCAGCAAGAGAAGCAGTTGCTTCATTTGCATGTGACATGAATGTGCATCATGAGTGTGAAAAGTAGGGGGATCGTATTCATGCTCGATTTTGTCTTCAACCTCTCCTACTTTTATAGGTTCTATAGATGGAGTTAAAGTCAGGACATGGTTGGTTAGCCTCACTGCTTCTTTGGGTTGTGGACCTATGAGAGTAACCTGAAGGTGTGTTTCACGATTCACCTTCTTAGGAGTTGGCTAACCTATAATGGTACCAAGAGGAATAGAGACATGACCATGTGATAGACACCCTAACTTGGAAAGTTTTCCTAGAAAAATTTCATGTACCTTATTTATGTTAATTTTATGAACCAAAAACATAAAATTGCAACAAATGAAATACAAAGAATTCAAAACAATAGAGAACATCAAAAGTTATCCTGGGAAAAACCCTCCTCACTGAGGGAAACAACCCAGCCCACCGAAAGATAGATCCTTTATTAGAATTGCAAAACAAATTACAAAAATCTCTGCCCCCCTTTTATGTCTTCAATACTCAATCATCAGAGTTAATATAATCAATCATAGTATCACCTCACAAAGTCACGATATACAGATACCTATGACACAGATTAAACTTAATAAACATAAACATATAACTATGCTGCTTATATGCAGAGCATAGGACAATCTGCAGAATACAGACAATAAAATGTCTCTTCAAGCATTCACACAGAATCACTAGCTTTCTACCACTGCTCTCAGAACATGAAGCACCCCCAAAAAGAATGAATACGATCTTCTGATTATTGTGGATACACATGATAGTCGAACCAAGACCAAACAAGATTGCCGTTACAAATATGAACGGTCTTGTACATAAATGAAATGACACACTCATAATGCAAACAGTGCCGAGGAAGAAATGAGTCGACAAAGATAGGAAAACCGTCGATATCATTAATACAAATATAAACCAACACAACGCAATATCAAAAACGGTAAACTCCAATGAAGTCTCCCAGCAGCAACGATGCCATGTCAGCATCGACATGGTGTCCAGATAAGAGGAATGCAAACATAATAAAATGAAAGAGGAGCCACGATGCCTTATACACATAATTGTGAAAGTGATACGCACGAACAGACATAAGAAAAATATGCTTAAGTCTCCACAACATATGATCTTCCATATCACAAGTCTGTGAATACAACAGGAACAGAAAATAACAGAGACGATGCAAAGCAGCAACATGAGGAACAGAGGACATCAATAGGAACCAAAAATGCAGAGTCCTTCATCAAAGGTAAGATCTATCTCACAGCTACCAAAGAATTCAACAATTTATTTAAGAATTTTTGTTAACCCCTCATAGAAAAGTTTGTGACTTGCAATAGAGAAGTGGCACAGTTGTGATGTAGGAAGATAAGTTTTTGAAATTGTTAGACAAATGTTCATCAAGGGACTGAATGTCAATCTAGCAAGAGTAGTTCAGATTCTTTTTCTGCCTACATTGGAAATTGTTGTAGAGAGGTCTTATATGGCAAAGGATAACCTTGGCAGGGCATAGGAAGCAAGCAAAAGGAAGAAAAACTGGTTTGAGGCCAGGTTAAAGATACAGCAACAAAAACGACCTCATTTTCACTAGGATCTGTGCAGAGACAATGAAATCCTAGCAAGAACAAAGTCAACATAAAGATGCAACATTTTAGAAGCATAACCCAAATGCCTGCGGTTTCTTAAGCAACATCAATTTGTTCTAGGCAAACACAAATGAAGCAATTTAGTGGTTCACAAGAAGTGTGTGGCCACATGGGAGTTGTTTGTTTTGTGTATGGAGAGCTTGAGCACATAGCTAAGGGATGTCCGTACAAGTTTCTCATGATATACTAGCCTAAGACCTAAGGCAAAAAGCCAACAACAAATGAACTTGGTAGATTCCGCAAGATGCATGCAATGGTGGATGAAAGTCAAGCAGATCACCAAGCTTCAATGAACAATACCACAAGCATGAAATGTAATGTTTCCATTATAGTATTGTTTGATTAAGGTGCATCTAATTCTCTATTTGCTCCATTTGTTGTAGAAAAATGTAAGCTGATGGCTTCAAGGCAAGAGGTTAAGTGGGATGTAGAGTTGGCCATAGTTTATTCCCTCATCCAAGGTTGTGTTGTAGAACTTGGAGTGTTTTCTACCATGATAGACCTTTGAGTCTTACCTTTAGGTTCTTGTCGGGTGGTTCTAGGCATAAATTGGCTTAACACCCATTGATCCCAAGTGAATTATCATAAGGAGATCATTACATGTTGTGATGATCACAATCTTAAGACAACAATAATCTCAAGATTGTAAAGACTAGGGTGCACCGGTTATCTTTGTGAAGAAGGATGGATCCCTTTGCTCTCTGTATAGAATATTGAGAGTTGAATAAAGTGACAATGAAAATTATTATCCTTTGCCAAGGATTGATGATTTGTTCGATAGGATGAGGGAGCCAAAGTATTTTCAAAGATAGAGCTTAAGTCAATCCAACATCAACTAAGGAGTGCAACACAAATTGTCATTAAACAGACTACTTTCAAGACTCATTACAAACATTATGAGTTTGCTATGGTGACATTTAGATTACTACTGTACCTTTAGTTTACATGAGTTTAGTGAATGGAGAGTTCAAAACATTTTTGGATAAGTTTGTGCTTGTGGTTCTTGATGAAATATTATACTATTCTAAGTCTGAAAAGGAGGGGAGGATCTTCATCATGTATTGCAAGTTTGAGAGAAAAAGAGCTTTATAGTGATTCAACTTAAGTGTTGGTTCTTTCAAACCCAAGTGCAATATCTTGATCACATCATTTCTAGAGAAGGTGTCTCAATATTGTTCCAAGATTTGAGCCATGGTAGAATGGTCGACACATTTTAATATGGAAGAGTTGAGGAGTTTCATAAGATTGTCAGGCTATTACCACATGTTTAGGATTTCTTGAGGATAAGGCATCCTATCACTTCTTTATAACAAAAAGGTAGGAAGTTTGAGTGGTCACAGAAGTATGAGAAGGCTTTCCTAATCCTTAAGAACCACCTCATGAGTACACTAATTCTTTTAGTACTGTATCCAATGGGTAATTTTGTTTTTTCAATAGATGGTTTCCTCGAAGGTTTAGGCACCATTCTCGTGCAAGAGAACAAATTTGGGACATAAGTCACAAAATCTTAAGGATTGTGAATTGAAATATTCTATAGATGATTTAGAGCTTGCAGCAATGGTGCATAAATTAGTGTGATGGCAGCATTTTTCTTCATGGCGGACAAGGACATTTTGAATGAACCCCCAAGGAAATGGTCTAGTTCTAGGGATTCGTCAGAATGTAGAGAGGTTACTCTATTTACTGCAAGAATATGAATTTGTGATGCAAAATTCCTACCATTGCTTTGGTTTGTAAGGTTATTGAACTAGCACTTCTAAATTGGAAAGAAGTTGTTTGGTTGATTAAAATGGTAATTAAGATGTAATGAAATTGACTCTTTAATTATTAGTAACCAAAGGTAATTATTACAAGTGACTCCTTTAAAACCAACAAGAAAATTGTTTTTCTCAACGTAGGCATTCCCCTCCATGCCACAACTGCTACCAATTTTGAACCAACAAAGAGATAGCTAACTTTTTTCTTCTCGTCTGGTTTCTTTTTTGCTTTGTTTTCAGTATGGAAGTGCATTATGTTGTCGAACTATAAAACTCCTGCAAACTCACTTCGGTGCAGGTTTCCTCTGTTGAGAGCAGAAACACAGATCTGTCATGAATAGACTTATTTTTATATTCTAGTATTTTTCTTTCTCCGGAGAAGCTTTTGTAGAGATTAGACAGAAAGTAAACTTAAGTAGTTTTCCAGATACACTCATGATGGACGGCTAATGATTTTCGGATTGAGTGGATCCACCATGAAGAGTGAAGACATGTGAGACAATGGGCATTCCATGATTCTTCGTCTCTGTTTGACATATCTGCCACAGAATTGGGGATTGAAGAGCTCCTTTTGAATCTCAAGTTATTCTGTGCTTCTTTGGTTAAGATTGAGACGATGATTTTCAAAGCACAATCACATACACCTGCCTGCTAATCTACTCGTGAGATTTCACTGAGAAAATAAGGAAGCGGGAAATCACATTAACTCTAACGATCTTCAGATTTTCAATAGCAATTTAAAATTGTATAGAGGTGGATTATTGTTTATGTTTTCTGTTGATTAGTGGATCAATTATGATTATAGTTTATGTTTTATGTCGTCAGAGACATTGCATACAATAGACTTGATTAAAGGTACACAAGACAATTACAATAATGAGCACGATATTTTCGGTCCATTGGATAGATTGACAAAGCTTCTGGAAAAAATTGATCAATCTTAATCAATGTTTCGTAGCACTATCTTGATCCAAAAAATTATGAAAATTAAAATTATAAACTCTTTTTAGGTCCCCTGAAGTTTTATCACTCCACTATTTACAACTAAAATTTTCTGACATGCAAAACGAAGAAAAATTAAAAGTAAACAATAACTGTGGCAAATTAAAGAAAAAGTTAATTCTGGTCATTATAAAACAATAAAAACAGCAGATCAGATATGACCAGACCTGTTAGCTCTACCTCTTCCGCTTCCTCTTCATCTTTCTCTTGGATTTCATCCCTCCTCCTCTTACTCCCTTTGCTTTCTGAAAGGGAATGGGTCGCAATGTTTTCTGCAACCTCGCCAGCTCTCATTGCAATTTCTCGGATTACTCGTCTCCTTACCAATACAAATCTATGCCAACATATCTAAATAGCGCAGAAGCAGAATTCACCTATCCGCGAAAATTATTGCCTCCCCGTCAACACGAAAGAAACATGTTTTCCATAATCGTGCTACGGAAGATAGTACGCATAAGATATATATGTGTTCATTATTCTATTTAAACATTAATATTATATTTTATCAAGATATGATTAATTTTTATCAAATTCTTTACATAAGTATAAATTTTTAATATCGAATAATTAGTAAATATTTTTATGTTTCTATAAGAAGAAAAATATAGCAATCTGTATATTTAAATTTAACTAAATAAGATTATTGATAGATAACTAATTTAAAGAGAATTAGAAATAATTATTATATTTTTATAAAAAGGAAAATATAGTAATCTATATATTTAAATTTAATTAAATAAATAAGATTGTTGATAGATAACTAATTTAAATAGAATTAGAAATAATAAAGTTAAATTTTATTTGAATATTAAATAAAATTATTTTTTATTAAGTTAAACTTTTAAGGAAGGAAAATGATATAGTTGTAATTGATTTAATTTGTTTGGTTTGTTGAGATGATAATTTTAGATTTTAAAAATTGATTTTGTTTCTTTTGATTTGGATTTGTATTTATGAAATCATTCTCTATATATGTATTATGTCTTTAATTCTATAGTATGTGAAGAATTATGAGTAGTCAACTTGTGGCTACTTTAAATTTTAAATTAGTTATGTAATCATTAGTATAATATTATATAGGTATTTAGATTGTCTTCCAACTTATAATTATCTAAGTTGGCTTGGGTTGTGACAAAAGCATACACACGTATAGTTATTTGATGTATTGTGTATTGTGTTCTTTTGGAGACATTCACCTATCCACAAAACATATTTTCTATTGAACTCTTTACATAAGTATAAAAATTTTAATATCAAATTATTATATTTTTATAAAAAAAAATATATGACAACCTTAATACTTAAATGTAATTAAATAATAAGATTATTGATAAATAACTAATTTAAGTAGATTAGAAATATTAAACTTAAATTGAATTAGAATATTAAATAAAATTTATTTTTCAAGTTGAATTTTGAAGGGAGGAAACTGACATACTATATATTAGATTTTTTGGTTTGTTGAGATGATAATTATAGATTTTATAAATTGATTTTGTTTCTTTTCATTTAGATTTGTGCTTATGAAATCATTCTCTACATGTGTTTTGTATCCTTAACTCTAAAGTATGTACGAAATTTTGAGTAGTCAACTTGTGGTTGTCTTAAATTTCAAATTAGTTATGTAATCATTACTATAATATTATATAGGTATTTAGATTGTCTTCAAGCTTATACTTATCTAAGTTGGCTTGCCACCCCAAAGTGTGCACGCGCACACACGCACACACACACACAGTTGATGTGTTCTTTCTAGAGACTATTGGAAGTATCTCCCTTGAAGTGGACTAGGAGGTTGCCCCCTTGAATTAGCATATTATTATCAAGTATATGCAATATATTTCATATTATATTATTCTATTGGAAAACGTATTTCATTACAAAACATAAAATGATATGTTTCTTAGACCTAAATTCTTACCTATAGATTTCACAATCAAAAAAATAATATATTAACAAATATTCAATTATTTACTATCAACAAGTACTTGAAGAATGTGTAATCTTGACAACAAGTTTGATGCGCATAGCTAAAAGATTAATGAATGAAGTAACCAAAAAGACCTTTATTGGCATATTGTCAATGACAGGTGTAGTTAAATGTTTGATTTCATAGTGTTATAGCTCATCCAAGTTGTTGTAGTTCTCTATAAAATTGCTCAATGTAAGTATAAATGGCATCTTTAGATGATTGATTAAATATTTTACCCTCCCCAAGAGTCAGCATCAACTTCATCATAATACAAAAAGAATTAGGAGTCTTAATTTGAAATACTCAAATAGCTTACAAGTGTAGCATCTCAAATTCTTTATTTCGAACTCCATGTCCTATTCTTTATTTTGAACTCCATGCCCCCCTCAAAAAGTTTTTCTTTTTTTACTGTAATGACTACTAGTTAATAGTCATAAATCACTTAGGACTCTTCGAAATTTGAATATAAATACTTATTCTTTAAAAGGATATAATAATTAAACCCTTATTAAATATTTGAAACTAGTGGCTAGGAAACTTAGCCTCCTAAGAGCATTAGGACTCTTATCAAAATCATTTTTTTTGTTCCTCTAATGTTGGCTTCTCTTGTCCAAACAACCCTAGATTGGAACTTTATTTTTCTTCACTAAAATCCAAAGCCATACTCCTCAAGATGCATGTCTTTAATAAAGTAGAGTGCTTCTATTTTTATAGTATCCACTAGCTTTCACAAAAAGATAGGTTGGAGGTAATTTAGTGCATATCAACCATTATTTGTGTTTAAAAATAATGGCAACATAGAGGAATAGTTCTTATTTCTCTTAGAACTTTGTATGAAGCTACACTTACAAATTAATAGTTCCCACAAATTTCTTTTAATATGATATAGAAATAATGAACTATTTATTCTAATAGGTATGACCTTGTATCTCTCAAGAACATATAGATGATAGGAATAAAATGAATATGATCTAAACAACCAATATAAAAATAATAATTGTCATTATAAATTTTACAAACACTTGTAAATTAGTACTAGTAAAATATTTTGCTTCTAAAGAATATCTTGCCTTTTAAACATTCAACATGAAATCTCAAATTGACTCATTTCCACACAACCCATGATCCTAAATGAAGCATGTCATATTGGCCAGGAAAGACCTTTCACTAGGGTATTTATCCTATGACTATTGTTTAAAAAAACCTACTCAATCTCAATGCCAAGGTTTAAAAAAAATATCAAATGTCCACATTATCAAATGAGATATCATAGCGTGCTTTTGAAACCCTCTCTAATCTTTCTACAATTTCAATTATAAAAATAGCTTTTGAATATTAATTTATTTCTACTCATAAAGTGACTTTATACTATTTTATTTTGGCACTGGTAAAAGTGAATAGTTAAATAAATTTAAAAAAATTATTTAATTATAGAAGTGAAGTTAACAAATGAAATAATTAAAGTAATTATTTCATTACATCAAGAGGCATCTACAATGGCATCCAAAAACTATGCCAATTTATAGCTTCAAGTTTTAAATTGACGTGTTATTGATGGCTAGAGTTACAATTCATTATAAATGAAAAGAGTGGAAACTAAATGGCAAAGCACTTGATTATATATTAATCATCTTGGAGGAGAAGTATCTCTACAAATTTGGTATCATCCCATCATTTTTGTTGTTCTTCTTCTTTGTCATGGGTGTTGCTAATGAGACTGGAGTCACAAGAAGATTATGGATGATGTCCAAGAGAGAATCAACTTTCTCCGTGTATAAACCATTTGAGGTTACTCTGGAAATAGAGACTTTAATTATGGAATTATTTTGTAGTTACATGGTGTGGGATGCCTATTTGTAAAAATTACTTGTCTGTGGTATTTTTTTGTTGGATAATATAAAATAAGAAGGTTGAATCTATTTTTTGTTTTGTTTCATTAATCATTCAAATGTAAAAATTTGTTCAATTACTATATTATTAAAAAAAAAAGGTTGGATCTCTTTTTTTGTTTCATTATTCATTCAAACTCAAAAATATGTTTTATTATTCAAAAAGATCACATAAGAGTGAATTCTTGAAGTGCTAAGATCCCAATTTTGTTGCATTATTTATTAAAACACTAATGAACATTTTGTTTTCTAAAATAAAATGTTGTTTTATCTTAAGATTGCCTAGTTTCATGTAAGCACGTGTCTAATTATCTTTTCGATAAAATAAAGAGTACTGAATGTAAGGATGTTTAGATGCATATCATACAAATAAAAACATGTGGAAATGGTGCTAGAAATCTATTCTATTTGTAAAGATTGATATTCTCACAAATATGCCATATTAGTAAAGAGCTAAAAATTCAAAAAGTCACAAAGAAGATCAAGTCAAATTCCACATAAGACCAGTCAAAATATAACTTCCATCCATTCATGATAATAAGTATGAAATTTTGACCATTTCATCGATAAGGAATAAACAAAGTACATGTCTAAATATACCAGCAAAGGGTGTCAACTATTGGAGTTGATGAGTAAACAACCCACAGCTCCCAAGAACACCTACATGCAAAGACTTGTCACCGAAAGAGAGAGAAGAAGCAAGAAGCTATGGAAGCCTGAAGGCATTGATCCACGAGAGAGGAGAAATCATTCTTGATGTGCAAAAACAAAAGTTGCAATTCAATAATGAATAATCTGTTACAAAGTTATTAAAATAAGAGGAGATCAATCCTTATAAAAGGAGATCTAAAAACCTAAAAAGGTAAAACCTAGATTACACAATAATAATTAATAAATTAATTAATTATTATATGCCTACATTTTAGCTTAAGTAGAAAGAGATAATAAGTGACTTAATAATTAAATCAATATGATTTAATTAATAAGCAAACACTTTATTACTCTAACACCCCCCTTAAAATAAACTTTAAGAGAAGCTAAAAACCTAGAAAGAACTACTAAAAGCAAATGGGTTATGGCAACAAAAGGCCTGATTAGGTACCCAAGTACAAGAGAGAGTCTCTATAAAGCAGAGAAATAGAGAAAACCACATGGGAAAAACTCTACTCCAAAAAGAGATGAAGACTAATCTGAAGGACTGAAGAAGCCTCCAAAACTAGGAATGTTCCAGAAAATAGGAACAAGAATGAACATGTGCAACATCGTTGAAGCAAGAAGATGCAAACTATGTCAAAAAGTAAATGATGATCTAAAGATCCTCCACTAAAATATGATCAGGTAGAGAAGACTGTAATCTGCATGAGTGCCCTCGAATGACACTACTTGAATCAGGAGGCAAACAAAGGAAAATAACTGAATTCAAAGATACAGAATATTGTAATCTGCATGAGTGCCCTCAAATGGCACTACTCTAATTAGGAGGCAAACAAAGGCAAACACCTGAAGTCAAAAATACAGATGGCATAAAAACACCAAAAGTCTGAAGAGTTGATCAATCAAAGCTAGAAGAGTGCGTCCAAAAAATAGGAAAGAAAGAGTGTCCATATGGTAAATGATCCATCTCACTGAAATGCATAGGTACCTAGCCACTACATCCGCCTAGTACATAGAATCAAATACTAAATACATAGCTCACACTATCAAACCAAGGAAGCAGTAGAACCAATAGTAGAAACCCCCTCATAATGCTAACAAGGGAGTAATGACAAGTATACTGAAAAGATAATCTAATATGAACTGCATGATACCAGGAACATCGAATGTGCGGAGAGAGTACAAACATAAATAAAGATACATGAGGCTAATGTTGTTGGAGGAATGCTCACATGAAAAAAGTAGATGGAAAACAAAGCCAAACATCAAACCCCCTAGCACTTTATAATGGAGTGCAAGTACATAGAGCACGAACATGTGCAAAATCCCAAACAAGCAATAGAATGGCACTTTATCTCACTGTGTGTGCATAAAAGAATGCTACAAAAGTGAAGTATACACTTCTCAAAGAAGACCGAAGGATTTTGAAACAAAAGAACAGCCTAAGATGAGTCATCCCTCAAAAGGAAAAGATCCCAGGACCTGAAACATCCAAGATATCCACCAGATTGCAAAAATACAAAAATCTAAATAAAAATGTAGCTGGAGAAGATTCTGGAAAAATGACTCACAGCAATGGAAATCTGTCTGAACAAGCTTTCCAACAATATATCATTTTCCCAAAATGGAGTCCAGATGTGCAAGATAGAGCTCCTAGAGTGCAAAACTGAACATTTACCTTTGATAGTAAAAAAACACCATAAAAAAAACAAAATAAAAAATTCAAACCTCTAGATCTGGATAGAGCTCAAAACTAGCTTTCTGATGATATCTCATTTCCTCAATTTTGACATTGTATGCTCAAGATATGAACAAAAAACTACCGAGTGCTCCAAAGGGCCCAAAATGGTGTCAAAACCTTGTCGATGCATCCTGAAGATCAACAACCAATTGGCCTAAATTTCACGGCCAATTGGCCGTCAAGGCTCAAATTCGATCGAGGGCTAAAAAATTGTGGCCATGGTCGCCATATGACAATGGGCTGAAGTTGTTGCAGCCATAGGAATAAATTTGACAGCCAAATGGTTGTCACCGGCAAAAAAAAAAATCAGAATCGCATGCGCACCTTAGGATGCGTGCCAGAAAGTACAAATTTTTTGCCTCGATCTGCATGCTAGGGCAAAAAAAATTACCTCAATTTGTGTGTTGGGCAATAAAATTTTGCCTCAATTTTTGTGCTTGGATAGTACAAGTTTTGCCTCGATTTGTGTGCTAGGGTCGTACGACATGGGAAAGCAAAAAAATTTGCCTCAAAATGCAACGGCGTCTAAATTGGACATGCCTTATATGGATCTGGGGGTTTTTGGGTGTTGCGAGCTTAGTGGCGAGGTTTGTTTGGGCCCAAAGTGCCTCAGGATCCATGTCGGGACCAGTTGCCAAAAAAATTGCCACATGTTCCAACTTTGTCCAAATTGGATAAATTTTATATGGATCTAGGGGTTCTTGGACGCTGTGAACGCAATCGTGAGGTCCATTTGAAGCCAAGATGACCAGAAAAAGAGGTCCCCTCATATTTGATAAAAAACCTTTTGAAAATGCATATTTGATGAACATGACTTAATCTCTCAAAAAGAGGACAGGGGCAAACAGATCTAAAGCTCTGATACCATATTGGAGTTGATGAGTAAACAACCCAAAGCTCCCAAGAATACCTTCATGCAAACACATGTCACAGAAAGAGATAGAAGAAGCAAGAAGCTATGGAGGCCTGAACGCATTGATCCATGAGAGAGGAGAAATCATTCTTGATGTGCAAAAACAAAAGTTGCAATTCAATAATGAATAATTTGTTACAAAGTTATTGAAATAAGAGGAGATCAATCCTTATAAAAGGAGATCTAAAAACTTAAAAAGGTAAAACCTAGGTTGCACAATAATAATTAATTATTATATGCCTAAAGTTTAGCTTAAGTAGAAAAAGATAATAAGTGACTTAATAATTAAATGAATATGATTTAATTAATAAGCAAGCACTTTATTATTCTAACATCGACTATATTGTCGAACACACTATGTTTATCCATGTAATACATTGATAATGATAAGTAACCAATACAAAAAAGATACCAACCTACTTGTCAAACATTGATTACGTCATGATGTTACAATATACATTAAAAGAGTATTCATCATTATACAAGACCATGAAGGTCGATCATGAAACATAGTACAAAGGTTACATCGGACATATGTCCATATGCATATCCTTGTCTCTTAAGCCATTGGATGTCAGTCCAACTATGAATATAGAGATGGGAGTGTGGCTCAAACTCTTTTTACTCCCAACCATGGAGTGGTTAGTTCCCCTAGAGCTCATCCTAACATGAGATCACACCGACCCTACTCAAGAATCCTAGCAAACTAGAATTGGTGGATTAGATGAATCTAGTGCAACTGTGATACTAACTACTTTACACATATGTCTAAGAAAAACTAACCATAGATGTGGCAAAGAGATGAAACAAAAACCAGCATATTTATGAAAACATATGCGACATAGGTTTGGCCAAAGCAATAAATAACATATTTCTATTGGTAGGTAAAACAACATCATTTTTACCCTTCTCTAGTTATTCCACATTCAACACCCCTCCCATGGCATAAATTGAACACAAAAAGAAATGGACAACAAGAAAAACTCTTTCAATTCAATATTTCCTTTGATATATTTATATATATAGATCAAATTTATTTTAACATGAAGACAAAACTAAGCCTCGCCTATTTTAAAACAACTACTAAAATTGACATTCTACCTCTATTTCAGTCATAATATTGATTCGAGCCTATATTGAGATACATTCAAGAGAAAGTGGCATTTAGGATTATTTCTCAACCAAGCATATCTACGGTATTTCTTTGACCATGAAACATCAATCAAGATCTTTTCCAGAATTTATGTTTTATCTTACTCCCTATTAATATTGAAATATGCACTCGAACTATATATATGTATAAAGTGACATAGCTACATTACTTCAATAAATCATAATACTTTTTTTAAAAGAACATATATTGCATTCATACTATTGTAAATCATTTTTCCACATATAGCCACTAAATTGGAAAAATAAATCAACTAAAAAATAAGTTTATTGTAACAGTCTAGAAAATGCAGTCAAATTGACACTAACACCTCAAAAGATATCGTTAATTTTCTTTTCCAGATCAATATAAATTTCAAAATTAAACAAATGAGGGAAAACTATTGTTATCTAATTGAGCATAGGCCATTCAATGGTACTAAAAAATGTTATAAAAAAAGAAACATATTTCAATTTATTGTTACATTTTTTTATTTACTCACCAATCTAAAGGAATTTAAATATACACAGAGGAATTGAAAATAGTCATTCAAGTACATGCTCCTACGGTTCTAATTCCGAAGAAACTTTTTTTTTGGATCGGTAATAGTTATATTTTATTAATATTGCAAAAGTATTACATTGCAAGTCTTCATATTTAAAACACAAAAAGCCTTTATAAGGCAGAATTGTCATACAAATAGTTGCAGTCATCTCCCAAACTATAGACAGTAAAAAAAACCAAGGAATATACTAGCAACGTCAGATGATATGCCAAAACACAAAAAATTTCCAACTGGTAAGAAACACCACACCTATAATTTGAACCAACCAACTGCCTTGTCCTTGGAGAAATTTCAAGATGCAGAGCTAGTTCCCCCAAAACTTGTCAACTGCCTCCATTTAGCTACACCAGCATTACGACCCATCCCATGCTCAACCCGACCCATGGACAACCCCACTTCCTCCAAACCCCCAACACTCTAATCTCCACCAGTCCCCATTTGAAGTTGGAGTTCTCTACGTGGCATGGGAGGACCATCCATTCCCAAAGGCATTAAAGAGTTTACTGGCATCACCTTCTTCATCCTTCACTCGGCAACTAGAGTGGCCCTTTCCTCCACACATTTTTTGCAGGAAAGAGTGAAGATCTTGCCATCCTTTCATGGTGCTCACCAAGTGCACTTCCTTTAGGCTGGTGGAGGACCACACTTGAAGTAGTTGTAATTATTCTGAGCCCCCTCCAATGAGCCACCATGAGCCATGATACATATGCAACCCGACACTAATCTCCAACCATGCCACAATTCCTTCCAACCCTCCTGTCCATTTGGGCTCCAAGCATGTACAGGCCACCCAGAGCACCTCTTCCTGTGAGGAACCCACCATCAAAGCTAGCTCAAGAAAAACTGAGGAAATGTTGAGATTGGTCTTCAATCACGGGTCAAAGTTAAGAAACTCCTCTCCCAAGAGTTGCACCACCACGTCCAAGAATTCAACATGATCAATCTTTAAAATGTTGGGCATCCTTTGAAGTGAAATAGCCTTGATGAAAGCAAAAAGCTGACCCGTTGTCTCCAAAGAGAAATTTTCCTCCATCGCCAGGTTGCATGCACCAAAACAGAGACCAAGAGAGGAAAATGAGAATGAAAATCTGAATTCATCTCCACTTAAAGGTTGGACCAAGCCTCAAAAATCTCTCTTTCCCATGCTATCTGTCAAAAATTCTCATTTTGTACTCCACATGAATCTATAGATTTTAACAATTTGATCTCATACCTCCAACACTTCACCTGTAACCTAATCGACCTTGGAACTTGTATTGAAAAGTTCACCTGTACGCCCCTTCCTCTGAAATCATAAATCCTTACCTCATTTTGAGTGGTGATTATTACTTCAAAATGACACATGGGAATCTAGAAAAGAGAAATCTACGGATTCCAAGAACCATAGATCCTCAAAAACTTCAAACTTGTCCAATAATGAACCATCTGCTCCAATGTTAGAGAGCTTGTCCGTAATTGAATTTTCTTCCCTCTAAACATGCATCACTTTAAAGTCTTTGAATCCCTTTAGAAAGGTTTAAATCCTCCTGACATGTTTATTTAGGTACCAAGTGTCCATATGGCCTTTGGAAATCCCATTCACCGTTAGCTGCGAGTCTCCCTCTAGATGTAATTTTTTGACTCCAAGCTTCTTAACCATTAGTACTGCCCCAACTGTCACCAAACATTCAGCCTCATTATTAGTACCATTAGGTAACCTTAGAGCTCTGAGTGCCCAAATACGACCTCTCTCATTTCTTGCTACATATCCTGTGCTAGACTGTCCTAGGTTGCCTCTAGAGGCCCTGTCAAAATTGAGTTTAATCCACCCTTCCTCTGGTGGACACCAAATGCACTTTGGTTCATTCTTTGCAAGAGGTTTATCCCTTGAAGGCCCATTAACAAGCCATTCCAAAAAAAACTTTACAATGAAGGAATGTGCTAATTATAGAGTAAGAAATAAGTCATTGAATTTGATGTTTGGATTCTAAATTGAACACCAAAATAAAATATCAAAATGATGGAATTATATTCCCAATAATCAAATCAAACAAATAAAGATACAATTAGGTTCAAAGCTTAAACGTTAAACTATCTCCTTTTTAGTTTATCTTCTATAGTCATATTTGGCTCCAAATTTAGACTACAAAGAAAAGAAAATTCATTCTAAACAGAGGAGAAACAATTTAATAATAAATATTTCTCTAACATAACATCATAATTGTAGATACTCAGGCAGGTTATGTTCAAAATGTAAAGCTACAAAATAAATAAATGCTTGGCAAGGGATAAGAGAGTAAAACAAAAAAATTAAGTCATATTAATGTCATTTATTTTGTTACTGCAAAAGCAACCGATCAGGTATATGCTCCCACTTGACTCAGTGTAAATCCCTACAATAATTGGGAACATTTTTTATAGTCCATTCTATGGTTAATAATATAGTTTCCATAGAATAATAAGAAAGAACATTGATGCTTACTATGGTGGTAGCATAGGCTTGTAATGCTATTCTTTTAATTGAAAGAATTAACGTTGCGGTTTTTAAGAGGATTTACGCAGGGAGGAATATATAGGTTGAGATGTTTCAAGGTAAACAACTACATACATGTTATTCTGGTTAGAAGACCATTATCACAACCATTTTAAAAGACAAGATATAAACATAGCACACATAGGATCAACACAACAGTTCAAATGAGTTTTTCTATTTTTCTATGAAATGTCGCCAATCAATCAATTAAGGCAATAAATAAATAAGAAAAAAAACTTGGTAGTTACAATGGTTCTGAAGATTTCTTAACCCTTGAATCTTTTTCTAGCCTTCTGTGCTTCCTTTCCCTTGTTTCCCTCTTATCCAAAATATTTTTTTGTGTTCCTCCTTCTCTTATGCCCTTTGAGAAGTTTTTAAAAGTTTATTTCTTCCAATCAATTTGGCTTCCTGTCACAGCCTAGTTCTTTTTAATGTCAATCTGGAATTTTTTTATTTATTTTAAAGTAATATCTTACCTTATCGTTATGTGGGTTTTAAAGCGAGGGACAAAGATTAACTAAATTTTAAATCATTTCCTGAATTTACTATGAGATTTTTGTGCATGTCAACAAAGGTAAGGTGAAAGTGGGAGTTAATAATCCTAATGGGAGTCTAGATTTGTTTACACATAACTAGTTAGAGAAAGATATTAGAGTTCAACACCCAGTTAGCTGCAGCAATAAATAGAGACAGGTATTTTGACTTGAACCAGATTCTTTTTACTTGGCAGCGGCCATTCTTGGTGGAGAAGGGAGGTGAAATGCGAATGAGATGAAGGAGAATCCTTCTATGCATGTGGATTCTTCTCTCCAGAAATGATGAAATGGTGCAGATTACGGGAGATGTAACTTTTGTATTAAAAAAGGCTCTTTTATCTATTTCTGATCTCCTCCATGAGAATCCTCCTCGTGATAGAGATCACATGCCGCTTCTAGATCTAGAGGTACTTTTGCCCATGGGGATTTATTTTCCTTCTCGAAAGAGTTCCTCACTGGCTCAAGGGCTTCCATTTGGCGGTACTAGGTCAGGCGCCAATTTTGATTATCAATTGAAGGGTCCAATTTCAAAGTTTCATGAAACTGGTCCTAATTACAATCAGAGAGGACCTGTGCAAGAGGAAATTACATTTTGATTGTTGTGTTCAAATGAAAAGGTTGGAGGAATCATTGGAAAGGGGGGGGGGGTAGTATAATAAAGGGGCTTCCAGGGGATATGGGTTCTAACATCAAAATTACAGAGTTTGTACCTGACGAAGATGAAAGAGTTGTCATAATTATGGGATTTGCATTTTTAGGAGGGCTTTCTCCTATTCGGAATGATGTCCTTTGTGTTTTTAGTCAGATTATTAGTTCCACACAAGAGAAAGATAAGAATTCAACTGCTAAACTTCTTGTGCCCTCCAACCAGATTGGGTGTTTTCTTAGAAAAGGTGGCAACATAATATCTGACATGAGAATAGAAAGTGGAGCAAGTATCCAATTTTTTGGAAAATATCAACTTCCAAAGTGTGCTTCATAAAATGATGAAGTTGTTCAGGCAATTGGTGATCCAGAGGCAGTTCAAGAAGCACTTGTCCAAATCACATCGTGCTTGCAAAACAATTTATTCCTGGGTAACATTGGACCAATTGGAGGTGTTGGAATGTACCCTAAGCCCATGGCTCTTGTTCCCAGTCCAATAGCACCATATAGGGGAAGACCTAAACCTGCATCCCCTCCTGGAATGTACTCTCAGCTAAGGGGATCTATGCAGGACATTGATCAACCAGGACCATGGGAAATGCAGGTTGTATGAGTATCATGGGAACGAAGGAATCTTGTCTGTATCAGAGTGATTCTCCGGAATGAAGTGGTCCTCTAGCTACTGTCGTAGCTGAAGTGAAACAATGGCGACCAGATATTTACGAAGATTTTGAAGGATACTCATGTTTTGGGAGAGCAGAGACACTACAGTCAGAGTAAAATAGGTAAGAATCAGGGAACAGAGAATAGAAAGATGCTTAGAAATGAAGGGCTAAGTACAAGTAACAAGGGATATTCTACTCACGAAGTTATTATATATCGGGTATTTTTTTTAATGTGATTAATTTTAATTATGGAAAAAGTTATGATAAAGGCCGGTTATGTCATTATACTATAATAATAATAATAAATGCCTTTTGAAATGATTTTTCAACTTTGATAGTTTTGTTGTAGCTAATCGTTTCATTTGGACCAGTTTTAAACTTAAGAATATGTGAAGTAATTGGAATAAGCATCTGTATTTGCTTAAATATTAGAAAGTATACACTCATTTTTTTAGTAGATAAAGGCCACTTTCTCTTTTAGTCTATGATTGACCTTTTGAATTTATGTTTGAAATTTGTGAAAATAAGTATGTTATTAGTTAAAAAGAAAAATTGTGACTGGAAACTTGTGATTATCCCGTAGTTTATCAAGTTTATAAACCATTTTATTACTAAAGAAATTTGTTATACTGAACATTTGTTAAATTAAGTGAAATTAGAAACCGTTGAAAACTAGGAAATAACATTAGGAATTTGAAATAAATATTTATTTTAAATTGGAATTAGTCATTATCTTAGAACTCAACCACTAGAAAAGACGGTAAACAGAAACAAAACTCTGTTGACAACCTTCGTATTGGACTTATGGTTTAAAACTTAGAAAGACAAGCTAGCTATTTTGTTTATTTTAAACTGCGACGAGAACTTGATGAACTTCCTACAACAATGGAATGATTGTATAAAATATGAAATATGGTTTTACTGCAACAATGGAATGATTGTATAAAATATGAAATATGATTTTACTTTATTGCATGATTTTCTGAGGTTGAGTATTTATGGCTATTTTAGTAAGAAGTGAATTATATTGAGAAAGGATAAACTTGGATTTTAAGTTGTTATGTGATGGATCCATGTTGAAAGGAGGAATCAAAATATTATCTATTAGGTGGATAATTAATCATGTCAGGGGAGATTTTATTTCTATAATTAGAGCAGCATAGAACTTCATACATTCAAACTTTAACATGTAAATTTATTAGACCTATTATGAAGTACCTGTTAATCATTGTTATAGTTTATGCTTCCTAAATGAAATGAATTTTTTGTATGTGTATATCTTGGGTTTTCTCCATGTACTATGTAGAATTATTATGAGCTTGATACATTTTTGATAGTTAAGAGAAGGATTTTTTTTTTGTTATGTTCCTTTACATACCTTGAATGCACCATGGAAACTTGATGTACTATGCATAAAATGTGAATCCTTGAATGATATTTTCCATATGTATGAAATGGAAGTATATTTACAAGGTTTTCTTTGGAAGTCCATGATATGTTATATTAGAAACTAAATGAGGATGTATCAAGTAGCACATATTTCATTACTCCTTAGTTTTACTTTGTTAGATTACTTCTAGCTGGGCTGGGTATCCTTCATGTCAGGAAGGATTCCGGGGAAGTGTTACTACTTCGTGGTAGGGTGGAAATGCACTCCCATAATATTATCACCCTTGCTGACTTTTGTGAACAGGTTTATGAAGCTTCTTCAGGAAGGATTTTCTTTTACAGTTCTATACCCTTCTTTGTATTCGACATGGTGGTATTTAATAATTTTGTTGTTTATTGTTGTCATTGAAGTGGAAGTACATATTTTATCTAATCTTTATCTTTTACTGATGTAATTTGACACTTGGTCAAAAATATTTTGGGTTGTTATCTTGTCTTGATAGGTTGCACTCACTTGTACTTGATGGGAAATCTCTTATTGCACGACTCCATTACTACGTCTGACATATGGTTGACATTCCACTTATCTTTGGACAAAGGTATGCTTTATCATTTCGATAGATATGGTCATAATTGTACTTCTTTTATTTCTATTTTATAGGGAATCTATTGGTATTATGTCAACTTATGAATTTTACCTTTGACTTGTTGACCGACTCCTTTGTCTTTATTGCAAATTATTGATGTGACCTTTGTGTCGAGAGTTCAGTCTTTACATATGGTATCAGAGCTCTGGGTTCCATACTAGGGCCTTGAGTTCACTATGCTTAGTTGCAACCCTTAGTCGCATAAATTGTGAGTCGATTAATGCTTGGTCTATGAACGTAACTGTGGTTCCTGGATTGACTAGAGTGTCTTCCAATTTCATTCTATCTTGATATAAAAGGATAGGATGTTCCTTGTTTTATGATAAATAGACACTTATAGGACAATACTTGTTATGTGAGTGAAATTTTATGAATGTCCCTGATTTTTCTTGAAACTATGAAGGTTTGAAATAGTTTTGTGAGCTTGACAACTGTCTACCTTTTAGTGGTGTGATTGCTTTCTGTTTCATATTGCAAATTGTTAGAATATGTGAAAAATTATGAGGTACATTGTGTATGGGATACACTTAAAAATTTAATGTATTTTTCTCTACATTAGTGTAGCAAAGAAAGAAGATAAAATTTTATGAGATATTGTGTAGTTAAATAATGATGGTTATGCAAAAAAGGTATGAGAGCTTGCTAGAATTTAGGACATGGTTTGTGATAAATGATGGAAGCATGTATTATTGTAATGTATACTTGCAAGTGTTATAAAAGGATTTTAATACTAGAACCTTATGAAATTATTTGAGAAGATGAATTCAACATGTTATATATATGAAATAGAAGTTTGTAGAAAAATTGTGAATATATTTATATGTCTTACCTTGCATGGCATGAGATTTCAAAAAGGAAAGAGAAAATTAACAATTCTATGTTGTATTGACCAATTGAATGTGTTACTACATGATGATGTAATCTTTGAGATTTTTGTTCACGCTTACTTCTTCGATTTTTCTTATGACCATTGAGGATTTGAATTGAAATTTGCAACTTGAGATATTGTGATTTCTTATGATCTTGTAGTGGCTAGAATATTGTTTTATGTTGCTAGTCATCTGATGTGAAGTGATGTCATCTGTCATGTTCAACATACAACATTGATAGATTGTAAAAGGGAGTAGATTGCAAAGAACATACCATTCCTAATCTTGCATTCATATGTTACTTGAAATATGTTTCAAGTATTATGAAATGATCAAACTGAATGGACATGCAAAGGGTTGTGTATATTAGAAATGCATTTTATGAAATAAATAACATAGGTTGATAATCTTTAATATGAGTTTTGGATGCTATGAGGAGCATTGCCTGGATACTCAAGAAATGATGAAATCTATAGAAAATACATTTTTTTGACATTAATATGATATTACTAGTACATGGGTGATTATATTTGAGACCTTGCATGAAATTATTATGAGGTGATTGAAATAGATGTACTATTTGATGCATTTGATGATCGATGAGTAGGTCACCATATTTTTTATGAAAAAGGGATAGAATTATTTGGTTATGAAGCACTATTAGTGTTTTTGATAGAATGTTCAACACCTCCTACTTTGTATGTGTATTTTTATTTGACTAGATGGTTCAAAGTATGTTATTGCCTATGATGAATGAGATTTTTCATGATGAAGGGCATAATTCTTTTGATTAGTTGATTGTTGTATGATTTACATGCTCTTGTTTAATGAAATATTTCATGAAAGGAAATTATATGAAATGCATGAATTGCATCTTCTTTTTGCTTACTTTAAATGAGTATTGGAAAGCTTACCTTTCAGTGAGGGTGCTAATGTGGAAGAAGTAAACAGGGAAGGGTAGAAAGGGATGTTTCTCTACTTGCCAATTTTCATTCCTAGTGATAAAAAGATGCTTTGGCCAAAGCTTGTTTGCATATATTTTTGAAATATGTTTCCTGTGTTCATCTCCCTGCCACATCATGAACAAAAGAAAGTTTCATGGCTGCACCAGATACCCCCTACCTTTTTTTATAAGAATTACAGGGTTTGGAATTCTACAACTAGGTAGAATCCCAAGGAAGTGTAAGACTTTGTGGATAGAAAGGACAAGTTTCTAAGCCACACTCCCATCTCAAGATTTACAGATGGACGACTGAATGCCCAATGGCATAGGAGACAAGGACTTATAGAAGGATAGATGTACAATTACAATTAAGTGTCGTGTTTCATGATTGACCTTTATGGTTATGTTTTTAGATGCATGTTTATAGATGTGTAATATACATTGATGTGTTTATTTTATATGGTGATGAATCGTCATGATTTACTAGGATGATTATGCTTAGATGAAGCACACTAGCATTATATCGATGAAAATGTGAATGCTTATTCATATTAAGATGAAAGAATTGTAGGATTTATATTGTTTTATAGATGAAATATAAATGCTATGATGAAATGAGTTAAGAATTTCTTTTGAAATATTGTTGTGATGAGATGGGTATAGGGTCCTAGGTCACATAAATGGAAAAATGGATCCACTAACCTTTTCAAGTGATTTGTGAAATGAACAGATGACTTTCTCACTTAGTAAGTACCACATGTTAGAAGGTATGTATGAAAGATTTACTTACTTGTGATCAATTATGATTTAAAGCATATTTTAGTTGAAATTTTACAATCTTCAATGACTCTTTTCTCTTGAATATAGAATATTGAAATTTTTATTTTCTGAAGTATTGACATTATGACTAGGCTAAAACTATTGTGAGTATATAAATATGAGTATGCCAATAACATGGATCTAAGGCATGCTCAATTTATTGTGGTACCACAATAAGGTATAGTAAGCACAGGTATGTGGGTACTTTATTTCCACTTAAGAGTATCATGTAAGTTATTTCTAAAAGCATTGAGTTATGAGAATGTTAGATTTTTAATTTTGATTATGATAGCGACATGAACTGATGCTTTGATGTTGTTCCTATATATGCACAAATGGAACGACACATTATGATAAAGGGGGGATATTGTCAAAGAGAGGTAACTCTAACCTTGTAAAACTGAAGGATAGTAATGGAATTCACACACTCACATAGAAAATGTTATTGAAATAATTATGATTCAAGTGTTTTTTTTGGTGCATATACTTACTAGAATGCACATCTGATGAAATTTGGCTTTATGTAAGCAAATGAAATTGAATCTTGTTGATTTTTTTTGCTAGAATGTAAAAGTGTATTCATGCATTACCTTTAATATTTGAACAATGGAAGATGATTTATTATCAGGTCAATTGTAAATTTCTTGAATTATCTTTGAATATGATTGCAAATTTTGAATTAAGCATCGAGGACGATGCATTGTTTAACGGGGAAGGATGTCACAACCCAATTATTTTTAATGCCAATCTGGAATTTTTTTATTTATTTTAAATTAATATCTTACCTTATCATTACGTGGGTTTTAAAGCAGGGGACAAAGATTAACTGAATTTTAAATCATTGCCTGAATTTACTCTGAGATTTTCGTGCATGCCAGCAAAGGTAAGGTGAAAGTGGGAGTTAATAATCCTGATGGGAGTCTAGATTTGTTTACACATAACTAGTTATAGAAGGAGATTAGATTTTAACACCATGTTAGCTGTAGCAATCAACGGAGACAGGTATTCTTACTTGAACCAAATTCTTTTTACTTGGCGATGGGCATTCTTGGTGGAGGGAGGTGAAACATGAATGAGATGAAGGAGAATCCTTCTATGCATGTGGATTATTCTCTCTAGAATTGATGAAATGGTGCTAATTATGGGAGATGTAGCTTCTGTAAAAAAAAAAAAGGCTCTTTTATCTATTTTTTATCACCTCTGTGAGAATCCTCCTCGTGATAGAGATCACATGTCGCTTCTAGATTTGGAGGTAATTTTTCCCATGGGGATTTATTTTCCTTCTCGAAAGAGTTCCTCACTGGTTCAAGGGCTTCCATTTGGTGGTGTTGGGTCAGGCGCCAATGTTGATTATCAGTTGAAGGGTCCAATTTCCAAGTTTCATGAAACTGGTCCTAACTACAATCAGAGAGGATCTGTGTAGGAGGAAATTACATTTTGATTGTTGTGTTCAAATGAAAAGGTTGGAGGCATCATTCGAAAGGGGGGGTAGTATAATAAATGGGCTTCAACGGGATATAGGTTATGACATCAAAATTGCAGAGTCTGTACTGATGAAGATGAAAGAGTTGTCATAATTATGGGACCTGCATTTTCAAAAGGAGGGCTTTCTCCTATTCAGAATGATTTCCTTCATGTTCTTTATCGGATTATTAGTTCCACACAAGAGAAAGATAAGAATTCAACTACTAGACTTCTTGTGCCCTCCAACTAGATTGGGTGTTTTCTTGGAAAAGGTGGCAACATAATATCTGACATGAGAAGAGCAAGTGGAGAAAGTATCCAAATTTTTGGAAAAGATCAGCTTCCAAAGTGTGCTTCACAAAATGATGAAGTTGTTCAGGCAACTGGTGATCTAAAGGTAGTTCAAGAAGCACTTGTCCAAATCACATCACGCTTGCAAAACAATTTATTCCTAGGTAATATTGGACCAATTGGAGGTTTTGGAATGTACCTTGAGCCCATGGATCTTGTTCTCGGTACAATAGCACCATATAGGGGAAGACCTGAACCTATATTCCCTCCTGGAATGTACTATCAACTAAGGGGATCTATGCAGGACATTGATCAACTAGGACCATGGTAAATGCAGGTTGTATGAGTATCATGAGAATGAAGGAATCTTGTCTGTATCAGAGTGATTCTCTGGAATGAAGTGGTCCTCTAGCTACTGTCCTAGCTAAAGTGAAACAATGGCGACCAGATATTTACGAAGATTTTGAAGGATACTCATGTTTTGGGAGAGAAGAGATGCTACAGTCAGAGTAAAAGAGGTAAGAATCAGGGAACAAAGAATAGAAAGACGCTTAGAAATGAAGGGCTAAGTACAAGTAACAAGGGATATTCTTCTCACAAAGTTCTTATATATCGGGTATTTTTTTAATGTGATTGATTTTAATTATGGAAAAAGTTATGATAAAGGTCGGTTATGTCGTTATACTATAATAATAATAAATGCCTTTTGAAATGATTTTTCAGCTTTGATAGTTTTGCTGTAGCTAATCATTTCATTTGGACCGGTTTTAAACTTAAGAATTCATGAAGGAATTGGAATAAGCATATGTATTTGATTAAACATTAAAAGTATACACTCATTTTTTTAGTAGATAAAGGCCACTTTATCTTTTAATCTATGATTGACCTTTTGAATTTATGTTTGAAATTTGTGAAAATAAGTATGTTATTGGTTAAAAAGAAAAAATTGTGACTGGAAACTTGTGATTATCCTGTAGTTTATCAAGTGTATAAACCATTTTATTACTGAAGAAATCTGTTATACTTGTTAAATTAAGTGAAATTAGAAACCGTTGAAAATTGGGAAATAACATTAGGAATTTGAAATAAACATTTGTTTTAAATTGGAATTAGTCATTATCTTAGAACTCAACCACTAGAAAAAGACGGTAAACAGAAACAAAACTCTATTGAAAACCTTCGTATTGGAGTTATGGTTTAAAACTTAGAAAGACAAGCTAGCTATTTTGTTTATTTTAAACTATGATGAGAACTTGATGAACTTCCTACAGCAATGGAATGATTGTATAAAATATGAAATATGGTTTTACTTTATTGTATGATTTTATGGGGTTGAGTATTTATAGCTATTTTAGTAAGAAGTGAATTCTGTTGAGAAAGGATAAACTTGGATTTTAAGTTGTTATGTGATGGATCCATGTTGAAAGGAGGAATCAAAATATTATCTATTAGGTGGATAATTAATCATTTTAGGCGAGATTTTATTTCTATAATTAGAGCAGCATAGAACTTCATACATTCAAACTTAAACATGTAAATTTGTTAGACCTATTGTGAAGTACCTGTTAATCACTGTTATAGTTTATGCTTCCTGAATGAAATGAATTTGTTGTATGTGTATATCTTGGGTTTTCTCCATGTACTATGTAGAATTCAAGTTATAATTATCATTTGAACTAAAGTGATATTGGTGGATATTATGAGCTTGATACATTTTTTATAGTTAAGAGAAGGAATTTTTTTTTGTTATGTTCCTTTACGTACCTTGAATGCACCATGGAAACTTGATGTACTATGCATAAAATGTGAATCCTTGAATGATATTTTCCATATGTATGAAATGGAAGTAGATTTACAAGGTTTTCTTTGGAAGTCCATTACATGTTATATTGGAAACTGAATGAGGATGTATCAAGTAGCACATATTACATTACTCCTCATTTTTACTTTGTTAGATTACTTCTAGCTAGGTTGGGTATCCTTCATGTTAGGAAGGATTTCGGGGAAGTTTTACTGCTTCGTGGTAGGGTGGAAACGCACTCCCACAATATTCTCACTCTTGCTGACTTTTGTGAACAGGTTTATGAAGCTTCTTCAGGAAGGATTTTCCTTTACTGTGCTATACCCTTATTTGTATTCAACATGGTGGTATTTGGTAATTTTGTTGTTTACTTTTACCATTGAAGTGGAAATACATATTTTATCTAATCTTTATCTTTTACTGTTGTGATTTGACAGTTGGTCAAAAATCTTTTGGGTTGTTATCTTGTCTTGATAGTTTGTACTCGCTTGTACTTGATGGTAAATCTCTTATTGCACGACTCCATTACTACGTTTGATAGATGGTCAACATTTCGCTTATCTTTGGACAAAGGCATGCTTTATCATTTCGATAGATTTGGTCATAATTGAACTTATTTTAATTATATTTTATAGGGAATTTATTGGTATTATATTGACTTATGCATTCAACCTTTGACTTGTTGACCAACTCCTTTGTCTTTATTGCAAATTGCTAATGTGGCCTTTGTGTCAAGAGTTCAGTCTTTACACTTCCATGCCACAAAAATAGAATGCAAGGACCACTTTATTTAATTTTTTGGTTATCCTTTAAGTCCACCTTCAAGTTGAATAAACAATCCAAACATTTGTTCCTTCCCTTCAATTAATATCAAATCTTGAGTAACTATTTTCTTTTTGGTTTTATCAATGCAAGATTTTTGTTCTTCTTAAATTATTAAATTAAAATAAAGGAACTTTTCAAATATTGCTTCCTATTTATATATTTTAATTTAAAACTCAATTTAAATGAAAATGGTTAGTGGAATCAACATGCTCTTGATTCTTTTATTTACTCAATCTAAAACCTTTTTCATATCATGCAAAATGATTTAAAAGTCATTTAAATTTCACAATCTTTTAAAACTATGAATTGACAAACATGCACAACTATCATAATCAAGGAAATTATCTTAGAAATCATCCCTTTTTATCCACATAAAGTTAAGTTAGAAATTAAACAATTTTAAACTAAGTGGTGTGTGCAAAAACCAGATCTTTCAATCTCACCCATGTCAAGGAGCTAGGATCCTCTAGTCGAGGAGATAGGCTCCTCTACCTCAACCACACTCGCACCTTCATCATATGAATAATCTCAAACCGCTAGATTTTCATCAATAGGTTAGTCCCATAAAATCACAATTAATTGGAATTGCTTCATATTCCTTGCAATTATTCATCAAATTCATCACTTTTATATGTTAAAGATTAAAATAAACCATCTTAATTGCACATCATATCAATACAGAAGAAACAATCGGCATAAAATGATATCCACATAAAGTCATCAAATGGTCAAAAGCATATAAATAAGTACCAAATATCAAGTCTAACATAATGATAAAAGAAAATTGACACAAGTTTAGGTCTATCTGACCTAGTTAAATAGTCAAAGTGTTGTTAAAAGTCTTGAAATATAGTAGTCTAATGGATCGAGTCGTGACATCCCTCCCTACTAGGAAGATAAATCGACTCGATGTCATATGAAATCACATCAAAAGATCACACCACACACAAATACATAAACATAGCTGAGAAAGAAAATAGAATATCTATGAGAATAGATTGGGAAAGGATCTATGCATATCCTTCACATCCTCCCAAGTAGAACTATCAACAAAGAATTAGTCTCACTATAGATTATATTTCAACATATCTCTTTCATGTACTCGGATGGTACACTGATCAACAAGGCGGGTAGACTCTACTAGCACCACTTCTGGATCCTGAACCTGCAATCCACACCAATCTAAGATATGAGACACATTTGGATGATGGGGCTTAAGCAAAGAAACATGAAACACATTATGGATTTAGGTTAGATTAGGTGGTAGATCACGTCGGTAAGCAATTGGGTTGATAACCTCCAACACATCAAAGGGCCCTACATATCTTGACATAAGTTTTGAAGACTTTCTAAATGAAATTGAGCTCTTATGAGGTCTCACATGCAAAAACACTTTTTCCCCTTCCTGTAACTACCTAAAATTATGGCTCTTATCCTCCTAACTCTTTTTTTGATCAACTGCTTCCTTCAACCAATTACAAATCAGATTCATTTGTTCTTCCATCTCCCTCAACATATTAGGATCGATCACGATGCTATCCTCAACTGTATCCCAACTTATAGGAGCGCATAAATTATGCCCATAAAGTGCCTCAAATGGTGTAATACCCAAAGAAGCATGGTAAGAGTTGTTATATGCAAACTCTACCAAGGGAAGGTACTCTTCCCACTTGTACTATTGATTCATATATTACATTCAGAGTAAATCCTTTGACACCTAATTTACTCTCTCTATTTGTCCATCTGTCTAAGGGTGATAGGTTGTGCTAAAGTTCAATCAGGTACCTAAGGAAGCATTCAATTTATCCAAAACCTTTATGTCATCCATGTATCATTATCAGGTATAATAGTCTTTGGCACACCGTGCAATCTGAAAATCTCCTGAATAAACCTCTTGGCCAAAGCCAATGATCCATCTCTCAAACTTCTTGGAATGAAGTGAAATACTTTGGGTAGTTTGTTATCTACAACCAAAATGGCATCATTTCTACATTGTGTCATGGGTAAAGCATGGATGAAATTCATACTAATAACTTTCCATTTGTATTATGGAATATCATGTGCATATAGTAGTCTAGCTAGGTGGACATGCTCAGCCTTCACTCATTGGCATTCTAAACACTAGGCCATGTAAGTTGTCACATCATGATTCAACCATGGCCAAAATTACAATGGCCTCAAATTGAAAATCATCTCGTTTACCCTTGTATGACCTAAAAATGGACTGCAATGCATATCCTCAAGTACCACCTTCCTCAATTCTACTTGTCGAGAATATAAATCCTATTCTAGTATGTCATAATACCATCATCATCAAAAGTGTATCCATCAAAACATTAATAAGATGGATCAGTGTGCAAAGATGATTTGACCATCTTATAATGATCACTTATAATATTCTTCAACACATGCTCCCTCAAGCATGTTATAGAAGTAGAGATAGAAGTAATGTGTCTCCTTCTGCTAAGAGCATCTACCACTCTATTCTTCTTTCACTTAATGTACTCAATGCCAAATTTATACTCACTTAGAAACTCTAACCATCGTCTTTGTTTAGCATTGAGGTTAGGTTGTGTGAAGATATAACTCAATCTCATATGATCCATTTTTCAGCTCAAAAGGCTTACCCAATAGGTAATATCTCCACATCAGTACAACATGAATGATTGCAACCAACTCTAAGTCATGTGTTGCATAGCTTATCTCATATTTTATCAACTTTCATGAATCATAAGAAACTACTTTTCCAGCTTGCATAAGTAAATCTCTAAGACCTTCACCTAAAGCATTTGTAATCATTATGAACTACCCATTTGGATTTGGTATGATCAAGATAGGAGTGGATGTGAGTTTCTATTTCAAAAATTAGAAATATCTCTAACATACATCAGTTCACTCATATATTTTCCCTTTTATCTAAAGGGATTTAATAAGAGATGTAATCTTGGAGAATCCCTCCATAAATTTCCTCTAATAACCAGCAAGTCCCATGAAGATCTTGACTTTTCTCACATTTTGTGGAGGTGGCCATTCAAGAATATATTTTATCTTCACAAGGTGTACTACAATTCCTTTTGAAGAGATGATATGACCTAAGTAATGTATTTCTTTCTAATAGAAAGAACACTTCAATAGCTTACCATAAATTTGATTATATCTCAAAAGATGTAAGACAAAAAATTCATAATGCCCATACCCTTTCCTAAATTTAGTTTTAGATATGTCTTCTTCCTTGATTTGGAGCTGATGATATCTAGATCTCAAATCAATCTTAGAGAACACAGTTTCCCCCTTCGTCTAATTGAATAGTTCATCTATCTAGAAGGGAAAGGGTATCTAATTTTAATGGTTGCCTTATTAAGCATTTTTTAATCAATGCACAATCGTAAGGTACCATCCTTATTCTTTATGAAGATCACCGGGGCTCCCCATGGTGATAGACTAGGGTGTATGAACTCTTTATCTAAAAGTTCCTGAAGATGCACCTTAAGCTTATAAATTTCTATGGTAGTGATTCTATATGGAGCCTTGGATTATGGCTCAATTCTAGGCATTGGATCAATGGAGAAATCAAACTCCCTCTTCAAAGATAATTCAGGTAATTCTTCCAGAAAGACATCCTGGAAATCTTGTAATATAGGATAATCATCCATACATAGAGGAGTATCAAGATATTTAATATACGATACATACATCATGCACCCCTTCCTTTTTGAATTTTTCAATTGCATAGAAAAAATATGTCTAAGCTCAATGGGTCTTTTGACACTCCTAACTACTACATGTTTCTCTGCATCATCAAGGCATTCAACTAATTTGTCTTTGCAATTTATGATTTCCCTATGTTCATTTATTTAGTTGATGCCCAAAATGACATCATAGGAACCCAATGGGGCTAAATAAAGGTTTACTTGAGTTTGAAAAATTAGGAGTTTCAACTTTTTGCAAGCTAAACACTCCTCCACCCTACGCTCTACCCTATTTCCATATTCTACTATCCAACTTTCATCCATATATCCCACTCTAATAGGTAATCTAGATATAACTCTAGGATCTACAAAACATTAAATAGCTCTATTATCCATCAAAATAGAAACGTTATGACCAAAAATCTTACCATCCAACTGAATAGGGGTAGCCTAGAAATCAGTGTGCATGTGATCAAAAGCTACATGAATTTGATGTCATTTATGTGGACCCTTCCCATCTCTATGGGTTATACAACGAGGACATGATATAGCGTAGTGATCTCCTCCACATGTAAAACAACCATTGTTGGGTCCTTGTCTTTCCTCAATTGTGTTCCCTTGTTGTCACTCTTTTTATTACCATTCATGTTTCTAATTTTGAGTGTTACTATTGGAGTTCCTTCCTAAATTCCCTCAACCTTTTCCTCTCATGTTCTGAACCTATTGACGTGCATCATCTTTCTATTTATTGTCCTAAAATTTCCTCTTCAAACCTTTGGAAGCATTATTTCTCTAATTTATTCTCACTATAAGCATATGTTGTAGTTCATGTTCCTATCTCAGGGCATTCCTGAAAGAAAAATCCATCGTTTCAGGTTTATGCATATCAACTTCTGATCTTATTTTAGGACACAACCCAAGAATGAACTTGCGATTTCTAAATTGATCATCCTAATGGTAATGATGAAAATACTTTACCAAGTTATAGAACCTCTCATGATACTGTTTAATAGTCAAGAAACCCTACATCAAATTCTAAAACTCATCCAACATTTAGTCAAAGTATAAATGTGTTAACCACATCTTACAGAAAAGTTGCAAGACCACATCCCATGAAAATATCTCCAGGATGTAATCTTTTCTCTATCATTTCATTATCCCACCATGTGGTGGATTCACTAGTCAACTAGAAATCACCCCACTTAGCCCTAGATTCACATGAAAGATTGCGAACATGGAATTTTATTTCTCCTTCAAAATAATCCAAGCCTCAACATCATCACCAATAATCTTACCATTAAAGGTAGGAGGAACAACCTTCTTGAGGTACTTGCTAATCTCTTCTATAATTTTGCCACTGTTATTGGATACTTTTGTAGCCCTATGATCAAATTCTCCTTTTAGTTGTTCCTTATTCCTTTGTTCCTCCTCTTGCTTCCTTTGAGCCTCTAGTCTATGATCTTCTTCATATTTCCATTAAGCTTCTAGCCTCAGATCCTCTTCCCTCTTCCTCCATTCTTCCTCATTATTTTGGTTCTCATTTTTTCTACCCCTAAAATCTCACTCAAAATGATCCATACAATCACATTGCTACTATAAGGGGTTTCCCTATTGATTCAAGAGGGCTAAGATTTGATCTAGCCTCTGATTTGGCTCATTATTCAGACAATTATTATGTCTGACCCGATCACTATTTCTGGTCATCATGGTGAGTGTTTAGATCTTACACCAAGAATAATTACATAACTTTAGCAGTAGTAGACCAAGGTCCTAGAGTTTAAACACAACTTTGATACCACATGTAAAGACTAACACTCTCACAAATAAGCCACATCAACAAAGAGCTAAAAAATTGGAAAGTTGCAAAGAAGATCAAGTAAAATTCCACATAAGACTAGATAAAATATAACTTCCATCCATTCATAATGCTAAGTACAAAATTTTGACCATCTCGTTGATAAGGAATAAAAAAAATACATGTATAAATATACAAGCAAAGGGTGTCGACCATACTGTCAAACACACTATGTTTTTTCATGTAATACAAAGATAATGATAAGTAACCAATACAAAAAAGATGCCAACCTACTTGTTGAATATTGGTTACATCATGATGGTACAACATACACCAAAAGAATATTCATTAAAATACAAGACTATGAAGGTTGATCATGAAAAATAGTACAAAGGTGCCACCAGACATCTTTCCATATGCAAATCCCTATCTTGTAATCCATCAGACATCAATCTAACTACAAATCTCAATATGTGAGTGTAGTCGAGGCACTTTTTTTGTCCAACCACAGAGTGGTTAGCTCCCTCAGAGCTCATCTTGAATGAGTGCATACTGACCTTTCCCGAGAAGCATAGTAACCTGAAATTGGTGGATCAGATAGATCTGGTGTAGCTGTGATACTAACTACTTTACACATGTCTAAGAAGAACTAATCATAGATGTGGTAGAGAGATCAAACAAAAACCAACATATTTACATAAACATATGCAACATAGATTTGGCCAAAGAAATAAATACTAGATTTCTACTAGCAGGTAAAAGAAAAATCATTTTTACCCTTCTCTAGTTATTTCACATTCAACACCCCTCCTATAGCATAAATTGAATACAAAAAGAAATGGACAATAAGAAAAAATCTTCCAATTCAACATTTCCTTTGATATATTTATATATATATATATCAAATTTATTTTAACATGAAGACAAAACTAAGCCTCACACATTTTAAAACAACTACTAAAACTCACATTCTACATCTATTCTGGTCATAATGTTGATTCGGGCCTATACTGAGATACATTTAGAAGAAAGTGGTATTTAGGCTAATTTCTCAACCAAGCATATCTACAATTTTTCTTTGACCATAAAACATCAATCATGATCTTTTACATAATTTATGTTTTATCTAACTCCCTATTAATCTTAAAACATACATTTGAACTATATGTGTGTGTGTGTGTGTGTGTAGTGATCACATCAGCTACATTATTTCAAGAAATCATAATACTTTTTAAAAAGGAACATAGATTGCATTCATACTATTGTAAATAATTTTTCCACATATATGAGCCACAAAATTGGAAAATAAATCAACTCATAAACAAGTTTATTGTAACAATCTAGAAAATGCAGTTGAATTGACACTAAAGCCTCAAAATATATTGCTAAGTTCCTTTTTAGATCAATAGACATTTCAGAATTAAATAAATGAGGTAAAACTACTATTTTATGATTGAGCGTAGGCCATTCAGTGGTACTGGAAAATGTTATAACAAAGAAACATATTTCAATTTATTATTACATTTTTTTAATTTACTCACCAATCTAAAGGAATTTAAATCTACATAGATGAATTGAAAATAGCCATTCAAGTACATGCTCGTACAGTTCTAATTCCAAAGAAAATTTGGAATGAAGGAGTGCGCTAATTACAAAGTAAGAAATAAGTCACCGAATTTGACACTGGGATTCTAAATTGAACACCAAAATAAAATATCAAAATTATGGAATTGTATTCCCAATAATCAGATCAAACAAATAAACATAAGATTAGGCTACAAGCTTAAACGCTAAACTATCTCCTTTTTAGTTGATCTTCTATAATCATATTTGGCTCTTATTTTAGACTCCAAAGAAAATAAAATCATTCTTAATAGAGGAGAAACTATTTCGTAATAAAGATTCACTAGCATAACATCGTAACTGCAGATACTCAAGTAGGTTACGTTGAAAATGTAAAGCTGGAAAAGAAATAGATGCTTGGCAAGGGAGAAGAGAATAAAACAAAAAAAAAGTCATATTAATGCCATTTAATTGGTTCCTACAAAAGTAACTGATCAGGTCTATGCTCCCACTTGACTCTGTGTCAATCACTACAAAAGTCAGGAACACTATTTACAGTCCATTATATGGTTAAAAATATAGTTTCCATAGAATAATAAGATAAAATATTGGTGTTCACTATGGTGGCCGCATAGGCTTGTAATGTTGAGTTTTGGAAGGCCAACAGACTTTTGTTTGTTGCCGCCTTGCCTTTTTAGTTGCTCAGTTGTGAGCTTATAAATAAGACTCTCTATTTCATTGTAAACAATTTAGTTTTGAGGTTAATACAATTCTTCTGCTCTCAGTGTGGAAGTAGCCACTATTGTGGTGAACCATGATAAATTGTGTGTTCTGTGTTTATTTGTAATCTTCTCATTTATTCTATATTTTCATTTTATTTCGAACTCGTTAATTCTACAATTGGTATCAGAGCGAGGTTAATTGTTGGTTGAGATTTCAATAATTGAAATTTCAAAATCATGGAAGATTTAAGAGTTCAGAAATTCTCTGGGAAGAACTATGGGATATGGAAGATTCAAATGAAGTCTCTATTAGTCAACAAAGAGCTTTCTCTTACACTTGAAGAAAAAGCAAAGAAACCAACCTCCATGAAAGATGAAGATTGGGAAAAGCTTGATGAAAAAGCCATGGCAACAATCTTTCTTGCATTAGGCAATAATGTATTATATAATGTTTCAAACAAAACTATAGCAAAAGATGTATGGGATAAATTGCCTTCAACATATGCACAAGCATCCACTGTGAAAAAAGTCTTCATCATGAAGAAGCTATACAAGCTTAAGATGAGGGAAGGCGAAGCCATGACAAATCATCTCAATGAATTTAACACCTTGATCAGCCAAGCAAATTCAGTTGGCATGACACAAGATGATGAGAATAAGGCTATCCTACTGTTATGTTCTATTCCTAATAGCTGGGATGGACTTGTGATAGCCATAAGCAGTTCAACATCAACTACTAAGAAGCTGGTCTTTGATGAAGTTTCAGCCACCCTTCTCTCTGAAGATTTGAGGAGAAAGAATGATGAGTCCTCATCCGGTAATGCTCTCACAATGGTGAGCACCGAAAATAGAGGAAGAAGCCAATATAGAGGCAGATTTAATAACAATCAAAGGTCCCAATCTGCAAGAAGATCATAGTCAAGAGGGAGACAAAATAGTTGTTGGTTTTGTGGGAAGGCTGGGCATGTTAAGAAAGATTGTAGAAAATATAAGAAGGCACAAGAACAAGTATTGGACAGTCAAGCAAACACAATTTTTGAAAAGGATCCGGGTATCCTAATTCTATCAACAAGTGATACAAAAGTTGATTTGTGGGTAATTGATTCGGGAGCTTCCTTTCATGCTTCCTCTCTCACAAATGCATTTACAAATTATCAAGAAGGTGAATTCGGAGAGGTATACTTGGGTGACAACAAAGCATGTAAAATTATTGGGAAAGGAGATGTTGTCTTGCATCTAGAAGGTGGAGCAAAATTACTTCTCAAAGATGTTAGACATGTTCCTCAATTAAAGAGGAATCTGATTTTAGTCAGCCAATTATATACCCAAGGATTTAAAACAGAGCTCACAGATACATGGAAAATAGTCAAAGGTTCATTGGCTATTGCTAAAGGAGATAAAATCGGTAGTCTCTATAATTTGAAACCTATTGATAAGGTAGGAGTTTCTTTGACACTTGTGGATAGTGATATTGCACTTTGGCATCAAAGGCTAGGCCATATGAGCAAGAAAGGCCTTGAGGTAATGTTGAATCATGATCAACTACCAGGTCTCCAATCTGCAAATTTGGAGTTTTGTGAGCATTGTCTTCATGGGAAACAAAAGTGGGTCATTTTCTTGAAGGATGGACATGACAAAAGGATAACACCCTTGGAGTTAGTGCATTCGAATGTCTTCAGACCTACAAAGGTAACCTCTTATGGAGGTGCACAATATTTTGTCATTTTTCTTGATGATAGCACCCGAAAGGTATGGGTTTATATGCTTTCTAGAAAGTCTGAGGTATTCTCTAAATTCAAAGTTTTAAAAGATCTTGTAGAAAACCAGAGTGGTCATAAAATTAAGTGTCTAAAAATGGATAATGGAGGTGAATTTTGTTCGTTGGAGTTTGATAACTTTTGTGCAGATCATGGTATAAGAAGAATTAAGGTTGTTCCTTATTCCCCTCAAGAAAATGGGGCAGCAGAACGGTTAAATAGAACCATTCTTGAGAAAGCACGATGTATGATTTCCAACGCCAGTTTGGGAAAATAATTTTGGGCAGAAGCCTGCAATACAATAGTCTATTTAATCAATAGGTCCCCTTCATCTTGTCTAGAGTTTGGCATTCCAAAAGAGGAATGGTTGGGAAAAAAGATTTCGTACTCACACATCAATTTTTTTGGTGTGAAGCTCATGTACATGTCCCAAAAGAAAGAAGGACAAAGCTGAATTTCAAATCACAAAAGGGCATATTCGTTGGCTATGGTGAAGATCAGTTTGGTTACAAAATTTGGGATCCGATTGAGAAGAAGATAATTCGGAGAAAAGATGTAGTCTTTAATGCGAAAGCATTTCCAACTTCTAATATGGAAGAAAAATCAGTGAGTGAATTTGTTCCCTTCTCTATTTTTTATAACAATAACAAGTCTAATAAAGATGTGCAAAATAATCTTCCATAAAATTTTGCTTCACCAACATCAGTTTTATTCCCTGTTCGTACCTCATCTTCCTCAACTTTTGAGGATGATCAGAACATCACTCCAATAAACTCAGAATCACCATGCTCTATTTTTTAATCCCTGTCAAGGGATATACATCATCCCATGTCACATGGAGTGGAAGATTTGGATTATGACAACCGAATTGAAATAGACCATATGCAAAATGGGATTCACGACATGTCAAATCTAGTTGGAATAGACCATGTTCAAACTGATGTATTTTCTAATACACATGGCACATCTACTAATGTGGATTGCATGTTGCATAAATAGAGTTGCAAAGTCACACCCAACACAGACTCTACACTGCCTTCACACAATAGGATGGTTGCGTATGATGCTGGAGGACATGTCACGCATGGAAAAACTATTGGTGGTAATACTGCGGTGGATGTTGCTCCTGCTCTCTTCCCTCAAGTTGCCCCTGTGCACTCCAACATTAGACACAATTTCACTGCTGACAGAGAGAAAGATGACACTACGCAAGCATTTAAAACCATAAGCGGTGGGTTTAACAGTAGGTCTTTGTTACCCCATTCTGCTAGACACACATCCAATAAAAAACCGCGACCTCCTCCCCTTGGCCACTGTATGCAAGGTATCATTGGCAACCATGGTGTCAATCAACACATTCTTTACTCACGCGGTTACAGTCAGGCTCAAGGAGCTAATAAATGCATTCTACCACACAATGAGGTTTCTCAGAATGTTGAAAATGGTGAACAAAGCATACAGGAAATTGATAAAGGAAGTATTGATAACCATTTTCCATTAGAAGAAAATACTCAGGGTTTGAGGAGGTCTACAAGAGAAAGATGACTTCCAGAAAAATTCTTAGATTATCAGCTTTTATTTGTTGAAGAGGTAGAACCCGCACTACTTATTTCTGAGCAAACTGAACCAGCAAACTATAAAGAGGCATGTACAAGCAGTGATAAGAACAAATGGTCCATTTTTATGGGAGAAGAAATGAGCTCTTTAGAAGCTAACCAGACATGGGATTTGGTTGTTCTTCCACCAAATTGAAAACCACTCAAGAACAAGTGGGTTTATAAATTGAAAGATGAAGGTGGAGGTCAAAAATGGTTCAAATCTCAGTTGGTGGTAAAAGGATATGCTCAGAAATAGGGGATTGATTTTGCTGAAATATTCTCTCCGGTTGTGAAGATGACATCCATCCGAACAGTATTGGGATTAGCAGCCATTTGGTATCTCGAATTGGAACAACTAGATGTTAAGACAACATTCCTACATGGAGACATCAATGAAGAGTTGTATATGCATCAGCCTGAGGGTTTTGTGAAAAAGGGATAGGAACATCTCTATTACAGGTTGAAGCGTAGTTTGTATGGGCTCAAGCAAGCCCCGAGGCAGTGGTATGTTAAGTTTGATTCCTTCATGCTTGAACATAATTTTATCAGATGTGAATCTAATCCATGCATTTATTACAAGACACTCTCGAATGGTGAATTTGTCATTCTTCTTCTCTATGTTGATGACATGTTAGTAGCAGGAACAAGCTCTAAAATTGTTAGTGAGCTGAAAACTAAATTGGCAAGTGCATTTGCTATGAAGGATTTAGGTGCAGCCAAGAAGATTATTGGTAAGACTATCACCTAGGATAGGCAGAATAAGGAAATTACACTATCACAAGAGGAATGCATTGATAAAGTAATTCAGAGATTTGGTATGGCTGATGCGCATAGCATTTCTACTCCACTTGCTTCACATTTTTAGTTATCAGCAAATTTGTATCCACAAACACAAGAGGACAAAGAATATATGGAAGACATCCCTTACAAATCTGTAGTTGGTAGCATTATGTATGCTATGGTTTCGACACGTCCTGACATTGCTCATGCGGTGGGAGTTGTGAGTAGATTCATGAGCAATCCTGGGAAGATTCATTGGGAGGCCGTCAAATGGATATTAAGATATCTTAAAGGCACTTCAGATTTGGTCTTATGTTTTTGTAACAATAATGAACAATTACAGGGATTCACAGATTCAGATCTTGCCAAAGATTTGGATAAGCGTAGATCTACTACCGGTTACACAGTCATGTTCATTGGAGCTTCTATTAGTTGGGACTCAAGGCTGCAACATTCTATTGCTCTTTCTTCCACTGAAGCTGAGTATTTGGCACTTTCTGAAGGTGCTCAGGAGATGATTTGGTTGCAGCGATTACTTGGAGAAATGAAGTATCAAAAAAATGATTATGTTCTATTCAGTGACAGCCACAACGCCATCTTTATGGCTCATAATCATACCTCTTAGTGATGTTCAAAACACATTGACATCTATGCTCACTTTGTACAACACATGGTTGAAGAGGGTAGGTTGAAGGTTGAAAAGATTGATACCAAAACCAATCCGACAGATATATTCACAAAAGTTGTAACCAAAGAGAAGTTCAAATGTGCAAGAACTTCTCTTGGACTTGTTAAGCCCAAGTAGGTCAGCATGTAGAGCAGGGGAATGCTTGATCAGCTGAAATATCCGTTGACTTTCGGTGGGAGTTTGTTGAGTTTTGGAAGGCCAACGGACTTTTGTCTGTTGTCACCTTGCCTTTTCAGTTGCTCATTTGTGAGCTTATAAATAAGACTCTCTATTTCATTGTAAAAAAATTAGTTTTGAGGTTAATACAATTCTTCAACTCTCAATGTGGACGTAGCCACTATTGTGGTGAACCACGATAAATTATGTGTTCTATGTTTATTTTTAATCTTTTTTCATCCTTCTATGCACCCTTTCCCCTTTTTCCCTCTTATCCAAAATCTTGATTTTTGTTCCTCCTTTTATGCCCTTTGAGAAGTTTTTAAAACTTTTTTTTCTTCCCATCAATATGGCTCCATGTCACAAAAATAGAATGCAAGGAGCATTTTTTGGACTAACCACCAACGTCCCCCTTGGGATTCATGACATGGTTTGAGAGCCTTATGTGTCTTCTATAAGTCTAGTGGTTGTATTAAGCATTGATAGGTTGATATTTTGGTACAATGACAACTACTAGTTGTAACAAGTGGTATCAGATCTTGGTCACAGGTTTGAATCCCCTTAGGTGATGTTGAGGGTTTATTGTTGGACTAAGCACAAACATCCCCCTTTGGGATTCGTGACATGGTTTAACAACTTCCTATGACTTCTATAAGTCTAGTGGTTGTATCGAGTATTGACGGGTCAATCATTTGGTGCAACGGAAACTGCTAGTTGTAACAACATTTTATTTAAGTTTTTGGTTATCTTTTAAGTCCACCTTCAAGTTGAACAAATAGTCCAACAATTCGTTCCTTCCCTTCAATTAATATCAAATCTTGTGTAATTGTTTTCTTTTTGGTTTCATCAATGCAAGATTTTTGTTCTTGTTAAATTATTAAATTAAAATAAAGGGACTTTTCAAATATTGCTGCCTATTTATATATTTTAATTTAAAACTCAATTAAAATAAAAAATGTAATTGGAATCAACATGCTTTTGGTTTTTTTTACTCAATCTGAAACCTTTTTCATATCATGCAAAATAATTTAAAGGTCATTTAAATTTTGCAATCTTTTAAAATATGAATTCACACACATGCACAAATATCATAATCAAGGAATTTATCTCAGAAATCATCTCTTTTTTCTACAGAAAGTTAAGTTAGAAATTAAATAATTTTAAAATAAGTGGTGTGTGCAAAAACTAGATATTTCGATCTCACCCCTGTCGAGGAGCTAGGATCCTCTACCTCGACCACACTCCTGCCTTTGTCCTATGAATCATCTTAATCCACTAGATTTTCATCAATAGGTTAGTCCCATAAAATCATAATTAATTGAAATTGCTTCATAATCCTTGCAAAAAATCATTAGATTCATCACTTTTGCATGTAAAAGATTAAAATAAACCATCTTGATGAACCACATCATATCAATATAGAATAAAGCATCATCTTAATGTGATATCAACATAAGGTCATCAAATGGTCTAAAGCATCTAAATAATTACTGAATATTAGGTCTAACATAATGATAAAAGTAAATTGACACAAGTTTAGGTCTATCCAACCCAGTCAAATAGTCAAAGCATTGTTAAAAGTCCCGAAATATAGTAGTCTAATGGATCGAGTTATGACACTAATGCAACAGTTTCTTTTGAATTTCATGACTAATTTACATGAGCATAAATATTAGAATTGTGAGATGAAGTGCAGTAGTTTTACATGAGCCCAAAGATTAAATTTAAATAGAAAAGCATGGCACAATTTAATGAACATGCATTATAGTGTTTATTTTTAATGTGTGAATAAGGAATTTGATTTTAATGTGATATTTTGAAATGCAATGTTTGGAGGCTCATTTTTGGATTAAGATAAATAGTAAAACATGGTAAATTTTGATACTTATATATTGTGATATTGCTTGCTAGAATTGAAACATCCTTCTTTGAGTTTGAAAGGTGCCAAAAAAAAATCAAATTAGTTGTTATTTCACATAATATTGAGAAAAGATTGAAATTATAGATTTAGAATGATGTCAATCATATTCGTTTCTTTGATCGTCTAATTTTATTTCTTCATGTTTGGATGTATTTGGGTACATGATACCTTTTTAACATACACACAACCAATGCCTTTCATCCTGCTAAAGTTGATATTATTTGTGTCAATAAAACAAATGAATTTGGATAATTATATTTGGACTAAGAAAAATTAAAATTATAGAGACCTGTCAGCATACTTTACATATATTACAAACTTGAAGAATAAATGAAAATGAATTAATTCAATAATTAAAATTTATTTAATTAATGTACAAGGATGAAACTTAATAAATTAGTTTTTGTATTAAAGATAGTATAATAACCATTGCTCAACAAAAGAAAAGATCATATGTAGACCACACATGATCATAGTTCTATCTATAATCGATGCACTTAAACCAAAATAGTACTAAGTATGACATATACAACCCAAGGGAGTTGATAAATAATAAAACGATCTATATACAAGACATATACAACTTGAATAAGTGAAATACAAGACATTTACACTCCTAAACAACTATCAAGACATATATATTCATAGATATAACAAGCCTAAACATAAATTAAAAAAATTGACATTGTATTTGCACTCGAAGTCTAAATATCCTTTTGGTAATGACATGTTTTCAAACTTATTGAAAGGCCACATCTATCCATATTTAACTTAAGATTTATTCCTTTTAGTGTACCTTCCCTGAGCAACTTCATGAATTCAAACTGGGATATCTTCATGGTTAATGTGACTTACATAGAAACATTACAAAAGGTGAGCATTTTAAAAGACACAATAAGTGTCCTCTTTATTCTATGAATTTTTCCACAAAATTTCAAGAGTAAAAAACAACCTTCAAATAAATTGCATTCTCTATTCAAATTATTGACATTCCCATTATAAAATAATTGAATAATTAAAATTATTTAATTAAAGTAATAATTGAGGGAAATTTTGAATTTATATTATGGACAAGGAAATTATGTTAGCTTAAATAAATAAAGAGTTAGCTCAATTAAATAGAGAGTTAGCTTAATTAAATAAAGAATTATTTAATTAATTTAAAAATAAGAAATGATGATACATGATGATGAAATATGTTGGTCATTTTTTAGTGTCTACATTTTTTCCCTCTCTAAGACAATGTGTTTTAAAGCATGATTTCAAAGAAAAAAAAATGTAGCCAAGAAAAAGATAACTAGATTAGTAATGATGCTCCAATCATTCCAAGAAGTGAATACCTAAGGAAATACGATGGAAGTAGAAATGTCCCCTCAAGTGGACATGTGGGTTTAAGAGAACATGAGTGTGATCTCAAAATGGATGAGATTATAGAATATAGAAATGGGAAGAAGATTGAAAGGGACAAAAAGGGATGAAAAGTTAGATGAAATTATGACGGAAGGATGCTAACATTCACAAGATCACTCAGGGAAAGTTTGATGTTTCCCCATCCAACTAAATAGATAGGTTTGATCGTTAAAAGATAGAGTGTTGATATGAAAACTATATATCCTAAAATAACACAAGGGTTGGGAAAGACACATACTAATGATGATGAGGTATGGAGTTCTATTGATGTGGGAATAATATATCCCAAAACAACACAAGGATGTGAATCAAGGATTGTAAAAAGACTATGAACAAGAATACAATTTGATTTGAAGGATTATGTACTAGATTGAAAAAGTGAATTGTGATGGATTAAGATTTTGATTTTGATTTTGGAATGCAAGGATGATTGATATGGAATGGATAGAAAAGAGAATAATACAATAGAATTCATAAAAGATTTTTATTGATTGATGTCTCGTAAATAGGTGAACAATAGACAAAATGAGAAAGAAATATATTCAAGGTGGACTTGGCATGAAATTGATGTATAAATTATGATGAAATTGTGATTTTATTTTTATTGTTAATCATCACTAAACATTTTATTATGACAAATATAAATATATACACCAAGGTATTAAAGAACTATGGTGACTTTGGTATCCTTTGTGTGGACACTAAATTTCCATGTAAGGAGTGCTATGATTCATTTGAGACACAATGTAATTCCTTGCTAAGGAACCCTCTAAACATATTACAAAAAATATACTTAAAAATACGTAATTTTTAGTTTTGAAAAAAATTATATATACACATGCATAACACACATCACTCGCATACAATGATAAGATAATCAATAGAACCATACACAAACCAACATTGGTTTAAGACTACCAATTGATTCCAAGGGCTCCATAACATCCAACTATAGATTCATTTTAAAGTATCAAATGAAATATTCCTATGGAAATCAATCATGCAATGTCTATTAAATCATTAAGCATATGATGAGAAACCAAAAATAAAGAATCATCAAACCAAGCCTACTTCAAGCCTAGAGAAATAACCTTAATGTTCTACCCAAAAAGGTGTGGGCACTTAAAGATAGTCAAAGGTGCTAAAGAACACAAGCATCAAAGTGCAAGAAGATAAGCTAATTCATAAAGAAGTGGATAGTCAAGTGATTGTGCATGTGCCTAAGGAAAGATGCAGGCACTAAAGTATGTATGAGTTAAAATACAAGCATTGGAATCAAAACACAAAAAGGCCCATCAAAGTGACTAATATAGTCTCAATCCAATGAGGGCATTAGTACTAAAAGCCATGCAGAGCTGCTAAACTGCGCATGCACTAGAATATAGTCATAGGTACCTAAATACCATTTTTGCGCCATAACTAAGGCTAAATTAAATGAAACTTTTCCAATGAAAGAACATGATTAAAATAATACTAATCTATTATAAGAATATAAAATCACATCTCATCAAGACTTGATTCACTCAATGCTAATCCAATATACATTATGACATTATCCATTTATGTAACAATATTATGAGTACATCAAGAACTGCAAGAAATGTGAGAAGGAAGGTGAAGTAGCCCAAGTCCATGCTAGAGCTTGTACACTAGTCCCTATCGGTCCAAGTCCATGCTAGATCTTGTACACTAGTCCCTAACGCTTGATTATAATGCTACTAAACCATATGGTACTCTTAGTTTCACCCCAACATTCTAAAAAAGATAGTCATATGGACCAAATAATTGCACAAGAAGTGATACAATAAGGCTCAAAATAATGGGGAAGAGGAAAGGGTGGTGAGAAGATGTAGCTAAAGGAATGGCACTCATGAGATAGAGCGAGACAAAGGAGGAATACCTCATGCAAGTGGTGGACATGGTGGTGTCCATGGAAAAAGGTGACACATGAGAGGCAATGCAAGGTGGGACCATTTTGATGATTAAGATGCACCCCAAATTGATCTCAGGTTGCCTTCTCCCCAAGTATAAATCCCCCAATCTTGCTATTTTTTTTTCTTGTTCATATTTTGTAATGCTTTGTGAAGGATGAATACACTTGTTGATGTCGATTTTGAGTGACAATGATCATTTTGTTTGTGTCTTGTGTGAATATGTGGGTACCAAATTTTATTCTTTTGAGGTGTGTTATCAAAATGTCCTATAGATATGGGTAGTAGATGCAGGTGGTTTTGCAAAGATAATATTGTGATGACCATACTATAGATGTCATGGGGACTAAACTATCATTTTTTAATGTGTTGAACTATTTTTTCTATTAAAGTAGTTTAGCAAAAATGAGATACATAATAGTTGTCAACCATGATTGGAAAAATGGTCATAATCACTAAAAAACCTAGTTGAATATACAATTACAAAAATGGGGGGAGATCTAAGTGCTTTCTACCTACTTATATATCAGTGGTTACATTGATTCATATCTTTCTACCTAAGATTTTCTTTTCTTATAGAACGACATATATAATTACAAATATGAACTTATCAGATCCAATATAAACCAAAATACTAGAGACTATTGTCTCAATCAGCTCCATCCATCATTTCTCTTAGCATCGAGAATGTTGGTGGCAGTTGCAAAGCCGATATTCACATAAGAGTCCCATAGCCAGTCACCTCTAGCCACATAGTCATTGATATTGGTACGATCAAAGTTACCAAGATTACAATCATCGATCATTTTGTTGAGTTCCTCCACCTCCCCAGGGTTCAGAAAGGATTGGTAATATTTAATGTATTGCACCATTTTAACTTCATCTTTGAAAATTTGTAGAGATCCCTGATGAACCAACATCATGAATAAGCTTTTAGGAATTTGCATCAATATAGAAACATGTGACATTATTAAAAAGTGTTTGATTTTAAGATTAAACTCAGTAGATTTCCTTCTTTCACCTTGAAAAACCTCTCGGATCCTATCCTTCCAAAATACCCACAGGATTTCACATGTAAGGACATACCAAAATCTGTTAAGAGAAAAGTCAAGGACATCAATATAGTCAGAAATAATTTCACTCCAAGACAAGCCAGACTTACAATTCCACATAATAGGAGAACCAAGAAAAATTACCCAAATCTTACGAGCATATTCACAATCAAAGAATAAATGAACAACACTCTCAACCACATTACAAAAACTACAAGTAACAGGTTCCAAACCAACAAAGAAGAGGAAAAACCCAAAAACAAGATTTTTAAGAAGCAACACCCATCTAAAACACAATTTTTTTGGTTCAATGGGTGCAGTCCAAAAAAAAATAAAAAAGAAATGTCAGTCAGAGAAAGGATAATCAAATCCCCAACACTAGGTCACTCGTGTGAAGATAGCATGGTCTTGTTTGATTAATTCATATCTATATTATTAATAAAATGTGAATTTGTTGATAAAAAAAAAAATGCAATAAGTCTCATAATAAAAAAGACTAAAGTATGTAATCCAATCAAGATGAACAATGTTACAAAAAATTAAAAAACACATCAAACACAAATGCATAGAAAGTGCACAATACCATAGAGTCACTACTCAAATCTACACATCGAATGGGTGGAAGTCCAAAAGAAAGAGTGTCATGGCATAGCTCAAAGTGATGACTTATGCAGAACCAACCAATCCTTTCATAAAGACAAGGAGGCCCGATCCCGCTAGAAAAATATCCTAGATGGATCAACAAGACTTGTTGTTATGTCCTTATCCTAAGGGAGCACTCAAGGAACACAAGATTAATACTAATTATCTTGTTGTTATGTGTTTACCCCATTCATTTTATTATGTATCACTTTTATTAAGAAACTCTCCAATGAGTTGTCTTGGTAGCCCCTTTGTGCTCTGGCGCCCATTGAGAGCCACTCCCTAACTTTTACTCCAACACCCACACCAAAACTCAAGACCAAATCCAATCACAAAATCACAATGCATAGAGATCACATTTCACAATATACACTTGTCAACACTGCTCATGGAATTCATTACATTGGTTCCAAACCAAGAGTGTTAGGATTAACAAGACAGAAATAACAATTACATGCAAATATAACCAATATCAGAACAACCATAAACCACATAGAAGAGAATAGAAGACACAAAGATTTAACATGGTTCACCCAATCCCTGGGCTACATCCACCAATAATGAGTCCAATATTTTATTATCCATTGATTTCAACCTGATTACAATCTGTAATCCCTTACAACTCAATTCCGCCACAATTTTTTTTGGGACCGACATGTTGTAACTCATTCTAACCCTAAAGTGACAAAATATTATATAATATGGCTTAGGGTTAGGGTTTTCATAATGTACGTTTTAGTAGCTTCTTGTGGTGGTATTGAGCTGTAAAGGATTACGGATTGTAATCAGGTTGTAATCACTGGCTAATAAAATATTGGACTCATTGTTGGTGGACATTGCCCAGGGATTGGGTGAACCACATTAAATCTTTGTGTCTTATGTTCTCTTCTGTGTGGTTTATGGTTGTTCTGATATTGGTTATCTTTGTATGTAATTGTTATTTCTGTCTTGTTAATCCTAACAATTTCTTCCTCAATATCAACAGAGATTTCTGCAGGGAACACAACATCAGGGTTCAAAGAAATTAAGATATGGGCATTAAGGTGTGGAAGTGTAATTCTGGATTCCTTTACTTGGAGCACAAAACCCAAGGGTTTAAGCATGAACGGGATGAAAGGTCAAAATTCAAGCTAGACCCATCTTAGTTCAACCCAAAAAGGAGAGGAGTGGGCCATGACATGGTCTGAATAAAATTTCAGGGACCAAGGGAGGACTCTAAAGAGGGTTTTCCCTACATTCTAGTACCCTTTTTGCAAAACTTTTCTTGCATCCTGTGAGTTTTTAAGAAAATAACAAACAAAACCTTTTGTATCATTCTGCTAAATTTAACCATAATACCCAATTTTTTTTCCCAAATGTTGTTAAGCCAATCATCCAAAAAATTTATCATAGGAAACTATTTAACATCCATGCAAATAAAGAAAATAGAAATTATTTTAAGCCTAATTTGTTCAAATTTAATAGCCTTTCCCATATCATCATTCTGTGAGAGAGCGATGGTCTTAACTCGGGATGATGGGTCCTTACCTTCTTCTCCTCCTTCATGACCATAGCATTCTCCAAGGTTGTCATCTACGTCTATCAGAGTTGGGCTTTGTTCCTCTCTTCCCTAACTATCTTCTAGCAAAATTTCCATTAAAACTAGCAGATTCTAGAAGCACAGGCATAGACTATTCAAAAACTACTGCCTTCTATGAAAGCTTAACTATTTCCTCCTCAGATTTATTCAAATTTTTTTCCATCATTAGTATTACTACCATTTTCTCCCCCATTATTACCATAATTACTCCATGATATGACCATTCAAAGAAAAAAACTGAGGCTCAACTGAGTTGAACCCTAGATGGCAAATGTTTAAGAGAAATAAAGGCACATACTGTGTGTGTGAATTTTGTACCTAGCTATACACTTCAGTAAAACATTAGAGGTTAGCCAAAAACCAAAATCGTGCAATGAAATGGAAACTAAACTAACCAGGGAATTTACTGCCTTCTAGTAGGTGCGAGTATGATACTCTCAGATCAGACCGAGACCAGTGACAATGCAACACCTAAACGAAGGATTTGGATGCAAAATATGAAGGATTATGAATGTAGATTAAGCTATATTTTTGTATTTTCTATGCAATAATATGAAATGATGTATGAAATTAAGCTATATGGATGAAATGGAATGCAGATTTAATATAAAAATGCTATGAATGATTGTGCAAAGCTATGATATGAAACTATGTAAAAGCTAATGATCAACTATGAAAGATCTCACAAATTGCCTATCGCAAGTGTTCAATCCTTCAATCGCCAATTCGCTAGAGTAATTGTGCAAATTCGAGTGTTGATAAAAATGAAGAGCTTAGCCTTGATTTTATAGAAATCTAGGGCTTTGAGGATGCAAGAGAAAAGCCATAAATCACTCTTGATAAACTTACGTTGTTTTTTGAGTTATCAGGAAATTAGAAATAATTAACTCACAAAAATCATGCAAAAGCAGAGTTTTACTCAAAATAGAGTTTTAGATAAAATTTCAACTCATCATCAAATGTTGAGTTTAATTTTAAAATTGATTGTTAGTTTCTAGTTGCTTGCTTTTCTGATTGTGCATGATTTATTTATAAATTAATTTAAAAATAAAGTGATTTATTCTCAACTTAATTGATTTTTGAAATTAAAACAATTGATTTATGGGTTAATCAATTATTAAATCAAACTTTATTCAAAAACTATATTATTAAAAATTGACAATTGACATTAATTAATTAAATAAGAATTTAATCAATTAGTCATGAGATTTTAGATTTTATTGTCAAAATGAAATAATACAATTTAGGAATAAATGTAATTAAATTTAACTAAATAATTAAGTGGCAGTATTCAATCTGATTAATTAAATATTCAGAATATTCAATTAATCAAACTTTAGGATAAATAGAATTTATCGCCAAATAATTATTAAATTAAGAATAATTAGGATAAAAGATGAATATTTCTAGGAATATTCCTCGATGCAGAATTTAGGATAAAATCAATTAGGATTCGATAATGTGCAGATGTGCCTTAGGTTAGGACTTTGATGTCGATTTCATTCAAATTGAAGATGTAGGAGGTTAATGAACCTATAGCCCATTTTTGGGGTATTACATTTTCCCCCTCTTTGAATCATTATGCAAAGCGTAGTAGTTCAAAGAATAGTTTGTGTATGATAAAGATGTATGAAATTGATTTGATTTGAAAGATTTGAAAGATGAACCGATTCTGAGACAGAAACCGATTTAAAGATTTAAAGAAAAGAGATACTGACCCAGGCCCAAAATGACTAGGAATCGCGATGATGCTAGCTATATCAACAATGAACCAATGATTATGAAAAGTGTCAAAATGCCTAGTTTTGAACCTTATGATTGTGAAGAAGTGAGTGACCGATTCCAGACCTCAATGTCCTTGTATGAATCATATTGGTATCAAATCCTGAACCCATCAGTTACGAAGAACCAAGGAAATAACACTAATGAATCGATGGTTATGAAAAGCTAATACAGTTTACAAGATAGATTAGGATACTAGATTGATATGGATCTTTGATGAATTTGATATGCCCCAAGAGATAATAGATTTGCCCCGAGCGACGAGGTCTTTAGATGAGTCAACAGCTAGACGTGGTTGTTATCTTGATTACTGAGAGAAGATTGATTACAGATTTAGATTTACAGACTTTGAATGATGTGTAATACCATGCTCGCTTCAAGATTAAAATTGAAATCTGACAAGAAAAGTCAGCGTTATAATTTAGAAGCATGTTAATTGATTTGAGAATTGGTTATACACGTCCGAGAACGTGTTCTGCATCGTTTAGAGGTCCTAGAGACCAAGTTTGACTAGGTTAAACCATGAGTTGACCATAGTTGACCAAGTTGAAATTTCTATAATTTGATGTAAGATAATCAGTTAAGTTGAATTCTAGATTTCTGTGAAGATTGAATGTTGATTATGCAAGCAGTCAGACATCCTAGGTCTTAAAATTTTAAATCATGATTTTGACATAGTAAACGATCTTAGATTTTGATTTTGATCTCGAAAATGGGTTCAGAACGTCAAAATTAGCTAGCGGTGCATTTTTTTGTGAAAAATAGAGCACTTTTGAAAATTAGGTCAAAAGCTATATAAAGGTCGGAAGGGTCATTTCAATTCATTTTCACCATTGACTTTTGAAAACCTTGTGGAGCCCTTTGCGCGAGAAAATGGTAGAAATGAAGGTACCTGTGTCTTCTCACTATTTTGAGCCCAGCCAGAGGCATTAGAGACCTCGACAGTATGGACATCCAGTAGGTGGACCTCTGTGCCTCTCTGAAAATTCAATTTTTCTATGTTTATAGCATTTTAAAAATATTTTTCGTACGTTTTTCAATTTTGAATTTTTACATGCATGAAAACTCATACGACTATATTTCTGGGCTCGTATGACTTTTCAATTCTAGTTAGGTTGTCATATCATTATCCCCCAAGACCCGTATGAGAGGGACCCAAGAGTCGTACGACATTTCATCGGGTCCCTCATAACTCGTACGAGGAGATATTTAGTGTCGTATCATCATTGTTTGTCATATGGTAATTGGTGAAAACTCTTACGAGTTTCAATGCTAGTCTGCTTTGTCATCTTAGGTCAAAATTTTGAATTTTTTGATCTTTTAGCCTGAGTACCGAGTCTTTGATCTACCTTGTGAAATAGTAAACTATGCAATCCCTATATTTGTAGCCTCTTTTTCAACCAAATTACTAATAGGGTTCCCTGTTTCTATGCTGTGTAGGTCACATATCCTGATGTTCATGTGCGCATCTCACACCCTACTACTCAGAGACTTTGTGTTTCATTGCCTGATCCTATGAGAGTTCATCTTGCTTCATGTGGATTTGAGTATCTGATTCATTTACCCGAGATTAGGGTAAATCATGGACTATTGACTACTTTGATAGAGAGATTTCATTCTAAGACCCAAACTTTCCACTTGTCGACTAGGGAGATTACTGTTACACAAGAGGATGTATATCATATACTGTGCATTCCTTTCCATTTAGGTCAGCATCTAGCATATGTGAGTTCGGGGAACTATGGTTTGCTAGCATTCAGACATCTTTTCAGAGATGATACACAACTGATGGGTTCTATTTCTTGGGAGACCTTGGTATAACGCTATGGTTAGACACATAGATTAGAGTACATCCTTGTCAGGATGATAGGAGGTATTATTATGTCTGATCGTCAGCAGAATAGTCTATTGATGGGCTGGGCACCGATGGTAGCACATCTGATGCCGACTCCTTTTGAGTTAGCCTGGGGTTAGTGTTTATTATCCCACATGTTATTTGAGATGCACAAGGTAGTGTATCAGGAGAGCAATACTTTTGCTACTGGTGCTTTAGTTCTACAGATCTGGACGTGGGAGCATATCCCAATTTTGAGACCAGAGTGCCAATCACAGCGACAACCATAGGAGCCTGTGATTTATATTTATGCTAGATATGTCATACAGGGTCGCATGGGCCATGTAGAGTACTAGATATGATGTTTCTTCTTCTAGAGCCATGTGTTGATTGGATGATCGTCCTCTATACTGGAGAGATTTATCATTACCAGGGTGTGGCAATAGTATGGACGAGTGCAGGATGCACCTCAGGATTATGCCACTTACGCTTGGATAGCCTGTGAGCTCGGACTTGGATGGACCCTGAGGATTTCTTATGCCTTGTGTTCACAGGAGTATAGTGGTATTGTTGGCAGAGACTGGGAGTACAGACCATAGGTTGTTGATGCTGGAGTGACGGATGGCTTTATATCATGGCTGGCAGATCACCAGATCTACAAGTTCTTTGATCCCATAGAGATGATACCTTCCATGGAGGAGGCTATGGATGTTATTGGAGCTCTGATGAGACAAGGCCTGAGACCCACACAGGTTCTGACTATGCACCCCACACCTCCGAGGCCAAGAGCGATGGCTCCTCCCCAGAGATCAGCAAGACAGATGAGGCCCCCTTGTCCCACTAGTTCTACAATAGATAAGCCTACAAGTTCACAAAGATGGACTAGGGGAGAGGGTGGTACTTTAGGTAGTGTTGGTACTACTGAGGAGGTACTTGCAACTAAGCAGGTTGTAGGTGGTGATTATGATCCATTACAGGAGGACACCAATTTTGATCTTGGTGCAGAGGTTAGACGTCGTAAGGCATAGAGAGTCGAGACTACAAAGCAGCCTGTTGTAGCTACTGATATACCGGTGGCCGATGCTGATCCTAGTGTACCACTCACTCCATAGGAGGTTGTAAGGAGACTCAGAGTATAGGTCAAGGACCTGGAGGTACGTAGCGCTCGCTAGGAGGAGAGGTTTCTAGAGGCAAATAGATAGTGTGCTAAGCTTCATGGTGAGGTTCAAAGATTACAGGCAGAGGTTATCCATCAGACCTCTTGGGCTGCTTATTATGTTGTTGTTCCATCTACACAAAGAGTTCCTTCGTATTCTCTATATATGTTAGCATAAGAGGGAGCTAGGGCACCTAGAGCAGAGGCAGTGCCAGATGCACCACCACCACCTCCACCAAATGGAGAGGATCAGGCCAACAGCTGATATGTCTTCCTATTCTGATATTTTTGATCTTTTATCTATAGATATATTGTTCTGACTCTGATAGCTCTCATGAGTTCATTCTTTTGTACACTATGCAAGTAGTGCACCCCTGACTATTTTGAGTTTTATGATATATATATGAGATCGAGATTTTTGGTTGTGACTTCATTTGTACTTGTCATGTTTTGATTTTATGATGATATCATGTGATGTTTATGCTATGAGTAGAGTAGAATGTATGTATGGATTTATGCAATGCAATGATTTCTTTCAAATGTATGAATATTATGCAAATGTGATTGATTATGGAAAGTGTATGTATGGAAATGTATGTAATGCAATAGATGGAATGAATGGTTATGTAATGTAAATACAATGATACACATGATATGTTTTGCAGGTATTGATGAAGACAAGTACTCAGTCTTATGTCAAAAAGGATGTTTAACCCAGGATTGTGACTACTTGTGTTTCTATGAGAATACCTTCGTATGAGATTCAACTCTTCATTTTTAGTTTAAGTATAGATTTTAAAAGAATTGATAAAGATTTTCAAGCAATGTGTGAGATCATGCAATCATGCAGAGTGTAAAATGACATGCAAAATGAAATGCAACCTGAGACCTAGGACCTAGTCACTGATCATGTGTCGGTCATTTGTCATCATTGAGTTTTTAGGTAACCAGATGAATCAATACAATGCCCACTAGTTATGAAACCATAGACATATGGATATCGATTTGTATGCGCAAGAATCAATACAACACCCATTGGTTAGACAACCATAGACATCTGAATATTACTTTTGTTTTCAGAATGTATGATTAGATATAAGCACCAAGGCACAAATGCCAGGATGACCTGAATATCATGTCCATTTTGATATAGCAATTTGTATAAGCATTAGAACATAAACATCATGATGACTTGAATACACCTTGCATTCAAACACATCAAACAGTCAAGAGATCATTTTAAATCCAGTGTGAATTACCTGTAGTGACCCTTTATCATTCACATCCTTAGGCAAGATCATGTTTCATAGTAGGAGAAAGAACTCACTCAAAAAGACAATAGTTAGATCAAACCTCCTTGAATTTTCTAGGTATCAATGGTCGAGGTATGCATGGCCATCCAATTTGAGATAGAGGCTCTTATAGACGGACACCATTTCAACCCAGAATTTCCAATGTTGTTATATTTTCACATACAAGCAGAAGACAAAGAAAAGATTATGCCCCTAGTCATCACTCTCTAAATCCTATAAAGGACATCATCGAAGAGCTCAAAGGACACAATATGCAAAAAAATCTCAATGCAAATCAGTAAGCATACAAGGAGATAAAAGCATGTAAAAAGCATAGATTGTTTTCAATTTGTGTTTGATTGCGTTGTTGTAGATGCAAAATCCTTTCTAGAGAGGAGACTGACTGACTGACTTGGATGAAGCTTCAAAGGACTCTGATTGGATATGACTCATCTAAGATGTATTGGAGGCCATAGGATATTACATTGATTTCCCCCAAGTGTTAAGCATTGATAGGATACAGATGCTTGAGTCGATTGGGGTACAGACCGACTTTATTGAAACAAGGAATGTAGGAACAAACCAAGAGATATGTACAAACTAAAGCAGGACTGAAAGTTGGGAAAGACTGAGATTGCACTGATAGATGGAGCATTTTGAACAAGTGGTGCCCTTTTGTCAGGTTTTCACCATCTTGGCAAAGATTCTATTTTTGCTACCAAGGCGCCTGTTTCCAGGTTTTCACCAAGGCACTTTTTCTTTTTCTCATTTTTTTTGTATTTTTCATTTTTTCAATTTTTTTGTACTTTTTTATTTTTTTTATTTTTTTGTGAATCATCAAGCACCTATTTGCTAGGTTTTTACCAGGATGATAATTTTTCAGGACTTTTTTTTATTTTTATAATTTTTTTCAGGACATTTTACCATAGACTGAATGCCTTAGGCATAGAATTTATTCAGATGGAGAATGTTGATTGGTTCTTGGAGCTATTCTCCTTCAGTCATTGAGATTTGATAGGCTCCAGAGCCAAAAGTAGTAGTGATAAAAAAGGGACCTAGCCAGTTGGGTTCAAACTTCCCCTTGCGTTCTCTATGTGATTGATTTTTAGGATTCTCTCTAAAGACTAGATCGCCAACCTGAAATTCTCTGTGTCTGAATTTCTTGTTGTAACCTCTAGACATTCTCTTCTGATATACTCTGAGATGATCATACGATGCTTGTCTACACTCATCTAGTAGTTCAAGTTCTTGCAACCTAGACACTCTGTAGTCATCATCAGTTAACTGACCATGCATTCTGATTCTTAGTGATGGGATTTCAACCTCAATAGGCAGTACCACTTCAGACCCATAAACTAAAGCAAATGGTGTAGCCCAAGTGGGTGTTCTGATACTCATTCTGTAGGCCTGGAGAGCTAGATTGATCATGAGATGTCAGTCTCTTCCTGTCTTATTAACTGTACGATGCAAGATTTTCAATAGATTCTTGTTAGAAGCCTCTACTTGTCCATTCCCTCGAGGATAGTAGATAGATGACCAATGTTGTGTGATCTTGAATTTGGCACATAGATCATCTAAGTCTTTGTTTTTGAATTGACCACCATTATCTATGACTATAGAATGTGGAATACCATACTGACATATGATGTAGTTCAAGATGAACATAGATATTTGTTTTCCAGTTGCTTGTGTCAAAGGGACTGCTTCTACCCATTTTGTGAAATAATCTGTAGCTGTGATTATATGGGTATGTCCATTAGAAGAATGAGGATGTATGGATCCTATAAGATCAAATGCCCATTGGTGAAAAGGCCATTGTGTAGTAAAGGGAATTAGATCTCTCCCTAGAGCATGAATTAAATTACCATGCACTTGACACTTTTGACAGTTCTTAGCAAACTTGATTGCATCTTTCTCCATTTCAGGCCAATAGTACCTAACCCTAATAAGCTTTCGAGCTAGTGTTAAACCGTTCGAGTGTGACCCACAAATACCATCATGGACTTCCTTGAGTGCACATTGAGACTCTTCCCATTCTAAACATCTAAGTAGTGTACAATCTAGACCTCATTTGTACATATCATTACCAATGATGACATACCAGGATGCATTGCGGATAAGATATCGTTTCTCATGGCGATTGAAGGTATCGGGAATGATTTGGTCTTGGAGATAGGAGAATAGGTTTTTATATCTAGATGAATCATGACCTAAAATAGTGCAAATCATGTAAGTTTCAGGGGAATCATATGTAGGATAAGATAGTGCTTCCACTAGGAACTCGTAGCGTAGCTCATGTTCAGGCTGCTGTAATAAAGTAGATAGCGTTGCCATTGCATTAGTAGCCTTATTCTCTGTTCTAGGTATTTGCTCAAATGTGATAGATATGAAGTATTTCTTTGGATCATCTACCATTCTCTTGTATGGAATGAGCTTTTCATCCTTCATTTGATACACATCATTGACTTGATGGATAACAAGTTGGGAGTCCCCATGAATGTGTAACTCAGTCACTCTCCACTCAATTGCTAGTTTCATACCATTAAGAAGGGCTTCATATTCAACAATATTATTTGTGCAAGGGAACTTTAATCTGAATGCTTTAGGTATTGAGTACACTTGAGGAGTGATAAATAATATGCCTGCTCCAGATCCATTTTGTGTATAGGAGCCATCAAAGAACAATTGCCATTCTCTAGAAGAAAAATTCATCATAGAGGAATCTGGGAACTCTATTTGCATTGGTGTATCATCAAACATAGGTGCATTTACTAATTGATCAGCAATAACTTGTCCTTTGATAGCTTTTCTTTCAACATATTCAATGTCAAATTCACTTAAGAGCATGACCCATTTGGCTAATCTACCTATGAGGGAAGCTTTGCTTAGTAGGTACTTTAGTGGATCAATCTTAGCTACCAAATGTGTGGTATGAGCTAACATGTAATGTCTCAGTTTCTATGATGCAAAGATCACAGCTAGACAAGATTTCTCAATCATTGAATAATTCTTCTCATATGCAACCAATGTTCTACTGATATAATATATAGCTCTTTCCTTTTTATTCTCACCATGTTGTGCCAGCAATGCCCCCAGTGATGTATCTGTTGCAGAGACATATAAGATCAATGGCTTCCCTTGTATAGGAGGCATCAAAATAGGAGGATTTGAAAGATATTTCTTGATATGGTTAAATTTCTTCTCACATTCTTCGCTCCACGCAAAAGTCACACCTTTATGTAAAGTTTTTGTAAAAGGTTGTGAGATATCCGCAAGCTGTGATATGAAATGCCTGATAGATTGTACTCTCCCTTGTAATGTTCTCATTTGACTAATATTCTTCGGGGGTTGCATCTCCATTGTAGCCTTTACTTTAGCTAGATCAACTTCAATTCCCTTCTTTGAAACTATGTATCCTAAGAGCTTTCCAGAAGTGACACCAAAAGCACACTTCTTAGGATTTAGTCTAAGACTAATTTTTTCCATTCTCTCTAGTATCTTGCTCAACTCATTTAGATGTTCAGCTCTAATCATAAATTTTTCTAAAGTATCATCAACATAATCCTCCATAGTTTGATGCATCATGTCATGAAAAATAGATGTCATAGCTCTCTTATATGTAGCACCAACATTTTTAAGCCCAAATGGCATGACATTCCAGCAGAAGATACCCCATGCACATGTGAAAGCAATTTTCTCTTGATCCTCTAGAGCAATTTTTATTTGATTATATCTGGAGAAACCATCCATTAAAGAATACATCTCAAAACCCACAATCATGTCCACCATCATATCAATGTTAGATAGTGGAAAATCATCCTTAGGGAATGCTTTGTTGACATCTCTAAAGTCTATGCACACTCTGATTGATTTATCTAGTTTAGAAATAGGTACAATATTTGAGATCCATTAAGCATAGTCAATAACACGGATGAATCCATCTTTTAGTAGTTTCTCTAATTCAGCTTTGACCAAGAGTGCAACATGTGGATACATCTTTCTTAATTTTTGTTTAACAGGTTTTACTCCAGGAGCAATAGATAAATGGTGCATTATAATATCAGGATCCAACCTTGGCATATCTGAATATTTCCATGCAAAGTTGATCTTCTTTTCTGTTAGGAATGTAGTAAATTTTTGCTTTTCTTCTTCTGATAAGGATTGTGCTACATGGATCAATTGTGGTTCCTCTGTTGTTCCCAAGTTGATAGATTGAGTGGGCTCAATTAGAATTGGAGATCTATCCTATAAATGACTCGAAAGGACATCAAATATCTCATCCTTAGGCACCTTAGAGAGGTTTTCACCTTCAGATACATATTTTATTTTTACTTTTGTAGGTTCTGAGACTGCCACAAAGTGGTTTTCACCCTCAGAACTCCTTTTCTTTTTCTTTTTATTCTTATTCTTTTGACTAAGATACTTGATGTCTAACTCTGTCATGCTGACACTCAGCTCATTGATGGAAGTATTCATAGGCTCAACTACATTTAGGTAGCAAGCAAGGGCATATTCTTTCATGAAAGTAAAGATACCTTGGCTCGGATTAGTGGAAGTTTGGTCAAGAAGGTCAGGATGTTGGATAGTCAAAGTGGGAAAAAATTGGGAGATAGTGTTTACGGATATGGATCTATCATCATTGGTCCTAACATGATGCTCGAGTTCAAAGGTGATATTAAAAATCAAAACATTCAATTCCTCAATAGGCTCAATGTCATTGTGGGAGTCCAATTCAGCCATAGGTGGATCAGACTCATTAAGTTCATTATTTCGCTCTAGACTTACATTGATTTTAGGTGCATATTGGTGAATAACATCAATATGTTTTTCTATGATAAGCTCATCTTCCTCTAGAATGAGTCCCCATTCATAGTCATTTGATTCCTCATCTATGCCTCTAGGAAAATTGAGAACATGAGTAAAATCAGGATGAATACCCCAAGAAGGGTTACCCTCATATTCTGATTTGAATTCATACTCATGAGAATCTATCTCAAAATAACTACCACCTTCCTCTTTATCTATTTTATTATCTTCAAGATTAGCTGGTTCTTGTGGTGTAACTATCTCTTGTTCTATAGTAGGTTCTTGTGTGTTTACTACATTGATTCCTTTTACTGGATCATCTTCAGCTTCAAGGAGGCCTTTTATCTCTTTAGGAAAATGCTCATAAGGAATGAGCTCCTCAGTGGTGTCTAATTCATCACTATTAGACTGTTGTATTGTTTCCTCCTTTGGTTCAATCTGTTCTAAGACATGCGTGGAGTTCTTGCTAAGGTAGAAAGGCTTCTTCTTATATCCTAGACTTGTTGTATTCTTATCTTCTTAGCCACGAGATCAAGAGGTGGCAGAAGACCTTTACCCTGTAGTCCTAGAGGTCCTTTTCCTTTATATCCCATTTTTGTGATCAATTTGTCCCCTGGGCCATATGACTTAGAAGGGATACTCAGTATTTTAGCATCACATTTTTGAACAACTTGAGATTTGGGTTCATCTTTGTATAGCCATGCAAGCACAGCTTCATCTTCTTCAAACTCTTGCTTAGACACTTGTTTTGCAACAAAATTTCCTTTATATGCCTCAAGAGGTTCTTTAGACTCTAGTTTGGATTGTTTCAGAGTTTGTCTATAAGACTTAGGCGAGATAGGGAGAGATGTCAAAGATAAGACTGGCTCTATAGTATATTCTCCCATACATTTTTCTTTGATTGTGACTTCTTTAGCAATGTCTTCCATTTTAGATGTTGAAGCAATGTCAGACTGTTTAGTGGAAGATTCTCTATTATTAGGAACAAGTTTATCAGTGCTTTCCTTCAATGCATTGCAAGTTGTATATAGATCAGCTGGAATGGTCATCTCTACTCCTTCATAAGTAAAATTTCAAACATTGATGATATGTAGAAGGAATAGCTTTCATCTCATGTATCCAGGGTCTCCCTAGAAGGATATTGTAAGCCAAAGGTAGATCAAGAACTTGATATATAGTATCTCTGATGATAGGACCTGCTCTAATAGGAAAGACAATTGTTCCTCTGGAAGATCTTTCTTGCTCATCCTATTCTTTGATAGTTTTCTTCTTTCTAGGATCAATGGCCATTTCTGAGAATCCCAACTGTGTAATCAAGCTGAAAGAACAAATGTTTAGACCAGTGCCCCCATCTATCAACACACATTTGATATGATGGTTTTGGATCAAGACTTCAATATGAAAGGGTTGGTTATGCGGGTGACTCAAGGAGTTATCATCTTCCTCTGAAAAGGAAATATATTGTGGAGACATAAGATGACCAACCATAGACTGGAATCTGTCTAAATCAAGGTTATCAGGAACATTGGATCCGAGTAGAGCTTTGTCTAGAATGGCTCTATGAGATGGAGATATCCGAAGCAACTCAAACATGGAGATTTTTGCATTTGTAAGCTAGAGTTGTTGGACAATACTATAAGATGTAGGCCTCATGTCTTTAGGATTTGAAGATTTAGATGTATCCTTTTGTTTAGAAGCAGATGAAAGATTGAAAGGCACCTTAGGGACATTGGATGAATTTGGTATTTGTCCTTGTAGGTGTGCCTAACCTTGTGATCGAGTAACGAAATTAGCTGATTGATTTTCTCTATCTTTTCTTACAATTGTGATGACATTGCAACACTCAAATAGACATGGTTCAACCATATTGATAACATCATTATTTCCAAAGTAGGCATAATTGACTTTAGCACCCATATTAGGCTAAGAAGAAGAATCTTCTTTACCATGTTTAGGAAATGGTTCTGTGAATGTTGTACGATCATTATTGCTCTTATGATTGTCAATCGTGATTTCTCCATTATCAATTTTGTCTTGTATGATGTGCTTCAAGAGAACACAGTTATTAGTCTTATGACCTTTATTGTGATGGAATTCACAAAAATCATTCTCTCTCCACCATTTTAGTGTAGGTTTAGGATCAAAGACTTTTATCTTAGGCAAGTAGATGATTTTGTTGGCCAATAGAGTTTTCATGGCAGATTCCAAGGATTCTCCTAAAGGAGTGAATTTGCGATTAGGATCTGTAGCCCAAGGTTTATAATTAGATGACTTTTTGTTGGACTTTGTTGCTTTAGCTTCAAAAGCTTTGATGGCTTGGGTACCAATAGTGAGATTGAAATTAGGTGCCTTTGATGGGGCACAAATATTATCAACAACACCATCTGTGACAACGCCTTTATTCTTGTTCGAGTTTTTGTTCTTGTCCTTAGAACTTGATCCAGATTCATACTTGTCCTTTTGAAGTGTGATGTCTCCTTTTTTCACAAGTACTTTCTCAATTTTGATCACATTATCTACCATCTTATCAAAAGATGTATGATTTTGCATTTGTAAAGGGTAGTTGATTTTTGGAACAAGATTGTTGATGAAGATTTCCAACTTCTCAGTTTCTACAATGGGTCTAGCATATAGAGAAAATTTCTTCCTCCATCTCTTGAGAAATGTCAGGAATGGTTCTCCTAGATATTATTTTAGATTATAGATGTCGATCATGGTGACCGGATGTTGAATATTGTAGGAGTATTGTTGATAGAATAGTTTGATTAACTCCTCAAAATTTTTGATAGCAGGAGGCATTCTAGAGAACCAATGAATGGATGACCCTCCCAGGGATCGAGGGAAAAGATGCATCAAGTAAGTTGGTTCGTGCATGAATTCCATAGATTGACTACAAAATTCTCTAACATGATCTTGAGGGTCAGAGTTTCTATCATACTTATCATATTTAGGCATCTCCACTCTTTTAGGGAATGGTAGCATGTAAAATTATTTATCAAATGGAAAAGGGCATAGAGCTTCCATGGAGAACTCCTTAGGTTCCTTATCTTTTTCAAGTTTGTTAAGTTTGACTTGCATGGCATGCATCTATTTCATCATAGCTGTGATTGGAGTTTCTTCCTCATGCATAATGATATCTTCAACATTAAAATTGGGAGGAAGTTTAGCCCCTTGACGAGCTAGTTCTAGAAAGTATGTTTCTCCATCTTCCTTCAAGAAATGCTTCATCATTCTTTTGAAGTTATCATCATTTTGATATTGGGCAATTTCAAAAGGTGTAGGTTCTTGATCCATATCGTGTTGAGATTGATGTCCTTGGGACCCATGATGTGTCCCTCCGTGAGACATGTTAGGAGTTTTAGGACTTCTTGGATTAGATTGAGGTGGAGTTTGTTGATTACCTCTATGAGTTGATGGAGGGGGGGTATGTAACCAGTTTTTAATCGAAGATTGCCAAGACCGTCATCTTTGTAAAGACCAAAATTGTAGAGTTGCTCAAGAGTTAGACCTATGTGAGTAGACAAAGTTGTGGTGTTAAGTGCTTCTCCAGATTTCTTATGTGAGGAAGCTCTAGTTTCCACCATTAACCTTGGGTGAAGCAAGAAAGCAAGATGAAGACAACTGAAGAATGACTTGATTCAAGAAGATTGAATGATGCAACCTTGTCAATATTGAAGTGATTAAAGATTAGATTGGATGTAAATGAAGGATATTGTGCCATAGTAGTGTGGGTAGACATCCAACAGATGACGGGCACGAGCTCACAACACTTAGCCATTTTAGCAAGAAGACTGAATTTGAAGATAATTTTGACAAGGTTTTGACATAAGATGAACAAGACTCAAATTGATAAATCAGAAGGCAAAATCATACTTAAGAACTCACTTGAGGAAAATGAATGAATTTGTTCTAGTTTTTGCTCTATTCCTTACACAGTGATTTGTTTGAAAGATTCTGGAAATAGGCTATAAAAACTGAGTCTCTGACAATTTTGACCACTTTCTAGCAATAAAATTTCTCAAATGACTTTTTGTAGGATCATACGACAATGGGTATGCTATGAAATGACAGTTGAGAAACTCATACGACAATTGTAGAGATCACATGACAGTTGATAGCAGGATTTTGACTTTTTACTTTTGACTGGTGGAAAAACTCGTACGACACTATACAAGCTATCATACGATAATATAGGGGTTCTGAAACGACAATTGCCAAAACTCGTATGACTTTCTGACCTTGTGGGATGACTTTTGACTCCAGAAAGGAATTTTACTTCAAATTTTGCAAATTTTTGGTTTTCAGATTTAGATTGTTTAGAAATTTTTTTGTCCAGGTTCAAAGATTATTTTGAGATCATTTGTTTTTAGTAACCAAATAGATAAAAAAAAAGCATGCAAAACAACAAGCAAGTGATTCCAAGCACGTTTGAAAATAATGAATAGGGGACAAAGCAACCTTGCGCATGAACAATCAAGTGACTGAATGTGCTAATCCCTAGGAGTGCTAATTGTGTATGTTCCAAAAAGTTTTTCAATAACACACATATTCCTAGAAAAATAAAAATTTGGCCTCACTAGGGTTTGTAGTAATGGTTTGACTCTGCAACTTTTGTGATCTCAAGAGGGTGAACTCCAATCCAGGCACACTATGGTTTTGACACAGTATGGGAAATTAATCAATCAGGAGCTACTAGGGAGATCTGATAGCCCAACAAGAGACCACACCTGTGAAGATTTCCTCCACAAGGACATTTATATAGCGGCTGCTGCTACCACAACAAAAATGGCTATTACCGCTTGAGGTTCCATCCACGTGGTTGACCCAATTAAGGGAATGTCCACTATGGTTAACCCTCTCTAAAGGTGACTCACAAAAAGATACCACATGGAGACTGGTTCCAGATTCAAGGATCTGAGTTTCTGATACTACCCAAAAAGGGAGTAGAGCATAGTCCTCTAGCCTTTTCACTTTTAACCAAAACAAAGTAGACAAATTAATCTGACACACTAAGACCAAGATTATCTCATAAAGATCTATGATGTCAACCGCTTATGATCTATCAACCTCTCTAGAGAGAGAATGTATCAATCAAAAGTTGAAGATGCACAAATCTAGTAGAACGTGAGACGCTCTTAGTAACCTCCCTACCTACAAGGGGATCCTTCATCAAGAAGAGCTTCGCATGCATGAACAAGTGAAAGAAGCCCACTCTCTTGAGATCATCCACAAATAGTGTTCATAGGGCCTATTTACTATGTGTAACAGATATGCAGAAAGAAAATCTATGTTTGTTTTATAGCCCAAAATGAAGTCTGTGATATGAAAGCAACAAAAGTCACACAAGCTTGACACGTGAGAGTTTGTTTTAATCCAAATAAAAATGTTATCAGCTTGAGAAGAATACCTGAATTCCTCACAACACGCTTAGTAGATTTTTACCTATTTTATCCATTTAGTTACGCTTTTTCCAATCAAATTCAGAAAATATTAATAAAAAATAGAAGATTTCAATTGTTAGGGTTAGTTGTTAGTCCAAATCTGAAAAGCTGCCAAAAATTTTGAAATGACAATTGAATTCTAGATTCAAAACTCGTACGACAATGGGTTACCTCCCAGATGACAGTTTGGAAACTCGTACAACAGTGGGTGTCTCCTGGTACAACTCTCAAGCTTCCAAATGATAATGTGTACTTTCTGATACGAGCCTTGATAAGATCACCTGTCATACGACAGTGGGTTCCTCCTGATACGACTTTCTGACAAAAGTCATATGAAAAATGTACGGACATAAAATAAAAGATTGCAGTTTGAACTAGAAAATGATAAGAAATTGATAAAAATTGATAGAAAATGAATGGAAACCCATTTCAGGCCCCCATGGTGGGTGCCAGAAATGTGTGTGAATTTTGTACCTAGTTGTAGACACAACACTTCAATAAAATATTAGAGGTTAGCCAAAAACCAAAATCGTGCAATGAAATGGAAACTAAACTAACCAGGTGATTTATTGCCTTCTAGTAGGTGCGAGTATGATACTCTTAGATCAGACCGAGACCAGTGACAATGGAACACCTAAACAAAGGATTTGGATGCAAACTATGAAGGATTATGAATGCAAGTTAAGCTATATTTTTGTATTTTCTATGCAATAATATAAAATACTGTATGAAATTAAGCTATATGGATGAAATGGAATGCAGATTTAATCTAAGAATGCTATGAATGATTTTGCAAAGCTATGATATGAAACTATGTAATAGGCTAATGATCAACTATGAAAGATCTCACAAATCGCCTATCACAAGTGTTCAATCTTTCAATCGCCAATTCGCTAGAGTAATTGTGCAAATTCAAGTGTTGATAAAAATGTAGAGCTTAGCCTTGATTTTATAGAAATCTAGGGCTTTGAGGATGAAAGAGAAAAGCCATAAATCACTCTTGATAAACTTACGTTGTTTTTTGAGTTATCAGGAAATTAGAGATAATTAACTCACAAAAATCATGCAAAAGCAGAGTTTTACTCAAAATAGAGTTTTAGATAAAATTTCAACTCATCATCAGATGTTGAGTTTAATTTTAAAATTGATTGTTAATTTCTAGTTGCCTGCTTTTCTGATTGTGCATGATTTATTTATAAATTAATTTAAAAATAAAGTGATTTATTCTCAACTTAATTGATTTTTGAAATTAAAACAATTGATTTATGGGTCAATCAATTATTAAATCAAACTTTATTCAAAAACTATATTATTAAAAATTGACAATTGACATTAATTAATTAAATAAGAATTTAATCAATTAGTCATGAGATTTTAGATTTTATTGTCAAAATGAAATAATACAATTTAGGAATAAATGTAATTAAATTTAATTAAATAATTAAGTGGTAGTATTAAATCTGATTAATTAAATATTTAGAATATTCAATTAATCAAACTTTAGGATAAATAGAATTTATCGCAAATAATTATTAAATTAAGAATAATTAGGATAAAATAGAAATAATTCTAGGAATATTCCCCGATGCAGAATTTAGGATAAAATCAATTAGGATTCGATAATGTGCAGATGTGCCTTAGGTTAGGACTTTGATGTTGATTTCATTTGAATTGAAGATGTAGGAGGTTAATGAACCTATAGCCCATTTTTGGGGTATTACACATACATGTGATCCAAACTAGAAATATCAGGGGGAAACCAGGGAAAAATTAAAACCCTAGACCACACATGAAAAGGAATGCAAAAAAATAATTAAAAAAAAAAAGAAAAGACACTCAAACCATTGGTGGAGGAAGGGAAAACAAGGCAGTCGTCTACATAAGCCTACAAAAAATGGGGCACGGGGCCCAAAAAGTAGATCACATGGATTTAGCACACTCAACCATCAATCCATGTCCCAACGATCCTGAAGCATTACAAGTTTTTTGGCCTATATCTTTCTTCTGTATAGACAACTTTTCATGCAAAGAAGTGTATGATCGACTATGTGTATATTTATTATCTATTGATTAAATAAATATATATTATATATTTTTATAAATATATATATAAATAAACATATATTATATTTATATTTATATAAATACAAATAAAAATGTACAAATCCTAAATAAATTGTTATTCATCTATATATAATTATATCATCGGAAAATGGAAGCACTTCCATTTAGGACTGGTTTAGCCCTCCGAGTAGGTGGTTTGGGGTAATGTCAGATGCTTTCATGGGATCTCTAGCTTGGATCATGTTTTTCCCCCTGTTATGCCCCTTTCTCTACCTCTTTCCAACCTATTCCTGGAATTCTTACCTAAAACCCTGAGAATCTTGACCTCAGGGTCAAGCTTGACCTTCTGGGTCAAGCTTGACCTCGACCATGACCTAGGTCAGAGTCAACCTCGACCCTAACCCTGGGTCCAAATTTAAAAATCTAGAAGTTTCTGGATGTTAGGTTTTGGAAAGTTTTATTTCCCGCTTCTGGGTCAGCTATTTTGGATTTCAGAATGGTAAAATCTTAAATTATATTTAATCTAGGTCCATTTCTAGGGGTTAATATTTAAATGGGAATTTAATTCTCCTATGTCGGCCTCTCTAGAATTTTGTGCCCTAGACTAGTATAAAAGGAAACCTTCCTCTCTCATTTTCATCATCAATCAAGTGGGAGATACTTCCATTATCAAGCATCTTTTGTCATCTATTAATCCATCTTTCAAGCAAAGATTCTCAATCAAGGAAGCATTCAAGCACTTGTCCACATTCAAGCATTCAAGTTCTCCATTGAAGATCAAGGATTCAAGCATTCAAGCCTTTGGAGGGATTTGGTTCAAGCATTCAAGATTCATCATTCAAACCCTAGATCTATCCATCATGGTGGTGTGATCTTCCTTCAAGATCCTTTTGTTCATCTTCAAGATATATTCACTCTCCCTTCAAGGTGGCTTCTGAGCATACAATCGTGGAGGTTTTTATTTACATTTGTTAGTGTTGAGTCCAAGCTTTCATATCAACATACTTGTTTACATTCCAAATACAATTGCATATCTATTGAATATCATAGCTTCATTGTTAGATCTACTTCTACTACTTGCTAGCATTCTCTATTTCAATTCTATTTTAAAGGTTGATTCCAAACCGGGGTTTGACCAATGCAAACCCCTCATCCAAACAACAAAACCCTTTTTCTTGCAGGTACAGGTGCAGGATAGTGAATCACAGATCAGATCTGAGTACCCTTTTCGGTGAACTTTCGAGATCCATGAACAGAATTTTCATTAGAATAGTGCAGGTCAAGGTTGACATAAAGGGGTAAGATTGTGCTCTGGGGTAAGATCTTACCCCTGTTTTGGGTCAAGGTTGACCTTTCTCAGAACAACAGAAGGTTTCTGGGTTTTCTCTGTTTCTGTGTTTCCAGGTCAAATCCGAATTGCAAAATTTCCCAAAATTGAGTACAGACACCAGAAAATAGTGATTTCTGAATCTGCTCCTTTTCAAGATAAGTATTTATGTTTTATTAAGTTTTGTATGTCCACAACATTTTCCATTCCTAAACAACAACACATAACATAAACATAGATATAAAAATATATCATAGATATATTTTTATATCTTACATTTTGGTGAACCCGCAATAGACAACTCTTTCTTTTATTTGGTGTTAGATGCTTTGCTTTCTTTCCTTAAAATTAGATTTATTTTATGCTCTTGCATTTTAAAATTAAAAAAATAAAAAAATCTATATATTGTACAAAATACAAAAATATTTCTTGCATTTCATTTGTTATGAAGATCTTTAAGATGCTTTGGTGCATGGTTATTTTCTTTATTATCCTCCTCTTAGCATCTCTTTATCATACTTATGATTTTGATGAGAGTACCATCCATTTCATTATGTTTGTCACTCTTCATGTTTCACTTGCCTATGGTATTGTAAGATTGACCGATACTAGTCTTCCTACTTTCAAAACTTTCATTAAAGATTTATGTGGTGGACTTATTACTCTTTTGGATTATGTGAAGAATTTGGTAGATGATACACCGTCTCCTAATCTTACTAATCCTAATCCTATCATCCCTAATCTAGTTCCTAATCTTCCTAATCCTAATCTGATTCCTAATATTCCTAATATGCCTAATTCTCCATCTATTATTCCTAGTTCTTCCCATACTTATGATGAGGTTCAAACTATGGTTCATGATGCAGATGTGCAAGAATTCTTGGATTTACCTACCCCTTCTTGTTTGATCCAAGATGATATTAAAGGGAAGAGAAAAACAAATTCATCTAAACCTATTATTCTACCTTATACAACCTTTACTCATGAACATAATAAATAATCACCTCCTGCAGAAGCTTTACATGATATGTACACTACAGGATATAATATGATGGCTAAACAAGGTTATAAAGGTTTAGGGCTTGGTGTTAATGAGCATGGTATTAAGTATCTAGTTCATATATCCCCTAAACAAGATATGTGTGTTCTTGGCTGTTCCCAATCTCAATTTAAGGTGGTTGATTTTGATCGTCCTCCTCCTCTTCATCTTCTTCTTCCAACACCTACCTTAGATTATCCTGACACTCCTCAAGATGTGGTTAAGAAGGTGTATGTTCAATTAATGAATTCCAAGAAATAAATCTCTAAACCTATACTGAAATATGCTCTATCCAAGTACAAATGTCCTTTTTCATTATAGTAATACACATTTACTTGTTGATTGTGTGCATTTCAATTTATATGTTAGAGAAAGAGCTGCTTTAGGAATTATATCCCACTCTCATGCAGTTTTACAATTTCTTCATAACTTTGATAAGGTGCATCCCCTTGATTTTTCCATAATATAGATCTTTTATCCTCTTGTCTTATGACTGGGGGGAAAGAGGTATTTCATCCAGTCTTCTAGGATCCATTAGGGTCTTAGCATATATTTTGTCCTGAGCTTAATTGGTATTCTTTCTTTCCTCCCTATGGTTTTGTATTATGTTTATAATCATCCATAGATTCTCTTTTAATATTCAAGATATCTTTTCTAAAGATCTTTTTTTCAAATGTATCCCTTGTTTTCATCCCTGGAGGGCAAGGTTCTTCCTTCTTTCTCTTTGTCTAGGGATCTACTTTCCTTAGCATAGTGGCTTTTGTTTATCTTGCAACATTATTTCATTATATTGACTGAGGTTTTGGCTATGGATATCCTTTTATGTGAGAGGTTTTGGTGCTAGGTCATTGCCTCTTCTTTATTTTGCAAATTATGTTCTTTATAAATTCTTTCCCTTGCTATAGGATTAGAGTTTGATTCTCTTCTTCAAAGATTCCTCTTCCTCTTGATTACAGGGGGCTAGATGATTGAATCTTTGTTTCTCTTTAAAAGATGATATTTTATCTAAAGCACTCCTCTATGGTGGGGGTCTTGTTGATAATATCTCTTTCATTGAGGATCCTTTTTCCATGAGTGACATATCCTTTTCATGATTATCTATGCTCTTGGATGTAAGGGTCAGTACCCTTTGCTAAGAAAATAGTGTACATTGTTGTTAAATAGGATATCTCCTTACTTTGTGAAGTAGGTATCCTCTTTCTCTTCCTTATCATGTCTAGTAGATATCCACGATAAGGAGGGGGGAATATATAGGGTCTCCCTTATGCCACTTTTATTTTTGAATTTTCAATATGCTAAATCCTCTAAATGTAACGCACATAAGTTGCTAAATCCTAAAGAGACAAGCATTTTTCAATTTCAATATGCTAAATCCTCGAAAGGTAATGCACATAAGTTGCTAAATCCTGAAGAGACACACATTTTTCAATTTCAATATGATAAATCCTCTGAAGGTAACACACATAAGTTGCTAAATCCTGAAGAGACAAGCATTTTTCAATTTTAAATATGCTAAATCCTTGGAAGGTAACGCACATAAGTTGCTAAATCCTGAAGAGACATGCATTTTTTATTCATAGTGATACAAGGTGGATCTATGGGTATTCCAAAAGCCATCAAAAGATGCATTACAACTACAAAGCACAATTTTTGGGTGAACTATCAGGTTTTGCTACCTGTTGGGGTCTCCCTCCTTGGTGATTCATGGTAAGGTGAGCATCTTACTGGACGAGGTAATCACTTTCTCTTTTCTCTCTTTTCGCTTTCATGCTAGTAGGATTAGATCATGAAGCTATGTTATTTATAGTGTTTCTCTTGTCTTTCTTATGTAATCATTAATGCTTTTATAATAGCTTTCCAAATATGATATTAGTATAGGAATCATTTCTTAGCAAGGTTTCCTTTACTAATTGATTTGGGTTTGTTTTTTGTACTAACCCCTCTTTTTTTGTCTTTTAGTTTTTTCTTTATTTTCGCACCCTCATGCATGTATGTTGAGTTAGAATCCTTAGCTTGGGGGCTCATGTCCTTAACTAAGTGTTATTCTATCACGTTGTGAATCCACTTGGATCTTTCTTCTCCTTTACCAAGAGTTTGTATTGAATCCATACTCTTGCTAAAGTGGGGGCTAAATGTATCATTGGAAAATTGAAGCACTTCCATTTAGGACTAGTTTAGCCCTTTGAGTAGGTGGTTTGGGGTCATGTTAGATGCTTTCATGGGATCTTTGGCTTGGATCATGTTTTCGCCTTGTTCTTCCCCTTTCTCCACCTCTTTCCATCCTGTTCTTGGCATTCTGACTCGGAACCCTGAGATTCTTGACCTCAAGGTCAAGATCGACCTTCTTGGTCAAGGTCTACCTTGACCTTGACCTAGGTCAGAGTAGACCTTGACCCTGACCCTAGGTCTAAATTTTAAAATCCAAAAGTTTCTGGATGTCAGGTTTCAGAAAGTTTTATTTCTTGCTTCCCAGTTGGCTGTTTCGGATTTTAGAATGGTAAACTCTTAAAATTATATTTAATCTAGGTCTATTTATAGGGGTTAAGGTTCAAATGAGAATTTAATTCTCCTATGTTAGCCTCTCTAGAATTTTGTGCCCTAGACTAGTATAAAAGGAAGCCTTCCTCTCTCATTTTCATCATCAATCAAGTGTGAGATACATCCATTATCAAGCATCTTTTGCCATCTATCAATCCATCTTTCAAGAAAGCATTCTCAATCAAGGAAGCATTCAATCACTCATCCACATTCAAGCATTCAAGTTCTCCATTGAAGATCATGGATTCAAGCATTCAAGCCTTTGGAGGGATTTGGTTCAAGCATTCAAGATTCATCATTCAAACCCTAGATATATCCATCATGGTGGTGTGATCTTCCTTCAAGATCATTTTGTTCATCTTCAAGATCTATTCATTCTCCCTTCAAGGTGGATTTCGAGCATATAATCATGGAGGTTTTGATTTACATTTGTTAGTGTTGAGTCCAAGCTTTCATATCAACATACTTGTTTACATTCTAGATACAATTGCATATCTATTGAATATCATAGCTTCATTGTTAGATCTACTTCTACTACTTGCTAGGATTCTCTATTTCAATTATATTTTAAAGGTTGATTCCAAATAATGGTTTGCCCAAGGCAAACCCCTCATCTAAACAACAAAACCCTTTTTCTTGAAAGTACAGTTGCGGGATAGTGAATCGTAGATCAGATCTAAGTACCCTTTTCAGTGAACTTCCAAGATTCGTGAATAGAATTTCTGTCAAAACAATGCAGGTCAAGGTTGACATAAAGGGGTAAGATTGTGCCCCAGGGTAAGATCTTACCCCTATTTTGGGTCAAGGTCGACCTTTCTCAGAACAACATAAGGTTTCTGGGTTTTCTATGTTTCTGTGTTTCCAGGCCAAATTTGGTTGCAGAATTTCCTAAAACTAAGTACATACACCAAAAAATAGTGATTTTTGAATCTACTCCTTTTCAAGATAAGTATTTATGTTTTTTAAAGTTTTGTATGTCCACAATATTTTCCATTCCTAAACAACAACACATAACATAAACATAGATATAAAAATATAGCATAGATATATTTTATATATTACAATAATACATATAAACATATATTATATATTTATATTTATATTTATATAAATATAACAAAATGTACAAATCTTAAAAATAACATATATTATATTATTAATTAAATAATAAACATATATCATATTTAGCCAAACTAATGTCAGTGACTATAAGTCACAACCAATCTTTGGTCATGACTCCCCGTCATTCTCGCACAACTACTCCTGTCCTCAGCATATATATGTCAAAAATAACACGTAGCAAGGGGGATGAAATATACATAGTGTCTGACTTGGCATATTGATAGGCCTTGGATGAAAAAACCTTCCTACAAATGCAAAGCATCAAGGGAATCAAGAACACATTACATATAGATATCATTAAACATTACTGAGATGGTGGTGTGGCAGTGCTGACTCTTATTTCAAAATGATACACTAAAGGAATCAAAGGTATAGATGGTAAATGTGATATTTATAATTTATAATAAATATCCACACCCTAGTATTATTGTTAATATCCATATTTCTGAAATATGAATTCTATATTCATCTAAAATATGAAAATTAACGTTAATATCATAATGGAGAATATGAACCTTATACATTATTTATGTAATTTGAATATTATCATTAATATCCAGAATCCTGATATGTGGATTTTATATTCATCTACAATGTGGATATTAACATTGACATTCATCATTCAAAAATATGAATTTATGTTCATTTGTGATATATTAACATTTACATTTTTCTGAAACATAAAATTTTATAATCATTGATATACTGCATACTAACATTGAGTTTCCCAATAAGATTTGTATATTCATATGGATACTATTCTTATACAACATTAATTATGAATTTGGTATAAACTCAAAAGGAATGACAATTCGAGATTGCTATAGTCCCATTTCCAAATCGAGATTGATATAGGCTCCAAGGATTGATACAATTCTCAATAGCCAATATATATTGATGACCCAAAAATGCATATGTAGAGCCTTGGGTAGAGGATACATCTCCCAAGAAGGGGAATGAACTAGATATTAGCCTTCCTAAGAACATACAAGATGTTCTCCAGAGAAGACGGTGGAATAACCTGGGGATCGCTTAGAATTGATCTTATATCATTCGAGAAAGGGGATCCTTCTCAAGGGTTAAGAAACCTGATCTGATAGACTTACTCTTGGGAATTGTTTGGGTTTAGGAATATGTAGATCTAATTGTTGAATTTCATATCTATTTCATACTTTATTTGTCTCTACAATCTTTATTTTTGTAGGTTCATCCAATTAAGAGCCAACTAGAGTAGAGGGGACATTATAGTGGTATTAGAGCATATTCATGCCAACCTGTGAGGGAAGTACACGCAAACCTATTAATGTAAGAAAGGCGCAATGGCCATGGAAAAAAAATTGGCCCAAGAACAAAGGAACCTCATTGAACAAACCAATGAGAGATTTGAAAGGATAAATCAACTAATTGTACAAGCCATAAAAATATGAGCAATAATAATAACCATAATGATAAACCCATCTCCAATCATGGAAGAGACATTCACTCTAGTCACTCTGAAAATGGTCACTCGAGTCAAATCTCCACTATTAGGCTCACTATACCATGGTTTATCCCAAGGGAAGAACCCATTATGGAAGAAGAATAACCATCCACAAATACTGTAGAAGAAATTGCCCAAATGTATGCAATATTAGAACCTGAACTCTAAAGGCTCATTTCCTTTAAAGATTAATATGAGACCAAACCTTTGGCCAAACATGGTAGAGGAAAAAATCATGGAGATAAATACATTAAAGAAAAATTAGGTAAGATGACCCTATCATGTTTTGATGGATCAATGAAGGATACTGCTCAAGAGTGGGTCCAAAATATAGATACTTATCTATCCCTCACCCCCATGATGGAAGATAATTCTATTAAGTTTTGTGTAATACATTTAACCAGGGTAGCCCATAAATGGTGGCACCATAGTCTCATTACTCTTAGGCATAAAAACATTAACTCCTATAGTAAGTTCACCTAAAAAATTATTGATAGGTATACATGAGAAAACCTAACCTGATGGGATCATGCTCAAACACGCGAAGTTAGTGAAACAAAAGCATATTCACATATATATAAATGATTCACAAAACAAAGCATGTAAATTAAGCTAAATCTACAACAAAGAACTCACAACCTCAAAGCTCAACAAGTGGACCCAAGACTTGTTTGTTTGCTCATGATGAGGATTGTGGGTGTGCTCTCCCAACACAAGTATTTGATTCCCACAATGGATGGATGTCAGATCCTAGAATTAAGATTGAATAACTTAAGAAGTAGTTATTGGAATAACTACTCTCAAGCATTCAATGAAAGTTTTAAAATGGAAGTAGATTAAGAACTAAATATAATAAGATAAGTATTAAATTCATTCAACAACTACACTAAATGAAGTATTAACTATCCATGAATGTAAATCTACCAAGAAAGGGTTAGTCACAAAATCACTAAATTCTCTAGAAAGAAAGTAGCATAATAACTCTAATTCAAGAATGGGAGATGATTTACTTGATAAAATGCCTCTATTTATAGGATTTTGGAGGGACTTGGTGAGGTGGAATCCACATAGGTGCCACATAAGGGACACATAAGCCCTAAAAAGTCCAAGGTTGCTCACACATGCATGAGAAACTTGGGATGTGATGGATGCATGTGTACTGCAAGTACACATGTAAGATGTGTCATAGATCTTGTAAGAGACCTAGACTAATGAAACACTTTTAGAAAGTGTAAGAGATGTGTCATCAAGGTTGTAAGAAACCTTGTCTGCACCAGTGGGTTTGACTATATTAATGCTTAACATTAATAATCCCACTCATTCTATCATAAAGTTCTACCTCAACAATCCATTTCATACACCAAATATCATTTTTATCTACACAAATAAATTTAATTATCTCCTTGAGAGAGACCCGCGAACCAATAACACACCCATAAGGAAATTGTAGATACAAAGTCAACCATCTTTAATGTATTTAATTCATATGATTTCAAGTATACAAAGTTAGAGACAACTTTATGACATTAGCATTTATAATTGCACAAACTGGTTAATACTATTCATGAGATTACACTATCTCCAAATTACACTCACCTTTAGCAACCTAAAACTAAACATTATCCTAGTTACAAGGTAAAGATAATTTTTAGAACTAGAACCCCCTTTTTATGGCCTCAAAATTCCTTTTATATTTAAGGAATGCAACAATCTTTAGGACACTAACAAATATTTTATTCTACTACCATTAATATTTCTACATGACACACTTTAATTCTTTTTGGATCAATCAAAATATCTACATTTAATGTTTTGGGCTAGATTGGAACCTAACCATGCCCCTACCACATTGTGGTGAATTTCATTGGAGGGAAAGGGAAAATGTATGATTCACACCATCTCCCCTCTTAGAAGAGAACCACTAGAATAGTTTCTAGGGTGAACTAAGCTTAGAAAAACCCACACCACCAAGTCCTAGGGTCATTCCACAATCTTTATCCCATCCCTAATGGAGAAATAAAATGGTAGTCTTAACTGACAAAACTCCTGATAAGCCCAAGAAAACTCCCATAGTTTGGCAATAAAAATTGACTTTAAACCCATTAAGTTAATAAATCCCTAAAGAAACCCTTGGCATTTAATAAATACCTACAAAAAAAAAGTGCAACATTAACCCATGATCCTTATAAACTTCTTGCAACAGGGTCTTCCCTAGTCTCAACCTCATGCAACAGACAATGTCACTCGTGATAATGCTCACTATTAGCATCATCAAAAAATAGAAATCCATCTAACTAAAATAGAATAGCTACAAATAATGCACATAATCTCATCCATAGTCAGCTATAAATAACATTCCTTTAGGTTTCAAATCGACTACCGCAACTTGCTAATTCAGGTAATCTTCATATTAAAGTTCACACTTGTGAAATCTTTTCAAGCTAACATTCTTGGTTATCACAACATCTCATAAAAGGAATTACCACAAGGCATAATGATTCTTTGATCTGTACCATATTTTTGGAGTAAATGCAACATACTTCAGATGTCACATCTGATATTAAACCCATCTTTTGTCACTCTGTAATCACTAAAATGTAGTCAAAAAGTCTAGAATTGTATAGTATGGAAATCCTGACTTACATGACAATACACACAAAAATCGGTCACTAGCTCAACCTATAGTCAACCACATAACCATCAACATAGTCCAAATTGTACACACTCCCTTCAGCATTTTCCTAGAAATGTGTCACCACCTCACGCAACTGCAAGCCAAAGGAACTGTCTTCAAAAATTGTTGTGAAGTTGCGACTAACTCATCATGAATTACCTTTTCTTCATTGAACTCTCACAACCCATACACCTTAACTATAGTTTAAAATTCCAAAATTATGAGGTCAAAGGTCTTCAATAGGTGTTAACCCATCAAGTTCATCCATCAATTACTAGGACACCACATGTAAATGCTTCCCCATAGGCCAAAATCGGGTCCCACAAAACAAGTTGTGAGACCATAACAAGGCATCACCATAACATTTCATTCTAACTCACAAGCTCATAGCTAAAAAGTGTTTTCCTCACTAACTATAGTGAGGATGCAAGAAACCATCACGGTCATCACAAATATTGATTTGTGGGATTGCAGGCTCGTGGTTCCAACTGATTGCCTTCAAAAACCCTTGCGAGGATGTGACAAGAAACACTTGTTTACCTTTTTAACATATTCTACTTTTACATGTGGCTCGCTCTCACTTCGTTGTAAGCTAGAGTTCTTCACTCTCTAATCTTCTTCTGACGAATCATACCACTATTCCAACTACTTCTCTCGCTTGCTCCTACCTGACAAAACCTGTAGGTAGAGGCAAAGGATTTTCATCCTCCTAAATCCACAAAACAAAACAAAACTAAGCACACTAAGTTTTAATAATCAAGTATTATAAATCCTAGAACCTTGGAAGTCCTCAAAGAATTATACACTTTAGTTATTTTCTATTCTACTCCTAATATCACCAACAATTGCGCACATTTTTTTAAATGATGAAAGAATATAAACTAATAAAAACTATAAAACCAATGTTTTCGAGCAACCCTACGTAATATTGATATAAACCTTAGCTTGTGAACATGCTTCATAGAATATATGTACCCAACATAAATAAAACAAAAACAAATTGCCTTTGAAACCCTCTGTCTAGGTGACATTCAACAATATTCATTAAATTGACACTTTTGAAATCAATCTTCTTCATAAAAATTGAAAGAACAAAGAATGCAAGTCCTTTAATGCCCACTATGCAAGCAACCTTGAACAATATTTCATAAACTTATAAAAAAGTATAAAGTCATAAATAGTTCTAGATTACAAAGGAAGTAGAGAAAGAAGAAGGTTACGAACCCTAAGACCTAGGCCTTTATGTGCATATGCATTGCAATATGTAGCTTCTTCAAAGTGGAATTACTTATTCAATCTTCATTTCTTTCAAATGTAACAAATCTCAACACCCTAAAACCCTATTAAGCCACTATAAATTAACTGTCAAATTCAACAATGAAAGTTTTTTTGAGCATTTACAAATTTTAAAGATTTCTTTGCTTTTATTTTCCTTGTGGTGTTTTAAATAGAATGGATTTTTTTTCCCTTGATTCTATTTTTGAGAGTTTTTATTGATAACGATTGGATAATTTTATTTTATGTTATTTAAGTAAATGTATGAGTTTCACCTAAAAAAATACTCTTAAGTGGATTTAGTGCTAAGTGGAATGGTAATTGGTATGGTTTTCGTGTTGCCTACTCTTGAGAGACAATTTGACATTAAGACATGATGCAAGATAACAACAAAAATGGCCTATAATTTTGTGGTTCAATAGGGGCTTTGTTTAGTGACTATTCCTGCAGCCATTAGAACTCAATTCAGTGACTATTCCTACATCCAAGGCAGTTCCAAAGTAACTTCTTGTTTGTTTGCTAAGAACTACATTTATGTTATCTATTTTAGTCTAGTTTAGTTGTTGATTCATGTTTAATATGATTACGGTTCCATTTTATATGTTGTAATATTAGGTATATAAGACAAATATATTTTATTACATTAAATAAATAATAACTTTTTATTAAAACAATTTTGTTTTTGGACATAACCCAAGTCTTCCATAAGATGAAGATGATCCTCAAGATACAAATCCAAAATATGTTGGTTTTGATCCAAATCATAAGGTAAAGGATGATGGTGATGCAGATACAAAAGACACTGAGTATAATGATGATGATGATAACAAAAATAACCACAATAGTGATGATGATTATGATGGTGATGATAATGATGAGGCAGTTGTTGCTAGTAGCTACTGACATTCATGATCATATAGACTGCATTATAGATCATTGTTGATATATCGTTATGATGCCTCTTTTCATGGTTACTATCATATGTGTTATTATATAGATTTTCCTTCTTAATAAAATTATAACTATCTTTAAACTCTTGCCCATATAGAAGGAAAAACCAATACAACAATTGAGTTAGTCACTCATGACTAAACTCTCTGCAATTAAAGGAGCAGCTACCTTATATAAAGATCAATCTTGATAATCCATTTATTTGAAAAGAATGAAAACAATAAGAATGAATATACTTTTGACCTGAAAGTAAGAAAGGCTTTTTCAGTTCTTCATATAAAATGACTATAGAAAGATTTATGCTCCGAGAAAGATCCACATTCATCTAAGCCAACTAACTAAGATTACAAGAAAAACATTCCCATAATGATCGATCCAACATATACTGAAATAAAGTGAAGAATGGATAAATGATCATAGAACATATACATAGATTATAGCAACATGCATTTAATTCCAAATGATGAAGTCAAGATACATAATAATCAGACCAACTAATCCAAGAAAGATACTATTATCTATTATAAATCAACTGATACTATATCATACATTCCAATCCAAAATAAAACCATTCATCAAAAGTACTTGTAGTAAATATCAAAATAACTAAGTTTCTGTAACCAGAGAACCGACCCTTTCAAGGTCACTCAAAATTTAATATATATCCACGCAGGGCTTGATTAGATTTGTAACTAAAAGTCTATTTCAAGAAAATGAAACTAAAATCCACAACCACTTGGAACTACCCTATCAGAGACTAATCAACTGATTAGCTTTTCTCAGCATCTCCACTGGTGGTACCATCAGTTGCTTTGTGTGTGGAACTCCACTCCTCAAAGACCACCGTGAATTTCTCCAACATGACTTGGTTCGGTGAAGAAACCAAATTGAGCCTTTGTTCCCAGATACATTTAGAATTTTGCAATTGTTCCAGCTTGGTCTCCAGAGTCTTTATTTGTTCATCACCGAGAATTGTTAGTGATTGCACCCGGGCTATAACTAAGCAATCATGAGCAACCATTTCTTTAGCATCTTTCAACCCCTAAGCCTTTTCTGCGAAGGATTCCCTCATCTTGGCTACATCAATTCCAACCTTAATTTCATTCTTAGCCAGATTATAGAGGCAATCGACATGATTGCTGAGTACTTCTTCAACACAAGCTAGCACCTTCAAAATCTAACTAGACTCCTCAATACCCTAATTAAAAAGTGAACATCACCATTCCTCATTAACTTTAGCAACAAATAATAGACCGACATCAGTGTCAGGTATTACTTTCTCAGTCAAAAACTTTTCTATACCATAGACAAAAGCCTCATCTAGATTTGTTATTTCTATTTCCAAACCATCTCTCTTCACTTCCTAGAGTTTCATATCAACTTCAACGGTAGCTACCAGAGAGGAAGACCTCTTGGTTATATCTTCATAAGCTTGTGCAAATCTTTTCACCAACTTCTCCCATCCAACTGTAAAATGCCTTAGACAAGGACCTCTCTTTATGAACTTGATCAAGAAATTTATGATTACCTGGAGACTTGACATCCAGATTCAGAGGGACCATTGCTAGAGGCTGAGGAATAGGGTTCTGCAACTGCTAAATGTAATTGGCCATTTCACACAGAGCTTGCTTCATTTTTGCCTTATCTTCCGCATCTTTTAGTACTTTGTGATTAATCTTTTTGTTGACAAAATTCAAAATCTTCAAGTCCGCTACCCTAGAAGCTACCCCTAGGTCTATTTTCTCCATAGTAAAGTCCTTTTTAGTGACCTCAACACTATTCTTATCAAAATTAGGCTTAAATATCTTAGTAACCTAATGACCTGTATTTGGGTCTACATCTATCGTAGATTCTATCTTCGGCTTCTTCGACTTTGGAGATTTTTCAAGATACTTACTAACTAAGTCTCCAACAGGAATTGAAGTAGGAACAATATTCCTCTTCTTGTTCACAGATAAGTCCATCCAATTCGGAGTCCTTGGGCTCACACTCTGTAAAGAGATGTCAGTGCCTAGGTTGTTTGGAGTGATCGAGTCCTATTGACCTGGGTTCCCACTAACTCCTGTTGATACTGAATCCATGGTTGGAGCTTTGCTTGTTTTCAATCTCTTGAATTGCTTTACACTAGTTTCCTATGTGTCTGAATCAAGAACAATACAGAAAGTTAGATCCACTTTCTCATTTATTTTGCCTCTCCATCTAGTAAACTTTATCGTACCATCAGAAACTAATTCTGAATCTTCAATATTAGGGGCTTCTAGAGGATCTGTGTTACCTACAAACAACAACGATTCAATTTTGCTACTTGAAACAGGGGAAGGTTCAATTTTTGGAACTCTCAGACTTCATTTTGTTTTCAACGCAGGAGTTGCCTGATTCTCCTTTCATTGAGATTTGAGCCATTGTTCTGTCCTTTTGAAAACCTCTTTAGTTAAGGACCTTATATATTCCTCCTCCCCTTCAGTCCAATCAACTTTTCTAGCTACTATTTTTGCACTTGATCCCATGTATTCTGATTCTAATACACTTTCATCTTCATCCTTTATGTTTTTAATGTTGAAAGGAAGTTTTAAAGCAACAATTTTCCCTAGAGAAAACCTGGAGCGCAGTCTCCTTGTAACTTCTACTTCATCTATGCAATCCTCCCAAAAATCTTCCAAGTTTGGTTGATGTAGGAACATAGCATCAACTCTGAAATGATTCTCCATAAAACCCTTGTTGTCATGATAGTTCCTAGCCTGGTATGGTTTAAGATTCATATCTTTCAGTTCATTTATCAAGAAGGAAAAATCATGCATTAACCTGAAATGGTAATGCCCCAATTCTAATGGGAAGAAAGCACCAATACCTATTTTAACCCTGTACTTCTTTTCCACCATTAGAAACTATCTCCCTACTTCCAGTAAGATATACTTATCTAAACAGTATCTGGGTAGTTTTAGAGGTGCATCATTAAACCTCCCACTCTCAAATAACTAAAAGTAGGGAACTGTATATAAAATCTACCATAAATCTTAACAAACTCCATGGCTTCCTTAGACATCCTACAACTAGATTTTCCTCTTAACTCAAAGACCAGTTTAGACATAAAAGTATCTTTTACCTTTTTGAAATCTGTAGGATTTCTTATTTTCTACAACAAAGGATGATACTCATAAATAGTCATGCTACTATTCCATTCTTCATGCGGTAAACCATCCCAAATTCTATAGATAGCAAGGACATAAAAGAGATATGAAGACATATAGAAATTTGAAATCAAGGTTGGCTAAGATAAAATTTCATGCAACTGCTCTGCTATAATTTTAGCCCAATCAATAGCATTACCCACGTCTAAAATGGCTTGCACAAAAATGTACATCCAGTCTTCTCAATTGGTATCTATGGGGTTCCTTTTTACTCTGTTTAACATCACTGTAATATCTCTTACCTCTCTGAAAAAATGATCTTTCCTGAGGGGTTTGGGTAAACATGAACCTCATTTTTCAGGGTTTAACAACCAATCTCTAGCTATATTGTTTCTATATTCCCTCTTGTTTTGGTTAAAATCAGCCAGGGCTTTTTTAATACTCTAATCCCCATAGACTTCCGCTGATGGAATCTTCAGCGTGGCCATTATCACCTCTCTATTTATATTCACTAGAACTTCACCACTTCTAGTATTAATACATCTCTCAGACTTATTATAGCAGTTGTGACACTCCATTACTAGTTCAGGGCACAAAAAAACCTCCAGAAAACTGGTTGCTTCCAACAAACCACTACCAACAATTCTTGTGGTTGTCGCCTCACCTTCTGTCTCCCTCAATCTTTGCACAATCTCCCTAATATCATCATCTACTATCACTATGTCTCTCATTTCAGGGAGACAACTACTGATAGGAGAAAATTTATTCTCCTTTACAAATTTTACTTTGGGGGAAAACATGATGAAATAAAATTTGTAAAACTCCTAAGAACACTTGGACGAATGCATAAAGAAAACCAGCTCTTTGCTTTTTAAAGTTGAAGAAGCTAAAGGAAACACAGGGCACAGGGCCAAGGTTGCTATAAAACTCACCACTTTTCTACCTCTTGACAATTTTACCTCACCACTCCAAGATGCCTCTAGAAGATAAACAAGACAGAATGAAGAGACAAAAGTGGAGGGAAAATAAATATACGCACTTCGCCTCAATTCCCATCAACTAAAGAGGACTGCCATGCAATAAATTTTTCCACTACAATAACTGTTAACAACCTGTTACACACTTCATTTCGGTAAGGAGATCACTTAAGATGAGTTGGAGTCATTCTTCTGGTCCCATCAATCATTTCAATGTCAGTATGCCAAGATTTGGCTCGCGGCTTCTTTATTTTGTTATTATTACATCTCAAAGTTTGATCCTTGAACTATAAGCATTGAGTTCAAAGTATAAGATTTACGATGCTTTAATTTATGCGCACACTTAACAACTATGGTGGACCCCTAGGACACTTATGAAAAGCTTGGAATTCTGTGAACTATGACACTAAGGTCTTGACGTGGAAGATTTCAATACAAAGTTGTTAAAGTGCATAATGAAATATGAACTTTGAACCATGAAAGAGGGGGTTCAAAGTTCAAAATTGAATTTATAGACTACAAAGGAACATGCGACCATGACCAAATAGCTTGAATTGTCATGACGATGCTTTTACACGATGCTCTTAGGAAGAATGAGTTTTGAACTTTGAACCTTGAACCGACAGGTTCAAGTTCAAATTTCAAGGTTCAATTTACAACTTGAACTTTGGCAAAGACAAAAAATGTTGCGCAAAAATAAAATGGAAATTATTTGACTGACAACAATATATATCATTTTTACAGCTTGCAGTACCATATTATTGAGTTGATACATTTTGACATATATCATTTTTACAACTTGCAATACCATATTATTGAGTAGATACAATGTATTATTTTCACTTAGATCATTTAGACATGTATCATCTTGACTTGTATCATTTCTAGTGACATAATTTATCATTTTTAGTTATATCATTTTTACATGTATCATTTTGACTTATGTCGACTATTAGATATGTATCATTTTGACATGTGTATGATCTACTAGCATATTGGACTTTCACTTATTCTAGTTATATATGAGGATCTTATCAGTATTGACTTGTCAATTTATATATATTGAAAGTGGTCGATGATTTTTGGATGAATATTTATTACGTATGATGATTTAGCTTTACTTCTCAAATGGATGTTATCAAATTCAATTAAATTATAAACATTTTGATGTTCACCTTCTTGGTGTTGACATGGATTTCATGATTGTAATAAAAACATATTAAATTAATAAGAAATGGAAGTAAAATAAGAAGCATTTTTAGAAGTAAAAAAGAAAGCAAAAATCGAAGCCAAAGCAGAAGGAAAACTTGGTGTTATCTAGGAAGCAAAAATAGAAGAAATTCAGGTAGAAAACAAAAGAGTGATAATCGAAGCAATTTTAGAAGCAATAAAAGATGTAATAATAGAAGCCATATGAGAAGAAACAAAAGACATCAAAATGGAAGTAAAACTAGAAGTACACTTGGAACAAAACTTGGAAGCAAACCTGGAAGCAACAAAAGAAGAAAAATTGAAAGCTATATAAGAAGCATAATTGGGAGCACAAAATGGAAGCAAAAAAGGGAGCAAAATCGAAATCAACTCTAGAAGAAAAATTGAAAGCAACAAGTGGCATAAAAATAGGTGTCAAACTAGAAGCAACACAAGAAAAAAAATTAGAAGAAAAATCAAAAGCAACAAATGGTGTTATAATAGAAAAAAAACCAGAAGCAAAACAAGAAGCAAAATTGGAAGAAAAACTAGAAGAAAATAGGGAAGCAAAACCAGAAGCAACAAAGGGCATTATAATGGAACAAAAACTAGAAGCAACAAGAAAAACAAAATGGGAAGAAAACCTTGAAGTAAAACCATAAGCAACAAATGACGCTATAATGGAAGCAAAGATGGAAGCAACACAAGAAGAAAAAATAAAAGCAGAATGGGAAGTACAACTAGAAGCAAAATGGGAAGCACAACTAGAAGAAAAATAGGAAGCACAACTAGAAGCAATGAAGGACATTATAATAGATGCAAAACTTGAAGCAAAACTGGAAGCATGATTGGAGGCAAAACTATAAGCAAATCCAAAAGAAATCGTCCACTTCTTTTCCTGGAGCCAAAAATGGCACAAATGGTGAAATGTTTAGTGCCAGAGATGGCTCCAAATATGGCGTCAACTACAGTGCTAAATGCAACACTAGATACTAGGAGCACTTGGGTACTAGGTTTTCCACCGGCATACAAGGTCATTTCAGGACCGAAATTACACCAAAAACTAACACTATTTTAGGTGCTAATTATTTGTTCTATTGTAGTGTACCTTGCTTCTTTCCTACAAGAAATTGAAAAAAAAATGACACCAAAATAAAAAAATTATATGGTTAGTTTGACCCATGAAGTGGGTCCCACTAGGCATGCCAAAAATGTGTATAATAAAATGTGAGAAATATAATGATTAAGAGATTAAGCTATAAATTCAACCTACATTATAAAATGCAAACACTCAAGATTGGGCATTAAAAAAAGACTTATTAGACAAGAAAACAAATAAGAAAAATGCAAACTCCAAGCCTCCTTTGTTGATGATATGTCTCTGATTTTGGTAGTTTGATATGTGTGCTCATTAATTAGTCTTCAATAGTGCACAATAAAGCTCCATGATTATGCAAATTATGATGATAACGGATGCAAATGAAGATGAAACTATGGATTTGATGCTCTAAAAGATGATGTAATTATGCTAAAATGAGTGAAATGGATGCTAATTTGTGTAAATTGGATTATGAATTCTATAAGCAGATTGGCATTATGATGTTGCTTGTAATGATAATGGATCAATTGTGAAGGAGATGAGAGGATTTAAATAGGAAATGGATGCAAAGTGAGGGGTCTCTAATATGCGCCACTTGTCATCATAAATGACAAGTGGCATCACAAAGGATGACAAGTGGAGGGGAGGCTAGGTGTCCAATTTGGAGGGATGCCACAAAAAATGGAGACTATTTTCCTATTTAATTAAAAATAGAAATATTTATTATGGGGAAGGTTAGGATGAGGTTTGTTTGATGGGAGGTTAAAAGGATAAGGCCAGTTTGAACCTTGGGTTAGCTAGTGGCTTGGGGGTTATATGGAGGTTAAGGGGATAAGGTTGGTTGGAATCAAGGGTTAGTTAGTGGGTTAGGTTAGGAGTATGGTTAAAGTTAGAAGACATGCGACCAAATTTGAAACAATTATTTAAATTAATTCATTTTTTGAGCAAAAAGGAAAAGGACAAAATGAAATAAATAGCACAAATTATTTAATTTGTTTTATTTAATAGAGGGATGGAGATTATTAATTAATTAATTAAGGTATAGCTTAATTTATTATATTAATTTAGCTAAGGCATAATAGTAATTAATTAATTAACACATAATTATTTAATTAATAAATGTAATTAGGCTAACTAAACTAAATTAATGTAATTAATCAAATAAAGGTGTGTACATTTTTCCCCTCTTTGCAGTGGCACTAGAATAGTGTTAGTGCAATGAATAACAAGACATCAACATCATGAAGAAAATTAAGCAATAAAATACATGTTATCATTTTAGTTCACACTAAATTGGTAAATTGACAATTGTTTTACATTGCAATATGGATTTGATAGTTACTATTTTTAGTTGCAAAATTGTTAAAAATTTGAGAAAAGAAAGTACATATGCAGCAATACAACTATAAGCATCAGAGAAATTGCATCAAGGTACACCTATTTGATACTACTATTCAGATTTTAAAGATAAAGTACATTGTTTTTTGCATTAATATTAACACTGATGTTGTTCTCTAAGTATTGATCAGATTCAAACTTTCAATTACATAAATGATCATTACATTGAACATTCAAAGTGAATGCAATAAAAAATTATTCCTTAATAGGTTACATCTTTCAATTGTAAACATAAAAGAGATATACAATTTTGAAAGTAAGGCAGGAGCATCAGAAGGTTTAGGGGTCCATACATTGCCTTTAAGAGGTCTTTTGCATGTTGCGGCTGATTGGTTGTATATTCATGTCATTGGCTTTGTTCCTATTTATCATGCATCCTGAGTATTCTTCTGGTTCTGCCCTGCATCATAGAGTGAGAAAATAGTTAGATCCAAATTAGATCTAAGTAATACACAAATACCTAAAATAGCATGCTACATTCATACTTTCAGAGCTGTACTTCAATGAAAAATATCAATGCAAGAGAAAGAGAGAAGAAGGTTGAATGTAGAAAGAGACATAGTGCTGAAAGTTCACAAAAAATGCAGATGAAGAAGGAAGAAAATAGAAAAGGTAATCATTTTTATACTAATACTATTTACTTCATGTGCAGGTTGAAGACTAACTAGAACACACAATCATTACAGAGTATTAAGGAAAAGTACATGTTCAAATGAGCTTCATGTCATGAATATGACTCATGGGAGTCATGAGCCCATGCTCGAACCCCATGGGTGATAGTTCAATATGCAGAGTAAAGTAAAGATGTTCAAATACAAATCAAATGTAACAACAACTGCCACAAACAGAAGAGAGAACATTTTATACTGATATTTATAGACAATGCTTTTATTATTCAATATCAGATTCAATGATATCAGATTAGCCAAGCATATCATAGATACAAGTATCATGAGTTTCTGAGATTTTACAACTTGTTAGCTTAAGCACTCAAGTAAGTAACCAGATATACAAGAAATGTGTAGGTCTCAAGTACAGATTACATATAGAATGCCAGGTGAAGACCAGAAGAAAGTATAAAAAAAAACTCTTTGTGATACATATTGCGGCCAGTGGAAAGCTTTTTAAAAATTTATGCAATGAAAGAAAAATTAATTTTCAGTTACAACTTTTAGTTAGCAGCTCATATTCAAAAAATAGAGTGTTATTTTCAAGCTATGGTTCAAAGTCATATTCATTTGTTTAGTAGTCGTATGGAGCCTTCTAGAATTATGATATGCAGGCAAAGTATATGATAGATCACAAAACAAGCATAACTGAAGATTCACGCAGGCAAAGGAGTAGTTATTTTCAGCATTTCATACAATGCTAGCAAGGAATCAACAATAAGTATCAATTAAATCCAAGTTTCAACATACTGCTGCAATACAAATACAGATATGAAAACCCCAATTTTTTTATGCAATGGTGTGATAGAGAAATATGTAGCATTTTACATAATAGAAATGGCAGTGCATATTCAAGCTATAGCATAATGGAACCAACAATGCAAAAATGAAAATCCTAGTCTTCACGCAAACAAATAAGGGTTTCTCAACATTTTATATTAGAGCAACAACCCAGTCAATAGTTCATCATACGGCTGTAAGTTTACATCTGGAGTTTGCTAGAAAAGGAAAGACTCTTTAATAGTCATATTTATTTGTTTAGCAGCCATATGGAGCCTTCAAAGTATGTGATATATCACAAAAAGTACAAAGCTTAGTTCACGAAAGAGATAAACTTCAGTTTCAAACTCCACTCACGGCAAAGATAAACCAGTCTTCACGCAGGAAGAGGATAGCAAACAACAAGTAAACAAAACCCCAAATTTACACAAGTTAAGAGAAGAGTATTCACATTTTTTAACAATGGAAAGCTTTTTGATTTATGTAAATGCAGGGGAAAAGAAAAATATACTCATCTCCAGCCATGCTTCATGTTAAAAACCCAAGTGCCAGTTAAGCCACAAGTCTTAGTCATAGTTGTAGGAAAACACCACGAGTCTTCAGTTCACACTCAAAGTCTGCCAAGTCTTCACACAAGAAGGAAGATTAGAAGTTCAATGCGAAGACCAAGTAACACATAATCAACTTGTAGAGATTCAAGAGTTCCAAGCTCAAGTTCACCAGAAGAGAACTCCATATTTACACATATACCAGAGATAAATGGTAGCCCAAACCCTAAGCTTCTCCTTCCAAATGCAAAAATACCAAATGAAGATGAAATAAAATGCCTTTGTCCATTTTGATATAATTTGGAGTCCACAATGCATTGCATTGTATGAGGACCTTACTCAACATGCCACGACATCACACGCATTTATAAAAAATAGAGATATTTTAAGATAGGTCATGTTGACCGTGAGATAGGCTTTTGAATTGGGTTAGTTTGTGCATGTATTTTAAGTTATGGTTTTTGATGAGTGAAGTTATACTTTAGGGGTTTTCCTTAATTATAACTTGGACATTTAAATATATTCTTTGGTATAATAAAGATATATTTAATTATTAAATTTAGTGAAGACCTAAATTTAAGGCCTAGGATATTTATTTATTTTTCATGCCTTAAATTGAGGAGATCTATTTGTTTAGAGGCTCTTTAGAGAGGGGAGTTTGATTTTTGAGATTGGCCTTAGAGGCTATATATTTGAGCTCGATATTCATTTGTAAGGGTTTAGAGTTTGAGGAAAAAGAGGTGTTAAGTGAGCATATTGTTCCTTTACCATTTTCCTGATATTTTGTAACCATTTTTATAGAGTTTGAAGATTATAAAGCTGGTCTTATTATTCGCATATCTTTTCTGAGTTTTGTCATTGAGCCTTTCAAGTTTTCTACATTTAAGTGTTTGTATCTTTCAAGCATAGATTAGTGAATAGTTCCAATTCCTTTTCTAATTTGTAAAGAATTAACCTTTTGCAAAAGTTACGTGTTTGCTGGTTGAATTCTTATTATTAGTGGTACCAAACCCTAATTATGAGTTTTAAACCATCCTAGGTGTTGAAAAGTGAATTTAATTGCAGAATTTAGTAGTGTGTGTTTGATAGGTATAGGTTTACGATTATGATAAATCTGCATCCATTTTGGTGTATCACCTCTTAGTTAGCATTCATTTTTTCAGTCATTTTTCTCCCTTTTCCCAAAAGTTTAAAAAATCAGTATTAGGTGGTATTCCAAATCTATAGGAACCGACCTAGAATCTAAAGATTCATTCTCTTTCCCATAAAGAGTTTGTTTCCACGTTTCAATAGGAAGGCTAGATTTTCAATCAACCTAGAGGTGCATTCCTAATTGACAACAATACCCTAGCCGGACTTGAAAATTAGATAGTTGATCAGAGCCAAAAAAAGGAGTTAAAGATGCCCCCTCGAGAGGATGCATGAGAATGGAGGCTTGGGTAGCCTCTCAAAAGAAAATTGTACCCCAATAGAGAGGAAGAAGGAGAGTGCAAAATACTATCCAAGGATGAAAGAGACATGAATATGTGCACATTCCTAATCATGAGTAATTAGGGAAAAGTTCCAAGGAGGGATGAACTATGGATGAATGTAAGTGAAATGATAGGGAAATGATCATGGAGCTTGATCACCCTTAAAAATGGGTTATTGTGTAGTGAGCACTTATTTTGATTTAGTAGTATTAGTAACTAGACAAGGTATGACAAACCAGAGCTATGTCGTAGATAGTGAATAGGACTAACACAACAAATAAAAAAGGTTAGACTAGTATCACACAAGATCCACAAAGGACTTTGGTGGATATGATATTGAAAGAAATGCTTGAGAAAGTGATATGTCACAATGCACCATATGACCCCAGAGATCACATGTGGAGGTACAAGGAACATATCTATACCACACGTAGAAAGAAAAGAAAAACCAAAATCATGCCCCAAGTCTCACCACTTGTAGCATGCCATGATATAAAGGATTACAATGACCGCAAGGAGATAAAATGAAATATCTCCAAGAAAGATAAACAAAAATCCAAAAGAATCAATGTCCACATGAATGTGTCAAATATTTTTTCCAAAAGGGATGATTGCTACATTTAGATCTGATGTGTCTGACTTGAGGAAGGATACATCCTATGTAGACTAATTATGGGATGATGACTAGGTAATTTAAGGATAAACAACACTCAAGAAAATAAATCACTACAAGAATGCCTTAGAATTATCATTTAAGTACAAGATGAAGGAACATGATTATGATGAAACACAACTAACTGGCATAAGATATGGGATCTAAGGATAAGTATTTAAAAATTAACCTAGATGGAGAGGTAGGATTGATGTAATAAACAAGATATGATTTACAATATATACATGGGCTGGGGAGGGTGAAAAAGGATGGTAGATGCAGATTAGTTCGATCAATTTGATGGTGGATTGTTTTGATTGGATAGGATTATTTGATACAAAAACAAGAGTTGAAAATTCTAATGGATATATTGATAGGATGGTCACCTGTGATGATTATATAAAGTGAAAGGAGGGTCGAGATAAGATGAACCTTTGGCTTGAGGTGATAAGGCTATAACGATAGATTGATTGACTCTATAAATGATATAGGCAAAGAGAAATTACTAGGATGGTGATTGATAATGATGTAGGATATGGACAACATTGTGATATGGGATCAAATGTGGATGAAGGATTGGGTTTGATTTGATTGGTTTGGACTGCATTAATTTGATTAGATAATTGGATTGGGTTGATGTGATTAGATGATGGGATGCATACATAAATATTATGGAGGATACATCCTAATAATAAGGATTATATTGCGATGAGGACTTGTAGAAAGGTTGAGAAAAAGACTAGGGATATGATGGGATAACTAGATTTAGGTTTGGATTGATGAAATGGATGATATTGGATTGCATGTACATAACCTAGTGCTAGATACTAATGACAAAGGATGATGAGATAAATTAATAGTATAGAAAGATGGATGGAAAGGATGAAAGGAGGGATTGATTATGAGACTTGGATTGGGAGATGAGAGGATTATGAGACAAGGATTGAGAGATGGAAGGATTATGAATGACAAAGATTAGTAGATGGAAGGATTACAGAGGAAAGGATAGAGGAATTGGGAGATGAAAGGATAATGGATGAATGAATGAACGAGTTGATAAAAAGTATTATAGGGTCTCCAAGGACTACATCACAAAGGAAATTAATGCCCTGTTTTATACATGTCATGTATGTTGAGCATGAGAAGGAATATGATGGGCTGGATGACAAGATGACAAGAAGATGAAGGATTAGGGATGAAATATATGATGATGGGTGGATTGGGGCCATGAAGGTATGTGGAAGGACCATTTGGATGGGAAGAAGGATGGGTGGAAATATAGGTGCATGAGAAGTATGACGGGGGACATTGATGCGAAGAGATGCTCGAAGCATGTATAAACAGTTGTCTTTATCTTTTTTCATTAGTTTTATTTTATGAAGATCCAAAGGAGGATGGAAGAAGTGGTTTGGATAGAATGTGATGGATAAGACCAGTAGATGGATGAAGGAGATAATGGAGGAAATGTTGGGGGGGGGGGCGGAGGGGATAGGTAGAAAGCTAGAGGAACTTGCCCCCAAGTGTGGAGAGAAACAAGATAAAGGGAATTATGCATGACACCTGTTTGCTAGGTTTTCATCATGGTACTTGCCCAAGGCACCTGTTTATCTAATTTTCACCATTGGACATATTTTTCTCTTTACTCTTTTTATGTTTTTTTTTGTTTCTATTTTCTTTTATTTTCTTTTATTTTTTTTGAGATATTTTCTAGACTTTTAGAGGACTTGTATAGATAGAGATGGATAAGATTGGGATGAGGATAAATGGATTGGGGAGATATATGATAGGGGAGACAGATGAAGGACTCATCAAGTTTTATACTAAGGTAATAGGAGCCCATTTATAGTGATCAGTAGAGGTTGGTACAACCTTATTAGGATGGAGGAATTATGCAAAGGTGTGGATTAGGTGGTTTTGATGGGAGATATATGTGGGATAAGTGATATAGTGGTGGGAAGTGTATGGAGATAATGATGTATGGTTATTGTAGCAAGGGGTTGTCCTCAAGATCAACATTGTCACATGTTGTAGGGGGTGTGGAATGAAGGCAGGAGAAACGCATGGATAATGTGGGTGTGAGGGGGGATTTATGCTATGGAATTTGGGTACATAAGGACCCAAAATAGATTTAGGAGATGGAGGAGGGGGATTAATAGCTTGTGCATTAGAAACTTTGGATTCCAATTGGGATGTTTATTTTTTATGCTTTTTCTTTGGGATCCACATAGTTTTTTCTTTTTCTTTGGTGAGCCTTTGTAGCCTTTGGAAGTCATTGCATTTTTTAATTGGATTTTGTATTATGATAGAATGTCTTTGAGGTGACATGTTGATATTTATATCTTTATGCATTTTTGAATTGGCATCCAAATAGCTATCAGTAGCATTGGAAAAGGTGTGAGAAGATATATGGGATGTAGTAAATATGATTGGAATACTAGGTGTAGAATGATGGATAGGATATATGGGTCTATGTTGTTGTATGAGTATGTAACTATGTTATTCTACCATGCTTTGATTTCAATATAATAAAGTTAGGGATAAATTTAGTAAGTTCTATAGTTAGACAAAACGTTGCAAAGACTAACCTATATATGTTCCTTGTAATCTCATCTGAGGCATTGAACTGACCAAAAGAGTAACCAATCTATCTAAAACTAAGGTCGTCTGACAACTCTAATGGGAGACCAGGTAACCTAACCCACACTAGGAATGTCCTATTAAGATATGATTATGGATCAAAGCTAAGTTTCTACTTGCACTGAGAGAGATAATGACTTCTAAAGGCCCATGAACTCTTGAGAATAGATAGAAAATCTTCCTCACAAGAAAACTTAAAGATACATAGTCTACATGGAAGAGAAGAAGGGATCACACTTTCCTTTAGCTTCCAAGATCCAACAATCCAATTTCTATCCATATCAATAATTGGTCTAAAGGAAACAAATCTTCCAACAAAACCTCTATCCTAGGAAGAGATAGACCTATCCACCACCGTATCTGACAACACTAACTCAAAAACATCATTGTAGCAAGGGTGTTGTGAGGTGCGTGCATACTCTACCTTTCCCTTAAGATCAACCCCTCCTATTTTCAATGGTGTGTCATAGTTAGATGCAAAGGGTATTTCGTTTGGTAGAGGGTCATCCCCCTACCAACAACATCATCCATGAAACATAAAAATTCAAAATTCAAAATTTTACAGTCTTTGCAACTCCCAAATACATAATATTATACTAATTATTTTGATATGATGCCTATTTGTTAAAAAAGTACTAAAGCTTTCTAAGTATTTCAAAGCATTGAAGATTGAAAACACATTATTTATCTTAAATTTGTTGTGCATTGTTTTAATTAATAAAAATTAGAAAAATACATTATTTAAGACATTACAATTTTGTTATCTTTCACCTTTTCCAACTAGAAAAAGCATTGTTATGGGAGTATTCCACTAACATACATATCTTCAAATAAAATTATTAGAAAGACACTTGAGAAATTTCCTTGTCTCTATATCATATAAGTTATAATGAGATTTTAAAGAAGTTTTTGTTTTACTTAACTATTTTATTTTCTTAAAATAATCCAAGAGTCACATTACATACATGTAGATAAATCTATTTATTTATATTGTTTTAAACATATATTTTCTTAAATTTTAAAATTATGCTACTCTCACATATATTAAAGTGTAAGTAATATTATTTTTATATATAAATAATGACAATTTTAATCTACTATTAATAAAATATATCTTATTACCGAACAAAAAAAACAAACATGTATTTAATTTACTATTAATAAAATATATCTTATTACCGAGCAAAAAAAATAATAGTTCTTTCATTAATATGCAAGTAATAATATTTCATCCTACGTGGGTTGAGATATATTTTAGAAATACAATTGCAAGGAAAGAAAAACCATAAGTTATTATAAATTCCATAAATTTTCACAAATACATGGCTCTATCTTGTAAGATATCAATGTGAACAAAATTCACATGATGTTAACTGGCTCAAGGGAGGTTATAAATTAGGTAGACTTTAATTGGAATCTAAATTGGTCTGAAACCAATTATTTTTTATTTTTTCATTTTGTCTCATATTTGGCAGAACTCAACATCCTGTCTCATATTTGGCATAACTCAGTTGAAGTCAAACTTGCTTATTTTTTATGGCTTATTTATTCTTAAGAAACTTGTTATTGGGATGTGATGAATAATATAGGTTTGAAAAATAGAACTTGTGAGTCCTATAATGCTAATGAGTCTCATGATCTTTTGTTTTTTGCTTCTAAATATGCTACTGCTCTATTGTCATTATTTTGGGGTTAACCTATCAATTGGAAATATGAGATTAGTCTTTAATGACATTATGCTTTTGCTAGATATGTTGATGATTATAGTTGTCAATTAAATATAAGAGGATGTTGGGTGGTAAGACTTATACAAATTTAAGTATATTTGAATCTTTTATATAAGTGGACAACTAGGAAGATTGAGAAATTACATCAAGGAATAATTGTGTGGGAATAAATTAAATATAAGAACTATGTGGTCATCTCCTTAAGTACACCCACCCCCATTAACAAGATTGTAGCAACCCAATAATTGAGATGAAAAAAGGACACTTTTTGGATGGAATGGAGAGACAAATGGCTACCCCACAACAATTCATGAAAATGGTGTTGCTAGATCCTATTTTGGAAGAAATGAAAACTTAGGAACCTTGTTTCTCCTATTCTTCAAACTTAACAACCATCAAACAGAGAAAATGGCCTATTTTGAAAGAAATGTATATATAGATCAAAATGTAGTCAATGACACAATCATTCACAAGATTAACATTGCCCTTGTTAATTCAAAATAGTATTAACAACAATCAATTAGAATGTACTAAAATTGGAAACAAGTAGACTACAAACATGCCAAGGAAGATAGTAACCCCTTCTCACCTAGACTAGGGCATGGTGTTGTGAAGTAATGTCTAAGTCCTACAAAAGAAACAAATAAAATTAGCATGTGAATGAAACAAATAAAATTGGTGTAACTATGAGATGAGGCTCATCTATAACATGTTATTTAAGGCTCATCTATTGGTAGTGCTATGTGAATTTGTAATCAATAAACCCCATTTAAAGAAAGGAAATGATATTAATTTAACTAACAATATTTTTTATCAACTAACATTGAAAGTGTTCTTGGAATCCTATTTTACAACATGTGGATTTTTTAAGGACTTCATGAAATACATATAACACTGCAATTCAATAATCACTACTTAACTAAGAAATATATGGGCAAAATTGATTTACTTTTATAAAAACAAAATTCAAATATTACAGACCTTACAAAAAAGATAATTCTCTTCAGTGCATTATTGTCCATAGAACTAGGAATATGTGCATTATTGTCTATAGAACTAAAATATTGGAAAAAGTTTACTTAATGCTTCTAAAATTACATAGAAGCATAGATTTTTGAAAATCAAACTTGTCATTGAAGTTAGTCTACAAAATAAGTAAAAATCAAATTGTATGTGATTCAATTTCCATTTTATTAAGTTGTTATCATTACTTAATAATATGCATAAAAAATCACATCCCACTAATTGCTTGCACACCTTTATTGCCTCAATAATTTTCTAAATTCCATCTTGTCTTCATTCTTCATAGATGTCAAGTAAAGTGCATTGGGAGCTTTCCTTTGCACAATTTGTACACAATATGAGATCAAATATAAGTTGAGTCTATGAAGTAATTGAGATCAAAACTTAACAAACTTTTAGAGAGGGAAAAATATATCATAATTTTAAAGAGGGCAGTCACCAAATAGTTTCACATAAATGGATCAAGGTTTGTATGCTTCTCCTCTATCTTTAATGGTGATAAATGACAGTGAAGAATGAGTAAATGCAAGGTAACAACACTTTATAAAGTAAATATAGTTTTATCTCAAAGAAAGTAGAGATGTAAGAGGGGGGAAATATTTCTCAGTTAGAACAACAAGTTTTACAAAGATTTAGGTATGGGATGGTATATCTTCAAGGGATAAATGCCAAAGTATTGTGAGAACAACATAATTAAGTGATGAAGCATCGATTATATTGAAGAGAAAGAAAAAAATCAAGAAGGAAATGGTTTCATTAAGGTTATAAAAAATGCATTAAAGAAATAGAGAGTCAAGAACATTGTCTTTCAATGTAAAATATTAGCCATTTATTAGCGCCTAAAGGAAAAGAGGTGATATTAGATGTTAAAGAGTTGCACTCACATAAAAGAACAATGAATAAGGAATGTTAGAAATATGAAGAAGGCCACAAAACAATAGTTTCTAAGATGAAAACATAGATGCTAATGAGGAACAATCATTACAAGGAATAGAAGTGACTTCATTAATGCTTGTGATCATTGGGTACAAAAAATAATGGTATAAATGTTTGAAGATAATTATCAAAGTTCATGAAGTGAAATCCATTGTTGTAATATACAGTGATAAAATCTTATAAACATAAAAAAAGTAGTCTTTTTTTATGGAAGATAAGGACATTCAATGGTGTAAAAACTAGACATGAATGTTATAAATATAGTGGAAGGAGAATCCATGACAATAATAGAGGGTTTTATAACAAAAAACAATAATCAAGTATGACAAAGAGGAGTGTATCAGAGTACTATTTTTTCCATGGATCAATATGTGATAAGATTTTTATCAGCTAATATAGTGAAAGCATAAGCCATTTTGGCATGAATAATCTTTGTGGGTTGCTCTTATAAGTCAAGTATAAGGCTATGAGGAGTCATAAAGACAAAAAACAATATATTAAGTCCATTGCTCTAAAAACATAGGTGCATACTCTATTTCAAGAAGAAGGAAAATGGCAATAATATTTTAATGGTGGTGGTGGTGAATGAAATGATAGTGATTCAATAGGATACCAATGATCAAATGGAAAAAATCAATGATTAAAGTACAAAATAAGAGGTACTCAGTACATTCACTATAAAAAAAATGAGATACATTCGATAAAAAAATAGTGATGTATATTCAAATGCAGTAAATTCTAAGCATCAAAACAATTATTTAGAGGCCCAATAGAACTATATAATGTTTTTAGAATAGTCAAAAGTATTGATGATGGAGGGAACTGCTACAAAGTTCAAGGAACATGGAGATCAAATCTCTCACTTCTATTGACAATAAATATTAGAATTAAGGGTAAAAACATTGTATAATATTGTGTATGGTGAAAATGATTAGAAATAAATAATATGAAGATATAAAGGTAATGTTATGACAAAAAAATAGCAGTGATATAGAAATATATTAGAGAAGTGCCATTATATTAGGAAATAATGTTATTACCATAAAAAACACCGCTAAAGAATCAGATCAAAGATATATGATAGTAATGAGCATGGTGATTAGGAAAGTGACAATGGTTTTTTGAAGGAAAGTGGTGGATTTTTTATTTCATGCAATAGTTAGAGCTTGAAAAAGTAGAAAATTTAAGGCAAATGGAGCAATTTTGATTCTAGTGTTGTGTGTTAAACATAGATGTCAACATATCAATTTGAATGTTGATAGAGGGACACCTTTTCTTGAGCTTTTGCATACTATTATTAGCTTCCCTACCAAGCTTTCAAGGTAAAATAAAAATACAAAGATACAAAATCACCCAACTAATCATATTCTTTGTAACAAAAAATGAAACATATAGAGTAAACCCCACTCCATTTTATCAGTTTATTATTCAAAATATCAATATGCAGATTTTCCCTAACTACCCCTAGTAAGTGTAGTGTCCCCTTTTTGAAATAGATGTTAATAATGATAAATTTAAAATATAAGAAAAATGATCTCCAAATTATATTACTATTTCTAAGCTACAAAACTTTTGACAACTACTAATATAGCAAGCTAATTATTTCTCCTCATAAGATGTAAATATTTGCTATTCTAAAGTCATCAACTGCAATTAAACTGGATTGAAAGAAAAAAAGAAACAAAGAAATTATACTAGAGAGAAAAAATTGAATTTAAAATGCATGCATGTATGATACATGCTGTGATCCCTATCTAGATCCATGTTTCGATCCATGTTTTGAACCCTGTAAGAAAATACTTACATATATATCTAAGCGCATGAAAAAGTTAAAAATCTCTAACATAAATACACACATGTACACTATTGGGATTATGGAAAGGTGAGTTACTGAGAGGGGAGGGGTGAATCAGTAACCCTAAAAACTTTTTGATCTATATCTTTAAGATAATGTCTTTAATTAACCGATTTTCATATTATCATTTCCACTCATTCATAACATAACTAAAATATGAAATGCTTTCTAATCTAATAAGTAAACATTCATGAAACTTCATACACTTGACACATGTATTTTTGTATCACAAAAACCCTTGTTAGAAGGTAAAAATCGCAATGGGGATGATACCCACAAAGCTTCACTACTTCAATAATAAAGTTTTTCTATTAGGGCTTACAAATTTGATCACTTCTGATGATCTTACCCTGTTAGGAGTAACATTTAAGAGTTGTTAAGATCTACCTTGTTAGAGGATTTATGCAACATTGTTAAGTGTGCACTCAATTAAGAGATTCACAAAAGATGGTTAGGTCGATCCTGTTAAGAGATTTAGTCTGCCACAGTTGTTAGAAAATAATAGTAAATTAATCTGGATGTAGCAACTTTGTTGAATTTCATATCTGCTTAGCCCTTAACTAGTTTCACCTTTCTGTGATAGATTTGTCCTTCAAATACTGCTTGGTAGCCTTTGGTCTAATATTGATTCAATTATGAATACTTGTTCAATGCTTAGCTTCATAACCCTGTCTTATCTTCGGATGTCTCCTATAGGTGGCTACTTCTCATGTGTCATGATACAAATAACATCTTGACAATTCTTATATCATATATATTTCACCTAATTAGGGTTGTGGAATCATCTAGAAAACATCAAATCTATGATCCATATGAATGACCTAAATCAATACTACATAGGGATCATCCCCAGTTAATTATCACATCTCCAATAAATCTTTACCTCAATTTATGTAAACCATTTTCTAGCTCGGTATAAACCATTTGCCTTGTTTTCAGTGCCATACCAAACTTTTATGTTATTCATGTACCACTCCGTAAATACTTCATTCTTGTCTCGGTAAAATACTGATGCTTAGTAAATATGAATCCTCAGTTATAATTGTACTCGGTTACCTTGTCATTTTGCTTGTGTTCTTCTTGGTTACTGTACTTGGTATTTTGATCGACTGGTCTATTTTCTTCCTTTACCAACTATATGTGTGACACTAATGACAACTCATAATGAAATTATGTGTAACATTCTCCCCCTTTAGCATTAGTGACAAAAACACATATGTATGCCACAATCAAAAAATATTTCCAAAATTTCAAAACTTGTACACTTCAAAATTTGTAGACTCCCCTATCTATATGCTCTCAACTCTCGGTAAACATACTAAATATATATAGTTTTCCCCCTTTTTTGGTGATAATGCCAAAAATGTATATACTCACAACTTGTAAAAAATGTTCTGATGGGTTTTCTTAAGGTTGGCCAAGAGATTTTCCCATTCCTCTTTCATACTTTCTAGTGCAATATGTTCAAGACCTACTTGGGCATGCATATCAAAAATTTGATCTGCCACTAATAATTTGGGGGTGGCAACTAACTCGTTTGCCTTCTTGTCATATCATTGCATCACCTCTATGTGTGGTAAAAAATCAGCATGTAGCTCAGTTGTTTGATCTTTTATCTTGTCCTCTTCTCTTCTCAATTCATTCCTTAACCCTTGTATATGTTTAACCTTGGAATAATGCAGTTTGAATACATGGGGTTCGATTATCAATATTTCTGCACTTTTATACAGGTCTTCATCTAATTTCTTAAGCTTAGCAGTAATCTCTGTAATAAATGAATCTATTATGCAAAGCTTCTTCAAAATAATAAGTATTTTCTAAATGATACCTTCTACTTCACTTACAGTTTTAGATAGTTTTACTTTGTGAATTTCCACTGCTTGGTTGATCTTATATGTGATCTTGTATTGAATCTTTGTTGATGCTCTTTCTTCAATCTTATTTTCTACATCAATGTTAGAAGATTTGATGTGCTTGATAAGTACTACAAGCTGGTCAATGATGGGAGTATTCTCATCAACATTGACATTAGGGACAACTTGCATCAATATTTCTCTCACATCCTCTATCACCTATTTATATTTTCTTTCTTGCCTTTGCTTCTCCTGAGTTGCTTTTCAGGTGCAAAGTTCTCTGTATCTCCTAAGAGCTTCATGGTCTAATTGTCTTGAGTCACATGTAGGTATCTCTATCACTTCATGAAGTGTGACCAAACATTTTCCATGTTTCTTCTTCTTTTTTTCCTATTTTCTTGAAGTTGGGGATTGACCATAAGGAACTAGAGCCTTTTGCTCTGGATTTATCTTTTGTTTCTCAGTGGATAGACTCTTTTCTTTTTCCTACTCTTTTTCAATTCCCTTAGTCTGAAGTGTTAGGAATAAGGTGTCTCAACCTTGGATAATTCCTATTCTTATTATTTGTTTTGTAAATGTATTTTTTGCAAATAATATAATTAAGTGTGAGTGTACATGTCTAGTTGGCATGTTGATGTGTCACTCCACTTGATGTGTCGGCATCTTGTGCGTAAGGAGATCATGACTGAAATGGTCATGATGGATTCCTATGATGCGTAAGAACTATTTAAGGAATGTGCTATGATAGGTGTAAGGGCATCTTATGACTTGGGCCTATTTGGGCGCCCAAGAAGAAGTGGTTGGTGTGTGTAAGAGAATATGCCAAAAATAGGTTGGTATGACAGATTCTCTTACACTTCTCTTGTGACCATTATTTTTGGAGGATTCTATGACAAGCTGTCATAGTCTATTCTAGGGATGGACGCCTATTCTTGGGATTGCATGTAACAACTATGTACATGTGGCTTTGTGCATGGGTCTTGGTGGTTGTGCCTATTTTTGGGTCCAGAGGAGTCTATATATATGATGCTGCTCCTATGGGAGAGATATAATAGAAGTTTAAGTCTTGTTGGCTTTGTCTCTCATTTCCTGAAAGAACTTGCATTGCAAGTGTATTGTAATCTTTGTGTTGAAGATAATACATTGTGCAGGTTTTGGAGTGCTGGGGTTTTTTACCGAAAGGTTTTCCCCAGGGTATATCATTGTGTCATTCTCTATTTTTCTGTATGCATTGTATGTGGTTGCAATATCTTTGTTAAAATAGTTAACGACTATGAAATTGTAAGGATTTATAAGAATTTGCACAATACTCTCCTATAGAGATTAGCGTAGGAATTTGTTTCCGCACCTAAGTTTCCTTACATGAGGTCCTAGGGCTTATGGCCTTGTGTTGGTAGTAGAATCATCTACTTTGGTTTCATCTTGATTTTCTTTAACATCTGCCTTTGTATTTGTAGTCTCTTTTTCTCCTTTCTCACCCTTGTATTTTTTTGTATCCATTTGTTGCTCGGGTGGTGTGTCCTTGGTTTTCTCCTTGGTAGCAATATTAATGGCTTGAACCAAAATAGGTAACTTACCTGGTACAAGTTCCCTAGCTACCTTGGTAGATTGTTCTTCCTCTTTATTCTCAGTAGAAACAATGACATCTTCATCTTCTTTAGCTTCATCATCAGGGTCTTCTTCAGTAATATCTTCAATTAATACATCTTCTTCCCTGGTTATCTTTATCATATCTGGAGTATCCTCTTTTTTAGTTTGTGCAATAGGATAAAAATCTTCAGTGTAAGTATTGTCCTCTAGTTTCTCAGTGTCTGAGATGTGTATAGGCTCTTCAACTAGCCTTTGTGTTGTAACATCATCCTCATCTTTTTGTACACCTTTACCTCTTCCTTTTACACTCTTCTTGATAATAACTACAAGTGCAATATTCTCTACTTCAGCTTTAGACTTAAAGATTTCAATTCATATCGCCTTGCTTTCCTCATCAACTTCTTGAGGTTTACCTTGTAAGATATTCAATGCTCTTCCTTTCATCAAAAAATTATTTTCATATGGTTTCATCATTTCTTCAATCTCTTGGATAGATAGATTTGGCATTGCCAAAATCAATGACCTTTTTTTCATTTTCTTCTCAGTGTGCAAAGCATAAGTCCACCTTGCTGAGATTTTATTATACAATTCCTTAGGAATACTATTTTCAAATTCAACTGGAAATCTCTTGAATTTGATCATCATGTCAATCATTGCATCTTCCAGCTTATCTTGATCCTCTGTGTTCATGGTTGAATATCTATGGATCTTAGGATGACCTAGTCCTCCTTTTTATTTTATACCATGTGCAATCTCATCAATAGAGTTTGCTTTATTTACTACTACTTTAAATTGAGTAGTATCCCCATCCTCAGAATTTACATCATATTTATTTCTTATTAATTTTCTCCTCTTTTTGGGTACCTCGGTAGATGCTTGTGTGCCTCTCTTTTTCTAATAGGTCTTAGTCGGTGTAGGCCTTGTTATTTTAGAAAATCCTCATCTTTGAGGTGGGAAAACACCTGTAGAGGACCTTGTCCTTGCTCATGTAAGAGTATCTATCTATTTCCTTTTTTCCTTTTATTACCTTTGCTAGTTCTATATGTATGTATTTTTCTAATTCGGTCTTCAAACCTTCATCTTCATTGTTATTGATTAGTTTATGTTCCTCGATTGCCTCTTCAACTGACTTTTCTACTTCTTCTTCTCCAAATTATTTCTCAAGTGTGCCTATCATCTTATTTGATTTCCTTCCTAATTTAAATCCAACTAGGTCCATTTTTATTCTTTTTTTTTCTTCTTCATATGTGCCAAACCTTGTTGCACTTTTATTCTTAGGCTCTACAAGAAGTGCCTTTATCGACCTAGTAGCTCAGTCAATGTCTAGTTCATATGCCATTGGTGGCATCCACATAGTCTTTGGTTTAACTACCTTAATTAGAGTGGTTTCAGTGTCCACTAAGAAACAAATTTCATCTTTATACTTGTCCACCAATTGTGGAGGAATTTTGCTCCTCTTGTGTATTTTGTCCTTAAATTTTCCACAGTAGTCATCCAAGACTGGCTCAAAATTTTGACCTAAACTACTTATGAATTCACCAATTCAAATGATAAATAGTTTATTTACTTCCCATTGTACATCACTGATTGAGGGAAATGAATTCTGCAAGTAGAAAAGATACATACCAACAAGGATCCAAACTTGTAGGTGTTGACTTTTGCAACTCATATTGTTCTCATATTCTCCTACACTTGCCTCAACATCAACTCGGATAGGTCAAGTTGAAGATCTTTCTTCACTATCTCGTAGGCAATATCAACAACACCACAAGAAACACTATTTGGTCGACTAGATTGAAATACCTTGTAAGTAATCACATATGCTCTGAATCTAGTCTTAGGATCATCAATGGTGTTGATCCTCATTCCTCTTTCATCCTATTCATCTCCAATTAATTTCTCGATCTTGTATACTGGATAGTTGGTGACCATGTGAATCACATCCTTGGTGATCTTTAGTGGCTCATCTAGCCACATTTTTCTATCATGTACTCTTCTCAAAACAATCCCAATCCATTCTATTTTAAATACCTTCAAGAAATAGAGTGCATTTGTTAATCCATTAACTTCTAGATGTTTGTGTTCATCCTTTGATTTATCATCTATGCATAGCTCCTAATAGGTGGATTGAAGCTCAAAATCACCAATCTCACTGATCTTGCAGTGTATATATGACTAAATATCCTTCACCAAAAAAACCCTAGGCAATATAGATGAAAACACGCCCTTTTCAATGATTTGTGATGTGACCTCATGATGTAGCTTGTAGTTTGGTTCCTCATAGGTTGTGCTTATGATTAGTGTAACTTTCTTCTCCTTATCAGCCTTCGATTGAACGGTATTCAAAGTGGAAGCCATCACTAATAACAAATTAGGGCTTTGCAAAAAAATGTGTTCAAATAACTCGATTTCACTTCAAACTTACTTGAATATCTTCCAAACACTCTGTGAAATGCACAAATCATTGTAAATAGCTTGGAATTTGGTTTCTCAAAATTTTCTCTTTTCGCTCTGGTTTCACTCTTCAAATGCAATGTGAAAAATGAGTTGGATCGACATGTATTTATACCCAAAAAACCCTTTCTGACATAAATAGGTTTCATTAAATGCTTCACCAACCACAAATTAGTTGAAGATAAAACATTCGGTTATCTCCTTTAGATACATCATCTTGGTTAACACTATCAATACTCGGTTGACTATGCAACTCGGTTAACCTTACCATTTTCACCGATTGGAAAACTCTTACTTGGTCTGATTATACCAACTATACTTATTTCAAGTTCATAATATATAAAAACCTAGTGCATCTTAATTCATACAGATATGGTATTCATGCAATAGATATAAGGAACTGTTGTAAGATATAACTGATTAAAATTTAGTCCCCATACTTACTTGATTTGCTTTATGTAGATGTGGTGAAATCACCTAATCCAAAGGACGAGGTGTCACTGACTGTTGTGCTTGTTCCTGCATTGTCTTTAGTTGATCTTCTCCACATTTAACTCATCTTACTTCGGATTCCATCAATAGTATTCTCATTCATATCAACATTTGATTTTGGTGCTTAGTCTTTCTAATCTTTACTTGAGTGACCGACCTTGTAACAGTGCAGACATGCCATTCCAGAATTTGTCCAATTTCTAGATTTACCTCTCCAATGTAGTCTCATACAATCTATATCAATATGACCATAGCTTTCACACATTTTACAATTAACCCCAGTGTTGTAATCCCAAGTATAATAATTACCTTGTCTTCTTAGTTCATAGGTATTGTTTTCTCTCTTTGGTTTCCAAACTTGTTTTAACTTTTCCTTGCATTCTTGTGATATATGACCATGCTTTTTGCAAGTGTGACAATGCTTTTTCATATAGTGCCTCTTAGGTGACTTGTTCATCTTTGATCTACATTTATATGCTTGATGTCCACACATTTTACAATTGTAGCAATAACCATCAAATTTAGGAGTAGTGTTAGAGTACCTCTAACTTTACTTCTACAAATATTTGTTGTATGACCTAGTTTCCCATAGTGATAGCATGAGAGATTCTTTGATCTAGGCTTTGCATAGGCATTCTTTTGCTTTTCTTGATTTGATTACTCTCCTTGCTTGATATAACCTAATCCAGTGGTGTTGTCGAGTCTTCTTTGAGTCATTAAGAATTCATCCATCCTTTGGATACTTTCCTTAGTTTTCTTTATCATTTCAATGTGTTTTTGTTGCATCTTCACTTCATTTTTCAGTCTTTCGCTCTCTTCCCTTAATTCACCAATGTCTTCCAATTTTCTAGCAAGCTCATTTTTTACATGATTTACTTATTGACTCATGACAACCATTTGATTGGAAATTTCAAAGTGATGCTCGATCAACCTTAATATTTCAGATTCTTTCTCTTCCAATTTCTCAGTCATTTGTGTTTTGTCTTCAATAGCCATATTCCTTTCTTGTTTAGCTTGTCTTGTATTGTTCATAACTTCAATCATTCTTACCATTTATGTTTCTTGTCCAATTTGTAGTACTTTCACTTATTCAATGAGGTGTTGATTCTTTTTAGATAGATCTAAGATAGTTCCTTCATATGCATCAGATATACTTCTAGATCCTTCAGATAATTTCTCTATCTCTTCTTCCTGATATTGAGTCTCATTCAACCAAAATTCTAATTCCTTTCTTTTGTTCAATGACTCTCTCAACTTTTCCTTGATGTCCTTAAGCTATTCCATGGCAATCTGCAACTCCAATTTCTGATTCGCTATTGTCTCGGCAAGCTTATACCTTTCCATCTTTGTGGATCTTTCCTCTTCAATGATTAAACTTTTCCAACAAGAGAACTAGCTCTGATACCAATTGTTGGGATTATAAAAAGGTGAGTTGCTGAGAGGGGAGGGGTGAATTTGTAACCCTATAAGCTTTTTGATCTATACCCTTAAGATAATGTCTTTAATTAACCAACTGTCATATTATCATTTCCATTAATTCATAACATAACTAAAATATGAAATGATTTCTAATCTAATAATTAAACATTCATGAAACTTCATATACTTGACACATGTATTTTGGTATCGCATAAACTATGGTGGGGATGACTTTCACAAAGCTTCGCTACTTCACTAATAAAGTTTTCCTATCAGGGCTTAGAAATTTGATCACTTCTGATGATCTTACCCTATTAGGAGTAACATTTAAGACTTGTTAAGATCTATCTTGTTGGAGGATTTAAGCAACACTGTTATGTGTGCACTCAGTTAAGAGATTTACAAAATATAGTTAGGTCTACTTTGTTAAGAGATTTAGTTTGCCAAAGTTGTTAGAAAGTAATAATAAATTAATTTGGATGTACCAACTTACTTTGCTGAATTTTAGATCTGCTTAGCCCTTAATTGATTTCACCTTCCTGTGATAGATTTGTCCTTCAAGTACTACTCAGTAGCCTCTGGTCTAATATTGATTCAATTCTGAATACTTGTTCAATGCTTAGCTTCACAACCTTGTCTGATCTTTAGATGTACCCTGTAGATGGCTACTTCTCATGTTGCATGATACAACTAACATCTTGACAATTCTTATATCATAAAGATTTGACCTAATTAGGGTTGTGGAATCATCTAGAAAATATTAGATCTATGATCCATACGAATGACCTAAATCAATACTGCATAGTGATCATCACTAATTAATTATTACATCTCCAATAAATCTTTACCTTGATTTATGTAAACCATTTTCTATCTCGGTATAAACCATTTGCCTTGTTTTCAATGCCATACCAAACTTCTATGTTATTCCTATACCACTCCATAAATATTGCATTCATGTCTCGGTAAAATAATGATGCTCAATTATAATTGTACTCAGTTACCTTGTCATTTTGCTTGTATTCTACTCGGTTATTGTACTTGGTGTTTTGACTGAATAGTCTATTTTCTTCCTTTACCGACTGTATGTGTGACACTAATGACAACTCATAATGTAAATATGTGTAATAGTGCATGTACATGTATATTTGATGTAAATATATAAATTACATGGGCATGATGATGAATAGGATCACTCATTATCTACAAATATCCAAATGCATCAAAAGCAAAACCCTAATATAGATTCAAAATCTAAATTATGTGAACATTTTTAAAACACTCTAGTCTTCAAATTAGATAATGTGATCTAGATTTTAAAATAATTTTAAAATATCTAAAAACTTATACCTAATTGTTATCCTCAAAGACCCTCTTGATCCCACTTATCTTAAAGGACTCGATGGACATGTTGACACCTATGCCTTGGTGTTTAATTTCTATGTCCAAAAGAAGATTACTACACTTTCCTAAGACTCTGGTAGTATGCGAACTAGATAGATCAGGTGGTGTAGAATCATGTTGCAAATATTAGGGGTAGCTACAAGTGTTGTCATTAAGAAAGAGTAATCGGTAAGCTTGCTACTGGTACAATTAATGTCATTGATTGGAAAAAGAGGATAGAGATTTTTCATCTCTCTAAAGTCTAAAGATCCAATGAGATCTATATGAAAAGAGGCTAGTTTGGCAACCAATGTTAACATACAAGAAAGAAAAGACTATAATCAAGAGCAACCAGTTACTACACTAAGCATCAACAACTGGGTAATGTATACAGTTAAGGAAAGAAGGATTCAACTATCGACCAAGGACTAGGATATAACCGGTGTGGACAAGCATAGAGGAATTAAAGGTACAAACTGGTGTCAACAAAAGATGAAGAGGCAATTGAGGAATGTGCGACTGGTAAGCAAAGGAAGGGACAATGATAGGTCAAAAACTCTTACCTGTTCACAACATGAGGATCTCAACTGATCTAGTAATGACTCCGGTATGAACCGAGGAAGTCATAGTCAACTATCTATTTCAACCAACTTTTTGACCAGGATTTCTTGCACTAAATCTGGAAGACTTTAAGTTAACATGGTGATCAATTTGAGGCACGTCTAGAGGTTTTAAAGTCAGAATCTATGGCTTTAAAATGAAGAATTATCTCTTACGAAGGAAAGGTGCTTGACGCGCATCTATTGTTTTCTTCATAAAGCAGATAAAGCAAGGGCATGCATCAGATGTTTCCTCCATGAACTATTACTCCACTGAATGATGTATTGAAAGGGACCTAAAGTTAGGTCATGCATGAGAGGTGCAATTAGGGAAAGGACACTATATACTCTTTTACCTATTGAGAATATGAGTTACCTTCATTCTTTCGAAGAAAAGAGAACCTAAAAGCTTAAAAGAAGCTAGGGAAAATTAAGAAGAGAAGAAGAGAGAAAGAAGAGTGTGCAAAGAAGCACAACAGTAGAGGAGAACACACCTGTGATGATCGGTGATGCTTCTTAGTTGAGCACAAATAGAGATCTTATCAGGCTATGCAAAGCCAGTTGTAAAAGGTCAATCTTTCTATTATTTTCTAGCAATTACAATAGTTAAATCCTAGTATTTGGGTGGACTCTAACAAGTCCCTTGTATCAAATCCCTTAACTAAGTGACATCTTTCAAGGTTTTCTAAGTCCTCTGACCAGGCAGGCACTAACTGACCTTATTGTAACAAATCCCTTTACTGGGTCGCATTTAACAGTGTGTTGTAATCCTTTAACCGGAAAGGCTCCTAACAGGGCATACTCTAAAAGAGTACAGAATTTGTGAGGTCTCCTCACACCATGGTTTTCACCCTAATCGGGTTTCCACATGATAAGTTTGGTGTATCTGTGTAATTGTTTGCTTGTTGTTATTGTATGCTTGAATCTTTTTGTCTTACGGTTATAAGTATACTTCACCAGATTTAAAGAGAAAAGTTTTAGAGGTGTTGATTCACCCCTCCCCTCTCAGCACCAGTTGGGACTGTCAACAAGAGCATGAAACATTGTAGGATCTATCAACATATGTTGACAAGGGGTTGTAGGATGCACAAGAGTATCCTCTTGTCCAACGACAACCTAAAAAATATTGGCACCCTTAGTCTATTTACTAAGACATCATCACACATGTCTCTATAGTGCTAAGAGGAATCTCATGGTCACCAAAAATAAGTTGATATGCATCCACTAGATCAATCAAGAGTCATGAACCCACCTCATGCACATGATCAATCTTAGGGACTGTAGAATATCTCTATGATATGGTAAAATAACATCAATGTATGTATCATAGCTGGTAGATGTAGCCTCAGTAGGAGGAATGTTTTTGATTAATGAAAAAATAGGTTTTGAAGGGGCCCCAAAACTCTATACACTAGAAATGAGAGGGAAAAAGAACCCCACAAAGAAAAATAGATACCATAGATAAAACACTTACAATATAGAAACCCAAAAATAACTAACAAAAAACACCCTAAAAAAGATAGACCTACAAAGCACAAACTACACTAAAAATCCAACAATCAATAGTCAAGAAATGAGACAAAAAAATCCCAAATTGTCCTTGGGGGTTTTGATAGCAAGCTCCCACAACCTAGAATAAATAGTGCACTAAGGGGACACATTAAGATTTCCCTTTGGATCCCTTCTTATGGGAATGAAGGGTCATATCAAAATAAGGAAAAGACTTCTTGGAGTGTTTACCTTTAATCAAAATCCATCTATCTTCCACATTAATAGCCACATTCTTCCATGTCGGTGAATCCAACACAAAGATCCCAACACCCATGGAAAGGCCATCATGTTGCATAGAGCCAGTAGAGTGAGGGCTAGACAAAGGCCCAAAGACAATAATAATTACCTAAGAAGTGCCAGTAGACTCACCAAAATGAGCCCTATCATCCACCAAAGTAGGTGCAGCAAGAATAGATCTAGTAAAATCAACTGAAACCACATCAGAAACACAAGCTAACCGAAGAAAAATCAAATTAGGATCAACCGTAGAGGCGGCATGAAGAGCATCAACATCAAAAAAAACCATAGGTTATGATACTGGAACCAACCTAGGATCTTCAATATTAAAACCAACAATCAGATCAGACCCCTATGAACATCAACATGAAGATCTTTCTCAACCACTTGGGAAGAACACTTAAATACCATATAATGTTGAGAGGAGGCACCTTTCCACCATGAAGAGGGCTTCTTCATATTCAATTTCTCTAGATCATACTTAGCTACCACATGCCCATCTTGAAACACCTTCTACATGTGAAGGGAATCCCTTCATAGTCTAAATGTCAGATCTGAAAACCATTGGGAGTCGTAAGTTTAATCTCCGCAAGCAGTCCCTAAGCATCAATATCTACTAAAATACAAACATAGGTGGAGTGAAAAATATGAAAAGACTCTGCATCCACCATTAGAAAATCTCCAAGTGCCTCACCCACTTCCTCAAGGAGCGAATCCATCCATAAATTAAGTGGGAGGTGGGGGATTCTAAACTAGATTGACATATGGTAGAAAGATTATGAAGAAGGTTTAAAATTTGGGTGTTAGGGTTTAACCATTCATGAGAAGTGATTCTCCCATGTGAAAAAATTCTCACACAGGATGATCTTTTTATCCTCCACATTATCAAATTTGGCTATAAAGAGCTCTTTTCCATAGGAAAAATCTGAACTGAATCTAAAATGATGGGTTCCCAATGCTTATAAATTCAAGCATGGAGCTTGGGGAGACTAGGCTAGTATCCCCTGAACTGATAGATGACCGCATTGGAAGAAAGGTTAGAGGCACACTGATCAATCTTCATAACTATCTCCACATCTAGGTCAAGAGAAATAGAACTAAAATTAGGAAATGGATTGGTTTCAACATGCTTCGAATTAGAGACAAGGGTAGATCCCTTGTCCCCGCCTTTAGTAAGATAATCCACATAAGAATAACATGGGAATAATGCTTCAATAGGAGGAATGTTAATCCATGGACATAATAAGTATTTCTCGATATGATGGGATGACATTTGATCAATCTAAGTTGCAATAGTTGTAATACTAGAATAAATGCCTTGTCTAGTATTTATAATTGCATTGTCCCCTTCTTGTGCTAGTTTGTGCCATTTTGGAAGAACCATGAGTTTTGGACCAACTAATGCCCTCCTATTAATGGGTGACAACAATCCACTTCATCTATACTTAGGTTTTTTGCAAAACCTACCTTTCCCCTACCCAACATAACTAGGAAAACATGCATAATCTTCATCCACATGCAAGTGAAACTTAACAAATAATTGTTCACAAAAATAGAGGGGAAACTCATCATCATGGGGCCATATCTTATGTGTTGAAAACCACTGATGATATATAAATGGTCTTGCAAGTATTTCCATGCACCTAGTGATGACATTAAATCTTACTCTTTTTTTCTCCTAATAATGTAGCCCGAACATGCTATACACATTAGCTATATACACTGCTTGATGGACATCAAACCATTTTGTTCCACCACTAACACTACACAAAAGAGAATATTAAAAGTGATCAATACTAAGGTCATCATTTGCATTGTATGATTGAACAAGGCCAATCATATGTATAAGATCATCCCTAAGAGTCTGTACCCTATCCCTATTTTATATGTTAGGGGTGTTTAATGGTATTTGGTCAAGCTAATTTATGGCACACTACAACCACTCAATGGTATCAACATAAAAATGAACCCTAATATCAACGTAAGCTTCTCTATGTGATTGTCCAAACAGTTTATATGACTGATCATGGTCATCACCATGAACACTAGGCTTAGAAGCACACTCTGAACTATGACTAACCAAGTGAAAAATATTTGCACGTGAAATTTGAGGGTAAGGGAAAATCACAGTGCATATCAATATTAAATAATTAATACTTTTTTTTCTATTGCATATCTATTAATAACTGAAGAGATTTACATCATCATAATTGTATAAAAAATAACACTCTCCATAAGTATCTGGAGAACACCTACATTACACCATAAATACATATTGTCAGATACAAAAAACTTAGCAAAGATGATTTAAACTATATGGTCTAGATTATGCTCATCAAGATCCTGATCTATGTCCCCATCATTGGAATCTAGAAAAACTGTGTTATAACCAATGATCTCATGGGGTTTGAAGCCCAAGTCACGTGCACACTCTGGTTCCTCGGTTGTGGGTTTTCAAATGTCATAATGCTTCAGCTCTTGAATGAATTCAATAAGGGTTACTTCAAATTCTCCCTTGGCCTTCATAGTAGAGTAACCATAAGCTATGTCCCTCTTGTCAATGGTTGCTTTACCATCTCTCATAATTTGCAGAAACTTTCTCTCTTTCATCTTTATAATGGCAATAACCTACAAGGAAACATCAAGTTAGATGAGTGTTCAGAGAGAGTTAGTTAGGTTCCTACCCTTCCCTACAAGCACATCATTATTCTGAGCCTTCCAAATAATCCACAATATAGCAGAAGAGAGAATAAACCAAAAAGTGTTGCAGTATTTGCTACTGCTAATATGTCCTAAGATTACATTTAAAACTTTGAAATCAAAATTGAATGTAAGGCCAAACATCTTCCAAACCTCAGAAGAAAAAAGGCAATAAAAAAATATGTATAACAGATTTAGGATGTCTACAGACAATGCATATATTGGGGTCACCTGTCAGTTTTTTAGGGGCAGCCTATGCAGGAAGAGTTTCCAAAGAAAGGAGGAAATCTTGGTTGCCACAGGTCTGGTCTTGATATTGGCAAAGCATTTTTTCCAATTTGTATGCTGGGCTTTTATGTGTCATTTGGAGTTAGCATGTTCAATAATCTCAGGGTTGAAGGTAAGCAGGTTGTAGATGTATTTATATATGAAAATATTGAGAGGAGTGTTATCCAACCAGAGGAGCTGAAAGGAGCAGTGGTTTGGGAAGAAACACCCAATGATGAAGCCCATATTATTAAGGGAGGCTGAAAGGAGGGAGTATGTTCTCCATTGGGACTTGGGGATATGCAAATCAACTTCTAATTTCTCTTAGGGAATCAAGCACCCTTGTTGGAAAATGTCTTGGAAGGTGTTAATTCCTTTTTCTAACCACTTCTTTGTTGAGCAACCTTGTAACTGAGCCAAGGGTTTACCACCATGTTTCAGATTCTACCACATAGATTTCTTACCACATAATAATCCTCTCCCTTCAATGGGACTAGTGTAACAAAGAAATTTCCTCATAGATATTCAACCCTTCCAAATAGGTTTGAAAACATTTGAACCTTGTACCAGCACATTGCCTTCTAAGGTAAGAAGATCTGTGAAGTAGAGATTGGACCAGGCTTTGGATATGCAGGGGTGAGCTCACGCTAGGTTACTTGTGACCAAGACTTTCCATGGTTCCTCTATTATAGCTACTTTTGCAATCCATTTAACAACAAGAGTAATGCCTTGAATCATGAGATCCTTAAGGCCTCGACCACCCCACATTTTCTCCCTAGTACAACATTCCCAAGAGACAACATGATTTTTCTTTTAATAATCAATACTTATTACTGGTATCAACAAGATATGTAATTGTTTAGTTGCTTTGTATATGTTTATAAACTCCATTTCAATTTACCTTAAATTGTTTAAATTTGTATGAACATGGTAAAAGATGATCATTTCCAGCGATTTCACTATTTAAATTGCAATATGTTATGGCCAACTGATTAAAATTCTAAGGCTAAATTTAATCATTTTCTCTGTCTAACACAGGGTAGGTAAGGAGGATTCAATTAGGGACAGTCCTCACATGCATCCAAACACCAGAATGCAAAATAAGACAACAAGATAATTGTTTCAACTAAATTTTCATTAACATGCCTGGTTGTAAGGCCTTCAGGGTTATGGCCAATTACAATCAAGAAACAGTTTCTGCAAGATCAACAAAGATCCAAGCCACCTCTAGCTAGTCTAGTCTTGAAATAAATCAACAACTAATGGAAACCCTAATGCAGATATGAACTTGAGCTCGCAAGCCTCCAAGTAATCTCCTTGTCTCCAAGCAAACAACCACTCGCTCTACTATTACAAACTATTAGATAACAATCTGATCTTCAAGATCTCACAGGATCCAATTCTAATCACTCCCAAATCTCATCTCTCTAAACAAATGCCCCAAACACTCCTTAAATACTAATCTTCAGCCACAAGTCGGCTGGATGACATAATTAACTCCTAAGCCAAGTCGACTCCTATTACAAACAAATATTAAATGCAACAACAGTCAACTCACAAATAGCCTTACAAACATTTAATTATCCATGTCAGCCTAAAGATCTACATAGGGGAATACAACAAAAGCTACCAATAGTAAATGCACCAAGTCAGCCAACCAAATCTCCAAGAACTCCAGTTGGTAAGCCAGAACTACCGAGTGCCAGAGAAACAAACGAGTTGTTAGAATAACTAAGAGGGGGGTGAATCAATGAATCACTTGTCCCAAAACAAAATGTACAATCCAAAACAATTACTTCAACTTCTTCTACTCGGTAAACATGAAACACTTTCATTGTCTCTGCTTTTACCAATTACCAGTCTAAAACTTATAGTAGTTACCGATCAAATCTAACATGCAATATGCAAAGTATGACATCAAAACAAACATCACAATCAACACATAACACAAGAGATTTAAGGTGGAAACCCTGTGAAGGGAAAAACCACTTGGGATTGACAACCCAAAAATATTCACTCTTCTGAAGTGAGGTCGGTGAAGACCCAACCCTGTTAAAGGTTACAAACACACTGTTAGGTGTGACCTTGTTAGAGGATTTAAGACCAACTGTTATTGTCCAACCAACAGTCACTCTGAGGGTTGACAGGATAATAATGCTCATTCTATGAATGATACATAATAAGACTTTCTTAGTCCACTCGGTTAAGAGATTTGACTATGTACAATGGTTAAATATGTAACAGTGGGTGATTTGACTTAATACAACTTCAATTGCAAATTACAGATCAATGTTCGGCTCATACAAATCTTTCAGATCAATAAATCAATTCTATTTCAAACACTGTTCAACTTACTATTCGTACATAATCACTCTTTGTCACTTGGTAATGCTCTGTAGTAGGGTTCTCCTTAACCAATATGATCAAAATGCATGAAAACTTGTTCACGCGATAACTCTGTAGTATCTTCTTCTTCTGGCATCACACTCATTGTGAAATCTTCAGTCTCTTATATAGACATGTAAATTGTTTTCTTCTGCTCCATCAGATTTTGCTACTTAATCATTGTCATTGATTTTACCTCTTAAACATACCTCAGCACTTGTGTCAATAACACATTTAATTCTCATCCTTTAGATCTTTCCTGAATTTTGTCAGTTGTCGATCTGTGTAACAAACTTTATCTATTACCTCGAATTTATACACTTGCCAGCTCATCAATCTTATAGGCTAAAATAATCATTTAGTTCATTCTGTTCTTCTTGGTTAACAAAGAAATGTTTCGGTGAACACCAGCTCAGTTAACACTATGCTCGATATACACTACACTCCATCGGTGTATACTGAAATGCTTCATCAACCGACAACACTACTTTGTGTCTTTCAGCTCTTTTCCTCATCATAGATGAATGAAACATAATCAAGTCAATAATATGAAGTCATAGACTCATCAACAAGTTACTCAATGTATTCCTTATCCTCATCTAACATATACATCTTCCTCATGTAGATATTTCTCTTCTTCATCTCTTTCACCTTTCTTCAGATGTATCGGTATAGTAACTTACAAGATAAGTGATGTCAAACTAGTTGACATCAATGACAACATAATACTGATTTAATCATATTACATATCTAATCAATCTACTTGGTGATCTTGAATCATAGTTCCTTCAATCAGGTTCTAAATCAGTTGTAGTTCATCAATCTCTCCCTTTGGCATTGATGGAAACTCAAGAAATATGAAATATACCATACACATACCAAACATGTATTCTACAACTTTGTAAACAAATGTTGTACAAGCTCTCCCTAGCTTAATATGTTTAATCACTACGTTACTCAACAACATTACATATGCAGCTCTAACATTCTGCAAATATGATCTTTTCAGCTCTTGGATTCCTTCTTCTATTCTCAGTAACTGATCTTTAATGCTCTCCCTTTCCTTAATTTGTCTCTCCCTCAAATAGTTCTCATCGACACATATTTAGATTATCTCTTTCTTTGTTTCATATTGTTTATCTCTCCCATTGACAACAATGCCAAAGAAACAAATAAATAAACAGCTCTTCAATAGCCAAGTAACTCTTTGTTGTCCAGTGCATACTTTGTATCTCTGTATACTGATATGCCAATCTATTTCAATACCTTTCACAACCTTAAACATGATCCAAAGTGTGAACTATGCTGCATCAACATGAATGATCTTCTGATAAGATTAGGTTGATGCAACATCTGAATCACCTTAGTGACCAGTAGATAAGGGACGGACCCCAAGTCTAGTCCTCAAATACTCAAATGTGTCTTTCGGTAGAGCTTTTCTAAATATATCTACAAGCTGTTATTTTGATGTAATGAACTCTAGCTTAACTTGTTTCTCCTGTACTTGTTCTCTCAAGTAGTGATACTTTATTGATATATGCTTTGTTTTATAATGCATCACTGGATTCTTTGAAATATTAATTGCACTAGTATTATCAGAGTATATAATCACATGCTCAGTGATTATCTCATTCATAGCTTCCAGAACTTGTTTAATATATGCAATGTTTGAATAGTTTGTAGTAGCAACCACATACTCTGCTTTGGCTGTAGACTAAGAAATGCAAGCCTACTTCTTACTTGTCCAGGTAACAAGTCTTTCACCAAAGAAGAATGCTCCTCTAGTGGTGCTTTTTCTGTCATCCACATTTCCAGCCCAATCAATGGTGGTATAGACTCTGAGTTCAAACTTTCCTTCCTTAGGATACCATAATCCATAGTCCTCTATTTTCTTCAAGTATCTTAAGATTCTTTTAGTACCAATCATGTGTGATTCTCTAGGATTAGCAAAAAATCTAGCAACTATTCCCACATCATGTGCTATATTTGGTCTACTGTGAACTATATACATTAGCTTACCAATCATTGATCGGTACAGTGTCTGGTTTACCTCTGTAGTTTCATCTTCCTTAGTCAATTTACATCCAGTAGCCATCGGTGTTCCCACAAGTTTAGTATCTTCCATGCCAAATGTTTTTAATACTTCTTTTATGTATTTAGATTGTGTGATGAATATCCCATCACTCTGCTGAATCACTTGTAGTTCAAGAAAGAACTTAATCTCTCCAAAGATAGACATTTCAAACTCATTCCTCATATCATCAGCAAAGGCTTTACATATTTGATCTTGACCTCCAAATATGATATCATCCACAAAAATTTCAGCAATAAGAATTGTATCATCAGTATCTCCTTTCATATACAGATTATTATTCTCACTTGTTCTTACAAATCCTATACTTAACAAATAATATGCAGCCTTTCATACCAGGCTCTCAGTGCTTTCTTAAAACCATATAAAGCTTTATGTAGTGTACATACCTTATCTTTCTTTTCGGGATCAACAAACCCTTCAGGTTGTTCTATGTAGACTTCTTCTTCAAGTATTCCATTCAGAAATGCTGACTTGACATCCATTTGATATACCTTGAATTTATTGTGTGCAACATATGCAAGTAGCATTATAACTCCTTCCAATCTAGCAATAGGTGCAAAGGTTTCACCATAGTCTATGCCTTCCTCCTGTACATATCCTTTGCATACCAATCTAGCTTTATTTCTTGTCACTTCTCCATTCGCATTCTGCTTGTTCCTGAATATCCACTTAGTACCGATAACATTATTATCTTTAGGTCAAGGTACTAAGGTCTAGGTTTTGTTCTTTTCTATATGCTCTATTTATTCTTTCATTGCATTAACCCATTCATCATTGTCTAAAGCAACTTTTATATTTTTTAGCTCAAAATCACAAACTAGACATGTACCTTGTCTTGCTTTGCTCCTTGTTTGCATACAAGCTTGCTTGTCTCCAATGATTTGTGATTCAGGATGGTGTCTTCTGATAAAACTCACCAGTATCCTATCTCTCCTTTCCTATTCATCATGTGCAGATTCATTTGCTTGCTCGGTAGGGCCATTCTGCTCATCGGTTTCTATTTCCTACTGTTCGGTATCATTTTCCTGCTGACCGGTTATTACCGGTTGAGGCTTCGATAAATACTCTGGTTGTTCAATGTAAGTGAATCTACCGTAGTCTTCTAGTTCCTTTGTACTTTCCTCTATGTTCTTTTCATCAAACTCATCAACACAAACGTCAGTGCTTTCAATCATTTTATTGGTAGTTTTATTCAGACATTTATATGCTTTGCTTTTACTAGAATATCCTAGAAATATTCCTTCATCACCTTTTGAGTCAAATTTTCCATTTCTCTCATCTTTCAGAATAAAATAGTTACTTCCAAAAATTTTGAAATAACTTACAGTAGGTTTGTGTCCGAACCACAACTCATAGGGTGTCTTGTTGGTGTCCTTTAATTGCACTTGGTTAAGCACATAAACTATTGTACTAACAGCTTCCCTCGAGTATGTCTAAGCAACATTCTTTTGTAGCATCAATTTCCCAAAACAAAATGTATAATCCAAAACAATTACTTCAACTTCTGCTACTCGATAAACATGAAATACTTTCATTGTCTATGCTTTTACCGATTACCAGTCTAAAACTTATAGTAGTTACCGATCAAATCTAACATGCAATATGCAAAGTATGATATCAAAACAAACATCACAATCAACACATAACACAAGAGATTTAAGGTGGAAACCCTATGAAGGGAAAAACCACCTGGGACTGGGAACCCAAAAATATTCACACTTCTGAAGTGAGGTCGGTGAAGACCCAACCCTTTTAAAGGTTACAAACACACTATTAGGTGTGACCTTGTTAGAGGATTTAAGACCAACCGTTATCGTCCAACCAACAGTCACTCTAGGGTTGACCGGATAACAATGCTCATTCTATGAATGATACATAATAAGACTTTCTTAGTCCACTCAGTTAAGAGATTTGACTGTGTACAATGGTTAAATATGTAACAGTAGGTGATCTAACTTAATACAACTTCAATTGCAAATTACAGATCAATGTTCAGCTCATACAAATATTTTTGATCAATAAATCGATTCTATTTCAAACACTGTTCAACTTATTATGTATCGGTAATCACTCTATGTCACTCGAAAATGCTCTGCAGTAGGGTTCTCCTTAACCAGTATGATTAGAATGCATGAAAACTTGTTCACACGATAACTCTGTAGTATCTTCTTCTTTCGGCATCACACTCGTTGTGAAATCTTCAGTCTCTTATATAGACATGTAAATCATTTTCTTCTGCTCCATCAGATTTTGTCGCTTAATCATTGTCATTGATTTTGCCTCTTAAACATACCTCGACACTTGTATCAATAACACGTTTGATTCTCATCCTTTAGATCTTTCCTAAATTTTGTCAGTTGTCGATCTGTGTAACAAACTTTATTTGTTACCTTGAATTTATACACTTGCCAGCTCATCAATCTTATCAGCTAAACTAATCATTTTGTTCATTTTGTTCTTCTCGGTTAGAAAAGAAATGTGTCGATGAACACAAGCTTGGTTAACATTGTGCTTGGTATACACTACACTCCGTCGGTATATACTAAAATGCTTCATCAATGGACAACACTGCTTTGTGTCTTTCAGCTCTTTTCCTCATCATAGATGAATGAAACATAATCAAGTCAATAACATGAAGTCATAGACTCATCAACAAGTTACTCAATGTATTCCTTATCCTCATCTAACATATACATCTTCCTCATGTAGATATTTCTCTTCTTCATCTCTTTCACCTTTCTTTAGATTTATCGGTATAGTAACTTACAAGATAAGTGTTGTCAAACTAGTTGACATCAATGACAATATAATACTGATTTAATCATATTACATATCTAATCAATCTACTTGGTGATCTTGAATCATAGTTCCTTCAATCAAGTTCTAAATCAGTTGTAGTTCATTAATCTCTCCCTTTGGCATTCATGGAAATTGAAGAAATATGAAATATACCATACACATACCAAACATGTATTCTACAACTTTACGAATAAATGTTGTACAAGCTCTCCCTAGCTTAATATGTTTAATCACTACGTTACTCAACAACATTACATATGCAGCTCTAACATTCTGCAAATATGATCTTTTCAGCTCTTGGATTCCTTCTTCTATTCTCAGTAACTGATCTTCAATGCTCTTCCTTTCCTCAATTTGTCTCTCCCTCAGATAGTTCTCATCGGTGCATATTCAGATTATCTCTCCCTTTGTTTCATATTGTTTATCTCTCCCTTTGACAACAATGCCAAAGAAACAAATAAACAAACAGCTCTGCAGTAGCCAAGTAACTCTCTGTTGTCTGATGCATACTGTGTATCTCTGCATACTGATATGCCAATCTGTTTCAGTACCTTTCACAACCTTAGACATGATCCAAAGTGTGAACTATGCTGCATCAACATGAATGATCTTCTGATAAGATTAGGTTGATGCAACATCTGAATCACCTTAGTGATCGGTAGATAGGGGATGAACCCCAAGTCTAGTTCTCAAATACTCAAATGTGTCTTTCGGTAGAGCTTTTCTAAATATATCTACAAGTTGTTATTTTGATGTAACGAACTCTGGCTTAACTTGTTTCTCCTGTACTTGTTATCTCAAGTAGTGATACTTTATTGATATATGCTTTGCTTTAGAATGCATCACTGGATTCTTTGAAATATTAATTGCACTGGTATTATCAGAGTATATAATCACATGCTCAGTGATTATCTCATTCATAGCTTCCAGAACTTGTTTAATTTATGCAATGTTTGAATAGTTTGTAGCAGTAGTAACATACTCTGCTTCAGCTCTAGACTAAGAAATGCAAGCCTACTTCTTACTTGTCCAGGTAACAAGTCTTTCACCAAAGAAGAATGCTCCTCTAGTGGTGCTTTTTCTGTCATCCACATTTCCAGCCCAATTAACGTTGGTATAGACTTTGAGTTCAAAATTTCCTTCCTTAGGATACCATAATCCATAGTCCTCTATTTTCTTCAAGTATCTTAAGATTCTTTTAGTACCAATCATGTGTGATTCTCTAGGATTAGCAAAAAATCTAGCAACTATTCCCACAACATGTGCTATATCTGGTCTACTGTGAACTACATACATTAGCTTACCAATCAGTGATCGGTACAGTGTGTGGTTTACCTCTGTAGTTTCATCTTCCTTAGTCAATTTACATCCAGTAGCCATCGATGTTCCCACATGTTTAGTATTTTCCATGCCAAATGTTTTCAATACTTCTTTTATGTATTTAGACTGTGTGATGAATATCCCATCACTCTGCTAAATCACTTGTAGTCCAAGAAAGAACTTAAGCTCTCCGAAGATAGACATTTCAAACTCATTCCTCATATCATCAGTAAAGGCTTTACATATTTGATCTTGACCTCCAAATATGATATCATCTACAAAAATTTCAGCAATAAGAATTGTATCATCAGTATATCCTTTCATATACAGCTTGTTGTTCTCACTTGTTCTTACAAATCCTATACTTAACAAATAAGTATGCATCCTTTCATACTAGGCTCTAGGTGCTTGCTTCAAACCATATAGAGCTTTATGTAGTCTACATACCTTATCTTTCTTTTCAGGATCAACAAACCCTTCAGATTGTTCTATGTAGACTTCTTCTTCAAGTATTCCATTCAGAAATGCTGATTTGGCATCCATTTGATATACTTTGAATTTCTTATGTGCAGCATATGCAAGTAGCATTCTGACTCCTTCCAATCTAGCAATAGGTGCAAAGGTTTCACCATAGTCTATGCCTTCCTCCTGTACATATCCTTTGCATACCAATCTAGCTTTATTTCTTGTCACTTCTCCATTCGCATTTTGCTTGTTCCTGAATATCCACTTAGTATCGATAACATTATTATCTTTAGGTCAGGGTACTAAGGTCTAGGTTTTGTTCTTTTCTATCTACTCTATTTATTATTTCATTGCATTAACCCATTCATCATTCTCTAAAGCAACTTTTACATTTTTTGGCTCAAAATCACAAACTAGACATGTACCTTGTCTTGCTTTGCTCCTTGTTTGCATGCCAGCTTGCTTGTCTCTAATGATTTGTGATTCAGGATGGTGTCTTCTGATAAAACTCACTAGTATCCTATCTCTCCTTTCCTATTCATCATGTGCAGATTCATTTGCTTGCTCGGTAGGGCCATTCTGCTCATCGGTTTCTCTTTCCTACTGTTCAGTATTGCTTTCCTGCTGACCGGTTATCACATGCTGAGGCTTCAGTAAATACTCTGGTTGTTCAATGTAAGTGAATCTACCGTAGTCTTCTAGTTCCTTTGTACTTTCCTCTATGTTCTTTTCATCAAACTCATCAACACGGACGTCAGTGCTTTCAATCATTTTATTAGTAGTTTTATTCAGACATTTATATGCTTTGCTTTTACTAGAATATCCTAGACATATTCCTTCATCACCTTTTGAGCCAAATTTTCCATTTCTCTCATCTTTCAGAATAAAATAGTTGCTTCCAAAAATTCTGAAATAACTTACAGTAGGTTTGTGTCCAAATGACAACTCATAGGGTGTCTTGTTGGTGTCCTTCTTCAATTGCACTCGGTTAAGCACATAAATTGTTGTACTAATAGCTTCCCTCCAGTATGCCTAAGCAACATTCTTTTGCAACATCAATTTCCCAAAACAAAATGTATAATCCAAAATAATTACTTCAACTTCTGCTACTCACTAAACATGAAATACTTTCACTGTCTATGCTTTTACTAATTACCAGTCTAAAACTTATAGTAGTTACCGATCAAATCTAACATGCAATATGCAAAGTATGATATCAAAACAAACATCACAATCAACACATAACACAAGAGATTTAAGGTGGAAACCCTATGAAGGGGAAAACCACCTGGGACCAACAACCCAAAAATATTCACTCTTCTAAAGTGAGGTCGGTGAAGACTCAACCCTGTTAAAGGTTACAAACACACTGTTAGGTGTGACCTTGTTAGAGGATTTAAGACCAACCGTTATCATCCAACCAATAGTCACTTTGGGGTTGATAGGATAATAATGCTCATTCTATGAATGATACATAACAAGACTTTCTTAGTCCACTCGGTTAAGAGATTTGACTATGTACAATGGTTAAATATGTAACAGTAGGTGATCTGACTTAATACAACTTCAATTGCAAATTATAGATCAATGTTTAGCTCATACAAATATTTCTGATCAATAAATCAATTATGTTTCAAACACTGTTCAACTTACTGTCCGTTGGTAATCACTCTATGTCTCTCGGTAATGCTCTGTAGTAGGGTTCTCCTTAACCAGTATGATCAAAATGCATGAAAACTTGTTCACACGATAACTCTATAGTATCTTCTTCTTCTGACATCACACTCATTGTGAAATCTTCAGTCTCTTATATAGACATGTAAACCATTTTCTTCTGCTCCATCAGATTTTGCCGCTTCATCATTGTCATTGATTTTGCCTCTTAAACATACCTTAGCACTTGTATCAATAACACGTTTGATTCTCATCCTTTAGATCTTTCCTGAATTTTGTCAGTCGTCGATCTGTGTAACAAACTTTATTTGTTACCTTGAATTTATACACTTGCCAGCTCATCAATCTTATCAGCTAAACTAATCATTTAGTTCATTTTGTTCTTCTTGGTTAACAAAGAAATGTGTCGATGAACACAAGCTCGGTTAACACTATGCTCGGTATACACTACACTCCGTCTGTGTATACTGAAATGCTTCATCAACTGACAACACCGCTTTGTGTCTTTCATCTCTTTTCCTCATCATAGATGAATGAAACATAATCAAGTCAATAACATGAAGTCATAGACTCATCAACAAGTTACTCAATGTATTCCTTATCCTCATCTCACATATACATCTTCCTCATGTAGATATTTTTGTTCTTCATCTCTTTCACCTTTCTTTAGATGTATCGGTATAGTAACTTACAAGATAAGTGATGTCAAACTAGTTGACATTAATGACAACATAATATTGATTTAATCATATTACATATCTAATCAATCTGCTTGGTGATCTTGAATCATAGTTCCTCCAATCAGGTTCTAAATTAGTTGTATTTCGTCATGAGCAAGTTAAGCAACACCGAGCAACACAGGCATCACCAAGCACAAGTTCCACCGAGGGCAAGAAGTTTCACCGAGTTCCTTTAGCGATCGAGCTTCCTTCAATAACCTAGACCATCGGTTAAAGCTGTAACTGAGTACCACAAAACCAAAACAAAACACCTCCATGCAGACTCACCAAGTGCCCTAGAATGCCCCTGCATTAGACACTCGAGGTTTGAAAAGATATTCTCATAGGTTGGAAGAACATCTTTGGGATTCAGCACACAAACCCCGAAATGGTTCTTCACATACAAGTACTTCAAGTTTTCATCTTTTATACTCGTCCACTTTAGTTTCCTCTATCTCTTCAAGTCTTTCCTAGATAACACACAATCTTATTCTCCATACTAATCATCATTCCTCTCAGGATACACCAACTCAACTCGGCTACCAATACTCAGACTCCTTTTACCGAGTGTTATATCTAGCGAAGGCATCAGGGAAAACTTCTTGTTATCCTTCTCAACAATAAACACATTTTTGACACAATCATACATAGCTCTACAATCATATTGCCAAGGTCTACCAAGCGATATATGAGAGCTATTCATCTTCACAATATCACACAATACTAGATCCTTATACTGGGCAATCTGAAAATCAACAAAGCACTACTCCCTCACTTCCAAAGTATGAACATTTTGCAACCAGCCAATCCTATAAGGATGAGGATGCTTCATTCTATTCAAGCCAAGTTTTGAAACCATGTCTTCAGCAACAAGGGTATTAGTACTACCACTGTCAACAATTACATCACAAAGTTTACCTCTAGACTTGCACGGAGTTCTAAACAAGTTACTCCTTTGACAAGGTTCCTCCTTTGCACTGAGTAATGTTCGATGAACTAGCAAGTTCTTAGATTCAGGTTCATTTTGAATGTTCTCATTTACCATAGCAGTCCATCAGTCACCAAACTTCTTCTATGTATACTAAAAAGAATGGTGTCCTTCTTCACCACAATTATAACAAGTACCCTTAAACATAACTCTACATGTCTTCTTGAATTCCTCAGGTTTCGGTTCATCTTTAGCAATCGGTTTATCCTTCACCGAGTGATCAATTTTCTCCTTCCCTCATGGATTACTATGTTGTCACCTTTTCAACTTATCTTCTACCTTCAGAGCATACTAATAAGCATCTTCAATAGAATCAATCTTTAGTAACCAAGCTCATCTTGAATATTAAATCTCAAACCATTCACATACCGAGCTACTTTTTCTTTACCAAGTTCTCTATGTCCAGACTGAATAGTCAACTTATAGAACTCCTAGGTATAGTCCTCTATAGTCAAATATTTTTTCTTCAAATTCTGCAACTTCTTACACAAGTCAAGATCATAGTTGGTAGGTATGAACTTAGCTTTCAATTTAGTCACCATCAACCTCCACCAATTTATCTTCATTTCACCTTCATCTTCTCTATCTCTTTATAATTCTTTCCACCAAAGAGCAGCATGTCCTTTCAACTTAGTTTGTGCTAATCTTACTTGAAGATGATATTCAATTTCTTCTAGCTCAAAGAAATCTTCTAATTCACCAATCCAATCAATCAAGTCCTCGGGTTTCAAAGTACCAAAGAAGGTAGAAACTTCCATTCGGTAACTAGTACCTAACCAAGCTCCAGATCTATGCAACCAACTAGTTATGTCTTCACCAGATGTATCTCCCTAGTCAAAACCACTAGATCCAACAGCTTCCTCATAACCATCATTAGTCCCAAGATTCCTCAACATACCAGTAATAGCTCTCATGACCTCAGCGATTATGTCATTCTTCATCAATTCCATATCATATTTGAAATCAACTTTAAATTTCTCTGTAATCTTTGATTCCACAACATCATAGAGATTTGCAATCACTCTAGGGTCTAATCTTCTTGGAGGCATCCCTCAAGGTTTTTGAAAAACCAAAGCAATAAATCACCAACAAGGTCCTAGTGCAAATAGCCTCAACTAGAGATCGGTTTACACACTCAAGATCTTCAAGCTCAGATACCACCTGACGCAAGATAGGTAAGGAGGATCCAATTAATGACAATCCTCACATGTAGCCAAACACTACAATGTAGAATAACACAACAAGATAATTGTTTCAACTAAATTTTCATTAACATGCCCGATTGTAAGGCCTTGCAGGTTATGGCCAATTACAATCAAGAAATAGTTATGCAAGATCAACAAAGATCCAAGCCACCTCTAGCTAGTCCAGTCCTGAAATAAATCAAAAAATGATGGAAACCCTAAGGTAGATCTGAACTTGAGCTCGCAAGCCTCCAAGAAATCTCCTTGTCTCCAAGCAAACAACCACTAGCTCTGATATTACAAACTATTAGATAACAATCTGATCTTCAAGATCTCATAGTATCCAAGTCTAATCACTCACAAATCTCATCTCCCTAAACAACTACCCCAAACACTCCTTAAATACTAATCTTCAGCCACAAGTCAGCTGGATGACATAATTAACTCCTAAGCTAAGTCAGCTCCTATTACAAACAAATATTAAATACAACAACAGTCGGCTCACAAATAGCCTTACAAACATTGAATTCTTCATGTCGACCTCAAGATCTACATAGGATAATACAACAAAAGTCACCAACAATAAATGCACCAAGTCGGCCAACTAAATCTCTAAGAACTCCAGTCAGTAAGTCAGAACTACCGAGCGCTAGAGAAACAACCGAGCAAGCCAAGCAACACCGAACAACACATGCATCATTGAGCACAAGTTCCACCAAGTGCAAGAAGTTTCACCGAGTTCCTTTAGCAATCGTCTTCCTTCAATAACCGAGACCATCGGTTAAAGCTACAACCGAGTTCCACAAAACCAAAACAACACACCTCCATGTAGATTCACCGAGTACCCTAGAATGCCCCTGCATCACTGTCAAAAATATTTCTTAGATTGATAAGTTATTTCATAGGCTTAGCTTATATTTGATCTCAAACTTGGACAACTATTTTGGATAAACATGCATGATATCAGATTATTAGGACAATAATCCCAAATTTTGTGTAGTAGATTTATAGGTAAATCAATGTTCTTCTAAGTTATTAGGACAATAAACAAGAATAATGCATGTTTATAAAGTAAAACTGATCATGCATATTGTAAACATGCATGATCTCAAATATCATGACAATAATCTTAGATTATGTAGTGGATTTATAGCTAAATTAGTGTTGTTATAAGGTATTACGACAATAAACATGAATCATGCATGTTTTTAAAGTAAGCAGATCTTAGCTTTACTTTATAAACATGCATGATTCATGTTTATTGTGACAATACCTTATAAAAACATTGGTTTAGCTATAAGTCTACTACATAATCTAAGATTATTGTGCTAATAATTTGAGATCATGCATGTTTATCCAAAATAGTTGTCTAAGTCTAATGCAGGAGCATCTCGGGTCCTTGGCTCCCATGTCACCAAAAAGATTTTGAAGTTTGTCTGTGTTGCTCAGTTCCTTCTTTGACCAATTTGGTCAGTTTCCTTTGGTTACCGAGTATGGTCGGTTATCCCCTAGGCGGTCAGTTGTTCACTGGCACTCGACGATGCTTGTCAATTGCTCGATCATCCTTGCTTACCGAGTAGTTTATTTTGAGTTTCTGTTGAGGCTGACTTGTGCATTGATTATGGGTCATGGATTTAATGCTAATATCCATCATTGGGAAATGTGTGGTCCTAGATCTGACCATTCCTTTCATTGATTGTGGATCTGAAGGCCAACTTAGTTTGGTAGCCTCTTGTATATGTATAGATGTTTGGCTAGAGTTTGGGGAGTCAGTTTTTGGATAGAAGGTAGAAGATAGGAGAATCAAGATTGTTGGAAGATCCTTGCATGTTTGAGGACTTCTGTAATTCATTATAATATCTGGCCATAACCAGGAAGGCCTTACAACTCAACATGTATGAATCAATTTGAATGAAGATAATATATCATTAATCCTGCTTTCTCTCTCTCACTGTGTTGTTGTTGCTTCCACGTATTGTTGAGCAGGCTGGATCATTAGGGTGTGCCACTATTTGGCCCCTTTAGTTTGTGTCCTTGTGTCAAGTGGTATCAGAGCCAGGTTAGATCTGGATCTAGATCTACAGATCTAGGTTTGTAGGTTCCTTCTTACGAAGCCCTAGTTGAATTGTTGCAGGGTGGCAAATTGCGATTTGACTTGCAATTGTAGAGGGTTTTCAAGATGGTTCGTGGGAGGTGAGAAGTGGATCCAGGATTGGCAGGCATGTTGAGACAACTTGCTACTAGATTAGAAGCTGTTGAAATAGCCCAGAGAAGAGGCATACATCTTGAAGATGTTAGTAATGATGAAATTGAAGTGGAACAAGGTGAAGCAGAACCTGCACTTATGATGGATTAGGGTGAGGAAAGATTTTTTAAGGCTTTGACAAGTTTGAAGTCAACAACACATTTCAATCCCCCTGAATATAGTGGAAAGTTGGATTTTGATGAATTGATAGATTGGATCACCGAAATGGAAAAGTATTTTGAGTATGAAAATGTATATGAGGAGAAGAAGGTGAAAATTGCAGGCACAAAGTTGAAAGGTCATGCATTGTTGTGGTGGGAACATCTGCAATTAGATTGGAAAAAGAAAGGCAAAGACAAAATCAATGTATGGAATAAAATGGTGAATAAATTGAAAGGAAAGTTCTTACCTTGTGATTATCAGATTAACCTAGTTAGGCGAATGCAAAGTCTAAGGCAGAAAGATAGCTCGGTAAAAGAGTATACTGAGGAATTCTATAGATTAGATATTAGATCTAGACATGATGAGGATGATGTGGAAAGAATTTCTAGATACCTGAATGTTTTGAGAGTTTCCATCCAAGAGGAAATCAGTTTGGTCAAATTGGAGAAAATTGAAGAGGCTTATCAATTTGCATTGAAAGCCAAGGAGAAATTGAACAAGAGACATGAACAAAGACAAAGAGGTCGAGGTGGTAGATTCCCTAGATGAAGAGGTAGATCATATGGTGAAAATAGTAGATCTGAACCAGAAAAGACAAATCTGGATAAAGGCAAGACCGAGTGGAAAGGTGAAAGTTCATCTAGAGGCATAGGCAGTAACTACCGAGGTCGTTATAGTAGAGGTAATTTCCAAGGAACTTGTTACAATTGCGGAGAAGAAGGACATAGATCTTTTGAATGTACACATGCTAGTAAGAAGGCTGGTAGCAATAGAAATGGTTTGGTGCAAGAAGAGTCACCGAATGAACCTGAGAAGGAAAATAACTTGACAGTAAGAAGAGCACTATGGAATGAAAGTAAAAAGGAAGATTCGGTAAGGAAAAGTTTGTTCAAGACCAGATGTAGAGTTTCTAAAAAATTTTGGAAGGTAATCATTGATAGTGGTAGCTCAGAGAATCTGGCATTTGAGGAAATGGTCACAAAGTTGCAGTTGGAAAAGTTGGAACATCCAAAGCCCTATCAAATTTCATGGATCAAAGATGAGCATACAAACCTAATAGGTGAACAATGTTATGTGAATTTGAAGATTGGAAAGTATTATGATAAGGTGTTGTGTGATATCATGCCTATGGATTGTTGTCATATTTTGTTGGGTAGACCTTGGCAATATGATAGACATGCTATATATGATGGGAGATTGCATAAGTATACTATTATGGTTGATGGAAGAAAACAAATCTTGTTACCTTTGATGGAAGAACCTGTTAGTAATGTTTGCACATCTATGAAAGTTTGCTTAATGGAAGGAAGAAAATTTATTAAGAATTTGAAGAAGAATGATGTGGGTTTTTTTGTGATTCCTAACAAACCAAGTAAGAAAATAGAGGATAGTGTTCCTGAGGAGATCGATAAGTTACTCACCGAGTATAGTGATATCATTTTTGATAATGTACCTAATGGTTTGCCACTGAAGAGAAGTATTGATCATTGCATGGATCTAATCCCTGGAGCTGGTTTACCAAATAAGGCACCTCATCGGTTGACACTTATCGAGAATCAGGAATTGAACCGACAGATTCAAGAGTTTCTGGAGAAAGGTTTGATTAGAGAAAGTTTGAGTCCTTGTGCAGTACCTATGGTATTGGCACCTAAGAAGAATGGAGAATGGTGAATGTGTACTAATTCCAGAGCAATCAATAAGATAATCATGAAGTATAGGTTTCCTATACTGAGAATGGATGATATAATGGACATTTTGACTGGAGCAAAGTATTTCAAAAAGATTGATTTGAAAAGTGGATATCATCATATTAGAATCAGAGAAGGTGATGAGTGTAAGACTGTTTTCAAGACAAAAGAAGGTTTGTATGAGTGGTTGGTTATGTCTTTTGGTTTAACTAATACACCAAGTAATTTTATGAGGTTGATGGATGAAGTTCTGAAGAAATTCTTGGGTAAGTTTGTGATTGTATATCTTGATGATATTCTGATATTCAGTAAGACTAGAGAAGAACATTTGTTGCATGTTAGACAAGTTTTGCAGAGATTGAAAGAAGAAAAGTTGCTGATAAATCTAAAAAAATGTTCATTCATGAAAGAGGAGATTGTGTATTTGGGATTTGTAATTTCAACTGATGGTTTGAAGATGGATCTTGAAAAGGTTGAAGCTATTATGAATTGGCCTCCACCTATGAATGCTAGTGAGCAAAAGGTTGTTGAATTGCTTGTTTTGGCATTGCCTGATTTCAATAAGGTATTTCAAGTGGAATGTGATGCAAGCGGTAGTGCAATTGGAGCTGTGTTGAGTCAAGAAGGTAAACACGTTGCTTTCTTTAGTGAAAAATTGAATGATGCTAGAAGGAAATATTCTGTGTATGATCAAGAATTCTATGCTATTGTTCAAGCACTGAAGAAATGGAGACATTGTTTGGTACCGAGTGAATTTGTGTTGTAAACTGGTCATAAGGCTTTACAATACTTGGGTAGTCAGAATAAGTTGAATCAGAGACATATGAAATGAGTTGAGTATTTGCAGAGTTATACATTTGTGATCAAACATAAAAGTGGAGTCACTAACTGAATTGCTGATGCATTGAGTAGAAGAAGACCTTTGATGACTGAGATGAAAATTGAAGTTCTTGGTTTTGATGAGATGAAAGATTTGTATGAAATTGATCCCAATTTTTCTAAGCCATGGAGAAAGTGCAGATCACCTATTGAAGATCAACCAAGTACAAAATGAGAAGAATATTTCATTCAAGAAGGTATGTTGTTTAAAGGTATTCAGTTATGTATACTTAGAGGACAAATGAGAACTAATTTGATAAAGGAGAAACATAGTAGTGGTTTGGCTGGACATTTTGATATTGATAAAAATTTGAATTTGCTTAAGAAGAAGTACTTTTGGCCTTAGTTGTATAAAGATGTTAAGAAGTTTGTGAAAATTTGTGGAAGTTATCAAGTAGCAAAAGGAGTAAGTCAAAATACTGGATTGTATACACTGACTGTTGTACCTGAGGAACCTTGGACTGACATTAGTATGGATTTTTTTATTGGCTTACCGAAGATAGTAAGAGGTAATGATTCTATATTTGTGGTGGTAGATAGATTTTCAAAGATGACACATTTTATACCTTGTAGAAAGACATCAGATGCAGTACATGTAGCAGATCTTTTCTTTAAGGAAATTGTCAGATTGCATGGATTACCAAAGAGTATTATCTTTGACCGAGACAGTAAATTTGTTGGATACTTTTGGAAAAATCTTTGGAGAAAGTTTGGCACTGAGTTAAAATATAGTTCTACATTTCACCCACAAACCGATGAACAGACATAAGTTGTAAACAAAAGTCTGGGAAATCTTTTGAGATGTTTAGTTGGAGACACACCTAGTAATTGAGATTCTATGTTGGCACAAGTAGAGTTTGTATACAATAATTCAGTGAATAGGAGTACTGGAAAAACACCATTTGAGATTGTGAATGGCATACATCCAAGAGGTATATCTGATTTGAGAGACATTACTGATGAAAGTAAGAGAAGTGCTGAAGGAGTGAAATTTGCTGAGTACATGAAGACATTGCATGAAGATGTGAAAATTAAGTTGGAAGAGAGTAATCAGAAATACAAAGACAGAGCTAATAGATCAAGGAGACATAAGACTTTTGATGTTGGTGATGAAGTGATGGTTCATTTGAAGAAAGGTCGATTTCTTGTTGGAACATATGGGAAGTTGAAGATGAAGAAGTTTGGACCTTGCAAGATTTTGAAGAAATTTGACAGCGAAAATGCATATGAGATTGAGTTACTTGATGACATGGACATATCACCAATTTTCAACATTATTGATTTGTGTGAGTATCATGAACTTGATGAAGACATGACCGTACCGATGGAATATCCCAAGAAGTAGAATGAAGAAGTTGAACAAATTTTGGAGCAAAGAGTTAGCAAAAGAACAATAGGTAAACAATATATGGAATATCTGGTAAAGTGGAAGAATAGACCAATTGAAGACAGTTCATGGATTTCACAGTCTAAGTTTTATGCAGCTCAGATCATACCTACTGAATGATTCAGAGAATCATTTCTAAATAACTCCAGGTGTCTGATGCAGGAGCATCTCGGGTCCTTGGCAATCCTGTGTCACCAAAAAGATTTTGAAGTTTGTTTGTGTTGCTTGGTTCCTTCTTTGACCTAGTTGGTCAGTTTCCTTTGGTTACTGAGTATGGTCAATTACCTCCTAGGTGGTCGGTTGTTCACTAGCGCTTGATGATGCTTATTTGTTGCTCGGTCATCCTTGCTTACCGAGTACTTTATTTTGAGTTTTTGTTGAGGCCGACTTGTGCATTGATTATGGGTCATAGATTTAATGCTAGTATCCATCATTGGGAAGCATGTGGTACTAGATCTGACCATTCCTTCCATTGATTATGGATCTAATGGCTGACTCAGTTCGGTAGCCTCTTGTATATGTATAGATGTTTGGTTAGAGTTTGGGGAGTCAGTTTTTTGATAGAAGGTAGAAGATAGGAGAATCAAGATTGTTGGAAGATCCTCGCATGTTTGAGGACTTCTGTAATTCATTATAATATCTGGCTGTAACCGGGAAGGCCTTACAACCCGACATGTATGAATCAATTTGAATGAAGATAATATATCATTGATCATGCTTTCTCTCTCTCATTGTGTTGTTGTTGCTTCCTTGTGTTTTTTAGTAGGCTGGATCATTAGGGTGTGCCACTATTTGGCCCCTTTGGTTTGTGTCCTTGCATCAAATTCAGAGATCAAATATTAGCTGAGTCTATGGAGTAACTTATCAGTATAAGCCCTTGTCTATCACATAGAAATTGATTGATTTAGCGTTAGAAGTTTAACTAGGTGAAAAGAATAGAATGCAATTTAAAAATTGAATTTATTGGAAATGATAATCTTTTACCATGTTTATACAAGTAAACAATTTATTGTCAACATAAATGGAGTTTATAAATTATTTTGCTTGTAAACGGGACGTATTTGTAACATACACAAATCACAAACATTGTTTGTTTATAGAGATTGAGTAAATTATTTATTTAAATTGGTAGTAATTTTTATATTTCATAATGAATAATTTTTTATAAATTTAAATTAAAAAATAGTTTAAAATAGAACTAGTTAGATAGCCATAAACAACAATTACAATTTATAAGTGAACATAATTTATAACTATAAAACAAACTACAATTTATAAGTGAATATAGTCTATAGCTACAAACAATAACTATAATTTATAAGTGAACCAAGGTGAATTATTGGGTTTGATTTATTGATTTTTGGTGACCTTAGATCATGATTTTTGAAGCACTTTCCTAGAACAAAGGTCTTTGGATTCAAGAAAAGAAATAGGGGACCTAGTTCAATTTATATACCAAGTTAATCTAGGTGGGGGTTGATTTGTCTTCTTTAAAGTCATGGGTGTTGGTAGATCTATAATACATTGTGGTCCTTTGATTTGTGTGGGTTCATTTATTTACATGTTTTCTTTTCATTTGAGTTTCAAGTTTAAAAGTGGTGGTATGGTCCCATGGAGAGATAATATCTTTAAATGATATGGCTTGGATGATGGTTTCATAATTTAGGAATATGTCAAATGATGTGTATATTTTTTGATATTAATTGGGATTTGAGTGGTTGGATGGTTGAGGCTAAGAATCGAGTTTATCAATGGATTAGTGATGGGGGCAATATGGGTGACGAGGTTGATGAACTTGAAACATAATTAGCACCATTGAATTTTTTATTGGAGTAGCAAAAAAACCTATTTGGATTGTGCAAGAATTTTCTGAGGGTTTACCAAGATGTCCTAATCATAAAGGACTACTCCTTCGACTTTATAATACATGTTTTAATGATTGTGATTGCACATGCATGTATTCTTGAATGGGAAATGAGTGGTGGTAATTTTAGTTTCCTTGACAATGATAAAATCAAATTGAATAAAGGTAGAAGAACCAATATAGTATGGTTGTGGTTGTAGTATGAGCTTGATGGGGGTACTTTGAGCGGAGATAGTAAGGAATCATGACAAGGATTTCTATGGATGCTTTGTATCTTTATTTGGGAGGAAAATATGTGGGCATGATTTGCTGCAAGTTCTTGACATGGGTGTAATTATTTGGATGAGATAAGGGAGGATGAATGTTTTGTGTGGCAAGTGATTAGTGCATGGAGGGAATCTTCTTGTTTCACATATGGTGTTGGAATTGGAGAGGTAGGGTACTGAGAGGGGAGGGGTGAATTAGTGCCCACAAAAACTTTCACTCATAAACCTTTCTAACCTTAAACAACAAATAGTAGTAACCTTGCAAAATAGCTTGTATCCAATGCATGTATCATTCATCCATTCAACTTGTAAAAGTAAATAACATGAAATCAACAATATAATAGTCCCATAACACAAGTATTTTGGTAACGCAGAAACCCTTGTTAGAAGGTAAAAACTACGGTGGGATGACACCCACAAATTCTTCACTACTGCAGATAGAAAAGGTTTGCCTGTTAGGGCTACAAGTGGTGATCACTTCTGATGATCTTACCCTGTTAGGAGAAACATGTTAGATTGATTAGATCTACCTAGTGATAGGATTTTAGCAACACTACTCGAGTGTGCACTCGGTTAAGAGATTTACAAAAAGATTGTTAGGTCTACTATGTTAGGAGATTTTACCAAAACTCTATTACAATGATTAGAAAGCAATAGGTAACTATCTGCTAATGACAACTCAAATTGACTGATACAGATCTATGAAGTACTGAATAGATATCACCTTTACTATGAAGATTCTCTGCTTTGAACTGCTCGGTAGCCTGATCCGATTCTACTTAATCTGAATAACTTCGAAATTTGTTCTGCTCTACCTGATAACTAATGTTCATGAAGATGGCTAATACTTCAAGAACTTCTTTGATTGTTCTCAACTTCCTTGTCAAGCTTCTCTTCTTCGTATTATGCAAAAAGACTTGAAATACATACATATAGCAATTTACTTTTTGCCGCTTAACAAAATTAGGTTACAAAATCTTAGAGAAAAACCCTAAGATCAACGGTGTACAAAAATAACCTAGATCTAACAATTACAAAAGATCATCATCGCAATTAATGATGGAATCTTAGAATAAATGATCCTCGATCTTGGTAAAACATTTTGTGTTTCTATTGTAACCGTTTGCATAGATAGATGTGCCATTCCTGATTCCTATGCCATTTTCTGTGAACCTTGGTAAACACTGTATATACTACTCCATGAATATACTAACACTTGGTGTGATTGTTGTTCGGTATCGGTGTCTGATGCTTGATAAAAATGTTCGGTACTCGATGTAAAGACTTAACTGACTAGCTTGGTATACTTTCTTTTACCGACTGAGTTAATATAAGTAACCGACCAATGTCTTTGATACTAATGAAAACCTTTAATGCTCAAATAGAGATAACAATATCCCCCTTTGGCATTAGTATCAAAACCTTAATGTATACAGACCTTATGTCTCAAAAATTATATCTCTGCCATATACATATAAACTTATCAAAAAAATTCTATATACTCCCCCTCGGTGCATACTCCGGTAATGTGTAGTATACTTAGCATCTATTTACATATTTGGCATATACATTATTATCCCCCTTTTGGATATGAATGCCAAATACAAAAATGTATACTTACAGCTTGTCAAAAATGTGTTGATGGGTTTTCCTCAATGACTCCAAGAGGTTTTCCCATTCCTCTTTCAAGTTGGTGAGAGCAATGTGCTCAAGACAGACTTGTGCATGCATGTCAAAGATATTGTCCAACACATAAATCTCTGGTGTTGCAACAAGCATTTGTGCCCTAACTATATGCTTCTCAAAAATTTTCAGGTAGGGAAGCAACTCGGTTTGCAAGTCTGTGACTTGTTCACTGATTTGATCTTACTTTTTCTTGAGATCTCCTCTTAACCACCTTAGTTCTTGGACTTTCAAGATATGCTTGGCAATGGCTTGAGGCTCGATTAAGACTGCTTGTGCACTGGCATTGATTTCAGTATCCAGCTGTTTGATCTATTCATTGATCTCAATAATGAAGGTTTCTGCAGTGCATAGCTTGAACAAGATTTGACAAATAAAATTAGTAATAGCCCAAATTTTAGTTATTACCTCGAATAGCTTAACCTTGTTAATTGCCACTTCTTGACTGATTCTCTCGGCAAGTTTATCCTGTATCTTTGACTTTGCCCTTTCATCTATTCTCTTTTTAGCTTCGACATCTAGGGCATTGATTTTGTCAACGAGTGTAGCAAGTTGGTCCATGATGGGAATTTCTTCATCAATGTGTTCCTCGGGAACAACCTATTGTAAGATATCTCTTACAGTCTCAAGTATTTCCTTACTTTTATTTTCTTATTTTAATTTCTCCCATGCTGCCTTTCTAGTGCATAACTCCCTATATTTTTTTAGTTCTTTGGGGCTTAGGGTCCTCAGGTCACACTTAGGGATTAGTTATGACTTCATCTAAAGTGACTAGCCCTTTTCCTTTCTTTTTCTTCTTCATTTTCTTCGGTTCTTGAGGTAAACTCTTGGCAATTGTCACTATGTCCTTTACCTCAGAACTTGGTGTAACCTTCTCAGTTGACATTGTCTCTACCTTTGTCTACTCCTCAGTGACCTTAGTGTCATTAGACTGTGTTAGAGCCTCTGATGTGTTCGGTGTAGAGGTCTCAATTACATTGGGATTCTCCTGATCCTTTGTCTCTTCCTCTGGTGTCTCTATCTCTTTAGACTAATTTGTTTCTGCAGGTGTCTCGGTGCTTTGTTCCCCTGTTGTGTCTTGTGGTTGCTGAGGGACTGAGCCATCAGGTTGTTCCTGTGAAATAATTTCAACTGCTTCAGCAAGAAGAGGAAGCTCGCCTGGTTATGATGTAAATGCACACTCGGTGGCTTGTCCTTCATCCTATGTATGATTTGGTGCAATGTTTACATCATCATCATCATCATCTCTGTCATCAGGATCACCATTTATGATGTCCTCATTGAGTATTTTCTGCTTAACTTGGATCTCTACTAGATCCAGTGAACCCTGTGAAATATTTTTTTCTTCTTTTTTCAAGAGTGGTATCAACTACCTTGGTAAATGATACACTTGTATCCTTTTGCTTCTCAGCTATATTATCATCAATGTAAATACCTTTACCTTTGGACTTTTGTCTCTTCTTAGACAGATTTATAAAGGCATTTTTTTCAGCTTGCTCTCTGGCTTTAAGAATTGAAGTCCATAAGAGATGACCAGTCTCATCTAAAATTTGCATAGCCCGACTTTTTCACTTTGAATCTTTTGTAGTAATTTTCCATATGCTCACTAATTTCTACTATACTTAAATGTGGGGATGCCTGAACTAGAGATCGTTCCCCTCATTTTCTTCTCAATGTCCAAGGCATAGGACCACTTCTGTGTAATTCTTTATTCTAGTGCCTTGGGTAGTGATAATTCAAATTCTAATGGAACCCATTGGAATTTTATCATCATGCTAGATGACTACTTCCTCGATTTTTGTTTTGGTCTTCGGTAGAAATTTTGTCAAACCTACAGAGTTTCGAATCTGCAAGATCTTCATTCTCAATTATATCTTTAGCAATCTCATCTATGGATTTTACCTTATAGTTGACCACCTTGAATTGAATTTGATCATTCTCATTTTCTTCATCCTCAAGGTCTTCTCTATTCCTTATTAACCATCTCCTTTTCTTCGGTGCTTCAGCTACAACCTTGGTTTTTCTTTTAGCATAAATTTTGGTCGGTATAGCTTCCTTAGGCTTAGTTATCTTCTCAGCTTCCTTTTTCTGGGGTGAGGCCTTGGTTGCTGACCTTGTTCGTGCACCTGTCTGCACTGGAAACTACCTCTTCTTTGGAGCAGGGATAGGTGAAATTGGTATAGGATCTTGTTCTTCTTTAGACTCGATTTCCTCACTATCAAATGGTTTGTCAACCAACATTAACTAACCTTCAGTTCCAGGTTTAACCGGTGACTCCTTTGATGATTCAGATACGTCTCCAAAGTGCTTAGTTAATACTTTCTTCATTTTCTTTTCTTTTATCATCATTTTACCGATGACAAGCCCTATTTTAATTCTTATTTTGCCTCCTCATAAGTTCCAAACCTCTCACCTTTCTTATCTTGTGGTAATGCTAGCAGTGCCTTGATTGATTTCAAACTGAAATTATAATCCATTTCATAGCCCATAGGTGCTAGCCATTTAATTCTTGGTTTTATAACTTTAATCATTGTATGGTCGGTGTCCACTAGGAAACAAATATCCATCTCATATTTCTCAACCAATGTACTTGGAATCCTACTTCTAAGATTCATCTTAACCTTAAAGTCTTCAAAATACTCATCTAGAACTTTGTCCATATTATCTCCCAAAATTGTTCAATATCTCATAAATTTGTATTGTTATCAGTTTGTCAATTTTCCAGTTCATTTTACCGACTCCAGGAAAATACTTTTGAAGATAGAAAAACAAGAAAACAAGGAGTGAACCAAACTTACACGTATTCATCTTTTGTGACCTTATTTTCTTCATGTTCTCCTTTACTTGATTCAACAATACCTCTGCAAGATCTACCTGGTGATCTTTCTTAATCATTTTGTATGCCATGTCCACAACACTACAAGGTATGCTGTTTAATCTGCTCGGCTGAAATTTTTTTGTACCCAATCACATGTGAAGCAAACTTAACCTCTGGGTCTTTGATTGTAGCAATTTTTAGTGTACGACCATCCCATGTCACTCCGGTGTTCTTTTCAACATTTTCTCAGGATGAGCTACATAATGCTTTGGCCTTGTCGGTAGTCGGGTAACCTGTAACCCTACTGATCATTTTCTTTGTAACCACAATTGGTTTAATCCAACCAGAACTTTCCATCATGATATCAACTCAATAAGACCCTAATCCACTTAGTTTTAAATTTTTGCAGAAAAATGCACAACACTACGTTAACCCTGTCTTCTCAATCTAAGTATACTCTAGTTTTATCTTTCCATCCTTGTCACAAATTTGTTGAAATGCCACAATCATCTCAAAGTCTCCTACTTCCCCCAATTTTACAGTGAATGTATGATCTAACATCCTCAACCAGTAAAACCCTAGGTGGGATGCTTGAAAAAACACCCGCTAAATCCATTTTAGATGCTACTTTTGGGTGTAACTTGTATTTTGGTTCGTCAAAATTTGCTGTAACTATCAGATTTACTTCCTCTTCAACATTAGAAGATTTATTTGCAGTGGATGTGGATGCCATCGCTTAATTTAGGGTTTCAACAAAAGTAAGTTATGAATGTGTTTGGTAGCAGATAAATTTACTCGAAATCAATGAAGAACGTGCTCGGTTTGATCTGCAACGTCTTTGAATGAACTTGAAAAATCTTTGCTCGAACTCTTTGTGTGAAATCTTCGCTCTTCAATCACTTT